>JASPKZ010008858.1:977500-2412500 GCA_030220185.1 Diploptera punctata
CCTGTTGTCCTCTCAAATATTAACAATGCAATTATATTATTATCCCTCGCTATAGCTAAGTTAATTATTAGTCTGCATTTATTCCAAAAAAAGAAGTTTTAACGTTACAATGTTTTGTTCTATATGCAAGGGAAGATAAATTATTTTATTTCCCTAGAGAGTTAATAAAAATGTCATAGCAACAAACAATAAAACAATGTATGAACGATAATAGTATATTACGATGCGAGGTGGGGAAGTGGTTTTTACAGAAGCGATTCTGTAAAACAATTCACAAACGTGCGTTGTACATTATTTTTTGCGCGATGGTGTTTTTAAAATAATAAATAATATTAAAGTAATATATTTCTTGTAAATATGTGGGTTCATTATTAACAACTGACTAACGTTAATAGTGTGGGCAATGTTTATTAGTTGAGACTACTGCAGGCCGTGACACCAGTCAGTCATAAAATGGCGGCAAGTACGTATGTTTGTTTTTTATTGTTTCAAATAAAGTTCAGTTCATTTAAAATGCAGTGATTTGTTTCGTATAATGTATATTAACACTACATTTTGGATATATTTTTGTATATACGAGTATATTGTACGTAATATGCATAAAGGGCAGTGGTATTACTTCCCGCACGTGGTTTGTAATATGTAATATTGCATTATAGTTATTAAGGTTGGCAACCCCAAAATGTAGGAAGTTGAACTTTCAATCATGGTCGCCATTGCTGTAAGTACGACAAAACGCATTATCGCGCAAAAAAGAACATGTTTAGATTATTTAAACTACACGGTGAACGATATTTAATATTCATGGAAAGATTTTTTTTCTTTTCCGAAAAAAAAGTTGAGTACATAATTAAATTCTTGAAGCAATTGTATTTAGTGTTAAAGGGATATGAGTGTATGCGTTAGGAGTAGATAAATTCTGATTATTATTTTCAATTACCTCCCGTAGCGTAGTGGTTAAGGCACTACGCCACAAGCCGGAAGGTCGAGGGCTCGAGTCCCGGTGAGGTCAGGATTTTTAAACTGACCCAAACCCTCTGGCGGCACTATGGCCCTGGGGTCAACTCAGCCTCTAACGAAAATGAGTACCAGACGCTTGTTCTGGGGGGTAAAGGCGGCGGTCACGCAGGGCTGACAACCCGGCTGATATCAAGTGCCGATTATCCAGAAAAAATGGGAGCCTTAACCTCCTGATACCCCAAGGGCCTCCTGAGGCCTGTAGTGGGATCACTTACACTTTACTTTATGATTTTCTTATCGGCCTACAACTTCAAATTTAAACATTTTTTTCTCAATACTGCAAAACTTGCACCCCATACCTTCTAACCGCCTCATATAAAATAACAGATATTCGAGAACAATTAAAGTAAAAAAAAATACACTGAATTACATTAGAAGAATCGAAAAAACTGTACAACCTGTGACGCGACTTTTTTAATTCCTTCATAAACTCCCGTCAAATTGTATTCTTAGAGCTTCATTTTTCAAATTATTTCCCACCATTTACAATGATTCTTACATTTTTTCTAAGATTAGGCCTATTTCAATATATTTTCTATGATATTTGACTACATACGTAACATGAAGGCGTGGCAACTACATTGATTTTATTCTATGCAAAGACGTGTTCCAGTGCAGCCAACATACTAAATAACTGTAAACTATTTATTTTTAGGCGCTGCATTCTTTCACAGGTTAGAAAGTTTAAATTGCGTTAAATTAGCTTTTATATTGGTCTTTCACAGGCTAGAGTACTTAAATTGCGTTAGGTTAGCTTTCAGTTTCGTTAAATATCGTGTATATGTTGGCTTTGCAGATGATCAGATTTTAATAGCAAAAACAGAGGACGAACTACAAAGAATGCTATATAAACTAAATGAAATATCAAAAAGATACAACATGGAAATATCCTCACAAAAATAAAAAACAATGGCCTTCAAGGGTGCTCATCCAGTTCGGACAAAGATAATATTAGAAAATAAACCAATAGAACAAGTGTAGTAAGATACACTGCTCAAAACTAGAGGAACACTTGTAATAAATTGAATAAGTAATTGTTTTTTAAAGCTGTGATGCTGAAAGTTGGACAATATGTAAATTGAATTATTAATTTTATCATTGGATACAAATTTTAAAGATACATGGCCTAAATACAGAGAAATTACCTCAAATAACAAATATAGAGAATTTTTTTATTTTGGAAGGCACTGGCCACTTCTAATTGGTAAGCTTCCTGATGTTGCTATGGTGACGAATGTTGATTATTGCCTTGTTTATTGAAGTCTCTGACAAAATGAGGCATTTAAATGAGTTTGAAGTGTATCATGCTCTACATCTTTTACGACAAGGTCAATCTCTGCGACAAATGGCTAAAGAGCTAGGGGTTTCTCCTTTCGTGGTGTCCAGGTTACGCAACAGGCACAGAGAGACAGGTCAGTATTGTAGAAGACGTGGCCAGGGCCGTAAATTTAAAACAAGCCCTCAGGATGACAGATACGTTGTTCTTTCTGCTCTTCGACAGCGTACAAAAACTGAAAAAGACCTGCAGAATGACCTTCATATGGCTTCCGGAATCCGGGTTTCAGACCAAACCATAAGGAACAGATTAAGGAAAGAGAATATTCGTCCAAAAAGGCCCGTTAAAAAACCACGCTTAACAAATGAGCATAAGGCAGCAAGACGTACGTATGCTGAAAACCATGGTGATTGGAACCTGAACCAGTGGGAGTCTGTGCTCTTCTCGGACGAATCCAGGTATCGTCTTACACGTTGTGATGGTCGATTGAGGGTGTGGGGACGGCCAGGAGAAAGATTTTCTGCAGAGGCTGTACAGGAAATTGATAGATTCGGAGGAGGTTCCATAATGGTGTGGGCCGGAGTTATGTACAACAATCGTACGGACCTTGTACTTGTTCCCCAGCGACTGAATGCTGTCCGATATATCGATCACGTTCTGGAAGAGCATGTAGTACCTGCTGCCATTGGAGTAGGCCCTGGATTTCTGTTTATGCAGGATAATGCCAGGGCACATTCTGCGGCTGTCACAAAGGATTTCCTGAGGAGGAATGAAATTGAGGTAATGGAGTTGCCAGCGGTCAGCCCAGACCTCAAACCCATTGAACACTTGTGGGATCTTCTAGACAGGAAGGTCAGGAACCGACATCAAGCTCCACAAACTCTGCAGCAACTTGGAGATGCTCTGAAGGAGGAATGGGAGAATATCCCGCAAGAGGAAATCCAGAATCTTATTGGGAGCATGCCACGAAGATGCCAAAGTGTCATCGAATGTCGTGGAGGCCATACACGATACTAACTCTATATAACGAGTGTTTAACTTTGAAAAATAAGCACAAGATTGAATTGCTTACATAGCGGAATTATTTGAAAAGTTAATTGTCAGCGTTATTCATTTGTTTTTACTGACATGAGCAATAAATAAATAAATAATCACAAATAATGTACTTTATTAATTTCATGTTTGTACCTTTATCCAATGAAAAAATATTTGCATATTTCATAGTCTTCCTCTAATTGTTTTGAGCAGTGTATAACTTCCTAGGTTGCGAAATTTCATACACAGCGGAAACAGATATAAATAACAAACTAAATAAGTTTAATTATATAACAGGAACACTAAAAAGAACTTTGAAAAATAAAGCCAGGAAAGACTCTAAAATGAAGTTATAGAACAAAATGGCAGTGCCTATTATTACTTATGGGTCCGAAACATGGACAGTGACAACACAACAATTTGCCGGAATATAAGCTGCTAAAATGAGATTCTTCAGACCAACAGCGGGATATCAAAGAACAGACAATAAACATAACACAGAAATAAGACAGCAACTAAAAGTAGAGGCATTAAACATAACAGTAGAGAAATACAGAACAAACTGGAAAGATCACTTGGCAAGGTTCTGAGAATAGAATACCAAAAGCAGCATACAACTATTCACCACGAGGAAGACCAAGGAAAAGATGGAAAGAGCAGCAATTTGGAGCCGGAATAGGCTAGAAAATAAGCCTAAACGGTGAAGAAGAAGAAGTATATGTTGGCTGCATCCCGTGATTCCATACAGTAAATCGCTTCGCGTTTGTTAGCTCATGCGTACAGTGTATGATTGCAACTTAGAAAAAATGTTCGCGTCACTTGTTGTAAAGTAGGCCTATTTACTTTTTACTTAGTTAATACAGGTTTTTCACTTTACAGCAGTTCGCCCCTAATTCCTGCTTTCCAGAGATTCCTATCTTCGCATTGTCCTTCTTCCATACCCCTCTCCATCATATGGCATCATATATTCCCTCGTACCATGTTCTTCTACCCCCCCTCTTCCTTCTGCCTGGTACCATCCAATCTAACACCTGTTTATACCACTGTTCTTCCGGCATCCGTTGTATGTACATGTCCATACCACTGTAAAGCTCTCTTTGTTACTCTATCGATAACAGTTTCTTGTGCATCCATGTATTGTCTGATATATGTATTTCTAATATGTTGTAGTCTGTATTTCCGAAGAATTAATATTGAGTGTACACCCTTGGCAAGTATTGCATTATAATTAAATAGGACATTAGAAGCAGAGAACAATCAAGTAAATAATCCATCCATAGTAATTCTGCCCGAGGGCAGGTCCTTCACTGTAATCATAGCATTTGCATGCTATGCTTGCAGCTTTACTAGGAAATTGTAGGTATGGTAGCTTCCCGTTGCTTTCCACATCGATGAAGGAGGATGATGATGATGATAATAGGATGGTGATGGTGATGATGATGATGGCCATATGATTTCGGGGACCATTTGGGTCTTAAAGTTTTCCTGACATTTGCCTTACAGGTGAGGAAAAACCCCGATAAAAACCTCACCCAGAAAAACTGCCCCGACCGGAAATCAAACCCGGGCCCGCTGCGTGACAAGGCAGCATGCTACCTCGAGACCATAGCGGTGGACATAAGTAAATAATAGATGGACCAATCTCATCTTGATAGACAGGAACAATTTCAAACAGATAATAAACCTGAAAAATTCAGGATGATAAAAAATGTTTGATACATACTGTAGTTTTGTACGGGGTCAATTATAAATATGGCTATACGTTTGATCGCGTTGTGTGATGAAAATATTACCATTACAGGAAATATGAAATTACCGTTGGAAAGGCAATTATTCAAATTACAAGAATGGAATAAACAAAACAGTGTAGAACTTACATTAGTCAAAATGGCATTGAATATGCAACCGCAAATTACAATTGCTGCATGGGCAATAACGTATGCTAATGATCATGAGGCTGCAAGACGGGCAAGACATGAGTTTAACGTAGCATTGCTGCCGTCGACTGTGGGGAAGTGGAGAAAACAACTGCTGGAAATGGGAAGGGTGCAGAAAATCAAACCTCCTGGAAGGCCTCGCATTAGCACGGATGCAGAAACAACGAAGAGAATTGTGGAAGCGTTCGACGCTAGCCCACAAAAATCAATCCGCAAGCTGTACGTGAGCAGTGATTTGTTTTGTTCTATTGTTGTAATTTGAAGGATTCCCTTTCCAATTATATCATATTTCCTTTAATAATAATATTTTCGTCTCAAAATGCGATCAAACGTAAAGCCATATTTCTGACTATTATGAAAAATTTGCCTCTTGTTTCAGTTTGTATGACATTCTACAAACAAACTTGAGAATTGAGCACCCTGCATCGTGTTTATCTGATGTTAACTTGTGAATATTAATGTCAAGCAATGCGGACAGTTTACATAATATCTGGGCCATGTTCTTGTTGATGTACAACCAGTAACAGAAAGGTGAACACACACCAACAATCCTAGTACGTTATTACGATATCTGCTCCGTTTTGAAGCAGCTCAATATTATACACTATTATACATTATCATAAGTAATGCCACGAGTGATTTCCAATTTATCTAGATAATTTGGAAATCAAGAGTGGCTTTTGTTAGGGCTATTTAACGAATAAAATTAAGCTGTTTATTCACAAATCATTATTAACTATAGTTATTTTAAAATATTTATATATTTAATGTAAACGGCGATGTTTGAAAACAAATCAGAAATGTGAGGTTATGTTCATTCACTGCTGCTTGAACATATTTATTGCCAAATAAGATCGCAATAATGTAAGAGTGCACCCAAGTGGAGAAATAATGAAACACATCAAACTATATATCATAATCAACATTACGGGTTATTCATTTATTTTTTAGTAAACAACTGAGTAAAATCAAAAAAATCTTTTCATTATTTGCTATATTCAATGTATTTGTTGGAGAAAAATAATGCTTTGACCTGTTCAGAACATTAAAAAGGAGGTGCTTTCTTTATCACAAAAGCAGGAGCTGATAAAGAGAAATCGATAAAGAGCTAAGTGAAATACGACTGTCATTGGTTGTAAAACAAGATTCGTTGAAACGTGATTGGTCATTGACTAGCATTTGTGGCATGAGTTAAATAGTCAATAAAACCCAAAATCATCAAACTAAAATATTAAAAACTCTCAATGCGTGTCGATAGCGAGGCTATCATTATCAAGACCAAACGCGTTTACTATTTTAATATTTTTGTTGGGTGATTTGGGTTTTATTGATAACTAGTTAATACCGGCGTGCGCTGCTACGCCTAAATAAACAAACAATGTATTTTTATGTTTAGTTGAATTAATGAAGGGGAAAATAATTATAAATTTATATTTTTAGATACCCCGTGCTGATTACCCGGCGTTGCCCGGGAATCCACTTACCCCGATCTTCTTGACATAAATGAGCTGAAATACGAAAATTAATGTGTTTTATGTTTAGTTAAATAATATGGGGAAAAAATGTATATCGTAATTATTTTTAGATACACCGTGATGTTTACTCGGCTTTGTCCGGGAATCTACTCATCCCGATCTTCTTAGCATAAATGAGCTGAAAGACAAAAATATTAATGTACTTCTTATGATTAGTTGAATAAGTAAAATTAAAAATAATTATAAATGTATATCGTAATTATTTTAAGATTCCCCATGTTGATTACCCGGTGTTACCCGTGAATCTACTTATCCGATCTTCTTAGCATAAATAAGCTAAAGGACAAAATTCGTAATTGTGAGTTATCCGTAAAAGAATACCCCCATGTGCTGCTATGCTTGAACAGGAATCTACGTACTAATCTCGATCTTCTTGGCATCAATGAAAAACAAAAATGGTTATTGTGAGTTATCCGCAAGAGATAAACATATGCTATCGTAGACTTTTTTTATACAGGTTTTTGAGATATTCAATTCTGTGTACATTAATTTTGTGTATTTGTTATGGTTTAGGCAGCGTAAGCCATTTAAACGTCCAATGAGCTACTTTTTTCACTACAAAGGGCGATTTTTAAGGGTATAGAAGTTAAGTATCCAACTCTCTTATAGCAAACAGACAAACCATCAGCAAATTAACTACGTGGAATGTCCTTTACATGTCCTTGGTAACTAAGATTGTTATCTCCTGGTATGCTTTCGCATGTGCAGTAACTCCCTTTCCTCTTGTGTTGAAATAAGTAAACGGATGCGAAACACAACCGAATGAAAGGAAAAGTTTAAATCCCTCATCTACCCCTGTTATGTAATAAAATATTTACTACGTGAACAATGTCGAGTATTTATTAATAGACCGATCTATGTTATTGCATATACTATAGCCTAATGTTTTTTAATCGTGGTACAGGAATATGCATGTATGGCCAAACAGATCCATTTGCAACATCATTGTAAATGTATTTCCATTTTTTTTTCGAAAATTGTAAATAAATTTCCACTGCTACCCTTTTTTAGTCGTTTTTGTTTAAACTTGAATGCTATAGTTGCCTAGCTATTGATGAAGTAATTTTATCACTGTTTCGTTGCCATTAATTTGTTCACGGAAACAATTTTAGAGTATTGTATTAAGCAAAATGAGTGACAAAAGAGATTAGGGAAATTCATTCGATACACCAGATACAAAAAAGAGTCTTCAAATAATTTTATTAGAGCTGTTTCTCGAAAAGTCCCGCCTTCAATACAGTGTGAAGACTTCGTTTAATGAAAAAAAAAATAAACGACGGCATGCAAATAATGTACAGCTTAAAATAATTTAATAATGGAATACTTTGGAACTTGGTAGCGTTAAAAAATATCTCCCGACTGGCAAACAAATAGGCCTAACTGAATGAATTGTTGTTCGGTAGCGATCGAGAGTCGTATTCGAGAGATGTCGGCTTTAAACCCAGAGACTGACTTATCTGACTTGTGTTTTTTTTTTTCTATAAGCTCCCTGTTCACCAAAGGAAATTTTGGGTTGGAATTTCATCGTCATGAATACTTTCATCATTAACCATCATTATGTTCGTAAGTCCTTAAAAATAAATTCAATAACGTGTAATGAATACATGACTTCACCCGTCTATAGCTACACAGAGCCTAAAGCAGGACAATAGATATTCACAACCAGGAGTAACATCCAAAGGTCCTGGACGCTCTAAGACCTAAAAGGTGAGCGAACTGATTCAAGCTGCATATTAGGCTCGTATACGAGAGGTTCCAGTTCAGCCATGATGCTGACCATTTCCTAATTTTCCTTAGCGATTAAGGCAAATCCAGGGTTGAAATTTCATTACTATGGACCATTTCATCATTTTTATAACGTCATTAAAATTATGCAATATGTTAAAGCGTCTATAATTAATACAAGTTTAAATAGACCTAAAAATATTCTAAATTCCCAGAATGAAATAAAAAGACATTAAATCAACGATTACGTCTCCCTCTCCTTCTCTACCTCTCTCCCTCCCCGTGAAAATAACTAACATAGGTACGTATAACCATAGACTATTGTTATAGTACATTTTCGTAATTTGGAAAAAGAAACAAAATTATGGGATATCTTACATAATGCAGGAATACCCAAGCAGTTAATTCAAGCGATTCAAAGCATGTAACACGAATTCGAATAAAAATAAATAATCATATCAGCAAATCAGATAGACTAATATCCCAAGGTGTAAGACAAGGCTGCCCACTTTCCCCTCTTCTATTTATGAATGAAATCATAAAATTATGGCAAAACCAATCACAATCACACTTTATGATTGATGGTCGACCCCTCAACACATTAATGTATGCAGATGATCAAGTAATATTGGCTACTTCTGAAGATCACCTACAAAGAGCAGTACATAGATGGTCAAATATAACCCAGGATTATAATTACAAATTTCGGTGAGTAAGACAAAACCTATGGCGTTTCAAGGGAAAATACCGATACGAACTAAAATTGTTATTAACAACAATATAATAGAACAAGTTAATAACTTTACTTATCTTGACTGCAATCTTTCCTACGACACATGTAAAGACTTATACATAAAATTGGTCAAATTTCAAAAACTTATAGGAACAATAAAAAGCATTCTTTTCCGAAAAGTACACCCAGATACAATTCTAAAATTTTATAAAACAATGGCTCTTCCAACTCTACTTTATGGTTCTGAAACCTGGACTCTTAATACAGGTAAATTAAATAGGATAGTAGCTGCTGAAATGAAGTTATTAAGACCTTAGCGGGTTATACGCTTTATGACCACATGAGTAATGAAGATATCCGCAGAGCTCTCAACACACGAGCAATAACAGAAACCATTCAAAAATATCAAAATAATTGGCATGAACACCTTCTTAGAATGCCAAACAATAGACTACCTCTGCAGCTGTTGAGCTACAGGGCGAACAGACCCAGGAAGACCTAAGAAGAGATGGAGGGATCAATTTCTATCCTGAAGAGGAACAGGCCAATGGCCTAATCCATGCCTGCAATTGATGATGATGAAAAAGAAATTAAATCTATCTATCTTCGGGTCTTCCCGTGCCAAACCTTCAAAGCCTACAATCTTGAACATCTTCAATGCTTAGCCCTCTTGTTTGCATTACTGTCTCCATGTATTCCTTCCATGTTAACTTTCGTCTCCCTTTTAAGAAATTAAATAAATCACTTTTATAAATTCGTTTTCCTATCGATTAAAAATATTCAATAAAATGAAACCATTGTATTTTACAAAATAAATTGACTATTCAAATATTTATATTGCGACATTTTCTCGGCTCTTCAACATACAATGCGCAGGCTATAACTAACGAACTTGTTCGATCAACTTGTTAATTTCATCACTCACCAGCAGAGATTATTGCGTTCATAAATTTAGTAACTTTATAGCCCAGATGTAATGTGGATAGGAAACTAAATTTTAATGCACCTGTAAAACAGCTATTGTACCCTGGTAATAAATGCTATCGTTCATATTGACTGCAAATCCAGACCATATATCACCACATCGTAACTTTCCATGCGATGCACTAAAATCCACTTATCAATATAATTGCGTCATATTCTTGGAGATTGATCGTTTGATTAATCAAACTCTACCATTGACTCACGCTACATCATCTATAATCAATCAACATAACTAACTGGCACTATCGAACCCGTAGGTTCATGGCCGCGCGGACATAAGCTCTCCATACATTCCTATCCTCAGCTTATGTTTTCCAATCATTCCCTGTATAATCTACTTCACTCAAATCATAGTTAATGTTATTTTCCCACCTCATTCTTGGTCTACCAACTGGCCGTTTTCCCTCTGGCTTTCCTACAACAAGCTTCCATGCAAGTCTTTCATTCCCCATACGTGCATCATGTCCTGCCCATCGCAGTCTACGAGACTTAACTGTTCTTATTATATCTGGCTTCATATAAAGACCATGTAGTTCATTGTTATGTAGTCTTCTCCGTTCACCTGTCTGTTCATCTCTCTTTGGTCCAAAAATGTTCCTAAGAACTTTATTCTCAAATACTTGTAACATGCTTTCCTCCCTTAAAGTAAGACTCCATTTTTCGCATCCATATAATATAACTGGTAGAATAATAGTTTTATACATTTTCAGTTTAACGTTTTTTTGAAAGGAGTTGGGACATCAAGAGTATCTGTAATGCATAATAGCACACATTTCCAGAATTGAGCCTATGTTTAATTTCTTTGTGCATCTCATTCCTATTTGTGATTATTGTTCCTAGGTATTTTAAATCAGGCACTTCCTCAAAATTTCCCTCATTTGTCATTAGCTGTCCATTTCCACCATATAATGTATTTCTATGTGTGATCATGTATTTAATTTTATTGATATTTACTTCCAGTCCCAATTTCTTAGTGTTACTCAATAGTGTGTGCGTATTGGCCTTTAGTATCTCCTCGCTATCGGTCAATAGTACTCGTACTACATCATCAGCATAAACTAACAGCTTATTAACACCATTGAGTTGTAGGTCTTCTTCATACAAATCAAAATTATTCTGGGATTAAAAAAGTTTTAAAGAAGCTTCGGAATGCCCTAATCAGTAATGTTAAAACATTTTTCACGAATTTAATGTTTTCTTAGAATGTATTCATAGCAGACTTTGAAACTGAGTCAATAGCTGAGTCAGAGCTTATGTCCGCGCGGCCATGAACCTACGGGTTTGATAGTGCCAGTGAGTAACTAAGTAAGTATAATTAACACACAACTATTTAATAAAGTTAGGGGGTGAACTCAATTTTTGGAACAGCGGCTAGAGGAGATGCGATTGAAACATCCCCTTACAACGAAGCTTGTTTTGTCACGTAAAGCCGTGGTCAAACATGAGACGCGACTAATATATCACGAGTGGTTTAGAATATTCGGAAGCTACCGGCGTTTCTGTAATCACAGTCTATAAAATTCCGAGTGTTCTTTAATAACCGCATTAGAATAATCACGAATTAGATTTGGTAGTAGTAGTGAAGATAATTATACCATAAAAGTATGTTGCTTCTGTACTTATGCATCTCTGCGGCATGAAGAGACAACAGCGTTGCCAAAAGAGCATCATAAAAATTCTTATAGTCAAATGTAGAGCATGGGAAAAAATGTGTGTGCGTGCGTGCGTGCGTGCGTGCGTGTGTGTGTGTAAACATGTCTGTGCAGGTGCAAGCCTACACTACAGGCGCGGCAATCCAACCTCATGCTCTCGACATCTCGGAGACTACTATTCACATGCATACGTATATTTGAACCGCGAGTCTGGATCGTACACTCCAAAACTGATGGGAAAACTGCGTGTTAAATGGGCATAATGTGAAATTATTAAATCTGTGGTGGCCTCTGGTGGACACATTTGAGACAAATTTGACAGAACATATTAATAGCAAATATAATCTTACTGGGGGGAAAAAGTGACTCCCGAGACTAAGTAATGGCTTCGGTAGTCTGAAAATTAATTTCCTTACCTTTGGTCTCGAGGGTCCATATTTTTTTTTGTGGAAAAATCCAAGGGACAAGATTTCCGGCAAGAACTTTAAAGCCATGAATACCGATTCTCTAGATTTTCTCGTAAAAGAATCTCAAACCTAAATTAGAGCCCCTGATCAAAATTTAATAGGCCTTTCCCATCCAAGCAATTCTTTAGTGGCCTACTAGATGTCTCTTTGAGGCGATGAACTAACCACCTATCACTCGCTGACATATGAAGAGAAATAAGGATACCGTTAACTAAATTAACTTAGTAACCTAGATAGATATTTAATTTTAGGAAGTTATATTTTGAGGTTATTTTAATTATATTATTTTTGGTCTGGACATCTTACCTCAATATCAATGTTGATTTGTTCTTGAACATGTTTCAAAACAATTCTGTTTTATCTTCAGCTTTCCCAGACTGGTTTTATTTATGTTGCATTATGTTGCACCACCTGGATGTCGATGTCAGCTCCATCCTGTGGTTGGCCAAAGAACCTCCAAACAAGGTCACCCTCCATCGGAATATCAAAATTCATAACTCTGTTTCTGTTCTTCTGAATATAAATTTTTTCCCAAATAGTCAGCTCTTTTGTATTTTCTAACTGTTTTAATAATTTAGTGTCTGAATTTAGAGTACAAACATTAAATTCACCAAAGAAATAGAAGACAATAAACAAATACCTTTTTTGGATCTTAAATTGGTCAGAAACGAAGAAAAAAGAAAAATTGAATTCAGGATTCATAGGAAAGAAACTCATACGGAAAATTTTATAAAATCAACAGGGTTCAATCCAATTGGACATAAATTAGCAGCATTTAATAGTTTAACTCATAGATTGGTAAACTTACCCTTAAACGAAGAAGATTTCAAACATGAGAAAAAACACATAATCAAAGTAGCAAGAGAAAATGGGTTTGATGAAAAAATGGTACATAAAAGGATAGAAAAGTATAAAAAACAAAAAATGATAAACAGAAGTAATCTTGAAAAAGAAGAACCACCTATGAAAAAAATATAGGAAATTCACATATCACCCTTGGGTACATAATAAATTTCAAAATATATTTGAGAAGTTTAATATTAAATTAGCACCAAAAAATAACTACAGTTTAAATAAACTAATAAAAACCAACAAAAATGAAAAAACTGATAAAAATAAAAAGTCAGGAATATATCAAATTGAATGCATGGGTTGTGAAAAGATATATATAGGGAAAACAAAAAGAAACCTAAAAATTAGAACCAAAGAACACATAAGAAATATTAAAAATGGAGAAATTGAAAAATCTGCAGTTGCTGCTCATGTTTGGTCTGAAAAACATAATATAAATTCAGACACTAAATTATTAAAACAGTTAGAAAATACAAAAGAGCTGACTATTTGGGAAAAAATTTATATTCAGAAGAACAGAAACAGAGTTATGAATTTTGATATTCCGATGGAGGGTGACCTTGTTTGGAGGTTCTTTGGCCAACCACAGGATGGAGCTGACATCGACATCCAGGTGGTGCAACATAATGCAACATAAATAAAACCAGTCTGGGAAAGCTGAAGATAAAACAGAATTGTTTTGAAACATGTTCAAGAACAAATCAACATTAATATTGAGGTAAGATGTCCAGACCAAAAATAATATAACCTAGATAGAGTTTTACGGGTATACATAGACAAAGAGAAGCTAAGTGTCGTTCGCAAGACTTGCACAGCTGTATTTACACTACAAGGTTTTATACTTCTTGTTAATTCCTGTACAGAATATTAAGCACCAAAGACATCCCTAACATACGCATGCAAATCGATTTGATTTGTTTAGGCAAAATCTCGTTTCAAAAGTCTCCCGCATTTTCTTTATTTCTTAACTTGTAACTAACTCACTGGCTTTATCGAACCGGTAGGTTCATGACCGTGTAGACATAAGCTCTCCATACACCGCTCTCCTGAACGAATTATTTCCTATCCCCTGTATAATCGATTTCCCTCAAATTATGGTTAATGTTATTCTCCCTCCTCATTCTTGGTCTACCAACTGGGCCTTTTCCCTCTGGTTTTCATACTAGAAGCTTCCATGCCCCTCTTTCATTCCCCATTCGTGGCACATCGCAGTATCGGAGACTTAACTGTTCTTATCATATCTGGTTTCCTACATATGTAGCTCACTATTAAGAAATCTTCTCCATTCGCCTCACTGTTCAAGCCTCCTAAGTAATTTATTCTAGAATAAAGTAAAATGATAAAATGTATACCTGGCAGATGCCGTCGTCCTCAACTAGATTAAAAAATTAATATTTTTTAAGAACTGTAGGCCTTTCGGAAACCGGTTTACATTATCAGCAGAAGAAATATGTGCTACTAGCTATTGTTTAGCGACGCTTTTGTCACCAGCGGGCTTACAGCATCCTTCTCAAATACTCTTAATATTTTCTCCTCCATTAAAATAAGCGTCCATGTTTCGCAACCACATAATAGAACTGGGAGAATAAGAGTTTATTTATATATATATATATATATATATATATATATATATCTGGTTTAACGTTTAACTTGCACAATGCAAAAATCAAGTTTTCGAAGGGCCAATTATTTATTAATGACCCGCTATTAAGCATTTTACAGAATCTACCGAGCATCCTGATAAACTAAGTAACTAAATCACTGACACTATTGAACCTGTAAATTCATGGCCGCGGACATAAGCTCTCCACACAACCCTATCCTGAGCTAATGTTTTCCAATCATCATCTTCACTTCAGGGTTTAGGCGATTCGCCTGTTTCGAATTCACAATGATTCCTTCCATCTCTTCCTAGGTCTTCCTACATCACTTAAACCTTTTGGTTTATAATGATGTGCTATCTTGGGCAATCTTGTTTCTTTCATTCTCTGAACATGCTGTTCCCCAGCCGACGCGGTGTTGTTGAATTCTATCATTTATTGACTATATATTTCTAATTATTATCTTATTTCATTTTTTGTGTGGTCCAATTTTGTGCATCCTTTGGTCCTTCGTAGGAAGGTCATTTCTGCACTTTGTATTCTACTCCAGCTCCTGTTTTGCAATCATCCATCCATAGTAATTCTGCCCGAAGGCAGGTCCTTCACTGCAATCATAGCATTTTCATGCTATACTTGCAGCTTTACTAGGGAATTGTAAGTGTGGTAGCTTCCCGTTGTTTTCCACACCGGTGAAGGATGATGATGATGATGAAGGCCAATATGATATCGGGGACCGTTTGGGCATTAAAGTTTTCCTGACGTTTGTCTTACAGGTGAGGAAAAACCCCGATAAAACCCTCACCCTGAAAAACTGCCCCGACCGGGGATCGAACCCTGTTTTGCAATAATCCCCTGTATAATCTACTACCCTCAAATTATGGCTAATATTATTCTCCCACCTCGTTCTTGTCTATCAACTGGGAGCCTCTTGTTATTAAGGTTATTATGAAAACGCATTATAATGTAAATGCGATGTATCATATACAGAGTACAGTGTTGACAATGCGAGCTTAACCTCTCGCACTGAGGAGCTGAGACCTGGAGTGTCCGCTCTATTATGAGCAGTCTGTAATAATTATTATCGTAAACATTTCACTACGCCAGCCAATCGCGTGACGCTGCATGGAATAATGGAAACATGACGGTGTGAATTATATCAGGACATCCACCCAGATGTTTATGTCAAGTAGAAATTAGTGCTACTGACTGTTCCATGCAATAACGACACAGCAAGTTTCTAGTCGTACGGGACTCCAAAGCCATTCTATAGTCTGCTTGTATAGTTCCCTCGGTCTAATTTTAAAAACTAGTGCTCGCCCATTGGTCCAAATTCGTTCATAAAATGTCACCGCACTTATTATCTCACTTTATAATTATTATATTAACCAATGTTAATTTTAAATTTTATTTTATTTTATTTGTCATTGTACCGGACGTTTTATTATCATATATATTTGAAAATGAATTAACTGACACCTTAAGATTAGTAGTATTTTGCTTTGACATTCACTTGATGAATTACATTTTCTTTAATTAAATAAAAATAAAACGTAGTTTTATTTGATTTTCATATTTATTATATAATTCAGTGACAGCTGTTTCGGTACACTGTACCTTCTTCAGACGTGTTAAATCATGAATTGTGTTCCAACTGATCTAAGCAACAATACAACAATATTTATTTATTTTTTTAAATTTAACAAGGTAAGAAGTTAGATCTTTTGGAGGCTGTAGAAATTAATAAGTTTAAAAGTAATAAAAAACTGTTAAATTCTCAACTTGATTTGAATGAATCCCCTTTGTTAAATTTAAAAATTTAAATAAATATAGTTGTATTGTTGCTTAGATCAGTTGGAACACAATTCATAATTTGTTAACATGTCTGAAGAAGGTACGGTGTACCGAAACAGCTGTCTCTGAATTATATAATATATATGAAAATCAAATAAAACTACGTTTTATTTTTATTTAATTAATAAATATGGATTTTCATCAAGTAAACACCAACTCAATTGATTACATTTTCTTTTGTTCTTGACATTTATTTTTCTTTCCGTTTCTTTTGTTGTTGTTTATATAATAATAATAATAATAATAACAATAATAATAATAATCTATCTACCTACAGATTTGTACAGCTGTTGCCGTCTTCACGTGCCAAACCTCCAAAGCCTACGATCTTGGGCATCTTCCATGCTTAGCCCTCTTGCTTGCATTACTGTCTTCATGTTTTCCTTATGGCCGGTCCTAAGCCTGGATGAGAAAGGAGGAGGGGAGGAGTAACAACCTCGTTAAAAAAGCAGGGTTCAGTTGGCTCCGACTGATAGTACTCTGTAAGTGCTCCTAGCCAGGGTTACGGTGAACACACCAATGGCAGAGACGGCGCAGAAGGAGTCCTTGAACACGGTGGATCTGGCGGAAGAGGCAACCCTACCTCCAAGGGAAATAGAGAAACGCTGCCTTGCGGTGAAGAGGGATCTTCCAAGGCTATGGGAGGAAACTTTCCTGGTCCTCCAGGTTGGGGGTTTATGCTGTGGGCCAGCTCCCCACACATTAGAAAAAAAACAAAAAGCTAAAAGACCAAATCAGTCAAAGCCGGACATAATAATAATAATAATAATAATAATAATAATAATAATAATAATAATAATAATATAAAAATAATATGTAACAGATAACTTATAATTAATTCTAAATGGTAAAAACTGTATTGAATATTGTACAAATATTGTAGATTGTAGATGTAATAAGCATGAAGTATGACGAATAGAGACTTCTAAATAAAGACTTGGACTCCTATCTTCGGATAAGGAAAAAAATTGTTTCAATTTTTTTATCGATAACACTAAAGGTCGTCAATAGTTATTAAAAAAAATCGGTTGACAAACAGAGGAGAAAAGGTACTTAACTATTGATTGGTTGATAATCATTATTATCATCATCATCATTATTATTATCATCATCATCATCATCCGGTATCATGGCAGCTGCTAACGTCTTCCGGAAACCAAACGCCATTCCTCTCTGTCCATCCATTAATCTTCCTCCATTCCTCTGATATTCATTGCTGCTATTATTATTATTATTATATATTTATTATTATTATTATTATTATTATCATCATCATCATTATTATCATCATTATCATTATCATATAAGTATTATTATTATTATTATTATTATTAGTATTATTATTATTATTATATAAGTATAAGTATTATTATTATTATTTAAGTATAAGTATATTATTATTATTTAAGTATAAGTATTATTATTATTATTTAAGTATAAGTATTATTATTATTATTATTTAAGTATAAGTATTATTATTATTATTATTATTATTGAAGTATAAGTATTTATTATATTATTATTAGTATTGAAGTATAAGTATTATCTTATTATTATTATTTAAGTATAAGTATTATATTATTATTATTTAAGTATAAGTATTATATTATGATTATTTAAGTTAAGTATATATTATTATTATTATATTAAGTATAAGTATTATTATTATTATTATTTAAGTATAAGTATTATTATTATTATTAGTATAAGTATAGTATTATTATTATTATTATTTAAGTATAAGTATTATATTATTATTATTATTAAGTATAAGTATTATTATTATTATTATTATTTAAGTATAAGTATTATTATTATTATATTAAGTATAAGTATTATTATTATTATTATTTAAGTATAAGTATTATTATTATTATTATTATTTAAGTATAAGTATTATGTATTATTATTATTATTAAGTATAAGTATTATATTAGTATTATTATTATTATTATTATTATTTAAGTATAAGTATTATTATTATTATTATTATTATTTAAGTATAAGTATTATTATATTCTTATTATGTTAAGTATAAGTATTATTATTTATTATTATTATTATTATTTAAGTATAAGTATTATTATTATTATTATTATTATTTAAGTATAAGTATTATATTATTATTATTATTTAAGTATAAGTATTATTATTATTATTATTATTATTTAGTATAAGTATTATTATATTATTATTATATTAAGTATAAGTATTATTATTATTATTATTATTTAAGTATAAGTATTATTATTATTATTATTTATTTAAGTATAAGTATTATTATTATTATTATTATTTAAGTATAAGTATTATTATTATTATTATTATTTAAGTATAAGTATTATTATTATTATTTTATTTAAGTATAAGTATTATTATTATTTTATTTAGATATAAGTATTATTATTATTTTATTATTATTATTATTATTATTTAAGTATAAGATATTATTATTATTATTAGATTTAAGTATAAGTATTTATATTATTATTATTATTTAAGTTAAGTATTATTATTATGATTATTATTTAAGTATAAGTATTATTATTATATTATTATTATTATTATTTAAGTATAAGTATTATATTATTATTATTATTATTTAAGTATAAGTATTATTATTATTATTATTATATATATTTAATATAAGTTATTATTATTATTTTATTATTATTATTTAAGTATAAGTATTTTATTATTATTATTATTATTATTATATTATTAGTATAAGTATTATATATTATTATTATTATTATTATATATTATTATTAAGTATAAGTATTATTATTATTATTTAAATAAGTATTATTATTATTATGATTTAAGTATAAGTATATTATTATTATTATTTAAGTATAAGTATTATTTATGAGTATTATTTAAGTATAAGAATTATTATTATTATTATTTAAGGATAAGTATTATATTATTATTATTATTAAGTTATAGTATTATTATTAAGTATATTATTAAGTATAAGTATTATTATTATGATTATTATTATTTAAGTATACGTATGATTTTATTATTCTTATTATTTAAGTATAAGTATTATTATTATTATTATATTATGTAAGTATAAGTATTATTCTTATTATTATTATTATTATTATTATTATTATTTAAAGATAAGTATTATTATTATTATTATTATTATTATTTATTTAAGTATAAGTATTATTATATTAATCTTATTATTTAAGTATAAGTATTATTATCTTATATTATAAGATTAAGTATTATTATTATTATTATTATTTAAGATAAGTATTATTATTATTATTATTATTAAGTATAAGTATTATATTATGATTATTATTTAAGTATAAGTATTATTATTATTATTTTATTAAGTATAAGTATATTATTATTATTTAAGTATAAGTATTATTATTATATTTAAGTATAAGTATTTTATTATTATTTAGTATAAGTATTATTATTATTATTAAGTATAGTATTATTATTATATTATTATTATTTAAGTATTATTATTATTATTATTATTATTTTTATTATAATAAGTCTTATTATTATTATTTATGATTTTAGTATAAGTATTATTATTATTATTATTATTTAAGGATAAGTATTATTCTATATTATTATATTTAAGTATAAGTATTATTATTATTATTATATTTAAGTATAAGTATTATTATTATTATTATTATTATTTAAGTATAAGTATTATATTATTATTATTAAGTATAAGTATTATTATATTATTATTATTTAAGTATAAGTTTATTATATTATTTCTTATTAAGTATAAGTATATTATTATTTAAGTATAAGTAAGTATTATTATTATTTAAGTGATAAAGTATTCATTATTATTATTATTTAAAGTTATAAGTGATTATTATTATCTATTATTATTTAAGTATAAGTATTATTATTATTATATTATTTAAGTTAAGTTATTATTATTATTATTATTATTATTATTTAAGTATAAGTATTATTATTTATTAGTATTAAATTTAATATAAGTCATTTTATTATTATTATTTAAGTATAAGTATTATTATTATTATTATTTAAGTATAAGTATTATTATATTATTATTTAAGTATAAGTATTATTATTATTATTTAAGTTAGAAGTATTCTTATTATTATTATTATTATTATTTAAGTATAAGTATTATTATTATTATTATTAAGTATAAGTATTATTGTATTAGTATTAAGTATAAGTAGTATATTATTATTATTTAAGATAAGTATTATTATTATTATTTTAAGTATAAGTATATTATTATTATTATTTACGTATAAGTAGTATTATTATTATTATTATTTAAGTATAAGTATTATTATATTATTATGATTTAAGTATAAGGTATTATTATTATTATTATTATTTAAGTATAAGTATTATTATTATTATTATTATTAAGTATAAGTATATTATTATTATTTAAGTATAAGTATTATTATTATTATTTATTTAAGTATAAGTATTATTATTATTATATTGAAGTATAAGTATTATTATTATGTTATTTAAGTATAAAGTATTATTATTATTATTATTTAAGTATAAGTATAATTATTGTTATTATTATTTAAGTATAATTATTATTATTATTATTATTATTAAGTATAAGTATTATTATTAATTTATGTATAAGTATAAGTATATAATTATTTATTATTTAAGTATAAGTATTATTATTATTATTTAAGTATAAGTATTATTATTATTATTAAGTATAAGTATTATTATTATTATGAAGTATAAGTATGTATTATATTATTTAAGTATAAGTATTATTATATTATTTAAGTATAAGTATTATTATTATTATTTAAGTATAAGTATTATATTATTATTAAGTATAAGTATATTATTATTATTATTATTTAAGTATAAGTATTATTATTATTTAAGTATAAGTATTAGTATTATTATTATATTTAAGTATAAGTATTATATATTATTTAAGTATAAGTATTATTATTATTATTATTTAAGTATAAGTATTATTATTATTATTATTTAAGTATAATTATTATTATATTATATTTAAGTATAAGTATTATTATTATTATTTAAGTATAAGTATTATTATTATTATTTAAGTATAAGTATTATTATTATTATTTAAGTATAAGTATTATTATATTATTTAAGTATAAGTATTATTATTATTATTTAAGTATAAGTATTATTATTATTATTTAAGTATAAGTATTATTATTATTATTATTTAAGTATAAGTATTATTATATTATTATTATTTAAGTTAAGTATTATTATTATTATTTAAGTATAAGTATATTATTATTATTATTATTATTTAAGTATAAGTATTATTATTATTATTTAAGTATAAGTATTATTATTATTATTTAAGTATAAGTATTATTATTATTATTATTTAAGTATAAGTATTATTATTATTATTATTTAAGTATAAGTATTATTATTATTATTATTTAAGTATAATTATTATTATTATTATTATTTAAGTATAAGTATTATTATTATTATTTAAGTATAAGTATTATTATTATTATTTAAGTATAAGTATTATTATTATTATTAAGTATAAGTATTATTATTATTATTATTTAAGTATAAGTATTATTATTATTATTTAAGTATAAGTATTATTATTATTATTAAGTATAAGTATTATTATTATTATTTAAGTATAAGTATTATTATTATTATTTAAGTATAAGTATTATTATTATTATTATTATTATTATTATTATTATTGTTTTACACTACTATAATACAATAATGGGAGCACACCTTAGCGTAGTTGGTTAAAAGGCAATACGCAACAAGCCGGAAAGTCAGCAGTTCGAGTCTCGGTGAATTCAGAATTTTTAAGCTCATCCAAACCTTTTAGCAGCTTGATTCATCCTCTAACGGAAGTAAGTACTTGACGCTTGTTCTTGGGGTAAAGACGATCGTCACGCAGGGCTGACAACTCGGCTGACATCTCGTGCCGATTGTCTAGAAAGATGGGAGCCTTAACCTCTTAGTAACGTAAGGGCCTCCTAAGGCCTAGAGTGCGACCACATTACCTTTTTGTAGTACAATCATAAATAATACATATTCTTAGATGGTCGGCATATAAACATTTCATTATAGGAAGGAATTTTGGTATATTTATGTAAAATTTAATTTCATGAATATTGTAAATGCTTCTGCAGACAAGAAGAAATATATGAATACGAAAGCCTTTGGTTTTTCAAGTGCAATCTTGAAGTAGGTAAAGTAGTTGTGCCATAATGCGTAAATAGCGAAGACTGTGAATAGAAGGTTAGAAATAAATTTCCACATCGCCACTCTCAACCACTGAAATCCTTTTCGACGAAACAATGGTAGCCATTTCTTTCTAACAATAAGCTTTTAGTAGCTGTACATTCTCCCAAACTAAAAATCCATTCATTTCAGCGATTATCCTACGAGTATTCAGAAATTTAAATTTTCATAAAATATTCGGAAATATAAAATCACATATCAATTCTGTTACATGGATGTCAACAAATATTTTTCTTTTCGCACCCATAGCATATTCTGCATAGAAGCAGGGAGATTCAACATCGAATCTTTCGAGATTAGCAACAAACTAATATATAAAAATGTTTGTTTGTTTTGTTTGCTTGCTTGTTTGTTTGCTTGTTTGTTTGCTTGTTTATGCGCGGCCATACCGTTGACCAGATTGTGATGGGGCTTTTTGCAAAAATGTTCAGAAGATTCCCGGGATAAACATAGGTTATAAGAGAGTTGTGATACTCAACTCCAACACCCTTATAAATCGCCCTTTGTAGTGCAACACGTGAAAAAAATAGCTTTTTAGACGCTTAAATGGCTTACGCTGCCTAAACCATAACAAATACACAAAATGAATGTACACAGAATTGAATATCTCAAAAAGCTCTACAAAAAAGTCCGCGACAGCATATATTTATCTCTTACGGATAACTCACAATAACCATTTTTGTCTTTCATAGATGCCAAGAAGATCGAGACAAGTAGGCCTACGTAGATTGATGTGCGAACATAGCATCACATGGCGGGTATTCTTTTATGGATAACTCACAATAACGAATTTTGTCTTTTAGCTCATTTATGCCAAGAAGATCGAGATGAGTAGATTCCTTGGCAACACCGAGTTATCAGCACGGGGAATCTTCAAATAATTACGATATACATTTATAATTATTTTTCATTTTACTTATTCAACTAATCGCAAGAAGTACATTAATTTTTGTCTTTCAACTCATTCATACCAAGAAGATTCCCGGACAACGCCGGGTAAACCGCACGGGGTATCTAAAAATAATTACGATACACATTTTTCCCCACTTATTTAACTAAACATAAAACACTTTATTTTCGTATTTCAGCTCATTTATGTCAAGAAGACCGGGATAAATAGATTCCCGGGCAACGCCAGGTAATCAGCACGAGGTATCTAAAAAATATAAATGTACAATTATTTTTCCTTTTACTAATTCAACTAAACATAAAAACACATTCATTTTCATTTATTTAGGTGTAGCAGCGCACGCCGGGTATTAGCTAGTCAACTATAAAAATATTGGCAATACGTGCAGAGAGATCATCATCATAATACATTCACGAATTTAGGCCATTTGTTGACCTGTTTCGGCCTCGAGAGAAATACCATCCAAAAGTATTTTGAGTGGACGTCCTGGTCTTCTTCTTCCTGCAGGTTGATAGCTTAAACAATTTTCTTTTAACCATTTTTTGCTGTAGGTCGTCATATTTCAATTCCTTCTGGATTTCTTCGTTTTGAGACTTACAAGTAAAGTTGAGATTCATTAGGACGAGTTATTGGCCCTATGATTTCTTAATCTCTGGACAGACATTAGGTTACCGCATTTACTCAGTACCCGATAGAACGGTTATGACGCCGTGACTCGGTCCTCAGAGTCTCGTTTGTGAAAACTGGTTGTACCACGAGAAGGTGAGAATGAGAATTGGGTACGAGAGGTTATATGCACGTCACTACGCCTTACAACACCAGTGCAGACAGATAATAAAAGTAAATAAATAATGTGTAGTGTTACATCTACCAAAACATATATTAAAATTATATTAAGATCTTTAGGCAGTGGCATTATTTTTTTAAGATTGAAAAAGTCTTAAAACTTGATTTTAATCTAACCTAAAAGCGATAAGCATTAGAATATATAACTTAATTAAAATTAATTTTTTGTATTTCTTAGTAACTGTATTCTATAGATTAATCTTAGTGTGGAGATTGTTTATTTTTCAGTAACTATTAGCCTACTTATCCAAAAAAAAGTTCGTGTAGTGAAAAACGGGTCATTTAACTTTTCTTTTTCAAAACTGAGTTATTTTCATCGTGAGATTACTTAACAGAACAGATATATGTTGGAAGGTACTATGTACGGAAAAGGTTTTCGATCATTCACTTTGTTTTTTGGAATTTGCACTCATTATTTTATATGATTTCCTTAATACGTTTAGTTGATTTATCCAGTATTTCTTAAAGTAAAGAGAAAAAAGTAAAATTGGTTATATTGTTTTAAAATGGAGTATATCTTATTATGAATTTGCGAGATAAAGCAAGTTAATGGTCCAATTATCGAAATATATTTTTTGTCATTCAGAGGATAAAGGTTAAAAGATAATTTCTGAGGTACAGCTTTGTTGCATGACAATATTATGATTTTGAATAATCTTTCTGTTTTCCTAAATGCGTAGAATATAATATTCTTATTAGAGTATGTTTTAAACTTATAATAAGCTATAAGTAATTTTAACTATGTTAAGAGAGTTGGTAATTTAAATTTGCTGTCGTCTTTAAAATAAAGGAAACGAAGTTGTGGACTCTATAGGCCTAAATGGTGTTTATTTACCAACAAAATTGTAAATTATTACGCTTAGATTATAGTTCGTTATACAGGATGTTACAAAAACACCGACAGCCGAGGTGAGGTGGTATATTGAGATATTTTGATCATTCTCAATAAGGTACCCATGTCCGGAAATTATGCGTTTTCACACTATGAGTAACTAACTTCTCAAGAGTTCCTTTAGTTGGATTTCAAGACTCAATATTTGACAATACTGTCACAGTCACATCAAGTTTTCAAAATATCCACCTCTCATCTCATTGCAGAGCGTAGATCAGCGGTGTAGTTTATTGGCGAACACATTCAAATACGCCTGGCCTCGCTTAAATTATTTCTGCAGCAGCGCGGATTCGTTCTGTAAGATCCATACATGACTCTACTAGAGCCTGTGATAAACAGACTGTTTCATGTCGCCCAACAAAAAGTTGCCGAGAGGGTTAGGGTCAGATGATCTCTGAGACAATGGGACTGGTCCCCCCTCTGCCAGACCATCGACCTGGAATCGTATTATTCAAATGTCTCCTCACATTGACATAGAAGTGAGCTGGAGCTCCGTCGTGTTGCAGCCACATTCCATTACGAAGCCAGGTATCACAGGTTCCGTACCTGTGAGGTGTTATCAAGTAATGAGTCTTCAAATCCTTCGAACTAACACTGATCTTGAGACATAATTAACTAGTTATAGTGTGAAAACGCATGATTTCCGGACATTGGTACCTTATTAAAAATTATCAACGTATCTCAATATACTACCTCACCTCCGTTGTCGATGTTTCTTGCAACACCCCGTATATATTTTTTTAAAATACAAGTAGTGATATTGTTAAGTAAGATTTCATGAATGCATTGGAAGAAAAGTAATTATTTTCGCCATGTCGGTGCAAAATCACTTCCCAACAAATGTGACGTAATTTGGTTCTAATACCTACTTCCAATTAGAGTTAGTAATCATAACCCTAGAACAGATCTTCGAAAGAATTCAACACATGGTCATATCACTTTCCAACAAAACAAACGAATAAACTTTTCATAACCGCAAGCCATCAGTTACATCTCCCAAATCACTTTGACCTATTTCGTTATACTTCCACAATCTGCGACACATTGTAAGCACAAAAGTTTTAATGTCAAACAATATCATTTATTAGTTTCGACTTAAATAATGTTCTCTAACTCGCTCTCCAATAAATTAATTGAGGTTGTTTTCATGAAAAGACTTTTTGAAAAAAATTACAGACCTTCGCCTATCCTATCTGTAGACACCGAAAATTAACAAAACGTATATATGATATGAAAAGAAACGAAAAATGAATGCTTGAGTCGGGATTTGAATCAGAGTCTCTAAACTCGGTTCGTTTAGCGATTTAACGAACTGAGCTACTCAAGTATTCCAACACAAACATACATTTTTCTTATATATGTAGTCTTCTCAATTCACACAAGAGGTAGCGGGAAGTCGTTCCAACTATATATATATATATATATATATATATATATATATATATATATATATATGGTGATTCACAATAAGTATTGCAGACTTCTAGGGGTTGTAGAGGAGACTTAGTAGATAAAGTTTTTATAAGGAACCCATGTTCGGAATGGTATCATTTTTATGTAAAATAAGTTTGAAGATCGAAACACAATGGGCTGATATGGTGTGTCTTGTGTTTCAGAATAAATATTACAGACTTCTAGGGGTTGTACTACACCTATCGAGTCGGAGGAAGATCTTGCACGAATTCTGGCGGCAGCAGAAATTAAAGAGGTGGATTCCAAATCCAACTAAGTCAAAAAAAATATACATTTTTCAGGAGAGCAATAAAACTGAAATAATTATATTGCAGATGAATGTCTGAGTAAATTTTGTTTTACCACATCTGTCATAACATAGATATGACATTACCAAATGTTTGTGCTGTTTACGTTTATATCTTACAAGATATAGGCGCGTGTGTTTTTTTCAAAATTGCACTAAGTCATGACTTAGTTTGATTTAGAAAAAATTCTGAATATTCCCCTACATTGGTTAATTCAAATATGCTGTATTAACTCATGAAAATGTTGCAGTATTGTGTCGATAGCCAGAGCGCATACGCATCTACGAGTACTTAATTGGACTTGGAATAAAACAACAGACGACTTAGTTTTATTTGGAAAACACCGTCAATTTTAACATTTAAAATTGGCATTACTTAGTTGGATTTGACTTACATTCTGTTATTAGACTTGTGTATAATGTATAGGAGAATACACTAAGCAGTATAATTAAATATCACAAAGAAATTACTTAATTGGTTTTGGAATTCACCTCTTCAATTATTGAGCACACACCAGGTCTTGTGTGGCGTGTGTAATAAAACATGAGTCGCAGGTACAATTTGTGCAACGAACTACAGGGTCCCCACATGGAACCACACTTGTAGTACAATTCCTTGAAGTCTGCAATACTTATTCTGAAACAAAATACACGCGATATCAGCCCATTGCGTTCCGATCTTCAAACCTATTTTACACCGAAATGGTTCGTTTCGGACATGGGTTGCTCATCAAAACGTTATCTAGCAAGTCCCCTCTACAGCCCCTAGAAATATGTAATACTTATTGTGAATCTCCCTCTCTATAAGAAATGAATCTAGGTTGGTCCCTGACCACTGATTTTGAATAAACAGACAAACAAACAAGGAGACGCTAAACTAATCTGTTGTTCTAACTCGCCCATTTTCTCACCCTGACTTGCCCAAACTAACACTAACTTACCCATCTAATACTAACTCCCCATTTTCTCACCCTAATTTGCCCACTAAGTAGGTGGACTCCTGGGATAAAATCCCCTTATATGTGAGTAAACATGTTGGCAATTGGCTCTAGCGGGAACATGTGTTATCGCATTGGCCAACATGACGCTAGCAGTGTTTTCCGATCGAATCTTCAAAGGTGAAATAGTCACATAGAATATCATAGTAGTAGCTATTTGATATGAAAAGTAACGTAATCCGACTAAGAAAACAAACAGGTTGAGGGTTCTGCGCATGCTAACTAAGTGACTCCCTTTGCGTCTTCTCCTAGTCAGTGACGGCAACTATTTCGATCAGTCTTGGCTCTTCGGAGCTTTCGTGCCACATATTATTTAGTTTTTACAATTGCATCCACTAAGTACGGAAAATTATTTAAAACTCGAGGAAATCGATATTAATCGTTTATAAAAAGTAATCAACTTGCTACGTCATTCTAAAAATGTTGACAAAACGATGCATTTTAGTTCAAGAGTTCATTATCCAGAAACACATTTTCTCTTTTTAAATCATAACAAGGCTTTTGATGAAGAGAGATCATTATAATGTTATGTTTTGCAAAACAAAAGTACACCTAACATTATTCACAGCTATGAAGAGAACATGTGAAAATATAATTAAAATTAGACTAAATACCAAACTAACACAATCCATATTAATTAACATAGATGTTAGACAAGGGTGCCCAGTATCTACAACATTCTGCAACATATATTCATTAAATAATTTCAGATCGGGAACTGGTAGATATAATGTAAGAGCCCGGTTTTGGATATGGATTTTTATATTTAAAAAAAATATATTTTAATGTAATTTCCAAGAAACAGATTTTTAATAGAATATTAAATTATGTATAGACTACTTATTGAACAATTTTATGGAGTTTTATATCATTGTCACACAAGAACTCGTTGAAAATAAAATACTCCTAAATATTCAGTACTAGGTACAGGGGCAATGAAATGAGTAATCATGAATAATGCTATGAGTGATTTCCAATTTATGTAGAGGATTTGGAAATCAATAGTGGCATTTGTTATGACTATTTAACGAATAAAATTAAGTTGTTTACTCAAAAGTCATTATTTAAATATAGTTACCAGTATTTTAAAATATTTATATATTTAAGGTAAACTGCGATATTTGAAAACAAATCAGAAATATGAGGTTATGAATATTCACTGCAACTTGATCATATTATTTATTGCCAAATAGGATCGCAATATTGAAAGAATGCACCCTAATGGATAAATAATTAAACACATCAAACAGTATATTACAATTAACATTATAGGTTATTAATTTGTTTTTTAGTAAACAACTCAGTAAAATCAAGGAATATGTTCATTATTTGCTATATTCAATGTATTTGTTGGAGAAAAATATTGCTCTGAGCTGTTCACAACATTAAAAAGGAAGAGCTTTCTTTATCACAAAAGGAGCTGATAAAGAGAAATCGATAAAGAGCGAGATGAAGCACGACTGTCATTGGTTGTAAAACAAAATTAATTGAAACGTGATTGGTCATTTGACTACCATTTGGGGCATGAATTAAATCGTCAATGTAATTGTGAATTCACATTTTCATAAGTAATGCCAGGTGTGATTTCCAAATTATCGATAAATTCACGACTCACGAAGTGAGGAGTGAATTTATCTAGAGAATTTGGAAATCAAGAGTGGCATTTGTTAGGACAATTTAACGAATAAAATCATTATTTAACTATAGTTATTTTAAAATATTTATATATTTAATATAAACGGCGATGTTTGAAAACAAATGAGAAATGATTGGTACGTTTCATTTGCTTCTTTTGTTCGATCACTGCAACCAGTGCCAAAAGATCGCAGTGTTGTAAGAATGCACCCTAGTGGAGAAATTTATAACCAACGCTATAGGTATTAATTAATTTCTGATGTCCTATGATGTAAATATGTCAATTATATTTTTCTGCGTGATTTTCTGGAAAATAATTCGTTTAAGAAAGTGCAAACAGTGTTTTTTTTTGTGGTATAATCAATTGTTACAAATGTTTTATATTATCTCTCGTATGCGCTACGTGTTGACATTCATGCACTATATATATTATATATATATATATATATATATATATATATATATATATTATACATATATAATCTGGTAGCCGTATTTCTTACAGAGTCAGTAACTGCAAAATAATGCAATGATCTATTCAGAATGTTAAAAAGGAGGTGCTTTCTTTATTATGATAAACTTTAGTTGGTAAATTTTAGGCGAAACACGACTGTGATTGGTTGTAAATCAAAAATCATTGTAACGTGATTGGTCAGTAACTCCCATTTGGGGCATGAGTTAAATAGTCTGCATAATTATGCTTCAATGCACTGCACTTGCAATTTACATGCTATGGTGATATGAATTAAATTTAATGATGTTTTATAAATATTTATTTAACTCTGGTAAGTGCACATTTCTAGATTGAAAAATAAAAGTTTTATTGTATGCATGTTAGGTAAATAAATCGCTTAGGAGCAGCACGGTTGGTAATTTTTTACTTTCGATATCTTACTCTGCATTTCTGAAAGGAAATCCACGATTCGTCATAAATGTCATTAAGTACTTCTTGCATGGACCGCAAAATTCATTTTCAGTGTCGAATTCTTTGTCGTTACCTTCATCTACACTCTTGTTGGAACTGGTCTCTGGTGCTTCAACAATCATTCTTCTTGATTTGTTTTCGAGTTCATCTGACGTCAGATAATTGGGTTTTGTGGTATGTCGTTTCATTTTCTTTCGTCGTCGTCTTATAGTGGAGCAAACGTTTCCTACATCACATCGGCGACGTCTGATTTGCTCTACTGGAAAGAATGTAGATATTTCAGCAGATATAGAATTCACTTTCGATTAACTTGGTTGGGCATATTCTGCCTCTATAGGAGCCCTTATTTTAGATGGAATTTTGTTATCGCCTATATGGATGACAGGTCTAATTACACTGAGCAACAAAAAAAACTTTTTTTTGTCTCAGAAGGAAAAATATGCGATTCTGATAGTATTTTTTCTCCTTAATTCAAATATGATATCAGTTGTTCTCCATCACGCAAGGTTTCCGAAAGATTCCATCCTTTTAGCCGGGAACCAAGCATTTCAGACTGGTTTTTGGATATCTTTAAAGTCGTATGAGATCGTTAAGATCTTCTTAAGTCAATAAATGAGGCTCAGATGAACAGCTTTGTTCAAAAGTTGTATCATCAAAATCTGTTTCTTCTTCTTCCTTACTTCCATCAGAATCTGAGCTCTCTTCATCTAATGTCACATGTTCTGGAGGCTTTGGTATGGGCAATTCTTCGCAGTGTGGAACTGGTCTCATTGCAGATTGCAAGTCAGGGTACATCACTGTATGTTTTGATTTTGACATAATCCCTTTAATGTTTGTTTTATTGAAAAAATAATTATTTAAATCCATTAATTGAAATTGAAATAAAAAAACTGTGGGTGATGGAGAAATTTCGAATATATATTTGAAAACACGATAAAAAAACTGCATTAAGTACAACTATTGGTACTCATGAGACAAAAATCATGTTGGCCAGTGTTGTCTTTCTATTTATGGCCTACTTCCCAGCACCTTGAAATCTCCCTACAGCATTGCTAGGTGTCAATATATTCTCTATAATGAAAGCAATGAACTATTCTACTTTCTGTGCCAGACATACAAGGTACGATGGTGATTCGGAGGGTGACTTCAGATTTTCTTTTTCGGAAAACACTATTGTGGAAACGTTTCTTACATACCAGTGAAAACTTCACATTTCAATTATTTTTCAACATAACTTCCATTAACATTCAAACATTTGTCATAACTTATAACACTTCACATGCTTCGAAATCCCTTCTGCGTATAACTCTGCCGCCTGTGACTTACAGCTATCTATTGACGCTCTTCTTGAGCTCCTCAACCGATTGGAATTATTGTGAAACGACAATATTCTCTCTGGCCACATCATCCACTACTTAAAGTTTTATGCTCACAGAAACCATATTACTCCACGTGCCTGACAGATGGCGGAACTTCTATTGATGCAAACATTTTAAACACTGCCTCAATGAGAGAAAAGGCCGAATGTAACCACACAATATCCTACCGATAGCTTATATAGTGGAACAAAGAAGGCGATGTTACTGCCACTGACGAACAAAACCGGATCTTACTTTCCGAATCAGCCTTTTATATTTAAAGTTCTATCATATCGAAATTAACTTTTCCAAAATACAGTTATATATTCGAACACTTTCCCGAGTTATGATTATTTTCCTTCACTAGTGCACCAGTAAATGTTTCATTCAACCAACTTTTTTTCTGCGACTACAGAAAATATTTTTTCTTTGTTAATATTACAATACAGTCTATACTAGTAGGATGTCGGAACATCCGCGGGGAAATACTTGAAAACCCTTGATATCTTGCAGCAAGATTAAATAACACACAATTATGATAGAGCGTAAGTATTCACTACCGGATCGTTATCCAAAACTGGACTCTTAACTTAAAGGGAAAATTTCAAGATCAAAAGATATCCAAACACTTACTTTCGCACATGATCAAGTTGTGATAGTCGACTCAGAAGGCGCTTTTCAGAAATCAGTTTTCAAATTATAATTAATATCAGAAAAATATGGCTTAAAGATTTCGAATCACAAAACAAAGGCAATGGTTTCACAAGAACAAATCCATTTACAAGTAAAATAGTAACCATAATATTTAATAGAACAGATAAATACATTTAACTACCTAGAGTGTTCAATATCATAAAATGAAAAAGGATATCACTAATAAAACCATGATTTTTTACAAATAACATGAATTATAAATATAATACTAAAACCCTCCAACTACGAAACACAAGACTAAAGATCTACAAAACTCTTGCGGCACCCACACAGTTAAAACAATGTTAAACATGGGCTATAAAAAAATATTTTAGCATATAAAACTATTATTCTACCAGTTATATTATATGGATGCGAAATATGGACTCTTACTTTAAGGCAGAAAATAAGATTAGGAATATTTGGAATAAATTTCTTAGGAAAATTTTTGGACCAAAGAGAGAAGAGCAGTCAGGTGAATGGAGAATACTTACATAACAGTGAACTACATGGTATTTATAGGAAGCCAGATATAATAAGAACAGTTAAGTCTCGTAGACTCCGATGGGCAGGACATTTGGCACGAATGGGGAATTAAAGACGTGCATGGAAGCTTTCTTGTAGGAAAACCAGAGGGAAAACGCCCAGTTGGTAGACCAAAAAGAAAGGTTGGCAAATAACATTAACTATGATTTCAGGGAAATAGATTACAGAGGGAATGATTGGAAAACATTAGCTCAGATTAGGGATATATGGTGAACTTATAATAAGATATTAATTATAAAATTGGTACCTGGTAAGTCAGTCGTACTCAACTAAATTATTAAACTTCATCAAGTTATTTCAATATGGAGGCCTTTCAAACAACAATGTTTCATCTTCTGCATTTTAACTGGTACCGATGGTGGTGTTTAGGTTGTATAACGAATTTATGTCTGCGGGTATGTTCTCATTGAGTAGTTCTTTATTCTTTGTTTCTTTTGGAATCCCTATATCTTCAAGGATGCTGATCCTGTTATTATACTCTCTGTGTAGTACTGACATAGAGCTATCGATTTTTTTTTTAACTGATGGCCCGTTACTAGTATGTGTTTGGCAAAACTTAATTTTTCTTCATTATTATTAATTTTTTTAAATGTTCAGAACATCTTGTGTTGAAATTTCTTGTTGTTTTGCCTATGTAAAACTTTTCGTAATTATTGCCATTTTATTTTATAAATGCCTTTATTTTCGTATGTATTTGTTATTTCTCTTTTGTTGAGTTTGTTATTAGTTTTGAAGGTGATTTTAATGTTTTTATCTTGTTTCCTGATCGAATTAGCTAATTTGGTCGTTTCATTTCCTGTATAAATTAGTGTAATCCATTTGTTTGTATTTGTGCTGTATTCTTTTTCTAGTTTTGTTATATTTATTAGATTGATTCCTCTTCTTTGTTTTCTGACCAATTTTTTTATCATTTCTTCTTTGTATCCAGAGTTATGTGCTAGGGATTTTATATAATTTAGTTATTTTCTGTGGTTTGTTTTGTTTAGTGGTAGCTTTAACATTCTGTTTATTAGACTGATAAAGGTACTCATTTTCTGTTGTATTAGGGGTCTTGATTTTTGGTGTATAGCTATTGTGTTGTTTGTTTGTTTTCTGTATATCCATATGTCTAGATTATTGTTAGTAATTTTTTTTGGAAAATGTTAAGTCTAAATATTTTATGGAGTTATTATTTTCAGTTTCTTCTATAAATTGAATTTTGTTGTGCATTTTCTTTAATTCATCTGCGATTTCTTTTTCTATGTGGATGTCATTTTCATATATTATTAAATGGTAACCTGCATATCTTACTAATAATTAAATTTTGAATGTTTCTTTTAGTTTTTCAACATGTTTATCTTCTAGGTGTTGTAGGAATATTTCAGAAATTATGCCTGATGTTGGGCTGCCCATTCGTATTCCTTCGTCCTGTGTGTATATTTCGTTGTTGAACTTAAAGTAGTTTTATTTTAAAATTGTTCTAATAATTTTGTTTAGTTGTTCGGTGTGCTTCGTCTTTTTTTCTTGTTTCTGTTCTATTATTTCTACTGTTTCATTGATTGGGATGTTTGTATATAGATTTTTTATGTCGAATGATGCTAATTTGGTGTTTTTGTTGATTTTTAGATTTTTTTATTTGGTTGCTAGATCAAATGAGTTTTTAACTGTATACTTATTTTGTAGTGTAATTTCTTTTTTGAGTTTTGTAGCTATTAGCTTAGATAGTATATAATTAGGGGCGTTTATGCAGTTGATGACCGTCTTATGGGAACTTATTTTTTGTACTTTTGGTAGGGCTTTCATTACTGGTGCGATGGGATTGTTGCTGGTCCATTTGTAGTTAATAGGGTTACTGTTATTTTTGTTGTTGTTTATGTTTCCTACTTTGTGTTCATTTTCTATGATGGTATCGGATTTTTTTAAGATTTATTTGATTTCTCTTTGGTATTTATTAGCAGGGTCTTTGTTTATTTTTTGGAATTGTTTTCTTCAATGAATTGTCGTGTTTTATCCATGTATTCTTCTTTAATTATCAATACTATAGCATTCCCTTTATCAGCATTTGTATGCATTAGGCTATGCTTTTTTTTTTAGTTTAGCTTTAAGGTGTTTGAGATTTTTAAGTTTTGTTTTTCTTCTTCGATTATTGATGGTGAGTTGTTGTTATTGATTTATTTAATGATGTTAGAAGTGTCGTATTTGGCATGTACTTTGTTGTCTATGTTTAGTTTATTTATGGCTATTTCGACAATCATATTTTGTACTTTTTCTTCATTGTTGCTTTGGGGGTAGTAAAAATTTGTAACCAAGTTGTAATAGTTTGTTTTCTTCTTTACTTAAATTTATTGAGGTTAGGTGTTGATGGAGAACTTACGTCCGCGCGACCACGAACCTACGGATTCAATAGTGCCAGTGAGTGAGTGAGCCTTAGTTTTCACAACAGTAGAAATTAAATTAATGAGAACAGCAAAATACAGATGGCAAGATCGTAAAACAAACCCAGAAATATTATCAAAACTAAAAATATAACTCATTCTTGTAAAAATACAAATTTATAGAAAGAAATGGAGACTACACATAAGAAGAATGACTAGACAAATACTGTCCAATTAAATATTAAAATACCGCCAAGTTCGACCATTTTAGAAGACTACTGGATGGATAGTAAGACCAAAACTCTTTTATCCTCGACTGCTTAATTATGGTGATGATGAGTTTATATCACAGCTTAAATCGCGCGTTTTCTTCCGTTGATTTTGTAATAGTCTAAGTGAAGTAGAAAAAATGTGAGAGCCAATCATGTATGAATTACTTGAATAATGTGCATTTAGATAACTGCAGCTGATCAGAAAGTAATTAAAATCATGGTTTAAATGCCCCATAATGTTGTTATAGTCTGTGTGTTACGTGGTCACGGTCAAGTGAACCCTCATCCCTGTCATGGGTTGCATCAGTAATGATTAGCTAAATTAATGCATCCAGTATTCACTCTCATCTGCTCCATTTTATGTTTCCCATGCGGCTCACCATGTTTCTCTCTTCATAATTAACAAAACACAACCATCATTTCTATTTTTTTAATATTCCTTTACAAAACTAGCCTCATGTGCTAGTGGTCAACGTTTTCTGAGTACAGTTCATGAGGTCCCGGGTTCGATTCCCGGTCAGACCATGGATTTTTTCTTTAAAGAGAATTATTCTGTGGTTGCCCATGGTTTGGAATTTAGGTTAGATTTAGGTTAAGGACTTCCCTGGCGCTTCATTATCATTTATTCTTCTTCTTCTTCTCTTCTTCTTCCTTTCCAGGATTTGGTCAATGTGACCTGTTCCGGTCTCAAGTCCATCGTTTCCTTGGCCGTCCCAAAGATATTTTCCATGTGGTTTGTAGGTGTTGATCTTTTTAGGTAATCTTGTATTGTCCATTCTGTCTAAATGTTCTTTCCATATCTGGAAACGTAATTCCGCCTTCCAGGTGTCCCAACCTAGTAAATGGATTACAATTCCGCCAAATCCAGGGAAGAACCTAAAATGTCATAAAAGACAACCTGGTGGCATTGGATAAAAAAAGTATTCCTTTATAAATGTTCTCTCTCTCATACATTTTATGACGCTAAATCTAAATCATACTATCCTTCTCTACGGGCAGTTATTTTCTCTGATCCTACATTACGTATTGTGTGCAAATTGAAGAAAAATATCATTGACACACTAGGCCAAATAACACACATAGTAATAGTGTGCTTTGGGTTTTAATGATTCTGGGCGTCTGTTATGCTCAGATCACAGATTGTTTTAAGATATTTATTCCTGGTGATCTGGAATTAAGGTTAAGATTATACTTAAGGATTCTATTGGTCCTTTGTTATCATTTATCGACCATCATGTCATCAGGGTATCGACCTCTGTGGTCTGAGGATTAAATTCCTTCCCTCTGGTCCCGATTATTGCGGGTTCAAACCCCAACCGGGGCGATGGGTTTTTTAGAAAGAAAAAAACTCAAGGGACAAGTCCTCCGGGAGAGGCTTCAATCCGTGAATTGAATCTGAAGATTTTCGGACTCGTAAAAAAACCTAAGGCCTAAATTAGACCCTTTGACCAAAATATAGAATTAGACCCTATACGATAAAAAAGATTTAAATTCGCAGCTATAGTTTATAAAATAATAACACTGAGCAACAAAAAATAAACTTTTTTGTCTCAGAAAGAAAAATATGATATCGGTTTTTCTCAATCACGCAAGATTTCAGAGAGACGGGAATTTATAATTCCAAACACTTTATTATTTTCTACATTCGTAACTACACAATATTTGGAACATTCGGAGTCACCTAGAAAGTAAGAAATTATGATTTTCTGCTATATTTCGCCTGTGAAGCATCCCTCTTGATGGTCCAACAAATAATCGGCAGCATATTAGGATTCCATTTGCTTTGATATCTCTTTCACCATAGCTGAAATCTCCTGAGTTAGCTCATTTGGTTTTATTTTACAATGGACAAATGGACAAAAAACGTTTATTAAAAAAATAATTATTTCAATCCATTAATTAAAATTGAAATAAACTGTGGGTGATGAAGAAATTCCGAATATATATTTGAAAACACGATAAAAAAACTGCATTAAGTACAACTATTGGTACTCGTGAGAAAAATCATGTTGACCAGTGTAATAGCCACTGAATACATAGAATAGAATCTATTTACAGTACATTTCTTCATGCCCATATTAATGTACAGGCCTATTCAGTTGAACAGTGCCAAGGAATCTATAGGCTGGAACGGTCCGGTTCAAACTCTGATAGAGGACATCCAGGAGATTTTTCGTCACGCGTATTTCATGGGACGGAGTCGACCGATCTCCTCGCATCGTTTGCTAAGAATCGTGAACCGTTATGTCTAGACCACCATCAGCCCTATTAAAAAGGACCTATTTGTATATATAGGGTGCACTAAAATTCCCCTTACAAACTTCTAGGGCTTGTAGAGGTGACTAAGTTGATAAGGTTTAGAATTGGACACCATGTCCGGAAACTTACCGTTTCCGTGCTACACCCGTTTGAAAACATGTTTTTAACGCGACCTTTTACAAGTAATTTATTATGAGGCGTGACACAGTACATCACTTGCTTTACAATTCAACTCATTAATAACCAAAGAAACAAATTGGAAACTAAATCATTACTTGCATTAATAATCCCGGATACACCCTCCACTATCAATTTTTGCAGTTTTCAAAATTTCGAAAAAGTTTGACAATAAAAAAAAAACACCAAGTCTTGGAATACTCGATAGGGAAATTTTCGATTTAGACGAATCGCAAAACTATTACTTGTTGAGACGCGTGACATATGTTCAGGCAATGCTTGTTTTCAAACGGCTGTAACACGGAAACAGTAAGTTTCCGGACATGGTTCCCAATTCTAAATATTATCGATTCAGTCCCCTCTACAAGTTCTAGACGATTGTAACGGGAATTTTAGATCACCCTGTATATATATATATATATATATATATATATATATATATATATATATATATATATATGTTATCCAATACCACCAAATTTATTTTATATCTCTGGCCTTGGCGAAATTGTAACCCACTCCTTAGGTTGGAGTGCCTTGAAAGCAAAGTTACATTACTCCTATGATATTATGGCGGATGGCAAATGATAACAAAGCACTAAAAGAATTCCCTTAAACCTGAGACTTCTAAATTCTAGACCATGATCGACCGCCTGTGAGGAAAATTTAGAAACTCTGATCACAAGACCATGACATAACTAACTCATTGGCACTATCGAATCCGTTGGTTCATGACCGCGCAGATATAAGCTCGCCATAAATCCCTATCCTGAGGTAATGTTTTCCATTCATCCCTTGCATAATCGACTTCCTTCAAACCATTATTAATGTTATTCTCTCACCTCATTGTTGGGCTACCTACTGGGCGCTTTTTCTCTGGTTTTCCAACAAGGAGTTTCCATTCCACTCTTTCATTCCCCATTCCTGGCACATGCTCTGCCCATCGCAGTTTACGAGACTCAACCGTTTGTAATTATTGTTCCTATGTATTTGAATTCAGTCACTTCTTCAATATTTCCATTATTTGTCGTTAACTGTCATTTATATTATATAATGTAATACTACGTGTGACCATATATTTAGTTTTATTGATGTTTATTTTAGACCAATTTCTTAGTGTTAACAGATTATGTTTTGTCTATCTCTTAGTATCTCTTCGCTATCGCCTATTAATACTGTACTATATCAGCATAAAACTAACAGTTTTTTTTAATACCATTGAGCGTACGCCTTCTTCGACCTCTAAAGCTTTAATGGTATGCTCAGTGCAAAAAAATAACAGTAAAAGATATAGGACATTTCATAAGTAACTATTTGTGCCTACACACTCCCTGCTCTTCGTGTCATATAAACACATTCGAATAAGTCTAACGTTTTAGGAATTCCGAACTCCAGCAGGATACTGCATAACTTTCCTTTTAATCTAATCGTATATCTTTTTGAAGTCTATATATATATATATATATATATATATATATATATATAGCAGATGCAATGTCATTGTATTCCCATTTTTTACTAAAAAGTTGAGCTATTGTGGTCCTATTTCTCCTAAATCCACATTGATGATTATCTATTAGGCCTATGTCATCAATATAGGAAGTAAGTCTGAATACTAAAAGATTTGTTAGAATTTTATACGAAGTTGAAAATAATGATATTCCCCTGCAGTTCTTGCAATCAGTTGTATCTCCTTTCTTATAGATTGGAACTATAATCAGTTCTTGCCAATAATTTGGAAAACCTCTTCTTCCCAAATTACACTAAGCAACCGATGTATCTTGTCAAGTTCCCTCCCTCGCGATCTGACCAGTTCTGCTGGGATGCCTTCTGAACCTGATATTTAAACATGTTTAATTTTTATATCGCTATTTATTAATATTTTAATAATTCTTCTTCATATACCTTGTGTCCCTCATTGAGACATGGGTGCCACTTATTGGGAAGTATCTTAACCCTGCTAATGTACACTTTTTTCACCACAGACGTCAGTGATCAGCATTCCTACTTAATGAGAAATATATTAAACAACTAAGGTATTACTAGGATGGACGAAATTCGGTTAAATTTTTCACAGAGGCCTTTTTATTCAGGCTTGCGGTTGTTTTACGAGCCTGTAAATATTCAGATTCGAGATCTATGGCTTAAAGTCCCTCCCGGATGATTTCTATCTTGGATTTTTCCTTCCTAAAAAACCATCGACCCCGGCCGGGTTTGAATCTGCAACCCTCGGAACTAGAGGTAAGGAATATAACCACTAGACCACTGCGCACATTTTTGTTGTTTATATATTATAGGCGCCAGTATAAAAAAAACCAAAGCACGCCTTTACTATCTCTGTGTTATTTGGTCTAAGATGTCCATGATTTTTTTACTCCCACAAAACATAACGTAAGGAAAGAGAAGCGATACATCGAGAATCGATATTCACATATTTTTATTAGCCCTTAAATTGGCAATGTACCCTATAAGACACATTTATTTCGTTTATTTGATATTTTTATAGAATAAAAAACAATTGAGTACAAATTACTTAAATTTATATCAAATTACACAATAATATATAATAATAATTTACCGTTTGACTATATTTTGTTTTCCTTGTGGTCCGGAACATTTAAATAACTGTCACGAGAAAATGTTGAATTGCTAATTTAATAGTTACGACATTATCTTTAATTTGTCAATATATATGTGAAGAAGTAACAGGCTTACAACAAAAATAAATTTGTAAAGTAATTAACATGGCTGTACACCGGAGGGGAATAACGTTCTTAATGATGTAACATAGTTGTGGGTATCCTTTAGCTTGCACCAGAAATAATTTCCCTAAGAGCGTTCCACGTTAAGCGTTGTTCCGTAACGTGCATAGCGGTTTGGTGTTATAAAATTGTAATTTTGTTAGTAAATGGGTTACAGTAGAATTTGACCGTCGAGTCGCGAAATCCTTTCCATTTATTGAAGATGTTTGAAATTTGTGTATGTAAATTTCATCATTTTCTGATATGAATTAACTTGTCTATTTACATCATTAGGTCACTACATTATTTTTTAATGAAGGGGATGGGGATGTTTCAGCACATCCACTTCCCATTGTGCATTGCCTTACATTTTAAAAAATTAGGTATGTAAACAAAATATTCTTTGCACATCTTTCTCATTGTGATTAGTGTTATTCAAATGACAGTCGGCTTGTAGTCAGAGCCTCTTCGTATAAGCAACAAGCTCTAGATTCAGTTCTCGCCTCGGAATGTGGATTTATCTCAATATCAAAGTTGAATGTTTGGAATTTGTGTATCTGTCTTTGTGTGTAGGGCTGTGTTATGTATGTATAGCTCGCGCAATCTAACTAGCGGGTCCGTGATGTCATTGTTGTTTTGGGGAAATAAGAGAAGAATTGGTACTGCTAACTGCTACCGACGACGCTTCAAGACAGTCAATGTCCAAAACGTCGTACAACAATTACGGTTAATAGCATATATTTCTTCTGCTGATGATGGAAGTCGACTTCCGAAAAGCCTACAGTTACTAATTTTTAAAATCAAGAAAATTTTAACACAGTTGAGGATAAGGGCGCCTGCCAAAAGGTATGTATTTTAACATTTTGCTTTACTACTAACTGGCTTAAAAATGTTGACTCATCTGTTATTATTGAAGAGACATTTCAAATGTGAATTTGTACTTAAAAGTGGTTCTAAGTTAAACTGAACTTATAACTGACTGTAAAATTATCGCGTGTAGCACACGACATTAAACTACTGATACGAACAAGAGAGACAGTTTTCTTTCAGGTATATACAAGTGCATGAAGTATACATCATAATTATATTCATTATAACTGTGGATATGAGACCAGCAGAAGGCTGTTAGGCCAAGAGCCTTCTTAGGCCTGTCGCGCCAAGGGGGAGAGAGAGAGAGAGAGAGAGGAAGAGAGAGATAGTAACGAAAAAATAAACAAGTTATAGAGATAGTATAAAAAGGGGGAAATATAAAAATAATAACTTGTTTACATTATTTTAGCGGATTCCAAGGCCTGCACAGGAGGGCAAAACTCTAGTGTGCGACAATGACAGAAATAGATAATGCGTACAACCAATAGTAAATGGAAAACCGGGACAAATACTCATATTTACAGTCACTGAAATAACATTACTCAAAGGTATTTGGATTCTTTGTATCCCCTCTGTTCACAGAACATAAAACTTTTTTAAACAAAGTCTTGCTTCTCCGCCAATAGCCCGTTTCTTGTTTTTTTACTTAGTGCTGAAAAAAATAGCAATTAGAAACAAAGTGTCCAAACAATATGAAGAGACTGTATACTGACTTCAAGACATAGTTCAAAATATCGACAGTACAAAAAAAACGGTCTTACATCAAAAACAGGAAATATAAGAACAGATATGACTATTGTTTATATCGGAGCCCAATTTATTTATTTGAGGTAATTATATTGACCCATCTGTTCTCTATTCACCTCTTCATTCCAGGCATTATCGTGGCTATGTCTAAATGACAGAAGAACTCTACATTTACATATTTTGCTATTCCATATTCTGCACAAACATATTTACCAAGTTATTTATCAACGCATTTTCAAAAGTTATCGGCTCATCAGAATTTAGGAACAAGATCTCAAAGATACTGTCTATACCACAGCACAGGATATGTCTATACCCTAACTCTTACTCAATACATGTAACAAGATCATAGAATTCACTTTCCAATCATGTCAATCACTATCATTATTAAATCCAAGTTTACTATATTGTAGTTCCACACAATGAAAATGTTAACTGCATAACAACTATATTCAGTATTTTGTATATACCTATAAATAATCATCTATGAAGCTTTACTTACTTTATTTTATATTATACTAGCTGGCACGGCGAACGTCGTATCGCCTTTAAATATTTTTACGTTAATTTTTCCGATGTTTTAATATGTATCTGCTATTCGGGGCGGAAACAAATCCAACAAATCAAAGATCATAAAAATCGGTCCAGCCGTTCTTGAATTATAAATAGTGTAACTAATCCGACTTTGTTTTATATATATATATATATATATATATAGAAGTCCCGGCCACACGTTGCTGTGGCTAAGGTATACGTTAAAATATGTTTGTAGTATATTAAGTGAGAAATCTAAATCAGAAAATTTTTGGTTTACATAATTTTTTTAGTTCTGGTATGTTAACTACACCCGGTATAAATATGGGTGGTGGTTTATGTGGAAGTGGTTTTGTTGATTGAGATGAATTTATGTTGTCTGCACTCTCGGTATCGTCCATAAGTGTATCATAAGGATTATATACATTTATTGATGGAATATTTTGAGGAGGCTTGCTAATTTCATTATACTTTCGTTTTTTTTCTACGAACTTGTTGGTAGTTTGGATTCTCATCGTCATCAAGAAGTCTCTGTACAGTAATATCATCTTGTGATATATTATAGTCATCTTCTTTTTCATTTAATTGAGGCATGAAGATTGTTTCTGTAATATTAGGCATATTATTATAACTAACAGACTTACTTACAATTCTGTTATTCCGTTCCTTAGGACCTTCATATGTTTTTAAATTGACATTCTTCTTAAATGTAAGATTTATGTCACATAGGCCTATACTAATTTGCGGAAATTCACTTGATATCTTATCATTCATGGTCTCTAGAACTGATTCGCCATATAGTCCAATGTCCGTTCTCGGTCCAGTTAAATTTAAATTAAGTTGCTGTCTTTCAGCCAGATTACTTAAAACTAATACTTACACACGAAATTAATATTATTTTCAATATATTGAAAATAAAATAAACACAATCACACTTAAATTATAAAATAATCAATATTTGTAATTCAATTGAAATTCGCGGTTGCAACAAAAAGCACAGCCACCTGGTTAAATAATAAACCAATTACCTTACACGGCCATCTGTTAGAATCGTATGGAACTCACAGATAACTATAACTCTTTGTTAAATAATAAACAAATAATTTTCAATAAAAATAATGCGACTATAAATTTAGTTATAAACTTCCCTAAGTCTCAAGTTGGTTCAAACTGCACACAGTGTGCAATATTTTATTAAAATCGGTTCATTAGTTTAGGATTCTATCGCGGACAAACAACGTGACACGTAATTTTTATATATTAAGATTATATTTTATTCAATGTTATGTTAGTAGTTGCTAATATTAGACTACATGCCCATTGTCTTTTGTTTAGTCTACATTCTAACAATATTTTTAAATTATAATAAGTATGTAATTTTTGAACGATTTTATTATTCGCTGATTGTGGAAGAAAAGGCCTTATGGACTTAACACTGCCAGCTTAAATAAAACATTATTATTATTATTATTATTATTATTATTATTATTATTATTATTATTATTATTATTATTATTATTATTATTATTTTCATCATCATCGCCATCTTCTTCCGGTTTTATTTTAAACATGGGATGGATGAAGAAACTCTTTATTCTGATAAACTCATTCTCGGCCAAAGTATATTAAGAAATAGGCTAATTTTGCATGTTTCTGAATTATATTTTTTGGCATACTGTTTGTCCACTGCCTATACTATGTCAATCAATTTGTTGTATAGATCTAACTTACGTTTTCTTTAAAAATAGTATCATAATTATTTTTTTAAACAGAGTCCTATGCTTTCCAGGACCTCAGCATTACTCTAATATAATAGAAAAATTAAGATGAATATGCATGGAGGAATTGTTGAATGAGATTAATTTGCATTAATAAGACTAGATTAAAGAGTTTTTACAGGGTGAGGAATAAAGTATATGGCAAGCAAAACAAAACGTGAATATATTTTCTGTCTACATTTTAACAACCTACTCTGTTATAGAGCGGTACATAGATGTAAGGACGTATGAGAAGGAAGGCCAGTCTAATGCACCAAAATTATTATTGTATTATTGGGTATTCAACGTTACTATTAAGTCAGAAAGCAAAATGGAAAAAGGCTTAAAAGCCCTTTCACATCCACACTTAAAGTTTTTTACTCGAGATTAATTAATCAGTAATAACTAGAGATCGGATGTTAGACACGTAAAAAATTCAAAATAGGCTCTTACAAAAAATGGAATACAACATACATTTTTACAGTCTTACGTAAAGAATATAAACATATGCTATCAATAGCATACGAAGATACCAGACATGATTTTGGAACTTTTGTCTTTTTACAAAGAGCATACTTATGTTTTGCAGTGCATACGTGCTGCGAAACATGGCATTTCTTCGCGCAATTCACTGAAATTTTACACATTTTGCAAAACAATATTGAACCGTCACTTGAGAATATTTCCGCACCAAATTCTTTCACAAAATTGGTCAGTTCGTCTTTTACTGTAGTTATTTCTTTAGGCATCGTGGACAACTGTCCCAAAGGTTTGTTTTTGAAGCACCTGTCTGTGAACGATGACTACAGAGTACAGACTGAATTCAGTGTTACCAACATCAAAAATAATATTGCCACTCACTTAAAATTTCAGCACCATGTGTGAGGCAGAGAAAGAAAGATTGAGCCATCTCTACCCTTTTGTCACTGAGCAATGTTTGTATTGAAAAGAAGCAAATCTGTACTATAGAACTTTCTCCAAGCCTTAGAGCTGGAGTATAATACAATGGGACATAGCTTAGGGTTATTTCGCTTAACGGGAGTGCATGAGGTGGAAAAATGCGTTAGCCGGTACTTGTTATTTCGCCTAATGGGAGTGTATTGAGAGGGAAGTTTGTCCATTTCATTTAATTTCATTAAAATACTAAGTTAATTTCGAGAAAAAATGGCAAATAGGCATTTATAGGCAAAATGAACTTCGTGGAAAACAACTCTTGGGTCGTCGATATGAACTTATATGAAGTCACTTTTACAATATCTGTAATAAATAATTATAGGCATTTTCCCAAACATCCGGTCTCTAGTAATAACTATAAGATTTATGTGATTATAAATAAATCTAAAGTGACTAAAAATTATGTTTATTATACAGTGTCGTTATTTCTGCGATGTACCAAAAACGCGCGGTAAACTGGAAACAAATAATCGATCTGTAAACACATACCTAATTCTCAATTCAAGTGCATGCATTTCTCAACTTCAATTACAGTTAGAATAATCATTAAAGTGTAGTTTAGGCCGGTATTTAAACAGATGAAAGAACTGCGCATTTGAACCCCGTTTTGCAACGATAAACTGCGCAGTTCATCGTACAGTTTCCCCAGTTACTATCCGATTTTCATCTATCACCCAATGTTACTTCACCAAAACTGACAGAACTGAAGCAAACTCCTGTCGAAAACTCGATGTAGCCTACACATTTTCAATTCAGACGACTGTACACATTTTTATACAGTTAAAGTACGGAAATAACTGTACAGATAAATTGAAGATGTGTACCACTCTTTACGATTCGACTATCTATGACGTCGAAGCATTCAACCGCTATCGATATAAACAGATCACTCAGGCAGTAGAAACTGACCCATTTCGTATAAAAAAAATTGCAATTGAAGACTTTTCGGGGCGCTAAGACATTTGTGGCAGTCCCGGTGGCATAAAAGCCAAATTTGACCCCTAACATCCCTAAGAGGTTACGATGACATTGAAATCAAAATTTGAATCCTAGCGCCTCTATGAGGGGTGGGAGGTGAGGGAGTGAGAAGGGTTGAAAAATAAATTTATGAAAGAAACAAAATTGGTATCGACTCCATAATGTTTGGAGTTGCTAAGCCGATTGGTGTCAGTCTAGAGTATTTAAGCCCATATTTGATCCCTAGCATCCCTAAGCGATGAGGGGGATGAGAAGGGAGAGTAATAAAATAAGAGTGACCGAGATTAGTGTCAAGTCCAAATTTCTTAGTTTTCCGGATCGCTAAGCTGATTGGTGACAGTCCCGACATTTAAGTCCAAAATGTATCCTATTAGAAGAGGGTGAGAAGAGGTCAGAAATCAAATCGCCAAAATGGCCGAGATTAGTGTTAAAACCATAGTTACGGATTCAGCTAGCTGATTGTTGACCTCTTGAAGACTTTTAATACCAAGTTTGTCCCTTAAGAGGGGTGAAAAATCTTATTTCAAAAAGTTACCAAGATTAATGTCTAATCCACACTCTTCACTGGTCATTGGTCACAATCTCGATGACACATAAGCCCTAATTTCACTACTAAACACCCGTGAGTGAGAAGGTGAGAAGTAGTAAAAAATAAAATTACGACAGTGGTCGAGATTAGTGTCAAATCCACAGTTTTCAGGAACGCTAAGCTAATTAGTGACTACAGATAGTATTATGACCAAGTTTGAGCCTAATATCCCTATGAAGGGTTAGGAAGGATGAGAAGTGAAAAATAAAATGTCAAAAATGTCCGATATTAGTGTCGAATCGATTGTCTTCTGATCCCTGAGCTGATTTGTTCCAGTGCAGGTGGTATTTAAGCTCACATTTGACTCAATCACTCCTTTAGGGGTGAAGGGGTGGGAAGGATGAAAAATAAGATTTCAAAAGTGGCCGAGATTAACAGTTTTCGGGGACGCTAAACTCATTGGTCACAGTGCAAATGCCATGTAAGCCCAAGTTTGACTCCTAGAATCCCTAAGGGATGAAAAGGAGTGAAAATAATGTCTAAGATTGATGATTGGTGTCTAATCAACAATTTTTCGAAACCGCTAAGCTCATTAGTCACAATCTCGATAACATTTAGCGGGATGAGAGGGGGTTACATGTATAAATGATCATAAAGGATCAATATTAGTGCCGAATCCATAGTTTTGGGGTAACTGAGATTAATAGTGACTTTCCGATCGATGTCTTTAAAGTACAAGTTCAGTCCCTTATTGCATGGGTATGAGAAGAGGTGAAACATAAAATGTCAAAATTGGCCGAGAATAATGTAGAATGTATTGTTTTCAAGGTAATTCAGCTGTTTGGTACCAAGAAGTTTGGGATAAATAAATACCGAGCAACGCCGGGCAATCAACTAGTATAAAAATAAATTATATGATCTATCAGATAATTTCTGTTTAGAATTTATTTATTTTTCCTTGTTTTCTGCTTGTTTTTAAAATAGTATATTACGATGCGGGATTGGTAAGTGGTTTTTACACAATCGGGGAAAATGTTTAAAAACCGAGCGATAGCAAGGATTTTAATTTCCGAGATTCTGTAAAACACTTCACAAACGTGCGTTGTACATTATTTTTTGCGTGATGATGTTTTCAAAATAATAAATAATAGTAAAATAATAACATCTTTGTTGGGAATATTTGCGTTCATTATAAACAATTAACTAACGTTAACAGTGTGGGCAACGTTTATTGGTTGAAACAACAGGAGGCCGTGAGACCAACTTAGTGATAAGATGGCGGCAAGTTCGTATTTATTGTTTTATATTGTTTCAGATAAATTTCAGTTCATTTAAAATGCAGTGATTTGTTTCGTATATTGTATATTAACACTACCTTTTGGATATGTTTTGTATATACATTGTATGTAGTATACGTAGGGGGCAATGGTTTTACTTCCCACACACGTGTTTGTAATATTTAATTGTAATATGTAATATTACAGTATAGTTATTTTATTACAGTATAGTTATTTAGGTTGGCAACCCCGAAATGTAGGAAGTTGAACTTTCAATCATTGTCACCATTGCTGTAAGTACGACAAAACGCACTATAGCTTTAAAAAATAAATGCTCGGCTGCTATGGTCTGGCGGTGGTGATGTCTCAGACGCAGAAGGGCCAGATTCTATCTCCAAATCGGGACAGTTTTCCTGGATGAAGTTTCATTCGGTTTTTTTTTCTTTTTGTACATGTTAGATGAATGTTAGGTAACTTTAAGGGGCGTATAATCCCCGAATGCCATGTGGTCAACATAATAATTCGTATCATATTCGCTTGTTTGTATGAATATATGGGTGAATAGTATGTCTTGTCTTAAATATTGATGTTGTCTGAGGTGGCTCTGACATTGAGCTGATCACTCATTCAGGGAGATCCTCCATATCCTAGTTGTGGTAAAAAAAAATATGTATGTAAGCCACAGTTTTTTTTATTTGTCTACGGACATCTCGTATTTATATAAAGACCGGGTGGCGTGGTGAGAAACAATTATTACAGACTAAATTAATATTATTTAATTCGCAAAACCCCTAGAATAATACACAGCGTAGCTTATGAGCAGAACCGGGATACTGTTATATGCTGAATTGAACAATTCGCTAAATGGATAATGTTGTATTGATGTCAGGGGTCGATGAGCATGTTCGGACAAAAGTACTATTACATTTTCAAAATATGTTACTCGCGTTAATAATAATAATAATAATAATAATAATAATAATAATAATAATATAATAATAATAATAATAATAATAACAATGTTATTTATTCTGGCAAAGTTAAGGCCATAAGGCCTTCTCTTCCACTCAACCAGCACAAATACAAATAAATATTTGACAAATATAGATGTAGACACTATACTAATTAAAAACAGTTAAAGATACATTAAATGTAGCATTGTAAATTTCATGTACAAACAACATTATATACGATAATAACAATAATAATACTTACGATAATAACAATAATATAATAATAATTATTATAATAATAATAGGCCCTAATATAAATATGATAAATTATACGAGAAACACCAATTAATATATATAGGCCTACCTTACACCGGGTAATAATGAAGTCGAGGTTTGAGCAAATATAAATTTAGAAAATTAAGACTGAAGGTGACGGCTTGAAGGTGAATGTTTCTGGATTAATGTATACGATTTCTTCGCTACAGTTGCACAATTCCCCCACCCGGTTTGTTTTCTCCTACAGCTCAGCATATACATTATTAATAATAGTATTTTAGTAATCAATGTTCACAAACATTAACTGTTGTATTTTCGCATGCGGTACTGGGACATACTGCGGGCATAAACAAAGATAGTACTATCTCTATATACATTAATTAATAAAGAAAAAAGAGCAGAAATACAAGAGGGCTTCTATGCGTCAGATACCTTTCTGAATCCGAGACTGGACCGGAACAAACTATGACCTCCGACATGTGGTAACTAGGCTAAGCATCCATGGTTTTCATCACAAGATGTGCACCCTCAAGCTACACCATGATCCAACCAGTGAAATGTGTATGTGTACCGTGCGGCAAAGAGTGTGAAAAATACCACATCCAAAAGTGCAAAGAAAGAACCAAATCAATAATAGCCTACATCAAAGAAAAAAATGGTTGAAAATCAAGTACATAAATACATAACTTATAGATGCAAGGTACTGTACTTCATTTTCAAAGATAACCAGACAGTACTACCTTTGTTTATGGCCATAAAGTGTCCCAGTACCGCTTGTGAAAAACCTAGTTAATGCTTGCGACCTTTGATCACGAATATATAATTGTTCCACCGTTTATTAATATGCAAGGGCCGTTTAAATGTTGTTTATAGACTAAATTCCTCATATACGATAGTTCTAAGAAATTGAATTGAACTTGTAGCAAAGTTGCTGAGAGTTAAACAGCTGAAATCACAGTAGAACGTTTTATTTAGGCTGACTAAAGTAAACATTCCAAGTAAATTCCGAGGAAGTTTTAGGGTAAAATATAAACAAATATTGCAGTATGTTATCTTATCTACATTTTACGAGAACGATAAAAGTTTAAATAATATAATACAAATAAACAAAAAGAACCATAATTTGAAATTCATGTAATTCTAGTGGTAAGATACATAGGCTTATTTAGCTTTTTAATTTTAAGTTGAAGTTAATGAAAATAAAAGTAATTTAGTTTATAAATATTTAATTTGAAGCTAGGCTGGTGACACAAATTTCACCTGAAGTTAAAATAGATTCAATTCAATTAACTGATTAACTAGGCAGCTAAACGCCTCTGAAACCCGAGTTCGAATCTCTGTCACTCCATATGGATTTCGTGGTGGGCAAACCGGAACCAGGGCAGGTTTTTCTACGAATTTCTCCTGTTTTCTCCTGCCAAGAACTTCATTCCACTTATCCATATTCATTTCATCCATGTCGTTTCATTTGCCTTCGCTTCATTAGGCCTTGTCAGCCGGCATACCTTCGATAAAATAACGGTTTCATTTCATCTCATCCCTCGATCTAACATTACGCTGGGTGCGATTAGAGGGTTTACTAATGAATCTGTTCACATACATTTTATGATAAATCTAAAATATGTTTGGCCTAGTTTAACAAAACTACTGCACTAGTAAGTTTCAAACTATGGCATTAAAATAATAAAATTATGACAATTTTGTTTGTATTCTGTTCCAAAATATTATTAATTATAATTAATAATATATTAAGATTGTGTCCCTGTAGGGCCCATGAGGCGTGGGGCACAAATCACCTATAAATGGAGGGGTTAAATGAAAGAAATTAAGGAAGAAAGTGTATTAACATGGTGAACGTGAAACAGTATTTAACTGAAAAATAATTACATTAAATCAAAATTTAAAAGTTGCACGTAAGCTCTGAATATACAAGATTAATAACTTAGATGGTTGCTGTGCGATGGTATCGATATAGGAAATCATATGTTTAGCGTATTTTCCTGGTTGTTTTCCTCAATCGTAAAGACAATGGTTAGATTGGAATTTCATTAGATCACAAGAACACATTTCATCATAACTAACCCACTACCACTATAGAACCCTAAGTTCATGGCCGCCCGGACAAAAGCTCTTCATACACCCCTATCCTGAGCTAATGTTTTCCAATAATCCCCTCATATTCTTCATTTCATAATAATGTTAAAAATAAATTAGCATATAAATAAGTAAAATATGCGTTATATGACCTTGAGCGTTATATGTGTACATAAATAAAGAAAAAATAAAGATTCTTCTCCAATATACAGCAAAGTGTTTGCACAAAACTTACTTCTGTATTGGTCAAAATATCTAGGGAACAACATTTTTTACAGGAATCATCTTAATGTTTGTACTTTAGGGTATATTTAGCTCAATTTAATTTGACCAACAATATTTTAATTTTCAACTGGTCATACTACGATTATGAAAGAAAGAAACGTTGTTAGAAAACCAGACCTACAGTAGCATACGGAGCTAAAATTTTGAATTCGGACATGCAACAGAATACGAAATTTAAAAGATACTTGAATATGTATACAGTTAAATATAGATTCAACGAATGTTCAAACAGGTAAATTTAGAAACATACATTTGAATTTGGATATTAAAGTGGGTTGACATGCTAATCCGCTTGAAAAAAGGTAAGACTGCATTTTTTAGGAAACCCAGTGGGTTCAAGAATAAGAGGAGACGCAGAACTGTAAAAGATAGAACTGTGCGCCGCAAGACATCAGAAAACACACAGAATTGGCCAAAGATAAGAACCGTCTAGAAGTGAAGCTCCCTTGGTTATTTAGTGTTAAGAAAGCAGAGAAGAAAAATATGAATTTTTATTGTTGGTAACTTAGCCAAGTGAGTCGATTTTTCTCTTTCTGTAAAGTCGATACCACAGCCATGTGTAGTAATATAGTTTTACAAAATTAATCTTATTAATTAAGCGATCATATTATAATAAATATATCCTTTAATGTCTTATATTAATAATAAAACGTTAATGTACAATACAGTTATGTTTATTCATGTATTTTATGTCTTTCAGGCTATATGGCCATGGTCTGGTTTTATTAACACTCGACGTTTCGTCTACTACTGCGGTAGACATCCTCAGGAGATTCTGCGCGTTCTTTAACCTCTTAACTCTTCAAATGTCGGCTGCTGGTCAAAGAACGCACAGAATCTCCTGAGGATGTCTACCGTAGTAGTTGACGAAACGTCGAGTGTTAATAAAACTAGACCACGGCCATTTATCCCGAAAGACATAAAATACATTAATCAAAATACCTGCCGTGAAAGTCTACAATTTTACAGTTATGTTTATGTTAAAAGTATGTTAACCTTGCAGAGGAAAAGGAGATTATAACGGAAACAAGTAAAGATGTATGTCTAATTTTCAGTTTTGAGAAATACATAATATTACATAGCGTGTGTAATCTATATTGCCGTACCGGTACCTGATATCGGAAATTAGGTTTTAAAACTATTTGAACTTAATAGAGTAATATCTTCGGTTCGATAATCTGGATTTTATAAATTTAAAATAGCATGATCTGACGAGAGAGTGCGTGCTCCATATCTCAAGACAACTGCTGTGTGTGCTATCTATTAACTACGCAGACTGACACAGTCTAGTTATCTCTTATTACAGAACACATTTTGTTCTACTTCAATATCAAATTACGACAGGGCTATGTTGTATTACAATTTCATTTATACAAATTTTGATCCACCCTATCCTACAACGTTAAATTACATTTTTATAATGTCTTAATTGCCTCATCCATAAAAAAGAGGAAATATTAAATTAGTTATTTATAATGTTTAATATTATTGATCTTTTTATTCTTTTAATGTAGTCTAATCAACATAGCCATCAAAACTCTATCCAATCTAAATTAAATTATCTCACCTAGGCCTAATCTGATTTAAGTTAAACTTAAGAGCATCTAAAAGAAAGTTTACTTAAAATTGCGATTCCTGAAATGCAGGCCTATCCACCAGCCGTACCATTGAGTGTGGCTGGTGTTTATCGATAATTCAGAACTCATATATTGATAGCCTAAATACGTTTCAGAGCATTTACCTTTGTAGTTGGCAGATAGCTTCGTATCAGAATGTCGTGTCTTAATGTCGAACTTAGTTCTTATTTTGCGCACGTATCACATGTTAATCGTTAAACAATTTGTTTCTGCACAGCACTACCAAAATTATCAGTCACTACCACTCACTCGGTCACTATATAGCAATGAAAAAAAAAAAAGAACGCGTACGCGAACAACTTGCATAATAATAACGAATAGGTAATAAATGTAGATAAATACGTTAGGGAAACGGAAACATGTCAAAATTGCCGATTATCACAAGCACACGATATAATTATTATGCAATAAACATCACCTGCGTTATACTGCTAGGCACAAGGATTGATTTCATTCCAACATTTCACATTAAACTTAGCTACAATACAGTATGTCTGATAGTAACAGCAAGGATGGTGACGGTCTTCTCCACTTCCTCACCGCCTTCTTAACGATAGTCCCTATTCAACTGTACGTTTTTGTACTACCATGGCATGGGATTGTTCAACAACTTCCACTATCTTATTCTTGAAGTAGGCCACTTATACAAAGAAAACTGGGTTGTTAAATACGAATATGCTTATTAGAGAAATGAAATATAACAAGAATTGTAGTGGTATAGTTTCAGCCTCCAACTAAAAGTTAATAAAGTAATAGGCTAATGAAACACAAAAAGATCAATTAGACGGTGTTTTGCAGAAAAAGACCAACCCTCATTAAAAGTGTTTTCAGAATTTTTTTTTCTCTTTCTGTAAAGTCGATATCTTCTTTAATGTTTTCTTTCTTTTATCATAGATGGTAATAGAATAGAATAGAATAGATTTATTTAGCCTGGTGGTAGTTGTCACATGAGGATTGGATCCTTTTTTTTTTTTGCATTGTGTAGAATGGCCTCTAGAAAAATCAAATAGCTTACAATCTCATTTTTTTTAATTTTGAGGGTTGGTCTCTTTCTGCATAACATTGTCAAATTATTGTACTTCACTTGACCATAGATTACAAAAGATAATGCTTTATAACATCAGTTTTTATGAAATTTTATGAAGTTTAAATTAAATTATATGTGATTTATTGTATTCAAAAAAATCGTTATTTTCACTATCTTCTGAACATCCTTATCACCTATAACCTAATTACCTTCTTAGTTATTGAATTTTTTCCTCCTGTATTTTATCCAACGGTGGTTCATTAGTGATACTTTAAAAAATATCAGACCAGGAATGCCATTGACCTACTATCCGACTGCTGGCCTCACATCCACATGTATTAATCACAAAGGTGGGCAATTATCTAGTCAAATATAAGGGCGTCATGTGATCAGCATTATGTGTCTCTCAGCCATTATAGTGGTTTTATCATCCTAGAGCCTCTACTTTTTTAGCTATCCAAATTATTCACAATGCTGAATGGCCATGGTCTCATTACTGGCTGAAATTTCATGAGATTTTTTTTTTTCACTTTTGGAATTCGAACTAGTTCAAAATCTGCACCAAGGCATCATGCCTTAAACTGATCAGATATGGCATGGGACCAATTATTAAAATACAATAAAAGAATGGCTCAACTGCACTTCTACTAGCGATTGATTTTTCAGTTATATTGTTGTAAACTATACCTCTTCTTCTGTATTTAGGCTACTAACATTATTTAATATTTTAAACTTTTTCAAACAATTTTTATAACATTATTCAACAATTTTGAAATATTTAAATATGCAAATCACGATATTTTTTTGTTATTTTTCAGTTATATTGTAAACTATACCACTTCTTCTGTATTTACTAACATTATTTAATATTTTAAACTTTTTCAAAAGATTTTTATAACATTATTCGACAATTTTGAAGTATTTATTTAAATATGCAAATCACAATATTATGATATTGTTAGACAATATTGTGATGCTAACTGCTATTTTCTCCTCAGAGTATATTACTTAGTCTATGATTTTTCTGACGCTGTTTTGGGATTTTGCTGGTTGGATCAGTGTTAGGGAGTGATAAGTAATTATACACCCATTTTTAATAAACATTTGGTAATTTTAATAGTATTAATATATTTTTTAACATAGATTTGGGGATTTATTGCAAATATTGGTCATTTAAATTTCATAGCAACGGATAGTAATCGAGGATGATAATCAATATGTGGTTCGATTGTGGGGTTATTGCTGGCTCTATAAACTCTGGTGCATGCGCACTGTTGTTCTATAGGACTCTGAAAATATTTCACACTAGTTTAAGTGCAGTTTTTCCAAAAGAATTGCTTAACTACCAACAGATTAGGTCCTACTGTATGCTTTACTATATCCAAGATAAGTTCCAGTTGTACTGTAAACAAACTTGCATAAGTTATTATTCCACCAACTCCGTCTATTGGAGGAACCATGGTGCTACTTTTACCCACCATATGATTGTCATTGATAGAAACATTGTTCTTAGGCATTATCATATTTTACAGGAAATAAGACTGACTACAAGGTAAGGTGGTAGTACCAACAATTAGGAACTTCAATTTCTTATTTATTTATCAAAATAATTATATATGGGCCTACCTAATCAGACGTTTATACTTTTTCCATGATGTTGATAGGTATCCTCTATTTGTAATTTCATTATGATCATAATTTATGCTCCAATCTGACTCACCTGTAAATTCTGATGTTATTTTCACCACATCCTCAATGGCTAACGTAGGATATTTTTCACTAAACTTTTTGAAAACATTCAAAATAATTTTGTTTCTTTCCACTTTTTAAAGGTTTTCCTTTCTGATGCTTCAAAAATTGTGTAGGAGAAGCAACCATTTGAAATAATTGAGTACGCATTGCACATGTGTAAGAATTAAACAATGAAATGCTTATTTATTGAATCTATTAAAATTGTAATTATGTATTTTAAAATTCTCCCATATGACTTACATAGACATGTGCTAGATAATATAAATTTTTATTTTATTTTATTTTAGTGTTAGAAAGTGAATTATATTTTCCTACACGTTTAAAGGTAACACAGTTATTCAACCAATGAAAATGCAGTCCATACATCTGGTTTGCTTCCATTACAACAGGAACTTAGCTCGGAAGAGGTATAGTTATATATATTTCTTCTATTTTTTTTTTCTAGTTTTACTTACCAGTATTACATAATTTAAAAGTGTTTAAAATGATGTTTTAGTTACATAAAAATATCCAAGAGGACTAATCCTAATATAAAACAATAGGCATCAAGAGAACATAATCTGTATAATTAGTATTGTTTATGATCATCAATGAGTGATATTCTCAATAAGAGATGTCACACTTTTCTTAGTTATTTACTATATTCAGTTACTTTTAAATACTTGATGGATCTAACTTAACCTCTAACCTTAGTACATTTGATTTTTGTATTTTAAAAGTTTACGATTACCCACTAAATCACTCAGAACACATCTCTTCCTTTCCTCAAGTTTGAAAACATGAGGTGAAAGATCATCGATCGAGTTAATGTAATCACACGGATAAGACTACACCTGCCTCATGCTCAGAGAAAGTTGCACACAATCGCAATTGTTTGCTTCATTTAACACAGAATAATATCTGATTCTAGTAAATTACCCATTTCTCTTCTCTGTCCATTCTGTCCATTAAATGAAAATAGAATTGAAACATAAAAAAAAATTAATAAATAATTAGACTTTTATGACTCACCTCATAATTGTAGATTACTTGAAGGCTATAGTTTTGATCCATTACATATCACTAACAATGACATCTAACTGTTGAATTGGCAGTTGGCGAGGATTGGGTGTACAAGACCATATATGTACTTACACAATTTAACACAACTTAAATGCAACGAATATCCATAAAATTATATTCTTATTGTGTTTAGCTGCAGAATTTAATGATCTTCATCTTATTTTACTCATAAATATGAAAAAAAAATACATATATGGTTTTGTACACCCCAACCATTGGCAATCCTGTAGGTTGATTCCAGCTCTCTCTGTTGGCTGACTGATGAACTTCCAAATTAAATCTTTTTCCCTGGGAATTTTAAAAATAATGTCTTTCCTAAAAAAAATTAATAAAAGTAAAATCATGAATTTTTAAATTCCCAGGGAAAAAGATTTCACTCGAAGTTCATCAGTCAGTCAAAATAGGGAGCAGGAATCAACGTGCAGAATTTCCAACCATCAATTCAACAGTTACATGGAATTGATAATGATACATAGCATATCGAAACTATAGTCTTCAAGTAATCTACGATAAATTATGAGGTAAGTTGTAAAAATCTAATTATTTATTAATTAAAATAAACCTCATAATGTCACTTCCTTCAAACATTAATAAAAAAAAATAGTTGCTATAAGTTTATGATGAGACAAGTTACAAGCAAACCATCATTCCATAGCCAACTGCCCATCTATTTTAATGATTACTCAAGACTGTTATTTACACTAAGAGAGTTCCAAATTAATTTGTGCTGTTACCATGAAATTTAAAATAAAAGTCTCCTTTCAAGTGAGCCAAACTTCACTTGGCATACCAATTGGCCAAACACATTTGTTTTAATTTTTATTTTGTTATTTTTTTAATACTTTCATATTTCTTAATTGAAATTAAATTAAAATCAAATTACAAATAATGGTAGACCAATCTCAATTTTTCAAAGTTACTTATGGATGCAGATATCAATCAAGCTGACATTTAATTTGAAATTGTTTTTTATGAATAATTTGTATTCTAATTTATACACAAATGTATATTTCATAGATGGGACTCATCATCTTAAGTGCAGTATTCCATAGCAAACTGAACTCATACATTTTTATCATCTCATTTGGTGAAACAGTATATTACAATATGAGGTTGGGAAATGGTTTTTACAGAATTGAGGAAAATATTTAAAAACCGAGTGATAGCGAGGTTTTTAATTTCCGAGATTCTGTAAAACACTTCACAAATGTGCATTGTACATTATTTTTTGCACAATGGTGTTTTCAGAATAATAAATAATAGTAAAATAATAGCATCTTTGTTGGAAATATTTGCATTCATTATAAACAACTGACTGACGTTAGCAGTCTGGCCAATGTGTATGTGCTAAATGCTGAAAATAATTGTTGAGTTTACAGGAAGCCTTGATATCAATCTCGCATAAAATGGCTGCAAGTATGAATGATTTTAATCAAAACGATGAAATTGAAGAAGCGTGGGAAGTTGGGTGTGCTTCTTTAGTGCCAGAGAAATCTAAATTAAGATATGAAAAAATATACATTTCAATCAGAAAGTGGTTGGAGGAGAAGAATTGTAATGTAACTGAAAAAAGTATGGTTGCTTATTTCGTGCTTAGGAGTGAAACATTAAAGTCTCCAGCAAGTTTGTGGTCAGAATATTCAATGCTGATGACGATGATAAATTTAAAAGATGGTATCAATAATGCAGATTTTGTTATACTAGTTAGCTTCCTCAAAATGAAGAATATTGGACTTAAAGCTAAAAAGTCTAAATGTTTTCAATATAATTTTGTTAAGTCAACTTTGAATATTGTATCAAATAAAGTTCAGTATATTTAAAATCCAGTGATTTCTTTTGTATAATGTTCATTTGTACCGAAATGGACATTTCGATACAGGAATTACGTCTTACTGCGCAAACTATACGTCATCGTGTCTCCATCTCGAGTGTCATCTTTATGAACAGTGCCAAATGCTTTCCTATCTATCCCTTCGTTTCCTAGTGTGCACCCTGTGCTATCGCTCATTCCCCCTCTCCCTGCGAACTCTCATAAATAGCTGTGTTTTGTAACATCGAATCATCATCTACTTAGTCACCATTGGAGTCTGGTCAGAGCAGCTCAGGAGAGCTGGTTTTGTTTGTTTAGTCCAGTAAGCCAGGGTGGGGACGCTAGGACAGTATTTCCCCCAAACCGAGGCTGGACTAGAGTGAGTGATAATGTATGCATGTATGTATGTATGTATGTTGATTTATATCATATTTTCTTTTTGTATAGATGATCTACTATGATTTCTTTTCTTTGTAAATTGAATATTTATTTATTTATCTTTATATTATATCTGACTATATTTTGACTTGCATTAAAAGCTTTAGTTGTGCTTTTTACTTACTCTATGCCTATTCATTCAGTAGTTAGCATAAGTCAGATATCAAAGTCAAATTCCAAAAGCTTGCTCAAGCGTGTGTTAGTTCCTTTATCCCAAAGCTTCCACGATTGTATTTTATAAGTCAGTAAACATTACATATTGGGAGAATTTAGTAAAGAAAGTTGAATTCCTCTTTGCCTCTATGGGCCCGGGCAAAGATGTCACAATTTGAACAATCTATGCTTTCCAATCAAAATAGTGATCAACAATATAACCCTGCATGGGTGCAAAATGGTAGTAGAACGAGGTTAAACATAATGGTGCAAACATGGGTTGTAGAACGTGGTTAAATAATAATAAGACGCCACACATTAACACTACCTTTTGAATATATATTTCTATATATATTGGTATCTTTACCTTGTCGTGGTGGAGTGGCTTGTGTGCTTAAATGATCCTGAGAGCTATGCCGGCGGTAGCATTGCTGCCGATAGGGTTACCCATGCCGGACTGGTCGAAGGTGATAAGCCAGACGAAATAAGTACCTTGGTCGAAAGAGTGACGATCTTTCACCGTAAAAATACAACCGTCAAGAAATGCGGACATGGGTTCTACTGGGGTAAAATTTTCCGGAGGTCAAATAGTCCCCCATTCGGTTCTCCGGGCGGGGACTACTTCAGGGAACACATGCCAAAGGCTCAAACACAGGGACATGTTCCTAGGAACATGGAATGTTAGGACTTTATACAATAGCAGGGCACTAGAGATATTAATGCGGGAATTGGATAAATCGCCCTTGGATATAGTCGCTTTACAGGAAGTTAGGTGGCCAGGAGAAGGTAGTCAGGAATCAGGAAGCTTTGCATTATACTATGGGGGTGCAGAAAGACCTGCATTTGGAACAGGTTTTTTAGTCAGAAGGAGGATCCTATCCGCTATCCGAGATATTAAGTTTGTTAGTGATAGGATATCATACATAATTCTAAAGGGTAAACAACATGATTTTATAATTGTAAATGTACATGCCCCCACAGAAGATAAAGATGACAAGATCAAGGATGAGTTCTATGAAGAATTAGAATGCTTATTTGATAGCCTTTCACGATATCATATGAAATTGTCTTAGGAGATTTAAATGCAAAAGTGGGGCGGGAAGATATATTCAAACCAACAATAGGCAAATTCAGTCTTCATGAAGATAGTAACGACAACGGGGTTAGATTAGTCACATTTGCCACATCAAAGAATCTCATTGTTAAGAGCACAACATTTCAGCATAAGGATATTCATAAATACACCTGGACGTCCCCAGATGGAGAAACTCGGAACCACATAGATCATGTATTAGTGGATAAACGCTGGCACAGTAGCATCATTGATATTAGATCAGTTAGAGGGACAGACTGCAATTCAGATCATCATCTGGTCAAGGTGAAAATCAGACAACGGCTATCGCTTATGAGAGGAACAAACGCTAAAGATGATTCTGTAAAGTATGAATTAAAAAACTTGAAAAATGATGAAATGCAGCAAGAATACCAAATCAAAATTGCTAATAGATTTGAAGTACTGGAATCTTCAGATGACAATGTGGCAAACGAAGAAGAAACTGATATAAATAAAGAATCGGAGGCTATAAGAGATACTATTAAATTGTCAGCATCAGAAAGCATTGGTTGTTTAAAAAAGAGGCAAAACAAGAAATGGTTTGATGAGGAATGTGCCGACATTGTAAAGAAAAGAAAGCTAGCAAAAATGAAATGGTTACACGAGCCAAATGAGGTAAATTTAGAGCAATTGGGTAGTGTTAGACGGGAAACCACCAAGTTACTAAAGAGTAAGAAGAGGGAATATTTGAGAGAGAAGATTAATGATCTTGAAATGAATGCAAAAAATAGGAACATTAGAGAATTATATCAGGGAATTAGTATAGAGAAGAAAGAGAAGAAAGGGTTTCAGGCTAGAACAAACATAATTCGGAATGAAAATGGGGATATGATTGCAGATTCCAAGAGTATATTAAATAGATGGAAAAGTTATTTTAATCAGCTATTAAATGTACATACAGAACAGGACATTGAGGAGGATAAGTTACAGACAGCAGAAATGCTAGTCGCAGAGCCAAGTGCATTAGAGGTTGAAATGGCAATTGAAAAATTGAAGATGTATAAAGCATCAGGTTCAGATGAGATCCCAGCAGAACTGATAAAATCAGGGGGAGAAAAATTTATGGACAAGATACGCTGGTTGCTTAGTATGATTTGGGAAAAAGAAGCTCTTCCAGATGAATGGAAGGGATCAATTATCGTACCAATTTATAAGAAAGGAGATAAAACTGATTGCAACAACTACAGGGGCATCTCATTACTTTCAACTTCGTACAAAATTCTAACAAATATATTAGTAAGCAGACTTACTCCCTATATTGATGACATTCTAGGAGATCATCAATGTGCATTTAGAAGAAACAGGTCTACAACAGATCAGATTTTTAGTATAAGACAGATTTTAGAAAAGAAATGGGAATATAATGGTACTGTACATCAACTATATGTAGACTTCAAAAAAGCATATGATTCAATTAAGAGGGAGAAGTTATATAATAATAATAATAATAATAATAATAATAATAATAATAATAATAATAGCTTTATTTTACCTGGCAGAGTTATAGTATCCTGCTGGAGTTCGGAATTCCTAAAAAGTTAGTTAGACTTATACGAATGTGTCTAAATGGCTCAACGAGTAGGGTGTGTGTAGGAAAACAGTTTTCAGACACTTTTGAAATCCAGAATGGGTTGAAGCAAGGAGATGCACTATCTCCTCTACTATTTAATTTTGTACTAGAGCATGCCATTAAATCTTTAGAGAATGAGGAAGGCTTACAACTGAATGGTATTAATAAGCTGTTAGTTTATGCTGATGATGTAGTACTACTGGCCGATAGCGAGGAGATACTAAAGGCCAACACGCACACACTATTGAGTAACACTAAGAAATTGGGACTGGAAGTAAATATCAGTAAAAAACTAAATATATGGTCACACGTAGAAATACATTATATAATGGAAATGGACAGCTAATGACAAATGAGGGAAATTTTGAGGAATTGGCTGAATTCAAATACCTAGGAACAATAATCACAAATAGGAATGAGATGCACAAAGAAATTAAACATAGGCTCAATTCTGGAAATGCATGCTATTATGCATTGCAGAGACTTCTTGATGTCCCAACTCCTTTCAAAAAAACGTTAAGCTGAAAATATATAAAACTATTATTCTACCAGTTATATTATATGGGTGCGAAACATGGACTCTTACTTTAAGGGAGGAAAGGAGATTACGAGTATTTGAGAATAAAGTTCTTAGGAAAATTTTTGGACCAAAGAGAGATGAACAGACAGGTGAATGGAGAAGACTACATAACAATGAACTACATGGTCTTTATAGGAAGCCAGATATAATAAGAACAGTTAAGTCCCGTAGACTGCGATGGGCAGGACATGTTGCGCGTATGGGGAATGAAAGACGTGCATGGAAACTTCTTGTAGGAAAGCCAGAAGGAAAACGCCCAGTTGGTAGACCAAGAATGAGGTGGGAGAACAACATTAACTATGATTTGAGGGAAGTAGATTATACAGGGAATGATTGGAAAGCATTAGCTCAGGATAGGGATGTATGGAGAGCTTATGTCCGTGCGGCCATGAACCTACGGGTTCGATAGTGCCAGTGAGTAAGAGTAAGTAAGTATATATATGTAAAGGCAGTGGTTTTACTTCCCGCACGTGGGTTGTAATATGTAATATTACAGTATAGTTATTTAGGTTGGCAACCAAGAAATGTAGGAAGATGAACTTTCAATCATGGTTGCCATTGCTGGTAAGTGTGACAAAACGCACTATCGCACAAAAAACTAAATAAATAATAAATAAAAAATATTGAAAGATATCAATTTTAAATGATTTACTGTAATTTTGACTGACCAACATGTAACACATAGTTTTTCTTTCCATGGTATGTTTGTATTCCAAAATATGTAACATACTGTATTGTAGGTAAAGTTAACCAAACATGATAAATTTTTATTCTTCATCAATTTCTGATAATGTCTGTGTATGCCATTCACAATATAGGTTTAATATTCATAAATCACATTATTTTTTTGCCTTTTCTTCAGGAGGGCAAGCTATTTGGTACAAAAATTGGGCAAGTGTTCTGACTGGTCTTCCAGTCATTCTTCCAACAGATAAATATGGATAATCTCTTGCATGACTCAACATTCCACAGCCCGTTGTATCTATATGCATCCAATCACCACAAGGAACAAATTCCTGAAAAAGTTTATAGACTTAAATAATATGACTCACTTTACAAGAATTGATAACATTTCTTTTACGTCACAATTGAAAGGTTTAAAAAATATTGAATAATCTAATCACGTCCACTGAAGTGGTGTTGGGATAACATTGTTACCTTGTAATCAGTGGGCCTGGGTTTGATCCCTGGTCAGGACAAGTTTCCTGAGTGAACATTTTTTGGGGTTTTTCCTCACCAGACTAATGTCAGGAAACCTTAAAGCCCAAGTGATTCCTGAGAATAATCTGAGTATCACAATCATCAATATCATATTCAGCTTATTTAGTATGAACATGGTCTATAGGAAAATGTTGTGCCATGTTTTAAATGTTCATGTGATCTCAGAGGTGGCCCTGGCATTCAGCTGAACATTCACCCAGGAAAAACCTCTATGACCTTGTATGGTCATAAAAGTAAAGTGTGTGATCTACAATTTCAATTCTTCTCCTGACAGATCATGTCCCTAGAAGACCCAAATGGCATGGAGGAAGAAAAGGTACCTAAAAGGGGGGAGGTTAAACTAAGGTAGAGATGGAAAGAAAATCTAAATGTAGAACTAATGGGCTGAAAATAAATTATACAATTAAAAACAAACAAGAATTATATTTCATAGCAAGTATTGCATTCATATTTTTAAAAAAGTAGCGTATTTGTATTCCTTAATATCTTGCAAAAGGGGGCATGCCGTAGCGTAGTGGTTAAGGCACTGAGCTACAAGCCGGAGGGTCGAGGGTTCAAGTCCCGTTGGGGTCAGGATTTTTAAACTGACCCAAACCCTCTGGCGGCACTATGGCCCTGGGGTCGACTCAGCCTCTAACCGAAATGAGTACCAGACGCTTGTTCTGGGGTAAAGGCGGTCGTCACGCAGGGCTGACAACCCGGCTGACATAAAGTGTCGATTGTCTAGGAAAAGTGGGAGCCTTAACCTCCAACTACCCCAACGGCCTCCGGGTCTGTTGTGGGATCACTTTACTTTTTAATATCTTGCAAAAAACAACACTTTCTTTCAAAAGAAACAAAACAAAAATGTGTCATTACTAAACATTTTTTTTTGCAAATGCCCCAGGTTGTCTTTCGACATTCCTGATGTTCTCTCCTGGCATGGCATACTTGTAACCCACTTCTGAGGTTGGGGCGCCTGGAAGGTGGGGTTACGTTGCCTGGATGATATGACGGGTGATGATGATAGTGGTATGCCAGGAGAGTCTTTAATCCTAAGCTTACTCTAAGATGAATATGAATGATATTGATTGCGATGGCCATATGATTTTGGGGACCGTTTGGGCCTTAAAGCTTTCCTGACATTTGTCTTACAGGTAAGGAAAAACCCCGATAAAAACCTCACCCAGAAAAACAGTCCCGACTGGGGATCAAACCCGGGCCCACTGCATATCAAGGCAGCACGCTACCTCGAGACCACAGCGGTGGACTTACTAAAAAATCGAATTATTAATTCTAATAGTAAATTTTTGTTCTGTGTAGTTAGAAACAATAATAACATGATCATTGGACTTTTTCATGAACATGGCTTCAAATTAGTCCTTTGCTGAGATGTCTCTGCCTCAAACACAGCAAGCTTGGGTTCGATCCCAATCAGGACAAGTTTCCTGGGTGAGATTTTTTCAGGGTTTTTCTTCACCTGTAAGACATGTCTCAGGAAATTTTAAGACCCAAATAACCCCAGAACACCATCTGGCCAATATAATCATCTATGTCATATCTATCTTGTTCAAAAATGCATAATTATTGTGTTGGTAATTGCATTGATGGTCATAAATAAAGAAGTCGCTGCCCGATTGATGGTCAATCAGATTCAATTAGCAATTTCTTTTGGGATGAATTTATAACAATACTACAAACATTATTAGCGGATAAAAAACGCAAGCCCCCGTCAATGCAGTCAGTGATATAATACAAATATACAGTAGAAACACAGATTAAAGGGTACACCCAGAGTTCATGTGACATGATGGTTCAAGTATCTATAAATAAGATGCAATAAAAAATACTACAAATTCAGTAACTTTTAACAAGATGATGTCATTCAACAGATTGTTAATCCATTCACCTGAGAAGACAAGGTACACTCGCTGGCTGTTAAATGGCCTTCAACTCAGCGCTTAACTCTTCTGTTATATATTTTGCAATATTTTGTACATCCCTTGGCTGGTTATCTTTTGTTAACATTTATGAATAGTATAGGAATATGTTTTGGCCTTCACCCATAATGTGATCTCAAATACCATTATCTTTTGTTCGTTTTGAATGTCTGAAAATGGACAATATAATTTACGTGATTTAAATCCGGTTTCTGGTCAAATGCATTAAGCATTTAAACCTGAACTGAATGGGTTAATTCCATTAATAAAGCTTATTATAAAAATTTAATAAAACATAATAAATTATTGGTTAGATTTAAACCCCATTAGCTCTACTGTAGATTTCCATGCATTTTAAAGTCAAACTGGGATAGAAAATTAAAGCCCAAGATCAACTAATCAAAGAAATAATGCACTTGCTCTACCAGGATGTTAATTTTTAGTAATGAGAATCTCCTTTTTTTTAACTTTTTTTTTTTCAGTGTAAAACAGTACACCTTGGAAATATTAATCCTGAAAATAATAATAACCAACTCATTAATAATAATTAATCCTGAATCTTATTTTCAGAGGAGACTCTGTCTCCATCCCTAAAAAAAAAGAAAGGAGAGGAACATAATTATTATCTACCATAATGTTATATTAACCATGCAAAATAACCAGCTTTGTATTTGCATCAACATATTGCTGTGTTCAGTTCTGGTTAATTTATTCTTCTGTTGTAGTTATAAATGTACGATCCCTATATAAATGTAACAATTTTACAGGTGTAATAAAATAATGTTTCATAAAATCTACATTTGGTTTTTGATATTCAATTTCATGAACCACTCACAAATGTTAAAACCAGTTAAGAGACTATTGATAGTGGTATTCAAATGTTCTGAAGCTCTTGATTTGTCATCATTCACTTGAGACTATTGATAGACTTGAGAATATATTTAAAAATCTGCTTAAAATGATTTTAAATTATATATTGCCATATTAAGGTGAATACAAAATTTTATTTAATTAATTCTATAACAAATATTCTTAAAATTCCTCATATTTTTATTTTAATAATTTATTGAGCAAAAAGAAAACTTAAAAATTATTTTACCTTAAGAAATGCAGCACCTTTACAAGGATATCCTCCTGGGCCCATTCCAGTATTGGTAATGTCAACACTGGGTTTATCTGTTAAACATCAAAAAGAATTCTGTTTTATCGTCAACTTTCCCAGACTACAAATCAACATTAATATTGAGGTAAGATGTCCAGACCAAAAATAATATAATTAAAATAACCTCAAAATATAACTTCCTAATATTAAATATCAAAAAGAAATTAACATTCTATTGCAGGTCTACTATACATTTTATCTTATTTAATTATTATTAACTTATTTAACTGGTAGTGAATTTTGGGTTTTAACTAAAAGAGAAGAGAAGATCACAGAAGCAGCTGAAATTAGATTTCTGAGAAGTGTAGCTGGCTGCAAACTTCTAGATAAAAGAAGAAATGAAGATATTTGAAATGAGTTAAATATTTTTAAACTTTTAGATAAAATAAAAGAATGTAGAAAAAAAACTGGAAAGAACATGTTCAAAGAATGAAAGATGAACGCATACCAAAAATTATACTTAATTACAAACCAAAAGGAAACAGGAATGTTGGTAGACCGAAAAAGAGATGGATTCAACTTTTTTGAATGAGAATCTATGAGACCGGAACAAGCCACATGGGCTTAATCCTTGATTGTTGTTGATGATGATGATGATGATGATGACTATTACATTTAATTTATTTTATGTATCAGCCTTAATTATTTCATGATCTATTAAAAATCTTGAATTTACAGTCTGATTCCATTGCATTCTGTCTTTTCAAGTTTATTTGACCTCTTGGAATTATTCATGTTAAGATTATTTTGGTACGTAATGAGAGAACATCCATGTTATAATTGAAGGGGTATATGGCATAGTGGTGTAGGTCATTTTTCTTCATTTTGAGAAAAACAGTGTTTTATTAGTCAGTACCAGTGTACAAAGAATCAAGTTACCTTAATTTGTAATATTTATTGTCCTAAATAATAGTAATAATTATTGATTTATTTGGCCTATATGCTAGCCAGAGAAACCTTCTTCCTAGAGGACCTGAGGTAAAGGATACTACTGCCAGCAACGGAGCCATATAAGAAAGTCATCGAAAAACGAAACAGAGAGAAAAAGAGATCGACGAGGATTTCTATGCCTCAGATGCCATGGTAAACAGAGAATGGACTGGAAGTAACCAACCACAAAGGCACAGAATCATAGGTTTAGCAACACACGGATATCATCACAAAATGTGCAAAAATACAAAATTCCACCAACCGAGTGATTCGTGTGAATGCAAGATATGCGACAAAAAGTGTGAGCGATAACATTACAAACAATGCAGAATATGGACAGGATCACTGAACGAACTCATAAAAGACAAATCATAAACTTATAACTTAATGCTCTTTCGAGTGCCTCTTACCAATTTATTATTGATTTATCTGAAATACAGCATGCTGTTTTTTTTCTTTACAACTGTGTACTTTACTCATTTTTATAAAAAACTGACTTACACCACTATGCTATATATCCCTATTATGAAATATTAAAAAAAGGTCTTATATTAATTCCAGGTGAATTTACCCTAGTTTCTTGCCTCCTATCCCTCTCCTAAAAATTAGTATTTTATTTAACAACACTCTTTAACAACTCAGGTTATTAGTTTCACAATTTAAATTTGGCCAAGGGCCAACAAATTTTGCCCAGAGACCCCTTATTTCAGGCTTGAAGTTCTTTTGTATTCTGCAAATCTGTGACATGGACTTTGGTTTTCATTTCTCCTCCAAAGAAAGCCATGCTCAGGAATTCAGCTGCATTAAAAATTCATCAACCATGGTTTTAAAATTGGGAATCTCAGAACCAGAGGTGAGCATAGTAATCACTCTTCATAAATTAATTATGGGAAAAAACATCATGTGGTTCTCAATTAATAAAAATTAATTAAATGAGTAAAAAATTTCAATTATTTGGGATGCAATGTATCATACTGCCAGAATGAAGATATTAATATTAAATTAAATAAATATTACAGAATGTGTGGCACTATAAAATGGACACTGAAAAATAAAATAAAATACTGAGGAGTACACAATTAAAATTTTACAAAATTATGGCGGTGCCTATCTTAACATGTAAAAGTGAGAATTGGACTCTTAACAGAAGAAAAATAGAAACTGCAGAAATTAAGTTCTTACATTCAGTAGCAGGTGTGACAATTTCGGACAGAAAAAATGAAAATATTAGAAGAGACTTAAATATTTTTAATTTAACAAGTAGAATTGGCAATCAACTTTTATAAGATTCATGATGTGTTCCGTTGAGGTTTATTCAAAATTAATATAAAATTATGGAATATTCACCTGAAAACTTAATTAATCATTTAACTGTAGCGCTTTCGGGACTTGTCCCATCATCGGGACAAGTCCCGAAAGCGCTACAGTTAAATGATTAATTAAGTTGAGGAGACAGACCTTTCAGGTTAATATTCCATAATTTTATATTAATTTAGAATTGGCAATATGAGAAACGACTGTTATGAACATGTTAAAAGAATGCCTACAGATAGAATCCCTCATCTGTCATTAAAGTACAAACCAATAGGACATTGAAGTGTTGGATGCCCATTTACTAGATTGGAAGATTCATTAAATCCCACTTGATTTGAAAACAGAAGGCCTAATTTCATGATGTAAAAAAAAAAATTAAATGAGTCATATCTCATCTCATATTCTGTGTTCTTCAAGCATAGAAACTGAAGTTTTCAACAGGAATCACTCCCATCTTCAGCCATCATCAAGACTGTCAAATTTCAGTCTTTAATCTTTATTATTAGTAATGAGTCCACCGCTGTGGTCTCGAGGTAGCGTGCTGCCTTGTCATGCAGCGGGCCCGGTTCGATCCCCGGTCGGGGCAGTTTTTCTGGGTGAGGTTTTTATCGCGGTTTTCCCTCACCTGTAAGACAAATGTCAGGAAAACTTTAAGGCCCAAACGGTCCCCAAAATCATATGGCCATCATCCTTATCATTATCATTATCATCCTTACCATTATCATTATCATCATCATCCTTCACCGGTGCAGAAAGCAACGGGAAGCTACCACACCTACACAATTCCCTAGTAAAGCTGCAAGCATAGCATGAAAATGCTATGATTGCAGTGAAGGACCTGCCTTCGGGCAGAATTACTATGGATGGATTAGTAATAAATAGTCCGTCTGGACTTATAAAAGAAATATAAATATTATTTCATGTATTGGGAACCTCAGAACCAGATGCGAGCATACTAATCTCTAGTCCACCTGGACTGACAAAAGAAATATAAATACTGTTTCGTATTTAAATCTTTTCTGCATTATTCTATTCACTCTCATATTTAACATTCAAAACATTGAGACCTTTCTGTGAAGAATATATAATTAATATTGATTAAGTTTAAATAAAAACACCACTAACAGTACTATTCTAGCTAGGATTTCAATATAGTAATAACATATATGATGATAATCACATACTGCATTAAAATATTTTGTCATATTCTTTCAATCGCAAGAAAAACTAGAATAACCCATAATAAAATGTATACTAAAATAAATAGAATGAATTAGTTTCATTATTATATACATACATGTAACCTTCCTAGTAAAGTGTTCCCATAGAGGAAATCTCCACACACGATCACCAGTGATAGCTCCAGCCTTGCTGATTTCTCTCCAAATTTCATGATTTGTAGTGTATACTCCAGATGAACTACCGCCAAGAGCAGATCTCATTCCACCTAAATTTCAACACTTTCAATTAACAATAAGTCTACATGTGGAATATGGGATTATCTGTTTAAATTCAAGATAATTTAAATGTAACATGTGTGTTAGGAATAACAAACAATTTCTAATGTTTTTTGCCTCTCTAATTTTATACAGTACAAAACTACAATAACCAAATTTTGTAAAATATACTTTTGAATATTATGTTATACCAGTAATACATTTTCCTGTAAAACAAGTAACGAAGGAATAACTAAAGAAATTACATTTTACCTCCATTGCAGAACATGAGTTATTAAATTAACTTTAATTAAACATAATTTATAATGTTTGGCTTCCTTAAATTAGGTTAAAAGTTTTTTTTTTTAATTCTAGTAGAATCAGGGTTTTTGAGGGGGGAAAAATTGGAGAAAAAACTAAGAGGAATATGAAGATTATTTTGGAAAATGGTTCAGAAATTATAGAATGCCAAAACTATTACTAAATGAAAAGGGTAGCTGAAAGAAGAGTAGAATTATTTCACTAATAAGGCATCCATTGCCTTATAAGAAGATAAACTACAGAATATCAACCTTGAAACTTATATCAATGTTTTCATTCAGTTTATTGTTTTTCATATAAATATGATTAGGCATATAAAAAAAATCATGTTAGAATTTTAAACCTTTTCAATATAGGATAGTACAATATTTTGTGAAATCAGTGATAAATGAGGATATTAAGTGATTACAACTTAATGACGCAGAATTTCACTTGCATAAATGATTCAGTGACTGCTACAAAGACTACTTCCATAATAGTGTCTCATAAAAGATAAAAAAATATATGGTAATTAATTTTATGATATTTAAGATAATATAGGTTGTTATGAACAAATTATAATAAAGTACTTAGGAAAATTTTTGGACCAAAGAGAGATGAACAGACAGGTGAGTGGAGAAGACTACATAACAATGAACTACATGGTCTTTATAGGAAGCCAGATATAAGAACAGTTAAGTCTCGTAGACTGCGATGGGCAGGACATGTTGCACGTATGGGGATTGAAAGACTTGCATGGAAGTTCCTTGTAGGAAAGCCAGAAGGAAAACTCCCAGTTGGTAGACCAAGAATGAGGTGGGAGAATAACATTAACTATGATTAGAAGGAAGTAGATTATACAGGGAATGATTGGAAAGCATTAGCTAAGGATAGGGATGTATGGAGAGCTTATGTCCGCGCGGCCATGAACCTACGGGTTCGATAGTGCCAGTGAGTAAGTAAGTAAGTAAGTATGAACAAATTGTAAACTTTCTTATGAAATTTGTTGTTTTTATCATAAATTTAACACATCTCATTGAAGGATAAATTAATAATAAAAACATCAATAGAAACCCTACTGGCTTTTAAAAGTAATGTTTAAATTCCCAATAAAGTCTTCTTAATCAAGAAGCTGCCATTTGCAAAGATGAAGCCACAGCTTCAAGCATTTGGTGCGCAGGAATTACAACAAATATAAGAGAAAAATTTGCATCTAGATTGGAACTTGCCTCGGTAGCTCAGTTTGTAAGAGCATTGGTACAGTAAACCAAAGTTTTCAGGTCCCGGTCTGGACAAAAATTTTTCTCTTCAAATTTAAGATTTTCTTATGAAATATTTCATTCTTAAAACAACTTTGCATTATTTCAATATCAAATTAATATCATAAATTTTTATAATAAAATATTGTTCCTATAAACTTCATAAAATCAGTTAATAAAATTCTAATTCTAAGTGGAATGCAGGCTTTCACGGCCGGTAATCATGGTAATAAAAGATTCCGGGCTATGTGGCCATGGTCTATAACTGGCGTTTCTTCCAGACGTTTCTCCCTCAACTGCGGAGGGCATCTTCAGTGGCGAGCGCTTCCAGCTGTTGTTTCCCTGTCACAGTCGAGTCTACAACAGGGAAACAACAGCTGGAAGCGCTCGCCACTGAAGATGCCCTCCGCAGTTGAGGGAGAAACGTCTGGAAGAAACGCCAGTTATAGACCACGGCCACATAGCCAGGAATCTTTTATTACCATTCTAATTCTAACTTAATCTATGGCTTATAGAATTTATAGTTTTAATGCCACATTCACTAAGGCCTTCCATTAGTCCTTATCCTTAGCCAACTGAATCCAGTTTATGTTTTTGATATTCCACTTCCTACATATGCATCTTGACCTTCCCCAAGATTTCTCAATAATAATTTTGAAACAATTTATACCGTTACCCATTCAAGCTACATAACCTGTCCATATAAATCTCATTGACTTAATAACTCTGATAATATAGGATAATATAAATTATTGAGTTTCTCATTGTGAAGCTTCCTCCATTTCTATCACTAATGGGACTGAATATTCAAAGTAATGTAATATTTCTAGTAGTTTTTAGCTTTTTTTTTTTGCACAGGAGACCATATTTTAAACCACAGGTATGATAATTTGTTTTTGTCTAATGCCACCAGGTTGTCTTTTATGACATTTCTGGTTTTCTCCCCTGGCATTGTGTAATTGTAACCCACTTCTGAAGTTGGGGCACCTGGAAGCCAAAGTTAAGTTACCCCAATGATATGATGAGTGATAAATGATAATGAAGTGCCAGGAGAGTTCTTAATCTAAATTCCAGAACAAGGGCAACCACAGGAATAATTCCCATTAAGAAAAAATTCCTATGGTTTGACCGGGAATTGAACCCGGGACCTCATGAACAGTAATCAGAAATGCTGATCACTAGCCCATGTGGTTGGTCACAGGTATGATCATCAATTTATATAATTCTAAATCTTTGGATTTTTTGTACAAAAGTCCAAATATTGAACTGAATAGCAATAAAAATGACATAGACTACTTTAAGTTGGTAATTAATTTCATCATCTCTATCATTCTGATGTATGCCCCCAGATACCTAAATATTTTTACTTTTCATAAGAATTATGCCTATAGTTACCCTGAATCATGATGCATCTCTTTCAACTTTTTTTTTTCTATATTTATATGTAAACTAATTTCTCTATAGGCATTAAAAAGGGCTTTGCATTTCTTGCTACCATACTATAGTCTGTTTTTTTTCTAAGGAAGGAAATATACTGCCACTTTTTTCAAACCATACAACCTCCCTCTTCTAAGGCAGGGTTTGTGATAGGACGTTTCAAAATTCTCCTTAAACATCATTGGCTTTATTAAGTTATGTAGATAGGAAATAACACTATGAGGTTCTTTAATATTGTTTATTTTTTATTATTTCACTCACCTCATACTTCATAATTCATAGCAGACCCTGGGTTTCTTCACATAATTTGTGACATTGTCAATGCTGCGTCACGTTCACAACTGACGTCCAACGGCCTTCTATCCTGCAGACTGACCTCCGTGCCATCTGGTGGCCGACCGAAGAATTTCCAAATCAGTCCTCTTTCTTTATAACCGGGTATTTCAAAATTCATAGTTGTATTTTCATTCTTGCATATGTAAATTTTTTCCCAAATTGTGAGTTCCTTCAGTTTTTCCAATTGTTTAAGTAATTTTGTTTTGGTTTCTATTCTATGTTTTTCTGACCAGGCATGTGCAGCTATTGCAGATTTTTCGGTTTCTCCATTTTTAACATTTCTGAGGTGTTCTTTTAATCTTGTATTTAGATTCCTTTTTGTTTTTCCTATGTATATCTTTTCACAATCTTTACAATTAATTTGATAAATTCCTGATTTTTTGCAGTCTTCAATCTTTTCATTTTTGTTGGTTTTTATTAAATTACCTAAGCTGTAATCATTTTTCGGTGCTAATTTAATGTTGAATTTGTTGAAAATTTTTTGAAACTTGTCAAATACGAAAGGATGGTATGTGAACTTCTTGAATTTTTTGCCTATATTTTTATCTGTCTGAAGAGTACTTTCATTGATGACTTTTTGTTCTTTGAATTATTTATTTTCTTGTGTATCATTTTCTTTTGAAAACCATTATCCTTAGCAATTTGTATGATGTATTCTTTCTCTTTATTGTAATTTTCTTTGCTCATGGGGACATTCACAAGTCTGTGTGTTAAACTATTAAATACTGCCTGTTTGTGTGAAAAATGGTTAAATCCAGTAGCTTTTATATAATTGTCGATGTGAGTTTTCTTTCTGTAGATTCCAAATTCTATTTTCTTTTTTCTTCATTCCTAATCAATTTAAGGTCTAAAAATGGTATTTCATGATTATTTTCTATTTCCATTGTAAATTTGATTGTTTTATTTTGAATATTTAACAGTTTAATGGCATCTTCTAATTGTTTCTCTTTTACTATTGCTATGATATCATCTACGTATCTTCTCCAAAATTTAAACATCAAAGGATGTGCTTTGGTTACATGACATTCAAAATTCCCCATAAACATGTCTGCTAAGAATGGTGATAATGGATTTCCCATTGCGAGTCCTGATTTTTGTCTAAAGTATTTTCCTCTAAAGGTGAAGAACATTTGATTTAAGCATAATTTGTTAGTTTTATGTATTCTTTAACGCTATCATCATCTAATTTGTTTTCTTTCAACCATTTTTCTAAAATTTTCAAATTTGTGTCAGTCGGTATGTTTGTGAATAATGAAGTAACATCAAATGAGACCAATCTTTCTGAAGGTTCTATTTCTACATTTTCTAATTTCTCAACTAATTGGTAAGAATTTTCTACTGCTAAATTTTCAAATTTTTCCATACCTTTAAATTTATTGTTAAGCCATTTGGATATGTTATATGTCGGTGAGTTGATATTGTTGATGATAGGTCTCATTTTCTTTCCGTCTTTGTGGATTGAGACACAATTCATATTGAATCTAGATTGTTCTCAGCAATTTTCCTAACAGCATATACAAGAATGAAATTGAATAGAATTGGTGATAATGCATTTCCTTCTTTCAATCTATTGTCAATGGAGAAATTAGTCGGTATATATATTTACTTATTCGTAAATTTGTAATAAATTTCCTAAGATAATGTAGAATATAACTTAATAATTCTTACGTGTTAAGGTGCCAATATCTATTATGAGGCGAGGTTTATGTTGCTCTCTTGCATAAATTAAAGAATCTGCCAAAATTAATCTTCCTTCGTTGTCTGTATCCTCAATCTCTACGCTCAATCCATTTTGAGCAAAGAATACATCACCTGGCTTCATAGCCATTCCACTTATCATATTTTCACATAATGGAATACATGCTTAAACAAATAACACAGATTAATTAGATAATTAAATACCATAAATAAATAACAAAAAGGCAGTGACACAACAACTACAGAAATCCAAAGCGAACTGAAATAATTGCTTTCACTCTCTAGCTATCACAAGTTAAGCATGATATAATATCTCAAACTTAATTAATAATAGAGTTATAATTTAACACCTCACCTCATAATTGTAAATTTCTCTAACCAGTTAGATAGAGCAGAAGATGGTACAAAGAACTATCGAAAAATAGTTTCGAGAAATCTACAATTATGAGGTGAGATGTTAAATTCTAACTCTATTTTTAATTAAAATTAACCTCATAGTGACACCTCCTTTAAATATTAGTGAGAATCTCAAACTTAATTTGTGTTCTTGACTGAATTTCTCTCTTGATATTTCACATCTGGGATATATGAACATATATTTATTGTGTGTAGTAATGTATTTTCTATAAAGTATATTGAATCAGTGTCAATTATATTATTAAATTATAATTTATGTTAAATGAACCATGATAATGAAATTTTGGGAAAGCATTTGCCTTGACAACTGAGAGAAACAAAAAAAAAATAAAATAAAATAATAATAATAATAATAATAATAATAATAATAATAATAATAATAATAATAATAATAATTAGTGGTACTAGAATTATAACCTAGAGCCTCTATAAAAAGTCTCATAGGCTACTATAAGAACCAATTTGTTTAATAATAAAAACAAAATTGTATTAGAATAAATATATCTTTATGCAGAATAAAACCATATACTCTTGCAGAAATTACAAAATGATTAGGATTAAAAACCGGTAAAACTGATATTAATAGAATGTATAAAATATTTTATTGGGTTTTTATTTTAGGAAGGTGAAATGTTCTAATTCTCCTCTGGGTCTTGTGGCACATTTGTTTTCTCGGATTTTATGTCAATAATTTTTATAAGTGAATTCTGTGGTAACTATGTAACAATTTCAACAAAATAAAATAACATTTTAATTTTTTTTATGTTTATCACACTCGTAAGGAAAATGAGAGTTCCAGGGTTCAAATCCCCATTCAAATATAATTTTTCTTTCTTAAAATTACATTTTAGTTTTTTTATTAGTCTTCAGATAGAAGGACACTACTTTTTCTCTTCAAAACATTTATATGTTCTTCTTTGTCCAACCAAGTCTTATACCTATATGCCTGTTGGATCTCACTGATGAAATTTGTATCCAGTGTTTCCTTGGACAGCACAGAGATCTCTTCCCTGTTGCACAATAACGAAGCATGGCTTTGGGAACTCTATCTTAACTCATTCATCGCAAATGATTCATCCAATTATTCTGGTATTTATGTATGTACTTAATGACTGGTTCTAAACGAAGTTCCTTCAAGACACCGTCATTGCATTTGTGATCCCATTTGGTATAACCTGCTGTATATCTCATGAATCTCATTTCACTAGAAGTTATCCTTGCTATTTTCTCCTTTTCTTAAAGTCCATGCCTCACTGCCATAGCAAAGTGCAGGTCTTTTTAAGGTTTTGTATAACTGTACTCTCAGAACATATATAGGTTTCAATCTCTAACAGAAAATATGAATTTAATAATTGTACTTAAAATGTACAGTTTTATATCGATAAGTGATGTAACTGTAGAATGACATGTTTTACAGAGTGAGACTAAAATGCTCATAATATTCTCTGAAGTTTTAAATTTTATTTCAGCAAGCAATTGTGAATATAGTATATATAGGTGTTACAAAATACATGATTTGAGTTATATGTTCTAACTTTAGTCACTAATTATACAAAATAAAGGTAACTGACATAACAATCAACAATTCTGTTTGGTATAATGAGTCTTAATTAAAATAAATAACAATTCTTTATTATGTATGAGTTTGTTCATATTCTACAATATTTTGGGATGTAAGCATTTGAAAATATTTTTAAAAATGGTCTATATTCCACTTTGGAAAGGAACTTTAATTTTCCTATGTTATGTAAAATTGTACATGGAATTCACCTATACAGAAAAAATAAGTCCCACTGCCTTTAAATTATACTTGTGCTAGAGAACAAGGAAGAAAGTAGAAAGGTGTTTTGTCCATAATTATGTTCAATGTATAGTATAAGTATTTACCTTGAAGATTTATGGGAAGACCTAGAGATGCAACAGCTTTAAATGTCCCAACTATAGCAGCAGCTCCTGACATATCACCTCTGTATTCTCTCATGGGTTTGCATTTCTTCAGGCAGAGACCACCAGAATCATAGGTGATGCCCTTTCCTAAAAAACAAAATTATTAAAATCATCAAAAAAATGTTCATTACTAAAATATAATGAACATTTTCTGAAGATTAAACCTCTGAAATTACGAATAAATTCATAAATTGACATTTATCTTTTTTTTATTCTTTTTTTTATTTATGAACAAAATAATTCTTCTTCAAAGTTAAAATTGGGAAACACATTATGAGGTTCTTAATTAATAAATTAATGAGTCATTTTAACATCTTACCTCATATTTCATGTTTTATCAAACACGGTAACTATAGTTTTCAAATGATCTTGTCATTCATTTTCAACCGCCATTATGACTACCGGATATTCGTTGGAATCTCCCTCTATAACGTTGCCATCTGGTGTTGATTTGACGAACTTCGAGATATCGTTGCCATCTGGTATTGATTTGATGAACTTCGAGATGAGGTCACGTTCATCCGGAATGTCGAAATTCATAGATTTAAATTTGTTCTTCTGTATAAATATTTTCTCCCAAACTGTCAAGTCCAAAGGTTTTTCCAAATGTTTTAGAAGTTTAGCTTCTTTTTCAATTCTATGACCTTCCAACAAACTATGTGCTGCAATAGCTGATTTTTCAATTTCACCATTTTTAATATTTCTAAAGTGTTCCTTTGTGCGAGTGTCCAAATTTCTTTTTTTTTTTCCTATGTATACTTTATTGCAATCTCCACAATCAATTTGATAAATTCCAGATTTTTTACTATCTGGGGTGTTCATTTTCTTATTGGTTATTAATAAGTTACCAAGGCTAAATTTATTTATCGGTGCCAATGTAATATTGAATTTCTTGAAAATTTTTTGAAATTTGTTATGTATTCCAGGATGATAAGTGATTTTCTTAAATTGTTTTCCTTTCTTTGAATCAGATTGCAGGGTAGTGTATTCTTTTAATCTTTTTTGTTGTCTGAATTTCTTCAATTTAGTTATAATTATTTCCTTTCCAAAACCATTTAAATTAGCTATGTCCAAAATGTGATTGTATTCTTTCTTAAAATCCTCTTCATTTAGTGGAACATTCAATAATCTATATATCAAACTGTTGAAAATTGCATGCTTATGCGCAATATGATTGAAACCTGAAGACTTTATGTAATTGTCAATATGAGTATCTTTTCTGTATATATTGAATTCAATTCTTTGTTGTTGTTCATTCCTTCTTATGTAGAGGTCCAAAAATGGGATTTGGTTATTATTTTCTAATTCCATAGTAAATTTCACAGATTCATCCTGGAGGTTGAGTAATTTTAATGCATCTTCAATATATTTAGAATTTATCACAGAGAAAATATCATCCACATATCTATACCAACATTTGAACATCCAGGGATAAGCATTGGTGATATGACATTCTAAATAACCCATAAATAAATTTGCCAAAAATGGTGAAAGTGGGTTTCCCATAGCCAGACCTGAGATTTGTTTATAAAATTTTTCATTGAAGGTGAAAAAATTGTTGTCGATACAAAGTTTTGTAAGATTCAAATATTCATTAATTATTTCTCTTTGTAGTTTCAAGGAAATAAGCCATTTTTCTAAAATATTTAACATCTTCCCAATTGGGACGCTCGGAAATAAAGAAATGACGTCAAAAGAAACCAATCTATCATTACAATCCAATGTGATATTATTCAGTTCATTAACTAATTCAACTGAATTTTCAATACTTTTGTTGTCGAAACTTGGTAGTTCATTAAATTTCTTAGTAAGCCATTTTGCCAAATTGTAACAAGGTGAGCCAATATTATTAATAATGGGTCTCATCTTATTCCCCTCTTTATGTATTTTTGGGAGCCCATACAATTTTGGAATCTGTGGGTTTGATACTTTCAACTTGTATTTATCTTGTTTAAAAGATTAAAAGAATACACTACCCTGCAATCTGATTCAAAGAAAGGAAAACAATTTAAGAAAATCACTTATCATCCTGGAATACATAACAAATTTCAAAAAATTTTCAAGAAATGCAATATTACATTGGCACCGATAAATAAATTTAGCCTTGGTAACTTATTAATAACCAATAAGAAAATGAACACCCCAGATAGTAAAAAATCTGGAATTTATTAAATTGATTGTGGAGATTGGAATAAAGTATACATAGGAAAAACAAAAAGAAATTTGGACACTCGCACAAAGGAACACTTTAGAAATATTAAAAATGGTGAAATTGAAAAATCAGCTATTGCAGCACATAGTTTGTTGGAAGGTCATAGAATTGAAAAAGAAGCTAAACTTCTAAAACATTTGGAAAAACCTTTGAACTTGACAGTTTGGGAGAAAATATTTATACAGAAGAACAAATTTAAATCTATGAATTTCGACATTCCGGATGAACGTGACCTCATCTCAAAGTTCATCAAATCAATACCAGATGGCAACGATATCTCGAAGTTCGTCAAATCAACACCAGATGGCAACGTTATAGAGGGAGATTCCAACGAATATCCGGTAGTCATAATGGCGGTTGAAAATGAATGACAAGATCATTTGAAAACTATAGTTACCGTGTTTGATAAAACATGAAATATGAGGTAAGATGTTAAAATGACTCATTAATTTATTAAAATAATTCTTGCAGCAATACAAAAACAGAATTAAATAAAACTGTTTGTAACTCTCCTCACAGTTTTGTACTTTTTTAAACAATCATTTTTAATAAATCATATTTAAAGAGAAAAATTATACGCTCAGACCGGGACTTGAACCCAGGACCCTTGATTTTCTAGTCCAAGTGCTCTACCATTTGAGCTACCTGAGCAAGTACCGATCTAAACGCAAATCTTTCTCTATATACGTTGTAATTCCCGCCCACCAAATGCTTTGAAGCCTTTGCTTCTATCTTTGCAAATGGCGGCTCCTATATTAAGAAGACATATTTGGGAGCCGCCATTTGCAAAGATAGAAGCAAAGGCTTCAAAGCATTTGGTGGGCGGGAATTACAACGTATATAGAGAAAGATTTGCGTTTAGATCGGTACTTGCTCAGGTAGCTCAAATGGTAGAGCACTTGGACTAGAAAACCAAGGGTCCTGGGTTCAAGTCCCGGTCCGAGCGTATAATTTTTCTCTTTAAATATGATTTATCCATCATTGAGATGTATGAAATTAATAATAAAAACATCGAATTATTTTTAATGTTTACAAAATATATTTTTTTTTTTAATTTTATGAGATATGATGATAATTTGATAAAATATGCAACTGGAATTATGAAACGTAAAAAAAAAGGAAAAGGAAAAGCAGAAAAATCTGCAGTAGCTGCTCATATTTGGTTAGAAAAACATAAAATAGATGTAAACACTAAATTAATAAAATATTTAGAAGGCACAAATGAACTCACCATATGGGGAAAATCTACATACAGAGAAACAAGGAAAGAATCATAAATTTTGAAATTCGTGGCGAGAGAAATTTACTATGCAACTTCTTTGGACCACAAAAAGAGGGAGCAAGAGTCGATCCAGTGCTGTCAACTTAAAGATCATCAGTCTGTACCAACAGAGCAGAAATGCTTTGAAACATGTCTTACAAGAAACAATTAAATATGAGGTAAGATGACAGCAGACCAATTTATTTATTAAGTAGAACCTCATAATGTTACATCCTACTGTATTTTCATAATGGAATTATAGGTTTCAAATTCTAATTCCTAGCAAGAATAAGTTAGATAAATAATCATATCCTGTTTCCCTTATTATTATCAGATCAACACTGGAGTAAGACAGGGATGTGGACTTTCACCGGTGCTTTTCATTATATATATGGATAGATTAGTGGACAAATGGAGGAAGGCACAGCGGGGATATATACCCATCAATAGGATCCTCAAACTTGATGCTATTCTTTTTGCAGACGATTTAGCTTTTCTGGCACTTTCCGAAAATGATTTTCAACGATCAATTTATAATTTACAAAAAATAGGTGCCAAATTTAATATGGAAATATCAATGAACAAAACTAAAATTATGGCATTTCATGGGAAGGACCCCATACAAAGTAAAATCTGTCTCCAGAATAAAATTTTAGAGAGATCTAATCAATTTAAATATCTTGGATATTATCTCTCTATCTGGGATGAAAAGGATATCCCTGAAAAAATTACTAGATATAATAAAAGTTTGGGAATTATTAATCAAGTTATGAAACCATCCCTTGTACAAAAAAACACCAGATTACGTTTATATAACACTTTGGCTAGACCAGTGTTGACCTATGGTAGTGAAGCATGGACACTAAAAAGACAACATAAAAGCAGGCTTGTGAAATGAGATTCATGCATAGAACAGCGGGTTACACCAGATGGGATCGGAAAAGGAACACCGATATCTTAAAAGAATTGAACACTATGCCAATTTTGGAATATATTAAACAGTACCAACTAAATTGGAAACACCATCTAGAAAGAATGAGTTCAAATCAGATCCCCAAAGCTGTTTATAATTATATACCAAGAGGACGAAGATCACTGGGCCGTCCTATGAAACGCTGGAGGGAAAATTTTCTATAGGATCGTAACAGGCCTTGGCCTAATACGTGGAAGGGAGAAGAAGAATTATCAGGTGGAGTCTGAGATAAAATACATCACTCGTCTCAGGTAGTGAAGATAGTTTGTTGTTTATGCCTAACTTTCTCTAAGCAGTCTCCTCCTACCAGGAAAATATCTGAGTGTAAAGTTGTTTCCACTACCACATTACTTTTTTCTCATGTAAATTACTATGAATCTGTGGATCATAATAATTACATACACATGGTGCTCTATAGGTTAGGAACTAAGCATTTTTACTACGGTATATAAAATATTATGGGAATATTATGAAAATAATTGAGTTCCTCAGTCATGAGAAAATTAAACATAGTCAAAATTATGATAAATTAAAATATTTCATACCTCTCCTCATAATTAATCTTCTAAGTAGAAGAGCAAGGTCTTGGTGATCTACTTAAAGGTGAGGTATGAAACATTTTAATTTATCTTAAATTAAACCTCATAGTGATTTATTCCTATAAAAGTTCAATGATCAAAAATCCTCTTATTACTCACCTACTAAGGTTATAGCTCTCTGGTCTTGATCGCCTCCACAATATCCAAGTTCTAAAAATACAGGAGGTTCTGCAGAACCTCTGGCCACAGTTAGAATTCCACATAGCTTCTTTGTGTCAATCCAGTCTTTGTCTCTCATTTCCACACTGATTCCACAAGCACAGAGTGCCTCTATAGCAGCCTAATCATAAACATAAATAAAAATAACTTAGTAGGAATTAATATTTTTAATATTAAAAAAAATAATCACCATTATTTATTCACTATATTCCAATATATTTGTTTTAAGTTTAAAATTATCTAAATTATTATTGGAACTAAAAGACATACAGATATTAATTTTCCTTTTTAACAAATTCTTTGTTCACATCATTTAACAATGAAAATTTGACCAGCCTCATGGGCTAGTGGTCAGTGTTTCTGACTACTGTTCATGATGTTCCAGGTTCAATTCCCAGTCAAACCATAGGAATTTTTCCTTAAAGGGAATCATTCCTAAGGTTGCCAATGGTCTGGAATTTAGGTTAGGTTTAGGCTAAGAACTCTCCTGGTGATTTATTGTAATTTATCACCCACCATATCATCGGAGTAACATAACTCTGCCTTCTAGGTGCCCCAACTTCAGAAGTGAGATACAATTGAACCAATGCCAGGAGAGAACACTAGAAACGTCGAAATGACAACCTGGGGCATTGAATTTAAGAAAATAAAAATTTTAAAATTGAATTAAAAGACTAATAAGACACCCTTTTATGGTGAGCTCATAATTAACCCACTGGCACTATTAAACTCAAATTTTCATGTTGTTCAGACATAAGGTCTTCATATTTAAATCTTGAGTTAATATTTTCCAATCATTCTCTGTAAAATTTACCTCCCTTATATAACGGTTGATGTTATTTTTCCACCTCATTCATAGCCTATCTGCTAGATATTCTCCCACTGGTTTTTCTACAAGCATTTCCTTGCCCCTCTTTCATTCTCCATTCTTGCCATGTCCTGCCTATCGCAGTCTATGAGACTTAACCCTTCATATTATATCTGGTTTCCCATAAAGATCATCTAGCTCAATATTATGTCTCCATTTGCCTGTATGTCCATCTCTCTTTTGTCCAAATATTTTCCTAAAAATTTATTCTAAAATACCCATAATCTTTTCTCCTCACTTAAAGTAAGAGTTCATGTTTCACATTCATATAAAATATATATTTTCAGTTCAATGTTTTTTGAGAGAAGTTTGGATGACATGAGTCCCATGTAATGCATAATAGTAGGCCTATGCATTTCCAGAATTTAATCTATTTCTTTCTGCTTCTAATTCTTGTTCATAATTATTGTTCCTAGGTATCTGAATTCAGCCACTTCTTCAAAATTCCCCTCATTTGCCATTAACTCTCCATTTCCATTATACAATGCATTTTTGTGTGTTACCATACATTTAATTTTATAGATGTTTACTTCTAGTACCAATTTCTTAGTGTTATTCAATAGAATGTGCATATTGGCCCTTAGTATCTCCTCACTTTCGCCTAATAATACTATATCATCCGCATAAACTAACAGCTTATTGAAGTAGGCCTTCTCCATCCTCTAAAGATTTGATGGCATGTTCTAGTACAGAACTGAACAGTAGAAGAAATAGTGCATCTCCTTGCTATAACCTATTGTGAATTTCAAAAGTATCTGAAAACTGTTTGCCTGCACGTATTCTACTCTTTGTGCCATTTAGACATTCAAATAAGTCTAACTAGCTTTTCAGGAATTCTGAAAGCCAGCAGAATACTGTACAACTTCTCCTGCTGGATTGTACTCCCTTATACAACTAATTAAGGGCTTTAGAAATGGAATATGTTCATAATGTATTGTAAGAAATGGTTCTAGAAAACAGTGTAGAAAGTTTAATTACAAATTTTAGAAAATAATTAAAATAATTGAATTGCCTTGGCAATGTTTAGAAAGTTTTTATGTATATATCCATTAGTGAACAATTATTTATGGGTCCACCGCTGTGGTCTCGGGGTAGCGTGCTGCCTTGTCACGCAACAGGCCCGGGTTTGATCCCCAGTCGGGACAGTTTTTCTGGGTGAGATTTTTATTGGGGTTTTTCCTCACCTGTAAGACAAATGTCAGGAAAACTTTAAGGCCCAAACGGTCCCCGAAATCATATGGCCATCGCAATCATCATCATTCATATTCATCTTAGGTTAAGCTTAGGATTAGGGACTCTCCTGGCACACCATCATCATCATCATCACCCATCACATCATCGGGGCAATGTAACCTCGCCTTCCAGGCGCCCCAACCTCAGAAGTGGATTACAAGTATGCCATGCCACGAGAGAAACCAGGAATGTCGAAAGACAAACCTGGGCCATTAAAAAAAAAAACAATTATTTATGGTCACAAAGATTGAATGAGAGGTGTTATGGGTAAGCTGAAGCTGACAAGATTTGTGGAACAAATTCATAAAACAACTTCACTTCTTAGAATGTACAAAAATGTTTATTTCATGCAATATCAAATTGATTTATTTTTAATAAATAGATATTAAAATGTATATATCGTTGTTGTTGTCCAATGGTGATGAGTGTTTGTTGATTTGAGCTATTCTTTCTCTCGCTTCCCAATAGAGACATATAATTTCCTGGTTGAGCTGTTTTCTCCTGTCCAGTCTCTTACACGTCAGAATGATGTTCCTAGTTGAGTACTTGGTCTTCTTCATTGCATATGCAACACTGAGTACTGTTCTCGATTCCCATCTTGTGAAGATGATCAAGTAGGTGATGGTGACCAGTTAACAGTTGGAATGTGGCTACAGCAGACTTTCTTGGTATTGTCAGGATGTATATATTAAATAACCAATAAAACAGGCAACCCTTAAAATATGGTCTGAATAAACTCCCATATTTAATGTTGAAGTTATTAGCTCTATTTCAAAGTAAAATAAGAACAAAAGTAATATATCCAAATTTTAAAGGTGCAGGGAAAGAAAATCGCATAAGTCACTTTTCCCTTGAAATCTGGAAAATGTACTTTTAGTTGTACAACATCCATACTTCCTTATCTTTAAGCCAAATTTTGGAGGAATAAAGCCATGACTAAACTGTATTTTTTACTATATAAGGTTAGTCTGTAACACCTTACCTCTTTTTTATAGCAAATAATTCTGCTTGAAAAATTGTGCATTGTAAATAGTGTTTATTCTCAACTATAATTTAATTTTACTTCATTCATCTTTGTTAAAATATTGTTATATAATTGTCTTTTGTTCTATTGTTTTATGTTAATTTATTTGTTAATGTTACATAATTACAACCCTTATATACCGTAAGGTAAAAAAAAGATTTAATCTTTGGATATAATAAAAAAAAACCTTACCTCATAAAAAGTTATAAACTCATCTTATTTACTAAAAAGAACCTCATAATCTTACTTCCTATTGTAATTTCATACTTCTAAGTGATAGTGCTATCCACAGAAATCTAATAACACCTCAAATTCCATTTCAACAAAAAAAAAAGGTGACTTAACCTGGCTCTTTGGCTCTTTTCATGTACCCTTCGTATGTGCTGACAAATAAAAATAATAATAGTAATAATAATAATAATAATAATAATAATAATCTTTACATAAATACAGTTATGAATATTAGTTTTAAAAAAACTCCAAGCGTGACAGTCCTTGAAGGCCCTAGGCCTACCAGCCTGCAGCTTGCCTCACGTCCAGATGTGTTATTCACAGAGGTAGACGATGATAAGCCAGTATAGGGGTGACATGTGGTCAGCATGTCAGGTCCCCCAGCCGTTATAGCTGATCTTCTCAATCTGGAGTCGCTACTTATTGTAGCTACCCAAATGCCTCACGATGCTGGGTGGGCACTGGTAATATGTAGTTTTAGTCACTTCAATATTATATTTAAAATGGAATGAATGAGGACTTGATTCAATCGCTTTGTCAATAACATAAACTCTTTGTAACATACAATTATTTACTTTTAGTTAACCTGTAAAGAAATAAGTGAGTCTACTGTTGGTATTAAATAAAATTTTAAAGAGATCTAATCAATTTAAATACCTTGGATATTATCTCTCTATCTGGGATGAAAAAGATATCCCTGAAAAAATTACTAGTTATAATAAAAGTTTAGGAATTATTAACCAAGTTATGAAACCATCCCTTGTACAAAAAAAACACCAGATTACGTTTATATAACACTTTGGCTAGACCAGTGTTGACCTATGGTAGTGAAGCATGGACACTAAAAAGACAACATGAAAGCAGAATAACGTCTTGTGAAATGAGTTTCATGCGCAGAACAGCGGGTTACACCAGATGGGATCGGAAAAGGAACACCGATATCTTAAAAGAATTGAAGACTATGCCAATTTTGGAATATATTCAACAGTACCAACTAAATTGGAAACACCATCTTGAAAGAATGAGTTCAAATCGGATCCCCCAAAGCTGTTTATAATTATATACCAAGAGGATGAAGATCACTGGGCCGTCCTATGAAACGCTGGAGGGAAAATTTTCTATAGGATCGTAACAGGCCTTGGCCTAATACTTGGAAGGAAGAAGAAGAAGAAGAAGAAGATTAAATTATTATTTATATCCATACATTTTTATTCAATAGGTGGCATTGTTTATTTCATTTTCAAATTTCTAATTAAGATTTCCCTGCTTTATTCATATATTGATGAATATTGTATCTGTTTTGTGAATATTACAGTACTTGGTACTGTAATCTTCTATTTTTCAGCCATTTTGTAAATCTAAATAAAGATTTTTTTCAAATAGACTTGACAGCATTCAAAAATATTTTTAACAAATTAATAATGGGTATCTGATCAGATTTAAACTAATACATTTTGTATTAATAATTGTTGAAAAGAAGTTTACGGCTCCAAGAATGAATGGACAGTAGTGCAAATTCCTTTTGCTGCATAGTTTACTTACATTTGCAAATCCAGTTGGTGTCATAATATTTGCTGGTGTATCACTAAGAGTTCTTGCTAAATTCTGAGCTTCTGCCTTAATTATACCTCTGTTCCAACCATCGCTAAAATAAAATAAAATAAAATAAAATAAAAATATAAGTATATATATATATATATACTGTATATATATATATACTGTATATATATATATACTGTATATGAACACATTCTCTCCTTTCAACTAAAGAATAGAGTGAATGTAAATAAAACCCATGTGACCTCAGTTTTTCACTGGCTCTCAAACTCATTTCAACTTTCCTTTGTGCCTTTCTCAGGTATTTTTGTTAATAAATTAATGAGTTATGAAAAACGCACCTCATAAACTCTGTGCTTTTCAAAGCATAGGACTCAGGAGGCATCCCTCCTTCCTTCAGCTATCTTCATGACTGTTGAATTTTCTTCTACACTTTCATCTTCAAAGCTGAGATCTGGTGTTGATTTAATGAACTTTGACAGTTTGGATAAATATATACATTCAGAAGAACAAATTTAGATCCATGAATTTTGAAATTCCCGGCGAAGTTCATCAAATCAAAACCAGATTGCAGCTTTCAAGCTGAAAATGTAGACAAAAACTCAAGAGTTGTAAAGGTAGCTGAAGATAGGAGGGATGCCTCCTGAAATGCAGTCTTGTACTTGAAGAACACAAAGTTTATGAGGTGAGATTTTCACAATTCACTATTAATTTATTAACTTGAAAGACTCATAATGTTATTTCCCATAATTAATTTATGGAATAAATTTATTTTTGTACTTGAAGAGAAAAATTTGTCTAAACTGGGGTTCGAACCCAGGACCACACTAGTTCTCTGCTACTGAGCTATGCTAGACCTACAATCTAGGGGTAATTTTTCCTCTTATACAATTTATTTTTGTAGTTGTGTAAGTATGATTTAAATTCCTGCAATATAATTCTGTAATTATTTTAGAATAGTTTATAATTGTTTACTTAAATTGTAACTAATTCATGTACAATTTTATTTCTGTGTTTTGGAATTCAGAAAGTAAATGAATGATGGAGAGGTCTTGTACAAATAAATTAAAAGTTCCGCTCAGTTATTGTAGTGTTAAATTATATTATTTGGTGAATCTAGTTTGCATTTGCTTTGAGGTATATGAATCATCCACACTGCGTGGGTGAAAATTAATCAAATTAAGGATTTAATTAAGTGCAGGTATATTGAGACATAAAAATTGTCTTTTATGGCATATAAATCAAATTAAACCTAAATATACGATTTTTTCGTCTATTAATAACTAACTCACTGGCACTATCGAACCCGTAGGTTCATGGCCACGTGGACATAAGCCTTCCATATATCCCTATCCTCGCCTAATATTTTCCAATCATCCCTTCTATAATCTACTTCCCTCAAATAATGGTTAATGTTACTCTCCTACCTCATTCTTGATCTACTAACTGGACGTTTTCCCTCTGGCATTCCTACAAGAAGCTACCATGCCTCTCTTTTTCCTCTACTAATATTTCGAAAAAAACTTAACTACGTAATGAAAATTATATTATTTCCGTCAGACAAATGCTTCAACGCATGCTTTTCGATATCTATAAGACATTATTCGCTTGCTTTTACGTTTAAATTAAATTAAATCCGTGACACGACAACTCCGAAGTGCTAAGACAAACTGTTACCGACTAGCAGATGAAAGTGCAGGGATTCTTACTGTTAGCGTGACAGAGTTCGTTTTCTTATTCGGGTTTCCCATTTCAAGTAGCTACTCAATAATCCTCACGAAGCTGAGTGGACTCCAGGCCCTATACTCGAAAAAAAAATTGGTGTAATCGAGAATTGAACGTGAATCCTTGTAATGTTAGAAGTGTTAACCGTCAAATTATATTATTACGGAAGCGCGAATAAAACTGAATTAGACTTTATTCTGAAAAGAGCATGTTTGTCAATTAAATATTTTGCATACATGTTTCTGAATTGAATTTTATAGGGAAAATCTCTATGATGTTTAATGTAAATTAAAATTCTTTATACCTTACCTCATATCCAGTTTTTTAATTAGACCAGTTTCAAAGCCTAGGTGGTTTCATCTTCAATAATATCTCGACCGATGTTATGTCATTCAGGATAACTTAATCTTACTCCTTCTGTCGATGTATTACTGAGGATGAAATCCTATGTTTTGAAATCGGTTTAATTCGAAGACTGGATATGAGGTGAGGTATAAAGAATTTAAATTTAAATGTTTCTGAATGTTTATAAAATACCATTGGCTAGTATAACTTACAAGTCAGGATCATGGTATAGTTCCAAACTCGGCACAACTTTGCGATCCTCTCTAGCACGAAATTGTTGGAATCGCCAGGCCGCTAATGCTGCCCCTTCTGCTGCGGCTTCAGCTTGGCCGAAACCTTCCACAGAAATATTAGAAATTCCCAAAGAACGCAATGCTCTCACTCCTGTTCCTGCTGCTATTCTCACATTTTCTCTGCACTCGTCCAGATTTTCAAGCGTGTTGAATCCGACATCTTCAGATCCCAGTCCAGCTACTGCTACCGAATAATATTCTGATTGCATATTCTGAAAAACTTGGACCTCACCTTTTTCAATTTTGATATGATGTCTAAAAAATAAAAATAAATTTTATCTGTAATAACTGAGAAAAATAATATATATCTTCAAAACTCTAAAAAATATAATAAACATGGAACTTATGAAAACAATATATTATACCTTATTTCAAAGTATACTACAATATGGTATTATCGCCTCACTATGATGCTTAACAAGCGGCTCACTTTGTTTCCCCACAGCTGTTATATGTTATTAAAATACAAATATCTCGAGTGCCGCGACTACCACGATGTTGCCTCATTGCTATTCTTCCCTCAGTTTCAATTAAAACTCGGAACGTGGAGCAGTCGATCCAGTTTTAAAATTGTATACCGTAACAAATTGTTATAATTATCAGTGATTTATTGTGATAAGTAGCTCGAATAATAATACAATATCTGCATATTATATTTATTTAATATATAAGTGATTTCAACATGTGGCGGCCATGGGAAAATATTTCAGACTAAACAGTTAATAATAATAATAATAATAATAATAATAATAATAATAATAATATTTTCAGCATGATGTTGTATGAATAATAAATGTATGTAGACCTACAAGCTATATAATGTAGGAATTATATTATTTAATAAATAAATACATATATAGCCTAATTTTAATTTTAAAAGTTAAACAATACCAAATAATAACATAAAATTAAATAATAACATAAATATAATCAATGTCTTCTGTCCTTGTATAATAAACGCCCATAGCGCTATGAGAAACGTGACAACACCGCATGTCAAGCATTGTCGTGCGGCACCCGCTTTTATATAAACTGTTAACCATCAGAGTGAGGCTATAATATAATATGTTGGGGGGTTATACCTACAAAAATGCACTTAGGCCAGTACAAATGATACAAAAAAACAAATTATACTGAATAAACTATTAGATTTTCTAACAAAGTTATTATTTGATATGTTTAAGGTATTTAATATAGAACACCTATGTTTACATAACTAACTAGCTTACTAACTCACTGGCTCTATCGAAACCGAAGGTTCATGATCGCGTTGACTACTTTTATATAGGCCCTACAGTATTAAAATGTATTCATAAAAATTTAGATCACTTTTTCAAAATCAATCACTATTACAATACGAAGACGAACATTTTTACAACATTAATAGAGCCAAAATGTAAAACAACAGCAGCTTGCAGGCATTGCAGCTACTATGGACCTATAATTTATAATAAACTACTATTAACTTGTCCGGAAATCTCAAAAATGGATCTAAAGAAATTTAACAAAACTTGTAAAACAACAGCAGCTTGCATGCATTGCAGCTACTATGGACCTAGAATTTATAATTAACTACTATTAACTTGTCCGGAAATCTCAAAAATGGATCTAAAGAAATTTAACAAAACTTGTAAAAAATATAGGCCTATATATTCAGTAATTATAAAATTGTTTACAAGTAAATTCAATATAGTGTTTATTATTCAAATAAATAATTATATAACTTGTAATTATATAACTTTAAGTTGTAGTAATTACAAAAAAAGGTTAGAATTAAAGTAAATATTGTTGTATTGTTCATGCAGAGATTATATAACTACACTCAGATTCAACCCAGGAAGTTACTGTGTGTTTGGAGTAGGGCACTGGGTTGCCATTTTAACAGTGTTTTATTGAGAGAAATCCTTAAATAAAACTGAAATATGCAACACAGCAGGTACAAAGTTGTAAGTTGTAGCCGTCCAAGCCACCCCCTCTTAAAAAAACAGTTTCCACTTGTCACTGAGCTCGTGCGGAACTGTACTATCCTGTGTGAAAGTGTCGACTCTCATATTTACTATAAATCTAGTTTGCATGCCGTAAAAGAAAAACTATGTTTTTTAAATGTATAGTACATATATTTGGAAAAAGTACTGCTAACCTTGCCCCTCCACTCCTCCCTAAACGAACAAATACCGTTATTATGAGTTTGGCAACATCTACTCCCTATACGTAGAGGGACACTGGCGTAGCCCGTAAGGTCTGTAGTAACTTCCTGGGTTGAATTAGAGTTGTAGTATGATTACAAACATATTGTTTATTGTAATCAAGTATGTAAATAGGTTTTTAAAATATATTCTACACTCACTATTAATGATATAACCTCATAATGTTTACTTCCCATTGTTAATTTAAATATAACACTTTTTTACTTACTTCTAAGAGTGTCTTGTTTCTCTTTTAAATAATTATTTTGTTAAGGGTCCTGTCATTGTATTGAATTGTAAAATTAATACCTATAAGAATCCAATCCTGAGCACAAGACTTTGGTCTCATTCAGGGGGTGGATAGATTAAATTATATATGTTTCATTATTTGTATTTTAATAGTATTCTAACAATAAATTATTTGATTTGAAATAGTACCGGATTATGGAACTCGATATCAGACATTTAAACTGACATTATACTGGGTTCTTCATTTATAACCTAACGGGCACGCGCCGTTTCGCCTCTCCCGAGCTCTTGCTAGATTCCCCCACTACCGGTTGCCTTTGAGCGCGCGCATTTGCTAGCAGCGGCACTTGGCAATAATGTATCGTCCAGCAATATCAACAGGCGATTGAATCTAGAGCAACGCATTTTTGTGTAAAAGTTATTTTCATTGTGAATCACCAAGCCGCGTTCGCACAGAGTATATTCAAAAGTCCCCTGGTGAAGTGCCTCTTCCAGATTTACAATTCACGAAATTGTGAAGAAATTCGAAATCACTGGTTCTGTGTTGAACAAAAAACGAAAGCGTAAACGTACAGTTTTAAACAGAGGAAAAGTTAGACGAAATAGGCGCGAGTTTTGAACGTACACCAACGAAATCCATACCAAAATTAGAACAACAGGTGGGAATTTCAGAGTCTTCTGCACATAGAGCAACTAAATTATTTTAAAAAATTAAAAAGATTAAAAAAGGATATAAAAAGACTACAAAAATACTTCTAAATTAGTATTCTTATTGAAACTAAAACCTTATAAGTGTTCACATGTTCTCTGTTTAAAACAATGTGACCCAGTATCACGAATGCATTACTGTGAATGGTTTCTTTCATCAGTGAATGACGGTTTAATTGATCCACAGTTTCTGTTCTTTTCCGACGAGGTGTGGTTCCACCTAAATGGTCGACATTTTCAGCATCTTCTATAAGTAAAGATTTTGATACATGTTTTACGCGCATAGTTAATGTAGGGGCAAAGCCGGCTGTGTCACACCAAACCGCGCACAAGCAAAACGCCATGTGCCCGTTAGGTTATAAATGAATAGTAATGTATAGTAAAACTCACCTTTGTATCAAGCTTTCTAGATTTCCATGTACAGACTCATTGAATTTGATTCCTGCCGCAGTAAATTTAAGTTCCGTACTTGGTTGGATATATGCTCCTAGTACTAGTCCTCTCTGTTAAATCAAATTACACAAATATCTCTAAATTAAAATAAGTATAGATCCATTAATCTGAGTTTAGGTCTCTAAATTATAAAACGGCGGGCAATTTAGCTATCAACTACCCTGTAACCTGCGAGTTGCGTTCGTACAGTAGCTAATTTATGCTAATATATTATTTATTACTCCATCCCTATCCTTTCCTTAGTCACATTTAACTTAAAATTGGCGCAGTATCGACCATATATTACTCTGCATTGTACCGACATCTCCATTGAAAGAATATGTTCTAAATATTCTCAATACTTCAACAATCAAGAAAAAACTGCAAGACTGCCATATTTATATTATATTATTTTTAGTCTGATCATCTTACCTCAATATTAATGTTGATTTGTTCTTGGACATGTTTCAAAACAATTCTATTTCATCGTCAGCTAAAAAAAACTACCATATTTCATCGTTTAAATGCTTAGGTGTCCTCAACTGTGACATTTTTTTACGAAGGGATATTCATTGTACGGAATATATTATTATTAGTCGATTACCCGTCTTGCCGGGGTTTTTATTTACCTCGATATCCTTGACCCCAATTAATTTAGCGATTCCGAATAGCCTACAGTGATTTCGACATTAATCTCGTCATTTTAGAAAACGTATTTTTATCCCCTTCTCACTCCTATGGAGATGGGGACTGACCCTAAACTTATACGACATGGGAAGAAGGTATCACTAACCAGCTCAGCGACCCTAAAACTGTGGATACGGCACTAAAATAGGTATTTTTTCTATCATACCTGTTACCCCCCTGAAGGTTTCAAGGGGTCAAACTTGGGCTTGAATGCTAACAGAACTGTCACAAAGCAGATTAGCGGCTCCAAACATTTTGTATCGTCTTCTTCTTCTTCCTTTCCTGGATTAGTTCAACGCGACCTATTCCGGTCTCAAATCCATCATTTTCTTGGCCGTCCCAAATATCTTTTTCCACGCGGTTTGTAAGTGTTGATCGTTTTGGGTAATCTTGTATTGTCCATTCTGTCTAAATGTTCTTTCCATCGGTAATTGTGCTCTTCTAATTTATCGAGTATTGAAATATCTCCAGTTCATTTCTTATTGATGTATTATGAAATATATTTATGCGTGTACATCCTTTTACGAATCTTAAAAAAATTATTTCAGTGGCTTGAATGTGTGAGATGTCTTTTTTTGTAAGTATCCAAGATTCAGATCCATATAAAAGAACAGCAACAGTCATCATTTTGGATACGACATTAATTTCGATGAATTTGAATATTTTATTTTTCGCCCCTCCTCAGCCCCATGCAAATGGAGGCTGAACTTAGATTCAAGCGGCATAGGGAATGTCACTGTTCATCTCAGCGACCCCAAACACTCTGGATTGGCACTAATCAGTTTTTTTAATTATATCTGCTTATCGCCTTTTATAACGCGACTAGGGGTTCTAGGGGCAACTTGTATTTGAATGACATCGTGATTGCAGCCAATGAGTTTAGCGACCCCGAAAACAATTGATTATACGCTAATCTAGTTCATTCCTTCTCAACCGCTAGGGGTAATATGGGGTGAGACTGGGCTTGAGTGGTGTCTGGACTGTCGCCAATCAGTATAGTGTGAGACGAATATGATACGGCCCTAATAGTGATTAAGGAATATAAGAAATGAATAAATAATGAAGGAATAGAATATAGTTAAAAATAAATTAAGTTTCATGTTGGTAAATAGTTCTCACAAGAAGCGGTTGACAAAGTTTTTTTCAACGTGAGTGCATTCAAAATAAGAGTGATTCACGAAAGTTGTGGACTGAACATCATGATCCAGCAACAGTGTGGAAGACAACGTTCTAACCACGAGATGGAAGGAGCAGCCAGGAGTGGACAACAATCCAGGAGCAGATCAACCTAGATAACCGATGGCGGATCTCTACAAACCTGACGTAAGACAAATAATGAAGATATACAAAGGTAAAGTGACAGATTTTTTAAAAAAAAATAATAGAACATAAAAGTTGTCAAAAGACGGAAAAATAAAGTATGTGGAAAATTAACAAATTAAACGAAAGTGTTTGAGTGTTGCATAACATCAAACAAACATAATGTTTTGTGAATAGACCCTCAATATTAATATTAATAACTTGGTAGAATCCCATAAATCATGGAGGGAAATAGTATAAACATTTTATAGAAGGAGGCAAGCTTCGTCCGAAAGTAGGCCTAATGATGAAGTAGAAGTAGGGACAGAGCATAACGATAGCCCGAACGCCCCCTTAAATGCAAATGATTCAAAGAAAACTAATAAGTCCCAGAACGACTTTTGAATATTTCATGAGGCAAATGTTAATGTCAATGAGGGAAGATATAAATAAAAATAGTAAAACATTGGAAGATATGAATAAAGAATTGAGGGAAGATATGAATAAAAGTAATAAAGAATTGAGGGGAAGAAATAAATAAATCAAACGAATCCATAAAGTCCTTGAAAGTAGAGATAAGACACAGTCATGACTCTCTAAAGCTAGAACTCCAGGGGACAGTAGAAAAATTGGACCACGAAATTAGAAGAAACAGAGATGAGAATAAGTAGAAATAGATATGACGGAAGGGAGATAGGTGATGAAAGTCCCCAAGAAAATAAATGTAAAATTAACAATGATGTCTCTGTGGTAGTTAATCCAAGAGACGAAAGTACCATATGATGAAACTCAAAGGGAATTAGATAGGGAAATAACACTTCAGAATGAGGGGAAAGAATGCGAGCCAACTATTATAGGTGTAACAAAAATACCTCAAACCAATGGCTATGAATTACATGGGAATATATTTAAATGTAATAATGAAATGCATGTTAGTAATGAAGTTAAATTAAATCAAAATGGAAACAACTGACCTGATGATTTCGGCACAACCAAACATCCGTTCAGTATTCCAAGTTGAAAATGTGGATATGCAAAGTAGATGCATGGAAAAGATACGAACAAAGTATGAAAAGAAAAACAAGAAAAAGGCAGGGGCGTAAAGAAAAGATGCGTAAGTCATACCGCGTAATAAAGAAGCGCCAAATAAATAGGAGGAAATGGTCGAAAAACAGTCAATACGTTAGATTCAAAGGTAACATAATGAAGTACTGTACTAAATTAATGCATGATGAGAGAAGAATGTTACCTAGAAAAATATCGTGTCTGAAATATTTGATCCGGGCGCGAAATTATCGCAAAGTGGTAGAATGCAAATTTCACACTAATCCTGTTAGAATGGATGTAATATTCAGTTTAGACATTAACATGCACCTGCATTGTATGCACAACAATTAAATAAATGTGTAATTAGAAAATAAGATTATATATGGTAATATTAGTATGATAAATGCAAGAAGGTGTTGGTCATGCATATATCAGATTAGTTATTAGAAAAATGTAATGAGAAATAGTTTAAAAGGGTCTTATATTTGTACTTGCTAGAAAACAGGAGACTAGACAAATGTTGACGAAAAACAGGGGAAGAAAATTTAAATTTACAGAGGGAGCGAGAGGCACCACCCCCGCTTTATATAAAAAAAAATAATAAAAAATAATTAGCAATGTATATTTGCCTTAATCTAAAGCGTGAACAATAACAGAGATGAATATAATAATAAGTAAATTGTGAAAATTACAAAGAAATGAAACAGCTGATCGTAGTGGGAATATTTAAGAAATGGTTGAACCCAGTCTAGAATAGAGATAAAAATCAGTTCACTAAACTTAAAATGTTTGTAAAAGATGAAAGAGTGCGAGTGAGACGGAAATAGGCACACCCTTCACAGGACCAAAATTCATTTGTCGAAAACAAGTTACTTACACAAATACGATGTGAAATGAATAAATAATTGTTTAAAACAAAACTCTTAAAAATACAAAATAACCATGTGTTATTATAACTTCATAGTTAATGTTCTTAAAAATCTAATATTATTCTTAAGGAGTAAAATGGAAGCGTTATGAGCATACGAAAATTTAAGAAAGAGGTTAAGGCATCGTCCTTTTAACAGTTTATGATTGGTGACAGATAAAAATATAGCGTAGACAAAGTGAAAGAATGAATAAATACAGGATCAAAGCCCGAAGGAGGCGTTTATATTATGTCCTTTTAAATGATAAACGTTCGCTCATATGATAGCGAGAATTGTTATGGGTAGATAGAGCGACATGAGTTTGATTCGACCGATGTTGTCGAGTTGTTTTACTAATGAAATATAAATTGTCGTCAAAAACGAAATTGACGAATGTGAGCTACGATGATATAAAATTCTGTATACAGCGACGGTTCTGCGCGTATGAAATGTGATATTATGTTACCGACAAGTAAATAAATAAGGATAATTTCCACCTTAATCGATTGAATAAAAATAATATGCGAATGATGAATAAAGGAGTTCTATAAGAATAAATAGATTATCAAGGTATTGTGAAGATCAGTCAGTGAACATGCTGAGAATAAATTTTCAATGACCACAGCTAAGGGAGCGCCTATTTAAAAAAAAAAAAAAAAAAAAAAAAGATAGATGTACAAATGAATTATTATGATGAATCGTGAAATGTTCTGAAAACTGAGATCGCGAGATAAACATATATGATTATTATTAAACACCAATATGCTTATTTATAAAGGGTGATCATCGAAAATTACATAGGAAACTAATTAGTAAATTTACCATTTGATTAAAAGAGGGCAAATATGTTTACGGCAACATTAAGATCTATGTCTCATTAAAGAAATAAATGAGCCAAATAGAATAGATTAGTAGCTAATTGGAATAAAAAGAATGTTAGTTTATAATAAGTGAGTTCCAGTGAATATGTAAAGTGTGAACCATGGAAAGTGCGAACGATATAAAGGGATGATATAAATAAAAAAATGTGCATGACATTGCAATAATAAACTGAGTGATATATGGAAAACGTATTATGCTAAATTACCGAGCGTGTGAGAAATAAAAGTGACGTAATCAAAACAAACAAACGTATAATAAAGTGAAAAAAACGAGAAGATGTATGGGATATGATAAACTAACCATAGGGTTAAAATAAGAAAAACAATTGTTGATCAAAAAAAAAAATAAGTAAGGTGAACCACCGATCGCAAACTGAGTTTAAATGTACATGTTTTCTTTTGTTGTTGTTCTAGTGGTAATATGCAGAAAACTGTAAGTAAACCAGGGTGATATATGTTCAATAATATAATCTATTTTGTGTTTATAAAAACATTTCCATATATGGCACTTGTAGGAAAAGTAATAGTGTAATACTTTTGGTTTGATGTAATTAGCATATTTAATTACTTCTCTTCTAAGGGGAGCTGTGTTAAAAAAAAAAAAAAAAAAAGAAGATATTTTTAACTTTACGTTAGTATTTTTTTTTTGTTTTAACAAGAGGCATTGTGAGACGAATATGATACGGCCCTAATAGTGATTAAGGAATATAAGAAATGAATAAATAATGAAGGAATAGAATATAGTTAAAAATAAATTAAGTTTCATGTTGGTAAATAGTTCTCACAAGAAGCGGTTGAAACCCTAAGTAAAAGAGGTCATAAACATGTAACTCCTCAAATTAGACCTGAAATGTTTAAGCTGGGTCTAGCTTCAAAACTCACGTTTGGGAGAAATGTCAGACTCCAAATTTACAATCGCGTTAAGCCCAAGCTGGCAAACACGGTCCCTAGCCGTGAGAATAAAATCAAAAGGTAGGTGGTGGTCTAAATAAAATAGTTACGCCCTTGGAGGACATGTGATTAAATATTCTAACCAATCAAAATTAGAGTTAGGGTAAAGACCATATATGGGAATAATTGGTCCTGACTTCGATACGGAACTCATGAGGACAAAAATTTAATACACATACACTTGAACTTATACTCGACACTTAGAAGGAAGAAGATCTTGAATGTATAGTAAAAAAATATCTTGTAACAACGCTTATGGACTTAGGGAAAATCTCCCGAACTCATAAGTCATTTGCTAGTCCTCATTAGCGAAATATCGAAGGTCAGGGACAGAAAAGTTTTATTTTTACTGTGTAACGTTCATTTAAATTGGCAGAGATTAATTAAATAAAATAATTCAAATAATTAGTGATTGTCTGTTCCCACGCAATTCTCCTTCCGAACCCTATATAGATAGGAGTCTCAGCGCTCACCCTGAAACAGGAACCGACTAGCTACCGAGGAAGGGCAAGTAAATTCACAATTAAATCAAAGTGAAACCCCAGTGACATTTAAGCCCCCTCCAAAATACTGCCCCAAGTGACCCCGAAAACTATGGATTTGGCACTAATCTTGGTCGCTTTTTGTCATTTTATTCTTCGCCCTTTCACACCCCTTCACAATTATTAGGAGTGCTACGCGTCAAACTTAGGCTTACAAGGCATATGGATTGTCATCAATCAGCTTTGCGACCTATGAATTCGGCACCAAACTCGGATTTTTTTAAAATTTTATTTTCCTCCTTTTCTCATTTTCTATACGTTAGAAGTGCCAGGAGTCAAACTTTGAATTAAATGCCATCGAAACTATTACCAATCAGGTAACCAACTTCGAAAACTATGGATTCGACATACTTAATATCGGTCGTTTCTATTACTTTAACATGTCATCCTCTTTCACTCCCTTCCTAAAGCTGATAGGAGTCTCTTACCTCCCATAGTATATTTTCCAGATAGTAAGTTATACGTGTACCAAGTTCAGTTGACATTGCAAACATAATATTTTATTAATTAAAACATTTTGTCTGTTCATTCTTACCTCTTAGAGTTGTTTTTGTCGAACATATATTTCAGAGCTTCTTAGCCCCATCGTCAGCGATTACAGATGGGGCTAAGAAGCTCTGAAACATATGTTCGACAAAAACAACTCTAAGAGGTAAGAATGAACAGACAAAATGTTTTAATTCTTAAACAAACCTCTTAATGTTACTTCCTAAGGAATTTAAAAGTATATATTTAATCTCTCACCCGCCCAAGAATTTAGAGGATATTTCATCCCATACAGCAACTTTCCCAGGTTGTAATAATTAATATGTATTATTACATTTGCTTGAAATTGCTCAAGGCAATCAAGAGTTATGATGCCACACACACACACACACACATATATATATATATATATATATATATATATAGTTATTTTCAAAGGTTGGAACTAAAATGGCAGCTTAATATTCACACACTTGCTGCAACAACGTCATAACTAAAAAAAATCACGATATTTTAGATAATATTACAGGGAGACTTGGAATGACAATATTTAAAACTTCAAATGCTTCTCCTGAAAAACGTGATTTTCGAGTTATGACATTGTTGCAGAAATGAGCGATATGTTGGCAAAGGAATGCATTCTTGTCATAATCATATTTATTTTATACAGGAAATCCATTTTAAGCGGAAACCTTTTTACAGAGTTGCAGTGGCTCTCACTTTCCCCGCTATTGTGCTTGCATCGGCAGGGAGCGTGTTCCATTACTACCGGCAAATGAAGAGAGTTAGATGCTACAAAATACAAATAATTCAACTAATTTATATTATTATAAAAATAGGTCTACACGTAGAGGCTTATTACTCACCTTTTATTTGAGATACCGTTGAAAAATGATCTGTTTCCTGCGCCATACGTTTTAGTGATTTTCTATAACTTCTAATCGCACCCGAATATTCATAAATTTCTCTACTCTGTTAAAACGTGCCTTTCACGCTTCTTCGGTATGTCACAAACTGAACCTGTTGTATGCCGCTTTTTCATTAACTTCGAAAGACACGATTTTGTAGGAATCGTACAGTCAGGATATTTTTGAGAAAATCTCCGAATGATTATCTCTCAATAAGTAACATTCCACCAAATAAATTGCTGTTCAACCATATACTTAATTTTCGATTACTTTCTTATGTAACACACCACAACAAGCGACAATGAAGCAACTAACCGCTAGGATGTTGTGTACAACTTGTCTCCCACGCTGCGATCCTACTGCTCACGGTGGCAGAATGAGGCGAGGTTTCCTCTTAAAATGGATTCCCTGTACTAATAGTATTTATTTTATAGTAATTCCGTAGACTTCAGTTACATACGGCAAGTTTTACAATATAACTATCGAACTATAGCTTGACAGAAAACAAAATGCAGTGTTAATACATTTTTGCCTTGACTGTACATATCTCATTACCCAGACCGGTATCCTCTTCTGCCCCTCTTTATTAACCAATCGACGTCAAAACTCGTAACTCATCCCTTGCTCTGGAGTTGGTATCGACACCAAAACGATCCTACTCAATAACCAATAACAACAATGCTGATGTAATTGAACGTCTTTCACGGTTGCAACTAAGTCACGTGATCAGGGCGAAACTCCGCAGAAGCCAACTGATAGGGGAATTTTAAATCATTGAATTCTAGCACATGCGCAGCAACACTGCATTTTGTTCGCTGCCAATTTATATGCATATATGACAATATTAAACTCTGTTTAGTATTCTCAGAGAGAACATTAGTTATGACGTTACAATGAGCATTCAACTCAGAGGAACATACTTTCAACTTGCAGTATGCATTTTTATAGCACTGTGTCACACCATCACATATTGTAAGTTTATATAAGTGCACCGAATGCATAAAATATATCCATATGTCTATTTATGTATTAAATTCAGATATTAATAAATTAATGTATGTAATCTCGATAAATTGCTTTGACAAGAACATTATTTTTCCCAACTGTTTTTGACCGAATAAAGTGCAAATACGTAGAACCAAATTTTGTATTAACACAATTTATGACTGGACACGTAAATTTGGACATTATTTGGAACGATTTAAAATAGGTACAGATACCTGTATTTCAAAAACTCCAGCCAGACTATGTATTTGCAAAACCTCCAGCCAGACAATCTCATCCGTTATTTGAGTGTCCCACATTTGATTCCAAAAGACATGATTTTATTTAAAAATTAGGTTATTGCCATAATAGATTTCAACTGCCTTTGTCAAATATTTTATGTAAGAAGTGTTGCTACAGAAAGCTGTGTGACTTTAATAATCATATTTTTAAGATACTTTGAGGTTCAGAAAAAGAACCTAAACCTAATGAGTTCATGATGATGATGATAATAATAATAATATCAATAATAATAATAATATCAATAATAATAATAATAATAATAATAATATATTTAAGCTGGAATTTTCTTCTACTCAACCAGTGATTAATAAGATAGATTGTGGTGCTCATTGCAATTTATGTGTACAGGACTTGTCTATTAATTGTAATTCGATTAACATATTTATGATATATTTAAATATTATATTTTAAACCTGTAAAAATTATGTAAATTTTGCTCATGACAGGGATAGTAATCCTGAATAAAGATAACCATTTCTTTTAAAAAAATCTAAAAAAAATAGTACAGTACATCAAAATATACAAAAAAAACAATATTTACTGGAATCATTTTAAAAATACACTTATTACAAATCAATGATTTTGTATAAAATTATATATGTTTTCTAAAATATATTAAATTCGATAATCATTATTAACTGTTTGAAAACATAACTCAACAAATTCTATTAGATTTATTGTGCATAGAAGTGTGGTATCTATCATCTTTCAAAATGTAGGAAGTTTATATTAAGTATTTATAATTATGTTGAATAAGAAGTATGGAAATAAAAGTGAGCACTAATTAATTAATTCTATGCATACGCCTTGTTCAGATTCACTTCTATTAATTATAATTATGAAATGTTGATTAATGGTGAAATGGTTCGTAGGAAATTCAAACCAAGCATATACATTTACGACTGTCCAGTATTGCAACTAATCTTAGATTTAATTAATCCAGATTCATTATTATTATTATTATTATTATCATTAATGATGATGATGAAAAGTATCAGGGTAATGGAATTTCAACTCTATATTTCACTTGACGGCTAAGGAAAAATTGTACCATCATAGAAAGAAACAAATTGAATTAATTGAAACGGAATGGATGGTATAAATATGAAGAAATGGTGGAATAAAATTTTTGGCAGGGAAAAACTGAAGAAACTTCGAGAAAAAATTTCCCTGCCTTCTACTCGTCCACCATGGAGTGACCGAGACGCGAACTCGAGACCCAGAAGTGAAATGCGCCACGGAGCCGCTAATTACCCGGGAAGTACCGAGTTTAAATTGTTAGATCAATCGAACGAACTGCGATGTTTCATGTTTTATTTCAGTCGTAAAATTAAACTAGTTTTTATTATCAATTCACTTCATTTTAAACCTTTTTCATGTTTTATTAAAATTAACACCAGTCAACTTATAAACAAAATGGCTACACCAACAATAAGAACGCAAAGCTTATTGGTACATCCAAAACATTTGACATGATATTATGACGTAAGATGTTCAAGCTGTTATAAAATTAAAATTAAATAAAAAATACGTTATTAAAAAGTTGGCGAATATTAGTTTATTTATTGTTTAATGAGTTAAATTCTACATCTAAGGCTATGGATCGTTTATTATGCGAACAAATGGATGAAACTGGAATGTGATGATGCTCAAATGATTTCCATGGATAATAATAATAATAATAATAATAATAATAATAATAATAATAATTTATTTTAGCTGGCAGAGTTAAGGCCATTAGGCCTTCTCTTCCACTCTACCAGCGAATAGTAAAATTATACAAAAATTACAGATTTATTACAATTTTAAGAAATTATTAAAGTAGAGACTAAACAAAATACAATAGCGATGTGATCTAATACTAGCTAATACTAACAAAAACACGGAATATAATAAAATTATAATAATATAAAATAAAATAAAGTAAAACTTCCTAGATGATTATTTACAAAATGCTGAATATAGTTATGCAGTTAATGTTTTCATTGTGTCGAACTTAAGATATCAGTTAATTTGGATTTAAATATGTGTGGCATAATTTTTTCTACATTCGTCTTTTGGTCTATAATAAATCTTTAACGTAACTAAAGGTGATTGAAAATCGAACTCAAGCTGATAAGTTGGAAGAGCATTGCTAAATTTGTGTGCTAATTGTTCGAATAATTGCAAGAAACTTCTAGGAATTTAAGATATGCGTCGCAAAGATTGGAAAATATTTTAACGGATACTACAATACAATATAGTTATACACATAAAAATTAGCGGATTAATAAAAATATTACAAAATAATTTCAAAAATTAACAAAATTCCAATTATCTTACCCTTCTTCCGCCTCCGTGGCCTCCTGATTCTCCATTGCTGTACCTCCTGTAAATTTTAACGCAGGTTGAATATATATTATTTTTCCTTTTACACCATGTTAAAGCCATCTTGATAACTTCAAATTTAAATTAATCACTTTTATAGAAACGGACACTTAAAATTTAGAAGAACGCAAGCCAAATTTGTTTGTGATATTGAAATTTTTAACTAGAGAATTTTGATGTTATAACATATTGAAAATTAAATTTTGAGTTACGATAAACAATGTAATGTTGCTATAGCAATAAACAAACAGCGTTCAGAATTTATATTATTGCGTACAATTCCATAGATTGCTCCATGTGCTCTAACACAAAATGTTGATTTGCTGTATTATTAAATCAAAATAATACTAGACAAACATTTACATATGTTTAAAAGTAATTTATTATCTGTATGGTCATTAATATGAATATATTCGATTGATTGTGTGGTGTAAAGATTGTGTGTGTCTACCATCTAGGGTTCCCGGTTCGATTTACCGATTACACCATAAAATGGTTGAGTTTAGGGTCGACTCAGGGTCGCGAGAACAAATGAATAGCTTCTTGAATTGAGGATTATAGAAAACCAGTTTTAAAAAACTGAGGAATTGTGTGATTTGATTCCTTTCAGAGTCATTTCCTATACAGTGACAAGCTTCTTAATAGAAAATCTCGTTCAAGGTTTCATGGAACTTGAATTGGCATTTTTGACCTCGCAATGGTTTCCGGATATTGTAATGCAGTTCGTTGTCACTATCGAACCCGTAGGTCCATGGCCGCGCGGACATATGCTCTCCATACATCCCTATTCTGAGCTGATGTTTTCCAATCATCTCCTGTATAATCTACATCCCTCAAATCTCCCGCCTCATTCTTGGTCTACCAACTAGACATTTTCACTCTGGTTTTCCTACAAGAAGCTTCCATGCCGCTCTTCCATTCCCCATTCGTGCCACATGCCCTGCCCATCGCAGTCTATGAGATTTAACTGTTCTTATTATATCTGGTTTCCCTACAAATAGCACATAGCTCACTGCTAAGTAGTCTTCTCCATTCGCCTGTCTTTCATCTCTCTTTGGTCCAAAAATGTTCTTGAGAACTTTATTTTCAAATACTCGTAACATTTTCTCACTACACGTTCATATTAGAAAAGGTCACAGGCTACAATCTATTAGGATTATTTTCGATACATTTTCAACTATCTTCAATTACATCTCGTGCTGCCAACATAATATAAGTTGACTAATTCCATTAGGTGGAATATTACAAAATTAGGATGAGTTAGTTATTTATGTTAGCATTTTAATTTTAATTACTGCAAGTGGAATACTATTCTAGTAAATTGCCAAATATTGATAGTGTTTTCAAAGTAAATCTACATTTTCCGACGACCTCATGATCTCCGTTAATTGGCGGTCCTACTCTTCTTATAATTCATAATTATATCTGCACGATCCGTACCTTTAATATCGCATCTTTTAGATTATTTTTATCTCCACTTCTAATTCATTTTTCGCTTTTTTTTTTTACTTTTTTCAGAAAAAAAACAGGCCTCTCGACCTGTTCCGTCGTCACATAGAGATTGTTCTATCTATTTATGAGTCCCCCCCCTCTCTCTCTCTCCTTCTCCTTTAGGTTTGTATTCTAGGTTCTTCTTGGGAAATCCGCTTTCTGATATCCGTAATATATGATCATAGTATTTCTCTTGATATTATTTTTATGTTATTACTTAAGTCGAATAAGTTTAATTATTTTCTTATTATTCCATTAAATTGTTAGTCTGTTCTTCTGTATCCAGCAACTATTCTCGAAAATCTCATTTCTGATTTTTTTTTTTTCTGATTTTTGTGAGAGTCCCGCATTCTGAACCACATAGAAACCGATGGAACTGTAATTTTTATAAATTTATTTTTCCGTGTTTTATTAGTAGGGTCCATCTTAATTGTTCCATATATTTGACTATTTTTTCTTAAATTTCCTTTTTTTAAAATTAGACCTTGCAAAAAAAGATAAGTTCATATTAAATGCATGGGAAAGAAAAATACTAAGAAAGATATACGGAGCAGAACAGGAACAAGATACATGGAGAATTAGAATGAAGCAGGAATTGAAAGAATTATATAAGGAATTAGATCTGGTAGGAGATATTAGAAGAAAGAGACTGGAATGGGTAGGACATGTGTTGCAGATGGAGCAAAAAAGAAGTGCAAGAAGGATTTTAGAAGGGAGGCCAGAAGGAAGAAGAAAGGTTGGCAGGCAGAAACTAAGATGGTCGGATAAAGTTGAAGAGGATTTAAGTAAACTGAAGGTTAAAATATAGAGACAGAAGGCTATGTTCTTCACGGGAATCTCCTGAACATTTTGCAAAAAAATTCCATCACAATCGGATCAACGGTATGGCCGCGCATAAAATACAAACAAACAAACATTCATTTTTATATATTAGATTACTCGCGTATTCCCTGGCATGCATCTCGAAGATAAGGGACAACTGATTAAATCTAAGGCCATACAATCAATCTTTCGACCAGTTAGGTCCTAAACATGTATCAATATCAATTTAGTCCCCTTGCCTTTGCACATACAAACATTAAAACTCGTTGAGAACATAAACAGAATCCGGTCATTTTTAAATCGGCAACATTGTTATTTAAATGTATACCTTCAGGTAGCCCTGAATTATCAATTCTTAGATCTACTTTCTGGTCTGTATTTAAATTGAGCTCTGATGAAAAATTAAACAAGAGTCTACCAATTTTGTGCAGTTAGACTATTTGCTGTATGATAAATACATTCCTATTGGACGTATACCGTTTTTGTTAATTTTATTAAGAGCTTCTATTTAAATAAACAACATACAATAAGCAATGGCGCAGTCCTTACCTACATTAAAACCCCATTCTTAATTACGTGTTTACATGTCTGGAATGATTCCAAATTAAATAACTTTCAGTGTCTGAGTGTACGCCAGCAGGTCCATACAACACTTTTTTTAATTGTTCGCATTTACTGTTTCTACATAGTTTAATACACCCTCCCCTTTAATACAAGCACAGGACACATACCCAGACCCAAGGAGGAGATTTAAAATTCCCTACCCAGAAGGGAATCGAAGCAGAATCGTCGGAGTAGAAAGTACGAACTCTACCTATTATGTCATGGCGACTAACTTTCAAGGTCAGAGTTCAGATGGTAGACTACGTCTGTCTTTTGTATTATTAATAGTCCTTCTACCCAGTGTCTATTAATTATAGCTTCTGAATCGAGTCTATCTCCATGACAATCAGAGACACTAGGCCAATCCAAATCGTACCCTATATACTCACAATCTTCATTTTTTAATATGGAGATTTCACTTCCATTCCATATTGACATCATCAGTTATATTCTAAATACTCAGTATATAGGTCTATCGTCGTCGCTGCCATTTGTCAAATTATTATTAATCGAAAAGTCAAAACTGTTTAGCATTTAGGAACACACATAGGTAAAATGTCATTCTGATGAAATTTCGAAAATATTCCTTTAGCATATAACAAACAAATATCTCACTACCGAACAATCTGAGTGGGAATTTTTCATGGTTTTCTCAATGTAAATACTCAGTTGGAATTCCATTACCATACAAACAATACATTATTATTATTATTATTATTTTATTATTATTATTATTATTATTATTATTATTATTATTATTATTATTATTATTATTATAACTCATGAGATTAAGGTCATCAGATTAATGTTTTTTTTTTTTTTTCATTTCGACAAGGTCATAGCCTATTACACAAATACCTACTTCCAATTGTTTATGAATACACTATAAATTAATTAATTTACACAATATAGGGCCTATATTTCAATTAAATCTTAACTACAAGATATAAAAGAATAAGAAAATAATTCTACAACTTGATTTTATAATTATTATATCGTCTTCAATAAGTTTTCTTAACTTTTTATGAGTCCACAATCCTACATGTAAGTCCATAGATGCGACATTCAAATATCTCAAAATAAGCATTAGTTAGTTATTATTATTATTATTATTATTATTATTATTATTATTATTATTATTATTATTATTATTAAGTCCACCGCTGTGGTCTCGAGGTAGCGTGCTGCCTTGTCACGCAGCGGGCCCAGGTTCGATCCCCGGTCGGGGCAGTTTTTCTGGGTGAGGTTTTTATCGGGGTTTTTCCTCACCTGTAAGACAAATGTCAGGAAAACTTTAAGGCCCAAACGGTCCCCGAAATCATATGGCCATCATCCTTATCATTATCATCCTTATCATCATCATCATCATCATCCTTCACCGGTGTGGAAAGCAACGGGGAGCTACCACACCTACACAATTCCCTAGTAAAGCTGCAAGCATAGCATGAAAATGCTATGATTGCAGTGATGGACCTGCCTTCGAGCAGAATTACTATAGATGGATTATTATTATTATTATTATTATTATTATTATTATTATTATTATTATTATTATTATTATTATTCCTTTTAAAAAGTCCAAGTGTCCAAGACGAGAAATCAACCCAAGACTCCTTGATTTCAGTTGGTAGGTCTATACTAAGATTGGAAAGCCGGTCTCCCTTTGATGGACTGTGATCTTTAAAGATCACCGTAAACAAACCAAAACTTAATACGAGAAATTTCCTGTATCGTATCCATTACGAACAGAGAATAGAAAATGCAACCAACCATTCATTGAATTTAACTCGTAAACAGAGTAAACGACGGCAACGGACACTGGAAGCGTGAAGATTGTAACTTAATGATGAGAGATCTATTTTTTTTACTCATGATATCTAGTTAATGGTGATTACTAGGACGACCTCTTGATTTAGAAGCAATATAAATCATTCTATTGGATTTCCACGTGATGGAATAACAAGATAGCATCGCTTGCCTACTAAACCAACTGACCCAGCAGTCCGTAACAGTAACATATTCGAATCTCCCTCCATCCAGGCTTATCGATAAAATCTTTAATCATACTTAAACTGAGAAAGGTTTGAAAACAGAAACTCTATTTCCTTTATTTCCATTCAAAAATGCATTATTGGCTTTGTTGCTATCCTATCGCCAAATAACAATAAAAGTCAGAGTATGCTATTTCAGTTCTAAAGGATATTGCTTCTGCAGGCTCCCACTGTCATTCATAATACATACTCATATTGAAAGGTTCTATAGTTTACACTGCAGTAGGCCTAAAGCATACACGAAGTTCGAGAATCATAGATTTTTATGGCAGTATCTATCTATAACGGCTTAGCTCAATGTTGAGACATAGCCTCTCCTTTGTCAGGAGCCACTAGACTAAGTTGAGAGGGTCAACAAGAACGGACCTAATGCATTCTGCTGATGATGGGACTAGTCCCGAAAGGCCTACAGAGTTTTAAAAGAACTTAAGTTGAGGAGACGGACCTACAAGGTAACTATTTTATAGTTTTAACCGTACATTACAGTATATTAATTTAATACTAATAAAATTCATTGTTAAAACCGTTGAGATGGAGAGTCATAAGATAAAATAAGTTAAAATATACCTTCTTAGGTAAGATCCGTCGTCCTCAACTTATAAAATATGTATTCTTTATGCCTGTAAGCCTTTCAGAACATACGTTCCATCTTCAGCAGGTTCTTCTTCGCTACAATATCTAGTATGATATTTGATGCTGTTGCGAAGAAGAACTGGTGAAGATGGAACGGATGTTCTGAAAGGCTTACAGGCATAAAGAATACATATTTTATAAGTTGAGGACGACGGATCTTACCTAAGAAGGTATATTTTAACTTATTTTATCTTATAAGTTAATTTAGTTATCTTATTTGCCCGTAGATGTCATGCGGTGAACACACCGACTCAATGAGACATCTAGCAGGCAACTAGGACGTTGAGGTCAGTAAATTTTACTTAGAGGTATTTTTGGAAATACTATACATGTGACGCGAAACATTTTTATAAGTCCCAATCATACACCATGCGCATGCGCCAACAAACGTGAAGCGGTTTACACTATGGAATCACGGGATGCAACCAACATATACACGATATTTAACGAACTTAAGAGCTAACCTAACGCGATTTAAGTATACTAATCTGTGAAAGACCAACCTAAAAGCTAACCTAACGCAATTTAAGCACTCTAATCTGTGAAAAAATGCAATGCCCAAAAATAAATAGCAAGTTCTGAAATTATTAAGTACTAGCTAATACCCGGCGTGCACTGATACGCCTAAATAAATGAAAATTAACGTGCTTTTATGTTTAGTTGAATAAGTAAAAGGAAAAATAATTACAAATTTATATTTTTAGATATCCCGTGCTGATTACCCGGCGTTGCCCTGGAATCTACTTATCCCAATCTTCTTGACATAAATGAGCTGAAAGACGAACATTAATGTACTTCTTATGATTAGTTGAGTGGCGAAACTATTTATAATTTGCTGGGGAGTCTGACCAGGAAACTGTCAACCATTGCATGCCGAAACCTACCTTGAAATTTCTCCCAGATATATATTATGATATACCAAGGGCGTGTTCAAAAATTATCTACCGCCTTTAACTGCAAGGCACTAAAATCCAGCGCCAAATCTCTCGTTTAAACCTTTTTTCTTTGTAAGTCCATGTTTCCCTTAACAGATATTTAGGCGTTCTCCCCCTACAGGGAAGAATTTGAACCATATTAATTTAGTTACACTTGTTTTCGTATAGATGTCATTTGAGTGGTCCGTGGTCAGCGTTCCGCCTCATACTGACATCTAGGAAACCAAGGTAGTACTAGGACGAGAAAATTCGGTCAATTTTGCTTACAAGCCTTTTCATTCAGGCTTAAGGATATTTTACGAGCCTGATAATCTTCAGACTCGGGACCCACGGCTTAAAGTCCCTCCCGGAGGACTTGCTCCTTGGATTTTTCCATCCTTAAAAAATCCATCGACCCCGGCCGGGTTTGAACCCGCGATCCTCGGGACGAGGTAAAGAGCATAACCACTAGTCCACCGCGGCCGACCTCGTTTAAACTTGAGGAAATAATGCAACTCTTGAATTGGCGGACTGGATAATCCTCACATCCTGCCGTTCGCGCCGCTTCCCGCCTCACTGCTCTCCGTTTTACTCGTATGTGAGTCCATCAGCTTCGCACAATGGGTTGCCTTTGGTGTATATTGACTTCGATTTCTGTGTCTTGCAGTTAAAAACTGTAGATAATGTTTTGCACATAGTTTTGGTACATCACAATGCCTCTCTGAGAGATTTGTCAAGGTAGGTTTCCGCATGCAATTGCTGATAGTTACCTTGTGAGTCATTCTAGACTCCGAGAATTCTACAGTGAGCGGCATATTCGACAGCCAACGAGGCAGAGCTAGAAGAGACGCATAGGCAATCGATTCCTAGTTCCGCCTCCAACTGTTGCCCAGTTGAGCCTTAGGTCACGCCACTGTACAATACAGGTGCTCTAAAATTCCCCTTACAAACTTCTAGGACTTGTAGAGGAGACTGAGTTGAAAATATTTACAATTGAAAACCATGTCCGGAAACTTACCGTTTCCGTGCTACAGCAGTTTGAAAACATGTTTTTAACGCGACCACTTTTATTAATATAAGTAATTTATTATGAGGCGTGACACAGTACATCACTTGTTTTACAATTCAACTCATTAATAACCAAAGAAACAAAATGGATACTGAATCATGACTTGTATTAATAATCCCGGATACACCCTCCACAATAAATGTTTGCAATTTTCAAAATTTTGAAAAAAATTGACATTAAAAAAAAAACACCGTCTTGGAATACTATATAGGGAAATTTTCGATTTAGACGAATCGCGAAGCTATTCCTTGTTGAGGCACGTGACGTACGTTCAGGCAATCCTTGTTTTCAAATGGCTGTACATGGAAACGGTAAGTTTCCGGACATGGTTTTCAATTGTAAATATTATCAACTCAATGCCCTCTACAAGTCCTAGAAGTTTGTAAGAGGAATTTAAGAGCATCCTGTATATCCCTTTCGCTGATAATACTATTTAAGATTCAGTGATGGGATGGTGTTGTAAGGAGAAGCTACATTTTTCCCCCTTCATGTCTGTCAAGATACCATATTTTTATGTGATATAGGTCTAGTTGCTGAGAGTCCTCCGCTGTGGGAACATCGCTGCTTCTTTAGTAGCGGGCCCGGGTTTGATTCCTGGTTGGGACAGGTTTCCTGGGTGATTTTTGTTTTGGAGTTTTTCCTCACTTGACAAATGTCAAAAAAAAAAACTTTTCCCAAAGTAAATAATTAAAGCAAGAATAAAACTTTATAAGTACCAATGAACATTATGGATGCACTATACATTATATAAACTAATACACCATACCAAGGGAATACTTATAAATTACCCTCATGGGATGATACAGGCTAAATTCTAAATTAAGAATTGATACTTTTAATTTTCTCGCGGCACACCAACGGTTCATTCACGGCACATTCAAAAACGCTGCAGTAGATTGTATACTTATTTATTGTGTATAGTCATGTGTTGTTGTGAAAGTTTTAGGCCGTTATCAAGAACCAAGATTTCTGCGAAGATCGAATCGCATTAAACTTTAGTTGTCTGATTTTATATACTTATGCCTATTGATTTAGTAGCTAGTCTATGTCAGATATGAAGGTAAAATTCCAAAGGCTTACTCAAGCGTATGTGAGTTCCTCTTTCCTTAAAGCTTCCACGATTATAGTTTGCGTAACTCACTACATATTACATGTTTAGCAATTCATTAAGGAAAGTTGAATTAATTAATCTTTGTCTTTTATGGGCCCGGGCAAATATATCTTAATTTGAGCAATCTATGTTTTCTATTCAAAATATTTATCAACAACATTGGTTTGATCCAGCACCAACACGCGGTGCAATTGCTGGTAGCAGATCGCGTGGTTAAGGGTTCAAGTGGCGGCACACCATTATCCCGTGATTAATTTATTTCCCTAAAATCACGGTAATCTCATTCTTGGCATATTGTACCTACGGCAGCCGTTCCCGTTTCCGAACTCAGGCACTCTTGTTAGCGAATTTGCTTCAAGATCTAACGAATATAACTAAACTTATAATAATAATAATAATAATAATAATAATAATAATAATAATAATAATAATAATAATAATAATAATAATAATAATGCTTTATTTTAGCTGGCAGAGTTAAGGCCATAAGGCCTTCTCTTCCACTTAACCAGCGAATAGTAAAATTATACAAAAAATTACATACATATTACAATTTTAAGATATTAAAATACAGACTAAACAAAATACAAAGATGATGTGATCTAATACTAGCTAATACTAACAAAAACATAGAATATAATAAAATTTAAATTATGTAAAATAAAGTAAGTAGCTTCCTAGATGACTATTAATGGAATGCTCTATATAGTTGTTACGCAGTTAACTTTTCATTGTGTCGAACTTAAGATATCAGTTAATTTGGATTTAAATAATGATAGCGACTGACAGTCCCTGACATGACTGGGAAGTGAGTTCCATGCTCTAGTCATGTTAAGATTCAGAGTATAGACAGGTCCTGTGCTGTGGTATCAAAAGTAAAGAAGAGTCTTGTGATCTTGTTCCTAAATTGTGATGAGCCGATAAATTTTGAAAACGTGTTGTTAAATAACTTGGTAAATATGTGTGCAGAATTTGGAATAGTAAGGTATGTGAATGCAAAGTTCTTCCGTCATTTAGGCGTAGCCATGATAAGGCCTGAAATGAAGGAGACACGTGGTCATATATGCTCGGGCAGACATCGAATATTAAAGAGACAGCCTCAGATAACTTATTCTATCAGCATCCAAACACTAGCACGTAGTACACAGCGAGGAAGTGAAACATATCGCACCGCCAAAGTTATCTTTTCCTCTTCTTGTTTAAACAAAGATATCAAGGGATCCAGTTAACGCAGGACTTTAATATCTATTGTTTATTTACCTAATGCCACCAAGTTGCCTTTTTATTATATTTCTGGCTTTCTTCGCTCGCATTAGCGGAATTGTAACCCATTTTTTATGTTGAGGCACCCCGATGATATGATGGGTGATAAATTATAATGAAGCCCCAGGAAAGTCCTTACATAAACTTAACCAAAATTCCATACCAGGGAAACCACAGGAATAATTCCCTTTAAGAAAAACTCCTATGGTCTGACCAGGAATCGAACCCGGGATCTCAAGAACTGTACTCAGAAGCTCTAACCACAATACCATGAACCTGTTATGATAATTTAAGTGGGAAGATAAATATATATATATATATAAAACAAAATATCACCACTTTGCACCCTTACTTAGTTTTTACATTTACTTCGGAAACTAAAAGCTGCCAAGTGGTCCCTTCCCATATACACGCACCACATTTACAATTTAGCCAACATAGATTAAAATTTTGCAAAAGTATTATAGTGCATGAGGTTTTACTTGAGATAATAAACTTGAAAAAGAACAATTCCTAGATAACAAAAGGCACTGTCTAGGAGTTGAGAGCAGCGGAAATATCCTGTCCAGTTCCTGGAATCAATGGCGAACTACTCCTCTCCGCCATCTTCATCACATTCACTGTTTGTGTCAGCGATAACACATAAAAGGTTTGTGTGTTCCACATTTACAATAAAACGGTTAGTTATTCCATCAATATGTCCCGCTGCCAATATTTACCTTATGTCCACACACCAGTTTGAAAAATTACCATTAACAAAATGAAAACGATAAAATGTAACAAAATTTCTCCATTCGTTGTTATAACTATCAAATGTGTTATTAAAATTATCAATGATGCCGTCAGGCATTGATACAGGTTACAGGCAGGAGTAAGCCTAAAGAACTTCTGTGCCAGTATTATTTTATACAGATGTAAGGCATCAGCTATCATCGCCCTTAAATAGTAGTAATGGAATTTATTGTTTTTACACGCTTTATATTAGCTTGACCTGTATCTATCTATCTATGTAACTGAATCTTTCAACGCGTTTTTCACCCACTTAAAATAATTGGATCTACTTGAAATTTTGTATACTTGTAAAGGACCCGTGATAATACAATAAATTCATATTTATTTTCTAAAATCCTGGCCAGAATCATCAGAAAATCAAAAAAAGTGTCTTTGTATTTATGTAACGGAATATTTGAACACGATTTTCACCCACTTAGAAACACAGGATAGACTTGAAACTTTGTATACTTGTTAAGGACCCGTGACAATACAATAATTTCATATTCATTTTCTAAAATCCTGGCCAGAATCATAAGAAAATTAAAAAAAAAGTGTATTTGTATTTATGTAAAGGAATCTTTGAACACGATTTTCACCCACTTAGAGACATTGGATCGACTTGAAACTTTGTGTACTTGTAAAGAATCCGTGACAATACAATAATTTCATATTTATTTTCTAAAATCCTGGCCAGAATCATCAGAAAATCAATAAATAATAGTTTTAAAAAACTAAAAGAACACGCTTTATTAGAAAACTAAAAAATGAAAAATAATTTTAATTTCCAATATGCTTGGGATAAAATAAAGTGCTCAACAAAAAAATCATCTCCAACACATGTAGAATAAAATTAGAGTTATCAACAAAAAGAAAATAATTTTACCATCAAAAGCGTGGGGTGCTCTATATCAATTAATATATTTGATAATAAACAGATATTGGTAAAAGTAAGCTCTCTAAGAATAAAATGTAAAAATCATAAAAAGCACCCCACGCTTTTGTTGGTAAAATTATTTTATTTTTGTTGATAACTCTAATTTTATTCTATATGTGTTGGAGATGATTTTTTTGTTGAGCACTTTATTTTATCCCAAGCGTATTGGAAATTAAAATTATTTTTCATTTTTTAGTTTTCTAATAAAGCGTGTTCTTTTAGTTTTTTAAAACTATTATTTATTTTAAGAAAGAAAATACATTTGCATATACACTGCGCACGGGCCTGCTAGCCATACGTGCATTATTTTTCCATGAATAAAATGAATATTATATATATATATATATATATATATATATACCTACATAAAAATGAAAGAAAAAATATATATAGGAGGCACACCGTATCGTAGTGGATAAGGCACTACGCTACAAGCCGGAAGGTCGAGGGTTCGAGTCCCGGTGGGGTCAGGATTTTAAAATTGACCCAAAACCTTCTGGCGGCACTATGGCCGTAGGGTAACTCAGCCGATTGTCCAGAAAAAAGTGGGAGCCTTAACCTCCTACTATCCCAAGGGCCTCCTAAGGCCTGTAATGGGATCACTTTACTTTTACTTTATATATAAAATCTATGTCTACACTCCATACACAATAATACACAACTACACTCATCATAAAAAGACCATGTGTCCTTACATAGAGCAAGTAGCTGTCTCAACTAGCCTCATGCACTACTTACTAACTCACTCACTCAATGACACTATCGAACCGGTAGGTTCATGGCCGCGTGGACATAAGCTCTCCATACATCCCTATCCTGAGCTAATGTTTTCCAATCATTCCCTGGATAATCTACTTCCCCAAATTATAGTTAATATTATTCTCCCACCTCATTCTTGTCAACCAACTGGGCGTTTTTTCTCTGGTTTTCCTACAAGAAGCTTCCATGCACGTCCTTCATTCCCCATTCGTGCCACATGTCCTGCCCATCGCAGTCTACGAGACTTTTTTTAACTACTATCTATTTACAATGGCGTAACCCTTTGTAAGGAGTCATTAGACCAAGCTAATTTTTAGTTATTTTATTTTGCTCATATATGTAATGGATGGCATGCGGTCAACACACCGAACTAATGAGACAGCTAAGATATTACTAGGACGTTGATGTCGGTAAATTTTGCTTAGAGGTCTCTTTATTTAGGCTTAAGGGTCTTTAACGAGCCTAAAAACCTTCATACTCGGGACCTTCGGCTTAAAGTCCCTCCCGGAGGACTTGCTCTTTGGATTTTTCAATCCTAAAAAATCCAGCGACCCCGACCGGGTTTGAACCTGCGACCCTCGGAACTAGAGCAAGGAGCATAACTACTAGTCCACCATTGCCGACTCATGCACTACAGTGTCCCTTAAAAATCGTTTGCGTTTATTGAGATTGAATCACATTTTTTTTATTGAACCATATGATATATTTAGTATTTTTTTAGTTTTTATTACAGTTGTAAATATAAAAAATACCAAAACTATTGATAGTGAAAATTTGTACACGGTTGTAGTCTAGGAGTAACATCGTTCAGTCCCCGGTCAGGACAAGTTCCTGAACGAAGTTTGTTCGGAATTTTATATTTATTTTAAAACAACTGTCTGAAAACTTTAATATCAGGTCTAAATAGTACCCGAACACCATCTAACCATCAAAATTACTTTTATTACATTCCCTTTGTCTAGTATGAATATAAGAGTCTTAAATTCTCATGCATGTTGTCTAGAAGCCATTGAGATTGTTAGTAATAATTCATATGTGGAACCCTCCCCCATGCCATTGTGTGGTTAAAAAGTTAGAAAGTATTTACATCTTCCAAAACTGCCCACACTCTCCTACACTGACAATTTATTCAAAACTAGCTAATATCCGGTGTGCGCTGCTGCACCTAAATAAATTAAACGTGTTTTCACATTTAGTTGAACAAATAAAAATAATTATAAATTTATTTCGTAATTACTTTTAGATACTCCGTGCTGATTACGCGGTGTTGCCCGGGAATCTACGTATCCCGATCTTCTTGGCATAAATGAGCTGAAAGACAAAAATGGTTATTGAGAGTTATCCGGAAAAGAATACCCGCCATGCGCTACTACACTTGCCCGGGAATCTAGTCATCCCGATCTTCTTGGCATCAATGAGCTGAAAGATAGAAATAATTATGAGTTATCCGTAAAAGATAGACATTTGCTGTCGCGGACTTATTTGTAGTTTTTTTTATATTTAGTTCCGTGTGCATTAATTTGGTGTGGGACATTCCATACGAAATTGGCAAAAAATTGTAAAAATTGAACTCACGTATTTAAAAGTTTACAATTTTTTACAGTGAAACTTTATGATATACTGAATATCTGAACCGAATTTCAGATATTCGATTGATGTAATTAAAGAGTAATAGAGCTCTCAATTTATCGTATTGTTTTAAGTAGTCTCTTTTATGAAATAAATTTCTCGATGTATAACTACTCCCTCAACTTGAAAAGATAGTTACATTATAGATGAATTTATGCTCTATCGCTTGAAAATTAGTATGTTCATATTTACGTTTTTCTGAAGGGCGTACATGCAATTAATATGCAATTGACCTTCCTCACCAAAAAGTTTATATAAAATCAAAAAATACCACATTATTAACTGATGACCAGTTATTTTTTTGTAATTAGTAATAAAGTGGTGGGATGAAAAGAAACTACCAAAAATAATTATTTTCCCTAAAATCTATGTGTAGGCTGCCCGCAATACCTTTCGCGTGAGTAAAGATGGCTCCCTCGTACAAACAATGACGGAGCTACTTGGTAATAGTCCTTTGTGCACTTCCAAACATTTTTTATTGTTATTATCGTCATTACATTATTTTTATTATCATTATATTATTATCATTATTATTATTATTATTACATCGTCGTCATTATCATTGTGGACTAGTGGTTACTCTGCACGCCTCCGATTCCGAGGTTCGCGGGTTCAAACTCGATAGGAATCAATGGAATTTTAAAGGCGTAACAATTCTGAATGTAGCTTTCTCCAAAGGGAAGGAAATCCGTGAGTCTCGTGTCGTAGATTTACGGTACGTAGGAGAACCTCGCGCTTGAAATAAATTGCTACATAATGACCTCACATGTTAGTGAGCGTCATTAAATGTAACAATCTTTATTGATATCTCCAGCAGGCGGTTAATTTTGAATTATTGAGCACCTACGAATTCAAGCTTGTAGGCCTATTAAAAATTTATTTTCTAGAGAGTAGGTTTGTAATGTTGTAATATTCTGTTACTTGTACACTACACCAACGTCTGATGTTGAATATTGCAAGGAATGTTAAGCTATTTATATCAGTTTTCATGCTGTTACAAGTAATATTTAAGAGGTATAAAAATATTTTATTGGCTTCGCATCGCTTACTGATCTTGCATCCCCTATTCATGACATATCAAATATGATATTAAAATGCACGATATAAGCTGAACTATTGTTATAGTTACTTATTTTAGGAATTCTCACTATGAGGTATATTCTACCTTATTGTTATAGTGTTTAATTTAATGCCTAAACTTCCCATTATTCTCCTTTTATAACACAAAATGTATATCTCTACGATTATTCTCTCATTCCAGAAACATTTAAGAAATTTTAAAATTATAGGCTATTTGTTGATAACTATTATATACTAATATAAATACAATTAAAATTATAATAACTTTTAACTCACAATTTAGTCTTTCTAGATCTGCAAACGTGTTAGTCAAAAACAATAAAAAATTATTTTAAATTTGACTGTGACACTTAAAATGACGAGGTGCACTAAACACACGCACTAATTTAAATCAACTGTCTAGTAAGTTATCTGAACTTGAGAAGTGTTGATGGAAAAGCACATGTTTTAGGAACACGCGCTGATTCAGCATTATTACCGTTTGTTATGAAGTGGTACGAGTATTAAAACATTCGGTTTTATTTGGAAGTGATATCTTATAACAATACTATTTCGTCATAGTTTTCAGGGTACAATACAGTACACTGAATAAAAAGTTATTTTAAGATTGAAATTAGTAATTATAACATAATAAAAATCTATACCAGTTTATTTAATTAATTATGTAAGAGTTTTTTATTATGTAATATTACATTCAAATTGTAATGAAAAGTTTTTGTAACAAAATAAATAATTTGTTTTAAGGGAGGAAAGAAGATTACGAGTATTTGAGAATAAAGTTCTTAGGAAGATTTTTGGATCAAAAAGAGATGAATAGACAGGTGAACGGAGGAAACTACATAATAGTGAGCTACATGATATGTATAGGAAGCCAGATAAAATACGAACAGTTAAGTCTCGTAGGCTGCGATGGGCAGGACATGACGCACGTGTGGGGGATAAAAGAGGTGCTTAGAAACTTCTGGTAGGAAAACTGAAGGGAAAACGCCCAGTTGGAAGACCAAGAATGAGGGGTGGGAGAATAACAGTCTACACGATTTGAGGGAAGTAGATTATACAGGGAATGATTGGAAAACGTTAGCTCGGGATAAGGATATGTGGAGAGATTATGTCCGCGCGGCTATGAATCTACAGGTTCGACAGAGTCAGTGAGATAGTTAGTTAGTCAATTATAAATAATTTATTTAATAATTCACAGTAAACGTAAGTAACAGAGCTCTTTACTTTTCGCTTCAGCAATTAAATTCCATAAATAAACATCTACTGCATAAGAATTAAAATGTCGCCACTTTCATAAATTAACCGTAACTGTTCCATTAAGCAGAAGATATAGTAATCTATTAAATTTAATGACAGTTAAAAAAGTCACTGATTAGGCGGAGTCAGCTGTTTCAATTTACTACGCGCGCGACCTTGGTCGTGAAATGAACCAGCTGCGTTATGGATCCGCCCGATTTTAATGAAAATAGAATAAAACATATTTATATTTTCTGAAGTATTCATCCCACCAAAAAGGTAATTGCTGGATATTAATCCTTATTACGTGAATAATATCCTGTATTTTTTTTCGTTTTCAGTTTTTGATATGTACTGCAGTAAACCGCCATAAAATATGAAATTGACGTCGAAAATAAAAATATTCTAATTATAAAAATAACACCCTTAAACTACATGATATCTCCTATATAAATACGTTTGAAACAAATTTTTGCTGTTTACTGTTTCAGAAATATTAGTTAGTAACGTTTTAGTTTATTATATTTACGATAATTTTAGATCGTCATAACTATGAACCTATAAACGATAAAAATTAAATTTCGATATTAATACGTTTATAAATGTATTCAATATATTTAGGGATACACAAAATTTAAAAAAAAAATGCAAGATTTTTTTTGCTGTCCGATTTGATATGGATTATCCCGTATATATGCTATGGTTTAGACAGCGTGAGCTATTTATACATTCAAAAAGTTCCGAAAAAAGTTTTTCGCTGCAAAGGGTATTTTTAAGTGTGAAGAGGTTGAGTATTACAACTCTCTTATTGCCTAAAACCTTCCTGGCAAATTCCTGAATATTTTGCAAAAGCCCCATCACAATCAGACGAATTGTGTAGTAGTGCATAAAGGACAAACATACATTCCTTTATCATAAGTAATGCCACGAGTGATCTCCAAATTATCGATAATTTCACGACTCACGAAGTGAGGAGTGAATTTATCTAGAGAATTTGGAAATCAAGAGTGGCATTTGTTAGGACTATTTAACGAGTAAAATTATGCTCTTTACTCACAAATCATTATTTAAATGTCATCCATCGTAATTCTGCCCGAGCAGGTCCTTCACTGCAATCATAGCATTTCCATGCTATGATTGCAGCTTTACTAGGGAATTGTAGGTGTGGTAGCTTCCAGTTTCTTTCCACACCGGTGAAGGATGATGATGGCCATATGATTTCGGGGACCATTTGGGCCTTAAAGTTTTCCTGACATTTGTCTTACAGGTGAGGAAAAAATCCCGATAAAACCCTAACCCAGAAAAACTGCCCCGACCGGAGATCGAACCCGGGCCCGCTGCGTGACAAGGCAGCACGCTACCTCGAGACCACAGCAGTTATTTTAAAATGTTTATATATTTAATGTAAACGGCGATGTTTGAAAACAAATGACAATCGATTGGTACGTTTCATTTGCTTCTTTTGTTCATCACTGCAACCAGATCATATTATTTATTGCCAAAGGAACGCAATATTGTAAGAATGCACTCTAGTGGAGAAAAAAATGAAACACATCAAACTGTATATTTACTCTATTATGTAAATATGGCAATTATATTTTTCTGGAAGTCCACAGCTGTGGTCTCGGGGTAGCGTGCTGCCTTGTCACGCAGCGGGCCCGGGTTCGATCCCCGGTTGGGACAGTTTTTCTGGGTGAGGTTTTTATCGGGGTTTTTCCTCACCTGTAAGACAAAAGTCAGGAAAACTTTAAGGCCCAAACGGTCCCCGAAATCATATGGCCATCGCAATCATCATCACTCATATTCATCTTAGGTTAAGCTTAGGATTAGGGACTCTCCTGGCGCACCATTATCATCGCCATCATATCATCGGGGCAATGTAACCCCACCTTCCAGGCGCCCCAACCTCAGAAGTGGGTTACAAGTACGCCATGCCAGGAGAGAAACCAGGAATGTCGAAAGACAAACTGGGGCATTTGTAAAAAAATATTTTTTTTTCTGGAATGTTATTACCTGGGAAAAAATACATTTAATAAAGTGCAAACAGTGTTTTCTTTGTGGTATAGTCAATTGCTACAAATGTTTTTATATTAACTCCCACATGCGCTATGTGTTGACATTCATGCACTATATATACAATTTGGTAGTCGTATTTCCTAGAGGGTCAGTCAGTGCAAAATAATGCTATGACCTATTCAGAATGTTAAAAACGAGGTACTTCCTTTATTATGATAAACTTTAGTTGGTAAATTCTAGGCGAAACACGATTGTGATTGGTTGTAAATCAAAAATCATTGAAATGTGATTGGTCATTGACTCCCATTTGGAGCATGAGTTAAATAGTCTATATAAATTAATTTTTTGCTTATTTAGTTTTGTTTACTTCATTTTAACCAATATCGGCAGTCAATTTCCAACGTAATCTAAAATTTACAAATAGGCCTACTAGGACGAATTTAACGTAAAATGTACAGCAATAAGGTAATATCGTATTAAAATATTATGATAATGATGATCAATTAAATAATTTTATCCGATGTTTCGTCGATATAAAAATAAAGTTAGTTGTCTTTTATCTTTATCCATGAATACTGTAAGTTATGCCTGTGATCTACAATTAGATAATATTACGAAATATGTAAATATTAGACTTAATATAGCCCTATATTTTAACCTAAGTACACGAGCTTGGTATTTTTTACCAAACTGATGCTTTTTTATAATTATATTTCCTTCACAGCGTTGTTAATCAGAAGAGCATGACGACATAAGAAAATCTATCATGAAATTATCGAGACATTTTCTTCTTCCTCCTTTCACAAGTTTGGCCTCATGACACTTCATTAATCTCCTTTTATACGCGGCTACGAGAGTCGGATAAAAAAATACGGATGATGTAGAGGTGAAATTATAAAGAAAAACTTGCTTCACTTGTTCCCTCTTTCTCAGATAATAATAAAGTAAGCGATCCTATTTACTTGCACTAAATTATTGATGCAGACGATAACTTAGGAGTCTATAAATGCTTGTTTTCTTAGTCGACAACACACCTTCAGGTGTGATCGTAGTAGATACCCACCCAGGGGTTTCAAAAATACCATTTACACTTTGGTGTTAATGAGTAGTAGAGGAAGTAAAGATTACATTTTTTCATATTTAAAATATTAATTAGAAACTGTATTATGAAACAGCAGTAATGCATTAAGTGCTGCAAATTTGCAACTCCAATTTTCACAGCGCACATTTATAATTCCCCAAATCTTCCTTCAGAAGGACCAGCAACATAGATTTAAGTAAAATAACCTCAAGCCTGATATGGCCTAAGATATAGGTCTCCGGCAAACTAGTTGTTATAGAGCGTCATCAAATAAAACATAGGCTCTCTAATTCGACAAATCATGACATACAATATATACAAAAAACTGGAAAATAAAATAGATCTATCAGTGGCGTAAGCAGACTAATGGGCCCATATATTACGAGTTCAAAAGTGTCTGATCCATTTCCTGACAACCTCGCTGTCGTCAATTCTAATTCTTGAAATTCGTATTCAATGTATTGAATAACACTAAGAAATTGGGACTGGAAGTAAATATCAATAAAACTAAATATATGGTCACACACAGGAATTCATTATATAATGGAAATGGACAATTAATGACAAATGAGGGAAATTTTGAGGAAGTGGCTGAATTCAAATACCTAGGAACAATAATCACAAATAGAAATGAGAAGCACAAAGAAATTAAACATAGGCTCAATTCTGGAAATGCATGCTATAATGAATTACAGATAGGCCTACTCATGACATCCCAACTCCTTTCAAAAAACATAAACTGAAAATATATAAAACTATTATTCTACCAGTTATATTATATGGATGCGAAACATGGACTCTTACTTTAAGAGAGGAAAGGAGATTACGTGTATCTGAGAATAAAGTTCTTAGGAAAACTTTTGGACCAAAGAGAGATGAACAGACAGGTGAATGGAAAATACTACATAACAATGAACTACATGGTCTTTATAGGAAGCCTGATATAATAAGAACAGTTAAGTCTCGTAGACTGCGATGGGTAGGACATGTGGCACGAATGGGGAATCAAAGATGTGCATGGAAGCTTATTGTAGGAAAACCAGATGGAAAACGCCCAGTTGATAGACCAAGAATGAGGTGGGAGAATGGCATTAACTATGATTTGAGGGAAATAGATTATACAGGGGATGATTTGAAAACATTAGCTCAGGATAGGGATGTATGGAGAGCTTATATCCGCGCGGCCATGAACCTACGGGTTCGATAGTCCCAGTGAGTTAGTTAGTTATGTAGTGAAAAATTATGACACATTCATACCTATACAAACGTTTCGCAAGGTGAATTGGAACTGTCGAGATTTTCTAGAAACGAATCTGTACTGGCCATAGGTTCTTCAACAAAACCCAACATATCTCTCACTCTCAATGCGATGGATAGAATCGATTACGATTTCTTGTGCTTGAAATGGTTGTCTTGGAGTTTTTATTCTTCATCCATCCATCCATCCATAGTAATTCTGCCCGAAGGCAGGTCCTTCACAGCAATCATAGCATTTTCATGCTATTCTTGCAGCTTTACTAGGGAATTGTAGGTGTGGTAGCTTCCTGTTGCTTTCCACACCGGTGAAGGATGGTGATGATGATAATGATAAGGATGATTTTGGGGACCGTTTGTGCCCTAAAGTTTTCCTGACATTTGTCTTACACCCTCGACCGGGGATCGAACCCGGGCCCGCTGCGTGACAAGGCAGCACGCTACCTCGAAACCACAGCGGTGGACTTATTCTTCATAATACAGAAAAATTCCTTACTGGGGATGCAGTTGTCATGGGACAGATTAGTATAATTTGTAAAATTTGGAATAGGTGCTGGAAAGCCATGCTCACGTTCTTTAGTATAGAATGTAGGCCACACACGTTCTAATTTAATATTAATTTATTTTACTATGGAACACTATTTTTCTAAAGTTCCTTGTTTATGTTTAACATAATTTTAAAATACATGCAAGTCCGTTCTCGCAGCGTCTTAAGTTTACAGAATAAAAATAATTTGGATCACAAGCTAATATTAATTTACAAAAAAAAAATAACTTTTCAAAGCAGATTTGACTCATTTTAATTATATCGATTTTAACTATTCGTCTGAATCCTTGTTTATTATAACGTTGAGTGTTTTGCCTAAAAGAACCCAAAAATAAAGTTAAAATAGGCATTTTAATTTTTATCAGGAATACTAACCTTTTTGTGGGCAGCCTACCTACTATTAAGCTACAAAGCACTATTGGGCGTTATAATACGTAACTGTAGATATGAGTGTGAAAATAAAAAAAATAGTATATTACGATGCGAGGTTGGGAAGTGGTTTTTACAGAATCGAGGAAAATTTTTAAAAATCTCGCTATTGCTCGGTTTTTAATTTCCGAGATTCTGTAAAATACTTCACAAACGTGCGTTGTACATTATTTTTTGCGCGATGGCGTTTTCAAAATAATAAATAAAAGTAAAATAATATCTTTGTTAGAAATATTTGCGTTCATTATAAACAACTGACTAACGTTAACAGTGTGGGCAATGTTCATTAATTGAAACTACAGGAGGCCGTGAGACCAATTAGTGATACAATTGCGCAAGTACGTATTTATTGTTTTATATGTTTTCAAATAAAGTTCAGTTAATTTAAAATGCAGTGATTTGTTTCGTATAATGTATATTAACACTCCTTTCGGATATATTTTGTATATACAGTACACTTAGTGGGCAGTGGTTTTTACTTCCCACACGCGTTTTGTAATATTAAAGTATAGTTATTTTATTACAGTATAGTTATTTAGGTTGGTAACCCCGAAATGTAGGAAGTTGAACTTTCAATCAGGGTCGCCACGTACGACAAAACGCACTATCGCGCAAAAAATATAAAAAAGTTTTGTGGCTAAATAAAAAAAAAACTGCGAAAACTTTCTCGTTCCAATAAATTTGACAATACATACTTTTCCGCCGAAAGATTGTTAAAATTAATCAATTTTGTTACAAGATGCGAAATAAAGTCGTCGCATATTTATTAATCTACTATGAGGGACGTAAACTGTTAGTTCTATCGTAGAACCATCGCCATTAGTCATTAACAACACGCATGAGTAGAGGCTGAGAAAAACGATTTAGAAAATGTCTCCTTCATATCAACGGATGAAATATCGTAAGATACGGGTTTGTGACAACAAAAAATATATATAAATGCGTAGTGCAGAACTTCCTCCAATGGCACCAGATATCTGTATGACCATATTTAATAGCTTACATGAAGAAATAAATCACTTCAAAGGTCAATTCTTTCACAGATACAAATTTATACATTTATTCATTGAATAAATCTACCATGTAAACTTTAAGTTAGAGAATATCTATGTTTGTTAAAAACGCCTCTACAATATCGTTCTATATTAGTTAATCTTTCCTTATAAAATATTAACGTTAAAAATGTACAATGAAGAATGAAAGTAATTTAAATGGACGTTTATTTTAATCTTGAGTGAAGGAGGGAGCGGGATGAATGTTTTCTAGACAAATTGAGATGTAATTTCACTCACCACTCCTGAAAACTTGAGACAAATGAATTATAGCTAAAAATATTTTTTTTAGTGTTTTAAAGCTTCATGTAACTCCAAATTTAAATTCTGACGTAGTATCTACCATTCACTTATTATTTATAAAATTAAGAAAAAGGAGTTAATGCATTCTCTCCCCCTCTCTCTCTTAATAGACTTTTGAACATATAAGGTCATAACGTGTTTAGATTCTTTCGGTTGTGCTAATAGACTCTGTACAGTGAAGAGATTAGGAAATGGCCAGTGTTAAGAATACGACACTATAAGATTGGAATAGGTTATGATGCAAGACTAATAACATTTTAATTTAATGTTTAAAAAAAAAGTACTTCCTCGCTACCAAGATGAAATTAATACAGCAATATATTCATCTTCATCCATGCAAGTATTAGCCGTGTGGCCTGTTACGGTCTCAGAGTTTTCCATCCAGCGCTTTTTAGGACGTCCCAGCGATCTTTTGCGTTGGGGGCAGTAACGAAGCATGGCTTTTGGAATTCTATTAGACGGCATTCGTTGAAGATGGGTCTTTCCAGTTGTTCTGGTAGTTTTGTATGTGGTGAAGAATCAGTTCTACATCCAACTCTTCCATAATTTCCTTATTTCTTTTATGGTCCCACTTTATATAGCCAGCTGTACGGCACATAAATCGCATCTTATTTGCTGTTATTCGGCTTTCATCTCTTCTTCGTATTGCCCATGCTTCACTACCATGTCTTAATACTGGTCTTGCAAGACCCTTATAAAGCCGTAATCTTGTGTTGTTCTGCACTAAAGATTGTTTCATTATACTGTTAATTATCCCCGTTGTTTTTGTGAAATTTGTGATTTTCTTTGATATATCAGCTTCATCTTGAAATAATTAAATTAATTTACTCGTTCTAAAATTTCATCGTCCAAAACAATTTTGCTAGGTATAGGGCATTTCCCACAAAAGGCCATCACTTTAGTTTTCTTTGTATTGAGTTCCATATTGCACCTTTTTGCAATTATATTAAAATTGTGTATAACTTACTAAGGAAATAAAAACAATGACATTTTGGTTTCAAATGTGAGAGAATCTTGCCTGCACATTAACCTTATTAGTATTAAGTATTTACACTAGATAATGAATTTTCCTTCGTACTTATTATTTTTCATTCTTGTACCGGAGTGAAAATACAAACACTAAACAAGAAAAACATTTCACATCATTTAACACAAAACAGATATTACTAGTGTCTTTTATATGTTGATCGCATAAACAAACGATTAGGACTGAGAAAAAACAGTCGCTGTGCACGATATCAAGATAGAGTGGGAAGCACTGTTGCCTTTTTTTTTTCGTTCAACATTAACATATTGTTGACGGCATTTTTTTTATCAAAATCTATCTCATGTCACCGCTGACTAGAAACAAAAACGCATCGATCACGAGTTTACTCGTGGCTCCAAATTACTGCTGTTTCCATCTTTTCTTTGGACTTCCCAAGTTTCTTCTACCTCTTACTGAATAGTTGTATGCTGCTTTTGCTATTCTGTTCTCAGTCATCCTTGCCAACTGTCCTTAACAGTTTCGTCTGTATTTCACCAATGTTGTGTTTAATTCTTCTACTTTTATTTTCTGTCTCATTTGCGTTGTGATTTTTGTCAGTTCTTTGATATCCTGCTATTGATCTGAGGAATTTCGTTTCAGCTGATTGTATATCGGCAGATTGTTGTGCTGTCACCGTCCATGTTTCGAATCCAAAAGTAATAATAGGAACTGCTATTGTCCTGTATAATTTCATTATAGTCATTTCTGGCTTTATTTTTCGAAGCTCTTTTTAGTGTTCCTGTTATATAATTAAACTTGTTTAGTTTGTCATTTATATCTCTTTCCGTTGTGTATGGTATTTCGCAACCTAGAAGTTACATTTTGTCACTTGTTCTATTGGTTTATTTTCTAATATCAGTCGTCCGCGGTGGACTAGTGATTATGCTCCTTGTCTCTGGTCCCGGGTTCAAACCCGGCCGCGGTCGAAGGATTTTTTAGGATGGAAAAATCTAAGGAGAAAATTTTCCGGGAGGGACTTTAAGTCGTGGGTCCCGAGTCTGAAGATTTTCAGGCTTGTAAAAAATCCTCAAGCCTGAACAAAGAGGCTTCTAAGCAAAATTTACCGATCTCAAACATACCAGTAATACCGTAGGTGCCTGCTAGATGTCTCATTGAGTCGGTATGTTGACCACATGTCACGCGTGGCGTCTTTGGGCAAATAAGGTAACTAAATACTATGTAGTGAACTTGGTCTATAAACTCCTGACAAACGAGAGCCTATGACTCAACAATGGGCTATGCAATTAATCACCACCATCATCTTTGTCCGAAACTGGTTGAGCGCCCTTGAAAGGTTTTTTTTTTTCTGATGATATTTTCATGCTACATTTTGTATATTTCATTTAGTTTCTAAAATAAAAACAATTAGCTATATGTAAGGTAAGGGGGGTTCCAGAAAAGATTTTCGGGGATGGCCATGGATCCGTGTAAATATTCGGGGGTGGCCATGGATCCGTGTACATTAACAAATAAATTAATTTGTAAATTTTAGCGTGTTAATAATGTGTTTTTAAACTATTATGAGCAGTTTTTAAGCAGTATTTAGTCATTACAGACATCACAACTTTTATATTGTAAGCCGTAAGACCAAGCAATAAACTAAGCGTAGGCCCTATGCTTTCTTCGCAGCTTTCTATATGTCAGTGACTGCACCGACAGCTTCAGAATACATTACAGTACAACTGTCAATACCAATTCCTACACAGTTGTTTAAGTCTAGGGTCAGTTCTTGCAATACGTTTTTTTCCCAATCCTTCTCCAGTTAGGCGTTGTTCACTATTTTGATGCTGATCTGTATTGACAGTGTTGTAATGCTCTCATAAGCGTCAATAAATTTGACGAAATCTTCACGAATCTCATTTTGTACAAATATCTCAAGTTCAAAGAAAGCTGTTCTGTATTAGAAATATCTGCAGTTTCCTCAAATATAACATAATAATACTTCGCATTCCTTATTTGATTCAGTATTGTATATGTTATTTCCTCACCACGGCATGTTATTAATTGATTTTATGTTGTATTGCCTATGTACATGGCTCTTGAAGAGGCTGTTAACAAGTGTCGCTTAAGATTTTCGTCTCCTGCAGACGCTCTAAATCTTAACAATCCTCTAAAACTACCCAGCCTCTTCGTTGAAATGGCTACCATCTCGGTGACCCCTTTGAGGAATGATTTGTCTACCCAATATTATTATAGATTCTATTATTAGCAGAAGTCTCCCTTTGGTTTCTTTTACTTGTTAAAATTGTTGAGTATCAGGGGTCCTAATCTAGGGTATTTGTGGATGGCGACCACAAGGTGCCCAAGCTGAGCAAAACATTTCTTCCACTTACTTGTGTTTTGCACTCTTTTAACTTTACTATCTAACCTCTCTTGGTTAACTCTTGTTTTTTTCGACCCCGACGCTATTAGGGCATCCGAGGGCTAGGGAGTCTTTCCTTTCTTCCATTTCTTCTTTCCTTTATTTTTTCTTCTCTAGAAATGCCTGACCAGAGGCTATAAGATGGCAGCCCCATCACTGGTCTTGCCTTCCTTTGGCCAGCAACCAATCGAAGGGACTATTATTATGCTTTCAAGTCTTATACGAGAAAATTTTCTATAGGATCGTAACAGGCCTTGGCCTAATACTTGGAAAGAAGAAGAAGATATACCTGATTTCCAAAGGAATTTTATGGCAGCTTTACAGGAAGTTTTAGACCAGCTTGTACACATACTTTGTGGTAACAAGTGTCTTTGTGTGATTGTATGTGTCAATTTTTTCCAAAGCTTGGCAAATGAAGTCAACGGTTTTATGACAAGGTTTTACTTTATCATTCCTATATTACAGCCACACTTTTCATCAGCAAACAGCACACAGAACTTGCAAAACAACCCCTGTTTCATGTATAAAAGAACTAGCCAATTCCTTTGTTTCAAGTTCTGATAACCCAAATAACATTTCAACTCATTCCCACCTTTTTTTGTAAATGTGGAAGTTTATATGACTATGGTGTTCCCTATGGTCATTCCAATAATTGATACTTTATATATTCATCGGTCTTTTTATTTACAAAAAGCCCTATATCATTGGCGAAAGTACTGTTAGTACTTGTCGATTCCAATGAAGATGTCTTATTGTTTTCATTGTTAGTTGGCTCTCCAATATTCAGATTATCGTTAAGTCCAACTTCATTGAAAGAAAATAAGAAAGTATTACTATTAAAATTTCCATCATCACAATGTAATGGTGATGTATTGTATATTTTTATAGGTATTTCCCGTGTTTCACTGCTGTTATCTCTTTTCTCTACTTTTTTAAGTATGAATTTATTGGGTTTGGATTCAAGTGTTTTCGGTCATTTCAAAATTCCTAAAACAATGAACGGAATATTAGTAATTTAATACAGTCTACTAACAGTAGCGTAACATACATGTAGAACTCCTTAGACCCTACTCTACGTATATTGGTACAGTGTAAGCAAGTTTAAATACATGAGCCAAAAAAGAACTAACGAAATGTTTAGTTAGATAGGAGATACACCTCTAAAATATAATCAGAATAACTCTCTAAATTTGATTTAACATGGATAAATTTACATTATGACTGCAGAGGCCTCTTTAGTAAACAGTTTATAATTATCTGTCCATAAAAACAGTTCATGGTAGTTAATTTTTTTATCAAAAAGAAGAAAACATTCTTATATCAATAAATTGGGGCCCAAGACACTTTTTTGTGTAAGGTCCAGCCAAAAAAGTTATGCCACTGTCTATTAATAAAGCTTTACTTTATATAAACCTATTAAGAGGAGTTGTCATTTGAGGAATAAAAAACAATTTAGATATTTTTTTATTGTTTTAATAATCTATGTTTCTTTCTGAATATTCATTTTATATCGAACACATTTCTATGCCATCTCCTATCTTTAATCTGGAAAACTTGTAAATAATACTAAAAAAACAAACAAATTTCATACGATCCTATGGTGTACTAAAATTGAATAGTCTCTAAAATGGTACATCAGAGATGTTTCATTTAAGCATCTAAGAACGCAGGAATAGGATGTGATAAACCCCATTAAAATTAGATGAAATCGATAACAAATCAATGAAATCATAATTGAACTACATTATATTAAGTGGAAAGCGATGTACGAGTATCATAAAAAAATAGGTAACACGTCAAACTTGACATTTTTTGGCACTCTACTTCTTATACTCTATAGTGAAAAAAAATTATCAAAGTGGATGAAAAAAATAGTCTCATCACTAATTTAGATACTAGTCTTCAAGCTTCAAGACGCTATTTTATAATTTTTTTCTGACCATTTTTCGCGAAGATACAGCCATTTAAATATTACCTATTTTTTCGAGGGTACGAAGCTTATCGTTTAATTAATATTGAGTGGAGAACATATTTTTAATAACCCACCTCATACAATTTCAAATTAATTTGATTTAAGACCTGTACCGGAGCTCGGTGGTAGGCAAGAGATTTCAGGGTTATGAACTCTTTATAAGCGAAGAACAACGTACAAATGTACACTCATTTTAACGAATCCAAGAAACTGTTTATTTACGGAGAAATAAACTTTTGTTAATACAGTTACAAAGTTTTATCTAAGAGTAGAGTCGATGAAATACTTAGAGGTCCACGTGCTCGAATCACTATTTTCAAAGTCCAAATGCTTAATGGACTATAACTTTAAATTTAACTATTTCTCGGACGAATCTAATATTTGAACTGAATCGGAGATCGTGGTCTGCAGGTCTACGATGTTCCAACACTGAACACAGAGTCACTGGGAGTGATAGTGAGTGTATTTTGATATAAGTTCTCGCTTATAAAGGCGGTGGCTCCTCCCACTTTTCTCGAATCCACTCCTTACAATTGAATATATATTTATGTTACAATAATATTATTTACTAGTATGTATAACATTTCTAAGAACTGGGTAAATTGGTTCTTTGATATTTAATAGATAAATGTTTATCAGTTTCTTTGTAAACTGTCAATATTAAGAGATTATCTTTTCTAAAGGTGAATGAATGTCTTTTGTTGTCTGTACTAGGCAGGTAGTAATTCTTTATCATCATTTCTTGGAATTTCTTAGTAGCGTTAATTGGTTTCTAAGAATTGGTCAATAGATTTTTAATATTTTTAATAGCTAACTAATGTTATCTTTTCTTAAAGAATGAATAATTTCTTATTAGTTGTATAGACTGCTAATTGGAATTAGTTATATTCTTTTGACAATACCCTTTTTGTGTTCCTATATTATTTGTAAGTTGTGTAGTAGGTAGAGTTCTGACAATACCTCTTTATTCTGTCATTTGTATAGCAGGTAGTGTTTTACAGTATTTTATTCTAGACAAATGTACCTGGAATTTTTACCTGGATATATTTCTACTTTTCCACATACATATTTTATAGCGATATTAGTAATATATTCTATTTTCATTATTTATAGGTTTATTTAATTTTAATAACAATTTAATATATTTCGGAACATTTTAGTTTCAGATCCATGCATGTTAGAGTTGTATCTTAGTTTATATGTCTCCTATCGTATTAATCGCTACAGACCATTGGTTTTGAATTAAAAATATGTTCTCCACTCAATATTAATGATATAACCTCATAATTTTTACTTCCCAACATTAATTTTAATACTTATCCTTTAATTTTGAGCAGCAGTGCAGTTCCATTTTTTAATTTTTTTTTTTCTAAAACAGAGATTGAGCATGAGCAAAACTTGTCTCAATTACAAATTTTTAGGTACTAAGAAAAAAAAAACAATTCCTTTTAGGTTTGAAATGTTAGAGAATCTTGCCTGCACATTAACCTTATTTACACCAGATAATAAATTCGTACTTACCCTTGTTTTTCGTTCTTCTACTGGAGTAAAAATACAAACACTAAACAAGACAAAAATTTCACATCATGTATCACAAAACTAGCATTGCCAGCATCTTTTTTATGCTGAATGCATAAACAAACGACGAGGACTGAGAAAAACAGTCGCTGTCGTGCACGATACCAAGATAGACTGTTGCCAATTTTTTTTCATTCAATATTGACATATTGTTGACCGGCATTTTTTCTCAGAATCTATCTCATGTCACCGCTAATGAGAAACAAAAACTCATGGATCATGAGTTTACTCGTGGCTGGTCAGCAATGCTCTTTGCTAATTAATGCATGCAAGTTTATTTTATTTATTTTAAAGTAGAATAGGAAGTAACATTAAGAGATTTGTTTAATAATTGAAACATTTTGTCTGTTCATTCTTACCTCTTAGGGTTGTTTTTGTCGAACATATGTTTCAGAGCTTCTTAGGTCCATCGTCAGCGATTACAGACTGAATTTTCTCATGTTGTCGGCCCTGATTCTTGATTCCTGCTCTCTTTGCCTCTAGTCCAATGAATTTACTAATGACGTTCCTTTCTGCGGGAATTTCAACGTTCAGAATTCTTTCCTTGTTCTTCTGTACATAGATTTTTTCCCATATGGTGAGTTTATTTTTGTTTTCTAACTGTTTTAATAATTTTGTGTTTACATCTATTTTGTGTTTTTCTGACCAAACATGAGCAGCCACTGCAGATTATTCTACTTTCCCCCTTTTTTTTACATTCCTTATGTGTTCTTTAGTTCTAATGGTTAAATTTCTTTTTGTTTTCCCTATGTATATCTTATCACAGTCTTCACATTTTATTTAATATATTCCTGATTTTTTACCATCATCAATCTTTTCTTTTTATTAGTTTATTTAAATTATAATCATTGTTTGGTACTAAATTAATATTATATTTTCCAAAAATCTTCCAAAATTTGTTGTGTGTCCAAGGGTGGTATGTGTATTTCCTGTATTTCTTATCTTTTGGTTTTTCTGTCTGAAGAGTGCTTTCGTTCCTCAATTTTTGTTTTTTGTATTTCTTAATTTTTTTGTGTATCTTTTTTTTCACTGAAACCATTTTCTTTTGCAACCTTACTTATGTGTTTCCTCTCTAACTCGTAATTTTTCTTGTTCATGGGTATATTTACCAATCTCTGTACTAAGCTGTTGAAGACTGCCGTTTTGTGTGAAATATGGTTGAAACCTGTTGATTTGATATAGTTATCTGTATGTGTTTCTTTTCTGTAAATGCTGAATTCTATTTTCTTCTTACTACAAAAAGAAATGAACAAACAATTACCGTTTTTAGATCTGAAATTACACAGGAATGAAGAAAAGAAGAAAATAGAATCCAGCAATATTAAGTAAGAAAAATTAAATGTAGGGATATTTTATTCATAATATTTAATTTTTGTTGTTTTATAACATTTAGTGATATCATTATGTATAAATTAGTAGCTTTAATACAATAATATAATTATTATTTATTAATTAACTAGCGTACCCTGAAGACGTCCTGCCTGATAGTTCAATTCTCATGTCATGGGCAGACAATAAAAATGTTACTTTTTTACCATAAAATTCAGCAATTAGGACATAATTAGATATTATTAAATAATATTTAATTTTAGGAAGTTATTATTAAATAAGTTCGCAAGAAAACCTCTTACAGCCTTCTGTTGTGGCTCAAGAAGTGTGAATGATGACGTCACATAGTAATGAACATTAGAATTGTACACTCCTTAGCAGATAAGTTAAGAACCGTCATATAACAATTATATTAGAGTGAAACAAAAAAAGATAAATTGATGAGAGTCAAAACAGTTTTTTTTTTTTCCCCAGCTAGATTTCATTTTTGGCCCACTGTGCACCAGTCCCATACTGGCCAACATTCCACGAGAAAAATTTCTTCCCCGTAGAGACTGGAACCAGCGTAAGTCCCGTAGGTCTGCGCCAAGACTTCTTGCCTTAATCACTCGGCTAAGGTGCGAGACTCTTGGTATCAATGAAAGATAAAAATTGTTACTGTGAGTTATCCGTAAGAGATAAACATATGCTGTCACAGACTTTTTGTAGAGCTTTTTGAGATATTCAATTCTGTGTACATTAATATTGTGTATTTCTTATGGTTTAGGCAGCGTAAGCCATTTAAGCGTCCACAGAGCTAATTTTTTCACGTTTTCCACTACAAAGGGTGATTTTTGAGTTGAGTATCACAACTCTCTTACAGCCTATGTTCATCCCGGGAATCTCCTGAACATTTTGCAAAAAACCCCATCAAAATCAGATGAACAGTATGGCCGCGCATAAAGTACGAACAAACAAACAAACATTAATTTTTATATATAAGATAATGTATTAGAGAAAAATTTACATTTAGATTTGAGTGTTCAGGTAGCTCATTGGCATAGTAAACCAAAGGTCCTGGGTTCAAACCCCAGTCTGAGTGTATAATTTTTCTCCTAAAAAATAATAAAATTATTTATCAAAGGATTTAAACTAATTTCAATATTTAGAAATTTCATGAATTTTGAAAAAAAAAAAAAAAAAGAAGGTCGTTTTTAAAAAATTAGATAGGATCAAACTAAACCATATATGGGCTTTATAACTACCCATAGTGGCAAAATGGAAAATATAAACAGTTTCTCTGTAGCAAAATGGTTGCATTTCAGTGCAATTGAAGAACTCAAAATCTTCTCTACTTAAGTAGTAAGTGGTTGCCATACTGCTAAAAACATAGCATTATTTATAGTGAGTGGAGAACATATTTTATTCGACTCACCTCATACATTTTCAAACTTCTTTGATACCGACGGTTTCAGACAATATCATGTCCTTCATCAGTGGACGCCATGACTGATGAAGGACATGATATTGTCTGAAACCGTCCTTATCAAAGAATTTTGAAAATGTATGAGGTGAGTCGATTAAAATATGTTCTCCACTCACTATTAATGATATAACCTCATAATGTTTACTTCCCGATATTAATTTAAATATAGCATTATTTGCCTGTCTTTGTTTAGTGATAGTATTCAATCTAAAACATTTTGACAAAGAAATATTATGTTCTTATTCAAGGGAGGTTTCCAATTTTAAAAATGTATGTGACTAATTACACATTTTTTAATGATAACCTTGATATAATGAACACTAAGATGTCCAAGAAAGACATGTCAACTTATCCAATATTTTATTGTGCTAGCATATCTGTGCATCCAAAAATGGTTAAGCTTTGTGCATCCAAAACTGGATAAGCTAACAAATCATGTAATCTGAATGAATAAATGCCAAAAGTACTTAACTTATAAAACAGGTTTCTACAGCATGTGATCACAGACTAATTCAAAATACATTAACATCATTTTTAAACACTACCATTATATCTTAATTTAAATAATGGCATCTGTAAATTTAGCAACCTAATACTAGTATACAAAATGGAATTTTTAATAAAATGTAACTTCAGAAATAATAAACACTTAAAATTTCCAAAATCCATAATCTATAAATGTCACCTTTAAAATAAATCTGCACTGTGAAAGAACATGCAAATCTCTTCTAAGTATTTTCCTCTTCCATGTGTAGTTTGCAAAATCATAATGAACTGAGAGTTTTAACACTTATATTAATGCATCAGATGACCAAATTAATAATTTCCGACATTAGATCACCTTTCCATTATCTGAACTAAGTGGAACAGGAAATGGCTCCTCCATGACTATAAAGTTAGCTTCTGGTCTATAAATAAAATCTGCAATCAAAAAAAAGTAATAATGATTCAATAAAAATATGGGGTTTTTACAAGATTACTCTACTTTTTAATATTTATAAAATATTATAAAATATCTCGAAATGAACACAAAAAATATGAACATTAAAGAATTATATCAGGGAATTAGGATAGAGAAGAAAGGGCTTCAGATAACAAATATAATTAGGAATGAAAATAGGGATATGATTGCAGATTCCAGAAGTATATTAAGTAGATGGAAAAAATTACTTTAATCAACTAATAAATTTACATGCAGAACACAATATTGAAGAGAATTATGTACAGACAGGAGAAATATTAGTCACAGAGCCAAGCATATTAGAAGCTGAAGTGGCAATAGGAAAATTACTCTTCTTCTTCCTCTCATGTGATAGACCTAGCAGACTGTCATGGTCTCAATCCAATGTTTGAAGGGTCTGCCTAATGATCTCTTGCCTGGTGTAATTTTGCGTGTGTGTTTGAGTGGGTCCCAGGATGGTTTAGATTCACAACTAGACCTGGCAGGTAGCACTGTGATCGGGTAATAGGAATTTTTTATGTCAGATATGTAGTCATCTGCATTACTGACATAATCTGCACGACAACTATGTGATGTCATAATGCACACTTCTTGAGCCACAACAGATGGCAGTGAGGAGTTTTCTTGTAAACTTGTTAATTAATGAATTTTATAGTAAAAAAGTAACATTTTTATCGTCCAGCCATGATACGAGAATTAAACATTCGGCCAAGACATCTGCTGGGTCCACTAGTATTCAATATAAATATTATTTTACTTTTCCTCTTCATCATTACGCCAGAATAAGTCTATTTCATATCTTGTCTATAGTCATGATAGTTGTATCATAAATGAAAGGTATCTGGTTTTTCTTCATTGTAGATTTGAAAGCAATGTATTTTCCCCTCAACTAGTTGCTAATCAGAAGGAAGGGCTGCCACTTCAAAGTTTCTGGACAAGCTTATAAAAAGAAAGAGATATAGGAAATACAGAAATGAACCCTTTGGTCTTGAATACTCGTAATACCATCAGGATCAAAGAAAACAAAAGATCAGTCAAAGGAGACTGGATAGGAAAGCAAAAAGAGGAATCTGTTACTAAAAAAGATAGAAATACCAGATCAGTTTACAACCTACCAACTGACTAGTGCTAATTGGTGGGTAGCCCATCCCTTTAGTTCATATTGCATAAATAATATGTTAACAGCTGCACCACGAGAAGGTAGGGATTGGACGTTGGATTATTCTCCAGATTAGTTCCTGTAAGCTTTCAATCAAGAAAGAATTAGAGTGTCTCCTGCCTGTTAAAAACAATAACCCTTATGCAGCTATACTATGTGGGGTAGGAAAAGGAATTGCGACATTCTTCAGGAACTCGACATAGACCCGGTCCTTGACCATATCCATAACTGTCAAGAAAATTGGAAACAATATGTTAATAGAATGTCCAGACAAAGAATCCCAAGGCAATCCTAAATTATTAATTATATTATTTTCGGTCTGATCATCTTACCATAATATTAATGTTGATTTGTTCTTGGACATGTTTCAAAACAAAGCTTGGACAAGCTGACGATAAAACAAAATTGTTTTGAAACATGTCCAAGAACAAATCAACATTAATATTGAGGTAAGATGATAAGACTGAAAATAACATAATTAAAATAACCTCAAAATATCACTTCCTAAAATTAAATATTAATCCTAAATTATATCCACATGGAAAGAGATCAGTGGGACGATCCATGAAGAGGTGGAAGGAAAACTTTAGTAGATCATAATGGTCCTTCAAGAACTATGACCTGTCAGGATTATGATGAAGTCTATTTCATCTCGTCTTGACATTAAAATATGCAATGGATTGATTTTTATAAATATAGGGTGCAGCATCCAAGATGCTACCAAGCATTTACCATACTCAGTTTGCGACCATCTCATTCACTGGGATAACATACTTAAGTACAGATGTGAGAGGATGGCCTAAAAACAAGGTCATGTTGTCTAGCCACACATAATCCTTCAACAAGGATTGGCAAACGACTAATTCTTGTCCATTGATGGTATAATGAAATTATTGATAGTGCCTTCTACACTTCTCACTGCATATTCTCAGATTTAGGAACCTCGCAAAAAAAGCTGTTATAAATTTGCCCCCATACTAAACTTGATGATATCCAATTGGGCCATCATTCTGTTAATTTATAACTAAGTCTATTTTATATATTTTTTTTATTTTTGTTATATTGAACCAAGTCTATGCTCATTATATACCTTTTGTCAACTATATCTATCCAAACATCTACAACAAGCCTGGCAATAATATTAATTTTACCATCACCAAAAAACATGGGAAATCAAGTAGTGTAATTTAATAGCAGTCACATCCCCAACATGTGACACAACATTAAGACACAGGACTCTCCAAGTATTAAAACCCTAACAGGCATATGAAGCCAGTTTTAATAAAATTGCAAAAAACTACAGAATATAAAAACAAATTTTTCAAAATACCTGAATTGTCTTCAACAGCAACTTCTTCATCACTCTCGAGATCTAAAGGTTCCGATATCTTTGACATTTCCCAGAAGTTAACTAATTTATATATTTCTTCATCAGATCTTCGTACATCCATAGGTAAAATATCTGTATAATCATCAACTGGAACAAACATTATTGAGTCAGAGATGCAAAATAAATATTAAACACAAAGTAGGTTCAGGTACAAATGTACCCGAATTATCCAATCATCTTTAATTTGCATTACAGCTAAGGATAACTGGGTCACGCAGGTATGTTTATATAATTTAACTTTTATAGGAATTAATCACTATGAGGTTTAATTTATGGTGAAATTAAATGTTTCTTACCTCTCCTCATATAAATATTCTAAGTAGATTGCGATTTCGAGACCTGATCCAGAGGTTCATCGGTCCACCAACAGAGGGAAGAAGAAGAGTTTCTTCCGATCGACATAACATCAGTCACCAAAGAAGTACTGAAGATGAGACCATTATGGTCTCGAAATCATGATCTACTTAGAATATTTATATGAGGAGAGGTAAGAAACATTTCATTTCGCCATGTTTATATAATTTAACCTAAACAGTTACCTCAACGCTGACAAAAATTTTAGGGTGGGTGTGTAAAGAGCGATATCTTCATCTCTCTTTTTACATATCAAGAATACAAAATTATGAGTTACTAAGAAATATAGTATGAAAAATACTAATCACCATTGCCACTATAATATACTACAGTGCGATCAGTATAGTATTGGACAGCAAATGCGGGGATTTCACTGTATACTGCAGACGCACTTGCGGTGGGATGGACAGCATAGGATTGCAGTGATACAACCACACACATTTTCGTAACTATCTTACAAATTATCGTACTTACCAATTTTTATTGACGCATGTGCTGGAACATGGTAACCCGGTTGAAGAGCATGTGTCTTGATTATTTTATATGGATGCAACTTTAATAATTTAGTATTTTTTTGTACATAGCCTTAATAAATTCCTACTTGTTGTGAAAGGCGCCTAAGTGATTTTCTAGGAGACTGTTCCAATTGATAACATATCGTCTGTTGTTTCTTTTGTGTGAACACTATCGGCTTGTGTGGCTTCTTAGTCTCGACAGTTCCCATTGCATGAAATTTGTTGTACAGATTATGGACTATTGAACGTGATGGCATTTTTACACCCGGGAATCGTGTTTCAAAGTCTTTGTATTTGGCTGGCAGACTGAGTTAACAAATACTGATCATAAATAAATACACATCATTCAGTAGAAAAATTATTAGTCATTACACAGTTTGCACTCATCGATTGCAGGAGTCTTACCTATCGATCTGTATATCGCTCAAAGAATACAAAACTTTAAATTCAGAAGAGACCAGACGATACTGGTCGGTGACACTGTGATCACGCCAGACTTATATCAGACACCAGATGAACGAGAGACCATCAGACGGATTATCCAGGAAAGTATTTCAGAGGAATGGCAAGAACGATGGGAAGCGGCAGAACATGGACGCATAACATACGAACATCAAGGAAAGGCTAAAGAAAACTTGGATCCAACCAAGTCACCATATCACGCAACTCCTGAGCGGCCACGGCTCTTTCAAAGCCAAACTCCATGAAAGAGGCCTCACAAGAACGCCTCATTGCAATTGCTTCGGAACAGAGCTGGACACTGTACAACACGTCCTGTACGAATGCATCAAATATGAGGCCAGACGAAGGGACTTGCATGAGGCTGCATTAAATGGTGATATGAACTGGCCGCCTCCTCTACGGTTTTGGACAGAAAAACAGCTATATCAAGCAGTGAGAAAGTTCGTCGGATGGGTCCTTACTCAACGCCAAGAGGAGGACATCCGTAGACAAAGAAGAAGGGATTAGATGTAATCTAGCAATAAGTTAGTTGTAAGTTAGTAAATTAAGTATTAGTTTTAACAAAACACCACGTAAATATTACTAGATTAAGTGGTAGATTTAAGACTTAAGACTTAGGTTAAGGATTAATATGTAAACATAACTGTATATAAGTAGTATTAAGAACAAACACCCGAAACTTGTATCCTGAAAATGAACATAATAAAAACAGCAGAGAGTAATTAAGGACAAGAGCAGACCTGGAGATATAGGCATTAAGCCCGAGGAAACCCAGGGGGATGGTGGTGGGGCTCTTAATAATAATAATCATCATCACACGCCATTCAGTTTATACTTATGCACACGTCATTCAGTTCACAAGGAAAAGCGAGCGAACATCTTATCCTTTCGAAGCATACAATCTGACTGCGACATGAATGCGTGGGATGTACTCGTAAACAGCTGAGTCAGCGCACATTTCAAGTCCTGTACCTGCACGTGTAAGCCTTTGTCAATGCACAGCACAAACCCCACATCTGCTGTTCAATGCTATACTGATTGCACTGTATATTCCTTAAGATCTAACCACACATCCCTCCAACTATGCCTATTGGTCTTTTCTTAAGGGTTTCCCATAAAAAACTTGAAAAAATTCTACTGTCATCCATTCAAGCTTCATTATCTATGCATAGACTTTCATAATCCTGATCAATAGAATTATATAAATTATGGAACCTTCTTGCATTCTCATCCCATATGTGATATTAAATCAGTCTAAGGAAACCATTTACAAATACTTTTAGCTTTTTTCTTCCTTTAACACAAGTAACCATGTTTCACACCCACAGAGTACCAAAGACAAAATTATTATTTCATCATCATCTACCGTCACGGTTTAGACATTTCTGATCTGTTCAGGCTCTATATTATAGTTCGCTCCATCTTTTAAATGGTCATCCACAAATTTCATTACAAAATTGTTTGTGTGCATGTGTTCCAATTCCACCCACTGTACCTTTTATGTATTGTGTTCTATGCTAGACAGATAGATGGCATTAATGTGGTCTATATTCAATTTAAACACCACTTCGACAGACAACTTTACACAGATGTGAACAGATTTGTATTGTGTTCAGAGAGGGGTGTACAATGAGTGTGATTAACTGTTTGTGTATAGTGCAGGTGCATTGAATGAAGAATGATAAAGAGAAGGGGAAAGTTGAATGCAGGCTTTCATGGCCGGTAATCATAATGTTGAGTGATTCCGGGTTATGTGGCCGTGGTCCATAGTTGGTGTTGATACCAGACGTTTCGCCCTCAACTGCAGAGGGCATCTTCAGTGGCGAGTGCTTCTAGGCGTGTTTCCTGGTCAGAAGATCTACTTAGAGTGAGCGCTGCGGACGTTGTATTAGTGGTGGGTGCAGGGTGAGTGGGCGTGGCTCTTGCTGATTGGCTAATGGTCGTCTCCTTGTTGTCCCTAGTGTTAATGCATTTATTTTCTAGTGTATGATACCAGGCCTTAGCCAGTTTGATACCTTCCTCTTTTCTGTTGATATTTCCCTTATGCTTGTATATTTCTATAGAAGGGGAAAGGTTAAACCAAGAGCCAACACTTAGTTAAACTAAAACTCCTGGCGCGACAGGCCTACAAGGCCCTTAGCCTACCAGCCGGCCTCACATCCACATGTGTCAATCACAGAGGTAGATGATAATCAGCCAGTGTAGGGGTGACACGTGGTCAGCATGTCGAGTCCCCCAGCCGTTATAGCTGGTTTTCTCAACCTGGAGCCACTACTTACTGTAGATACCCAAATGCATCACGATACTGGGTGGGCACCGGTCCCATATTGGCCGAAATACCATGAGAAAATTTCTTCCCCCATGGAGACTCGAACCAGTGCAAGTCCCATACCTCTGCGCCAAGGCTTCCTACCTTAACCACTCGGCTACGGCGCGGGACCAACACTTAGTTCACTCCTATTAAAAAGCACCTTGTAAACCATGAGACTTATTGTCTACATCCAATGGACAAATTACTATAAGCAGTACCACAATCCTCCTTAACTTACGTACTGAGGAAAGTTTTGTAATTTAATTCAGGCATTAGGCATACAAGTCCCACGCCATAGCCAAGTGGCTAAGGCAAAGAAGCCTTGGCACAGAGCTACAGGACTTGTGCTGGTTCGAGTCCCCATGGGTGGAGAAATTTTCTCATGGAATTTTGGCCAGTATGGGACTGGAGTGGCTGCTCATGTTTGGTCAGAAAAACACAAAATAGATGTAAACACAAAATTATTAAAACAATTAGAAAACAAAAATGAACTCACCATATAGGAAAAAAATCTATATACAGAAGAACAAGGAAAGAATTATGAACTTTGAAATTCCCGCAGAAAGGAACCTCATTAGTAAATTTATTGGACCAGAGGCAAAGAGAACAGGAATCAAGAATTAGGGCCGACAACATGAGAAAATTCAGTCTGTAATCGCTGACGATGGGGCTAAGAAGCTCTGAAACATGTTCAACAAAAACAACTCTAAGAGGTAAGAATGAACAGACAAAATGTTTTAATTACTTTAATTCACGTTTTTCGCTACAAAGGGTGATTTTTAGGGGTGAAGGGGTTGAGTATTACAACTCCCTTATAGCCTATGTTCATCCCAGGAATCTCCTGAACATTTTGTAAAAAACCCCTCAAAATCGGATCAACGGTATGGCTGCGCATACAATAAGAACAAACAAGCAAACCTTCATTTTTATATATTAGATATGTACACACACACACACATATATACAGCTCTATAATTATATGAAGTATCATATATATATATATATATATATATATATATATCGTATGATAAGAAAAATAAATGCCTGGATGAGATTCGAACCCGGAACTCTGAGTCTGTACCTCAGCGTGATATCCATTACACCACCAGGCGAATCCAATTCAAACACTTATTTTTCTTATATATGTATTATATTCTCCATTATTACTAGATGTCGCGAGAACTCGGTCTTCACTGCCATCTAGTAGCTGATTATAACAAGTAAGCAAATTAAAGAGAATATTTATATATATATATATATATATATACACACAAATGTATTGATCACATATTCAAAGTCTGCTATACATACCTTCAGGTAAATAATTATCTGGATTCCAGGATGGAAAATCATCATCAACTTCAGTAATGCAACTGTCTATTTTCACTAGTTTTGAAGTTTTTGCTTGCAGTGTTTGATTTGGTTGTTGGAAAACTGGAACTCGGGACCTTTGTTTGCTAGGAAGTAAATCAGAAAGAGGACTTCTTATTGTAGGTTTTAGGTTTGGTGTCTGTGCAGATAATTTTGTTTTTTGCAATGGAGTTCTGGTTGAAAGTTGGGATTCTTGATTATTACTTGATTTAATTCTATCTCGCAATGGTTTATTTTCCTTTAATACATTCCCAATATCCAAAAGGGCAGCTTTATTTGGATATCTCAGATTTTCTGCTCCATGTCCTGTAAAAAAATAAGAGAGCATTTGATTATTTTTTTTCTAAACACAATAATATAGACATTTTGAATATATTTGCTTATGTATTCATTTTGTAATTTCACAAGAACAACGGGGATAATTAACAGTATAATGAAACAATCTTTAGTACAAAAGAACACAAAATTACGACTTTATAAGGTTCTCGCAAGACCAGTATTAAGATATGATACTGAAGCATGGAAATACGAAGAAGACATGAAAGCCGAACAACAGCAAATGAGATGTGATTTATGCGCCATACAGCAGGCTATACAAAGTGGGGCCATAAAAGAAATGAGGAAATTATGGAAGAGTTTGATGTAGAACCCATTCTCCACCATACACAAAACTACCAGAACTGGAAAGCCCATCTTCAACGAATGCCATCTCATAGAATTCCAAAAGCCATGCTTCATTATTGCCCACAAGGCAAAAGATCGCTGGGACGTTCAAAAAAGCGCTGGAAGGAAAATTCCTGTTTGAGAGCTTAACAGGCCACATGGCCCAATACTTGCATGGATGATGATGATTTATTTTTTTTACAAATCAATGAGCTATTCATGTTTATTTTGATACTCTATAGCAGGGCCGCCCAAACTTTTTAATGGGCCGGGCCTATAACTGATTGTACAATTGATCGTGGGCCGGAACATAAATATCGTTACTATTATTGCTGCCACTGCTGCTTCTATTGTTGTTATTGTTATTATTATTATTATTATTACTAAAATAAAATTACATGATCATACAGAAGAATGTTAAAACATTTGTGACACCATGTTGCAATTAAAATTGTAAAAAAAAATTGGTACAAAAATGAATAGGCCTATTCTTGGATACCTAATGAAAAGAGTGGAGCTGAATTTTTAAAGTTAAAAAACGATTGATGTCAAGTGTCTGCTGAGTAGTATTGATAAATAAGACGTCTTGGAGATGTTCGTCACTCGAAGTTGACCTCAATCGTGATTTTTGAATTTTCATTTTAGAAAATGTTTGTTCACATATGTATGTCGAGGAATACATGCAGATTAAACGTCGGGCATGTTCCTTTAACCCTAAATATTATTCAGGTAGTAACTTGTAGAAAACTGAATGAGGTATGTAGGACCCAAAAACTTCTTTCATTGCGTCATTACACTGCAAATCTATTAGTTCAAATTGCAACATTGCTGGTGCTTTGTTAACATCGAAGGAAAATGGAGACCAAAACAAATAAATGTCTGGTTACATTTTATTAAAATAACAAATGTATTAGAAAACTCTTCTTCAATCCTTTCAATAACTTCCACAAAATGATCACTTCTGAAACACAATTCAGGATATTCATTTTGCAGAGCATTTACATTTGGAAAATGTACGCATTTTTTCACAGACACGTGCCTTTTCAATAGCTTCAGTTTTAATTAGAAACCTATTATTGCACAGTAAACTTGGTTGATTAATTTGTTTTACCTTGTAAAATTATGTTCAAGCCATTCAAATGTTTTGCCATGTCGACAAAAAATACTAGTACTTGCTGGCCCAGGATTCGTTAAAATTCCAACACTCGGAATCAACTTTCCGTATTTTTGAAAGCATTTTCTCACTTTAACACTATTTTTACAACTATTATGTGCACATGCTACTGTTTGATTGACAATACAACAAATGAAACAAGTAATGTTCAAAGTTTGGAGTGGGGGTGAAAACGGTAAATAAGGGATGAATCATCTCTACTACTTTGTCAAGAGAAGCGGTGACACCTCAATCTCACATTCCAGAGAACTGAATTTCACACAGGAATGCCAAACTATATGTTACATTTCAAAATCTAAATTTAAAAATATAGAATGAATTTGTTCATTTCAGTGCTTATGCAGGCCATACGAAAAGCCATGGAGGGCCGGATGTGGCCGGCGGGCTGTAGTTTGGACGGCTCTGCTCTAGAGGTATAATTTCTGTCTCTCTATCCAAAAGTTAAATTCAACAAAAAGTCAACAAAATTTCACATGTATGGAAAATTTCACAATGTGACTTCTTTCAGAGAATAAATAAAAAATCATCATCAGAAATGTGTGTCAGTTTAAAGAGCTCTCAGACATGAAAAGCAAATACATGTCTAAGATCTCACACACAAGAGCTCATACCCTGGTGTCATGATTAGTCTCAGAGCAAAAATAGGTGATAAAATTTATTATAAACAAATACCACATTATTTTATTGATCAATGATTGTTGGATGAAGAAAATAATGGATAATCAGATTATATATTTTTATCTAAAATTTATAATTTATTTTGACACACAGGTAAAATTTATAAGCAAATACAGTGGTACAGAACAGTGTTATAATTTTTAGTACCAAGAACAGAAAAAAGTAATGCCATGAGTGATTTACAATTTATCTAGAGAATTTGGCATTTGTTAGAACTACTTAACGAATAAAATTAAGCTGTTTACTCACAAATCATTATTTAACTTAACTTACTTACTCTTACTCACAGGCACTATCGAACCCGTAGGTTCATGGCCGCATGGATATAAGCTCTCCATACATCCCTATCTTGAGCTAATGCTTTCCAATCATCCCCTGTATAATCTACTTCCCTCAAATCATAGTTAATCTTATTCTCCCACCTCATTCTTGGTCTACCAACTGGGCGTTTTCCCTCTGCCTTTCCCACAAGAAGCCTCCATGCAAGTCTTTCATTCCCCATACGTGCAACATGTCCTGCCCATCGCAGTCTACGAGACTTAACTGTTCTTATTATATCTGGCTTCCTATAAAGACCATGTAGTTCATTGTTATGTAGTATTCTCCATCCACCTGTCAGTACATCTCTCTTTGGTCCAAAAATTTTCCTAAGTACTTTATATTTAGTATCTCCTCGCTATCGGCCAACAATACTACATCATCAGCATAAACTAACAGCTTATTAATACCATTCAGTTGTAAGCCTTCCTCATTCTCTAAAGATTTAATGGCATGCTCTAGTACAAAATTAAATAGTAGAGGAGATAGTGCATCTCCTTGCTTCAGCCCATTCTGGATTTCAAAAGTGTCCAAAAACTGTTTTCCTACACGCACCCTACTCTTTGTGCCATTTAGACACATTCGTATAAGTCTAACTAACTTTTTAGGAATTCCAAACTCCAGCAGGATACTATATAACTTCTCCCTCTTAATTGAATCATATGCTTTTTTGAAGTCTACATATAGTTGATGTACAATACCATTATATTCCCATTTCTTTTCTAAAAGCTGTCTTATACTAAAAATCTGATCTGTTGTAGACCTGTTTCTTCTAAATGCACATTGATGATGTCCTAGAATGTCATCAATATAGGGAGTAAGTCTGCTTTCTAATATATTTGTTAGAATTTTGTACGAAGTTGAAAGTAATGAGATGCCCCTGTAGTTGTTGCAATCAGTTTTATCTCCTTTCTTAAAAATTGGTACGATAATTGATTCCTTCCATTCATCTGGAAGAGCTTCTTTTTCCCAAATCATACTAAGCAACCAGCGTATCTTGTCCATCAATTTTTCTCCCCGATTTTATCAGTTCTGCTGGGATCTCATCTGAACCTGATGCTTTATACATCTTCAATTTTTTCAATCGCATTTCAACCTCTAATGCACTTGGCTCTGTGACTAGCATTTCTGCTGTCTGTAAATTATCCTCCTCAATGTCCTGTTTTGTATGTACATTTAATAGCTGATTAAAGTAACTTTTCCATCTATTTAATATACTCCTGGAATCTGCAATCATATCCCCATTTTCATTCTGAATTATGTTTGTTCTAGCCTGAAACCCTTTCTTCTCTATACTAATTCCCTGATATAATTCTCTAATGTTCCTATTTTTTTGCATTCATTTCTTCTTCTTCTTCTTCTTCCTTCCAAGTATTAGGCCAAGGCCTGTTACGATCCTATAGAAAATTTTCCCTCCAGCGTTTGAGGGAAATTCTCGTATAAAACTTGAAAGCATAATAATAGTCCCTTCGATTGGTTGCTGGCCAAAGGAAGGCAAGACCAGTGATGGGGCTGCCATCTTATAGCCTCTGGTCAGGCTTTTCTTGAGAAGAAAAGAAAATAAAGGAAAGAAGAAATGGAAGAAAGGAAAGACTCCCTAGCCCTTGGATGCCCTAATAGCGTCGGCGTCAAAAAAACAAGAGTTAACCAAGAGAGGTTAGATAGTAAAGTTAAAAGAGTGTGAAACACAAGTAAGTGGAAGAAATGTTTTGCACAGATTGGGCACCTTGTGGTCGCCATCCACATATCCCCTAGATGAGTACCCTGAGGGGTTGCATTCATTTCAAGATCATTAATCTTCTCTCTCAAATATTCCCTCTTTTTACTCTTTAGTAACTTGGTGATTTCCCATCTAATACTACCCAATTGCTCTAAATTTACCTCATTTGGCTCGTGTAACCATTTCATTTTTGCTAACTTTCTTTTCTTCACAATGTTGGGACATTCCTCATCAAACCATTTCTTGTTTTGCCTCTTTTTTAAACAACCAATGCTTTCTGATGCTGACAATTTAATAGTATCTCTTATAGCCTCCCATTCTTTATTTATATCAGTTTCTTCTTCGTCTGCCACATTGTCATCGGAAGATTCGAGTACTTCAAATCTATTAGCAATTTTGATTTGGTATTCTTGCTGCATTCCATCATTTTTCAAGTTTTTTTAATTCAAATTTTACAGAATCATCTTTAGCGTTTGTTCCTCTCATAAGCGATAGCCGTTGTCTGATTTTCACTCTGACCAGATGATGATCCGAATTTGCAGTCTGTTCCTCTTACTGATTTAACATCGATGATGCTACTATGCCAGCGTTAATCCACTAATACATGATCTATCTGGTTCCGAGTTTCTCCATCTGGGGAATTCCAGGTGTATTTATGAATATCCTTATGCTGAAATGTTGTGCTCTTAACAATGAGATTCTTTGATGTGGCAAATGTGACTAATCTAACCCCGTTGTCGTTACTATCTTCATGAAGACTGAATTTGCCTATTGTTGGTTTGAACATATCTTCCCGCCCCACTTTTGCATTAAAATCTCCTAAGACAATTTTCATATGATATCGTGAAAGGCTATCAAATAAGCATTCTAATTCTTCATAGAACTCATCCTTGATCTTGTCATCTTTATCTTCTGTGGGGGCATGTACATTTACAATTATAAAATCATGTTGTTTACCCTTTAGAATTATGTATGATATCCTATCACTAACAAACTTAATATCTCGGATAGTGGATAGGATCCTCCTTTGACTAAAAAACCCGTTCCAAATGCAGGTCTTTCTGCACCCCCTAGTATAATGCAAAGCTTCCTGATTCCTGACTACCTTCTCCTGGCCACCTAACTTCCTGTAAAGCGACTATATCCAAGGGTGATTTATCTAGTTCCCGCATTAATATCTCTAGTGCCCCGCTATTGTATTGATTGACCAGGCATGTCACACCATCATGAAGAATGATGAAAATAAACTGGTTTTGAGCCTTTGGCATGGGTTCCCTGAAGTAGTCCCCGCCCTGAGAACCGAATGGGGGACTATTTGACCTCCAGAAAATTTTACCCCAGTTGAACCCATGTCCGCATTTCTTGACGGTTCCATTTTTACGGTGAAAGATCGTCACTCTTTCGACCAAGGTACTTTTTTCATCTGGCTTATCACCTTCGACCAGTCCGGCATGGGTAACCCTATCGGCAGCAATGCTACCGCCGGCATAGCTCTCAGGACCATTTAAGCACGCAAGCCACTCCACCACGACAAGGTAAAGATACCATGGAGGGATTATTTAACTATAGTTATTTTAAAACATTTATATATTTAATGTAAGTGGCAATGTTTGAAAACAAATGAGAAATGTTTGTTAACTTTTAATTGTTCATCACTGCAACCACATCATATTATTTATTGCCAAAGGATCGCAATATTGTAAGAATGCACCCTAGTGCAAAAAAAATGAAACATCAAACTGTATATTAATTAATTTCTGATGTCCTATGATGTAAATATGACTATTATATTTTTCTGGAATGTTATTACCCGGGAAATAATATGTTTAAGAAAGTGCAAACAGTAGTAGTTTCTATTTTTTGTAGTATAATCAATTGCTACAAATGTTTTTATATTATATCCTGCAGGCACTATCCGTTTACATTTGTGCACTATATATACAATCTGGTAGCCGTATTACTTAGACAGTCAATCACTGCAAAATAATGCTCTGGCCTATTCAGAATGTTAAAAAGGAGGAGCTTTCTTTAATATGATAAACTTATTTAAATTCCAGGTGAAGCATGACTGTGATTGGTTGTGAATCAAAATTCATTGAAACGCGATTGGTCATTGACTCCCATTTGGGACATGAGTTAAATAATCACAGTAATAACAATAATAATAATAATAAATATTTACAAAAATGTTTCAACTTTTAACCACCTAAAACTTTATATCCTATGCTTTATAGCAAACAGACTGATGTCTATTACTAAAATAAGAACTTATAAAATATATACTTTTATCATTAAAATCATAAAATCTCAGCCTTTGCAGCAGAATATTATGTGAGACTGCATCAAGGTATTCGTTCGGAACAAAAAAATCTACTGAAAGTAACATTACCCTTGTCAAAATTAATAAAACATTGCTTTGAAAAGACTAAAACATCCTCTTTTTTTTTGGGCACACAACAAATTTCAGAAGATTTTTGGAAAATTTAATATTAATTTAGTACCAAAGAATGATTATAGTTTAAATAAACTAATAAAAACTAATAAAAATTAAAAGATTGATAATGGTAAAAAATCAGAAATATATCAAATAAAATGTATAGACTGTGATAAGATAAATTTTCTATAGGATCGTAACAGGCCTTGGCCTAATACTTGGAAGGAAGAAGAAGAAGAAGAAGATATACATAGGGAAAACAAAAAGAAATTTAACCATTAGAACTAAAGAACACAAAAGGAATGTAAAAAAAGGGGAATTAGAAAAATCTGCAGTGGCTGCTCATGTTTGGTCAGAAATACACAAAATAGATGTAAACACAAAATTATTAAAACAGTTAGAAAAGAAAATTGAACTCACCATATGGGAAAAAAAAATCTATATGTTTACAATAGTAGCAAAATGTAGAATATTTTAATTTGTAAACAATACTTTTGCCTGATACTGATTGATAATTTATCATTTACCAGTGATCATTGATAATATTAATAAATAGATAATAAAAATACTAATTATGTTAATTTAGAAATAAAATATCTAATAAAGTAATAATTATTATGTTTTTTTTATTATTTGGTATTGCATATATTGACATGTTTCATGCATATTTTAAGCATGAAATGAAAAGAATCTTAAGTACAGAAATGGATGTTTTAAGAAGATCAGCTGGAAAATCTAGAATGGATAGAATACAAAATAAAGGAAATTAAGGGAAATTATGGGTGTACAAGAGGAGCCGGACATCATAGACATTATAGAAAAGAAAATATTACAGTGGTATGGCATGTCAAAAGAATGCCAGAGCAAAGATTGCCTAAAATTGTTATGGAATGGATCCCAATGGAAAGGAGGAAGAGAGGAAGACTGAAGAAAATTTGGATAGAAGGGGTACAAGCGGCTATGAATTTCAGAGGATTGGAGGAAGATCAATGGATGGACAGAGAGGAATGGCATTTGGTTTCCAGAAGATGGTAGCAGCTGCCATGATACTGGATGATGATGATATTTATTAGTTTTATTCTTCACTTTCTTTATTACTTTCTACCCCTTGATTTTTCACTAGTTGAGTGAAGGGAAGGCTGTCAGTTTTTCCTTTTTTATTTTTTTTTTACTTTCATTTTTTTCCATACGTTTTAAAACACGCTTTATCAAATGAATGTGAACATTTCCTAGCAACTACATTCATAACAACTGTAGTATTGATTCCAATCTTACTAATGCATTTATTTCAAACATCACATCAAGTGTTCAATTGCTGCTGTTAGGATTAAGAAAGTGAATTAATATTTTATTGCAAGATCATTTTAACTAATGGATGAGCTGTAAACATATTAAAACTGGTATAATGCAGAATTATAAGTGGCAAATGCTTTATGTTTGTTGAGTACGTTTTTACATTATTACCATTATTTTCATAATTATTGAACAGAATAATCATTTGCCTCTTCAGAAAAGAGGATAATCCATAGACACTGCTGATCATAATGGGATAGACATGAACTGAAAGGTCGGAAGATATTCCCATATGAAATATTAGAAACATTAATTTTACTATTATATTCTTTTTCTTCTTCTTCACCACTGTATAGTTATATGCTAGGCTTTCAGTATGTTCAATCGAGAAACCGAGAATATTTCCAATGTTTCTTTGGTTTTCTAGGTGACTTCCTTCTAACTGCTTATAGTCTCTTGATATACAAACCATTCTGTTCAGTGTCATTTGAAATATAAATGTGCAAATTTAATTCATATCTTCTCTTATTCATTTATTGCTTGAGTATCCAGCTGTCTCCTTATTTCCTAATTTATAATTTTCTTTCTCCTTGTTTTATACAGGATTTCCCTTAGAGCATTCAATTTACATGTTTCTATTATCTATTTTATTCTTAAAATAACAGACCTAGACTCTGAGGAGTAGGTCAGTATTGCTGTAACACTGCTTTTATTTTCATTTCTTTATTTAAATATTTGTCTGCCGCAGTGGACTAGTTGTTATGTTCCTTGCATCTGGTCCTAAGGGTTGTGGGTTCAAACCCGGCCGGGGTCGATTGATTTTGCTAGGATAGAAAAAATCCAAGGAGCAAGTTCTCTTGGAGAGACTTTAAGCCATTTAAGTCTGAAGATTTTCAGGCTCATAAAAGATCCTCAAGTCTGAATAAAGAGTCCTCTAAGCAAAATTTACCAACCTTTTTATCATCCTTGCAATACCTTAGTTGCCTACTAGATGTCTCATTCAGTCAGTATGTTGACTGCATACCAGTCATGACATATTTCAGAAATATCATCAGCAGCAGCATCAAGGATTAAACCTGCTGGTCTGTTCCAATCTCATGTTAGAATTGGTCTGTCCATCTTTTACTGGGTCTTTCAAAATTTCTTCGTCCTAGTGGTTTGTAATGAAGAATCTGTTTCTTATGTCAGAAATAAGCATAACTAAATTAATTTGGTCTTGTAGTTCCTAACAAAGGGATTTATGCCATTGTAGGTAGATTTAAATATTTACTCTTCCAGATTTTATGTCATTCATGCATTCTGCTATCTTGGCTGATTTATAACCCTGACATATAACTTCAATTTGCAGTGATCCCCACTAGTTATATCTCAACTCTTAGATACTTAAAAACCATGACCTGCTCAATCATCCTTCCCTCAGGTTCCTACTTGCATTTCAAAGGAAATTTATGCATGGTCATAGGTTTAGTTTTAGTAGATGGTATTTTCATATTAACTCTTTGACAGATGAGATGGAATTTAAATAATATCTATGTATGTCAACCTTATTATCTGCCTGAGGACAGCATCATCAGCATAACAGACGATTTTAACTTCATTGTTCCCTATTTTATACACATTTTGGTACGAACATATTTTATTATCTTATTCATTATTAAAATATATGATTTGTACATTTTTGTATTGAGGTGCCTGTTTTATTAGTTCTAGCATGGGTCTTCCTAGGTTTTTTTTTAATTGAAAGTACTGAATAGGGAAATAATTTTGAGGTGCTGCACCTCTCCAAAAATATAGCGGTTTTCATACAAATACTTCAATATATTATGTATTTGAGGGGATGAAATGAAACAAAATGAACACAATTTGTTGCACCTTTTCATGAGATTACTACATTTTGCCCCTTTTTCTCTCTTTTTTATGTTTCAGCACCTTTTCCTCCACTCTTCTCTGTATTTTAAAAATATTTGAGAGAAAAAATATATTTTTTTTCTTTAACAGCTTTTAAAATCTCAATCATAAGTCAACAATATTAAATAAATATTAAAATATAATGTATGCAATTAATACCCCAGAAACAATAGCCAATCTGCAATGTGAAGTCAACAATAGTAAGTAGTAAATATTAAAATATAATTTATGTAAACCAACAATAATTTATATCCCAGCAACAATGGCCAATCTGCAGATGTGAAGTCAAATTTAAATTTCAACAGTGTTGCAGCAACAGTTTAAAATAAGTTCAGTTAGTACTGGCAATAATTTAATAGTTTTCTATGTATCGACTTGTTGGCTGTTTTACTAGTCTGAACCACAATGTATTTTTATTAGTATTACAATTGGGCTTTCACAACAATAACATGGCAGATGTTAAGAAGGATAAGTTGTGCACACTTTCAGAAGAATTCAAAATGAAATTTATTGAAACTAATGGCATCATTCTTCAATGTTCTGTCTGTGAAGTAAAATATTGCAATAAACTAAGTATCTATGGATTACCTCTTATGGACTCTACAAAGAAGAAAAATTTGGTGCAAAATGATATGCATATTATATAAACTGAATTCTTGTAACTGGTTTAAACCTTAATTCAATTGTTTCAGCAGCATCTTTTTTTGCATCTTTTTGTATGTATTTTCAGAATCTTTCTCCCCCCCCCCTTTTACAAACAAAATTTGCACCTTAAAATTCTTTCCCTAGTAATGAATATGGCTTAGATTATAGAGCAGTAACTGTCTTCATTATTTTAAATTCATAGAGAAAGCAGAAATGCATTCCACATGTCTTTACAATCCTGCATTTACTGGGAGGCTCTACGGTAGATCGCTGATAATAGCCAGGTTTTATAAAGCCATTGGAAAGAACATATTAAGAGCTCATTTTGATTAAAAACATTTTTTTTTATCTTAACAAACGAAGAATAAGTTATTTGAAAACTGGTGGTTGTACAAACCTGAAACACCCATAATAATCATCTTTGTGCAATAATCTTATTCAAAAAAATGGAATTAATAGTGTTGTAGTAGAAGGCACGTCACATCAGGAAAGCATGATAGGATGTAAAAGAATCCACAATTATCCACACTTCAGCATGTAATGATTGTTGTTATATCTCAACTTACAACATGGGCAGGGTTAGTAAAGTAACTTATTTATTTTTTAATTTATAAATGAGTTGGATAAAATGTTTTTATATCTCATCTCATAAAATTCCGTGTTTTCACAATACTGGTTTCAAAGACAATTTTGCCTTCATCTTCAGTCAAATTCCAACTCATATATAAATTGAAAATACCTCATAATATTGCTTCCCAATATAATTTTCATTAATTTATTTGTGTATTTTACAAAAAATTACAAGTAATGTATGTGGCATAGAAAACCAATTTTCTGATGTAACTATCCTAAATTTTTAAACTTAATTTTATTATGTATTTCAGATTTTTTAAAAAATAGTCACATATTGTATCACCGAATTCCAAAACAATAATGCTGTTGAGTTTTTCTCATGAAAAGATTTTGGAAAAAAATGTTACAGGTCTTCACCGGTCCTATCTAGTAGACACCAAAAATGGCCATGACGAAGATTTGTGTGTGTGTGTGTATGTGTGTGTATATATATATATATATATGTTATAATTAAATCTTTAACATTGAGCAATGCAAGCTTAATATGGTATGATAAGAAAAATAAATGCCTGGACGGGATTCGAACCCGGATCTCTGAGTCTGTACCTCAGCGTGATATCCGTTACACTACCAGGCGAATCCAATTCAAACACTTATTTTTCTTATATATGTATTATACTCTCCATTATTACTAGATGTCGCGAGAACACTGTCTTCACTGCCATCTAGTAGCTGACTATATCAAGTAAGCAAATTAAAGAGAATATTTATTTTACTTTATAGCAGTGACCAAGCGTCACTGCTATAAAGTAAAATAAATATTCTCTTTAATTTGCTTACTTGATATAGTCAGCTACTAGATGGCAGTGAAGACAGTGTTCTCGCGACATCTAGTAATAATGGAGAGTATAATACATATATAAGAAAAATAAGTGTTTGAATTGGATTCGCCTGGTAGTGTAACGGATATCACGCTGAGGTACAGACTCAGAGATCCGGGTTCGAATCCCGTCCAGGCATTTATTTTTCTTATCATACCATATATATATATATATATATATATATATATATATATATATATATACATATATATATATGTGTGTGTGTGTGATATGAAAAGATAAATGAATGCTTGAGTCGGGATTTGAACCCTAGTCTCTAAACTCTGTATGTTTAGCGCTCTAACGACCTGAGCTACCCAAGTATTCCAACACAAACATACATTTTTCTTATATATGTAGTATTCTCAATTCACACAAAAGGTAGCAGAAAATCATTCCGACTGACATCTTGTGGCCAATATAACAGTTAAGAAATTATTTAAAGAGAATATTTACTTTATAGCAGTAATGCTTGTATATTTAGATGTTATAACTATATTTTTGACATTTGGCAATGAAGGCAAATATGATATGAAAAGAAAAATGAATGCTTAAGCCAGGATTTGAACCCGAGTCTCTAAACTCTGTACATTTAGTGCTCTAACGACCTGAGCTACCCAAGTATTCCAACACAATTCATATTTGCCTTCATTGCCAAATGTCAAAAATATAGTTATAACATTAAATATACAAGTGTTACTGCTATAAAGTAAATATTCTCTTTAAAAATTTGCTTAACTGTTATGTTGGCCACAAGATGTCAGTCGGAACGATTTTCCGCTACCTCTTGTGTGAATTGAGAATACTACATATATAAGAAAAATGTATGTTTGTGTTGGAATACTTGGGTAGCTCAGGTCGTTAGAGCACTAGAGTTTAGAGACTCGGGTTCAAATCCCAACTCAAGCATTCATTTTTCTTTTCATATCATATTTGCCTTCATTCCCAAATGTCAAAAATATAGTTATATATATATATATAATTATCGGGTTCAAATCCCAATTCAGGGATTAATTTTTCTTTTCAAAATAATATATATCCATCCATAGTAATTCTGCCAGAGGGCAGGTCTTTCACTGCAATCAAGCATTTTCAAGCTATGCTTTGCAGCTTCACTAGGGAATTGTAGGTGTGGTAGCTTCCCGTTGCTATATGTATGTCTGTTAATGCTCTAGATGCTGCAAATATTATTTTTCAGAACAAAATTCAGCATATAGCAATCAATTTAAAAAAGTCAAGTCAAGTTCACTAATCAGCAAAATCAGACCATTAAGAATAAGAGTCAACCTGAAACAAAAATTTTAAAATCACTCTAGAGTCCACGATTTTTAATTTTTAGTATGGTAAAAGTACATGCTATTAAAATGAATCAAGGAAGGTATTTTCCAAAATCAGCAAAATCTGACAATTAGATTTACCTGAAATCCAAAATTAAAAATTCAATATAGCAGCCACCATCTCTGTATTTCAGTTGTTACTAAAATAATTGCAAAACTGAATAACCACAAAAAAGAACATGTACAAAGGTTTTAAAAAATATAACATTTCTACTCATAAAGCTGACAATATAAAAAGGAAATGAATGAGAAAGTAAATGAGCTGACACAAGAAAGAATAGATGTAGTTAATATAAATGACGGTTGGAAATTGTTAAAAATCCAAAATATCTCCACACCTGTTAGTACATTAGGAATGCAGAAAAAAAAATAGTTTGATGAAGATTGCCAACAAGTAACAAAGGAGGAAAATGAAGAAATATCTATGTATGTTACAGAGAAGTTGCACAAGGGAATCAAGAGGAATATAAAAATAAAAGAAGAAAAAAATTATAACAATCACAAAAAATGCAGTTTCTTTCAACCCTATAATGCAGTGGTACTCACTAGAAATTACAAGAGAGCCAAATATCTAGTTCAAACTGAACCAACATTAATTTGAGATAAGATGTTTAAAAAAAAAAAAGAGTAATATCACAATCTTGTTATAGCACATAAAAAACCTGAAGCCCATAAAAGGCTTCTAAGAAAAAATTGCATGGTGTAATTTGGAACAAAAATATTACAAAGGAAACTAAAATGAAAATTTATAAGAGCATAATACAGAATATTTTGTCATATGGAAGCAAAACTTGGTCTTTGACGGAATTACAAAAGAATAAAATTAGAACAGTTGAATTTGATTATTTTAGAAGAAGCCTCCAAAAAACAAGACAGGATAAAATAAGAAATGAATTCCTTTGGAGAGAAATGAAGGTCACCACATCTGTTGTTAAGAGAATTGAAAATCAAACACTTAAATGGTATGGCCTTGTATAAAGAATGGAAAATGAAAGATGGCCAAAAAATATATACCAATGGTCACCCCCCTGGAAGAAATAAATGTGGCAGACCAAGATGGAAATGGAAAACCTACGTCAGAACAATAATGGAGAATAGAAATTTGGAAGAGGGAGATTGGAATGATAGAGATAAATGGAAACTGAAGACGGCAAACCTATAAGTGGGGGAAAGCCAAAGAAGAAGAAGAAGAAGAAAAAAATTGCCAGTCCTTTCACAAACCAGATTTGAATTGCAACATTGATCACCTAACTTATTAAGTAAGTGCCTTGTATAAAACATTAACTAACTAGACGAAAAAAATAGATATGAGGATATTTTAAATAAATTTATACACTCATACTGAATGATAAATTAATTTTTGAATAGATAGAGAAAATTGTGTACAAAGTAAGATGTCCAGTGGTCAATGCACCAGTAAGTAGAACTAGAAATCTTGAGTTCAAATCCCAGTTTTAGCAAAAAATTTTCTCTTCAAAAATTGATTTATTGTTAAGTACAGTGTGATTCAGAAATATGGCTATACATTTGATCGCATTTTGTGACGAAAATATTATTATTAAAGGAAATATGATATCATTGGAAAGGGAATCCTTCAAATTACAACAGTAGAACAAAACAAAACACTTACAACACTAAGCTAGTTACTTTATTGCTTTAAACTGTTTGCTGTTTACATCCAAGCATAATTGGCAACGCTTTGGGAAGTCATTCATTGCATTACGATACATGTTTAGAGGAATAGCTCTAATTTCTTCCTCAATCACTAATTTCAGCATGTCAACGTCTTGAGGTTTCCGGGCATAAACCTTCTCCTTCAAATAACCCTACAACCAATAGTCACATGCTGAGAGGTCAGAGGAATGGGCTGGCCATTCAATGGGGCCTCTTCTTACCACCCACCTGTTTTGCAAATGATCATCCAAAATTTCCCTCACTGCAATTGCATAGTGAGGAGGCGCACCATCCTGCTGGAATAAACATTGTTCATGTTCAGCATTTTGCATTACCGGCAGGACAATTTGTCTAAGGATATCACTATATTGATCACCATTAACAGTCTCATCCAAAATTCGCATTCCTAACACTCCTTCCCATCCGATTATAGCCCAAAGAGTGACTTTGCCGCATCTTAACATTGGGATTCTCTTTACCATAATAGTGACAATTGTGTCGATTAACACATCCGTTCACATGGAAAACAGCTTCATCAGAAAAGTGCAATTTTCTGTACCAATGTTCGTCGTTTGCTGATTCCCTTACAACAAATTCACAAATTTCTATTAGCCTGTCAGGGTCCTCTTCATTAAGTTCGTGAACACGAATTGGTTTGAAGGGGTGGTACTTCTCACACTTCAAAACATGACACACACTCGATTGACTGATATGAAGCTCACATGCAGCTTGACAGGTTGATTTTTGTGGGCTAGCGTCAAATGCCTCCACAATTCTTTTTGTTGTTTCTGCATCCGTGCTAATGTGAGGCCTTCCAGGAGGTTTGATTTTCTGCATCCTTCCTGTTTCCAGCAGTCGTTTTCTCCACTTCCCCACAGTCGACGGCTGCAATGCTACGTTAAACTCACGTCTTGCCTGTCTTGCAGCCCCATGATCATTAGCATACGTTATTGCCCATGCAGCAATTGTAATTTGCTGTTGCATATTCAATGCCATTTTGACTAATGGCGTAAGTTATACACTGTTTTGTTTTATTCCATTGTAATTTGAATAGTTGCCTTTCCAATGGTAATTTCATATTTCCTGTAATGGTAATATTTTCATCACACAACATGATCAAACATATAGCCATATTTATGATTCACCCCGTATGAGTGTATAAATTTACTTAAAACATTGTAATATTAAGCATTACAGCTATAATAGAAGTATTAAATCCTATCAACGTCTTATTGAATTAGAAGCAGTCATGTTGCTCTGTGAATAATGGTTCATACTGTGTGCACATGGGATTATTTAACATAGAGAAAAATTTCAGTCTAAAATGAGATGTCCAGATAGCATAACAGTCAATAAACTAGTACTTAGAACTAGAGATCTTGGGTACAAATCATAGTTTTGACTAATTTTTCTCTTCAAAAATTAGATATGAGGAATTGGGAAACAAAATAGGCTATAAGTTTGATTTTATCATTTATTTCTTTTAACTTTCATCCTTTTATTTTCACAATAATTAATCACAAACAAAAACCTCAAATCAATTATTAAACATGTGCACATAAATTCCAAGAACATTAATGGAAGAAGCACATTTAAAAATAAGATAACTTGCATAAATGGGGTTATATTCACTCATTTTTTACTTTTACATCTATATAAATAAAGTTACTTTTTATATTTACATTTTTTAACATTTATACAAAACAAAACTTGCAAATACTGCATTTATCTATGAATCGGTTGCATGCATAAATCACATCCTAATATGAAAAAAATGGTACAACTGCCTGCCTCTGCGGTGTAACAAGTATCTACGCAGTATCCCAGGAATTCTAAGTTTTATCACAGCTATAGGATCAGGAATGGGGTCCACTCAACCTGAAAAACTACTTTATGAGAAGTAGCAAAATTAAATTAATAAAACAGAAATTAGAGTTGAGAGTCTGTACCACTAATCGTAAGACACTCTCTATTTTCTTAAGCTAGCCAATGAAAATTACTACTTCAGTAGTTTTGGCTATTTGCAGCTGTCATGGCACAAAAAAAAAAAGAGCGAGAGAGAGTGACACAAAGTTAAAAATACAAAATATGTTCTTAAAATATGGCAATTTTTCAGAAATGAAAGATGATCTGCTCATTTGATATGACTACTTATTACAACAGCATTTAAACATCTGAAAAATAAGCTCAGTAAGAGCATAATAAAAATTAAAGTTAGGTACTACGTTATACAGAAAAAAATTAATGCAGACAGCTGGTTGGAGCATGTGATCTTGTAAGATACATCCCATAACTTTTACCAGAATTAGTTCAGAAGCTCAAGTACAAGTAATATCCCAAACTTTTTTTATTAAAATTTTGATTACATATGTGCAGCCTATGTATGAGAGTCATTTGATAAGTTATCGAAATCACCACAATAGTTTAGCGCTAGTGCAACCAGGTTCCCGCATAATAACGACTCATCCTTTAGCAGTAAACACATGGCGCATCAGTGCACTGGGTTAAAAGCTGTGGTGTGGACATGTGTTCATTGTTGTTCCCATGTAATAATTGTGAAGATGAAAAAAACTGGATTCGAGCGGTAATAAAATACTGTGTAAAAAAAGGCATGAAGGCAAAAGAAATTCATGCAGATTTTCAGAATACATTGGGGGATTCTGCGCCTTCATATTCAACAGTTGCCAAGTGGACAACCGAGTTTAAATGTGGTCAGGATAGCTTAGACGATGATACGCCGTAGTGGTCAGCCAAGATGTGCCACTACTCCAGAAATAGTTGAAAAAGTGCTCAAAATGGAATTGGAAGATCACCAACTAAAATTGTGAGAGATAGCTGAAGCTGTAGGGATGTAATCTGAATGGGCACATTACGTTTTAAGTGAGGAATTGGGTATGAAAAAATTATCTGCTAGAGAGGTGCTACAGCTGTTAACACCGGATCAAAAACACATCAGAGTGGAAATGTCTGAAGAATGTTTAGCCTCTTTTCACAGAAACAAACAAGATTTTTTGCGCTGGTTTGTGACCACAGATGAAATATGGATCCACTACTATGCCTCAGAGACAAAATAACAGTCAAAGCAGTAGAAACATGTCGATTCTCCACCACCAAAGAAAGCAAAGGCAATACAGTCAGCTAGAAAGGTCATGGCATCAGTTTTCTGGGATGCAAAAGGGATTCTTTTGATCAATTATCTTCCAACTGGTCAAACAATTATAGGACAACACTACATTAACCTCCTGGAACAAGGAAGAAAGTATTGTTCCATCAAGATAATGCACTACCTTACATGTGTGTCATTTCCATGGCAAAAGTACATGAACTGAAGTACAAATTGTTGCCACATACGTCTTATTCTCCTCATATGGCTCCATCAGACTTCCATCTCTTCCATAAGCTGAAAATCTTCCTTGGCAGACTGAGATTCTCTTCAAACAAAGAACTGATAGCCGGAGTTGAAGAGTATTTTGCAGGGCTGGAGGAACCTAATTTTCAAGATGGGATCAAGACTTTGGAACATGCTGGACCAAGTGCATTAGTGTACAGGGAGACTATATTAAAAAATAAAAATAGTTTCAATGAAGTATGTATTTTTTTACCTCATTCCGAGAACTTATCAAATGACCCTCGTATGCATGAAGATGGTGTCATAGAATTTGTAACAATTCTCACAATGCTTCAACAGCCATATCTTTGATAACGGTTGATGGTATTTTAAATGTTTTTCACGAGATTTTTTTTTTACAGTGCCCCTTGCACCGATTTTTATCAGACAAATGACTTCTATATCCATTAGTTCATAATAATTCTTATAAAAGGGATAGTCAGCTTGTAGATCTTTTCAAGATTAACTTCTTCAGCTTGGCCTCAGGGCATTTCAAATCTGATGGTAGAATTCAAAATGTATCCAACCAGAGCTCCAGATCTGAAAGTGATATTTTGATAAATGCTGTCATTCTCGATGACCCTGTGAACCTCTCCATAGGTATTGTAACAATTATTCAGTAGCACTTTTAGTAATGATAGATTTAATCATACAATGTCTGCTGTTTTGAAGACTTTCTCCAAATGGACAGTATCTCAAGACATGAGGCGCAGTTTTTATCTCGCTGTGGCATAGTCTGCAACTGTTACGGTGGAAGTTAAGCCCAGCCGTAACGTAGCGTAAAAAGAATCTTTATGTTTTAAGAGGTCTTTGGCCCGAGCGGTTGGCCTTGGTTTTGGTGTTAATCCCTCATATAAAAAACACAGTAAACAATAAAACAACATTATTTATTTGAATAACACAAAACATAAAGAAATATTAAAACCATAAACATATAAAACAACGTATTAAAGCCAGCTAAAATCGCCATATTGAAAAGCTCCGAAAAGACTAAAAACTTGATAAAACTCAGAGAGAGAAAACAATCAATTTTGGTTATTATTCTAAGTTATTTGACCCTTAGGTCTTCTTAATTTCATGCAATCAATAAAATTATTCTAAGTTCTCTGGACCATTTGGTCCTTTAAATAAACTTATGTTTGACAATGACCATTAAAAAAACCATTAACTTTTTAGAGTGATAATAGTATAAATACATCTTACCCATGTAGAGCTGCCTCATGGAGGACCCCCATGGTCCTCCAGCCTGTTCTCCCAGGAGGACCTGAAGCAAATGCTTTGGTCCTCCACACCATCCTGAATTCGTTAGAAAAATCGCGAATATTTATATGATAATTTTTAAGTTTCTAATCAGGGTAAACTCGGGTGGAAAGTTAGCTTTTTCCCTTCAATACATGTGGGGTTTTTTCCATCGGTTTTTACTTACAACTTTCACATGATATAGTTCAAAACCTTCATCTATGTCAAAATGGAAAACTCTGTTCCACTTTCACTTCTTGCAGCTCAAATTCACCCTTATCTAATGTGGTCATCTCTGGTCTTTCTGACTAAACAATGTTGATATGACTTTACATCCTGGAATCTTGTGACATGGTTTTGATCCAGGATATAAAACATTATAGATTTTTACTCGCTTTTTTTATATTTAAAAGGTCCTTTGAGTATGACTAATTTGTATTTCAATGCAGTTATTTATTTCCTATCTTCTGATATAATAAACAAGTATATATGTATATCCTTTATCGGTTCTTTATAGTATTTTATTATTATGGCAGTTAGGCCCTAGTGTAGGCGTAACAGCAACAATTGATTTGAGTCTTGCCTGGAATGGCACATAATAAAGCTACAATACAAGTCACTTTAAGAGTGTCACTCTCTCTCTCCTCAATGCTCAAGACGCCTTGGTGATTTAAACCCTGAAGTTGGCAAGGTATATCCACACATAGACAATGATTCCTTTCTGAGGAAGCCCCATTTAATAACACTGTGACTTTCAACTCATAAGTTCAATAAGCAGGTTAGACAAAGAACAGATATATTTCATTGCAAATTATATATGTTATTAAATTTTGCAAGATAAACTGATATACAAACATTAATTTAGTTTATTATTTTATTTATTGTATATATTTTTTAATCCTTTGTTGTTTCATTAGATAATTTTACCTAAATAACTGTGACCCATTCATTTATCAGTTCACGAAATGCTACTGCATGTAATTTATACTTGTACAAATTTCTAGAAACATATGTGAATGAACAGAATCTTTCCAGCATTGGGTGCATGGGTATACTGATGTTCCATTATTCTTCATTTGGATTAAATTGAACAAATATCACAAGTAATGTAGTGACTGCCCCTATAATTGAACTCAGTACTGTAAAGTTTAATGTGAAAAAACCACAAACTGTAAACTTCACTTGTTTCTCCTTTACAAGATCCAAAAACAGTTTCAATTCATCACAAGTAATAGCATCAATTCCAGGCAACAAAAGTAACTTCTGCAGCAGGCATGATGTCCTCCAGGATTCCTGTGTTATCTTGTTGCATGATCCTGTGATGCAGAATAAGAGCATGAAGTCCAAAAGAGCCCAGACAAATGTTTCCATTGCATAAATTGCTTCTATCATATCAAAACTGGCAATACTCTTTATAGTAACAAATGTATAATATAAGTTTGAGGTTAATTCAACAAACGTGGAAGTTGTGAACATTAAAATCTGAACTTGATACATCAAATTAATTCTGCTACATATCTCATATATGAAATAGTATAAGATTTCCAATGCACGAATTTGAGATTTTTCTTTCCCAAAACTGTTAATTTTGGTTGAAGTTCCAATCCAAATTTGTACAGTATCACTGCAATGCTTATTCATAGCTTCATGAAATTCATAAATTCTTAAATCTTTTTTAAAGATAGAAAAATTTGGAAAATTTGATGATCTCAACAAATTCTCCCAGATATTTTCACTAAAAAATTCTTCAGAATTTTCCATGGGTGAAGAAAGATGTAAATTTATGCAGTGCAGCTTCTGTTTGAGCAGCATTACAAAATTCACAAATTGTGCAATAGTGATTAAATGAACGAATTCACACAAATATATTGTATATAAAAATGGATTCCATAAATTCCAATATATTTTCCAAACCCAAAAATCATAAACATTTCTTGATACGAAAATACACAATACAATAGAAATATGAATAATATTGTTTTTAATGTTCTTATTGTGTGTTTCTTCACTAACCATTAAAATACCATCCAAAATTTTTATTTTGTATAATATGCTATCAATATTTCTACTGATTTTCGTCATACATAAAATGAGGCAAGCTATACTTGTTGCAACTGTTAAAAGCATTTCTAATATCAGATAATTCCTTTGATTGTTAGGGAGTTTGTAATTTAAAATAACTATACAACTTGCAGCAGTAAGAATAATGAATATCATAAGAATACTTTGCGCTATTTCAAATACAGAGCCTTTTTTTAATCTTAAACAGGTTTTCCCTTTTTTCTCAGATGCCTGTACATTAACTAATTTGAATGGTGCCAAACCTGCTACTTTTGACAGATAATACAATAATATCATGCTTGAATATACATCAGAAGACTGGTGTTTCATGTTTATTTTATACATATATTCATAATATTTCCAATTTCATCACATTTAGTTTTTAATCTCAATATTACCTTTTAACAAAATTTAGAATGATATATCAAAAGTAGATTAATCTACATGCCCTTCAAACTATAGGATAACAATTTTATAAACTAACATTTTACCAGTATATCACCAGTATTCAAGAGGGATACTGTATTTCCACTACTCTTTTTGACTTTTTCTTTCTTTATACTTAGCCAATGTTATTCCTTAAAACAATTTCCACAATACATACTATAGAAATATACAGCCATGTAACTATACCTGCAAAATTTTGAAAATTGTTAATTAACATATTGAAGCACAATCGAACCTCTATATCTATTAAGTGCTTTTGGATAGACATAATGATTTGAAATATCGAAAATTTGAGATATAGAGAATACAAGAAAGATAAAGTAAGCTAAAATTATGGTATGTATGGTATATTAGCTACAAGTAATCTACATAATTAAAAATTGATTCTTCAATTTCATTTTAGTAAAATATTGTGGTTTATAGTTCATATGCAGATATTTACTTTACTTTACTGTACTTATAAAATCATTTGGTTGGAGAGAAGTCTGTCATACTCCTTTGTTTTTTTATTCTGCATATTAATTGGAATACTAAATATTTTTCTTCTTCTTTACATTCTTCTCAATTTCTGATTTATCTCTAACTTTTCACTCATACTTTCAGATTTTAAAACTTGCTTCTTCTTTATGGTATCTACTTCACTGATCAGTACTGGATTCAATTATAATAATCTGCATTAAATTCTATTGAAACATTGTTTTTCAATTTTTTGTGAAGAACACAGATTTTCCAAAGGTGAACACCAATTTCAGATGCATGGAGTATCATACTAAGTTCATTAACTTATTTCATCTGCCTACCACACTTTGGTAAAGTAATGGTACTTCATCCCTTTTATTAAACACATATTATTACCCTAAATTCAAATAAAGAAATATGTTTTATATATGCATGTAATATCCTTTGACATATCAAAAAATTCAAGTAAAAGAACTTTGAGTTATAGGGTGGGAAGATTAAATATATACACTATTACTAGAAAATTAAAACTACTTCGAGGTACAGAAAATTTGAGTTATCAGAGTTCAACCTGCAGAAGTTTGATTGTATGTATGTGTGTGAGTTTGTGTGTATACTGTTATTTTCTTATGTTTAAAGAACAAACTGTACAACTTTGTGGCACTACCAAGTGTATTATAGGTAATGAAATCTGGAAAATAAATAATCCTTAATCAGCTATGATTTTTTCTGTAAAGACTAAAAGAGTACAAATTTTCTTAAAAAAAAAAAAAAGATAATTGTAAGTAACAACACTTGAATAAAAAACAATTTTTAAAAATTATAATTACAATGTATTTCAAACAGATAGTTAAGGAATCCCTCTACAAATGATGTATGTCCCAGAAGACCAATGAAAAACAATGTGAACAATGCAGTTGTATGTAGACCTAGTTCTTGATAATATTTTTTTACATTCATTAATTCTCGGTTTTATTTTTAACTTTCTTTATTACTTTCTATTCCTTCATTTATACTGTTAGATGTAAGAGAAAGCATCATGGTCTTGTCTGCCGGTGTAAATAATATTTTTCTCTCTTATTTTCAGTAGGCCTACAGTTCAAACTGCACTTTATCAAAAGAATGTGAATATTCTCTAGCAAATGTATTGATAATAACTTCAGTATTGACTTCAATCTTACTAATGAATTTATTAAAACATCACATCAAGTGGTCAGTTGTTGCCATTAGGATTAAGTGAATTAATTTTATAAGATAATTTCAACTAATGGATAAGGTGTAAATTTATAAAATAGTTTTAATCCAGAATTATAAGTGACAAATGCTTTATCTACATTGACAGTTTTCACATTATTACTCCTCTGGCACGACAGGCCTACAAGGCCCTTAGCCTACCAGCCAGCTGCTGGCCTCACATCCACATGTGTCAATCACAGAGGTAGATGATAATCAGCCAGTGTAAGGGGTGACATGTGGTCAGCATGTCGAGTCCCCCAGCCATTATAGCTGGTTTTCTCAACCTGGAGCCGCTACTTATTGTAGCTACCCAAATGCATCATGCTGGGTGGGCACCAGTCCCATACTGGCCAAAATACCATGAGAAAATGTCTTCCCCCATGGAGACTCGAACCAGCGCAAGTCCCGTAGCTCTGCGCCAAGGCTTCCTGCCTTAACCACTCGGCTACGGCGCGGGACTTTCACATTATTATTATCTATTATTTTCATAATTTATAAATACAATTCATTCATTCATAGTGTTCTGCCCAAGAGCAGGTCTTTCACTGCAAACTCAACATTCTCCACTCTTTCCTTAACTCAGCCTTCCTCTTTGTATCTGCACACAAACCATTTATTTTAATATCGTCTATCATCCGATGTCTTTTTCTGCCTCTAACTTTCTTTCCATTGACCATTCCTTCTAGAGCAACTGTCAGCTGGCAGTTTCTTCTTAGCCAGTGGCCAATCCAATTTCTTTTCCTCTTCTTTATGAGTTCTAGCATTGTTCTTCCTTCACCCACCTGTCAAGCACATCTTTATTTTTAATTTTGTCTGTCCATTTTATACGTTCCATCCTCCTCCATATCCACATCTCAAAAGCTTCCAGTCGCTTTTCCTCATTCCGTCGTAATGTCCAATCTCTGCACCATTCAATGCTACACTCCACACAAAGCACTTCACTAGCCTCTTCCGTAATTCTTTTGCCAAAGGTCCACAAAAAATGCTTCTCTTCTTGTTAAAAGCTTCTTTTGCCATTGCTATCCTCTGTTTTACTTCTTGACTGTAGTTCATGTTACTACTGATAGTACAACCCAAGTATTTGAAGCTCTCCACTTGCTCAATGGCCTCATCTTTAATCCTCATGTTTATCTTCCTTGGTTTCCTTCCTATAATCATGGCCTTCATCATATTTATATTTATCTTCATTCCATAATCCTCGTACTTGTCATTTAGCTCCATCAGCATGTTCCTCAGTGTCATTGCATCTTCTGCTAGCAAAGCCATATCATCAGCAAATCTTTTATGCACTTAATTCTTCTTCCTCCTATGTTTATACCTCATATATTCCTGAAGCAGTTCTTTATTATGTCTTCCAGGTAAATGTTAAAAAGAATAGGTGATAGAGGACATGTTTGCGGAAACCCCCTTCCAATTTTTTTTTCCTCTGACATAAACACAATATGCTGATATTGTAAAGCAAAGAAAGCTAGCAAAACTGAATTGGTTAACGAGGCAAATAAAATAAATTTAGAACAAATGGGTAATGGATGAAAATCACTAGAGAATATTTGGGAGAAGGTTAACGATCCTCAATTGAATGCAGAAAATAGGAACATCACAGAATTATATCAGGGAATTAGAACAGAAATGGTCTCAGGCTAGAACAAATATGAGAACAAATATGATTAAAAATTAAAATGAGAATATGGGATTGCAGATTCTGGGGATGTATTAAAGAGATTGAAAAATTACTTTAATCAGCTATTAAATATATGTGTAGAACAGGATACTGAAGAGGATTTTCTCTCAGTGGGGTGTACTTTTAAATTTTAAACCACACTAGCACAGTGTGGTTTTTACATCAATATATTTACAGTCAATAACAATAATACATAAGTAATTCTTTATTAGTGTTCTCACCAGACCTTTTAGTAGAAATTGTGGGTGCAATAGCATTGGAAACATTCCTCTTTCATTCTTTCTTGCAAAGTGCAAAAGGAGCATATGTAGCGAGTTTCTTTTCTTGTGTTCACTCCAAATGCGGCAAGTTTTGGAGGGGTATTTTTTCTTTCCAGTCACAATTGGTGTTAATTTATGTTTCTTCATGTCTCAGCCTTCCTGGTCGGTCTTGACATGGTGTTCTAGAAGTGGTTTCCTTTTCTCTGTCTTTCTTCCTCTTCCCTGTCAGCTGTTCCTAATTTCATGACTACCCAACAAGAGGCTGTTTCAAGCAAAAAAAATCTGTTTGACATTTTGTTGTTAGGGTTTTGAAATTTATAGACCCTGAAAACATTAAAGAGTGCACAATTCAAAAGCCACAATACAACTTCCTTGCTTCATTTCACCGTTTTTCTAAGGATGGAGTAATATGATAGGTACTGGTCAGCCCTGTCTATACCATTCACATATTTGTTATATTGAAGTAAGCTGTTTATAATTATATACCAAGAGGACGAAGATCACTGGGCCGTCCTATGAAACGCTGGAGGGAAAATTTTCTATAGGATCGTAACAGGCCTTGGCCTAATACTTGGAAGGAAGAAGAAGTATTCAATAAGGCATTTTTACAACTTTACCCCTCCTACTCTCATGTTGCCTGATGCAATGTGCTAACCATTCTTACGTCTCTTTTATCTTGCCATGTTTGAAGCAAACTTCCCCCTTATTACAAAATATTCTTTCTCCTGGTTTGAGATTATTTCCTGCTTCCACAAATGATTTTTGAAGCTCCCTGTTAATCCGTATTGTTCCACAAACTCGCGTCTTTCTTTCGAGCAAATTTTCAGCTATAGCCACACTATTATAATAATTATCCTGGTAGACATGATGCCACAGATAAAAATTCGGCTCCAGAATGCAAAATAGTGTTTCTTACAATTTTTTTCCCCTCTACAACATATTTTTACAGGTTACATATATATTCCATAATCGCCTAACTACCCGCACTAAACTTCCATATTTCACCAGCCGTCTGTCTTAAAACTGTAAACTACTCTTTCTGTAAAGATGGAAATTTCATAAAAGAGAAGAGAGGGGTACAAAAACAACTAAAATTTATTTCGCAATGAGAAAAAATAAAATTGCATGCCTCCTTCAAAAGCAAAGAGGCAAGGAAATCATACAAAACATAAAAACGAAAATCTCCATGGCCGGTCGTCTAGCGCTGAACATTTAAACACGGAGATCTATGTGGCCCATCACCATTGTGTTAAGTTACATGGTATATTTTCAAAGTCCTATAGAACAACTGTGCCCATGCGCCAGAGTTTATAGAGCCAGCGATAACCCATCAACGAACCACATATCGATTATCATCCTTGCCACATATCGATAACGTACTAAAGTTTATACAGTTTACGCTAGATGGCAGAACATAACTGTGAAATTTAAATGACCAATCTTTGCAATAAATCCCCAAATCTATGTTAAAAAATATACTAATAAATAATAATATTAAAATTACCAAATGTTTATTACAAATGGGTGTACACTTACTTATCACTTCCTAACCCGTTCCAACCAGCGTTCGGAAAAATCATAGACTAAGTAATATACACTATGAAGAAAAATAGCAGTCAGCCATCACAATATTGTCTAACAGAGTCATAATGTTGTGATTCGCATATTTAAATAAATATTTAAAAATTATCAAATATTGTTATAAAAATTATGTGAAAAAGTTTAAAATATTAAAAATTTTAATAAATACAGATAAATTGAAAAACCAATGGTAACCATAACTGCTGTTCAGCCTAAAATTAGATTACAACTTTCAGAAAAACTTGTTTACCTTCCCTAATAAATTTTCTAAATCCTACAGAATAACGGTGCACATGAACAAAATTTTTTAGAGTTGTCACTAGATGGGACCACATATCTGAAGTCCTACAGAAAGTTTATAGAGTTGTTGCTAGATGGCAGCACATACAGTATGACCAATCTTTGAAATAAATTCCAAATTGTTTATTAGAAATGGATGTACACTAAGTTCTCACTTTCTAACCTAACAAAATAAATTCCATGCATATTTACTTAAGTATACACTATGAAACCTTCGCTAGTCCAGAGAGATACCAGAATACAGTTATACAAAACCTTAGCAAGACCGGCACTTTGCTGTGGCAGTGAGGCATGGTCTTTGAGGAATGGAGGAGGGACCAGGGCAACTTCTAGTGAAATGAGATTCATGAGGTATACAGCAGGATATACCAAATGGGATCACATATGCAATGAGGATATCTTGAAGGAACTACGTTTATAACCGGTCATTGAATATATAGATACCAGAACAACTGGATGAATCATTCGCAATGAATGAGTTCAGATAAGAGTTCCCAAGGCCATGCTTCGTTATTGTCCAACAGGGAAGAGATCTTTGGCCCGTCTAAAGAAAAACTGGATACAAAATTCATCAGTGAGATCGTAACAGGCCTATAGGCCTAAGACTTGGTTCGATGAAAAAGTGTATAGTAATCAGATAGCCCACTAATCTGATATCACTAACACTAACCTAACAAAAATAGTACCAACCTAACAAAAATATGTGTAATTGAGTTGTTTATGGTGGCAACATTGGAAGAGGAGGAGAAAAATACTAGTGAGTTTCACAATATTATCTAAAAATGTTGTGATGTTACTGAGTTTCTCGTAAATAAATAAATCCTTAAAAATTGTAAAATAATGTTACAAGCATTGTTTAAAAACGTTTCAAATATTACAAAATGTTACTAAAGACAGAAGAAGTACATAGAGTAACAGTATTACAAGAATATACTATGGAAAGAGAAGGAAAAGGTAATACACTGTTGAGCCCAAAATGTCATTACAAATAATAAAAGTGTGTAGTACAACAGTGCCATAAGAATGTACCGGTATGGAAAATCATAATCGACATATACTAGACTTGAGCCGTGTAAATGTTAATAAAAGAAAACTGTAACCCCACAATTTGACAAAAAATTGTGTGGAACATTCTAAAACTACTATTTTATATTTCAAACTTAAGCCCAGGAATCTAGTAAATTATCGAAAAAAGTTACGAGGGAGAAATATGGGCTCAACTATAGATTAGTCCTGTTGCAACATTTTCATGACACTGTTTCAATATGTAAATTTTAAGGGAGTTGAAATTTTCAAGGAAAACCATAAACCTAAATAACATTGTACAATAATATATTCGAATAATCATTCAGAAAAAGTTTAAAATACGTTCGAAATGGTTGTGAATGTTTTTAAAAATAAAACCGTAGGAGTACAATTTAACAAATTGTATGAGGTATTTTAAAAGCCGCGCCCCATATTGAAAACTTGAACCTGTATCGGTAATGCTATATTTGTGATTAATAATATTATATTTCATTTACCTTTCAATGTGTGAGGAGTGCAAGACTGTCTAGAAGTCTGTTGTCCCGAAATTGTCTTCCTATTTTCATCTCCAAACATGTCAAAAATTGAGGACTGCATGATGACAATTTTTCACTTTTAACACTAAGGAATGATTAAGATATCGAAAATCTGTTTAGCAAATAATTATTTTTTGCTTTCTTTACTTCTTTAACACTAACGTTACAATGCACATCAGCGTAGAGAACGAAAGAACATATCAGTTTGTTTTAAAGTTTAAAACCTGGTTTAAAAGGCTCAACCGCTCAATCACATTAAATTCTCACAAGCAGGAACGAATAGGAACACCAGAAACAGAATCTTTGTAACGATTGGTTAAATTCTGCCGCTAGATGGCACAGTGACCAATATGGCTACTACCAGGGAAAGTAATTTGACTACTTTATACGTGGAATTAAATCGTTTTGGCCAGAACGGAGAGTATGAAAGGGCTTTAAAAACAGCTAATAAAAGTAAAGAACAATCTACATTTTGTATATCAAATTCAGTTATCACTATTTTCGTAGTGTGTTTTTTTTTTAAAAACTTCCATATGTCTGTCCATGCTTGCTGTTCTACTACGTGTAATTGCCTGTCATATATTTTTATCGTTTTCCTTTATTATTACATTCCAGTTCTTCAGAATTTTCCTGATGAAGAGAAAGCTTTCCACTGCAAAGTTGTTTGCTTCATTCAGTTGTCGAGATTCCATGATGGGTTGAAAGCTATAGTGAATCAACCCAAATTATCAGGGTAAGTTCAGTTTAATCTCCAGCCTGATTACAAATTATCAGGGTAAGTTCAGTTTAATCTCCAGCCTGATTACAAATTATCAGGGTAAGTTCAGTTTAATCTCAAGCCTGATTAAGATTGTTGTAATTACTTAGGGAACCTAACCGTTCACTATAGAAGAAATATAATATTCAACGACTGTTCAGTCCTAAGAGTTAAAGTTTAATCCAATGCCTAGCCTCATTAAAAAAAACAAAATGATCCTCTACAGGGTAATAAGAGGTATAGGCTGCCACCTCTTTAAGCAATCTGCACAAAATTCAGGCAGGGTTATCATCATCCATTATTCCCAGAACAAATATCTAGTACTCATTTCCATTAGAGGCTGAGTCAGCAGGTTTAGGCAGATTAAAGATTCTGACCCCCAACTGTTACTCCAACCCCCAACCTTACAAAGGAGTATTTGAATTTAAAGGAAAAGAAAAATTGTACAATAATTCACTCTATATTCTTTTAATTCTACAAAATAGCAGTGCACATGCGAAAATGCTTAAGGATTTGCCAAGCACATATCTGTGAAATCAGTATGATCAAACTTCACAATTAATTCCCAAGCATATTTATAAAAAAAATTCCATGTATTCTAAACATACCTGTTCATAACTTAAAATAAATTACGTACATATTCTATAAACTAATTGGTGTACACTAACTTGTCCCATCGTAACCTAACAAAATGAAGTTAGAGAACATCCATTTCTTAAAAATCTTTGGGAATTAATGGCAAAGGTTGGTCATTCCGATTTCACAGACATGTGCATGCTGCCATCTGCAGGCAATTTCATATGCATGCATATTAAGATTCAGTAGAACTTTGAAAAAATCAGAGATAATTATCACATTTTGCATAGATAGATAAATATTTAATAATTGTGAAAATTGTTTTAAGAATTATTACAAAAGTTTAAAATAGTACAAAATATTAGTAAAAACTGACAAAGTATGTCGTACAAGTGTGATAAAAATATTATATGGAATAGCATAGAGTAAATTATTGTAAAATTCAGCCAAAGGAAGAAATATGTTTCCCAAGAAATTACCGTATTTACTAATAAAACAACATATGTCAATAGAAAGCAAAACCCGCATACACAAAACAATAGTTCGACCAGTTATCGTAACTAGGGCTGATACAACAAAAACTAAACAAGTAATAAGCATGTATATGAAATGAAAATCTTAAGAACTATTCAGGGGAAAACATTATTTGATAAAATGCACAAACAAAAATTAGGGACAAATGTCATATTCAAGACATAACCAAATTTATTATAGATAGACAAAAATATTGGAAGGGTCATATAGAAAGAATGGAAGAAAACCGACTTGCAAAAAGAGCTAAAGAAGATAGACCAATGGACGGAAGAAGAACAAGAGATAGATAGCCAGTGAATGCACATCCAATACATCTTCCTCCAAGGAGCAATTTTGGAAATAAACAGGATGAAAATCCTACAAATTAAGTTTAAGAAGAAGAAGACTAATAAAACATTTACTTTGTAATATATGTATAAAAGGAATATTTCAAGGTTAGAGTGAGTTATTTTTGTTTGCTTTTATTGATATGAGCAGAATCCATTTTTAATAAATTATAAAATTTTAAGGGTGAGGTACGTTATTTGGCGGAGACAATTCTACACTTACATTCTTATGCCACTGATGCACTAAACACTTGTAAACATGTTTCGTACTATTATAAACATTTCTTACTATTTTTCAATATTTCTAAATTACGGAAAATTTGTGCATCAGGTTATAGCAATACGGAAATACTTCATGTAATATCTGCTAGGTGGCTCTCAAATCGGAGTTACCAACACTTGAAAATAATTTCAAACCATATTTAGTGTTAGTATACGTAAAATTAGTTTATAGTGTATTAAATAATATGCATGTAAATTGTTTTGTTAGGTTAGGAAATGAGAACTTGGTTTATGTCCACTTTTATTAGCATTTGAGAATAAATAATATGCATTTAAATTGTTTTCTTTGGTTAGGAAATGGCAAGTTAGTTTACGTACATTTTTTATTTTTAGCATTTGAGAATTTATTCCCAAAGTTGGTAACGCCGATGGCAGAGCCATCTACCGGAGGCTACATTAACCATTACATCAACTACTGCAACTCGCGCATGTGCACTGCGATTCCATGGAACTTAGAAGAATTTGTGTCTGCCAAATAACCGACTTTTTTCAATTTTAAAGTATTTTCATGGTAAAGCTTTGTTTGCTTCCCCCCCCCCCCGTCTGGTATACTGAACCAGTAGCCTCATATTCCTGTAATTTTGCAATCCTGCTCAATCCATAATTCAATGAGGACATTCAGTATTATGTTTCCAAGGGTTATAAACTTGTTCCATAGATGGCAAGGTGATCAGTGCATTTGGTACCACCAACCTATGCAACAAATTCCCAAATGTGCTTTTAAACATGGAGATACACTAGCACATACCATACTATATCTAATTTGTAACCTAACAAAGTAAATCATATACATATTATTTCAATAAACTAATTTGGACTACTTATTCAAAGTTAAAATTGGGAAACACATAAACAGTCATAATGGCGGTTGAAAATGAATGACAAGATCATTTGAAAACTATAGTTACCGTGTTTGAAAAACATGAAATATGAGGTAAGATGTTAAAATGACTCATTAATTTATTAATTTGGACTACGTTAATTTATGCCTTCTTAACCTAACAAAATAAAATATTAGTAGTTAATTTCTTATTATGAAGGTTGGTCATACCGGACAGCCATCTGTTGAGGATGCGCACTGCAGTTATGTAGAACTTAGAAGAAATGATTTCATGTACATAAAAAAATACTTAACAATTATAAAAAGTAAATAATGCAACAGTGTCATGAATAGTGCATGGTGTACCATAGTGAGAATTAATCTATAGTTGAGCCATTGATTTAGATTATTTCTGTCTCCATTTCAAATTAATTTCATGCTATTTATTTTTTCTTTTGGATCAGACAACAAATCCATTTTTTTTCCTTTTTTTTTAATTGCCATGAATCTTACCATTGTAATAGTAGATATTAGGGAAAAATATCATAAAAGGATTACGCAAGGTTAAATTGGAACACCAATTTTTATCTAATAACCAGATACTACTAGTACCTAACCTACAATCTTAGTGTTATATAGAACAAGTAGTGGTTGGTAGAAGTAAAATCAAATAATGAAATAGGCCTATGCATTTACAAAAAAATAAAAGGATAATTATGTATATATGGATAAATCTAAAATAAATACCGGTATTCACAAATAAATGAAAAATATGGGAGCATGCTGTACTATAGTTGGCTAAGGCAATGTGCTTACGGGCTGGAAGGACAGGGTTCAAGACCTGTTGGGGTCAGGATTTTAAACTGACCTAAACCTGACCGAACCATGCCTCGGGTTTACTCAGCCTCTAACTAATGGGTATGAGGCATTTGTTCAGAGGACAAAGGCGGCTGTCATGCAGGGCTGACATCTGATGTGGCAGTTGTCTAGAAAGGATGGAGCCTTAACCTCCTACTACCCCAAGGGCTCCTAAGGTCTATAGTGTCTTTACTACCTTTTAAGTACAAAATATGTTAAAAATGACATGTGCATTAAAAACAAAAAGAAGTTTCAATGTTTTTATTATTCATTTCATGGATAAATTACATTTTTCTCTTCAAATATAAAAAGAAATTTGTCTGAATTAAGATGTCTGGGCAGCACAAGGTTAGTGCACCAGTACATAAAACTGGAGATCTTGGGTTAAATTCCTGCTTCAGACAAAACATTTTCTCTTCAAAAAATAATTTATCGAAAACATGAACTAAACTAATAATATTATAACATCCAACCATTAGGGTGTCCTTCAAAGAATAGCCTCTAAAATATTAGTGAGTGCCTGATGCTAATTAAGTAAATTTTGATAGTGGAATAGGCCTGATTCACTCAATTTTGATTTACCATGTTTGCCTCTAGTTTCAAGGTTTGAGAATTCAAATCTAGCCATTGTAGATGGATTTTTTAAGAGCCTAGAAATCCTGTATATATCTGTGCATAACTTATTGACCTTGACATTGAATGAATGACATGTTCTCTCATTGCATCAGATTTCAATGAAAATGGTAGAAATAGCCTATAAAATTGTTCCATATTGCTTGAGATTTTCAACATGCCAAAAAGCTGATTGCTGAAAATTAAGCTTCACTATGCGAACAATATCCTGTTTTTTTTTTTTTTTTTTTTTTTAGTTTGGTGTAGGCCTACTCTATTTAATGCCATAAAATAGACCTATAAAATCAGGCAAAAAATCCTATATATAATAATAACATCCTTAATATGTGTTATATGTCCTATATAAAGTGGATTCAATCAATATCTGCATTAATTTCTACTTCCAAATTATTCATTTGTGAACGTACAATATTTTTCAAACTTATGATTATGGTACTGCAAGCCTATAAGAGATGCAAATTAATATTTGGTGTTCACAGGCTTATAACTGTATTCATTTAATTTAAAAATACATAAAACAAATAAAAAATTGCAAGAATTTTCTACTATCCGATTTTGCATGGAAATAAATTGACGTAAATTCTAAACACACGTTTAGTGTTTTCAGAGTAAATTTTACTTACAGTACTAAGTACATATTTAATTAATTTTCTTGACATGTAATATATAGGCTTATATTCAAAGTGTAAGACTTGTAGAATATAGGTTCCATCAGATAATTTATTTAATACATTCTCTTCACCTTTTGCAGTCATTGCATACATTATTTTGTTTATGAAGACTTTTCATTGCTCACGGGAAATCTGATCTAATGGGATCCCACTCGCTCTATCTTGTATTCTACTCCCAAGCACTCGTTTGACATTCCCCTCCCACTCTCCTGAATATGCCAAGTGCCTCTATAGAAGCAATGCAACTGGGAAGTTCAGAGAGTGAGATCTGAGCAGAGGTGAATATGTACTTGGCCGCTCTACTAATAACCTTAGTGTTCAAAAAGCATTATTAAATAAGACACTGCTTCAAGAGATTGAACTGGAAATATACACTTCACCTCATATTTTGTTACCTGGACATGTTTCAAAGACCATTATCTCCATTCTCAATACTTGGCTGCTATACTCCTCATATATCAATCTTAGAGGTGGACAGTCATTCAGCCAGTAAGCCTAAAGGATGATATTAGTCAGCATGCTGAGTCCACCCAGTTGTTATTATGGTTTTCACTACCTGGACCCATTAGTTATTCAAATTTCTCACACTGTTTGGTGACCACTGATTCCATACATATATATACTGTGAAATTTCATGAGAAAATGTTTCCCCATGAGGACTGAAACTAGCATGCAATCCTGTAAGTCTATGCCCTGCCAAGATGCCTTAAGCTGCTTGACTACAGCATGGGACAAATATTATGGTATTACAAAAGAACTAAAACACAAATGGCTACATTAATTTAGTGATTAAACTATTTGAGTATGTTTTATTTTGCAGTGACTTGGTATTTGAAAAAGCATACTGTCAGTACAGATTAAATCAACCACAAGAAGCTCTGAAAACAATCAATTCTGTAACACAGTTGTCACTGAAGTTAAAAGAGCTTAAAGCTCAGATTCTTTATAGACTTGAGAGGTATGTAATTACTAATGTATAAATAATTTTATTTTATATTATGATTTTCAGTTTTTTGTCCTTGAGGTAATCCTCTAATGAAGAAAGTTGTATATAATAAAAAAATTACTGCTGAGAAATATTTATAAGTATGGTTCTGTTATAAGTTTTTTTTTTTTTTGCTATTTCATTCATTACATTTAGGCTTAGATAATAACATTGAAAACTGAGTGAAACCAGATTGGAAGAATAAGATTCCTCTGATGGTGGTGACAGTAACTATGCTTTACCATTAGATGGGCTGTTGCCAGTCTATCTCTTTATGTCTGTGGTATACACGTACATATTCATAGAAACATGAAATATGAGGTAAGATGTAAAAATGACTCATTAATTTACATTTACATATATATACAGCATGAAAAAGTTAAAATCTATAATGGCATGAGAGAAATATGTCGGTGCTAGTATCAACAGAGAAAGTGAAGTTTTGGAGAATTTAACATTCTCATAAAATTATCCAAATTTGGTCTTCGACAGCTTGCCTTCTATGCTGTTCAAAACATTCTCTTTAGGAAGTGGCTGTGTAGAAGGTATGAACATGCAATTCCTTCCTTCTCTAATCTAGATATTCCTAGCATATTTTTCACATGCATACATATTGGATGAGCTGTATGTCAATTAATTAAGAGAATATTCATCAGGTATATTAATTTTCATACTCTTGCATAGAATTTGTCTATACTAGATTTATTTTTTGTAAACAGCCATAAAAATTAAAAATTGTACAGTGATCTCAGGTTTAAGAACAGCTTATTCCATCCTTTCAGACAACATAGTAGTCCTTAACTAATACATTTTCTAAATTTTTATCAGTTATCCTTTATTGTATTCAGATTAAATTCAATTTGTAGTTTTAAAAGGAAAAATTAATGCCAAAACCAGGAATTGAACCTTGGACCTCTCATTCTCCATACGAGTGTGCTATACATTACACTATTCAAGCTATAGTGTAATGGATAGCATATATCGGTACTCATACAGAGAATGAGAGAGGTCCAGGGTTCAAGTGTTAATTCTCTTTTCAAAATATTATATTCTTGTTTATTTTATCAATGATATTCATAGCATAGAAGTTCATTATGTGTTTGAAATCAGAAAAGTTAACATGAAATATTTGCAGGTATGAAGAATGCTTTGATGCTTATAGAGATATTACCAAAAATACCACAGATGATTATGAAGATGAGAGAGAAACTAATCTAGCGGCAGTTGTGGCTAATTTGTGCCTCGAAGGATCTGTAAGTAAATCTCTTGATTTTGAAGAATTTCAGTGTGTTTAAAAAAAAATTACAAAATCTGATGGTAGGTAAATAAGGTAAAGGAGAATGAATATTTTGATTGAAATCTTGGAAAATAGAAACTATTAAAACAGATAATCGAAGAAGACATATGAATGGAATCTGACAGAAATAAGTGAGAGGGGAAGATCAAAATTAATATGGACACAAGTAGTAGGCAGAACATGGAGAAAGAAGGAGCATGGAAAAATAAAAAGGAATGGAGATTGGCTATAGGATCTTCAATTAGGCACAGGAAGATATCAAAGACATTGTCAAACCTGAGAATAAATAAATTGAAATCTTGTATATGTACCTCTTCTTCAAGAACATGGCCTCATTCTGTAAATAGAAGAATATTTACAAAAAGCAAACATAACTGACTTTTATAAATATAGTGAAAAAAAATTCTATATAACATGGTTATTATCCTTTACACATACCATAAACTGTGGCGGCTTTATCCCATCTGTACAAAATGGTTTGCTCTTATATGCACATCATCAATCTCAAAAAAAGAAGAAACTCTTTTTTACTCATGGGATGAAGTCACCTCAGTTTACAGGGCATGTATATAAATATACATAAGGATTTAGGAAAAAAATTGCTAGACAAGCTCTTAGCAATACTGTCTACAAAGATGTATGGCATTTTTTATTTAGAAAAATTTTCCAATTAAATTTAAAATATTAAAATATAAACAAATGATACTCTAGAAGAACAATTTAAAAAAATGTAAAGAACCTGCAGTTTTAAAGTTCACATGCAAAATATAGCCACTTAAAGTCCTGCAGCATCTCCAGTGATGTATTTCATCATATTCTGTTTTGTAGTATTGCCACATAGTACCAACTTAAAATTAGCAATCTCAGAGATTTCTGGTTCACATAATTTTTCTTTTAAAAAAATCATAGAGAATTTTTCTAAATAAAAATTGCATACATCCCCATGTGCATGACTGTTTACTCTGTACATGAAATTCAAATATTTTTCTGTGCCCAAATTATTATTTTCCTTCAATATAATTCATTATCGTCATCTTTTTTTTTTTTAATCTAATACATGGGTTGTTTCTTTAGTTTTGGCAACAATAATGTTGAATCCAAATAAAACTAGGGTTGACAATTCTGTTTATTACACATGTAATTTCAGTGTCTCCTCTCTGTCCGAGCATATGGATTCACCTCTCCCCCCTCCCCTTCTCACATAATAATGAGCCCAAAGTTATCAGTTTAGATCTAGGCGTCACAGTATAACGTAGTACAAGTTTCCAAAGCAGGAGCAGAGAATCTGGTTGAAGATTGAATGTGCTAGGGGCAGAAACGCACTACAGTGTAATCAAGGATATGAAGAGGCTTGTGGTGCAGATGCATTGCCGTACCGAACAATGGCAAGGTGGGTACAAGCCTTTAAAGGAGGACTCGAAAATGTGTCACATATGCCATGGGGCAGTGTCTGATTTGTTCAATCGCTGGGGTTGGGAGGTGTTCTACCACCCTCCATACTCTCCAGACATAAGTCCCTGTGACTTCGACCTCATTCCTAAGCTCAAGGAAAAGATTCAGAACAGCAGACGACATTCTGAGTGCAGTTAATCAGTCTCTACCCACCATCCAGAGATTAGGTAGTGCCGACAGCATTTGACGGCTATCACATTGCTGGGAACACATTGTACGCAATGCTGGTGACTACATCGAAGACCTCCAAAGCTTACAACCATGTATGTATGCTATGTATCCAGAAAATAATTAGTTGCCAAAACTAAAGAAACAACCTATGTATATGAGGACCTCATTTTCAAAATGTCTCTTGTCCATCTTATACCCATCTGATGTTTTGTGTGTGTGTGTGCATTCTTCTTGGATTATTCTATTCACAAATGCCACCATTTGGCTTTGGAACATCCCTTAAATCATTACACAATAGCTTTAAAAGTGGCTGCTGTGATGAAACTGACCCTTATTTACAACAAAATAGTGACCTTAGATTATTTCCTATAAATTTATGAAAATATCCAAGAGATGTTCTTGAAAATAAGCTCTTTATATCTCAGGGTGAATCCAAACTCTACTGACAGACTTTCGCAAGTTATTCAGGTATCTTTTTTTTTTTCTGAGTGTTTTGATATAAGAAAGCCAGGGTCTCTGGTGGCGCTCATTAGTGAGTAATTTCATTGTGTACAAAACATTCCTTCAACATGCCCTCCCACATTTTCTGGAAGATATTCCACTGATAATTTGATGTGGTTTTAAAATAATGAAGCACCAGCATATTTTGCAGTGAATGTTAGGGAATATCTTGGTTAACACTTCGGGCAAAGATGAACTGGCCATGGTGGTCCTGTTCCTAGTCAGCTCAGTCATCAGATGAGGACTTTTTCTTCTGGGATTATGTGAATAGCCTTGTGTATATGAATCCTCTCGAAACATGTGTTGATCTGGTTGCTAGGATTGTAGCTACCGCTGATGATGTGCACCAATATCCTGAGGTACCAGAGTGTATGTGACTGTTCTTGAAGTGTCACTGTGAACTTTGTCATGTCATGGGCGGTGGACTTTTGAACAATTACTTTAAATAATGTAACATGTAATTTGGAAAAAAATTCATATTAAAAGTAAACAGATAAAAAAATGATTTATTACGTTTTTAATATTAATAAAAAGATAGAAAGATGGTTGAGTCATGCAAAACAAAAATTATATTACTTGGTAATTTGTCAGTAGGGTTTGGATTTGCCCTGCATTTATCATCCAATTTGGTCATTTACTCACTACCATTAGCAATTTCATGTACCATATTTTTATTTACAGAACAAAGATATTCCACAGTTGAGGGATCATACTTATGAACTCTCATATAATAGTTCATGTCAGCTTATTGGACGGAAACAATATAATGAGGCAGAGAAAAAATTGAAAGTGAGTGAGAAATTATGTCGAGAATCTTTAGAGGATGATGGAACAGCTGAAGATGAAATCGAGGATGAACTTGGCATTATCAAGTATGTATTTAATTTTTCCCCCTTTTATGCCTTTAAAGAACACCTTCAAACATGCCAAGTGTTACCTGCTGGATTCATAATGGTAAAATATTGGAGTGCATAAGAGCTAATGGTTTCATTGCCAAGTATTAGACAGCAACAACTTTTATTTTTTTTTTGAAGAGAAAAATTATACGCTCAGACCGGGACTTGAACCCGGGACCCTTGGTTCTCTAGACCAAGTGCTCTACCAACTGAGCTACCTGAGCAAGTACCGATCTAAACGCAAATCTTTCTCTATATACATTGTAATTCCCATCCACCAAATGCTGTGAAGCCATGCTTCTATCTTGCAAATGGCGGCTCCTTTATTAAGAAGACATATTTGGGAATTATACATTACAACCAGTACGGCTTTTTCCAAGTTTTTATTATTGATTTCGTACATCTCAATGATGGATAAATCATATTTGAAGAGAAAAATTATACGCTCAGACCGGGACTTGAACCCGGGACCCTTGGTTCTCTAGACCAAGTGCTCTACCAACTGAGCTACCTGAGCAAGTACCGATCTAAACGCAAATCTTTCTCTATATACATTGTAATTCCCATCCACCAAATGCTGTGAAGCCATGCTTCTATCTTGCAAATGGCGGCTCCTTTATTAAGAAGACATATTTGGGAATTATACATTACAACCAGTACGGCTTTTTCCAAGTTTTTATTATTGATTTCGTACATCTCAATGATGGATAAATCATATTTGAAGAGAAAAATTATACGCTCAGACCGGGACTTGAACCCGGGACCCTTGGTTCTCTAGACCAAGTGCTCTACCAACTGAGCTACCTGAGCAAGTACCGATCTAAACGCAAATCTTTCTCTATATACATTGTAATTCCCATCCACCAAATGCTGTGAAGCCATGCTTCTATCTTGCAAATGGCGGCTCCTTTATTAAGAAGACATATTTGGGAATTATACATTACAACCAGTACGGCTTTTTCCAAGTTTTTATTATTGATTTCGTACATCTCAATGATGGATAAATCATATTTGAAGAGAAAAATTATACGCTCAGACCGGGACTTGAACCCGGGACCCTTGGTTCTCTAGACCAAGTGCTCTACCAACTGAGCTACCTGAGCAAGTACCGATCTAAACGCAAATCTTTCTCTATATACATTGTAATTCCCATCCACCAAATGCTGTGAAGCCATGCTTCTATCTTGCAAATGGCGGCTCCTTTATTAAGAAGACATATTTGGGAATTATACATTACAACCAGTCAATAATAAAAACTTGGAAAAAGCCGTACTGGTTGTAATGTATAATTCCCAAATATGTCTTCTTAATAAAGGAGCCGCCATTTGCAAGATAGAAGCATGGCTTCACAGCATTTGGTGGATGGGAATTACAATGTATATAGAGAAAGATTTGCGTTTAGATCGGTACTTGCTCAGGTAGCTCAGTTGGTAGAGCACTTGGTCTAGAGAACCAAGGGTCCCGGGTTCAAGTCCCGGTCTGAGCGTATAATTTTTCTCTTCAAATATGATTTATCCATCATTGAGATGTACGAAATCAATAATAAAAACTTGGAAAAAGCCGTACTGGTTGTAATGTATAATTCCCAAATATGTCTTCTTAATAAAGGAGCCGCCATTTGCAAGATAGAAGCATGGCTTCACAGCATTTGGTGGATGGGAATTACAATGTATATAGAGAAAGATTTGCATTTAGATCGGTACTTGCTCAGGTAGCTCAGTTGGTAGAGCACTTGGTCTAGAGAACCAAGGGTCCCGGGTTCAAGTCCCGGTCTGAGCATATAATTTTTCTCTTCAAATATGATTTATCCATCATTGAGATGTACGAAATCAATAATAGCAACAACTTGTTTGTACATAGTCCACTGTGCTGGCTCTGGTGGTAGCATGCCTGCTTTCTGACTAGTGGGTCCGAGTTCTATATCCAGCAGGGTTGAAAATTTTCAATCTTGGTGCCAGGAGGGGTGGTGGTATACAATTTTTATTTGCTAGATTGTGCACCAGATTCATGCTTTAAATTGCTAACCTTTGTGCAGCACATATTTTGAGAAGACATGTGGTATTGTTGGTAGCAATTTGTCAATTAGATGGGGGCATTAAGCCTGGCAGCCCCATTGATTTCGATAGGAGTAGGCTATGAGCCGGCACCCGGTTTCACCTTCTTCCTTTTCTTTATCACTGTTATCCCTCATTCAACACTCTTTACACTAACAAACACATAAACATACTATATTTGAAAAGAAAAATATACGCCTAGACTGGGGTTTGAACCCAGGACCTTTGACTCTCTATGTCAATGCTCTTCCATCTGAGCTACCTAGGCCTCCAATCTAAACGTGTATTTTTCTCTTATACATAGTTAATTCCCTAACCCCAAATGCTACGAGCCGTTGCTACGATTTTTGCAAATGGCGGCTTCTTTATTAAGAAGACTTTTTATTGGGAATTTAAACATTGCTTATAAAGCCAGTAGTGCTTCTTTCAATGTTAATATTATTCGTTTTTAAACATCTTAATGATGGACAAATTATATTTTTCTTTTCAAATATAATTTGTCCATCATTAAGATGTTTAAAAACGAAAAATATTAACATAAACATACACTCATCCTACACTCCCCTCTATATACAGTACAAGATACATTATCTACTTAAAGTTGTCTGCCAAGATGGTGCATAAATTGTAAATAGACCACATTAATGCTAAGATTTTAATTAAACCTCATAGTGATTTTTCCTATACAAGTTCACATTAATGCTATGTATCAATCCAACACAGATCCCAAAACATGTAAAGTGCAGAGGGTGGCATTAAAACACACACACTCTTTTAGTGCCTTAAATTCATATCTTAGTTACTGGAAAATGTAGATAATAGTTTTTTTTTTATTATCCATTGGCAGGATTTGACAATATCATTTTTCTTTTGGTTTCCCAGTATAAATATACCATATCTCCAATTTATTGTTTTCTGGAGTTTAGTTTATTGCAAGTCAGGTGTTCCTCGTTCATATCGACATTCATTTCTGTAAAATGTTACTTTTCTGATTCCAGATATTGAGATAACATATCGCTTGTGGGCTGCAAACCTCATTTATCTCAAAACTTGCTTTTTTGAGTTATGCCACTATTGAGGCCCATGAGTGATATATTCTTTCATAACTGATTGTGATTATAATCAGTGTGTCATTCTCCAAACCATATAAATATTTCCAACTCAAATGACAGTCTATTTAATTTTCAATACAACACTAATGTAAGGCTCCTATGTTAAAAATTCCTAAAAAAAAGCAATAAAAATTTGTAATGGTCATGAAGTCCCAATGGGGTTGACAATATTCCCAGCCATTGGCATTCAAGGAGATATTACGGATATAGGTATGAAAATATTTCAATCTCTTTTAGAAAATCTATTATTATTATCAAAAGAAAATGTATGTTTTGTATAATACCATTAAGCACCGTAGCCGAGTGGTTAAGATAAGATGCCTTGGCGCAGAGCTATGGGACTTGTGCTAGTTCGAGTATCCATGGGGGGAAGAAATTTTGTCATGGAATTTCAGCCAGTATGGAACCGGTCCCACCCAGCATTGTGATGCATTTGGGTAGCTGCAATAAGTAACGACTCCAATTGAGAAGACCAGCTATAACAGCTGGGGACCCGACATGCTGACCACATGTGGATGTGAGGCCAGCTGGTAGGCGAAGGGCCTTCTAGGCCTGTCGCGCTTGGAGGATAATGTCATTAAGATACCATCTTGGAAATTTGGATTGAGGAGCTACAAGACATGTACATTCACATATATTTATTTAAGAATTTTTTTTAATTCTATTTCTTTGAAAACTTACAATTGAAATTTTTGAGCAGTCAATTTTGAAAACATCCATAATAGTATCACGTTATACATCAAATGACACCTTCCTCATGACTGCAGCTATCATGGTAATATAGTAAATTTATATTTAAAGATATGGTGATCAGCAAGTGTTGAGAATTTTTTACATTATATTATTTTGAGTCTGTCTATCTTACCTCAATATTAATTACCTCATTAATATTGAGGTAAGATAAACAGACTCATAATAATATAATTAAAAGAACCTCAAAATATTACTTCCTAAAATAAAACATTAATTTTTTACATTTTTGTAAATTCATAACTTCACAAGTCAAAAAAAGAGTGGTCCAAAAATTCTGAAAATAAACATTTTGGGTAAACCAAATTTATGACAAAGTTTTAGGTGTTGGTTAATTTGACATGGACCTATCCAATCTTCTACATGAAACACATGACAAACAAATTGAAATTTACAGCATTGTGCATATAACAAAATATTGCAGACATAATATGGTATTAGATAATTTTCTCTTCATTAGGCACAATGGTTCTTGGCCATAGCCTCCTTAATGACTAATGTCCACATAACTCCTTTTAGGGCATTTTGCCTCCCTCTTTTCATTCCAAATTTCCCAAGGTCATCCTCAACATCATCCATCTATCTTAATATGAACCTTGCTCTTTGTCTCCTTCCTTTTCGTTTTATTTCTAAAATATTTTTAATTTTGAACTTTTATAGGAAATATCACTATGAAGTTTAATTTAAATTTTTTTTTTACACCTTACCTCATATCCTATCTTCTATTTAATAATAGAAACAGAAGACAGGATATGAGGTGAGGTGTAAAGAATTTAATTTTAAATCTTTCTATTGTATAATCTGGCATCCTCAACCATTCCACACTGCTAACTTTAATAATTTAAAATATTTCCTTAGATGTTACAGTATGTATAAATAAGAATTAAAAAATGTGTAATTCAATTAACTTTCCACAGAGTGCAGTTGGCATACTGCTTACATAAGCAGGGCCGTGAAAAGGAGGCGCAAGCAATTTATACAGCAGCCCTGAAGCAGAAACCTGATGACATTGGTTTAGTGGCTATTGCAAGCAATAATATGGTTGTTATAAACAAGGACCAGAATGTTTTTGATTCTAAAAAGAAAATGAAGAGTGCAACATCAGAAGGATTAGAACATAAATTAACTTCGAGGCAACGCAAAAACATAGCTCTTAACCACTGCTTGCTAGCATTGTACACTAATCAAGGAGAGCAATGTCAGCAATTGTGTGAGAAATTAGTCTCCACATACCCTGACATGGCAGCAGAAGCAGCTCTCATCAGGGCTACGCAGCTTGCTAAAGATGGTAAAGCTAAAGAAGCTGCTGTCATTTTAGATAAGGAATCCAAGCATGATGAAGAGAAAAAATTAGCAATGAAACTTGCAGCGGTACAGCTTTTGCTAGCAGAGGTATGTAAATTAATTGTGCCCCAGAACTATATCAAATGCATTGTTTCTATAAATTATTACATGTGTAATTAAATCATATTATTTCTAGGGAGATAGAAAAGAAGCTTGTAGAGTACTTCAGAACCTTGGTGAAGCTACATTTAAGCCTGGAATTGTTGGTGCTTTAGTAACACTTTACTTAGCAGATGGAAGTCGAGATGGTGCCTCTAAAGTCTTAAAAGATGCTGTCGACTGGTATCGAAAAAACAAAGTAAGAAATGTGCACTCTCTTTCTAAATAGTTTATGGGCATGTAAACAGAAATCTGTCATTAATATTTTTAGTTGTATTGAGAGTAAATATGGTAACTATTAAATTCAATCATTTTTTTTAATTATCTTTGACCAATTGACTACTGGCCTCGCATCCTAATGTCTCAATCTTCCTGCTAGTATAGGGAAGACGTGTGGTTAGCATGTCAGGTCAGCTGAGCCATTATAGCAGGTTTTCTCAGACTGGAGCTGTTATTTCGTCATCATCATCATCAACAACAAGGATCAAGCCCAATGTCCTGTTCCGATCTCATTATAGGTCGAATTGGTCCTTCCATCTCTTCAATGGTCTTCCCAACATTCTTCTCCCTTTTGGTTTATAATTATACATTCTTCTTGGTATGTGCTGTTCATTCATTAGCTGTTATTTATTGTAGCTATTCAAATTCTCATGATGATGCTGAGTGCACACCAGTCCCATACACTGATCAGAATTCCTTCTGCCATTGGGGACTCAACCAGGATGCATCTCATAGCTCCATGCCAAGAAATGTGCATTAAACCATAGGCTATGGTTCAGGACACAAAATTATGCAATATGGTTTTCAAATTCTAGAATAGCTTCGAAAATGTAACATGTTGAATCCAGTTTTCACTTTTTTGTTTAAAAAAATGGAGGTGAAACCCGATACTTATATATAACCCAACCTTGTCAATAAACATGAATGGAACCCATCAGAATTAACATCCTTAAGTGATAGAGTGCTATTGACAGTATGATATTAAATTTAATGTATGGCACAAGAACTTGAAGAGCCAAGCCCTACTAAGATGGTTGCTATCACTAGCAAGCAGATGGTAGTACAGAGACATGGTCAGTTTGATGCAATTCATATCAAGTAGCTACTCATTTGTTCTGATGAGGCTGGCTAAGTAGGCCAATACAAATTTATAAACTAAAATTTTTGTAGTATAGCCAAGAAATGAACCCAGAATCTTATGTTGCTATTCAGAAATGCTATTAAAGCACAGTGGTCAAGTGTACGATATAACTTCTCAGTATACAAGAAATGGACATCTAGAAGGCAGTTTGCCCATTGATTCATTTTTTAAAAAAACAAACTATACACAAAAATGCAAACATAGTACTTCCCAACATTCATTTCAATATAATTATAGGGTATATACATATATTTTTCATAATTCATTATTCTCGTGGCAGGCTTGCAAAAGTATATGCTGTGTTGTTTAAATGAAATTTGAAAATATCTCTATAACTGTTTACTGGATGTCACTCATTGCCCTCTGGAATTAGTGTCATTTAGTACACAATCTAGTGATTTTATAAATTGTACACCACCAACACTTCTCAGTCCCAAAAATTGAAAAATTTAATTCTGAAATTTCAAATAGTAATAGATATCAAAATTGGACACAGACATTGTGGTAGACCTTCTCTCTCTCTCTCTTCTTTTTTTTTTTTCAATGCCACCTGTTTGTCATTCGACATTTCAGGTATTCTCTCCTGGCATTGGCGTATTGTAACCCCTTCTGAGGTTGGAGCACCTGGAAGGCAGGGTTACACTGCCCCAATGATATGATGGATGATGATACGCCAGGAGAGGCCTTAAACCTAAACTAAATCTAATGAGGTGAATATGATGTTGATGATAATGATGGCCAGATGATGTTCGGGGACTGTTTGGGCCTTAAAGTATCCTGACATTTGTCTTACAGGGGAGGAAAAACCCCGAAAAAACCTCACCCAGGAAACTTGCCCCAAGCGGGGATCGAACCCGGACCCGCCGCGTGACAAGGCAGCACGCTACCTCGAGACCACAGCAGTGGACATGGTAGACATTCTGTATATAATAAATTGCTATAATATGAAATTTTCTATCATTATTATTTTGATATATGGTTTTATACTTTTTTCATATTGTTTAGGTGAGCACAGGAGATCTTGGTACTTTGTGGCGACAAGCTGCAGACTTTCATTTACGAGGAGGTGAACCTGCAGTAGCTGCCAAGAGTTTGGAAGAGTTGTTAAGAATTAATCCTGGAGATAAAAAGACATTGGCTCAATTAGTTATTGCCTATGCACAGGTCAGTACATCTTAAAAATAATTCACACATGATTATGCTTTAATTTTATCATTATTAGGAAATGGATTTATATGACCATAATATTGGAATTAATACAAAAATATGCTTAATTTTCACACTTTTTAAATGTGTAATACACTGTATATTTTTAAAGTTGTTTTAATGCTTCATAATAAATAAGGTGAATCTGGCCAGAGTCATCTTACCTCATAACTTGTGTTCTATTGAACATGTTTAGATATAAGAATCAAATGAATCGTGAATTCTTCTTACCTTGTACATCTATGTTTTTTACACAGAACAACAGTATCAGAAAAAACATCTTTTCAATCTTCAGCTGTCTTCAAGACATGAAAACAGCTGAAGATGGAAAAGATGTTTTTTCCGATACCCCAGTTCTGTGTTAAAAAACATAGATGTATGAGGTAAGAAGAATTCACGATTCATTTGATTCTGATTAAAAAAATCCTCATAATGTAAAAATTCCCAAATTTATTATATTAATATTGTTTATTTTTTATTATTTCACTCACCTCATACTCCATAATTCATAGCAGACCCAAATAAACAATATTAAAAAACCTCATAGTGTTATTTCCTATCTACATAACTTAATTATTATATTAATGTTTAGATTAAATTAATGTTTTTATTACCTCACCTCATATCCTTTTTCTTTTAGACTGCAGTTTCGGAGCTTATCTCCATATCAGTAGCCTCTGGTCAACCGGTGTTATGTCGTTTCTTGGCCAAGAATGACATGACACCGGTCGACCAGAGGCTACTGATGATGGAGATAAGCTCCGAAACTGCAGTCTAAAAGAATATTCCATAATTTTATATTTTAATTTTTAAAAGAAAAAGGATATGAGGTGAGGTAATAAAAACATTAATTTAATTCTTAAATTAAACCTCAATAGTGTTCTTTCCCTGTGAAAGTTAAATAATGTTTAGATATTAAATTAATATTGAGAAGCTAAAGCTATTACTATCATAGAAAAGAAGTAAATTAATGAACACAATTAAATTATTGTAAATCAATGGTAAAGAAAAATTTTTGCCTGAACTGGGAATCGAACCCCGAACCTTCAGCTTTCCAAAAATTTTTCTCTTTACCATTGATTTACAATGTTTTCAGGGGTCCTCATCTAGGGGATATGTGGATGGCGACCACAAGGTGTCCAAGCTGTGCAAAACATTTCTTCCACTTACTTGTGTTTTGCACTCTTTTAACTTTACTATCTAACCTCTCTTGGTTAACTCTTGTTTTTTCGACCCCGACGCTATTAGGGCATCCGAGGGCTAGGGAGTACTTCCTTTCTTCCATTTCTTCTTTCCTTTATTTTCTTTTCTTCTCCAGAAAAGCCTGACCAGAGGCTATAAGATGGCAGCCCCATCACTGGTCTTGCCTTCCTTTGGCCAGCAACCAATCGAAAGGACTATTATTATGCTTTCAAGTCTTATACGATAATTTCCCATAAGGGAAAATTTTCTATAGGATCGTAACAGGCCTTGGCCTAATACTTGAAAGGAAGAAGAAGAAGAAGAAGATATTTATAAATGAGTTCGAGAATGTTTAGATGTATTGTATATATCATCGTCATCTTTTCCAGACTATTGAATTTTACTTTGTCAGCCCTGGATGTCAGTTTCCACTCCATGTTTGACCAAAGAAACTTTTTTCATAATCTTCTTTTTGTTTTTCTGTATGTAGATCTCCCAAACAGTGAGTTCTTTTGTATTATCCAACTGTTTTAATAATTTTGTATTTACATCGATTTTATGCTTTTCCAACCAAACATAAGCAGCCACTGCAGATTTTTCTACTTCTCCATTTTTTAAATTTCTAATATTATCAATTTTTTTATATTGCTTTCACCTTATTTTTTCATGAAGAGTTTTTTGTTGGTGTCTTTATTTTTTTATTCCTTGAACAATAAATTCAATCAAAGTAATTTTTTTTTTTGTAGTTTGAACCTGCTAAGGCCCAGGCTCTTAGTAAACAGTTGCCTCCATTAGATTTTACTCAGAACACAGATGTGGATGCTCTAGAAACTTCTAACTGGATGATGGGAACAAAAGTTATCAAAAAGGCAGCAGCTAAAGTAGAACCTTCTCCTGGTTCAAAACCTGGGTAAGTTACTTTCTTAATTATTACTAGGGCTTGGAAATTGAGGAAAAATTCTTTTTTTATTTTATGTTTGAAGAGAGGCTCAACATAATATATATATATATATATATAGTCCACCGCTATGGTCTCAAGGTAATGCGCTGCCTTGTCACGTGGCAGGCCTGGGTTCGATTCCCAGTCAGGACAGGCTTCTGGGTGAGGTTTTTTCAGGGTTTTTCCTCACCTGTAAGACAAATGTCAGGAAGCTTAGGGTCCAACGGTCCCCGAAAATCATCCGGCCATTATGATCATCCTTCACCAGTGTGGAAGCAATGGGAAGCTACCACACCTATAATTCCCTAGTAAAGCTGCAAAGCATAGCATGAAAATGCTATGAATGAAGTGAAAGATCTGCCCTCGGGCAGAATTACTATGGATGGATAGATGTATATATATTGGGCTTATATAGGGCAGATAATGGTAGATTTTTTTTTAAGTTTTTTGGCTTTTCTGTCCTTTTTTTAGGTCTTAACAGCTTTTTTTTGCAACTTTACCTTTATATATATATATATATATAATATATATATATATATATGATTTTGTACCATTTCTATAATTCAAGAATCTGCAGAGTCTAATCTCAATTCAAATTTATTTTAAAAATACTATCTAATTTTACTTTCCAAACACTTTAGTTCCACGAGAATCTATTGAACCTTCATAAAATATCCCATTATTTTTAACCACCAGCTTACTGACCACCTGAACTATTGTATTTCAACTTCAAATTTTATAAGAAATTGCACTTTGTGAAAAATACCTGGAGCAGAGGGTGAAGGCAGTGAGGTTGTCTTTATCCACTTGTTAGCAACTGCAAGACTTTTTACGTCCTTTTTCCAGTTTTTAGATCTTTCGTAGGATATCTTTAAGTCTTTTTAAATGTATTTTATGAGCATTTTACAGGTCCTCAACTTGCAAGCCCTAATTATTACTTATCAACATCCCTTTCAATTGTATATATTCTTAGCAAACAAACTAAGATTTTAAAAAATGATAAGAATTATGCTAAATTAGGATGCATGAGCCTTGTAAAATATTCCATAATAGTCATATTGTAAACTTAAAAGAATATATACATATCACCATATGTGGGTTTATTTCTTCATTGTGTTCTGTATCCTCTTGTTGCCGGAGGTCGAGTTCAAACAGTTTCCTGAGAAAACAAAGATACTTTGTTACTATATGTATTACATCTAATAAGATAAAAATATTTTATCAGTTAACCCAAGATTTCCAAAATGGTAAATTAAGATAATCAAAACATTTGATTGATTTAATAAATGATTTTATACATTGGAACATAACTTACACAACTTGAACTAATTACATTTTGCCATATTTAAAGTTAGAAAAAGTAGTGTAAAAATGTGTTTGTTCTTAAGAATCAAAGTTACATAAATTAGACAAAACATGTATTTTTTTTATTGTTCAGTACTCCAGGAGATGAGCTAATCCAGAAGAAGAAGACAAAACGCAAGCGAAAAGGCAAACTACCCAAGAATTATGATGCCAATACAATACCTGATCCTGAAAGGTGGCTCCCTCGACATGAGAGATCAGGATATAGAAAAAAGAAGGATCGTCGAAACAAGGATGTTGGTAAAGGAACACAGGGTGCTGCAACTGGTGCTAGTGACCAATAGTAAGTGAATTTTTTCTATTAATTTTAAGTAAGAGAATGCCACTTAGCTGAAAAACATGAAAACTGCTGCCTACCAAATGCTTCACACGTTTGCTCAGACCAACTGCATCGCTCATTGTACTATTCTAACCCACGAAACATCAGTTCTTTTGTAACGAGATGTTTGTAGTGAAGTAGTGTAGCAAGCAATACTTTTAGTTTTGGTTATTAGCATGCATAAGAATGACACAGAGCACACCTACTTGGCTCTGATGTCAGCCATGCTTTCAGCTATTTGGGGCACCTGACATAGGAAGGCCTTAAGAAGCCCTTGTAGTAGTTAAAGGTTAAGGCTCCCACCTTTTCTAGACAACTGGCACAAGATATCAGCCCTGGATGACAGTTACCTTTACCCCAGCCTCATTTCTGTTAGAGGCTGAATCAACATCAGGGTCATGGTGCTGCCAGAAGATTCAGGCCAGTTTAAAAATATTGTCCCTATCAGAAACCTAACATACCTTAAATTTAAAGCTTCAACAGAAGGTACTGGAAATTCTCCGCATTCGCTGATAATGTTAAAATGAACATTAATGTATTTAGTATCCTTGTGTTTCCCTTTTAGGTTAATTAGTTAGAAAGAGGAGAGGAATAGACATACAGGACAGATTATCCCAATTTCCAGTTTTAGTTCTAGTTTAATCTTCCCAACTCTTAATAATCTAAATATTTTTCTTATGTACAAAAATAGTGTAAAACAAATCCTTTTGGACAAAGCCTGTTCCATAAGTATTGTTGTATGGCGATAAAATTTATCTCTGCATAAACACACTTCTCCAGCTGAAAGTCTTATGATAAGATTAATGCCTGCAACTCCATCTAACTATTAGATGGAATGAAGATATATCGAAACTAGTCTTTAAGAAATCTACAATTATCTATCTTCTTAGTGCATCCAGCTATTTGCTGACAACGCAATGTTCCACTTCATTAAAATTCATTGGAGAACATTTTGTTTAAACAACCCACCTCATAGGATTCATGCTTCCACAATACCGCAGTTTCAAACACAGTCGTGTTCATCGTCAGCCATAACTCCAACTGATGATATTCTTCGGCCTTCAACTCTTCTATTGTCACCATCTTCAGTGTTGCAATCTATGGTTGAATTTATGAACTTCAAAATCAAAGTAATTTCGTTAGGAATATCAAAATTCATTGATCTATCTTTGATTTCGAAGTTTGTAAATTCAACCATAGAAGATGGTGACAATAGAACAGTTGACGGCCGAAGAATTTCATCAGTTGGAGTTATGGCTGAGGATGAACATGACTGTGTTTGAAACCACGGTATCATGGAAGCATGAATCCTATGAGGTGAGTTGTTTAAACAAAATGTTCTCCGATGAATTTTAATGATTATACCTCTTAATGTTAATATTTCTTTCAATTAACTATGTGTAAGAGAAAAATACGCGTTTAGATTGGAGGCCTAGGTGGCTCAGATGGAAGAGCATTGACATAGAAAATCAAAGGTCCTGGGTTCAAACCCCAGTCTAGGCGTATATTTTTCTTTTCAAATATAATACCTCTTAATGTTTACTTCCCAATGTTAATTTAATATAATTCCACTACATTGTTCTTCATTTTACAAAAGATGTTTTTGAAAAATAGTGGGGCTGCATTCGATGTTTTTACAGCTTATGTAGGTACCTCTTAAATTTTATTTACTTAAGCCACCTCATCTAGTTTGGATGAGTACCTACGAGGGATTGTGCAAAGTATGAATAGGCATAAAATAGATGAGGATAACGTATAAGAAGGAAATGATCTCCTAGGCCTCAAATACCATCGGAGTCAAAAAAAACAAGAGTTAGTCAAGGGAGACTATATATAGAATAGATAAAAGTAGGAGCAAAACACAAGTAAGTGGAAGCAATGTTCTGCTCAGCTTGGGCACCTTGTGGTCGCCATACCACATATCCCCTAGATGGGGACCCCTGAGGTTAAAAAAAATCTACAATTATGAGGTGAGTTGTTAAATCTAACTCAGATTATTAATTAAAATAAACCTCATAGTGTCACTTCCTTTAAATATTAATGAAAACTGTTTGTATTCAAGTTTTTGTGAGAATGGGAACATCTTACCTCAAATTTGTTTGAACATGTTTCGATATAATCCTCTTGTCAGCTGTTGGGTTTTATGTTGTGGACCCTGGATGTCAACATCAGCCTCAAAATGTTACTTCCTAAAATAAACCATTAGAGACAACTCTTTGTATTGTTACATTTCCTTCACGAAATCTCCAAAATACAGTAATTTTTTACATACTATATTTCAGAATATTAACAATTGCTCTTCTAAGAATTAAATTAATGTTTTTATTACCTCACCTCATATCCTTTTTCTTCTAAGAAGAAGAGGTGAGGTAATAAAAACATTAATTTAATTCTTAAATTAAACCTCATAGTGTTCTTTCCCTGTGAAAGTTAAATAAATTGCTCTTCTGTTTTTCAGTGACATAACAAAAATGCAAACTCAACAATCAAAAGTTTCTCCAAACCCAAATAGTCCAATTCAGCTTGAAACTACTGGGCCAAGACAACAGCAAAGAAAAGTTCAACAGAAGAAAAAGAAAGGAGGCAAACGTTAGATACAGTGGATGAAAACTACACTGCCAGAACAATATGTACTATACTTAGTTTGTATTCAATGATGAAAATTTATAACATGGATTTAATTTTCTTTAATCACTTTGAGCATGAGAAGGTTTAAATAACAGTCAGACCTTTGATATTTCAAATCACTTTAAAAATTAAGATGTTTTGAGTTATAAAAATTACATTCAATAATCATTGCCATAAAAGCATCAATAAAGAAATTGTTCTTCTGTACATCTATTAAATCACAACTAAATATAGTTTAAATTCTATAAATAGAGTAATTTTTAATAAATCATAAGTATATCATAAAACAATTGATAAATTATGGTATCTCTGCTTTTTGGCAAAATATTTTCAACCTTAATAGTACAAATGAACTGTAATGGTTTGACTAATATATGCACATATTTGAAAACCAAAATTTTTATTTTTATTGCAATTTCAACTGTTATATTTGGGCATCAAATATCCTTCAAAATGTACAAAGATTTGTGTAACACAATTTGGCTCATAGAACATTTTCATATTAATTACTGCTGAACATTAAAACTAACTTCATATGTTAAGGTTTGACTGTATGCAATAATGAGTGATTAATTCTGAACCATATTATAAAGTTTAAAAATATGATGCTTAATATTTTTCTGTATAGGCTAAACTTTTTTTTATATTCTTTGAAAGAGTAAATGGTTTTTTGTATGTAATCCAGGAATTTAATGAAGCATGCAATTGGTTGGTTTGAAAATTGCAATTCCTAGTTCAAAGGACATATTGTTCTATCATAAGTGTGTATGCAGATGAAACTATGTGAAAATATGTTAATATTGGAGAATAAATTACAAAAAAAGAATACTTTTTTTTTCTAGACATATTAGCACCATTCCCTCCAAATCAAATTCTGATATGAATATAATGCATTTAAGACTAACAAAAATGTTCTTTGAAAAAGAACCTAACCTTTCTTACATTCTTTTTACTGTTTTGAAGTTGTTGCAGTATGCAACTTTCAAAATCATTAAGAGCAATCTGCTTTCAAAGGCATAAAATTAACTAGCACACTGATCATGCAACATTATGGAAAACAAATTATTCTCAGTTTTTTAAAATGATCAGATTTAGAAAATAGTATAGGAGTATATTGAAATAATTTTCAATTATAATTAAACTCCCAACATTACAGTAAATTCATTCAATATATTTCTCATTCTAGTTTATATAACCATTCTAATAAGAATTAAATGAATGGTGATTCATTTAATTCTTATTAATTGAACCTCATAATGTTAAAAATTCCCAAATTTAATATATAAATTTAACCATTCTAAACTTGTTTTGTAAATAGATATATTTAATGAATTCTGGACTTTACAAATTTTAAAATCTTTGACTTGGCATGAACGAAGGCAGGTCAAGTGAATCACCGAACTAGACAAAAGATTTTGATTGATCAATATGCAAAAGCAATGTTGCCATATCTCTGCTTTGAATTTACTCTATTACTGTTTCATTATGTTAATTTAATTTTTAATATTCACAATTATAGACAATTATTATTTCGAAAATAAAAATGAATGCCTGAATTGGGATTTGAACCCAAAACATCTGGCTATGTATGTTAATGTGTTAACCATTACATTATTTCAGGCTCCCGGTGCAAACACTCATTTTTTCTTCCTCATAAACAATTCTCTTTATCGTCAGAAGCTGATAGCCATTGCTACCAGTGCTATCTGGCAGTTTCTAATTTTCTTTTCAAATAATTACTCTATAGATAGTAGTGCATTACAAGTTATGGTGTTTTTTATATTGTTTACCAGGAATTCATACACATCAAACCAGCAATATTTTATGAAAAAGTTTGGCGCAAGTTTTGAATGGTATGAAGTATAATAATGTTTTCAGCTTACCTTCTACTGTCATCGCTGTCACATTTTTATATGGATTCAACCTCTTCATTCTCACGTAACACTGTCCTGCAGGTTGATTGCAATGGACTCCTGTCTCATCTATAAGAAGCTCTCTGTTGTAATCTTCGTCTTGAATATGGAGGGTTGTTTCTGATCTCTGATAACAAATGATTTTTAAGTTTTACCTTAAGAAAAGCCGTGTCTCCACAATCGATCATGCTCTATTTGATGGCCCTTCACCCGAGCTATGGCCCGGTATCGGAGTTTCCACTGCAGAAGACTCTTACTCAGCACAGTCATGTCTAGAAGTTCCCACTCCTCTTTACACGCTTTCCAGAGACCGTCTATTGTTCTAAGACGCCTGTTTCCCAGTGCCCTTTTAAAGAATCCAAAGGAACAAAAGTCCATCGGTGATGCATCAGGAGACTTCACTGGGATGTGCTGAATGGAATAGCATGTATTCCAGTTTCCTGCACCATTCTCTCCAGGAATGCCAGGGTTGAACCCGAAGTGTGACTGGAGGCCTTGTCTTGGTGCACCCAGACTTGTTTTTGTCTGTACCATGGTGAGCTGGGATTTCAGTCGGGTAAATTGGGATGAGAACTTCTTCCTGGTAGTACTGGGAGTTGATTTTGGCATTTTTAGCTACTCTACGAATGGTCAGTTTTCCATTGTAGCAATATCCCATGATGACCATAAATCCCTTGGAGAAACTTTCTCTGCATTTGACATAGCACTTCTGAAAATTGTTTCATCCCTTTCTCTATAGTAAATTGCCTGGGGGTTGTTGCAGTCTCCTAGATAAACATATGCTTCATCAAGTGTGACCAAAAATTTCCATTTTTCTCCTGCCAGGTGCTTTTCATAGTTTCCTGCTGTTGGTGCGGCGTTCGGCAATGTGACGTGGCAACAATTTATGAACCCTGCTTTCGTGGTGCTTCTCCATGTTTAAATCTTTGTTTATTATGGTGTTTACAGTTTTAAGGGATGTTCACAATCACGCTTTGTGTGGCAGGGTTACAACCAGAGATAAGGGCCTTGACCTTTCTGATTACATCTGGGGTGCGGGTAGTAGCAGGTCGTGGATTTGCCTTTTTTTTTTTCCCCCTTTTGGAATTAATCCCAAGCAACCCTTTCCCTTTTTATTAAACACTGAACTAATTCCACACTTTGATACCACAAAATTACGTTTTTTGCAAGCCTCAATAATCGCAGAATAACTATAATTAGCATTGGAAAGGGCAGTAATATACCCTTCCCAAAAGGGTTCTATCTGATTAGGCATTATGAGAGCAACATGCATGCAAGTGTAACAGAAGCAGCACACTGACTGGTTTGATCACCTCGCATGCTCCTGTCCTGATGACTTACACTCCGTCACAATCTACTTGGCAAATCGTTCTCAGAGATCGGAAACAACCCTCCATGATACACATATTTTTGCCATGCAGAAACTGAACTTCATTCTATGTCCTCGTAAACTAACTTCTTGATATCTGATAATTTAAATGCTTTATTTCTTACTGCTACATATCCTTTTTACTTGAGCCCATATAAGTTTTATAGGGTTATATTGGTGATAGCCAGGGAGACGGATAACCACATATCCTTTTTTCACAGCCAATAAAATCTAATTCATATGCTTTTTCTGACGTGTTACTTTTGACTATCATTAACAGTTCATTATGGGTTTTCTAATGTTGGATTGAACATTTTTTATCAGAAAGCCAATTCATTATTTCTGCTACCCATTGTAGGTGGCTTGACTCTTAGTCTGGAGTGGTAGGAGGCATTGTCTATAACAATCTACAAAGCAGGCGGAAGATAAGCTAAAAAATCTTCAATTAACAAATTCAAACACATATATTCTCAAAATATCACTTCCTAAACTAAAATATTACATATATTCTGTTTTCTGTAAATTTATATTCAGTGCCCATTTTTTATATTCTTCCATTAGTTTATTTATCATATATTTCATATCATCTTCATCCCTTGCAAAAATTATTTGATGATCTGCAAACAACAATAAATATAGAACTTTTCCTCCTATAGGAATACCCATATCAGAACATTTTTTATACCATAAATTAAGAGCCTGGTCTAAATAAATGTTAAAAAGAATTGGTGACAAACTGCATCTCTGCTTAAGGCCTTTATTCACTGTGAATTCCTCTGTTAATTTATTCGGTATTTTTACTTTAGCTTTTGTATACTATAGATCCTCCTAACAATATTAATCCATTTATCACTGATATTCATATTTCTCATTGCCGTCCATAACAATTGTCGAGGTACACTATCATATGCCATCTCTAAATCAATAAAAGTCATTATGTAGTTCTTTATTTGTGCTAGGATTTTCTCTCGTAATTGTCTAATACAGGAAATATTATCAATACATGATCTTCCACTCCGGAATCCACATTGTTCTCTTTATCATTGTTCTGAAGTTGTATTTTATCTCCTTAAGTTTAAAATTTATAATTTTACCAAAAATCCTAGCTGTTGAAAGCAAAACACTTATACCTCTATAAGTGGAACACAGTTTTTTATCACCTTTTTTTTAAAAATAGGAGTAATATACGTTAAATTCCAGTCTTCTGGGATATCATCTCTAATTTCAATTGTATTAAAAAGTTTTGTTAAAAATATTACTAAAATATCTCCTCCATGTTTAGGAGTTCCATATGAATATTTCCTGGTCCTGGTACTCTCCCATTTTTTGCCTCTTTCAAAGTTCTTTTTACTTCATCTTCTGTTATCTCTGGAGTGTCAAATTTATTCTACATCCGTATCTTGCAAGTTGAAACTCATTTATATTTCCTTGAAGTAAATCTTTATAATGTTGCATCCATTCTGAGGGTCTTATCAACTGAATATTTATCTTCTTTCTGATTTCTTGATATTTTGTAATGTTTTCCAAGCTTCTTTGGATCTAACATATCCAGTCGAATGATCTATATTCGAGCATATATTATCCCAGTATTCATTTTTTGCTCTTCTCACTTCCACCTTTGTTTTATGTTTTAAAGTGATATGTTAATTTCGAGATGTTGTTGAGTGATCTGATAACAATTTCATCCGAGCTTTCTTTTTTTCTTCTACTAATTGTAGCTAAAGTCTCTATATAATGGGGATTTAAATAGTGCAGCCATTTAAATATGACGTCAACATACAATGTTTTAAGTATCATAGGTTAATGAAACTTTGGCAATATGTAAAGAAATGTATATAATTTTTTTCCTGCAAAAAAAATGTGATTTTAACCAAAAATTGTCAGTTTTCAAATGCAGGCTTTCATGGCTGGTAATTATAATATTAAAAGATTCCGGGCTATATGGCCGTGGTCTATAACTGGTTTTTTTCCAGATGTTTCTCCCTAAACTGCGGAGGGAATCTTCAGTGGCAGGTGCTTCTAGTGGTATTCCCTTGTCATAGACTCGACTGTTACCCATCTAGAAGCACTCACCACAGTTGAAGGAGAAACGTTTGGAAGAAACACCAGCTTTAGAACACGGCCACATAGCCCGGAATCGTTTAATATTATTGTCAATTTTCATCCATTGCCCCCCTTAACACAGAAGTTGCACTGCCCACAAACCCTACTTTTTCATTAATTTTTTTTAACTAGTTCTTCGGCTATTGGAAATTCTACTGCAGTATACATTTCAAATATTAAATGCCTTAACATTTTGTTATTGAAGTCGTACAAGTCAGAAATGGGTTTAACATGCTTATGGTGTTTCCCAGATGATTTAAGAACAACAGAATCACTCGTCTTTAAAGAATTTTTACTCTTATTAACTATGTATTGCCACTGTTCTAAGTCCTATGCCACAGGCTTTGGCAATTCTTTCTTGAACTCGGGCAACATTGGGAAGTACCATATGGTCTTATACTTTTGCTGGAAGTAGCAGAATACTTTGTATATCATCTCCATGGGATGTTTGTATAATATTTGGCACTTACTACTACCACGTTCCATTATTTGCACTGTCATATTTAGTTATTATTAAACACAACACTAATAAAATTAATTTAGACTTTACTTTTATTATAATTATTGCAAAACTCATATAAACTCTGCCTTGTTTAACATACAATATTTGAATGCAGGTGATTGGATCTCTGAAAGCATTATGATGTAGATGTGCAGAACTCATATAAACATGACCATATTCTGATGTTTTTATTATTGATTTAACATTTCTCACTGAAAGATAAATTATATTTGAAGAGAAAAATTTTCGCCTAGACCGAGACTCGAACCCAGGACCCTTGGCTTTCCGGGCCAAGTGCTACCAACTGACCTACCGAGGCGAGTTACGATCTAGACGCAATTTTTTCTCTTATATACGTTGTAATTCCCTATCGTCAAATACTTTTGAAACCATTGCTTCTATCTTTGCAAATGGCGGCTAAATCAATAATAATCATTAGAAGCCTTACTAGCTTTATAAAGTAATGTTAAATTCCCAATAAATGTCTTCTTAACTAAGAAGCTGCCATTTGCAAAGATAGAAGCAATGGTTTCAAAAGCATTTGACGATAGGGAATTACAACGTATATAAGAGAAAAAATTGCGTCTAGATCGTAACTCGCCTCGGTAGCTCAGTTGGTAGAGCACTTGGCCCAGAAAGCCAAGGGTCCCGGGTTCGAGTCTCGGTCTAGGCGAAAATTTTTCTCTTCAAATATAATGACCATATTCTATTTAACTTTTATAGGAATTAATCACTATGAGGTTTATTTTATGGTGAAATTAAATGTTTCTTACCTCTCCCCATATAAATCTTCTAAGTAGATTGTGATTTCGAGACCATAACGGTCTCATCTTCAGTACTTTTTTGGCGACTGATGTTATGTCGATCAGAAGAAACATTTAATTTCACCATATGACCATCTTCGTTTGTGGATTTTATATTACATGAATCTTGAATCTGATCTTCAAAATCATTGATTATATTAAACTTTCATAATTTTTCTCAGTTTTATCAAATTCCAAACAAATGAAGCTATTGAGGTTGTTAAATTTTTATGTGCTTAAGTTAATAAACTTGAGCCACCTCATCTTGTTTGAATGAGTACCTACGAGGGATTGCGCAAAGTATGAATACAAAGTTTAGATAGATATAGATAAAATATAAAAAGGAAATGATCTCCTAGGCCTCAAATACCATCGGAGTCGAAAAAAACAAGAGTTAGTCAAGGGAGACTATATATAGAATAGATAAAAGTAGGAGCAAAACACAAGTAAGTGGAAGCAATGTTTTGCTCAGCTTGGGCACCTTGTGGTCGCCATCCACATATCCCCTAGATGGGGACCCCTGAGGAATACCTACTGGGTACTTTTCCTCTGGTTTTCCTACAAGGAGTTTCCATGCTCCTCTTTCATTCCTGGCCATTGCAGTCTATGAGACTTAACTATTCTTATTACATCTGGTTTCTCATAAAGATCATGTATACTCACTGTTATGTAGTCTCCTCAACTTGCCTGTCTGTTCTCTTTTTGGTCCAAAAATTTTCCTAAGAACTTCATTTTCGAATACTCAATCTTTTCTCCTCCCTTAAAGTAAGAGTCCTTGTTTCACATCCATATAACTAGGAGAATAAGAGTTTAATATAATTCACTTTAATTATTTTTTGAGAAGTTGGTATGACAAGAATCCTTATAATACATAATAGCATGCATTTCCAAAATTCAGCCTATGTTTAATTTCTTTATGCGCCCCCTCATCAATTATACATAAACTTCAAAAAGGCATACGATTCAATTAAGAGGGAAAACACAAGTAAGTGGAAGAAATGTTTTGCTCAGCTTGGGCACCTTGTGGTCGCCATCCACATATCCCCTAGATGAGGACCCCTTTTGCACTCTTTTAACTTTACTATCTAACCTCTCTTGGTTAACTCTTGTTTTTTTTCAACCCCGACGCTATTAGGGCATCCGAGGGCTAGGGAGTCTTTCCTTTCATCCATTTCTTCTTTCCTTTATTTTCTTTTCTTCTCCAGAAAAGCCTGACCAGAGGCTATAAGATGGCAGCCCCATCACTGGTCTTGCCTTCCTTTGGCCAGCAACCAATCGAAGGGACTATTATTATGCTTTCAAGTCTTATACGAGAATTTCCCGGGGAGGGAAAATTTTCTATAGGATCGTAACAGGCCTTGGCCTAATACTTGGAAGGAAGAAGAAGAAGTTATATAGTATCCTGCTGGAGTTCGGAATTCTTAAAAAGTTAGTTAGACTTATACGAATGTGTCTAAATGGCTCAAAGAGTAGAGTGCGTGTATGAAAACAGTTTTCAGATACTTTTGAAATCCAGAATGGATTGATGCAAGGAGATGCACTATCTCCTCTACTATTTAATTTTGTACTAGAGCATGCCATCAAATCTTTATAGAGAATGAAGAAGGCTTACAACTCAATGGTATTAATAAGCTGTTAGTTTATGCCGATGATATAGTACTATAGGCCGATAGCGAGGATATACTAAAGGCCAACACGCACACACTATTGAGTAATACTAAGAAATTGGGACTGGAAGTAAATGTCAATAAAACTAAATATATGGTCACACATAGAAATATATTATATAATGGAAATGGACAGCTAATGACAAATGAAAGAAATTTTGAGGAAGTGGCTGAATTCAAGTACCTAGGAACAATGATCACAAATAGGAATGAGATGCACAAAGAAATTAAACATGGGCTCAATTCTGGAAATGCTTGCTATTATGCAATACAGAGACTCTTGACGTCCCAACTCCTTTCAAAAAACATAAAAATGAAAATATATAAAACAATTATTCCGTAGCATAGTGGTTAAGGCACTGAGCTACAAGCCGGAGGATAGAGGGTTCAAGTCCCGTAGGGGTCAGGATTTTTAAACTGACCCAAACCCTCTGGCGGCACTATGGCCCTGGGGTCGACTCAGCCTCTAACGGAAATGAGTACCAGACACTTGTTCTGGGGGTAAAGACGGCCGTCACGCAGGGCTGACATAAAGTGCCGATTGTCTAGAAAAAGTGGGAGCCTTAACCTCCTAATATCCCAAGGGCCTCCGGGCCTGTTGTGGGATCACTTTACTTATTCTACCAGTTATATTATATGGATGTGAAACATGGACTCTTACTTTAAGGGAGGAAAGGAGTAATTTAGAATAAAGTTCTTAGAAAAATTTTTGAACCAAAGAGAGATGAACAGACAGGTGAATGGAGAAGACTACATAACAATGAACTACATGGTCTTTATAGGAAGCCAGATATAATAAGAACAGTTAAGTCTCGTAGACTGCGATGGGCAGGACATGTGACACGAATGGGGAATGAAAGACGTGCATGGAAGCTTCTTGTAGGAAGACCAGAGGGAAAATGCCCAGTTGGTAGACCAAGAATGAGGTGGGAGAATAACATTAACTATGATTTGAGGGAAGTAGATTATACAGGGAATGATTGGAAAACATTAGCTCAGGATAGGGATGTATGGAGAGCTTATGTCCACATGGCCATGAACCTACAGGTTCGATAGTGCCAGTGAGTTAGTTATGCACCCCCTTTGTTAATGCTCTAGCAGATGTAATTTTATTTTTAAACCTAACCCGACATATAGGAATCATTTAAAAAAGTAAGGTTGAATTCATTAACCCATTGAAGACACGTTTAAAGCGCCAAGTAAGTTCACTGGAAACCCATTTAAATCTCCCCAGCACTACTCCGGCTGTACTGGGTTTTATATCAGAATACCCAGACCATGCATACTGCATTCTATCACAAATGGATTTCAGATAGTTTGTTTACCCATGTTTTTTCTTTTAGTATTTTGTACTTTTATGAATAGGAAATGAATGTGGCCTGCCTACAACCCTCTTTTTTTGCAATTTAACCGTTATCTATTGTTAGTTTGAAGGCTGTGAAAGTTGACTAATATTTCAATAACCATCTTTTACTAACATTTCTGGGTCATTATATTTAAAGTAAACACGAATCACATGTTCTAACAGGAACAGTAAAAAATAACAAAAATATATAATACTGCATATTATAAAAATAAATTAAACCAAACATATAAAAGCATAGGCCTATACATTATCAAATCATAGAAAGTTATTGCTATATATCTTCTCAAATTATTGATAATGTAAAATGCAATTTTTCTATAGCACTTTACAAATCTCACTATTTCTGGAAAACAAAGCCACAACCTTGTCATGTCGATCTTCTCCTCCCATACCTTTATTGTATTCTTAGTGGTTAAGGCACTGAGCTACAAGCCAGAGGGTCGAGGGTTCAAGTCCCATTGGGGTCAGGATTTTTAAACTGACCCAAACCCTCTGGCGGCACTATGGCCCTGGGGTCGACTCAGCCTCTAACAGAAATGAGTACCAGAAGCTTGTTCTAGGGGTAAAGGCGGCCGTCACGCAGGGCTAACAACCCGGCTGACATAAAGTGCCGATTGTCTAGAAAAAGTGGGAGCCTTAACCTCCTACTACCCCAAGGGCCTCGGGGCCTGTTGTGGGATTACTTTTAGAATATATTTAGCCTTTATGATTTTTTCTTCTTGTCCTCCGTCTTTATTCTTACATAGCTTCTTAATGGTGTCAGTCATGTCGGCATTTTTGTGTTTGGATAATAATAAATAAATATCTTTCCTACCTTTCCACTTCTATGCTAGAAGTCTCCGACTAGATTATGTTGTTAGTTCTTTTTTTTTTCTTTCCAATTTGATGTTCATTAAATCCATAGGCATATTTCTTCTGTTAGATTTTCCGATTGAGGGTCTTTCCACTTTTCAGCGGTTGCCCTTTTACCAGCCGGCTGCTGGTCCTTCACATCCACATGTGTCAATCACAGAGGTAGATGATCAACCCAGTGTAGGGGTGACATGTGGTTAGCATGTCGAGTCCCCCAGCCGTTATAGCTGGTTCCTCAACCTGGAGCCGCTACTTATTGTAGCTACCCAATTGCCTCACGATGCTGGGTGGGCACCGGTCCCATACTGGCCGAAATACCATGAGAAAATTTCTTCCCCCATTGAGACTCGAACCAACGCAAGTCCCGTAGCTCTGCGCCAAGGCTTCCTACCTTAACCGCTCGGCTATGGTGCGGGACTTCTGTTAGATTTTACTGTCCCTAATATGTCTCTCGTCTACTCAGCTCTAAAAATAAATTAGGTGAACACAATTATAATGTGTAACCTTTCTCTACAAAAGAGTTTGCTAATTCTAGGACTACACTCTCATTTGCTGTAAAATCTGCATTTTTATGTGCATCTTGTCTAGTGTTTATTTGAATCATATCCAGAAGAGTACAATTTCTAATATGTTATTCCAAATTGCGCCATTTTATTCCGTTTAGAGAGTTTGAACTGAACGTGTTTCTAAAAAAGTTAAATTTACAACCATGATATTCGAAAAAAAGAAACATTGAAACTACATATATATTTTACCGTAATAAATACCTAAAATATATTATTCTATAAATTATATCTATAATAAACTATACAATATACTACGACTACATATACGCTTTATATAAACCAGCAACAAATTTTACAGTTGGCGAACATAAATGTTTAATCACTAAAGATAGAGCCAACTTCTTATAGTGGAGGGTTTTAACACAATAACGAGTGTAGGTCGTGGTTGAGCTGTTTGGACTTTCTACCTGCTCACGAGGGAGACTCGTTAAAAGTCTCCAATGGGTTAAGATTAGTTCTCCTTAAACAAAAATTTAAAAATCTTTCAGTTGAATTTTTTTATTGTTTGTGATGAAATCAGTATATGTTACTGAAATAAAATGAAGATACTCTCCAAAAATCAGCGAAGTCCGACCATTTGAAATGCAGTTCACCTGAAAATCAAAATTAATAAATTATTCTAGCAGTCACCATTTTTGCATTGTCACAATGTACTGGTATACCATATAATTTAATTAACCCTTAATTTGGTAATGTATAAAATATATTGGTTTAATTTAATATTTTTAATAAAGCATTGAAAAAATATATCAGTAGAAATTATTTAAATTTGTTTTTCCAACACAAAATTGATCCATTGCTCTCACTAACTGCTTACACTGCATGGGACGAGAGATATGAAAATGGAACACCTAAAATCGTGCCAACCTTTGAATATGCATTCAGACATTGTTACTAAATATTAGGCAGCTAGAAGAAAAATAGGTTAAAAATATATACATTTAAATGTATCTCTAATTATATAATATACAAAAAGTGTAACTTACAGTTATGTATGATTTGTTTTCACTGCTTTCCAACATATTTAAATAACTTGACATAAGGAATTGAATTTCTTCAATTTAAAAGTTAACAAAAGAAAGATATATTCTGTAAACTAGCAAAATTGGACCATGAGCAATTTCAAATGTCAGATAATAATCAAAGCACACCCTTTGATGTTTAAATTTTGGTGTAGATATGTGGACGATAGTCCACCGCTGTGGTCTCAAGGTAGCATACTGCCTCATCACACTGCGGGCCTGGGTTCGATTCTTGGTCGGGACAAGCTTCCTGGCAAGGTTTTTTTGGGGATTTTCCTCATCTATAAGTCAAATGTCAGGAAGCTTTGAGACCCAAACATCATCATCATCACCATTATCCACAGTGTGGAAAGCAACGGAAGCTACCACACCTATAATTCGCTAGTAAAGCTGTAAAGCATAACATGAAAATGTTATGATTGCAGTGGAAGACCTGCCTTTGGGCAGAACACTGTAAATAAAATGTGGACAATATCATTACAACAGTCAATCATAAACACTTGGAAGATTAAATTAATATTGAGAAGCTAAAGCTATTACTATGATATAAATAAGTAAATTAATGAACACAATTAAATTATTGTAAATCAATGGTAAAGAGAAAAATTTCTGCCTGAACCGGGAATCGGACGCCGAACCTTTAGCTTTCCGTGCTAATGCTCTGTCCACTGAGCTAATTCAGGCTTCATTCCCATCCAAGCAGAAATCCTTCCTTTACCTTACTCTACTGGTCCCACATTCAATTGCAATGAATCATCATTCACAAATACACAATGAATGGCTTCTACCTGAAGAAGACATGAAGGGACTCCACACAGCTATAGCATTATTTATTAAATTAATATTGAGAAGCTAAAGCTATTGCTATGATAGAAATAAGTAAATTAATGAACATAATTAAATTATTGTAAATCAATGGTAAAGAGAAAAATTTCTGCCTGAACCAGGAATCGAACCCCGAACCTTTAGCTTTCCATGCTAATGCTCTGTCCACTGAGCTAATTCAGGCTTCATTCCCATCCAAGCAGAAATCCTTCCTTTACCTTACTCTACTGGTCCCACATTCAATTGCAATGAATCATCATTCACAAATACACAATGAATGGCTTCTACCTGAAGAAGACATGAAGGGACTCCACACAGCTATAGCATTATTTATTAAATTAATATTGAGAAGCTAAAGCTATTACTATGATAGAAATAAGTAAATTAATGAACATAATTAAATTATTGTAAATCAATGGTAAAGAGAAAAATTTCTGCCTGAACCAGGAATCGAACCCCGAACCTTTAGCTTTCCATGCTAATGCTCTGTCCACTGAGCTAATTCAGGCTTCATTCCCATCCAAGCAGAAATCCTTCCTTTACCTTACTCTACTGGTCTCACATTCAATTGCAATAAATCATCATTCACAAATTTCCCGGTTCAGGCAGAAATTTTTCTCTTTACCAGTGATTTACAATAATTTAATTGTGTTCATTAATTTACTTGGAAGATACTGTAAAACCTTGAATATTCAGAATAAAATTATTAAATTTATTATGGAAATTGAAAATAACCAGCAATTACCATTTTCTGATCTAAAATTGATCAGAAATGAAGAAAAAAGAGAAATAAAATTTGGAATTTACAGGAATGAAACACACACTGATGATTATATTAAAACAACAGGTTTCAACCACAATGCACATAAACAGGCAGTCTTCAATAGTTTAACATACAGTCTTGTGAACGTTTACATGAGCAGAGAAAATTTTAATACACAGAAAAACACTAAAGATAGCAAAAGAGAATGGTTTTGAAGAAAAGATGATTCATAAGAAAATAAAGAGATTCAAAAAACAAAAACTGATAAATGAAAGTACTCCTCAGACTGATAAAGAAATAAGTAAATATTTCAGGAAAATTTACATACTGTTCTTTAGCATACAATACATTTCAAAAAATTGTCAGCAAATTTAACATTAAATTAGCAACAAAAAAATGATTTCTAATAGTTTGCAAATGAGATTCCTCCGATCACTAACTGGAGTAACATTAAGGGATAGAATGAAAAGTGATGAGATAAGGATGCAGTGGAATAGTAGGGAAATGGTTGAACATATACAAAATTATCAGATTAAATGGTTCCAACATGTCCAGAGAATGTCAAATTCCCGTTTACCAAAGATGATTTACCACCTCAACCCTAAAGGCAAAAGAGACCTCGGAAGACCCTTCAACCGATGGAAAGATCAGTTTTTGTAGTCGCAGAACGGGCATCATCACCCAATACTGCATTCGGAAGAAGAAGAAGAAGAAGAAGACAAAAAATGATTATAGCCTGATAAATTAATTAAAACTACAAAAATGAAAATATTAATAAAAGCAATAAATCAGGAATTTATCAAATTGATTGCAAAGATGGTGAAAAAATATACATAGGAAAAACAAAAAGGAACTTCATAGTTAAATATGGGAAATAACATTATGAGGTTCTTCATTCGTAAATTAATTAATAATTTTTAACATCTTACCTCATAATTTTATGTTTCTTTAAACACAGGAACTAGTTTTCAAGAGAAGGATCTCTCTCATTTTCAACCGACATTATGACTACCGGAGATTCCAACAAAAATCCAGTAGTCATAATGTCAGTTGAAAATGAGAGAGATGGTTCTTTTGAAAACTAGTTCCCGTGTTTAAAGAAACATAAAATTATGAGGTAAGATGTTAAAAATGACTCATTAATTTACAAAAAAGGAACTTACTAAAAGAACACCTTAGAAATGTTAAAAATGGGGAAATAGATAAATGTGCATGATCAAAAAAATCAGAATCAAAACAAAGGCCAAATTACTGAAACAGACAAATCTAAAGAACTCACAATTGGGAGAAAATTCAGATCAACAAAAATAAAAGGAAAATCATGAATTTTGAAATTCCTGAGGAAAAAGATTTAATTTGGAAGTTTATCAGTCAGCCAACAGAGGGTGCAGGAAGCAACCCACAAGATCGCCAACCACCAATTCAACAGTTGGATGGAATTGAGAATGATACGTAGTGTATCAAAACTAATCTTCAAGAAATCTACAATTAAGAGGCGAGTTGTAAAATCTAACTCAATTTATTAATTGGACCATAAATTTGATTTGCTGGGAAATTTGCTTAGTTCATGCAGTTTCTGAGTGATAGACTTAATATTTTGTCGTCTTACTTGCACCTCAACATTTTTAATATTTCCAACAAAGTTTTACTCACCTATGTCCTTTCTAGGATATTTGTTGCCACATTTAACGAATATTTTCTCTGGCTCTTCTGTTTTGATTACAGTAATGTTTCCTTGTTCCTAAGAGTCAGTTTCTGGACAGTTGTCTCCATTGGTGTCAGTCTTACCATATTTCTTCATCAATTTGTTTTCAATTAATACGGTTAAGGAAAAATATAATCAAAATCAAAGTGGGAGGTAACACTGAGATATGAGTTGGAGTTTGACTGAAGATGGAAGTAAAATTATACTTTTGAAATTGGTACTGTGAAGACATGCAACTTTATGAGATGAGATGTTAAAGCATTTTCTCCAATTCATTCATAAGGATAAATATTTTGCCTTAACCAGGATTTAAACCCACGATCTCCTCCAGCTTTATGCACTGGCACATTAACCATTATGCTACTTACATAATTCAGGAGCAGATAAATTTTTCTCAAGAAATATGAGATGAGTCAAAATACAACTCAAAATAATTTTTTCTCTATTTGAAATCCTTGTGTATCCCTATTAGTGATATTCTATTCACATTACAATAGGTTTGCTTCTACTAACACATTATATATTTTTTCTATGTAATATCAGCTGAATATGAACATAATATAGAAAATAATGTACTTAAGCTTTTTCTCTTTAATTGTGTCAACTATTGCATGCATTAATTTCAGTATTACATTCATAATTAACCGATATATATATATATTTTTTTTTACTCCTGGCGCGACAGACCTAGAAGGCCCTTAGCTACCATCCGGCTGCTGGCCTCACATCCACATTGTTAATCATAGAGGTAGATGATCATCAGCCAGTGTAGGGGTGACATGTGGTCAGCATGTCGTGTCCTCCAGCCGTTATAGCTGGTTTTCTCAACCTGGAGCCGCTACTTATTGTAGCTACCCAAATGCCTCACGATGCTGGGTGGGCGGGCACTGGTCCCATGCTGGCCAAAATACCATGAGAAAATTTCTTCCCCCATGAGACTTAAACCAGCGCAAGCCCCATAGCTCTGCACCAAGGCTTCCTGCCTTAACCACTCTGCTATGGCACGGGACAATTAACTGATATGGCGCAGAAAAAATCCTTACTGCATTCTGAATAGTGTTTACTATAAAGGGTACATGGGTTTTAAAAGTGAGAAAAATTCATGCATGTCCATAGCTCAAAGGAAGAATGCCAGCACATAAAGCTGGAGATTCTGGGTTCAAACCCAGGTTTACTTCTACTAAGACATTATGATGAGATTTTTCTATGCCATATCAACTAATTCATCATCTTCTTCTTTCACGGATTAGGTCCCTGCCTGTTCTGATCTCACATTTGTTCAGCCCAGTGTTTTCTTGGTCTTCCTACCGATCTTCATCTTCCAGGATTATATTATCAATACCATCTTTGGTATCCTATCCTCTGTCATTCTCTGCAGATGCTCTAGCCAATTGTTCCTGTGTTCTATTTGTTGAAGAAGTGGTTGTACTTTCAGTTCTTCTCTTGTACAACCTTTCACCGCCCATAGGAAGCTTATTTCTGCTGCCTGAATTTTACTTTTGTCTTTTTCCTTCAGGACCCAGGCCTCACTGCCATACATCGCTGTTGAGTAAAATCTTAGCTCCTTTCTAACTTTGTTCCTCAGTGTTTGTCTGATTGTTCCACAAATATGTTGAAATATCTGCATTTTCCTATTTATTCTTGTTCTTCTTCATAAGTTATATCACAGCCCAAATACTGGAAGTGTGAAACCTGTTCCAACACTATATCTTCTATTACTATTTTTGTTCTTACATAATCAGTTGATCATTATCATCTCACATGTTCAATTAATTATGAACATAATACTTACTTACTCACTGGCACTATCGAACCCTTAGGTTCATGGCCACGCAGACATAAGCTCTCCATACATCCCTATCCTGAGCTAATGCTTTCCAACCATTCCCTGTATAATCTACTTCTCTCAAATCATAGTTAATGTTATTCTCCCATCTCATTCTTGGTCTACCAATTGGGCATTTTCCCTCTGGCTTTCCTACAAGAAGCTTCCATGCAAATCTTTCACTCCCCATATGTGCAACATGTCCTGCCCATCGCAGTCTACGAGACTTAACTGTTCTTATTATATCTGGCTTCCTATAAAGACCATGTAGTTTACTGTTATGTTGTCTTCTCCATTCACCTGTTTGTTTATGTCTCTTTTGTCCAAAAATTTTCCTAAGTACTTTATTCTCAAATACTTGTAATCTCCTTTCCTCCCTTAAAGTAAGAGTCCATGTTTTGCACCCATACAATATAACTGGTAGAATAATAGTTTTATACATTTTCAGTTTAACTTTTTTTGAAAGGAGTTGGGACATCAAGAGTCTCTGTAATGCATAATACCACACATTTCCAGAATTGAGCCTATGTTTAATTTCTTTATGCATCTCATTCCTATTTGTGATTGTTTCTAGTTATTTGAATTCAGCCACTTCCTCAAAATTTCCCTCATTTGTCATTAGCTGTCCATTTCCATTATATAATGTATTTCTACATGTGACCATTCATAATATTGAAATTAATGCACTCAGGCCTTTTCTCTTTAATACTGTATTAACTATTGCATGCAAACAGCAAGCCAGAGCACATTAATTTCAATACATTCGTAATTAACTGATATGGCACAGAAAAAATTCCATATCATCTTGATGGATGCAATAGGAGTTAGATATGCACGGCGCACTTCATATTTATAACTTTCTTGAAGACCCAGGGTTTCGATGTTTTAAGCACCATTGTTAATTATTTCTAACTGTTGAATCGGCAGTTGGTGATCCTGTAGGCTGATTTCTGCTCCCTCTGTTGGCTGACCGATGAACTTCCAATTTTTTTCTCCACATATTTCAAAATTCATTATTTTCTTTCTATTTTTGTGAATGTAAATTTTCTCCCAATTTGTGAGTTCCTTAGATTTATTGTTTCAGTAATTTTGCTTTTGTTTTGATTCTGTGTTTCTCTGCCTATGCATGAGCAGCTACTGCAGATTTTTCTATTTCTTCATGTTTAACATTTCTAAGGTGTTCCTTCAATCTTGTATTCATGTTCCTTTCTGTTTTCCTATCTACATTTTTTCACAGTCTTTGCCAATCAATTTGATAAATTCTTGATTTGTTACCTTCATCAATTTTTCATTTTTGTTGGTTTTCATCATCATCATAGTACATTCACAAATTTAGGCCATTTGTTGACCTGTTTCGGCCTCAAGAGAAACACCATCCAGAAGTCTTTTGAGTGGACGTCCTGGTCTTCTTCTTCCTGCAGGTTGATATCTTAACATTAGTTTGGGTATTCTGTGATCTTCCATTCGATGAACATGTTGTATCCATCTTGACTTATAATCAGAAATTTTGTTTTCTAAAGATTCCATGTGTAATTCTTCTAAGATGTCTTCATTTTTTTTGTGATCTAGTAGTGTGTATCCTGCAGTCCTCCGAAGATATCTCATTTCAGCAGATCTAAGTCTCTGTATATCCTTCTGTTTCAACGTCCATACTTCGCTACCATACAAAAGAGTTGGAAGAGCCAGTGTTTTATACACTTTCAGTCTTGAATGCTTTTGGACTAACTGTGGCTTGAAGATAGAATTTATTAACCCTAAAATTCTTAAAAATTTAGATATTTTTGCATTTACATCCTTTTCTTCTTCATGTTTTAATTAATCTATTCAATCTATAATCATTTTTAGGTTCTAATTTAATGTTAAATTTTCTAAAAATTGTTTGAAACTTATTATATGCATATCTAACTATTATTATTTTAAAAAACTCATAGTGTCATTTCCTTTAAATATTAAATGAAAGCTCTAATTGTATTGTGAAGAGTGTTACTACAAAGGGTCCTGCACCATAGTCGAGTGGTTAAGGCGAGATGCCTTGGCACAGGGCTACAGGACTTGTGTTGGTTTGTGTGTTTCAATGGGGGAAGGAATTTTGGTCAGTATGGGACAGGTGTCAATCCAACATCGTGAGAAATTTGGGTAGTTACAATAAGTAGTGGCTCCAGGTTGAGAAAACCAAATATGACAGCTGGGGGATCTGATATGCTGAACATATGTCACCCCCTACACTAGTGGCTTCGTGATCGTCTACCTCTATGATTAAGGTAATGTGGACATGAGGCCATCAGCCGGCTAGTATGCCAAGGGCATCAGGCCTGACACGCCTTGGAGTTTTGTTTGTTTTTGTATTAACTACTGAATTTGAACAGTGAGTCTGAGTACATTAATTTTAATTAACAGACGAGTTGGAGAAAATGTTTTAACATCTCACCTCACAAAGTTATGTGTCTTCACGATACTGGTTTCAAAAGTATAATATTACTTCCATCTATTAACATAAATACCTCATAGTGTTTCCTCCCACTGTAATTTTAATATTATGTTTATAATTAGCTTACATGACACTGAAAAAAATTCCATCATATCATCTTGATGGAAACAGCCTTTGTAAACAGTGTTCATTACAAAGGATACACGTTTTAAAAGAGTTAAAATTCATGTCCGTCCATAGATACCTGGTAGCACAATAGAAGAGTGTCAATGTGTAAAGCTGGAGATTCTGAATTCAAATCCCAGTTCAAGTATACATTTTTCTCTTCAGATGTATTATTGCAGATGACCAGTCTTACTACATTAATTTCAATATTACATATGTTCATAATTAGCTGATATGGCACACAATAAATCCCATCATAATGTCTTCTTAGTAGAAGTAACTCTCTTGTAATGTGAACAGAAGTTCACTATTAGGGCTACATGGAGATTCAAATACAGAAAAATTTGTATCTGCTCCTGGATGTCCTAAGTAGCACAATGGTTAGTGTGCCAGAACATAAAGCTTCAGTTCAAATCCCAGTTTTATTATTATTATTATTATTATTATTAATGTAAAAGAGAACAATTTGCATTTAGATTGGAGTGCTTAGGGTAGCTAAGTCGATAGAGCATTGGCATACAAAGTCAAAGGTCCTGGATTCAAACTCAAGTCTAAGCATATATTTTTTCTTATTTGAAGAGAAAAATTATACGTTCAGACTGGGGCTTGAACCCAGGACCTTTGGCTTTCTAGGCCAAGACTCTACTAACTGAGCTATCTGAGCAAGTTCCAATCTAAATGCAAATTTTTCTCTTATATACGCTGTTAACACCCATGCATCAAACACTATGAAACCTTTGTTTGTCTTGCAAATAGCGGCTTCTTTATTAAAAACACATTTATTTGGGAATTTTGCATTACATTATAAAGCCAGTATGGCTTCTTTCAATGTTTTTTTTATTATTCATTTCATACATCTCAATGATGGCTAAATCATATTTGAAGAGAAAAATTATACGCTCAGACTGGGGCTTGAACCCAGGCAAGACTCTACCGACTATCTGAACCAAGTTCCAATCTAAAAGCAAATTTTTCTCTTATGTATGCTGTTAATTCCTACATATTTTTCTCTTCAAATATAATTTGCCCTTCGAGTGAGAAGTGTTAAATTTATAAAAAAAACATTGAAAAAATTTTCTCTTTAATTATACCAACTATTTGTAAGCAATCAGGAAGCTTGAATACAAAAAATTCAATATTACAGTCATTTCACAATTACAGTTATTGATTTCAGTTGTAACCTCTTCATTGGATGATAGTCTGAACTTAATCCACAAATCTAAACTGTAGTCTACTTCTGGTTTACATTCCTTCCTCTCTCTCTCTCTTTTTTTCTTAAACTGTCTTGGTATTGTATTAACTTAGGCTTTCAGTGCTGGATCTTGAAGATTTCCGGGCTGTTGGCCGTGGTCTTGAAGTTTCCCGATGTTTCGCCAGAGACTGCGTCTGGCATCCTCAAGGATTGTCTTCAGACTGGCAATTTTGTCCACTGTCTGTCCTATTTATACCGTTCACCATGGTGTGTTTTCTGCACAGTCCATTCCTTCGTAATATATATAACTATATCTGCCTTCTGATTGATCAGTGATAGGGGGTTCCATTCCTCCAATGAGGTTGCTGTTTGATGGTCTAGTAGACTGTTCTTGTAGAGGTTTGCATTCTGAGTTTTTTTAGAACTGGTATCCATACTTTGTTGACTTTTAATGATTCTTTTCTAGAACATAAAAACAGTTTCAATAGAAAAACTAAGTATGGATACCGGTTCTAAAAAACACAAAATGCAAGCACAGTCTACTAGACAATCAAACAGCAACCTCATTGGAGGAGTAGAACCCCTACCGCTGACCAATCAGAAGGCAGATATAACTTACGAAGGAACCGACTGCACAGAAAACACATTGCAGTGAACGGTATAAATAGGACAGACAGTGGACAAAACTGCCAGTCTCAAGACAACCCTTGAGATTGCCAGATGTAGTCTCTGGCAAAACGTCGGGGAACTTCAAGCCTCAAGACCACGGCCTACAGCCCAGAAATCTTCTTCAAGATCATCATTGTCTTGGTATTCTCTCTTTTCCCATTCATTTAACATGTCCATATGATTTTGTTCCTTTTTTTTAAATCGCATTTTCTATAATATGCCTTAAAACTTCATTTGCACTGTCCTAACACTCCTGTGTCATTCTGTCTGTGTCCAAGTCTCAGTACCATATTTTAATAGAGGTATGGCAAATATTCTATTACATTCAATGGATGCTGGTTAGTCATAGTAGACTAGTAGCTGTGCTCACCTCTGGTTTCAAAGAATTTTTTATGGCATAAAAATCCTTAATATGGGTTCTTTTGGAAGGGAATTACAGCCATGGGCCCTGTATTATAGATTTATGAGATCTAAAAGAACCTCAAACCTTAAAAAAGAAAGAGGTCTTAGTAAAATTTCTCAGCCATTTCATATCCAGATTTGAATTGCAACACTAATGACCTTGGCTATTAAAGAGCATTGTTAATTAAAAGGGCTACGATTTTTATGACCTAAAATTTATAAAAAAAATATGCACTGTAACACAAAAAGTATAACTTAATAATATTATAATTATGTAATAATTTCAGTTGTAAAAACAAGTTGTAAGTCAGTTTATGACAATTATTTAAGAATAAAAAGCAAATGAGAAGCAAACTAAAGTATGGAGTTTGATATTGTAGCATGCTTTTTATTTTATTAAAATTATCAGTAGCTACCTGCTTGTCGTGAGACAATATATAAATATTTATTAAATTAATATTAAGAAGCTAAAGCTATTACTACAATTGAAATAAGTAAATTAATGAGCACATCTAAACTATTGTAATCAATGGTAAAGAGAAAAAGTTTTTGCCTGAACCAGGAATCGAACCCCGAACCTTCAGCTTTCCGTGCTGATGCTCTGACCACTGAGCTAATTCAGTCTTCATTCCCATTCAAGCATAAATCCTTCCCTTACCTTACTCGACTGGTCCCACATTCAAATGCAATGAATCATCATTCACAAATACACAATGAATGGCTTCTACATTAAGAAGACATGAAGGGGCTCCAACACAGCTATAGCATTATACATTAGGAAGCTAAAGCTATTACTACTATAAAAAAATTCTCTTTACCATTGATTACATAAATATTTACTCAGGTATATACATAAGAGAAAAGTCCATACTGTGAATTGAAACTAAATAGGAGAGGAAGATAGAATTTACAAGAAACAAAATTCTGAGAAATGTAACAACTTAAATAAATATGGAAGGAAGAAATTAAATGATTAAAAGTTCTTTACTTCTTAAAAGATTAAAAATATGACGAATATGACCAATAAATTGTTATAACATGCTGGCACATATAAATGGCGAAATATGCATAATTATGACTTAAGAAAGTACTTTAATTCAATTACTTTTTTGTATAAAAAGAACATGTATTTACGTTTAAGTAACATATCACTCTTACCAAAAAATATGCTATATCTTAAAATTCCTAGCCCTATTAATTAAAATGCTACATCAAGACCAATGCTGTTGTTCTGAGGTAGGGTGCTGCCTTGTCGTGCAGTGGGCCCGAGTTTGATTCCCGATTGGGACAAGCTTCCTCGGTGAGGTTTCTTTTGAGGGTTTTTCCTTACCTGTAAGACAAATATCAGGAAGCTTTGAGGCCCAAATGGTCCCCGAACATCATCTGGCCATCATTAGTATAATCCCATGGTGTGGAAAGCAACGGGAAGCTACCACACCAACAATTCCCTAGTAAAGCTACAAAGCATAGCATGAAAATGCTATGATTGCAGTGAAAGACCTGCCCTAGGGCAGAATACTATAGAATGGATAGAATGTCAAGAAAATATTCAATCATTTCAATTATCATATATTATACTTTACTCTAATAATTTTGCAATCATTTTTTATTCAACTTGCCAAATATATGAAATTACTAGTCCTAATGGTCCCACTCTATCTCCCTCTCTTTGTCATATTTGTTTTAGAATTTACATCTCTTGAGACCTCAATTATATCAAAATTTTACTTAAAAAATAATACCTCATAGTACATTCAGTACCATAAACCAGTTAAGGCATTTAAAGAGACTATTGTGTATGCAGCCGTCAGTCAGTTAACTCGCTTTAGAGCGAGCCCTAACGAACCGCGTTTATATTCGGCGCCTAAATATTGTGTTGGCTTAGTATGTCTTGGAGATCACAGATGGCATGTAAATGTACATTTTCTATTCCCGTTTGACACGTTTAACCCTTTTATTTTTAAAACAAACAACACATGGAATTCGTTCACCCAAACTTGCCTCCAGGCTCCAATGCAGTCGTATATGTTTCTCGTTATCGCGCTGTTGTTTGTGCGTGAGTTAAACCATGGCAAAATAAAAATATCTCACCGAAGAAGAATTAGTGAATATTTTGTATGATGATGATTCAGGTGATGAACTGGTTCCTGAATTACAAGATTCATAAGTGAAAGTGAAGATGAACTTCCACTTCCGGAAATTGATACGCCGATACCATGTGATATCTGTCACCCAAGTTATTTCACCATCAAATCCTACTAGGATATCTCCTTTAGGTATGTACAAAATTTGAATTTTCTAGGACTAATAGTTTGTGAATAATGGTCCATTTTCTGAAGTGCCACGAAAAGGGTAGCTGGGGTATTTAAATGGCTGGCCTGTGGGTTTAAATACCCTGCTCAGTGCCTGGTACTGAATGTAACAATGAGTTGGTTATTTTGACTCACCTCATATTTCTTGACTTTTATGCAGACCAGCTTTCATCACTTTTCCACGACTTTCTTGATGCATTCCAACTGTTGTTTTGCGGTTGTCCATCCTGTAAGTTGAATTTTCCTCCCTCTGCCGGTTGACCAAGGGGAGCAGAAATCAACTGACAGGATGGACAACTGCAAAACAATAGCTGGAATGCATTCCTCTGCTGGCTGACCGAGGGGAGCAGAAATCAACTTGCAGGATGGACAACAGCAAAATAACAGTTGGAATGCATTGACAATGTCGTGCAAAATTGACAAAACCTGGTCTGTATAAAAATCAAGAAATATGAGGCGAGTCAAAATAACTCATTAATAATTAAAAGAAACCTCAGTGTTATTTCCTACATATACTAAATATCTCATACTACAGTGTGATCCATATAAACCTGAACCATTTTAAGGGGCCATAAGTCTTGAACCAATAATTATTGGTTATAATAGGACACACATGCAAATTAGGGAGACACAATTGGGAGATTACATTGCACTCTTTACCTATCAGAACAAATGTTGGAAGTGTCCACTCGCATCTATACATATTTGCACTTGTTTCACCATATTCTGTGAAATTCTAGGGAGAATATCCTTGTCAATGTCGCTTATTTCATTTTGAATGGATTCCTTGAAATTATAAATTGTCCGAGCCTATTCTTGTACACTATTTTTTTGGATACCCCCACAAGAAAAAATCCGGTAAGGTTAGGTCAGGGGATTTTTGGGGCCACAAACCTTCTTGAGATTCAATTATCAAAAAAACTGGTTACAAGGGCCATGGAAGCATTAGATGTATGGCATGTTGTTCCATCTTGCTGGAAATAACCTTCTCTCAATTCGATATCATCCAGCTGCTCCACAAATGTTTTGAAGATGCCTATATAAACTTCAGTGTCTACGGTCGTATCAAAGAAAATGAGATCAATAATCCTGGAAGCTGACACTGCACACCATACTCTAACCTTTTCATCATGCAGTGGTGTTTCGTGGATCATACAGAGATTTACAACAGCCCAATATCTGGTGGTTTTTGTGTTTATGTAACCTGACAGATTAGACCATGCCTCATCTTTAAACCACATTATGGAGAGAATGTCTGGACGTGGAATAAGAAAATCCTGAAACCAGCTACAATAATGGATTTGTTTTTCATAATCTGCTTCTTTCAGTTGTTGCACCATATGCCACTCTGTATATGGTCGTAATCCTGTTTTCTTCACAGCTCTTTGGCATATGCCAATTGTCTCCAGCTTTCTTGCTAGCGATAAAATTGTCTTTGTCATAAGTTGTTGTTTTCAAATGCTGGGCATTGGCAATGAAGCCATTAGCGATCTTGCTCTCCAATATTTCTCTATGGTGGATCCAACAGGTAATACTTCACAGGTTTGCAGAGCAAATCCTTTGTCATAATATCCTATACATTAAACTCTCTTCGAAATTCTCATTGTTTTGTTACCAAGGAATTTGTCTTCGTTTTCACAATGAAAAAACACTCTCAAAGTGAGTACTGCATGTTGCTGTTATGACTGCAAACTAAAGACTGTCTACAATGCCATGAAAATGCTCGTAATTACCATCAAAATCAACAATATAGTCCACAGATGGCATTGATCAATTACTGCCGTGATTGATCAATTGTTGTTGATTCTCCCTGAGTCACTGAGATCATTAAAACAAATTTCACATTTCTGCAAGTGTTCAGAGAAATTATGGCCTATTAAAATGGTTTGGGTTTATATGGATCGCACTGCATTAACTCCTAAAAAAATTAATTTTAACAAAACATACTTCTGCATAATAAGCTTAGTTCTACTCACTCTCTTGGTCCCACATTCAATTGCAATGAATCATCATTCACAAATACTTTAAGACATGAAGGGACTCCACATAGCTAAAGCATTATTTATTAAATTAATATTAAGAAGCTAAAGCTGTTACTATGATTGAAATAAGTAAATTAATGTACACAACTAAATTATTGTAATCAAATGGTAAAGAGAAAAATTTATGCCTGAACCGGGAATCAAACCCCAAACCTTCAGCTTTCCGTGCTGATGCTCTATCCATTGAGCTAATTCAGTCTTCCCTCCCTGTGTACATTAATTTACTTATTTCAATCATAGTAACAGCTTTAACTTCTTAATATTAATTTAATTAGTTCTACTCCCTCGCCTAAACTTCATTACAAGATTAGGATATGCAGAAAAATAACTGCCCTTGTATTACCTCGTATTGTAAACAAAATGGACTAGAAATCATACAGAGGTCTGGATGGTATCAGTTTATTTTATCTCTGTCAATGTGGCATTCTAGGATTCTGTTTCAGTGAAGCCAATTGCTAGAAATTTTGACATTAAATTCTTAAGATCAATTTAGAAAAGAAATCCAAAATGTTATGCAATAAATAGACTTTATTAAACAGCCTCAGTCTTACGATAAATTACATAAAACAATATTTTAATGTATTAAAAGAAATTGAAATATTATAAATAAATAATGTCATGTACGAATTGAAGAGCTAATTTCCAAAGTGTCTTAAATCCATGAAATACCAAACTCCAAAAATCGCAATTTTTATTTTTAAATATTTAATTTTTAGATAGAGCTTTCATTATAAGATATGTTTATTTGTAACTACATTGGCAATATTAACACACACACTCAAAAATCCTCCACCATTACAAGTTGTAGTAACAGTGTCACATGACTTGGGAGTTAAGACGTTTTGGAAGTAAACATAGTTTAAGGAAAGTTTTAGTAGGAGAAAGTAAAATCTAATACTCAATAAAGAATGAATTTATTAAGTTTTCATGTTGCTTACATGAAGATAACACAATTTTTCAGAGTTCATCATCAGAAGAGTCATTTACTGCATCTGTTGCACAATTTGAAAATACTTTTTGCCAGAATGGCATTGCATGAAGGTGCTGGGTAATACCTAACATACTTAAAACCGTTTTAATTTCTCCTCCTTTACTGGATGTCCGTCCTGCGCCGTAGCCAAGTGGTTAAGGCCGGAAGCCTTGGCGCAGAGCTATGGGACTTGCGCTGGTTCAAGTCTCCATGGGGGAAGAAATTTTCTTATGGTAATTCGGTCAGTATGGGACCGGTGCCCACCCAGCAACGTGATGCATTTGGGTAGCTACAATAAGTAGCGGCTCCAGGTTGAGAAAACCAGCTGTAACGGCTGGGGGACTTGACATGCTGACCACATGTCACCCCTACACTGGCTAATTTATCATCTGCCTCTGTGTTTGACACATGTGGATGTGAGGCCAGCATCCGGCTGGTAGGCTAAGGGCCTTGTAGGCCTGTCGCGCCAGGAGTTTTTTTTTTTACTGGATGCCCTAAGTTTTCTTTTACTGGCTCTAATGCTAACCACTTTTTACCCCTCTTAAATAATGTGTGAGAGCACATGGTTAAACTTTGCCATGACCTATCTCAATGATTTTAACATATGTTATATTGAAATCAATTTTTGATTTTATATGTTTCCTGAAAGAAAGTTTCCAGTCATAGGAAAACCATTCTTCTCCAAGAATGAATACACACTCAACAGTGTTGAGAATTAAATTTGAAGAGAAAAATTTTCGCCTAGACCGGGACTCGAACCCGGGACCCTTGGCTTTCCGGGCCAAGTGCTCTACCAACTGAGCTACCGAGGCGAGTTACGATCCAGACGCAAATTTTTCTCTTATATACGTTGTAATTCCCTATCACCAAATGCTTTTGAAACCATTGCTTCTATCTTTGCAAATGGCGGCTTCTTAGTTAAGAAGACATTTATTGGGAATTTAACATTACTTTATAAGCTAGTAAGGCTTCTAATGATGTTTTTATTATTAATTTAACATTTCTCAATGAAAGATAAATTAAATTTGAAGAGAATGTGTTGAGAATGTTGTGGTATTTTGTTAACAAAAAAGGCTTGCTCCATTTTACACAACTTTTTCTCCACCCGTCCAAAAACTCGATCTACTAGCAAATAGCTATGTCCCCGCACAGGGAATGTTATATTAATAGTGAGATCAAACAGATACGCCAACTTACTAAGCATTACTAACATTAATCTTTGTCAACATGGGATGTAAGACACTGGAAATAAACACGATTTTCAAACAGTTTTATCAGGGAATATAAGACACTTAGGAATATATCAACGTGTTAACATGACACCTGATGGAATAAAGACTTTTGTCACGTAAAAATATTGAAAATCACGAATTTTGGATTTAAGACACTTTGGAAATAAGCTCTTCAATTGAATTACAAAGCTATAAAACACAAGATTTAAATAAAATTGCACTCCACATTTACTTTCGATATTACACAAATGTACACACTAAAACTCGTTTATATAAGATATTTGCTTTGACACAAAAGTTTTATTTACTAAAAAATCAACTCGCAAGCATAAAAAAACTAATGCGTCAAAATTCATTCATAAGCATTTTAATATTACTTCATCAATAGCTATTTACATTACAAGCATTGAAAATGATCTTTACAGATTGGTTGATTCAAATAGAATTAGAAACACTTTCAATTCTTGCAATGCAATATTTCATACTATATCAAGTTTCATTATTTTAATAAATAAATATTTACATGTATTCAACAAATGATACGACCGGGCACTCCTAAAGTATGCTCAGAATGAATTGATCCACATATAATGTTCAGCTTAATTATCAATTACTGTATTCTGCAGAGTTGAAAGCTAGAGAATTATACAATAAAATATTAAAAACTGAATATGAATATTTAATTTTAGGAAGTGATATTTTGAGGTTATTTTAATTATATTTTTTTAGTCTGACCATCTTACCTCAATGTTAATGTTGATTTGTTCTTGAACATGTTTCAAAACAATTTTGTTTTATCGTCAGGTTACCTCAATGTTAATGTTGATTTGTTCTTGAACATGTTTCAAAACAATTCTGTTTTATCGTCATAAAACAGAATTGTTTTGAAACATGTTCAAGAACAAATCAACATTAACATTGAGGTAAGATGATCAGACTAAAAATAATATAATGAATACGAACCTTATTTCTGTATTAAACTATTGTGTCATGTTTCTTAATAATAAAGCTAGACCATTAACATGTTCTCCATTGTAGGAAGTTATTAAACAATTAAAAAACACCAAAAATTTGCTAATGGACTGGCCCAAATTGTACCAACTTTTGAAATTAAATATAAAATGTTCACGAAATTAAGGAGGATTTATGCATATAAGTTGTGTAGAGTGTAATAATTAAATGAATCGTGATTTTTTCTTACCTCATACATCTATGTTTTTTTAAACACAGCACTGCAGTATCGGCGACACGTTGTCGTCATCGTCAGCTGTTTTCATCACAGTCGTGAAAACAGCTGATGATGACGACGTGTTGCCGATACTGCAGTGCTGTGTTTAAAAAAACATAGATGTATGAGGCAAGAAAAAATCATGATTCATTTAATTATTATTAATTGAACCTCATAATGTTAAAAATTCCCAAATTTAATATATAAATGTGTAGAGTGTCTTCAATTATTTACTTCTAAAATTACTAATCAAATTTTGTCATCTTTAATTCACAGTATGAAATGAAAGTAATAGCATTTTAAAATAACCAAAAGATTAATTACCATAATGATAAAAGGCAACTCCAACTAGGGCTGTAAAATCTGAAAAGTTATATACCAAGGATATTAGTTACTATGTCCTGAGGGCAACAGGTTACCAGGCCAAGCCTTAGGCTTGGTAAATTACACAAGGGTACATACCCTTGGTGCATACATAATTTTATGTCTTAAAACTTTATAATGAAAAGGAAATTTATTGTTAAGACATTTAGTCTATACATTCTTACCTCTTATGATTATTTTCGAACATATGTTTCATAAAAGAAAAAAGAAAAGAAAAAAATTTATGATTTAGAGGAAACACATAATTAAGGTCGCAAAAGAAAATGGTTTCAGTAAAAAAAATGATGCACAAAAAAATTGAGAAGTACAAAAAACAAAAATTGAGAAAGTACTCTTCAGATAGAAAAACCAAAAGATAAGAAATACAGGAAATTCACATATCACCCTTGGGCACACAACAAATTTCAAAAGATTTTTTAAATATTTAATATTAATTTAGTACCAAAGAATGATTATACTTTAAATAAACTAGTAAAAACTAATAAAAATGAAAGATTGATGATAAAAAATCAGGAATGTATCAAAATGTGCAGACTGTGATACATAGGGAAAAGAAAAAGAAAGGTAACCATTAGAACTAAAGAACACGTAAGAAATGTAAAAAAAAGGGGGAAGTAGAAAAATCTGCAGTGGCTGCTTACGTTTAGTCAGAAAAACACAAAATATATGTAAACACAAAATTATTAAAACAGAAAACAAAAATGAACTCACCATATGGGAAAAAATCTACATACAGAAGAACAAGTAAAGAATTATGAATTATTGTAATCAAATGGTAAAGAGAAAAATTTATGCCTGAACCGGGAATCGAACCAATTTAGTAGTGTACTTTAATATATTTATTTCAGTCATACTAACAGCTTTAGCTTCTTAATATTAATTTAATAAAGAATTATGAATTTTGAATTTTGAAATTCCCGTAAAAGGAATCTCATTACTAAATTCATTGGACCAGAGGCAGAGAGAGCATGGATCAAGAATCAGGGCCGACAACTTGAGAAAATTCAGTCTGTAATTGCTGATGATGGGGCTCAGAAGCCTTGAAACGTATGTTTGACAAAACAACCATAAGAGGTAAGAATGTACAGACTAAATGCCTTAATTATTAAACGAACCTCTTAATACTGTTTATTTTTTATTATTTCACTCACCTCATACTTCATACTTAGTGAAATAATAAAAAATAAACAATATTAAAAAAAATCATCGGAGAACATATTGTTTAAATAACTCACCTCATAGGATTCATGCTTCCATGATATCGCGATTTCAAACATAATCATGTTCATCGTCAGCCATAACTCCGACTGTTGAAATTCTTCGGCGGTCAACTATTCTATTGTCGCCATCTTCAGTGCTGCTATCTATGGTTGAATTTATGAACTTCGAAATCAATGTAATTTCGTTAGGGATATCAAAATTCATTGATCTATTTTTGTTTTTCTGAATGTATATTTTTTCCCAAACTGTCAATTCCAAAGGTTTCTCTACTTGTTTTAAAAGTTTAGCTTCTCTTCCAATTTTATGATGTTCTAATAAACTATGTGCAGCAATTGCAGATTTTTCAATTTCACAATTTTTAATATTTCTGAAATGTTAAAAATTGTGAAATTGAAAAATCTGCAATTGCTGCACATAGTTTATTAGAACATCATAAAATTGGAAGAGAAGCTAAACTTTTAAAACAAGTAGAGAAACCTTTGGAATTGACAGTTTGGGAAAAAATACACATTCAGAAAAACAAAAATAGATCAATGAATTTTGATATCCCTAACGAAATTACATTGATTTCGAAGTTCATAAATTCAACCATAGATAGCAGCACTGAAGATGGCGACAATAGAATAGTTGACGGCCGAAGAATTTCAACAGTCGGAGTTATGGCTGACGATGAACATGATTATGTTTGAAATCGCGATATCATGGAAGCATGAATCCTATGAGGTGAGTTATTTAAACAATATGTTCTCCGATGATTTTTAATGATTATACCTCATAATGTTTACTTCCCAACATTAATTAAATATAATATTAAAAAACCTCAGTGTTATTTCCTATCTACATAACTTAAGAACCTCTTAATGTTACTTCCTATTGCATTTTAAAATAAATTTATGGTTATTAAAACATGAAATCCACATAAGCAAATTATTTGATCATTGCCTTTTATACCCAACAAATAACTTTGTTGCTAAAGGACTTGTATCTAGGGAGATTGTTTATTCAATAATACATTCAAAATGGAAGAATGTATTAAGTTTCAGAAAAAAAAAAAAAATTAGCAAAAGATGCTAAACAAAAGTTACTGCCCGAGAAGACAAGAAAAATATACTGCAAGGAACATATTTTTGTGCAGTGGATGAAAGATGATGTTAATGAAACAGTTGTTTTGGTATACAAGTTAATTTTCACCGAACTCACTGTGAACAAAATTCGCAATGCTAAAATGGCAAATTTTGTAAGTTAGTTGAGTACTTAAAGCAATATTGTTTATTTTTTATTTCATTCACCTCATACTTCATAACTCCTAGCATACCCAGGGTTTCGTCCATCCTTTGTGACATTCTCAACGCTGTGTCACGTTCACAACTCAACGTGACACAGCATTGAGAATGTCACAAAGGATGTGACGAAACCCTGGGTATGCTAGGAGTTATGAAGTATGAGGTGAGTGAAATAAAAAATAAACAATATTAAAAAACCTCATAGTGTTATTTCCTATCTACATAACTTACTTAAAGCAATACTCAAAAGGACATGAAACATGGAAATCAAAAGTTCCAACAAGAGAAGATTTTTTATTATTGATATGAGTATCACGGAAAAATTTAACAAATGTAATTTCTATTTCTGTTCCTATAAGACTAAATTGTGTTTGAAAGTTAATTTTATTAATTGCAAATGTTTGATTCCTGCAATTAATATTCTTGTATGCATGATTAACTTAATGCTTGAATGGGCATTTTGAAAATTATTTTAATACCGCTAAGGTATTATGAAATCAATTACATATACCTTATCCTTGCAATAAACCAACAATTATAAAGTACTAAGACATAAAATATATTATGTATTCGAACTCTGAACACAAATTTCACAATCACATTATTAAAATCTCTCAATTTTATAGTAATTTTCCTGATTTTATTTGATTGAATATTGTATTTTTCTAGTAAATTTTACATTCCTCTGGAGGAGGGTGGAAAATCCCTAAACTTTTCCACTTTAAAATAATGCAAAATATACTAATTTTGTTCTTGTCTTCTGACATGGAAGAAATTCAAAATGCAATGGTTGATTCTAAGAAATTTTATGAACACAAATAGCAAGATTATTATGAGAATTGAAAAAAATATTAAATAAAAGCCTATTCTTGTTTAATGATTCTTAGTTTCTGAAATGTTTCATAAAAAGTCTTTTTACTGCTAGTTCACAATGAGAATTTTATATAAAAACAATCACAAAACCTTGAACCTATGTCTCTCACTCAGGAGGTATTATCTATAAATGTTATGTAAAAATATTAATGAATTTTTAGTGAAATGTAAATTTTAACTCAAGACAATATGAAAGTTTTGCAAACTTCAAGATTGTTTGTATCAATGTCAGAGATTGTTTTCGTAAAAAAAAAAACATGAAATAAGAGGATATCTGAAAATGCTTGAACAAAGAAAAGGTAGACATTTAATAATTCCCTTTCAATATTTCAAATTTTTTTACGCGTAAAATTTCTAAAAGACAAAAATAATTTTTAAAGGTCTTGTCACCCAGCGGGTCCAGGTTCAATTCCCTGTCAGGACAGGTTCCTGAGAGGTTTCTTTCGGGGTTCTTCTTCACCTGTAAGACAAATGTCATGAAACCTAGGGACAAATGATCCCTAAAAATCAGCCACTATCAACATCCTTATCACTTCACCAGTGTGGAAAGAAGCAGGAAGCTACCACACCTATAATTCCCTAGTAAAACAGCAAAGCATAGCATGAAAAATGCTATGATTGCAGTGAAAAACCTGCCCTATGGCAGAACATTATGGAATAGAATAAAATGTCCTCAATTATGCAATTTCAAATATCAATATAATATCCATCCATAGTAATTCTGCCCAAGGGCAAGTCTTTCACTGCAATCATAGCATTTTCATGCTATGCTTTGCAGATTTACTAGGGAAATATAGGTGTGGTAGCTTCCCGTTGCTTGCCACACCGGTGAAGGATGATGATGATGATGGCCAGATGATTTTCGGAGACCATTGGGCCCTAAGCTTCCAGACATTTATCTTACAGGTGAGGAAAAACCCTGAAAAAACCTCACCCAGGAGTCTGTTCCAACTGGGAATAAAACCTGGGCCTGCTGGGTAACAAGACTGCATGCTACCTCGAGATCACAGCGGTATAAAAGAGAAATATTTCCATTTAAAATGAAATGCCTAAGTAGCACAGTGGTTTAATGCACTGGTACATAGAACCAGACAATGGGTTCAAACCCAGTTTAGGCTTAAATTTTTACTTTCAAATAGATATATGTTGTATTTATTATTCATGATGTTTATCTTTTCTTTCATTGTTCAAACATAAATTTTTTTTTTGTAAAAATTATTACATATGTATTTTTTAATTTCAAGAACCGAATGACATTGAGAAAAATCTACCTTAATTTTGAAGATCTCTATGAAGTATAAATCTATACTAATTATTTTTCTATATTTTATAGTTTCAGAGAAAAATATCAAAGATAAAAAATAACTTTTTTACATAACATTTATAGATATTTACTCATACAGATCAGTGGCTCCTGGTTTACCATAACTTAATTTATTTCAGAAGAGATTTTAATAAGTGACAGTTGGAATCGGAAAATTTTATTTAAATTTGCATATTTTTTTCACCAAAAATATAAGTAAATTTCTACCTGGTGCCCTAAAAGAACCTCAAATAATAATATCCTCAACTCATGTCCAACTCAGGGTTGGATATGAAGCCCCTTATGTAGAGTCTGTGAATGATAAGTGTGCTGGCCAACCACGCCTGATGCACCATCATAGGGGCAGATGAATGAAATGAAACAAAATGGATGAAATGAGTATGGGAAAATCGTGGAATAAAATTGTGCCCAAGCTCAAGTTTCGTCCTCCATGAAACTCACATGGAGTGACCAAAACTTGATCTCGGGACCCCAGCAGTGGGAGGAAAGCATCTAACCGCTTGCGCCATGGAGACGCCTAAAAGAACCTTATATCAATTAATAAAAGAAAACACCCAACCAAATTATACTCATTTTCCATTTGTTGTAATTACACCTTTACAACATTCCTCCTTTTAAACACAGTTAAAATCAGATTGAGTGATATGCATTTTATTTATAATACAAAAGGAAGTATGAAGGCAGCTTGCCTTGAGTTACCAAATTATAAATAATTGCAATTCACTCTACATGTTATCTTGCATTTTAGGAAACTTAAAAACATGATTCTTGTACAATCAGATTTCCATGGATGTACTTTAAAATTAAATTAATAAAATATTTAAACGAGGGTGGAGATTAAAAAAACTGATATTACACTATTGCACCTCATTTTCACCGGATATTGATTCTAAGCTAATTTCATTTAACTTCTAAATTTGTACTACCTATAGTCATCTTCATCTGATTATGATATCTTCATCCATAATGATGAATACTAACTGCATACGTACATATTATGTTCCTGAATATTACTAAATTTTTGTTTCTCATTACAAATACTGATTGTTTTTCTGTAAATCAAGATACAGATTTACAAGAATCCAAATAGTTAATGTAATTATTAAAAAAATACCTGTTTCTATAAAACAATCATAGCTGATTAATATTTACTGATACAGAGTCATAAGTGGGTGTACTACACAGCCCTATTGCAAAACTACAAAATTTGCAATAAAAATAAAGTTTTGAAATATCAAGCTATTATTCTTTCGAAATAATATGTACAAAATATACACAAGTATAAAATATATGCAGGTATAAAAATAATGTGCACACTCACGACACATTCATTATCACTTCATATAAAAAGTCACATTCTTCATTTTTCCCTAATTGTGCCCTCCCATGCTTCCTCTCGCTGTTTTGCTGCAAGTCTCTTTTTCTCTGCAACATAAATAATATATCAAATATTAATATTATTCGTTTTTAAACATCTTAATGATATATTAATTAAATAAAAATAAAACGTAGTTTTATTTGATTTTCATATTTATTATATAATTCAGTGACAGCTGTTTCGGTACACTGTACCTTCTTCAGACATGTTAAATTATGAATTGTGTTCCAACTGATCTAAGCAACAATACAACAATATTTATTTAAATTTTTTAATTTAACAAAGGGTTGAGAATTTAACAGTTTGTTACTACTTTTAAATTTATTAATTTCTACAGCCTCCAAAAGATCTAACTTCTTAACTTTATCACAAACATGTATTGAATATTATTAAACAATTGGCTATTAATAATAACTAAGACTCTAAAATTATAGAATATTTAATTAAGAAAGTTCATTACAAAAAAGCAATTAAAGTTTTTCCTTTACCCAAAGAAAACAAAGAAATACGTCGTAATGTCATACATAGGCCCACTTTCAAATAAAATATCTAAACACTTTAAAAAGTTGAACATTAATGTGGCATTTAAAACTAATAAAACTTTACAAAATATAATAAAAAACAATAAAACCAAAATAAAAAATAAAAATTATCAGGTGTATATAAATTGAAGTGTGGCAAATGTGACAATGTCTATGTAGGACGAACTGGTAGACCTTTTATCTCTCGGATAAAGGAACACATGAGAGCATATAACAGAAATTTAGAATATTCAAAATATGCTAACCACCTATTCCAATTTAATCATTGTTTCGATCCAAATTTTGAAATTTTACACGTTTGTGATAAGGGTAAGAAGTTAGATCTTTTGGAGGCTGTAGAAATTAATAAATTTAAAAGTAGTAACATACTGTTAAATTCTCAACTTGATTTGAATGAATCCCCTTTGTTAAATTAAAAAATTTAAATAAATATTGTTGTTAAAATTCATCGGAGAACATATTGTTTAAACAACTCACCTCATAGGATTCATGCTTTCATGATATCGCGATTTCAAACATAGTCATGTTCATCTTCAGCCATAACTCCGACTGACGAAATTCTTCGGCCGTCAACTATTCTATTGTCGCCATCTTCAGTGCTGCCATCTATGGTTGAATTTATGAACTTCGAAATCAATGTAATTTCGTTGGGGATATCAAAATTCATTGATCTATTTTTGTTTTTCTGAATGTATATTTTTTCCCAAACTGTCAATTCCAAAGGTTTCTATACTTGTTTTAAAAGTTTAGCTTCTCTTCCAATTTTATGATGTTCTAATAAACTATGTGCAGAAATATTAAAAATTGTGAAATTGAAAAATCTGCAATTGCTGCACATAGTTTATTAGAACATCATAAAATTGGAAGAGAAGCTAAACTTTTAAAACAAGTATAGAAACCTTTGGAATTGACAGTTTGGGAAAAAATATACATTCAGAAAAACAAAAATAGATCAATGAATTTTGATATCCCCAACGAAATTACATTGATTTCGAAGTTCATAAATTCAACCATAGATGGCAGCACTGAAGATGGCGACAATAGAATAGTTGACGGCCGAAGAATTTCGTCAGTCGGAGTTATGGCTGAAGATGAACATGACTATGTTTGAAATCGCGATATCATGAAAGCATGAATCCTATGAGGTGAGTTGTTTAAACAATATGTTCTCCGATGAATTTTAATGATTATACCTCATAATGTTTACTTCCCAACATTAATTTAATATAAATATTGTTGTATTGTTGCCTAGATCAGTTGAAACACAGTTCATAATTTGTTAACATGTCTGAAGAAGGTACAGTGTACCGAAACAGCTGTCACTGAATTATATAATAAATATCGATTTTCATCAAGTAAACAACTCAATTGATTATCTTAATGATGGACAAATTATATTTGAAAAGAAAAATATACATTAATTAAATAAAAATAAAAGTTTTATTTGATTTTTATATTTATTATATAATTCAGTGACAGCTGTTTCGGTACACTGTACCTTCTTCAGACATGTTAAATTATGAATTGTGTTATTTTATTACATATGTAATAAAATATAATACATATGTAATATATGTAATAAAATAACACAATTCATAATTTGTTAACATGTCAAGAAGGTACAGTGTACCGAAACAGCTGTCACTGAATTATATAATATGAAAATCAAATAAAACTATGTTTTATTTTTATTTAATTAATGGATATGGATTTTCATCAAGTAAACACCAACTCAATTGATTAGAAAAATATATGCCTAAACTGGGGTTTGAACCCAGGTCCTGGGACAGTTTGGGAGAAAATATTTATACAGAAGAACAAATTTAAATCTATGAATTTCGACATTCCGGATGAACGTGACCTCATCTCGAAGTTCATCGAATCAACACCAGATGGCAACGACATCTCGAAGTTCGTCAAATCAACACCAGATGGCAACGTTATAGAGGGAGATTCCAACGAATATCCGGTAGTCATAATGGCGGTTGAAAATGAATGACAATATCATTTGAAAACTATAGTTACCGTGTTTGAAAAACATGAAATATGAGGTAAGATGTTAAAATGACTCATTAATTTATTAATTAAGAACCTCATAATGTGTTTCCCAAATTTTAACTTTGAATGATCTCATTTCTATATCTAGTTCTGCTATCAAGATGCTAGACAAGATATACACAAAATTAAATATTTTTCTTTTATATTTTTAATTGAGGCATACATAAAACATTGTTCTGTTTTGTATTAGGAATCTACTGTAAGTACATAAGTAATAATAGCAGAAATTAAATACCTAAGAAGAATATAGCCATGCACCATAGCCATGCCCTGATGCAGAGATTTGTTTTCTTCTACTATTTTCTGATTATCAGATTAAATGTGAGAAATTCTACATAGGAAAAACTAAGAGAAATTTGAAAACTAGAGTGAAAGAACATCTCAGGAACATCAAGAAAGGGAAAGTAGAAAAAACCTGAAGTGGCTGCCTATGCATGGTCTGAAAGACATCTTATCGAAAAGGAGGCTAAACTATTGAAACAAATAGAAAAACCGAAAGAACTCACAGTTTGGGAAAAGATCTACATTCAAAGGAGCAAAAAGGAGAAATTGATGAACTTTGAAATTCCCAGGGAGAATAACCTAGTTTCGAAGTTTTGCAGTCTGCCAATAGAAGGAGAGAAAGACGGCTCTTCAAGACGACAGAACAACGGTCACAAAGATACAGATGATGGAACTGAAATCTAAAGTTCCAAAACTAGTTTAAATTAAAATTAGAAGAAAAATATGAGGTGAGTGATTAAATTTTACCTAAGTGAATATACCTCGTAGTATGAATTCCTGAAATAAGTAAGAACTTATATTTGAAGAGAAAAATTTTCGCCTAGACCGAGACTCGAACCCGGGACCCTTGGTTTTCTGGGCCAAGTGCTCTACCAACTGAGCTACCGAGGCGAATTGCGATCTAGACGCAAATTTTTCTCTTATATACGTTGTAATTCCCTCATGCCAAATGCTTGAAACCATAGCTTCTATCTTGCAAATGGTAGCTTCTTAGTTAAGAAGACATTTATTGGGGATTTAACACTACTTTATAAAGCCAGTAGGGCTTCTATTGACGATTTTATTATTAATTTAACACTTCTCATTGAAGGATAAATTTTTCTCTTCAAATATAATTTATCCTTCAATGAGAAGTGTTAAATTAATAATAAAATCATCAATAGAAGCCCTACAGGCTTTATAAAGTAGTGTTAAATTCCCAATAAATGTCTTCTTAACTAAGAAGCCGCCATTTGCAAGTAGAAGCTACGGTTTCAAGCATTTGGCACGAGGGAATTACAACGTATATAAGAGAAAAATTTGCATCTAGATTGCAACTCGCCTCGGTAGCTCAGTTGGTAGAGCACTTGGCCCGGAAAGCCAAGGGTCCCAGGTTCGAGTCTCGGTCTAGGCGAAAATTTTTCTCTTCAAATATAATTTATCCTTCAATGAGAAGTGTTAAATTAATAATAAAATCGTCAAGTAAGAACTTACCTCTTGCTTCTTTTAAAATTTTGCGTTCTGCCTCCCGTTCTTCGCGTGATGTGCGTAATTTCACACCCAATGCTCCAGTAACAAGTCTACGGGCAAGAGCGGCACATGTTTCTGGTCGAGGACGATATGGCTGCAAGAATTCTGCTAAACGACGTGCTTTCAATTTAGACTCAGGAGTAGCTTCTTGTAGTGGTCGAGTTTTGATAAATGGATGATCGGTTGCCACAACTTCAGCAGCTGAAACAAATATCAATACTATTATTAACTCAATCATTTTTTTAAATCATCAAAGTAATTCACCAATACTGCAGTACATTAAGGGACTGAATTGGAAATTTACAGCTCAGCTCACCTCATATTTTGTTTTTTACTGGACATGATTCAGTGAAGCATCATTGCCATTCTCAACTAAAATCCAACAAATATGCAATTATGCTTCACCAAAACATGTTAAGGTGAGAAAAATAAAATATAAGGTGAGGTTATATTTGAAGAGAAAAATATACGCTCAGACTGGAGTTTGAACCCAAGACCTTTCGCTTTCTATGCAAATGCTCCTATCAAATGAGCTACTTGAGCACTCCAATCTAAATGCAAATTTTTCTCTTTAGGTTAGAGTGCTCAGGTTGTTCAGTCGGTAGAGCATTCACATAGAAAGTGAAAGGTCCTGGGTTAAACCCGTCTGAGCATATATTTTTCTATTCAAATATAATTTATCCTTCATTGAGATGTATTAAATGAATAATAAAAAACATACATGGTGAGGTGTTTATTCAGATGCAAGCAATTAGTAAAAGAACCTAATAGTATTACTTCATACAATTTTGATCACATTTAAACATTATTTAGTATTAGTACCCTCAGCCCAACTTTGAACTGTAGTAATAATTGTTTTCAAGTCAGGTGTACAAACACAAAACTGTATTATGAATTTCAAATGTACAGTATAACACCACCAACAATCCATGTTTCAAAAGGTTTAGGTACTTGGCATCAGCCAATTCCTGACCTTACATCCACTTGCCAAGTACTGAGAACTGACTATAGAATATATATGGTGAAATTAAATAAATGAGAAGTACTCTAATTTTTTTATACTAGTGGTCGCCCAGTGATCGAAATTCGACCACAATTCATTACATTTTTAAGTTTGTACGTGATTATGCATTAATTTTCAATTTATTTTAAAAATACGAACAATATGAAATGGCTAAGCCATATTTGAAAAAAAAAACAATAACACATCATTTGACATTTGTATAATAACACTATTTAAATTTGCATTTGAACTATTATTATGTGTAAGGGTTCATCTTCGTATCTCACTTCGACCCGTCAATGTTCTATGTCGAGACATAATGGAAGTAGTTGCGAATATCTAATATAAAAAAAATGTAATGGAATTACTGAAACCAAGATTAGATAGGGTTTAATTTAAATAATAAAATGTACTTGCTTTTTTTTAAACCACTATTAACAAATACGTGAGAGTAAGTAAATTCATATTGCTGCTGCACAATTTTCTTTTTGCAACAATGCACTTTCAGTATGAACCTAAACAAATGAACGAGTAATACACATAAATTCCTTAGAGACATTTATTTTATTTTGTTTAATTTAATTTATTTGTAACACATATTATACATAAATTCTATTTTTCTGCACTCCTTCACTATGTGAACTTTAATTATGCCAAATATCACACTCCTCCGTGTGCGTAATGTGCTTAAAAAGGGATACAAAGTTTTTTCTTCACGTATTATATAGATATGTGTGTGCGTGCATGTGTGTGTGTGTGTGTCAAACTTAGAAAGCTAACATAATTAACTCATCCTAACCTTACATTTATCCTTTTTTGTCTAGCATAGGTTATTAGTTAGTTACATCATATTTCAGTTAGATTTTTGTTCCCCTATTCTGGCATTTAACCAGTACCATATTGAAAATGAAATATGAACCATATAGCGCACAGAATCCTGTGTCATTGCCAAGGGGTCTAAGTAACCATGTCTTGGACAGAGCTACTGACACACACACACAAGTTCGAGTCCTCTTGGGAAAAGAAATTTTCTTATAAAATTTTTGGCCAGTATGGGTAGTGTCCACAGGGCATCACGAGAATTTAAGCTCAGCTATACATTAGTTCCCACCATGCTATGCCATGCAACATTCATATGACACTGTTGCACTATTTACTTTTTCCATTTCTATTAACATTTCCTACTATTTTAGCATTTTCTAACAATCCTTAAAAGATTTTTTTTACAATTGTTATGTATTTATTTATGAATGTGAAATCTCTCAATCATTTCTTCTAAGTTCTACTACAGAACTGTAGTGTGCATGCACAAGTCTTCATCAATAGATGGCAGGACTATCTATGCTACCAGAATGACCAACCTTACAATTAGAAATTGCACTACTATTTTTTTTATTTTGTTAGGTTAAGAAGGGGTAAGTTACTGTACACCAAATTAGTTTATCATCATCGTCTCAAGACACTACAACTTTGAAAATTGAATGTTTAGTTTACTAAAATGTAAATGATTTACTTTGTTAGGTTATGAATTACAAGTTATACCTTATCCGCTGTTAGAGTGATCCTAACATAAACAAATGCCAATTGTATCATTCTGCCATTCACGCCACAATTATTGTCGTATTGACAGGGAGCATGTGTGAAGTATATAAGACATGTGCCATATAATTCAATTTTGAAAGAGAAAATTATACACTATTACTCGATTTGCATTTGCCACAAATTCATCACACTTATCAAAAGCATATTGCACACATTTCCTTTTTTACCGGAAGTAACAACCTTACATGTTTTTTTTTCTTTCCGAGTGCTATTAATACTTGTACATGACACACCAGTAAACTCAGATATTAAATTCACTACATCTTTTACTGGAAGTTCTGGATACTAAACTTGTGAAATACATTTAAAATAACTGTTTTTTTACCACCAGTCAGAGGTTTGCCAGACTTGTGTTTTACAAGTTTAGATGGTGACACGGCAACACAAGACTCGACACTTTCAGCCATGTTGTCAACTGAATCATGACTCAAATGCATCATCCAGATGTACTAAACTATTTTAAGTTGTAATTATTGATTAGATATATTTTAGAATATTTTCTATGTTATGGATATTATTACTTTCATTCAAGAAGAATAACAAGCATATTCAGAGGACATATTTTTAATTTAATGAAGGGAACTATTTTTCTGTGCACTAATTGCTTCTACATTATACGTCGGTGTCAATAACCAGTGAAAAGCGAGCAGGTCACATGGTTTTATTTTGATGATGATCACTTTAAGAGCGGATAGCATATAGTGTACATTCACTTTTGAAAGCACAATTAGGAATTTATTGCAAATGTTGGTCATACCATCTATGGAGCAGTTCATAACTTTACATATGTGCACTGCTATTCTGCAAGACTTATAAAAATGTATGGTAAAGCATAAAGTGCAGTTTCTCAAGTAGTAATAGTAAGTAGTAGTTCCAGATTGAGAAAACCAGCCATAACAGCTGGGAGATCTGACATATATCACCTCTATACTTGCTGAATTAAAGTCACCTCTGTAATTGACACAGTGGATGCGAGATCAGCAGCTGGCTGGTAGGTTTATCATGCGTCTCAACTATAGAATAATTTCCACTTGATTTTTCATACTATATTCTTGTAATTCTGTTACTCTACATACTTTTCCTGTCTTTACTAACACTTCATACTATTTTAAATGTTTTACGAAGATACTTATAATTTTTTTACAATTATTAAGTATTTATTTACATACACAATGATTTCTTCAAAGTTCTACAGAACCGCAATGCACATGTGCATGATGAGTGAATGTTTAATGTAACGTCCACAAGATGTCAGTAAAATCAGTGTTATCAACAATCACAATTAATTCCACACCATATTTCAATAAATGAATTTCATTTTGTTAGGTTACTGTTAGTGTACACTTCAGTAAATAATATGCGTGTGATTTATTTTCCTAGGTTAGGAAGGGAGAAGTTAATGTACATCCATTTGTAATATACATTTGAGAATTTATTGCACAGGTTGGTCATATCGATTTCAGAGCTATGTGGTTCCATCTAGCGACAACTCCATAAACTTTTTGTAGGACTTCATAGATAAGCGATTCCACCTAGCGCAAACTCTATAAACATATGCACATGCGTACTGTTATTCTGTAGGACTTATAAAATTTACGCTGGAAATCAAACTATAGATTTTTCTTTATCGTGTTTTTACATAATATTGCTTGACTTACCAATACTAGAACTGCTGAAAACTCCAAGAGCATGCGTATCATCCACCCATTTAATCTCAAATCCTCCCTTCATGTATGGTGAAAACACAGCATTTAAGTCTTGAGTTTTAAATTCTGCAGGAAAGTTATATATTTCCACCACATGCGAAAATTCATCATCTCCTGCACCACTCATCATAAACTGAAGACGGTTCTGATAACTCCGATAATCTGACTGTGGTTTCTCTATAGCAACTGAGCCTACAGCACTTGTCAGCTGAAACAGATATGAATTCAAGCAGATATAAAAAAACAATAAAAAAAGTCCAATTGTTACACAATGTCTTTCATATTTGTCAATTTAGGGATAAAAAAATCATTCAACTAAGTTCATATATAAATAATTGTTAGGTAAATATATAAAAACTGAATTGGAAATATGCATCTAATGCAGTAATTTAAGGAGTATCATAAAATTAAAATATTTTTATACTATAAAAGTATGTAACACATAAATTTTAACATTGAATAAAACCTAAATATTTCTTGTAAAGCAGTTTGTTGAATAAAAATTACATCTCAATAATTAAAATATTTTAATAGATAAAGATCTTCTAAACAATTACTCTTAAAACTCATTTTTAAATCATTGTTGTATAAATTTCTAAAACATATTTTATTTAACTTTAATAATTTAATTATGCTTAGATCAAGTAAAATAAATTTTAATTGGCAATAAAATTAATTAAAACCTTCATATGACCAATTAGGTTTAATATAATATTAAATATAGGAACCGACCAATAAAGATGAAACATATGGTCATGTGACTTAATAATCTTTTACAATTTCAAAATGGCCATTTCATCATTCCTGCAGAAAACTTGACTTGGAAGGAAGCAAACTCTCCTCAGTCATTCCAGAACATTGGTTGAGTGAAATTAAAAGCAATTAGTAAATTTATAATAATCTACAATTATTTATTAAAGAAGAATACAAATAATGATGAATTAATTAATTATATTAGGAAATAACAATATGAGGTTTATTTTAATTAAATTAATGATGAAGTTTACTCCACCGATGAAGATTAAATTAAAATGTTTAATACCTCATCTTATATCCAATGTGGTTTTGAAGCCTGGGCAGCTTCATCTTCAGTAATTTCTCTTCGACTGATGTTATGTCAATCTGAAGTACTACTTCCTCCCTCTGATGGTGGACCAATAAACCTCCAGATCCACCAACAGAAGGAAGAAGTAGTTCTTCTGAATGACATAACATCAGTCAACGAAAAAGTACTTAGATGAAGCCGCCAAGGCTTTGAAACCACAATCTACTTAGAAGACTGGATATGAGTGAGGTATGAAGCATTTTAATTTAATATTAAATTAAACCTCACAGTGATTTTTTTAGTATAAAAGTTCAATACTGAACTCTGTTCTACAGTGGAACAAAGATGGCAATTCTACTACCACTTGTTCACATGACAGACGAGACTTGGACTTACTTTCCGAATCACCCTCATAAGGTGGCACAAGAATTCAGATTAAGGCATTAATTTTTCTTTTCAAAATAATAAATGGCATAAGAAATCAATTTACTCCAATTTAAGGGTAAAATAAGATAAATATAAGTTATAAATTAAACTTCATAGTGATTTTTTTTCCTATAAAAGTTCAAGACAAATATATTTTGAAATCAGCAAAATCAAACCGTAACCAACTAATCCTCCTCTTGATTACATTATTAAATAAAAGTAATTAAATATAAATTTGGTAGTAATTATGGTAATTTTTAAAATTATTTTTATTGTTATTGGAAACTAGTGAATTTTTTGTTTAATGGTTTTATGAAATATCAACACTCATAAAACTAACTATAATAATTGAAATAAGTTTATATTATATGTAATATGAGTAGTACATCTCATATTTTTTAAAATATGACCTCAGTGTTACATCCTTGAAATATAACAAAAAAGTTTATATCATATTTGTAAATACAATCGACATAATAGTGAGCTACATGATATGTATAGGAAGCCAGATATAATAAGAACAGTTAAATCTCTTAGACTATGATGGGCAGGACATGTGACACATATGGCATGGAAGCTTCTTGTAGGAAAACCAGAGGAAAAACGCCTAGTTGGTAGACCAAGAATGAGGTGGGAGAATAACATCCATGATTTGAGGAAGTAGATTATACAGGAGATGATTGAAAAACATCTCAAGATAGGATTCAATAAAGTCAGTGAGTTAGTTAATAGGAAGTAACATTATGAGGTTCGGTCAGAAAAACACAAAATTATTAAAACAATAGAAAACACAAACTCACATATGAGAAAAAATCTACATACAGAAGAACAAGGAGAGAATTATGAATTTTGAAATTCCCGGGAAGAGGAAACTAATTAGCAAGTTCTTTGGACCACAAAAAGAGGGAGCAGGAGTCGAGATCCAGTCTATACCAACTGAAGATAAAGTAAATATGCTTTGAAACATGTCTTAATAGAAACAATTACATGATGTATGAAGAATACAGACCAATATTTAACTTTTATAGGAATTAATCACTATGAGGTTTAATTTATGGTGAAATTAAATGTTTTTTACCTCTCCTCACATAAATCTTCTAAGTAGATCGCGATTTCGAGACCATAACTGTCTCATCTTAGGTACTTTCTTGGCAACTGATGTTATGTCGATCGGAAGGAACTCTTCTTCTTCCCTCTGTTGGTAGACCGATGAACCTCTGCATCAGGTCAAAATTTGCAGGAATTTTGAAGTTCATAAGTTTTCCTTTGTTTTTCTGAATGTGGATCTTTTCCCAAACAAAAGGAACTCACGGTTTGGAAAAAGATCCACATTCAGAAAAACAAAGGAAAACTTATGAACTTCGAAATTCCTGCAAATTTTGACCTGATCCAGAGGTTCATTGGTCCACCAACAGAGGGAAGAAGAGTTTCTTCTGATCGACATAACATCAGTCGCCAAGAAAGTACTGAAGATGAGACAGTTATGGTCTCGAAATCGCGATCTACTTAGAAGATTTATGTGAGGAGAGGTAAGAAACATTTAATTTCACCATAATACAGACCAAACTTATTTATTTATATTATATATTCAATTACTTACCTCTTCCATTAGTTTAGGATCCAAGCATTCACCATTGTCATCGAACATCATATCCCAGGTACATTCATCAGGATTCAACGTTATAGGAACTTGATTTGGTAGTGATTTCTTCTTTTCTGGAGTTTGCACTTTAGGAGAAGTACCAGATTCAGGTTTATGCCGCACTTTCTTCTTTTTTGTAAGAACACCATTAGGTGCAGGTGTTTTCTCCAGGCTAGTGTCATTTTGAGAAACTGGAGGTGTAACCGGTTCTTGATCCGAAATAATTAATACATCCGAAACGAAGTTACCTCTAATTATTCTTCGATTCTTCCTGTTCTGTACTTCTTGCACTCGGGATTCATCTTTATCTTTTTTATCCTCATAACTTTCTTCATTATTTACATCTTGACTATTATCTTTCACTTCGAAATCCAGTACCCGTTGTGTATCATCTTCAGAGGTTATCGCATTTAAATCACTGATAGCACTATCACTGTCTTTATTAACAGATTCAATTTTACTTTCCTTTGTTACATCGGAGGAACATAATAGTTTTTCACTAGTATCACAGTATTTTGCTACATTACATAAATCTGACTGTTTCTCATGAGAAACAAGATTAGAATCTTCAATTTTATTATTGTCCGGTATGTTTCTATTATACATTTCAAAATGTTCCGTTTTGTTCTGTGTTGTATTAGTAGCATTCTTGACCTCGCTAAAATAATCCCATGTCAGTCCTGTATCAGAGGGCGAAGATGGTGTATTTCTGCCACTATTGTATGGAGTACTTGCACAAGAAGGGCTTTTTGAGTCTCTACATGTAAAATCTTGAACATTTACATCATTGAGAAATTTATTTGAAAATTCTATAGATCTTGAACGATTCCAAGAATTTACCATTGTAATGTCACTGATAGATGATGAATTTCTATTATTACTATGTGTACCTCGTAAACTGTTCAATCTCTCTCCATTCTTAATTTGTTTGTCATTTGCATAACTGCTGTTTCCATGGTTAATTTTTCCACACGAGGGTTTTCATTAGACAAATTTTCACATGAATTAGTAGAACCTCTTCTTCGAATACCTGTCTCCATATCTAATTCATTTAAGTTAGAACACTCATCACCTCTAGCCTGGGAAGATCTGTTTGATGGAAATGCAGTTTCTTTGCTCTTCCTTCCATGAGATGTTCTAGATTTTCGAGTTTTGTCAGGCGGGTTCCATTCCTTAACTCTAATTGGCTCCTGAGATGTAGTAGATGATCTCTCCTGTTCACCAATGAGCCGTTTTGCACGAGGTACATATACTTGGATATCGGGTCGCCGCTGTCTTGCTGGCCTGTAAATATCACAAATCAATTTTCAATAACTAATTGCTATGAGAGAACCAGGGAACATTAACTCCGTTTTACTGATTTTACAAAAGAGAAGAAAGAAAACATTTTGGATTTAAATACATAAAATCAATATGGAGTTACATTCCTCTGGTTATCACATGATATAATGCAATCATATAAAATCACAGATTAAAAATAACAGTATTGTTATGAACAGTAATGCTATAATAATAATGATCTTGTAGAAGATTTCCAGGCTGTTGGCCGTGGTATTGAGGCTTGTAGTTCCCCGACGTTTCACCAGAGACAGTGTCCGGCATCCTCAAGGGTTGTCTTGAGACTGCAATTTTGTCGACTACCTGCCCTATCTATACATTTTTCCGCAATGTGTTCTCTACGTGATCCGTAACGAATACATCATGGAAAAATGTAAAATAGGACAGGTAGTCAACAAAATTGCCAGTCTCAAGACTACCTTTGAGGATGCCAGACGCAGTCTTTGGCGAAACGTGGGGGAACTACAAGCGTCAAGACCACAGCCAACAGCCCAGAAATTTTCTACAAGATCATCATAATAACTCCGGCTATGAAAGCCTAAGTCAATATAGTAATGCTACAGTTTTTTAAACATTCTTTTAAAAAATTATGATTCTAGGATTACTTTTCAAAACATTATTGAAATTTTTTCTGAACTGCATAATTCTGACCCCCCTAATTTAATATCTTTGTAATTTTGTGGATAAAGTAATGCCATATTCTTAAGATTTTTACACATTTCCTTCTCATATGTATATTTGTAGGTAAAATCTTATATGAGAATTTTCCGGAAGGATCAAACTATTTATGCTGGAGGGAAAATTTTCTATAGGATCGTAACAGGCCTTGGCCTAATACTTGGAAGGAAGAAGAAGAAGAACTAAATTATGAAAATACAAGATGTCAGAACTTATAGAGGACCAAGTTGTGGGACAGATCATAAATTAGTAATTGGAAAATTTGTATTTCCTTGCATTCTTAATAAAGAAAACAACCACGCAGAAAAAGAAGAAAATGTTAGAACAGAAACGGAAAGAAAATATAATGTTGAAAGCCTACAAAACGAAAGTGTAAAGCATTTATATCAACAGAGATTGAATAAAAAATAACACAGAATGAATTCAGAGATACAGAAGAAATGTAAGAAATGTATCATTACCTAAAAAGGTGTATCCATGAAGCCACCTATGAAGCATTGGGTGAGAAAGACGACTATAGAGGAAGGACAGCACTGTTTTGGAACAATGAAATAGAGAAAGAAAGACAGAATAAGAAACAGTTATTTTTAAAATGGCTTAGTACAAAAAACCAGAACGACAAAATACAATATCAAAAAGCACAAGCAAAAGTGAGAAGAATGGTTACTAAACACAGAAATGAGATTTGGGATAAGAAATGTACAGAAATACAAACATATTTAGGAAGCAAGAAGAGTTCTGAATCATGGAAATTTATAAAAAATATACGTTCCTCGAATAGAAATAAGAATCTTCTCAACCTAATAGGGATACATGAATGGGAAGAATATTACAAAAAGCTTTTAGTAGAGGACCGAAAAGAATTTTTGGGAGAAAATGACGATTTATCAGAGATGGAAACAGGAAACATAATCAAAATTGATATAAATTCTGTAAGAAAGGAAATTATGAGAATGAAAAAGGTAGTAATGCCGGCCCAGGAAATATTGCTATAGAATTGATTAAAAATGGCAGTCAGAAGTTATTGGAAATGATCACTGTACTGTTTAATAAAATAATAAATGATGAAGAAGTGCCAGAAGAGTGGAAAGTTGCTATTATAACATCGATACATACGAAGGGAGACAAGAGAAAGTGTGAAAATTATAGAGGCATATCAGTAAGAGTACATTAAGTAGAATATATGGACGTATACCAAGTAAAATGGTTGATATAGAATACCAGGATAAAGAAATGGAAGAACAATTTGGTTTTAGAAGTGGTAGGTCATGCACAGATAATATATTTTGCATAACACAAATGATAGAAAAAAAAGAGCAACTAACAGAGATTTACATTTGCTTAGTGTCGATTTAACCAAAGCATATGATAGTATTCCCCAGAAAATGTTATTAGACGATTCCAACATTACCAAAAAATTAGTAAAAGCTATAAAAGCATTATACAAAGGATCTATTTCGAAAATAAAAGTTGGAAATCATATAACAGAGGGATTTACTATTACAAAAGGTTTAAGGCAACGTTGCAGTTTATCTCCAACTCTATTTAAAATTTATCTCAAAAGAGTACTAAGAGACTGGAGGAAAAAACGTCAAAAAATGAGCATACCTATCCAAAATACACATGTATATTAATTAAATTTTGCAGATGACCAGGTATAATACACAGGACCACGATGACAGAATATATGGCTAAAAAACTAAAAGAAGAATATGAAAAATGGGGACTTTATATAAACATTGAGAAAACTAAATATCTGTATATAGGAGAAGAAATGGAAAATATAAATTTCAACAATGGAGAAGAACTAAAACCTAGTATTGAATGCACTTATTTAGGAACAAAATTAGACCATTCAGGCGATACACAGTGGAAATTAAAAATAGAATCACACAAACAAAACAAGCAATAAATGCTTTAAACTCTGTTTGGTAGAGCAAAAATATTACAAAAAATAGAAAATTACAAATATATCAAACCAAAATTCAGAGCATTTTAGTGCTGAAGTCTGGCAAATTCCTACCAGGGAAATGAAAAGAATTTTAAGTACAGAAATGGATGTTTTAAGAAGATCAGCTGGAAAATCTAGAATGGATAGAATACGAAATAAAGAAATAAGGGAAATTATGGGTGTACAAGAGGAGCCGGACATCATAAAAAAAGAAAAGATTGCAGTGGTATGGTCATGTCAAACGAATGCCAGAGCAAAGATGGCCAAAAATTGTTATGGAATGGATCCCATGGAAAGGAGGAAGAGAGGAAGACCGAAGAAAACTTGGATAGAAGGGGTACAAGCAGCTATGAATATCAGAGGAATGGAGGAAGATCAATGGATGGATAGAGAGGAATGGTATTTGGTTTCCGGAAGACGGCGGCAGCTGCCATGATACCGGATGACGATGATGAAAAACTAAATTAGTATAGGTTACATGATAATCAAAAGTGTCCTGTGCCATAGCTGTGCAATATAAGGCATCAAATTTTGGTGCAGAGCTACAGGGTTTATGCTGCTATCAGCCCTCATGGGGGAAGCAATTTTGTCATGAAATTTTGGCCAGTATGGGACCGTTGCCATCCAGCATCATGAGGAAGTTGGGTGGCTTCAATAAGTAGCAGTTCCCAGAAAAAGATGCAGCTTTAAATGCTCTGAATAAAAGTTTGATTGTTTTAATTGTATCACCTATCCAGAAAAGACATTTATATGAGAAGAAATGCTCTCAGAAAAAGCTAAGAAAGCAGCAGCATTGTTCAAAAAAACAAAGTAATGAATATGGAATCAGATTAAAAGACTAATCGAAACATGTTCAAGAACAAATCAACATTAACAGAGGTAAGATATAACAGACTCAAAATAATTTAATGGAATCAGATCCTGACCAAGATCATGTTCCTCTCTCCTCTGACTGTGAAATTATCAACCAATTGTATTAAATTTTTCCTTCAAACAAACAGCATAAAAATAAATAAAAGCTTACAAAATTTTGACAAATTGAGATTAACTATAAAATACTCTAAAAACCAATCCCCAAAGTATTTAAAATTGCCTACAGACATAGTATGTTTTGTATTTTCATCAATCTTGATTGTAAAACTAAAGATAACATGTACTCTTATTGAATATTTCACATGAATACTTCAGTGTTTACTTCAAAGAGATTTACATAAGTAATAAGCTGTTCTAGAATCTAGATATAATAACCATCTCATTAACTTCTGTTTCAATATAGCTTTATATTACACAACAGGAGAAAATAGATTATTTTTAAAGAAATAATAATACAGACAAATCATTATATTAACAAATGAAATGAGTTAGAACTGAGAATCATACATAATGATTGAAACCTAGGTCTTCAAGAAATCTGCAAATATGAGGTGAGTCTTGAATATTCTAACTCCTATTAATCAATTAAAATGAAATGTCACCTGATTTTTACACCCTACTAATCATGACCATAGATCCCTATTTACAACAAAAAAGGAAATATAACCATAAATTTATCTTTCTTGTTTTTCATGCATTGTAAAATTATACAGGTTGGGTAAAAAATAAATCAAAAATATTAAAAAATTAGATCAGCATTTAAAAAAAATATTTTGATAGCTATAGTTTATATTCCCATCAATATACTAACAAAATAAATGTTTTAAAAATATTATGTTATCACATTCTTTATGTTCAATCTCTCTCTCTTTTTTTTTACTATAGCACCCAGGAACATACTGGTAAAGACATGACAGTACTACCATTTTCAAAAATGGAAAAGGAAAAGTTGAAGAAAAAATAATCTTTGGAAAGAAAGTAGAGATTAAGACTAAATTGCAGACAGTAAATATAATTTTCATATTATTCGTTTTTAAACATCTTAATGATGGACAAATTATATTTGAAAAGAAAAATATACGCCTAGACTGGGGTTTGAACCCAGGACCTTTGACTCTCTATGTCAATGCTCTTCCAAGTGAGCTACCTAGGCCTCCTATCTAAACGCGTATTTTTCTCTTATACATAGTTAATTCCCTAACCCCAAATGGTACGAGCCGTTGCTACGATTTTAGCAAATGGCGGCTTCTTTATTAAGAAGACTTTTTATTGGGAATTTAAACACTATTTATAAAGCTAGTAGTGCTTCTTACAATGTTCATATTATTCGTTTATATACATCTTAATGATGGACAAATATAATTTGTTCATCATTACGATGTTTAAAAACTAATAATATGAACATTGTAAGAAGTACTACTAGCTTTATAAGTAATGTTTAAATTCTCAATAAAAAGTCTTGTTAATAAAAAAATGCTGCCATTTGCAAAGACCGTAGCAATGGCTTGTAGCATTTGGGGTTAGGGAATTAACTATGTATAAGAGAAAAATACGCATTTAGATTGGAGGCCTAGGTAGCTCACTTGGAAGAGCATTGACATAGAGAGTCAAAGGTCATGGATTCAAACCCCAGTCTAGGCGTATATTTTTCTTTGCAATATGAGTAATTATAATTATTTTGTTACATGATGGGGAGAGCTAGATTGTTGGAAAGTTATCAAGAATAACATTTAGCAATTAAGATTCCTTAATCAAATTACATTTATCAGATTCTTCTAAATTTTTCATGTTTTCTAAGAACTTATTAAGGTAATATTTAGTACATGCAGCCTTCAGATTTTACTCTTAGCCTAGGAGTTTCCTTAAATTAAATTACTAGTTCTCTGTGCTATGGAATGTACTAGGCAACTGGTATGAAGACACTTTATCTCACTTTAAGATTAACATCTGTTGCATTATATTATATATAAATATGCAAAAAAATACTGACCTTGTCCGTTCAGGCTTTACTTCACAGGTCGGAGAAGTGTTACCACTCTTTGTTGTGGTAATTTGTTCCTCTGATTGTCTCAGAGCTGGTGGTCTATAAATTCCAACAGTTGGCATTGCTTTAGCTAAAAATAGAAATATTGCAAGAGATATAAAATTAAGTAAAATAAAAACCTTTTAACACATAATAAAGGATTCACATTAGTAAATTAATTTCAACAGACAGTGAACCCATTCTCAAAAGAAACTGTAAAAATCTCAAATATTAAGCCATTGGGAGTATTTATTTATTGATATTATAATAGAAATTCTCTTTTCCAAATAGTTATAATGATTCACACTGCTGTAGTCAAAATCTCATATTTCATGTCTTAATCCTTGTTATTGATGATGAAGTATACTACTATTGTCTAGTGGGGGCACCCCATTAAGGTTAAGGAAATATGCTGCATTGTGTGCACAATTTTGCTGCTGATTTGAATCATCTTGGACTCTCTCTGCAATAAGTCTCTATATATGTGCCATTCCATCCCTTTTTTCCCCTTCTTCCGATTGCATATTCTGTGCTGAGTACGCTGCACAATACACAATGTCCCTGACCGGAGTGCTCAACCAATAACAGTCAAGGATCTCCTTTGGTTGACAGTGGACGACAAAGGACCCTGGCCACAACCATGTTTTGCTTATATATAGCTGAGCAAATGGCATATTTTGTTGATGTGTAAAAGAATGCTAAGAATGTTGAATTTATATTATTATCCATTTTTTAAAAGCAATGATTGTTCAGTATATCTTAATTTATCTTTTATATTAATTTTGTTACATTGTTACAGAACTACAGCTATCTTGCTTTATATTCAATTATTTAATGTCATCATCCTCTTATCGTATCCTCCTTTCGGAAGGTGGATTCTCAATTATTTAAAGTATCCGATATATTTATTTTGTTTAATTATACACTATGTCCCGCACTGTAGCCGAGTGGTTAAGGCAGGAAGCCTTGGTGCAGAGCTACAGGACTTGCGCTGGTTCAAGTCTCCATGGGGGAAGAAATTTTCTCATGGTATTTCGGCCAGTATGGGACCGGTGCCCACCCAGCATCGTGATGTATTTGGGTAGCTACAATCAGTAGCGGCTCCAGGTTGACAAAACCAGCTATAACAGCTGGGGGACTCGACATGCTGACCACATGTCACCCCTACACTGGCTGATTTTCATCTACCTCTGATCGACACATGTGGATGTGAGGCCAGCAGCCGGCTGGTAGGCTAAGGGCCTCCTAGGCCTGTTGCGCCAGGAGTTTTTTTAATTATACACTATTTTATTTAATTCTATTTCTATTCAATTAGTGGTTTGTTCAAACCCAGACCTTGAACTTAAATACATATGAAGTGTGCAATTTCCCTAATACTCATGACTGTTCGAAGATTTAGATTTAGGCTTTCCCAATGATAAGCATAGTTAATGATGAGGATTTCAGATATACTCCATCCATCCATAGTAATTCTGCCCGAGGGCAGGTCTTTCACTGCAATCATAGCATTTTCATGCTATGCTTGCAGCTTTACTAGGGAATTGTAGGTGTGGTAGCTTCCCGTTGCTTTCCACGCCATTGAAGGATGATGATGATGGCCATATGATTTCGGGAACCGTTTGGGCCTTAAAGTTTTCCTGATGTTTGTCTTACAGGTGAGGAAAAGCCCGATAAAAACCTCACCCAGAAAAACTGCCCCGACCAGGGATTGAACCAGGCCCGCTGTGTGAAGAGGCAGCACGCTACCTCGAGACCACAGTGGTGGACACTCAGATATACTGATAGAATATAAATGGAGAAATAAATTACGTCTATGTTCGAGCCCAGCCATAGACACATTGCATTTGTTTAAAGTGTGTCTCTCTGCTAAAGCTTTGGTTAGATTCCACATATAAATGAATAAATGCCTTTGTTGAATATAAGGGCATGGTGCGTACGTATCATATTATTATTATTATTATTATTATTATGCTGGGATAGAATACTTGATGTAGAAGTATTGTGTTATTTAGCAGTCAAGAGGGTTCCAGGACTAAATAAATATAAAAATAAGCAAGTCTTTTCTTAGCATACAAACAAGCTGGAAGGTCAAGGGCGAGTCTTGGTTGGGGTCAGGATTTTTAAACTGGCCTAAATCTTCAGGCAGCACTATGGACCTAGGTGGTCAATTCAGCCTCTAATAGAAATGAGTACCAGGTTTACAGTCTGGGTGTAAATGAGGCCATAATGCAGGGCTGACAACCCAGCTGACATCTCGTGACATTGTCAAAATAGGTGGGAACCTTAAACTTCTAACTACCCCAAGGCTCTGTAGTGGGATCACTTTATCTTTACCTATTGCCTGTACCAGATCTGTAATGGTTTCCCCTCAACTCCTCATCTACATGTTCTCTTACCCCACATGTTCTGAGGAATTATGCTTCAAATCGAGTTCTCACCAGTTGCTTATGACTAGTCTACATTAACAAATCAATATTTACCAGATATCTCAAGTTTGGAGAAACCAAGAAAAGTATATGTATTATCATTCATAAATATTTTCTTAAAGTTTTTAATAATCAACTCACATTTTGTGTTTTAATGTGAAATAATCTACAGTTTTTAATACATATTCTCCTGAATATACAAAAGACAATTTACACAGTGGAATTAATATATGTGTGTGCCAGTGACATGCACTGATCATTCGGATAGCCAAATCACTGAACATTATAATTTTTAAGTGAACAACAGCAAATTGAGGGTAGGTTTGGCTTTTATGAGTCACAAATGATAGTAGTTTAAAATGCTTAACAATAATTTAGCCTAATATCACTTTTACTTATTAAACCTAACAATAAGGAAATTTTTATATAAAATAATTCACCTTTGACAGTTTGGCAGATTATGTTGTTAACATTGACAAAAAAATTCCAACTTTCTATCCTGGGAAGCAAATTTAGTAACACTTGCTCAAAGGAGATGTTCTCCATATGTTTTTGGAGCTCTCTGGCCCTTATAGATAGTGCAGTGTTCAGAGGCGTAAATTTTGATGAAATACTGTCCCATGCCGTAGCCGAGTGGTTAAGGCAGGAAGCCTTGGCGCAGAGCTACAGGACTTGCGCTGGTTCAAGTCTCAATGGGGGAAGAAATTTTCTCATGGTATTTCGGCCAGTATGGGACCGTTGCCCACCCAGCATCGTGATGCATTTGGGTAGCTACAATAAGTAGCAGCTCCAGGTTGAGAAAACCAGCTATAACGGTTGGGGGACTTGACATGCTGACCACATGTCACCCCTACACTGGCTGATTATCATCTACCTCTGTGACTGACATGTGGATGTGAGGCCAGCAGCCGGCTGGTAGGCTAAGGGCCTTGTAGGCCTGTCGTGCCAGGAGTTTTTTTTAGGATGAATACTAGACTCATGTCAAGATTATTTTATGTTAAATTACTTAATTAGTATCATACCTCTTTTAGCAGTGTTCCTACAAGCAGACGTGCTTGTATCTTGAGCTGTCAATGGCTGGTGTTCAATTCCCATAATTTTAACGCTTTCCACAGGTGGAGTAGCACCTGCTTTATCATCTGTCAACTTTATTTGACTTAGGTCCCTTAAAACAAAAAATAACAAACTATAATACTACATAAAACTTATTATTGGAATTAACATTATGAGGTTTTCAAATTAACAAAATTAAAATGAGTCGTAAATCATCTCACCTCATACACTCCGTGTTCTTCATAGCACACAGGACTGTGGTTACAGGAACCGTTGTTCCTGTTTCAGCCATATTTCTGACTCATTTTTTTTCCCTTCATCATCGTCTTCTAAACTGCCATCTAATGTTGATTTGATGAACTTTTGATATTAATCTTGCTTGCCGGGAATTTCAAAATTCATGGACCTAAATTTGTTCTTCATTGGGAAAAGGCATACATTCAAAAGAACAAATTTAGATCCATAATTTTTTTTTAATTCTCGGCGAGCAAGAATTAATCTCAAAGTTCATCAAACCAACAGTTTAGAAGACAAAAATTTGACAGTTGGAAATATGGCTGAATATACAAAGGGCCATTCCTGAAACCAAGGTCCTGTTCTGTGAAGAACACAAATGAGGTGAGTTGGTTTAAGACTCATTTTAATTTCATTATAATACTACATATTAAATTACCCTAAATTTCAATTTTCATCTAAGTGTACCCAAAAACCTAATCTGTTTAATCACAGTAATAATAATTATTAAAATATATCTGGGCCAGGTTGCTCAAGCAACAGAACATTTATGGACTGGATGGCGTAAGTTCAATTCCAGACGATAAAAGAGTGGTGATTTTTCTTCACTCTTTGGTGCCTGAACTTTCCTGATGCCCAATACTTGAAAGCAATATTGAAATTTTTCCACATTTCAGCTTATTTTACATTTATATATTTTTAAAGATTTTATGACTACACATTGTAGATAACATAAATATGCCTGCTGTTAGTTTTAAATATTTTTATGTATGTCTATCAGAAGGAAACCAAGGAAGATAGACATGAAGGATTAAAGATGAGGCCATAGAGCAAGTGGAGAGATTCAAATACTTGGGTTGTATTATCAATAGTAACATGAACTGCTGTCAAGAAGAGGATAGCAATGGCAAAAGAAGCTTTTAATAGAATGAGAAGCATTTTCAGCGACCTTTGGCAAAAGAATTACTGAAGAGGCTACTAAAGTGCATTTTATGGTGCAGAGATTTGGACACTACAACTGAATGAGAAAAAACGACTAGAAGCTTTTGCGATGAGGATATGAAAAAGGATGGAGTATATAAAATGGACAGACAAAATAGAAAATAAAGATGTGCTAGACAGAGTGAGTGAAGGAAGAACAATGCTGGAACTCTTAAAGAAGAGGAAAAGAAATTGGATTGGCCACTGGCTAAGAAGAGACTGCCTGCTGAAGGATGTCCTATAAGGAATGGTCAACGGAAAGAAGGTTAGAGGCAGAAAAAGGCATCAGATGACAGAAATTATTAAAATCAATGGTTTGTATGTGGATACAAAAATAAAGGCTGAGTTAAGGAAAGAGTGGAGAATGCTGAGTTAGCAGTGAAAGGCCTGCCCTCGGGCAGAACACTATGTATGTATATGTATCTACACATTGGAAATGAACCCTGGAGTTTTGAAGTACTCATGTCATCATAGTAGGCAGGGATTAAATCAGTTGGTGGGCAATCCAATAGACTGGGTCAGTCACCCTAGCTACATTGCAAGTCGACTTTAACTGGGAGTTATTGAGGCTGTGGTATATAAACCATCGCACACAATTTTCCATATAATATTCTTATGCCACTGATGCACTAAACACTTTTCAACCATTTATAATAACATTTCGTACTATTTTAAACATTTTGGAACCATTCTATAAACATTTCTTACGTTTTTTTTAATATTTCTAAATTACGCAAATATTGTACATCAAGTTCTCCAGGCGCAGAAATGCTTCATGTAACATCCGCTAGGAGACTCTCACATCACAGTTACCAACATATGAAAATAACTCAAAACCATATTTAGTGTTAGTGTACGTAAAATCAGTTTATAGTTTGTTAAATAATACGCATGTAAATTGTTTTGTTAGGTTAGAAAATGGGAAGTTAGAATGTCCTTTTTTTGCATTTAGAGATAAATAACATGCATGTAAACTGTTTTGTTAGGTTAGGAAATGGGAAGTTAGTTTACATCCATTTTTTTTAGCGTTTGGGAATTTATTCCCAAAGTTGGTAATGCCGACTTCAGAGCCATCTACCGAAAGCTACATTATGCATTACAGCAACTCATGCAACTCGTGCATGCATGCATACTAGGATTCTATAGAACTTAGAAGAATTCTTGTGCGACGGTTTATACACCTTATCTGTTATTGAATCGAGGGGATTTAATACAACACAGTGTAACATATACTGGTGGAGGGAGACAGTCTAACACACACAAGCTCAACAGCACAATTGATTCCCACTACTAGCAATCTTCATAGAACATGAAAGTAGTTTGTGCCATGTCCGTTTCAATTGTGTTTATCTATAATCCTACCAATATTGGCCAGAATTTCAGCCTTTCTCGATATAATTACAATTTATTAAAATCATTTGCAATATTTGGATAAGGCGGAGAAACCTTTGCACATGAATTTTTCCAACTTCTACAGAATCGCAGTGTGCATGCACAAGTTGCTGTAATGGTTAATGTAGCTTCCGGTAGATGGCTCTGAAGCCGACATTACCAACTTTGGGAATAAATTCCCAAATGATAAAAAAATGGACACAAACTAACTTCCATTTTCCTAACCTAACAAAACAATTTACATGCATATTATTTATTCCTAAACGAAAAAAAAATTGGACATAAACTAACTTCCCATTTCCTAACCTAACAAAATAATTTACATGCATATTATTTAATAAACTATAAACAAATTTTACATACACTAACACTAAATATGGTTTGGAATTATTTTCAAATGTTGGTAACTCCGATGTGAGAGCCACCTAGCGGATGTTACATGAAGCATTTCCACGCCTGTAGAACTCTAGGATAAGGTGTATAAACCGTCACACATGAATTCTTCTAAGTTCTATAGAATCGCAGTGTGCATGCACAAGTTGCAGTAATGGTTAATGTAGCTTCCGGTAGATGGCTCTGAAGCCGACATTACCAACTTTGGGAATAAATTCCCAAACGCTAAAAAAATGGACATAAACTAACTTCCCATTTCCTAACCTAACAAAACAGTTGACATGTATATTATTTAATTCCAAATGCAAAAAAAAAAAAAAAAAAACGGACGCAAACTAACTTCCCATTTTCTAACCTAACAAAACAATTTACATGCATATTATTTAACAAACTATAAACTAATTTTACGTACACTAACACTAAATATGGTTTCGAATTATTTTCAAATGTTGGTTACTGTGATGTGAGAGTCGCCTAGCGGATGTTACATGAAGCATTTCTGCACCTGTAGAACTCGAGGATAAGCTATACATAAATTCTTCTAAGTTCTGTAGAATCCCAGTGCGCATGTGCTAGTGCTTCATGTAATCCCAGAAAGATAAATGCAACCTCCAGCAGTTGGCGGTATATGTATGTGAAAACAGTATGACCCAACGTTGACACAAAATTCCCAGAACTTGTCTAAAAATGTATAATTAACACGAAATGAACTAGTGGAAATATGATTGTACGTGGTAACTGTCCAACATTTTGAATTTTTCATAGAATAACAGATAAGAAGAGGTAATTTATTTTACGTATCAAATCACATTTAAAAAGCAAGGAACCTAAAAGCTAACCAAACCTAAATCAATTACTGTAACACAAATCAATTACTCTAATGTAGGTGAAATCCAGGGAACGTGGAAGTGATGTTGGCAACATCTGGAGCATTTTGGGTTGTTGATGGTGGCAACGTTGGAACAATATAGGAAGAGAAGGGAAAATAGCAGAAAGTAGCAAGTAAGCAATGTAGCACGACCATGTTTTACGTAAATATATAAATATAAAAAAAAGATTACATTGGAAGAAGTTTAAAATGTGTTTAAAAGTGTTGCAAAATGTTTTAAACGTGTTTAGTGCATCAGTGGCATAAGAAATAAGATTGAAAATTTTGTGCGACGGTTTGTATAGCACACCCAGTGGTGGTGTATAAACCGTCGCACACAATTTTCCATCTAATATTCTTATGCCACTGATGCACTAAACACTTTTAAACCATTTATAATAACGTTTGGTACTATTTTAAACATTTTGGAACCATTTTATAAACATTTCTTACTAAATTAAATAATTATAAATTACGCGAATTATTGTACATCGAGTTTATAAAATGGTTCCAAAATGTTTAAAATAGTACCAAACGTTATTATAAATCGTTTAAAGTGTTTAGTGCATCGGTGGCATAAGAATATTAGATGGAAAATTGTGTGCGACAGTTTATACACCACAGCAACTGATGCACTAAACACTTTTCAACCATTTATAAGTACAATATTCGCGTAATGTAGAAATATTTAAAAATCGTAAGAAATGTTTATAAAATGGTTCCAAAATGTTTAAAATAGTACCAAACGTTATTATAAATGGTTGAAAAGTGTTTAGTGCATCAGTGGCATAAGAATATTAGATGGAAAATTGTGTGCGACGGTTTAAACACCACAGCCGAACTCTATGTATAATATTCGCGTAATTTAGAAATATTTAAAAATCATAAGAATGTTTATAAAATGGTTCCAAACTGTTAAATATAGTACGAAACGTTATTATAAATGGTTGAAAAGTGTTTAGTGCATCAGTGGCATAAGAATGTTAGATGGAAAATTGTGCGTCTTAAAGTCAACCTCAGCCGCTTAGGCAACTTATTGACCAAACTTCCAAATGCAAGTCTTTATATAAAATATATATAAATTATAAATTTTACTTAGAACCAAATAAGCTGTATTACAATCAATTACCTTCACTTTTCAAAATGGAATGTACTGTTTCACAGTCCCTCTCAATTCTTACTCCTCTCACTTCATTAAAACTGAGCATTCACCTAAGATAATGATTCTCTTCAGAAAACAATCACTCGTTGCAATTCTAATGTGTATAAGTTTGATAGTGCATAAACAACTTGTATTAACATGTACTGAAATATCTCCATGCAATTAAAAAAATGTGTTAATGTCAAACACAAAGTGCTATAGTCTATAAATTTAAACACGGTAGAAAATTTTACTACTATAGTGGTTTCGACTTTAGCTCACGTTGTAATGTAAAGCACGTTGATAAGTATGATTTCATTGGCCACATAAACCTAATGACATCGTTGTCCAGCGGTGTAGACGAAAACATAGTTCTCCTACATTTTAAATATAACTACTGTGTATGAACAAAATTACCGCAAAAATGATAATAAAGTAATAAACTACAACATAAAATGAAAAATTACAATGGTGAACAGTAAGTATAAATTTAAATATAACACCATTACGCACGAAGATGGATGTTCAGTATTTCAACATGGTCGCTCGTGATGAATACATTTATAACATTGGATGACGCGAAAAATAGTACCATCGCTCCACCAATCACAGATGCCTGCGGAAGGATACCTTTTGTGACTTTGTTTATAGTACAACAAACTATAGTCCACAAAGAGAATGAAAGCACGAGGCAAAGGGGGGCACGGGGAATTGCAAGCGATATAATGGCACTCTACCTATGAATAAAGGAACACTCATGACATATGAAATACCTTACCTTTTGTGATTTTGTTTATAGTACAACATAAACTATAGGCCACAGACGAAGATAATGAAAGCACGGGACGAAGAGGGACACGGGGAATTGCAAGTGATACAATGACATTCTATACTGAACACAAAACACATCAGTTTCAAGCTATTTGTGGTACAATAAATAGAACATTGAATAATAAAGCCCATAAACAAACAAAATTAAAATTTTATAAAACAATGGCTGTCCCTGTCCTTTTGTATGGGAGTGAATCTTGGATTATCACTACCAAACAAGAAAGTAAAATCCAAGCAGCCAAGATGAAATTTTTAAGAAGAGTAAAAGGCTGCACTAGAATGGACCAGATAAGAAAGAGGATATCCGTAAAGAACTGCAGATGTACTCCATAAAAGAAAAGATATTTAACAACAAGATACAGTGGAAAGAACATGTAGAAAGAATGGAAGAAAGTAGATTACCAAATAAAATCTTCCATTATTTTCCAAGAGGAAGAAGAGATGTCGGACGTCCTCGGAAGAGATGGTCTTAGATCTATTAGTGAAGACGGAACAGGCAACTCTTGCCTAAACCAGGAAGTGAAGAAGAAGAAAATGACATTCTACCTAAGAATAAAGAACACTCATGACGTATGAAATACCTACTGCTTTCATTCGCATCGTCTGTGGACAATTAGGCCAAATATGGTATACTACTTACTATATTTTGATAATATTTTACATAATCATAACATATGATTCTGGATCAAAAGTTCATTGCTAGACAGGTAGTACCTTATTTAAGAACACTAACAATTCAGGTCATTAGCATTGTAATTAAAATCTGGGCAAGAGAGAGATTTGCTCAGAGACTACTTATTTCAGACTTAGAACTTCTTTTACTCTATCTATCTATCTTCGGGTTTTTACAGCTGCTGCCATTTTCCTGTGCCACACCTGCAAAGCCTTGGGCATCTTCGATGCTTAGCCCTCTAGCTTGCATTGCTGTCTTCATGTTTTCCTTCCCTATTTATTGTATACATTAATGCTATCATCAGACACTGGAGATTGACAGTTCATGGTAATATTCCTCTCTCAAGACACACAATTTTAGACACACTCTTATATGCAGATGATCAGGCTCTTTTCGGCAATAATGAAGATGAATTACAATATTCCAATCATCATCTTAATATAATAGCCCAACGATTTAACATGGAAATATCAACAACAAAATCTAAAGTTATGGCCTTTCATGGGAAATTCCCAGTAAGAAGTAGAATTTGTATTCAGAATTCAATATTAGAGCAAGTAAATTCATTTAAATGCTTAGGATATAATCTAACTTATAATGAGGAATGTGATATATCCTTTAAAATACAAAACTATAATAAAGCTTTAAGAATTATCAACCAAGTTTTTAAACCATCAAAAGTGTAGACACACAAGAATGAAAATCTATAACGTTCTCGCTAGACCCATAATCTGTTATGGCAGTGAAGCTTGGATCATCAGAACTCAGGATGACCATCATATTACAGTCACGGAGATGAAATTTCTGCGACGAACTGCAGGTTATAGCCTTCTAGACCACCAAAGAAATTCAACAATAGCCAGAGAGTTAAACACCGTACCTATATCTGAATACCTCCAAGAATATAGAAACAATTGGCTAGCCCATATTCAGTGCATGGATCATCACAGAATACCAAAACAAATTCTTCACTACATTCCTCTAGGCAGAAGATCTGTGGGTCGACATTTTCGGAGATGGCAGGAGACCGTAACGGGCCACTGGGCCTAATACTCGAAAGGCAGATGATGATGATGTTTTCCTTCCATGTTAACTTTGGTCTCCCTCTTTTCTTCTTTCTGTTCGGATGCCATTCATATAGTTGCTTCGGCCATCGCTCATCTTCCATTCTTAAAACATGTCCTAACCACTTTAATTCCTTCTCCTCAATTCTTTCAATTATGCTTTCTTCTGCTTCCATTATGTTTCTAATTTCCTTATTTGTGACATGTTCTAATTTACACTTTCTGGCACTTCTGCGTAAATAATCATTTCTAGAGGTATTAGTCTATTCTTGTAGTACTTATTGATTGTCCATACCTCACTTCCATACATTGCAATAGATTCCACCAATGTTTTACCAATATATTCTTTTGTGTCTTTCCAAATATGCTTATCCCACCATATGGAATTTAACGATGATATTATTTTGCTACTCAATTCAATTCTATGTTCTATGTTCTCCTTGCCTATACCTTCAATGTTATCCATAATTATTCCCAAATATTTAGTTTGTTTCACTTGCTTTATTTGGATTTCTTTTTCCAATATTAAATTTTCTCTTTCATTGCTACTTATTGCCAGATATTCTGTTTTTTTGTAAATTTACTGTGAGACCCCATGATTCATATGTTTTTCAACCTTTTTATCATGGATTCCATATCAAATTTGTCTTGCGCTAAAACCAGTTGATCATCGGCAAATTGTAGTGTCAGCAAAAATCTGTTGTCTATTGGGATACCCATACTTTTGCAGCTTTGTTTCCATTTCATTAATATAAATTCTACATAAACATTAAATAAAATTGGTGATAGACTGCACCCTTGTTTCAATCCATTTGTGGTTTTTATAGGATTACATATTATATTTCCAATTTTAACATAAGCGGAGTTATCTTTATAAATTTGTTTAATAATTTCTATTAGGTTTCTATCAATATTGTATTTCTCTAATACTTCCCATAATTTGTTCCTCGGAATTGAGTCATAAGCTTTCTCTAAATCTATCATTGTCAAATGGCTTTCTTCTCCAACTGCAGTCCATTTTTCAATTAACTGTTGGATTACAAATATCTTGTCAAAACATGACCTTCCCAGTCTGAATCCATTTTGATCTCCTCCTAATTTGTCTTTAATATCTTTTTGTAACTTTGTTTTTAATAACTTCGTAAATATTCTATATAATGTGTTATTTATACTTAGTCCTCTGTAGTATTTTGCGTCTCTTCTATCACCCTTCTTGTACATTGGTACAATGTAGCTTATTTTCCATTCATCAGGAATCTTCTTTATTGCAATGCACTTATTAAACAAGTCCCTCAATCTACCTATTACATTTTTTGGGCCATATTTAATTAACTCATTGGGTATGTTTCCTGGCCCTGGTGCCTTTTTATTCTTTAATGTTTGAATTTCTAATTCTATATCTATTGTATCAAATTCCAAAGCATTAATTTCTATAGTTGGATTTTCCATTGTTTCCATAAACTCATTTCTAACTTTCTGACAGTAAAGCTTTGTAATGTTTTTCTGCGTCAGATTTTACTAACAACTTCTTTTACATGGCATAAATATAGAACAATATCCAATAATAGTAGAAACTTCCCTTGTAAATAAAGACATACTTGGGATTTTTACATATTTTTTTTAATCTATACTGACCCCAAACAAGTTTGAACCCACCAACCTTGAAATCAGAGGCAAGCATTAGTAATCACTGATCAACTGAAACCATAAAAGTTCATGGGTTCATTTCCATTTATTTACCTTCAAAAGAAAAGTAAAACCTTAGTCCTGAATCAATAGATTTACCCTATGAGAAAGTACCTCAAGCCTGAAATAAGAGGCCTCTGGAGCTGTTCCTAGCTCAAATTTGAATCCCATGAGATGAAGAGTATCTTTAAATAAAATATTGTGTATAGTCTCAAATGCTAATAACTTTTAAGAGTGAAAAAAAAAAAATGGTAAATCAACATTGGTAAAATGCAGATCACATGATTGTTAAACCTTATTTGACACAGTTTGGCACAAAGGCTAGAAAATTAGGAACCAGATGAAACAAATTGACTCTCTATATTTTGACAGAAAAGAAAGTATATCTTTCACAGAGAGACAGGTTAAGAAAAACCAAGTATAATAAAATCCAACTTTTCATAACGAACATAAGATGTAAGCCTATGCCAAAAGGAAAATCAATATACGTCATCTTCAAAAAAATCAACAACAATGATACCCTTGAATCCAGAAGACAAAAATATACAGTATACCATCACTGATAACAAAATAATTGTCAGAAAGTTTAAGTTATTTTATGCTAATAAATATAAACACTAGTGTAAGAATAACCAAAGTGTGGTCAAAAGAGAAATCAGGAGAAACAATCAACATTTCTCAATACAAGAACTAAAAAAGAAAAGGAAGAAAAAAAAGCAGCCTGGACCGGGTAACATATTTCATATTTGAAGAGAAAAATTTTTGCCTAGACCGAGACTCGAACCCGGGACCCTTGGCTTTCCGGGCCAAGTGCTCTACCAACTGAGCTACCGAGGCGAGTTACGATCTAGATGCAAATTTTTCTCTTATATACGTTGTAATTCCCTATCGCCAAATGCTTTTGAAACCATTGCTTCTATCTTTGCAAATGGCGGCTTCTTAGTTAAGAATTTAAGATTTTAAGATTTAAGATTTAAGAATACATTTATTGGGAATTTAACATTACTTTATAAAGCTAGTAAGGCTTCATATTTCATGAATTTATCAAGCATATAGACTCTTAATGAAGGAAAACTCTTAAATTTCTACAATAACATTTGGCAAGAAAAGTATAGTATATCAACAGAATGGAAGAAAGCCATAGTTATACTTAGTGAGTTATTTATTATATGAAGAAAAATATACCAAAATATGAAAAATACAAAAAAAATATTATGAAGCTACTATTTTCTAAACTTTTTACACATATTTACATGTCTAGGCCCTGTATAATTTTTAATTATACCTCATTTGTATTGTAAGAAATTAATATGTTCCATTTTAATTAGCTTTATCCTTTAATTCTGATCCAAAAGAAAATATCACGTTCATGATTTGAAACTCTTTTAATGGCTCATGCCGCAGCTTAGTTGTTTGAAGAATCAAGCTACCAGCAGGAAGGCTGTGGTTTCGAGTCTCGAGTGGGTCAGGGTTTTTAGCTAGACCAAACCTTCAGGCGGCATCATGCCTCTGGTGTCGACTCAGTTTCTAATGGAAATGCATACCAGATGCATGTTCTGGGAGTAACAATGCAGCAGATATCTCATACCGAATTTCTAGAAAGATGTGAGTCTCAACATCCCACTACCCTAAGGACTTCGCTCCCAAGCCTGTAGTGGGATCACTTTATCTCAATAAATCAATATTGGGAGGTTATATATCCATCCATAGTAATTCTGCCCAAAGGCAGGTCCTTCACTGCAATCATTTTCATGCTATGCTTGCAGCTTTACTAGGGAATTGTAGGTGTGGTAGCTTCCCGTTACTTTCCACACTGGTGAAGGATGATGATGAAGATAAGGATGGCCATATGATTTCGGGGACCGTTTGGGCCTTAACGTTTTCCTGACATTTGTCTTACAGGTGAGGAAAAACGCAGATAAAAACCTCACCCAGAAAAACTGCCCCAACCGGGGATCGAACCCGGGCCCGCTGCGTGACAAGGCAGCACGCTACCTCGAGACCACAGCGGTGGACAGGTTATATATATGTGTGTGTGTGTGTGTGTAACAAATTAATTTATTCAATGATATTTAATTACGAACTCTAAACATATACAAGAAATAAAACATGGTAACCAAAACAAACAGGCTTCCATGAAATATAGCACTTACAAAATTTAGAGTGGGTACTGTTTGTATAATTGATATTTACGCTGCATAAAATATTGAACTCCAGTAGATGCAAATGTAACAATATCTTAAATTGGATAGTTCAGAGCAGAATTGGAGCAAGTGAAGTATGTCACATTTGGACAAAAAGATATTAAAAGTTATTAGTCCATAATTAATTCTATGAAGTGTTCCAAAACTTTCCTTGCAATTAAGTTAGATTGAACTATGAATAAGGTGAAATATAGTTAGAATTATTTTAACATCAGTTTTTTTTTCATTAAATGGGCCTAGCACAGCATCTAGTCTTAAGTCTACTTGTGATTTGAGCAATCCAATTATCGATATGTTCCTAATACAGAGTTAGAAGTCTTTTTCTATTTTTTTGTTAGTATACTATAATGTCTATCAGATTTTTTTACGATTAAAACATATGCTCCACATCACACTTAAACAGAACTCGCAAGACCTACAAGAAACCAATATTAACACATGGAGCAGAAGCATTAGTGACAGCAGGAAACACCACAGCAGTAGCATAGTTGGATAATGCAATATGCTACAAGCCAGAATACTGAAGGTTTGAGTCTAGGTGGATCAGGATTTTTAAACTGACCCAAACCTTCTGGTAGCATCTTGGCCATGGGGTTGGTTCAGCCTCTAATTGAAATGAGTACTCAATGCTTGTTCTTGGTGTAAAAGTGGCTGTCGCACAGGGATGACAACCCAGCTGACATTAAATGTCTATTAAAGAAAAAAGTGGGATCTTTAATCTCTTACTACTCCAAGATCCTCATAAGGCCTGGTCGGATTACTGTATCTTTTTTAAAATACACCACAATGAATATATTAGAAAGAATCATAAACAGAATGCTCAGATTTAGCTACAGGAGGTGTTAAAACTGCTAATGTTAAAGTCATGAGAACATTCACCATCAATAAGTACAAAAGGAAAGAAAAAAAAAGTCCTGTATATTGCATGTAAAATCAGCTGCTTTATCAACAATACTCCAAATTAAAAGCACTTCTTATTCTTCTTCCTTCCAAGTATTAGGCCAAGGCCTGTTACGATCCTATAGAAAATTTTCCCTCCAGCGTTTCGTAGGATGGCCCAGTGATCTTCGTCCTCTTGGTATATAATTATAAACAGCTTTGGGGATCCGATTTGAACTCATTCTTTCAAGATGGTGTTTCCAATTTAGTTGGTACTGTTTAATATAATCCAAAATTGGCATAGTCTTCAATTCTTTTAAGATATCGGTGTTCCTTTTCCGATCCCATCTGGTGTAACCCGCTGTTCTGCGCATGAATCTCATTTCACAAGCCATTATTCTGCTTTCATGTTGTTTTTTTAGTGTCCATGCTTCACTACCATAGGTCAACACTGGTCTAGCCAAAGTGTTATATAAACGTAATCTGGTGTTTTTTTGTACAAGGGATGGTTTCATAACTTGATTAATAATTCCTAAACTTTTATTTTATTATAACTAGTAACTAGTAACTTTTTCAGGGATATCCTTTTCATCCCAGATAGAGAATTTCCCGGAATTAAAAGCACAACACCACAAAATCATAATACAACCAACATTCACTCATAAAAATGGATTTACTCCTTCAAAAGCATAAGCTAGAAGACAAAACTAAACTAATTCACCAAATAACAAATCCATTAAACTACCAACAGTAATACTAACCTCTTAAAAGAAAAAAATATGCCCCACTAGTAGGCAACAAATAACAGAAGAAATAAAAAATTTCCTGAATCATAGCGGTTGAGAATCTACACAGATGGGTCCAAACCAATGACTGAAAATGTAAGAACTGGGAGTTACTAACATTTGTTCAGCCAATATATCACAGTAGGTACCAATAATACAGCCTTTGAGGGAGAAAGAAGCCACTGAAGAGGTGCACAATAACCTTATATGATTATGTCATCTTCAGAGAAAAGTCTTTTCATTTTTTTTTTCTGGTACAGAAGATGACTATGTTTGAGTTAAATAGACATAAGGTTACTCTAGATGGTCCTAAAGCATCATGATGTCATTAAAGCCTCTCAATGAACCATCACTATATTTAGTAAGTACTACAACATTTATATATAACCGAAGCATTAATTTATAACATAAGTGAATTTCTTTGGGAATTAAAGACTTGCATGGAAACTTCTTGTCCCGTGCCGTAGCCGAGTGGTTAAGACAGGAAGCCTTGGCGCAGAGCTACGGGACTTGCGCTGGTTCGAGTCTCCATGGGGGAAGAAATTTTCTCATGGTATTTCGGCCAGTATAGGACCGGTGCCCACCCAGCATCGTGAGGCATTTGGGTAGCTACAATAAGTAGCAGCTCCAGGTTGAGAAAACCAGCTATAATGGCTGGGGGACTTGACATGCTGACCACATGTCACCCCAACACTGGCTGATGATCATCTACCTCTGTGATTGACACATGTGGATGTGAGGCCAGCAGCCGGCTGATAGGCTAAAGGCCCTCTAGGTCTGTCGCGCCAGGAGTCTTTTTTTTTTATGGAAACTTCTTGTAAAAAAAGCAGACAATAAATGTCCAGTTGGTAGACCAAGAATGAGGAGGGAGAATAACATTAACTATGATTTGAAGGAAGTAGATTATGCAGGGAATGACTGGAAAACATTAGCTCAGGATAGGGATGTATGGAGAGCTTATGTCCATGTGGCCATGAACCTAAGAGATTGATAGTACCAGTGAGTTAGTCAGTGAATTTCTTTATATACTGCTACTTAAATAAGTATGCATCTGAATGGAATCTAATATGAGATATTTAATTATGTCTTTTAACATATCAAGACGTAGTTCTAGCAGGATGTAAAAGGGGATGATGACTCAGAGCCCTCTTAATTCAGGCCTCAGGTTATTTTTGTTTGCCACAAATCTACAACATGATAATTACAGACTACTATAGGTAATGCAAGGGATTTTGAAGAATGTCCTTAACAGTCAATCCAGTGAGAGAAGCTATCCAGAATGTCAAGTTTGTAAATTCCCTGCCTGCCACGTGTACAAACAAAACACTTCCTCGTACAAAAACATGTACAGTCCATAGTGCATTATAGTGAGAAGCGTACGTGTTGATTTTAGATTTTAATCTATAATTTTTAATTATAATAATTTGTACCTTTGCTGCCTGTAGTCTTAAAATTATACTGTAGTATGAATGTAATATTTAGTTAATTGGTTAACCATTTTGATTTTTTATTTACATCCATCCATCCATAGTAATTTTGCTCAAAGGCAGGTCCTTCACTGCAATCATAGCATTTTCATGCTATGCTTGCAGCTTTACTAGGGAATTGTAGGTGTGGTAGCTTCCCGTTGCTTTCCACATCGGTGAAGGATGATAAGGATAATGATGGCCATATGATTTTGGGGACCGTTTGGGCCTTAAAAGTTTTCCTGACATTTGTCTTACAGGTGAGGAAAAACTCCGACAAAAACCTCACCCAGAAAAACTGCCCCGACCAGGGATCGAACCCGGGCCCGCTGCGTGACAAGGCAGCATGCTACCTCAAGACCACAGCCTCATGTAGTTTCAAAAGAGGACACACTCTTCACAGTCAAAGTCGGGAGATTATTGTGAATGTTCATGACTACGTGTATTTTAAAGAAGTGAAGAAAATTCATGAAATGAACACAGAAAACTACATCAAATGGTTATGCACCATGTTGATTCTAAATTTACCCCCAAACTCTTAATTGTTGACAATGCTTCATACCATAACACATAATTCAATAAAGTACCAACATCAAATTCCTTTAAAAAATGCAAGTCTGGTTAATTGAACATAATATTCACTTTGATAAAAATGGTACATAACATATTTATACGATTTAATCTTAGCAAATAAATCAACACACAAAACTTATATAATCGATACAATATTAGCCAAAAATAACCATACACCTTATCATCCCATTAAATAAATTTGGAGAGATGTAAAACAGTAGGTTAGTAGTAAAAATTAAAGATGTTGAAATGCTGTGCCAGAAAAGAATTGAACAAATTGGTAAAGCAGAATGGGAAAATGTGTGTAATAAAGTGGAAGACAACGATCGTGAGAACTGGGAGAAAGATGGGAATCATGGAAGAAAGAATTGAGAAAATGAAAATTGACGACAATGGTATGGATAGCAGCGATGAGGAGAGTGAACATGAAACTACCAAACGGAATGTAAAGATATGTTAGGTGTTGAAGAACTGGAAGACTATTAAAAAAACTCGAGCACGACAGGCCTAGAAAGTCACAATGCTGGCCTCACATCCACATGTGTTATTCACAGAGGTAGACGATCATCTAGCCAGTGTAGGGGTGACATGTGGTAAGCATGTCAGGTCCCCCAGCCGTTATAGCTGGTTTTCTCAACCTGGAGTCGCTACTTATTGTAGCTATCCAAATGTTTCACGATACTGGGTGGGCACCAGTCCCATATTGGCCAAAATTCCATGAGAAAAATTTTTCCCCATGGGGATTCGAACCAGCATAAGTCCTGTAGCTCTGCGCCAAGGCATCTTGCCTTAACCACTTGGCTACAGCACAGGACTGGAAGACTATTAATGGTTTAAATTAAAGTGACATTTAGTGGTTATTTAAAACTTTAAGAGACTGATATGAACCATTTAAAGTTGTGTGTATATATATATATATATAGTCCACCGCTGTGGTCTCGAGGTAGCGTGCTGCCTTGTCACGCAGCAGGCCCAGGTTCGATCCCCGGTCGGGGCAGTTTTTCTGAGTGAGGTTTTTATCGGTGCTTTTCCTCACCTGTAAGACAAATGTCATGAAAACTTTAAGGCCCAAAAGGTCCCCGAAATCATATGGCCATCATAATCATCATCATCCTTACCATTATCATCATCACCATCATCCTTCACCGGTGTGGAAAGCAACGGGAAGCTACCACACCTACACAATTCCCTAGTAAAGCTGCAAAAGCATAGCATTTTCATGCTATGATTGCAGTGAAGGACCTGCCCTCGGGCAGAATTACTATGGATGGATATGGATATATATATATATATATATATGTTATAATTAAATGTTTAACATTGAGCAATGCAAGCTTAATATGGTATGATAAGAAAAATAAATGCCTGGACGGGATTCGAACCCGGATCTCTGAGTCTGTACCTCAACGTGATATCCATTACACTACCAGGCAAATCCAATTCAAACACTTATTTTTCTTATATATGTATTATATTCTCCATTATTACTAGATGTCGTGAGAACTCGGTCTTCACTGCCATCTAGCAGCTGACTATAACAAGTAAGCGAATTAAAGAGAATTATATATATATATATATATATATATATTTATTTATTTTTCTTATCATACCATATTAAGCTTGCATTGCTCAATGTTAAACATTTAATTATAACATATATATAGATAGTGAATATACTTCCTGCACGGATAAAGATGACAATATATTAATTAATTTTTATTGTGAGATTTTAAAAATGTTTAGCCGTGACTGTACTTACATTCGTTAGCGAGGGAGTTAGCAATGATGTGTGGTCATACTTCCTATTGGCTGAGATGTACATCTGGTAAGTACAAGACTTGCATCTAAGCTCCCATTAAAAATTTCATTTGTCACAAACTATTGCTAGGTTTATAATATCAGATCCTAAGGCAAAGATAGTAGCCACTAAATCATCAGAACTAATTTAAATATAAATTAGCCAGATGGTGTTGCACCAGTCTATTAGAATGTTATTACTACTAAACATAACAAATGTTATAATGGTAATTTCATAAAATCAAAGGCCAGGAAATATTCCCGTGCTTTTGGTTCATAATGTGAAACATTCCATAATTCACGAACTAGTCTTAACATCTCACAATCCATCTATAGTAATTCTGCCTGAGGGCAGGTCTTTCACTGCAATCATAGCATTTTCATGCTATGCTTTGCAGCTTTACTAGGGAATTATATGTATGGTAGCTTCCCATTGCTTTCCACACCGGTGAAGGATGATGGTGATAATGATACGGATGATGATGATGGCTGGATGATTTTCAGAGACCGTTGGGCCCTAAGCTTCCTGATATTTGTCTTACAGATGAGAAAAAACCCCGAAAAAACTTCATCCAGGAGCCTGTCTCGACCGGAATCGAACCTGGGCCCTCTGCGTGACAAGGCAGCATGCTACCTCGAGACCACAGTAGTGGACTCATATATATATATCCAGCCATCCATAGTAATTCTGCCCAAAGGCAGGTCCTTCACTGCAATCATAGCATTTTCATGCTAGGCTTTCAGCTTTATTAGGGAATTGTAGATGTGGTAGCTTCCCGTTGCTTTCCACACCGGTGAAGGATGATGATGATGGCCATATGATTTCGGGGATTGTTTGGGCCTTAAAGTTTTCCTGACATTTGTCTTTACAGATGAGGAAAAACTCCGATAAAAACCTCACTCAGAAAAACTTCCCCGACCAGGGATCAAATTTGGGCCCGCTGCATGACAAGGCAGCACGCTACCTCAAGACCACAGCGATGGACATACATATATTATAGGCCTAAAATTCCTGTTACAAAAATTACACCTTCAAATTGCAAAATGAGGTCCATGCAGCTTATTAGAGTAATAAATAGATCTCAATATTCACTGTTGTTGCCCAGTTTAGGTGACAGAAATTCAGAAGAAATCCTTTGCTCTAGTGTCAGATTATGTGATATGTGAGACAAAAAATTTGTATTTGAAGAGAGAATTTTACACCTAAATTGGGATTTGTAAATGTTTGCTTACGAAAAATGTTTTCCGAATTGTTGGAGCTTCTTCCAAACCTTGAGGAATTAAAAATATTTTCAGGTGGAGCAATAGGTACTTTTAGTAGAAATATATATTAAGAAATGTTACACTGCTTACTTCCATATTCGGATTCAACATACAATGAAACTTCTTTGAATTGTACCATGGAAAGTGAGTAGTAGATATGATTGACAGCCAAGTAAAAAGGATGGTGTGGATATCTGCAAAATTGGGAAAGAAGATGCAAAGCAATACAGAATTTTGTAAATTGTGCGTAGTAAAACCAACCAAATAACTGTTCAGGAGATATCACAAAATGATGTAGAAGAAGGAAAGAGATGTCTAGAAAAATTATTTGATCATCTTGCAGCTATCCTGGCAACTCATGAAATTCAATTGGAGCTGTATGTTATAGTTTTCACAATCAACAAATGAACATTCAGTGCAAAAAATTCACAAGTTCCATATGTAAAAATAACTCCAGGGCATATGGTTAGAATTCCTTGGCCTACCTATCAATCAAAGAGGTGGATGATACTGCAGGTTACTCAAGAACAGACCATAAAAGGAATTCTGCAATTCTCAAAGAATTACAAAAAGAATCAATCGTGGAATATGTGCAAAAATACAGAAACAACTGGAAATCTCATGTGTGAAGAATGAGCAGAACAAGAATACCACATCAAATCTTTAAATTACCAGCCACCAGGCAAGAGATCATTGGGCAGACCCTTCAAACATTGGATTGAGACCATAACAGACTGCTAAGTCAATCACATGGAAGGAAGAAGAAGAGATGGATTTCTCAATCCCCAGCCATTATAACTGTTTTCTCAACCTGGAACTGCTAATTACTGTAGCTACCCTAATTCTTCATGATGCTGAGTAGGCACTGGTCCCATCCTGGCCAAAAATCCCATGAGAAAATTTCTTACCCCATGGGGACTTGAACCACCACTCTGCACTAAGACGTCATGCCTCAAACTGCTCGGCTATGTTACAGGACTTCATGTGTGAAAGGAAGCATTTTTATTAGCGAGAGTGAAATAATACCTGAGTAAGCGATTTTGAAATATGGATGTTATAAAGTGAATCACTAGAGAATTGTACTGTAGCACTATGAAGAGTTTTGTTTCAATAGTTCAGTTTAAAAATAAAACTCACTATGTCAACAATTGGACAATTTACCTCATGATATTTGTATTAACTTATTTTAAAAGAACAAGGACAGTATTTCCCAATGATAAATAACTTAATAGGAATACCATCAGAAATATTACATTTTATACCAGGTGAACTGTAATCAATTACTATATATATATATAAAATAAAACTATAGTAGGTCTATTTAAGCATAGAGAATATCCTTTCTTATTAAATATTTAATATTTTTTTTGTTATTTTGGTCATTTAAAATGGTACATGGTTAAGTGAGTTAATTTGATTACATTATTGTTTTAAATTAATCTTACAGTTACATAAATTTAACATTTTTAATAGAATTAGTTAAGTATTTGTAGTTTTTTATATAAATCTCACGTTAGTTTAATATTTGCAGCTTCACGATATGAAATTCAAAACAATATTCATATATTGTGGAATGCAGGCTTTCACGGCTGATAATCATAATGTTGAAAGATTCTGGGCTATGTGGCTGTGGTCTATAGCTGGTATTTCTTCCAGACGTTTCTCCCTCAACTGCAGAGGGCATCTTCAGTGGCAAGTGCTTCTAGGTGATGTTACCTTGTAGTAGACTCGGCTGTAAGTGAATAACATCACCTAGAAGCACTCACCACTGAAGATGAGTTGAGGGAGAAACATCTGGAAGAAATACCAGCTATAGACCACGGCCCCACAGCCCGGAATCTTTTAACATTATAATATTCATATATGTCAGTCACACACCACATATTAGATCATAACTGTGATATTAATTGTGATTTAAGAGTCATCTATATTTAGAATGTAACTTGAAATGTGTCCTCCATACTGTATTTTGGAAAACTGAATTAGGAATGGCATTTCAGAGAATGATGCTAATGACAATGTGCATCATGATTGACATTTTTATGTCAGTCAGTCACACACATTTTGGTAGTTAATAAATAGCTTTTTTTTTCTTCAAAAATGATGTGTTTATGTATAATCTCAATCACACACTTTTCTCTATCAGATCACATAGAGACAGGTATCATTTTAATCAAATGTATTATTTACGCAAACACTTTTGCTGAAAAAGTGTCAATGACATGTAGAATTGCTCTACACTCTTCATACATTATTACTGGTTTTGATAATTGTGTAAAAAGATACCACTTTTGAACTAGTTCAATTAGTGAATTTTGATGTAAAAATTATTTACATTATTCTAGCATATCATTTATTGATACAGATTATTTTCAAGTTTTAATAAATGTGCATTTTTAAAGAACAAGAAATCCTAAAAACTGACCGAATTCAACCTAACTAATAACATATGCCAGAAAAAAGGACAAGTATAAGGTTAAAGTGAATTTTAGTTAGCTTTTTAAATTAAAATTCTTAGAATAAATCTTTCACTAAATTAAATACTTCCAGTTTCTATAGGAAAGTTTCCATTGGCCATGGTCAATGGATTTTTTAGGAAGGAAAAATCCAAGGAGCAAGTCCTCCAGGAGGGACTTTAAGCTATGGGTCCCAAGTCTTAAAATTTTCAGGCTCGTAAAAGATTCTTAAGCCTGAATAAAGAGGCCTCTAGGCAAAAATTTACCTTAATCAACGTCTTAGTAATACCTTAATTGCCTATTAGATGTCTCATTGGATCAGTGTGTTTGGCTGCATGCCATCCATGACATCTCTGAGCAAATTCGGTAACTAAAAATCAATTTGGTCTAGTAACTCCTCAACAATGGGCTATGCCATTACAGATAGATTTAAATGAAATGTTTGTGTATGTAAAGCAAAACTCAACAAATGAGGTGAAACTAAAATTCATAGAATAAGGTAGTTATCTTTAAATCTTTCACTAAATTAAATACTTCCAGTTTCTATAGGAAAGTTCCCATTGGCTTACTCAAGAATTTTTTCTAATTTCTATAGAATATTAGTGAAATCCGCAAGACTTGTGAAGTTTCATTTCTCAAGTATTGCATAGTGGCAATATTGGATATTGCATAGTGGCAATATTGGAAGAGAGAGGAATAGTAGCAAGTAAACAATGGAACGATAGCATAAGAATGTTGTATTATGCCCAGATATATAAATATTCAAGAATTGTAAACAATATTTTAAGAAGCAATAGAAGGAAACGGTAATAAAAAGAAAGCATAAACCAAAAATCTGATAAAAATTGTTTGAGTTGCTTTTAAAAACTCCTTGACCTAATGGATACTTGAGCCAATAAATATGGCTCAACTTTAGAATATTTTGATCTATGATTTTCCATACTACATTCTTGTAATACTGTTGCTCTACATACTTTTTCCATCTTGTAACTTTTTGTACTTTTTAAGCACTTTGCAACAATGCTTGTAACCTTTTTTACAATTATTAAATATATATCTAAATATATCGCTTGCAACCAGATGATTTGGTATTAATAGCTCCAACAGAAACGGATTTACAGTATTCTATACACAATTTCAATATAATTGCAAAAAGGTACAATATGGAAATCAATACAAAGAAAACTAAAGTGATGGCCTTTTGTAGGAAACGCCCTATACCTAGCAAAATTGTTTTGGATGATGAAATTTTAGAACGAGTAAATGAATTTAATTATTTGGGTTATAATTTAACATCCCAAGATGAAGTTGATATATCAAAGAAAATCAATCACAAATTTTACAAAAACAACAGGGATAATTAACAGTATAATGAAATCATCTTTAGTACAGAAGAACACAAGATTACGGCTTTATAAGGTTCTCGCAAGACCAGTATTAAGATATGGTAGTGTGAAGCATGGACAATACAAAGAAGAGATGAAAGCCGAATAACAGCAAATGAGATGTGATTTATGCGCCATACAGCAGGCTACACAAAGTGGGACCATAAAAGAAATGAGGAAATTATGGAAGAGTTGGATGTAGAACCCATTCTTCACCATATATAAAACTACCAGAACAACTGGAAAGCCCATCTTCAACGAATGTCGTCTCATAGAATTCCAAAAGCCATACTTCGGTACTACCCCCAAGGCGAAAGATCGCTGGGACGTTAAAAAAAGCGCTGGATGGAAAACTCCTCTTTGAGACCGTAACAGGCCACACGGCCTAATACTTGCATGGATGATGATGATGATGATATCTAGATATACACAAATTGTTGGATTTATCTCTCAATGATTTTTTCTAAGTTCTACAGAACTGTAGTGTGTATGTGCAAATGCTTATAAAATTGCTGCCAGATGGCAAGACATTTCTGTGAAATCTAAATGACCAACATTTGCAATTAATTCCAAAACATATTTTAAAAAAGAATGTTCACTCACTTCAATTTGTTACGTTCTGATGGGATGAGTTAGTGAAAACCAGATTAGTTCATAATTCATTAAATAATACGTAATTTATTTTATTAGATCATGAAAGGGCAGGTACATTTTAGAAAAACTTTAGAATGTGCTGCTCACTTACTCAAATTTTTTAAATTCTACAGAATCACAGGGTGCATGAGGGAATGCTTAATTTAACTTCCACTACATGACAGGATTTATCGGAAAAATAGTACTTTACCTTTCTCAGTATATTTTCTAAGTCCTACAGAATAACAGAGCGTATGTGAATGAGTTTATAGAGCTGTCGATATGTGGTATCACATATCTTTGAAATCCTACAGAAAGTTTATAGAGCTGTCACATGATGGCAGCATGTGCAGTATTACCAAATTTTGAAATAAATTCCCAACCATTTATTATAAATGGATGTACACTAACTTCTCCCTTACATGCATATTATTTACTGAAGTTTGCACTAATCTGATGTACACTAACCTAACAAAAATATATGTAATTGAGTTGTTGATGGTGGCAACATTGGAAGGAGAGAAAATAGCTGTGAGTTTCACAATATTGTCTAAAAATGTTGTATGTTACCGTGTTTCTCATAAATAAATAAATACCTAGAAATTGTAAAATAATGTTATAAGTATCGTTGAAAAAGATTAAAATATTGCAAAATGTTGGTAAAGCCAGAAGAGTAACAGTATTATAAAAATGTACTATGGAAATTGAAGGGAAAGGTAATGTACTGTTGAGTCGGACATATTTGTGAAATCATTGTGAAAAACCTTCGCAATAAATTCCCAAACATGTTTATAATGGATGTACACCAACTTCTCCCTTCCTAACTTAATAAAATAAATTATATGGTTCATATTATTTAATAAAGTATAACTAATTTGGTGTAGGCCTACACTAACTTGTCCCATCGGAACCAAACAAAATGAAGTGAATTTTTTAAAATATATTTTGGAATTTACTATGAATGTTGATTCACAGATATGTCCTGCTATCTGTTATTTTAAGAGTGCATACTCACTGTGATTCTGTAGGACTTACAAAAAATCACAGAGATAAATACCATAAGTTGTGTACATAGATAAATATTTAGTAACTGTAAAAAAATGTTTTAAGAATCGTTGCAAAATGTTTAAAATACTATACAAAATGTTATTAAAAATGGAAACAGCATGTTAGTGCAACAGTGTCATAAGAATGTTGTATGGAAAATAATAGTGTGTCGTATTCTGAAGATGAGCCTCCATTCCTTATAAACATGTTTGGGAATTTATTTTGAAATTTGGTCATACCAATTTTACAGATATGTGGTTTCATCTAGCAACAATTCCATAAATGTTTATGCATCTGCACTGCTACAATTTAGAAAAATTCATTGAACGACATATTCTAAAGGTTTTCCGGGTTTTAAGCACACTGATATTCTATAGAACTTGTGAAAAATTCACTGGATGAGGAATTCTGAAGTTTTTCCAGTTTCTTAAATAATCATCAATTATTGATTTTAAAACCAAATCAAAATCTAACCTAAAGTGGTAAATAATTCCACTTCAATCAATCACTAAAACGGTCTACGGGGTAAATTAATTCTGAAACAGATAAAGCCCTCCAACAGGGAAAAAATAGACTATTTGTCTGCCATGAATAAGTTCTACAGAATTGCAGTGCGCATGTGCAAGTTGCAGGAGTTGCTGTGATGGTCAATATAGCTTCCGTTAGATGTCTCTAAAGTCAGCATTACCAACTTTGGGAATAAATTCCCAAATGCAAAAAAAAAAATGGACATATACTAACTTCTCATTTCTTAACCTAACAAAACAAATTACATGTATATTATTTAATAAACTATAAACTAATTTTATGTACACTAACTTGTCCCATCAGAATCTAACAAAATGAAGTTAATTTCTTGAAATATGGTTTTGAATTATTTGTGAATGTTGGCAACACCGTTTTGAGCCATCTAGCAGAAGTTACATTAAGCATTTGCATTTCAGTAGAACTCCAGTCACAATATCATGTTTCGGTACTATTTAAAACATTTTGGAACCATTTTATAAACATTTCTTACGATTTTTAAATATTTACATAATTACGCGAATAATATGAATTGAGTTCTACAGACGGTAAATGCTTAATGTTACATCCGCTAGATGGCTCTCAAATCGGTGTTACCAACATTTGCAAATAATTCCAGCCCATATTTCAAGAAATTAACTTCATTTTGTTAGATTCCGATGGGACAATTTAGTGTATAGTTTATAGCTTATTGAATAATATGCATGTAATTTGTTTTGTTAGGTAAGGAAATGGGAAGTTAGTTTACATCTATTTTATTTTTAGCATTTGGGAATTTATTCTGAAAATTGGTAACGCTGACTTCAGAACCATCTATCGGAAGCTACATTAACCATTACAGCAACTCGCGCATGCACACTGAAATTCTGTAGAACTTAGACAAATTCATGCGAGACAAATAGCACACTTTTTCCAAAATGTTTAAAATCGTAGAAACGTTATTACAAATGGTTGAAAGGTGTTCAGTTCAACAGTGGCATAAGAATGTTGTATAGAAAATCATGGCAGACAAATTGGTAACCTCAGCCTTCCAACAGATAGATTACTATTACCAGTTTACAAAGTTTACAAGAAGGAAAACACAACGAGGATCCCATCAATAGGAACCTCAAACTCGATGCTATTCTTTTTGCAGACGATTTAGCTCTTCTGCCACTTTCCAAAAATGATTTGCAACGATCAATTTATAATTTACAAAAAATAGCTGCCAAATTTAATATGGAAATAACAATTAACTAAACTAAAATGATGGCATTTCATGGGAAGGACCCCATACAAAGTAAAATCTGTCTCCAGAATAAAATTTTACACAGATCTAATCAATTTAAATATCTTGGATATTATCTCTCTATCTGGGATGAAAAGGACATCCTTGAAAAAATTACTAATTATAATAAAAGTTTGGGAATTATTAATCAAGTTATGAAACCATCCCTTGTACAAAAAAACACCAGATTACGTTTTTATAACACTTTGGCTAGATCAGTGTTGATCTATGGTAGTGAAGCATAGACACTAAAAAGACAACATGAAAGCAGAATAACGGCTTGTGAAATGAGATTCATGCGCAGAACAGCAGGTTACACCAGATGGGATCGGAAAAGGAACACCGATATCTTAAAAGAATTGAAGACTACGCCAATTTTGGAATATATTAAACAGTACCAACTAAATTGGAAACACCATCTAGAAAGAATGAGTTCAAATCGGATCCCCAAAGCTGTTTATAATTATATACCAAGAAGACGAAGATCACTGGGCCGTCCTATGAAACGCTGGAGGGAAATTTTCTATAGGATCGTAACAGGCCTTGGCAAAATACTTGGAAGGAAGAAGAAGACAAAGTTTACAATTTCTACAAACAGTTAAGGTGGACAATCCGTCGCACATGAATTCTTCTAAATTCTACAGAATTGCAGTCCGCATGCAAAAGTTGCTGTAATGGTTAATGTAGCTTCTGGTAGATGGCTCAGAAGTCGATGTTACCAACTTTGGGAATTAATTCCCAAATGCTAAAAAAATAAACGTACACTAACTACCCATTTCCTAACCTAACAAAACAATTTACATGCATATTATTTAATGAATTATAAACAAATTTTACATACACTAACACTAAATATGGTTAGGAATTATTTTCAAATGTTGGTCACTCCGATGTGAGAGCCACCTAGCAGATGTTACATAAAGCATTTCTGCACCTGTAAAACTCGATGTACAATATTTGCATAATAAAAAAAGGATCTCGCATTGAACAAATGCCTAGATCTAAACCAACACCTTAATCCTCAGTGAAACGCCACAAAGTTAAAATCCAAAATTATGAATGACAATAGACTTCAAACCGTGGCCAGTAACAAAAAATGGGAATGCCTAATAAAACATACTGACATACCAAACATACCAAGAAAAACAGAAGTAGCACATTTTAGGATGACAACGGGCCACGACTGCCTGGCAAAACACCTTTACAAAATCAATGTTCTGCCTTCACCAAAATGCATTTTATGCAATCATCCAGATAAAGAAATGGACGGAAGTTCATCTGAACAACTGTAGCTGTCAAACATGAAGATTCTAGGACCTCAAAGTATTGGAGAGCAAGACTGCTAATGACTTCAGTGTTAGATGCAGCACATTAGACAACAACAACATATTTGCATAATTGTCCACCGCTGTGGTATCGAGGTAGCATGCTGCCTTGTCACGCAGCGGACCCGGGTTCGATCCCTGGTCAGGACAGTTTTTCCAGGTGTGGTTTTTATCGGGGCTTTTCCTCACCTGTAAGCTAATGTCAGGAAAACTTTAAGGCCCAAACAGTCCCGAAATCATATGGCCATCACAATCATCATTTATATTCATCTTAGATTAAGCTTAGGATTAGGGACTCTCCTGGCGCACGACTATCATCATCACCCATCATATCATCAGGGAAAACATAACCCCACCTTCCAGGCGCCCCAACCTCAGAAGTGGGTTACAGTATGCCATGCCATGAGAGAACACCAGGAATGTCGAAAGATAACCTGGGACATTTGCAAAAAAAAATTTGCATAGTTTAGAAATACTTAAAATCGTAAGAAATGTTTATAAAATGGTGGATAATCTTTCCATTAAACACAGTGAGAATTGTTTCTACGTTGCAGGCAGACACCATGCGCATGCGCTAACAAATGCGATGCAGTTTACTCTATGGAATGGAATAACGCTATGCAGCCAACATTATATATGCTATTTAAAGAACCTAAAAGCTAACCTAAAGCAATTTAAGTACTCTAACCTATGAAAGACCAACATAAAAGCTAACATAACACAATTTAAGCACTCTAACCTGTAAAAGACTGCAAGGCCCAAAAATAATAGTAAGTTCTCAAATTCTGAAGTACATGCCTTATGTTGGCTGTGCTGCTGTTGTATAGAATATTCTTTAAAATCAATATGGCTGCCACATCTTCATGTTACATATGTAGTTAATATCATAGATAAATATGTTCAAATAATAGTTAGAAAAAATGTAAGGCTGTGGTACATTTTTTGGCAGACACAATTATACACTTACATCCTGAAAAACTGCACTTAAACTAGCGTGAAATATTTTCAAAGTCCTATAGAACAACAGTATGCATGCGCCAGAGTTTATAGAGCCAGCGATAACCCACAATCGAACCACATATCGATTATCATCCTCGATTACTATCCGTCGCTATGAAATTTAAATGACCAATATTTGCAATAAATCCCAAAATCTATGTTTAAAAAATGTATAATTAATATTAAAATTACCAAATGTTTATTAAAAATGGGTGTACATTTACTTATCACTCCCTAACGCTGATCCAACCAGCGATAACCCAAAACAGCGATAGAAAAATCATAGACTAAGTAATATACTCTGTGGAGAAAATAGCTGTTAGTATCACAATATTGTCTAACAGTGTCATAATATTGTGATTTGCATATTTAAATAAATACTTCAAAATTGTCTAATAATGTTATAAAAATTGTTTGAAAAAGTTTAAAGTATTAAATAATGTTAGTAAATATAGAAGAAGAGCTATAGTTTACAACAATATAACTGAAAAATCAAGCGCTAGTAGAAGTGCAGTTGAGCCCTTACATCCTTATGCCACTGATGCACTAAACACTTGTAAACATATTTCATGCTATTTTAAACATTTTGGAACCATTTTATAAACATTTCTTACGATTATTGAATATTTATAAATTACGCAAAATTTGTGCATCGGGTTCTAGAGATGCAGAAATGCTTCATGTAACATTCGCTAAGTGGCTCTCAAATCAGAGTTACCAACATTTGAAAATAATTTCAAATCATATCTAGTGTTAGTATACGTAAAATTAGTTTATAGTGTATTAAATAATATGCATATAAATTGTTTTGTTAGGTTAGGAAATGGGAAGTTGGTTTACGTCCTTTTTTTTTTAGCATTTCGGAATAAATAATATGCATGTAAATTGTTTTCTTTGGTTAGAAAATGGTAAGTTAATTTATGACCATTTTTTTTAGCATTTGAGAATTTATTCTCAAAGTTGGTAACGCCGACTGTAGAGCCATCTACCGGAGGCTACATTAACCATTACAGCAACTCCTGCAACTTGCACATGCGCACTTTGATTCTGTGGAACTTAGAAGAATTTGTGTCTGCCATATAACCAACTTTTTCCAAATGTAAAATTTGTTGTAAATGGTGGGAAATAATTTGAAAATAAAACCCTGTTGGTGCATGCGCTTGGTGTCTGCCTCGGACTTAGTAAAATTTCTCACCGCTCTTAATGGAGATTAGTCTAAAATGGTTCCAAAATCATTACAATAGTATGAAACGTTATTATAAATGGTTGAAAATTGCTTAGTGCATCAGTGACATAAGAATGTTACGTGGAAAATTGTGTCAAAGTCAACCTCAGACGGTAAGGATAAGGATTCGCGTAATTTAGAAATATTTAAAAATCGTAACAAATGTTTATAAAATGGTTCCAAAATGTTTAAAATAGTACGAAACGTTATTATAAATGGTTGAAAAGTTTAGTGCATCAGTAGCATAAGAATGTTAGATAGAAAATTGTGCGTGTCATAAAGTCAAACTCAGCCATGTGTTATAACCTTACCTTATCAAATGTTTCTTGAAACAAACTACTGTTCTCCGCCCATGACCTTGCCCAATCGAAAATGTGCACAAGTCATCAGAAAAATCTTCACACACTTTATGAATTAAGAACCGTCTGTAGTTGTTTACTGGAGGAAACACTAGAACACTGAAAGCAAATCGAGAGTAAAAGTATATTAGTATCTAGACATATGCCTTCCAATGAAGAGCAATATAGACTGACACTAAGATGCATCTGATCACATTTACCACTTTCACTTCCCTGCAGCATGCATTCTCTACTTCTTCCTGGTTGAAGTGTCAGTTTACAATGAACACAGATCTTTCAGTTTCTTAGGCATAATGCACAATGAAATTCTTTGTTTTCATGTGGCTTTAAAATTTAAATGTGTCGTACATGCTTTTTAACATGTTAATTCAGAGTACTCACCTTTTACTCTTCCGATTGTGATTCACAAATTGCTTGATATCTTCCAGCACGCAATCCACGAATTCATTATCTTGAAGACTAAGATATCTATCCACCACGGCGTTATCCAGTTTGAAGAACAAAACTAAAACGTGACTCTACGAAGGACAAATGACACTCACCATTACAGACGTACAATAACTGTACACTAACCAATAAACTCGCAATACCCTTCAAGGCCATTCAACGCTACATGTGACGTCACGACGTCATGAAAACAGTTGATAAACGCGCTGCAAATTAAAGTAATATGACGAACTGAATATTCTAAAATAAGAAATTTTAATTCCGAATTTCTTCTGTTACATTCATAAATTAAAACAACCAAATGCATAAAGGATCATATTTACGCTTGCCATTCAAGGAAATGCTCTCGCTTTTCATGACCTAGTTTGTAAATGTAGCGTGGCCCATGCTCTGAAAGTGAAATTATTTCTCATATTTAAAAACACTCTTTCCTCATCTCTTTCTAAAAAAAATATTTAAAATATTTTATTGCACAAGCATTAAATACCACACCATTCGTATTGTTCATTATAAACATGTTTCATCTCAGCGGTCAAACATAATTTATGCTTTCTACTTGTTTGCCTTAATTACCAAATATTTGGTCTTGTCCTATTAATCCATGTTCTATACTTGATAATTGCTTAACCTTAAAATTGTATAAATATATTTCAGCACTGTATCCCAATACAGTAACTCATTGTATACATAAGTCGATAAATAACAAATATTTGAACTTCTGTTATCCTTGAAATATATTGAATAATTTGTTTATTTAAATGCAGTGGCTTTTAAAATTTTTCATTAGCCAATAATGACTGAGGAAAACAAACAATAACAAGAAAGATATATATATATATATTGAATAAAAACCTTGGGAAATATGGAATTGCAGCCCATTTTCCAAGGGGGGAAAAAATCTGATTTTTTTTAATTCTTCAAATCAAAATATTAACCCAGCATTTGAGATTCATATTTAGAAGACCCTGAGTTCAAACTCCTATGCCAAGTAATTTTACTTAGGTTTTTCCTGGTTTTCCTCAATTATTAAGGTAATCACATTGCCATCACCCATTTCATAATTTTCACTATTTCATAGTATCATAAAAAGATTAACAAATATAAACAATATATAAAAATATATGTTATATGATCTTAGATATCAAAAAGTTTATATATTTAAAATCAGGATAATGAAATAAAATTAAAAAATGTAAAAAATTAATTAGCTCCTAACTCATTGGCACTATCGAACCCATAGGTTCATGGCCACACTGACAAGCTCTCCATACATCCCTATCCTAAGCTAATGTTTTCCAATCATTTTCTGTATAATTTACTTTCCTCAAATCATAGTTAATATTATTCTCCCACCTTATTCTTGGTCTACCAACTGGGCGTTTTCCTTCTGGTTTTCCTACAAGAAGCTTCCATGCACATCTTTCATTCCCCATACGTGCCACATCGCAGTTTACGAGACTTAACTGTTCTTATTATATCTGGCGTCCTATAAAGACCATGAAGTTCACTGTTATGAAGTCTTCTTCATTCACCTGTCTACTCATCTCTATTTTCCTAAGAACTTTATTCTCAAATACTTGTCATCTCCTTACCTCCCTTAAAGTAAGAATCCATGTTTCACATCCATATAACCTAACTGACCGTACAGGCCACATGGCCTAAAACGAATTTGTTCATGATGATGATGATAACCTAACTGATAGAATAATAGTTATATATTTTCAGTTTAACGTTTTTTGAAAGGAGTTGGGATGTCAAGAGTCTCTGTAATGCATAATAACACGCATTTCTAGAACTGAACCTATGTTTAATTTCTTTTTTCATCTCATTCCTATTTGTGATTACTGTTCCTAGGTATTTGAATTCAACCACTTCCTCAAAATTTCCCTCATTTGTCATTAGCTGTCCATTTCCATTATATAATGTATTTCTATGTGTGACCATATATTTAGTTTTATTGGTATTTACTTCCAGTCCCAATTTCTTATTGTTATTCAATAGTGTGTGCATGTTGGCCTTTAGTATCTCCTCACTATCACCCAATAGTACTATGTCATTAGCATAAACTAACATTTTATTAATACCTTCTTCATCCTCTAAAGATTTGATGGCATGCTCTAGTACAAAATTAAATAGTAGAGGAGATAGTGCATCTCCTTGCTTCAAACCATTGTGGACTTCAAAAGTATCTGAAAACTGTTTGCCTATATGCACCCTACTCTTTGGTCCATTTAGACACATTTGTATAAGTCTAACTAACTTTTTAGGAATTCCAAACATCAGCAGGATATTATATAACTTCTCCCTCTTAATTGAATCACATGCCTTTTTGAAGTCTATGTATAGTTGATGTACAGTACCATTATATTTCCACTTCTTTTCTAAAATCTCTCTTATACTAAAATCTGATCTCGTGTAGACCTGTTTCTTCTAAATCCATATTGGTAATCTCCTAGAATGTCATCAATATAAGGAGTAAAAGTCTGCTTACTAATATATTTGTACCTGTGAAGTATTACCTGTTGGATCCACCATAGAGAAATATTGGAGAGCAAGAACGCTAATGGCTTCATTGCCAAGGCCCAGCATTTGAAAACAACAACAACATACATTTGTTAGAATTTTGTAAGAAGTTGAAAGTAATGAGATGCCCCTGTAGTTGTTGCAATCAGTTTGATCTCCTCTCTTATAAATTGGTAAAAGTAAAGTAAAGTGATCCCACGACAGGCCTCAGGAGGCCCTTCGGGTAGGAGGTTAAAGTTCCCACTTTTTTTCTAGACAATCAGCACTTGATGTCAGCCAGGTTGACGGCCACCTTTACCCCAGAACAAGCATCTGGTACTCATTTCCATTAGAGGCTGAGTCGACCCCAGGGCCATAGTACTGCCATAAAGTTTGAGTCAGTTTAAAAATCCTGACCCTACCGGGACTTGAACCCGTGACCTTCTGGCTTGTAGTGCAGTACCTTAACCACTACGCTACGGCGTGCCCCCCTTATAAATTGGTACGATAATCAATTATTTCCATTCATCTGGAAGAGCTATTTTTTCCCTCAATAATGAGTTACCTCCTTAACATACTATGCAGAGTAAATAATATTGTTTATTAATGGATTAGTTGTACAATTAGTATTCTACGTATTATGATGCTCTTTAATAACTAAGTTTATTAACATAGCAATTTAAATCTGGGCATGAAATGGACAACAAATTTTGTTTAGAGGCCTTTAATTTCAAGCTTGAGGTTCTTTAATGTGCATGGGACTCAAAACCTTTACTTCTGTTTTGAAAAAAAAAATCAATGCACAACATTTTTATGTTCTTAAAAAAATCCTTGGCCCACCCATGTTTGTTTAAACCAGCAAACCTTGAAACCAGAGGCAAGCATGGTAAAATTGAACACAATATATCAATAAATTGTGTTATTTCTATTTATCATGCCTCTGAAGAAGGACAATTGATAACTATAATTGCACTTACATTTTTTAATGAACATACTGTGTAATATTCTGATTTTAAATGTAAATTTGTAATCTTTTAAATTGCAAAGATGTTAAATAAGATTTAACTTTTTTTAGATAAAATGTCCTTCTTCTTCTTCATCCAACCAAGTCTTAGGCCTAGAGGCCTGTTACGACCTCACTGATGAATTTTGTATCCAGCGTTTCCTTGGATGGCCCAGAGATCTCTTCCCTGTTGGACAATAATGAAACTTGGGCTTGGGAATAGATAAGATGTTAACCTAACAAACTATTGAATTATTATAATAGACTAGTCTCAGGTGAAATTTCTCAGCTATCAGATGAACTCTCACCAGCCTGGATCACATACTCATCATTATAGTGAGTAATTATATGGAATTTCAAGTTTTAAATCATTAGTCGGAGAGAATTGAGATAAATAACTCTTATATTTTATGATATGTTGAATCAAATAGGACTAAATATAATTTTATATTTCATAATACTTTAGTAAAATGTTTATATTTTAACAAAGTTTATTTGTTCCTTTATTTTTTCAACATTTCAAATTCTACCTTAATGAATATACCTCATAGTGAGAATTCCTAAAATAAGTAATTTCAAATACTGTTCTTTTTTCAGTAAACGTTGTAATTCCCGTATATAGAGAAAAATTTGCGTTTAGATCGGTACTTGCTCAGGTAGCTCAAATGGTAGAGCACTTGGACTAGAAAACCAAGGGTCCCGGGTTCAAGTCCCGGTCTGAGCGTATAATTTTTCTCTTCAAATATGATTTATCCATCATTGAGATGTATGAAATTAATAATAAGAACATCGAAAAAAGCCGTACTGGCATTTATAATGTAATGTATAATTCCCAAATATGTCTTCTTAATATAGGAGCCGCCATTTGCAAAGATAGAAGCAAAGGCTTCAAAGCATTTGGTGGGTGGGAATTACAACGTATATAGAGAAAAATTTGCATTTAGATCGGTACTTGCTCAGGTAGCTCAAATGGTAGAGCACTTGGACTAGAAAACCAAGGGTCCCGGGTTCAAGTCCCGATCTGAGCGTATAATTTTTCTCTTCAAATATGATTTATCCATCATTGAGATGTATGAAATTAATAATAAGAACATCGAATTTCAAACACTGTTCATTTTTCAGTAAAGTTCTAGGGCTTACTCCACACTTTGTGATATCAGTGAAATTCTTGAAGATAAAATCAACATTACTCCCACTAGGATCAAGCTACCATATGTAGTGAGAAACAAGTATGCTCCCATCATATCATGTGAGTGTAGCATACTTTTTCATCATACAATATTTCTGACAAACAAGTGTTATGTCTATTACCAAAAAACAGATACACTTCTAATTGTGTATTGTGAAAGTAATTGACAATAAAATGTCATTATTACATGTACTTTATTGGAGTCCAATATTTTTATGCAGCGTAAATAACAATCTTGCCAAATTGTACTTAGTTGTAAATTTTGTGAGTGCTATATTTCATGGAAGACTGTTAGTTTTAGTTCCTACATTTTGTTTCTTGTGTATGTTACTGTTTTTCATAAGTAAATATCTTGGAAAAATGAATGGATTGTGCTCCATATAATTAGATGGGTAGTACTTTCAGGTGTTATTTATTAAAATTCCTTCTAATCTGAACATTGTACTCGTATTTTCTTTTCAGTCAGAATTAAGTAGTAGTATTAGTAGTATGATCACTAAAAGACAATAACAAGGATTGCAAGCAGCTGAGATGCAATTTTTAAGAAATATAGCAGGATATACTCTGCTGGATAAGAAAAGAAATGAAGATATAAGAAAGGAACTAAATATTTTCAAACTTACAGACCGAATAATTTAAATATAGGAACGACTGGAAAGAACATATTGATAGAATGCCAGAAGGAAGATTTCCAAAATTATTGCTAAATTATAAACCACACGGAAGGAGAAATGTTGGATGCCCACACAGAAGATGGTCTGAACAATTTTAACAATTCTAGCTTTCATGAAACTGGAATGAGCCAACAGGCTTAATCCCTGGATGATGATGATGATGATGATGATGATGATAGTAGTAATATTCAAATGTTCTGAAGCTCTTGATTTGTCATCATTTGCTTGCGGGCTTCCCAATAATATTCAGCAATTTGGAATGGTGTTACAACTATTTTCTGAAGATCAGCACAGAACATCAAGTGATCCCTGTTCATTATCGTATTTGTGTTATTGCATACTATGCAGTGTGGAGAGTCTAGTAGCTTAATTTTAGATGTGCTGCCAAGCAATCATGACCAGTTTCAAGATGAAATGATGCAACTGCAATTGATCGGGGGCTGTCTGGTATTGTATTTGGTTCTAGGAATGTCTTCCATATCTGGTTTCACATTGGATTTTGTTTTGTTCAGCTATATGGGATTTTATTTTCTTTTTGGTGTAGAGTTGTACTGATTTGTAAGATAGGTAATTGATCTTACTTTGTTGGATGAGTGTACCTTTTTTTTGCAAGCATATCAGCCTTCTCATTACCTTCCATGCCACAGAAATCCATTGTAGAACAACATTTTTGTTTAGATTTTTTAACATCCTGATGCAATTTTTGGTTTCTATTATTCTATGGTCTTGGATGGTCGGTCTGGTTGTGTGTTAGTGCTATTATGGCTGAGCTAGAGTCAGAAAGTATTATAGTATTATGGAAGGAACTGATATGAAGAAACAATTGTTGTAGGTCTGTAAGTATTGCTTGTAGTTCGTCATCCCAAGGTAGATGTAAAATGAGAAGAATTTACACGTTATTCCTGCTCCTGCTGCTGCTTCTATTAATATAAAAGCTAATTCAAATGAAGAAAAAGTGAACATCTTAATTTCTTGAGCCACAAATAAGATATACTTGACTAATTTATGTGCTAGTATGAACATCTATAAATGATATGGTTTTTTGTTGAACCATAGCCTCTCCTTTATTAGGAGTTTATAAATCAAGTTCATTTTGGTTACCTTATTTGTCCAAAGATGGCATGAGTGGCATGTGGTCAACACATTGACTCAATGATACATGTAGCAAGCAACAGGGTATTACTAGGATGTTTGAGATCAGTTGGTAAATTTTGCTTAAAGGCCTCTTTGTTCAGGCTTAAGGATCTTTTATGAGCCTGAAAATCTTCAGACTCGAGACCCACGGCTTAAAGTTCCTCCCGGAGGACTTTGTCCTTGGATTTTTCCATCCTAAAAATCCATCGACTGCGGCCGGATTATAAATGATATAGGGTCTCCAATTTTAGAAAATAGTAGTTTTATAAAATTTGTTGTGTATCATAATTTTCATATTTTGTTATTATGATTTCATATTTTAATTCTGCCATAGATGGTCTGCCTGAGAAAGGAGGATGGTAAATGGATGGCATACTGAGACTCAGAGGAATTCCAATGTCAAGTAAGAACTTCAATGAATTCTGAGAAATTATCTAGTTGGTAGTTTCTATCTGCATTACCAGCAAATCTTGTAGAAGAGCAAAGGCGAATTCGCGATGTATAAAAATGGGGATTTTTTGTTAAAGGCACGGTACCATTGATAGTACTCTGGTCCTCCAAGTTAGGGGTTAAGCATGTGTCTGACAATTATACTCATATAAAAAAAAAGCCTTGTATGTTTAGAAATTCAAAGGTAAAAAATCCACACAGATCAATAAAAATGAAGAAGGCAAGGTCCAACTTGATCTATTGATCTCCTGATGATGAAAAAAAAACTCCAATTGCGACAGGCCTAGAAGGCCCTTGGCTGACCATCCGGCTGCTGGCCTCACATACACATGTGTTAATCACAGAGGTAGACGATCATCTAGCCAGTGTAGGGGTGACATGTGGTCAGCATGTCGAATCCTCCAGTGTTATATTCTCAACCTGGAGTCGCTACTTATTGTAGCTACCCAAATGCCTCACGATGCTGGTGGGCACCGGTCCCACACTGGCCAAAATTCCATGAGAAAAAATTTTCCCCCCCATGGAGACTCGAACCAGTGCAAGTCCTGTAGCTCTGCGCCAAGGCTTCTTGCCTTAACCACTCGGCTATGCGCGGGACATCTCCTGATGATGATGATGATTTTAATTTTTTCGTATAATTTTCTTCATATAATTTCTCCCTGTACTCATCTTAATCAACATGACTTGTATAAGTATAAAAATTAATAGCTTAATTTTCAACCACCATCTTTATGAGGGTCCACTGCTGTGGTCTCGAGGAAGTGTGCTGCCTTGTCATGCAGCAGGCCCGGGTTTGATTCCTGGTTGGGACAGACTCCTGGGTGAGGTTTTTTTTGAGGTTTTTCCTCACCTGTAAGACAAATGTCTGGAAGCTTAGGGCCCAATGGTCCCCAAAAAAAATCATCCAGCCATCATCATCATCCTTCACCGGTGTGGAAAGCAACGGGAAGCTACTACACCTATAATTCCCTAGTAAAGCTGCAAATCATAGCATGAAAATGCCATGATTGCCATGAAAGACCTGCCCTCAGGCAGAATTACTATGGATGGATGGATATTTGTGAGGATTAGCACTTTTTCCGATAAAAATTATCCCCCAAAGCACTACTGGAATAAAAAGAAGTATTTTCATTATAGCAATGCTATTTATAATCCTGTGATATCCATATATTCACTTATATTTATAAATTCATAAAAATATCAGTTCATTTTAATGTATGCATTAGCTCCTTTCCTCCCCAAGCCTTCTTGGCAGCACTTCATGACCCTGGTCGACTCAGCCTACTGAAATGATTGCCAGACACATGTTCTGGGGAGTAAAGGCAGTTGACATGCAAAGCTGACAACCCAGCTGAAATCTCAGGTCGATTTTCTGCTAAGGTAGGAGCAATGACCTTCTATTACTCCAAGGACTCCTTGGATATATTTAGTCACACACAGGGTTTTTCATAAGCAAAGCATAAGATCAATAAAATCATAAAGTCCGTCATGCAGGAACTGTGTGGACTAAGGGAAGTCAATAAGTTCAGATTTTGCTGGTATATGGAATATATAATAATTTTATTAATTAAGTTCTATGTATTCTCTTGGTATTCAAGAGAGAATACCAAAGAAGATCCTTAATTGGAAAGCTAATGGAAGAAGTGGAAGAGGCAGGCCTAGAGAACAATGGATGGATAGAGTGAAGAGAAGTATGGAAGCTAGAGATTTTTGGGAAGAAGATGCTTTAGACCAGAACCTCTGGTGACAAATCACTTTGCGTTGAAGGAGAAACACTGTATTGTGGAATATTCCTAAATATAAAAATTCAGTTTCATTCCAAGGAAACAGAAAATGTGACTGTTAAGAGTAATTTTCAAATTTTGGATTCCAGGTAAAGTTTCACTTCTAATGGTCTGATTTTACTGATTAGGTAATATACATTCTTTTGGTATTTAAATCGCATATACGAAGTTTCGTTACGAGAAACAAAAATTGTGCTTTTAGAGAGCTGAAAATGTTTTGACTAAAATTTCAGCTTTCAGGCTAACCCCCCCACTCCTAATGGTCCACTTTTTTCTGATTAACGAACTCGGTCTTACTTTCTTATATAGATGTAACATGCAGAGTTTTGTTGAGAATAAAATAGCGGTCACTAGAGCAATTTTTAAATTTCGGCTTTCAGGTAAACTCCTGTTCCTAATGATCCAATTTCGACGATTTTTGGAGAGTAGGACTATCTTTATTGTTTAATTTCAATGACATATACCGAGTTTTGTCCCACGTCATATCTACATAATGTTTTGGTGCAGAGCTAAGGGACTTGTGCTGTTTCGGGTCTCCATGCGGGAAGAAATTTTCTCATGGAGTTTCAGTCAGTATGGAACCAATACCTACCAAGAATCACGATGAATTTGGGTAGCTACAATAAGTAATGGATTTATCTGACTAACTAATTCACTGGCACCATGGAACCCATAGGTTCATGGCAACGTGGACATAAGCTCTCCACTTGAGCTAATGTTTACCAATCATCCCCTGTATAATCTATTTCTTTCATATCATGGTTAATGTTATTCTCCCACCTCATTCTTGGCCTACCAACTGAGCATTTTCCCTCTAGTGTTCCTACAAGAAGCTTCCAAGCTTTTCTTTTATTCCCCATTCGTGTCACATGTCCTGCACGTCACAGTCTCCGAGACTTAACTGTAGTTTCCTATAAATATCATGTAGCTCACTGTTATGCAGTCTTCTCCATTCGCCTGTCTAGTAATCTCTCTTTGGTTCAAAAATTTTCCTAAGAATTTTCTAGATTCAGAAAACTAGCTATAATGACTGGGGGCCCGACAGACTGAAAACATGTCATCCCTGTATTGGCTAGACGATCGTCCATCTCTGTAATTTAATGTGAAGACAGGAGCCGGATGGTATAACAAAAGAGTGTTCTAGGCCTGTCGCGTTACGGAGTTGGAATATACCGAATTTAGTTGCGAAAACTTGAAAATTGCCATCGCTAGAGTCACAGATTTTTTTTTTTAATTTTCGCTTCAGGTTAACCCCCTCTCATAAAGATCCGATTTTGATGGTTAATGAACTTGATCTTATTTTTCTTAATTGATTGTTATATATCGATTTTGTTACGAAAGAAATGATAAAAATTGTTGCCGCTAGAGCGTTGGCACACACACATACACACACACACATATATATATATATATATATATATATATATATATATATATATGTGTCCACCGCTGTGGTCTCGAGGTCGGGGCAGTTTTTCTGGGTGAGGTTTTTATCGGTGGTTTTCCTCACCTGTAAGACAAATGTCAGGAAAACTTTAAGGCCCAAACGGTCCCCGAAATCATATGGCCGTCATCTTCACCATCAACCTTATCATTATCATCATCATCATCATCCTTCACCGGTGTGGAAAGCAACGGGAAGCTACCACACCTACACAATTCCCTAGTAAAGCTGCAAGCATAGCATGAAAATGCTATGATTGCAGTGAAGGACCTGCCTTCGGGCAGAATTACTATGGATGGATATATATAGTGTTCACCGCCGTGGTCTCGAGGTAGCGTGCTGCCTTGTCACGCAGCGGGCCCGGGTTCGATCCCCGGTCGGGGCAGTTTTTCTGGGTGAGGTTTTTATCGGGGTTTTTCCTCACCTGTAAGACAAATGTCAGGAAAAATGTAAGGCCCAAACGGTCCCCGAAATCATATGGCCATCATCATCATCATCCTTCACAGGTGTGGAAAGCAACGGGAAGCTACCACACATACAATTCCCTAGTAAAGCTGCAAGCATAGCATGAAAATGCTATGATTGCAGTGAAGGGCCTGCCTTCGGGCAGAATTAGTATGGATGGATATAGTAAAACTTGTTTAATCCGGAACGTGAATAATGCGGAAATCTGTCCAATGTGAACAAATTAATTGGTCCTGGCGAAATAATAGTAATTTTACGTGTATTTATTTTGCATAAAACGGAATCTGTCCAACGCGGAATCGGAAGAATATTCTACACTATTCATGAAAAATTTTATAAAGCGGAAAGACAGAGAAATAAATTAGTTTCCACTTCACTGAATTCCCGTTAGGCCAAGAAAACAATAAGGAATGGTACCTGCTGCCGGGTGATTCTACCTGTACTTGAAATTATATTTCGGCCTCACTGCATACACTGCGAAATACAGATACCTGTCTTACAAATAACCATTGCACCTGTAAAATCTTAAATTATTTTAAGTTCTGAGACCGATATTTCACAGTAGCGTTCTGAATTTACGGAATGAAGATGGCTAAAACGTATTTATCATAGTCATTGAACGAAAAAGTGAAAGTGATGGAAGATAAATCTTCAAATTTCCGGACCGATGCTCCAAAGTCAAGCTCTAGCTGTTGCTAAATTCCTAGGGAATAACGATTTATAGGCATATTTAGGTTGGCTGGACAGTTTTAAAAGACGACTTCTCACGTTGCTGGGTGCGCACCGGTCTCAAATGGCCGACATTCCATAGGCCTAAACAAATATCTTCACCCATGGTGATTCGAACCAGCGCAAATCCTGTAGCTTTGCGCCAAGACATCATGCCTTAAATAATTTGGATACGGCACGTGACCATTTCATTATAATCAATTTCATAATACCGTACAGTATATGTAATATCATTAAAATTAATACATATCATATTTACGCATGTATATGCTGCGTGCGTGTTATAATCCGCATCCATGTTTTGCGATAATAAATTGGGGAAAAAATATTTGTCTTGTATTATAAACATTATTTGATAAAATACACAACACAGAAATTAGGGACAAATGCCATATTCAAGACATAACCAAATTTATTATAGATAGACGAAAATATTGGAAGGGTCATATAGAAAGAATAGAAGAAAACCGGCTTGCAAAAAGAGCTAAAGAAGATAGACCAATGGACGGGAGAAGAACAAGAGGAAGACCTGCCAAGAGATGGATAGACAGTGAATACGTCTTCCCCCGAGGAGTGATTTTGGAATTAAACAGGATGAAAATCTTACACATTAAGTTTAAGAAGAAGAAGATATTTTCGCTAAGAAGCAGTGCGAAAGACAGAAGTAGGCCTACACCATTTTTTAATCTGGCAATGTTGTAAATTCCAAAGTTTTTTTTTTTTTCCGGCTATGTAACGGTACATTCGGGCTGCGGCTCAGTCATTAACTCAAGGGTAAACGAGACGGTCTGTTGGTAGGTACCAGGGTAGGTACGGTATCATTGTCATTCCTACGTATTCACTGTGTGTAAACATGGATCGGTGCAGAGCAAATTATACCTCCAAATTGAAGCTACAAGTGGTGCACTATGCAGCAGAACACGGAAATAAGACAGTAGGAAGAAAGTTTGATGTGGACGAAAAAATGTGCGACGGTGGATAAAACAAAACATGCACTTGAAAACACATCACAACATCGCGGAAAGAAAGTGAAATATCCACAGTTAGAAAGAGTTCTCCTGGATTACGTACGAAAAACAAGGACAGGCGGATTTTGTGTACCCGTCGAAATTATACAGTTCGAAGACCTGAAGATAGCTAAGAATATGGAAATCCCGTGCAATGAATTTAAGGCAAGTTACGGATGGGCAAGGCGATTTATGACACGTCACAACCTTGTAATTCGGCGATATACATCAATAGCGCAGAAACATCCCGACATGTATCAGTTATCTTGTTATTTTGTGTATAAGCCGCCCCCTAATTTTGAAACTTAATTTTAGGTAAAAAAAAAGTGCGTCCTATACACGCGTAAATACGGTACGTACATAAATACGCCAATGAATCAAAATCCCCATAATTCCTGCGTTGGTACATAGGGTTCTCAGAAAACTTCTCCATCTGACTGCATTCTTAGCCAGATCCTTGATCTCATTCCGAGCCTTTCCAATTTTTTTTAAACTTCTGTGAGGACAGTTCGTTTCCATGTTATCTTGGATCTGCCAATTCCCCTACTGCCCTGTGGGTTCCAATCCAATGACATCCTGGCGGGGTCATCTGGAGGTCGGCGAAGTGTATGTCCTAGCCATCCCTACTTCCTATGCCGAATTCAAGTTCAACTGGTTTTTGTTTGGTTTTTAACCACAGGTTTTCATTAGACATCTTGACCGACCAGAATATTTGTAATATATTTCGCAAACATCTATTAATGAAAACTTGTAGTTGATTGATAATTGTTTTAGCTATTTTCCAGGTTTCACAGCCATATAAGAGTACACAAATACGTAATTTTATGTTATCGCAATGGCACAGTCCATTGGATACATGTAATATGACCTTAAATGTTAGATCGTCTACAAATAAGCAGGCAAAAAGAAACATTTCAGATAAATAAATAAAATCTGAAAATGTCAATCTAATTCCCTATAGAATAACTTTTTTTGTAAAATATTTTTCCCAAAATATTAAATTTGACGTGTCCGAGCATTAAAAAAAACAAGTGTTTATTATGCATTAAATATGAAAATCCCTGTGATGAAGCATACAGGGAAAATTTAATCCATTGTGTCTACACAATAACGAGTATCTACTGATCTTTGTTTTATTACATTTTAATTGATTTATTTAGCAGGTTTCACAATGTTTCGCAACATCTTGCACCAATTAATCTACTGTCATTCTCCTCCACATCTCTGTGTCGTTCCAATCTCCATCGTCCAAGAATGAAACGCCGGACGAATTGAATACATTTTAATAATTTAGTTGTTGGTATTATGCGCTACTTATGAAATTCCCAACGATATACAGTATCCAAATATCAATTCAATGTGTCCATGCAATAGGGAATAACTATTACTTCGTTGATTACTTTATATATATATATTCCACCGCTGTGGTCTCGAGGTAGCGTGCTGCCTTGTCACGCAGCGGGCCCGGGTTCGATCCCCGGTCGGGGCAGTTTTTATCGGGGTTTTTCCTCACCTGTAAGACAAATGTCAGGAAAATTTTAAGGCCCAAACAGTCCCTGAAATCATATGGCCATCATCATCATCCTTCTCCGGTGTGGAAAGCAACGGGAAGCTACCACACCTACAATTCCCTAGTAAAGCTGCAAGCATAGCATGAAAATGCTATGATTGCAGTGAAGGACCTGCCTTCGGGCAGAATTACTATGGATATATATGATATACATATCATAGTGCATTCACGAATTTAAGCCATTTGTTGATCTATTTCGGCCTCTTCGTGTTTGAGACTTGCAAGTAAAGTTGATGTTCCTTAGGACGGGTTACTGGCCCGACGCTAGTCCAGTGGTCGGGCTGCTACCTTTTAGTCTCTGGACAGACATTCAGTACCCGATGGAACGGTTATACCGCCGTGACTCGGTCTTCAGATGTTCGTTTGTGAAAACGGGTTGTACCACGTGAAGTTGAGGATGAGAATTGGGTAGGAGAGGTTATATAGGCCTACACGTCACTATCCCTTACACCCCATATATATAACTAACTCACTGGCACTATCGAACCCGCAGGTTCATAGCCGCGCGGACATAAGCTCTCCATACATCCCTATCCTGAGCCAATGTTTTCCAATCATCCCCTGTATAATCTACTTCCCTCAAATCATAGCTAATGTTATTCTCCCACCTCATTCTTGGTCTTCCAACTCGACGTTTTCCCTCTGGTTTTCCTACAAGAAGCTTCCTTGCACGTCTTTCATTCCCCATTCGTACCACATGTCCTGCCCATCGCAGTGTACGAGACTTAACTGTTCTCCATTCACCTGCTGTTCATCTCTCTTTGGTCCAAAAAATTTCCTAAGAACTTTATTCTCAAATACTCGTAATCTCCTTTCTTCCCTTAAAGTAAGAGTCCATGTTTCGCATCCATATAATATAACTAGTAGAATAATAGTTTTATATATTTTCAGTTTAACGTTTTTTGAAAGGAATTGGGAAGTCAAAAGTCTTTGTAATGCATAATAACACGCATTTCCAGAATTGAGCCTATGTTTAATTTCCTTGTGCATCTCATTCCAGTTTGTGATTATTGTTCCTAGGGATTTGAATTTAACAACTTCCTCAAAATTTCCCTCATTTGCCATTAGCTGTCCATTTCCGTTATATAATGTATTTCTATGTGTGACCATATATTTAGTTTTATTGATATTTACTTCCAGTCCCAATTTCTTAGTGTTACTCAGTAACGTGTGCGTGTTGGCCTTTAGTATCTCCTCGCTATCGGCCAATAGTACTACAACATCAGCATAGACTAACGACTTATTAATACCATTGAGTTGTAGGCCTTGTTCATCCTCTAAATATTTGATGGCATGCTGTAGTACAAAATTAAATAGTAGAGGAGATAGTGCATCTCATTGCTTCAACCCATTGTGGATTTCAAAAGTATCCGAAAACTGTTTGCCTACACGCACCCTACTCTTTGTGCCATTTAGACACATTCGTACAAGTCTAACTAACTTTTTAGGAATTCCGAACTATATAAAATCATCAGCATCATGAATTAGACCGATCTCATGCTAGAATTGGTCTATCCATCTTTTGCTCGATCTTCCAACATTTCTTCGTTCTAGTGGTTTGTAATGAAGAATCTGTTTTGGAATTTTATTGTTATCCATTCTATTGATGTGGTCCATCCATTGTGCAAATTCTATCTAATAATTTGAATATATTTAGTTCACTTCGTATATTTTCATTTCGTTTTCGATCTGTTATTGTATAGGCTGTATATATACACACACACACACACACACACATACATACAAACGCAAGCGTCATTTTGCTAAGATGTATATATATATATATATATATATATATATATATATATAATGTTATAATTAAATTTTTTACATTGAGCAATGCAAGCTTAATATGGCATGATAAGTAAAATAAATGCCTGGACGGGATTCGAACCCGGAACTCTGGGTTATCCATTACACCACCAGGCGAATCCAATTCGAACACTTATTTTTCTTATACACACACACATATATATATATATATATATATATATTAAATGTGTTTGAATTGGATTCGCCTGGTGGCGTAATGGATAACACGCTGGGGTACCGACCCAGAGTTCTGGGTTCGAATCCCGTCCAGGCATTTATTTTTATCATGTCATATATATGCATCCATAGTAATTCTGCCCGAAGGCAGGTATTTCACTGCAAGCGTAGCATTTTCATGCTATGCTTTACCAGGGAATTATAGGTATGGTAGCTTCCCGTTGCTTTCCACAACTATATATATATATATATATATATATATATATATATATATATATAATATATATATATATATGCGGATTACAAATATTTCAATGAGAAAATTAAGATACTGGTATATATATATAATGCAAATTCAGTTCTCGTGTATTATTCCTTGAAATTAGTTGAAACGTTAATCTCAATTTCATGTTATCAAAGAGGAAGATATAATAGGAATTACGCGGAAGTTACATGACCTCCGGAATTGGAAATGCAGTACCGTAGAAAGTATAAGGCGAGGACGAATGTTACGCTGCCGCTTTCGCTAGCATCACGTAACTCTTACTTTCACTTCTTATAAAATGCTATGTAATACTTGGCTTATTGTTACTCATTTAAATGAGAGCTGACTTCATATAGCCTAAAATAGAATCATTTCTTAACTTCTCTAGTCTCTTGAACCTTTTTAATAATGGCCCTTGTCCAATTGAATGAGAAAATTAGGTTAATGATTTTTTGCCTCGCAAAGGCGCGGCGCTATAAGTTAGAGAATTTCACAATAATATAAAATCAAAGGCAAACCACTTCTTATAAGGGAACGTCCTCAACTTGGAACGCTCGATTTTTTTTTAATGTGTGTATAAACTGATTATATTCGAAAATTATATAGTTATAATTATTTTAGTAGTTTTTTTTCACATTATTTTTTTTGTCTAATGCAACCAGGTTGTCTTTTATGACATATCTAGTTTTCTCCCCTGGCATTGGCGTAATTGTAACCCATTTCTGAAGTTGGGGCGCGTAGAAGGCGGAGTTACGTTACCCCGATGATATGATGGGTGATAAATGAGCGCGTTTCAAATAATTATTAATTGAAATGACACCCATTGTTCGCCTGTGACAAGTTATAGGCTATGCTTCTACGATTGTGTGAGTTTAGGAGGTGCTAATTAAGGGAGTATAAATTTGGGAGTGATCGTATTTTGGATTGGGTGCCTGGATTTAGGTTCCGGTTAGTACAGTGAGTCAGTAGATAGGAATTTGGTATGAGGCTCGAATATTTCTCAGGGCGATCGGCGGTTATTCGGGGCCTGAAATATATTTTCTTCTCACAAAGGTGAAACAATTAAAAATTTTCTAGTCTCTTCTCTACCAACATGATCAAATACCCCTACAAGAGAGCGCGAAATTTTAAAGAATAAAGCAAGAACAAACATTATAATTCATCACTTTATTAGTAACATTTAAAAGGGGTGTGGGTGGGCCAAGAACGTTAAATGTCGGTCAAACGTAAGGAAGTAGAAAAATGGTCGCCAGGGCATTAAAAATGGCGAAATAGCAATAAATTATACATTTTTTTGAACAGGAAGTTTAGGAGAATTTTATGAGACACTAGCTAATATCCGGCGTGCGCGGCAGCGCCTAAATAAATGAAAAGTGTTTTTATGTTTAGTTGAATAAGTAAAAAGAAAAATAATTATGAATTTATATCGAAATTATTTTTAGATACCCCGTGCTGATTACGCGGCGTTGTCCGGGAATCTATTTATCCTGATCTTCTTGACATCAAGAGCTCAAAGACAAAAATGGTTATTATTCGTAAAAGATAAGACATATGCTGCCGAGAATTTATTTATATATTGAATTCTGTGTACAGTAATTTGGTGTATTTGTTATGGTTCAGGCAGCTTAAGCTTTTTAAGCGTTCAAAAAGCGACGTTTTTAGTGCACCAATGCCCTTTTTTTTTTAGCTCCGGCGCTATAGTACGTAGGATAATGTTATCTGCCCCAGAAAAATTCTGTAAATGGTGAAAAAAAAAATCCTTTCAAATCGGTCAAGTAGTTTTTGAGTCCATAAACAGACATTGAGTTCACAGACAAAGATTAAACACAAAGTGTGTGTTTTGGTCAATTTTTAGTAAAATTTCACTCATTGATTCCCTTAATTTGCATACAAATATGCATACATTATTTATTATATTGTGATTAATTTCTTCATCTAGGCCCTTTCAAATATCTATAGCTATCATTCAAGTATATTTGCCGAGGTTATAGGATAATTTCTGCTACGGGTCAATTACTGATATTTGATGGACATCGAATCTCTAACTAGAGATTTGCGTGCTAGAATAGTTTACGTTCAATGGCAATACTAATTGGACAAACGTAGAATGTCTAGCACACAAATAGCAAGCTAGAGATTCAATTGCATCAAATCAGCACTTTGCCCTAATAATAAGCGCCATTTCAATGTATAATTCTTCCCATAACCTTTTAACAATTTTTTTAAAGACAGTAAAAGTTGTTACATATTAGAAATGTTTCAAGCACAAGGAAGAAAGTGTTTCAAGCACAAGATTGTATCCATGAACATAATAGAAAATTACATAGGCTATACTTACTCACTGGCACTATCGAACCCGTAGGTTCATGGCCGTGCGGACGTAAGCTCTCCATACATCCCTATCCTCAGCTAATGCTTTCCAATCATTCCCTGTATAATCTACTTCCCTCAAATCATAGTTAATGTTATTCTCCCACCTCATTCTTGGTCTACCAACTGGGCGTTTTCCCTCTGACTTTCCTACAAGAAGTTTCCATGCAAGTCTTTCATTTCCCATACATGCAACATGTCCTGCCCATCGCAGTTTACAAGACTTAATTGTTCTTATTATATCTGGCTTCCTATAAAGACCATGTAGTTCATTGTTATGTAGTCTTCTCCATTCACCTGTCTGTTCATCTCTCTTTGGTCCAAAACTTTTCCTAAGTACTTTATTCTCAAAAGGGTCGTATGTTAGAACATTATTCTCTCTCAAATTACTTCCAATCACTAGTGAGCTGATTCGCCGTGAGCAATTGCTGAGAACGAATTAACGGCCGACTTATCGGTCACGCACGAGAGTCGACGTTTTCGTAATATTGGCAACGAATTACCCAGAATTCTCAGCGATAAAACCACTTCCGTTATTTTCGTCTGCTATAGAGGAATGCATTTATGCTTGCATCCCGCAAATAATACCGTATACAAACACGTCTGCGACACGCAATATTACGCCAATTCTCCTGTTCTTCCAGTTGAATTCTTTGGTAGACTCTATCAAATTCCTCTTCTCCGTGTATACCGAAAACATGATCGAAGTCTTCAAGGTCCGACATCTTGGATAAATGTTGGATAAAGCAGCAAAGTACATCGATTACCATCGGTTCCCTTCGGGATTTTAATTTGAGTTGCTCATGTAAGGTACCTCCGCAGGTAGCTTACAAATTTAACCAATTATTATCGCATGAACAGATTTCTGAGTAAGCAAAATCGTATTAGCATACAACTTGCTCAGCAGAGAAGGCATTTTACTGTCTAATGCGTCCAAACATGCGACCCTACTCTCCTTTCCTCCTTTAAAGTGAGAGTCCATGTTTCGCACCCATATAATATAACTGGTAGAATAATAGTTTTATATATTTTCAGTTTAACATTTTTTGAAAGGAGTTGGGACATCGAGAGTCTCTGCAATGCATAATAGCATGCATTTCCAGAATTGAACCTATGTTTAATTTCTTTGTGCATCTCATTCCTATTTGTGATTATTGTTCCTAGGTATTTGAATTCAGCCACTACCTCAAAATTTCCCTCATTTGTCATTAGCTGTCTATTTCCATTATATAATGTATTTCTACGTGTGACCATTTATTTAGTTTTATTGATATTTACTTCCAGTCCTAATTTCTTAGTGTTACTCAATAGTGTGTGCATGTTGTCCTTTAGTATCTCCTCGCTATCAGCCAATAATACATTTATTATAAAATTACATTTCTTAGTATACCACTAGTTCTATTCATTGGTGCTGCAAGATACTTGTTCATATGCTTGGCAAAAGTGATATTTATGGAAAATCATTCAGGTTACGTTCCAAACTGATAATTGTTTGTGTAGCAAGACGAGAAGAAACAGTCATCATTGAGTAATTGTACTGTTTCATGATGATAAGCCTAGGCAATTTTAACTTCACATTATCACCAATAAGATAAATGAGAAAGGGACATTTTGACATTATATTTAACAGAACCTGTAATTGTAAGTTGAAGTGGTGCTTGTTGTTAAGTTTATCGTGCCAGTTTTATGCACTGCATATGCATCAAAATAAAACAAGCTTATTTAATTTATTAAAATTGTAATTATATATTTTAAGATTCTCCATATAACTTATATAGACGTGTGCTAGATAATATATTTTTACTTAAATATTGAACATATGCCACTCTAACGTGAAACTCATTAGCCATACCTCTTCCGACGATGAAAATGCAGTGATACATTTGATTTGTTTACATTACAACTGGAACTTAATTCAGAAAAGATATAGCTGAGTTTCCTGCTATAATGGCACATGTTCATTCATAATTTCAACCACATTTTAATAATGTGATAAAAATCTATAAAAAATTATTTGGATTGATGGTGTTTTGAGTAGCATGAAGGGAAAAAAAGACCAGATGATGTTAACTGGAATGACAGAGACGTGGAGAATGGCAGTAGATTTATTGGGTGCAGGAAGATGTGAAACCTGCTAAATAAATAAATAAATGAAAATCTTATAAAACTTTTATTACCATGCCTATTCAAAACTATCAATCAGCTTACATATTACTTGCCCAGTTGAATCTGCAAGCGGAAAATATGCTAGGAATGTGTTGTCGATTCTTTTCCTTCTCTTACTAGTTACACAATCTTACTATGTTGCCACATCCTGTCCCCTGTATTGTTATTTAAATGATCCAACACCTACAGTAGCCGTTGACCAAATGAATAATCTGGCAATCATGTTACTACCTCCTTTTCCTTCCTCATTACATATTGCCAATTCCCATCCCCTGTGTTGTGTTGCAAACTGTTAATAGAGAGATGACAAACACTGTGATTTTAAATGATCTGAAACCTTCAACAGTAGTTGACTAAATGCTTAATTTGACAACTATGTAATGATTTTTCAGATCTGTTTAAGGATTCTCCTTTCCATAGAGAAATAGTTTGGCGACACTAGTGCTAATATACCTCCCCTTTAGACATGCAGACTCAACTTAGGTGAGTAATATGTTGCCACTTCCTATCCTCTGTATTGTGTTATTTGACTGGGAGGGGAGCGTTGGCAAATACTGTGCTTTTAAAATGATCCGCCATCTACAGTAGTCAATGACAGTTACATCATGGAGTAAAATGATCAATGGTAATACAATTCCAATCTAGCATCTTGTTTTGATGACTGAGGAGAACTATTTAAAAACCTACACTGGAACTTGAAAAGGGGACCTTCTGAGTAAAGTCTCATCATCTATGTCAACTTTTTGGTTGTGTCATACTTGAAACAGGCTTAAAAATATTCAAAATTCATCTAAACCATGCTATACTAAAATCAGATTTCTATGAGGAAAGAAATGCAATGGGAAATATTAAGTTTTCTATGTTGAATTGGGTCTTATACATAGTTCAAATTTTCAGGGGGATGGGAGGGATTTTTACCTCTCGTCAAATAAAACTTCCTTTCTTGCCAAGAAAAAAATATTTCTTTCCCATTTCATAAATTTCAGAACTTTAAAATTACTGGCATTTAAATTTTTAATACAAAAATATATAATTATCAGTATGCTAGTATATTGCACTAAGATTTACTTCTTTTCATCACCGAAATGTTGATTCAAACCCTGCTGTTGTAGGCCAAAATAATGGTGTGGAAAAAACACCTAAAATGTATAGGCTACTAAAAATAACATGGGTGAATACAGGATAGCATTTTCAGCAGGCATTTCCCTTTCCAAAATCTTTCAGGTCTTTGCTTCATTAAGAGCAGGTCGTAATCACGACACAGGCAAATTGGGCTTTACCTTCTCACAACCTTCCACCAGTTGCAAATGCCAAGCTTCTTCACATCCTCAACAACTCCATCCAACCATTTAAGCAATGGTCTTCCAGCTGACCTCTTACCATCTCATTTTGATTGCATGGTCCTCTTAAGTATCTTGTTTGTGTCGCTTCTTTGCACATGTCTGGTCCATCTCAATCTATTTTGCTTTTTATTGAGGCTACTTAATCCAATGTTTAATAGAGTTGGTACAGTTCAAAATTCTCAAATTCAAATCTAATTCTCAAATTATTTCTAACCTGAATTGGACCATATACTTTATGTAATATCTTTCCTTCAAAAGTTGCAACTTTCATTATAACCAAATGTAACAATGTCCAAGTTTCAAAAGCGAACATACTGGTTTAATAACTGTTGTATAAACGGCATTTATTATCTCAAGTAAGATGTTTAGATTTGAAGTACCTTTGTAGACCAAAATAACATATTTTTGAATTCTTTATTCTCCCACTTAACTGATCAGGTGTATTCACTACTAATTGTAGGAATTCAAAACTATAATCTTTCATATTTAATTTCTTCAATTTTAATATTTGATTCAACTGGTTTGTTGTCCATGTTAAAGCTGCCAATCACCATATATTTTGTCCTCCTATCACTAATTTTTAAACCCATAGTTAATACTACTACTTTTAATGCTTCAAAAACTTGTATATCCTTCCATTAAGAGCAGATATCATTTTTAAAAAGTTACAATGTTGAAGGAAGTGACATTAATATGGGTTTAAAAATTAATGATAGGAACACAAAATACATGGTGGTAGACAATTTAAATGAGGACAACAAAGCAGTTGAACCAAATATTGAAATTGAAAAAATTAAATATGAAAGAGTTATAGTTTTGAATTCCTAGAATCAGTGTGACAGGCCTAGAAAGCCTTTGGCATACAAACCGGCTCCTGGCCTCACATCCACATGTGTTAATCACAGAGGTAGACTATCATCCAGCCAGTGTAGGGGTGACATGTGGTCAGCATGTCAGGTCCCTCAGCGGTTATAAATTATTTTCTCAACCTGGAATCACTACTTATCATAGCTACCCAAATTCCTCATGATGCTGGGTGGAGACTTGAACCAGCGCAATCCTATAGCTCTATGCCAAGGCATCTTGCCTTAACCACTTGGCTACGGCGCAGGACTTGAAAGAGTTTGTAGTTTTGAATATCTAGAATCAGCAGTGAATACCACTAATCAGTTATGTGAGAAAATTAACAGGAAAATAAATAATTCAAAAACATGTTAGTTTGGTCTAAAAAGGTATAGTTCCAATTATTTGGTCCTCAACCAAGATGACATTCTATTGTAGTTAAATGAAATATAAAAAATAATAAGGTAAACATTCTGCACAATACATTATGAATTTCCTCACTACATACAAATATAGATTACACAGGTAAAAATTTAAAACTAGGAAAATCCATGGGAACAATATATTGATATGGGAAAAAAGGAGAATATATTTACAGTTAGTTAAGCGGCGAGACACAAGGGAAGGAGGAAGAAGAAAAATCATGTAAGATATGAACACAGGAACAGTATTTTTTTCAGTTAACAATCAAAATAATTACTTTAACATTCAGTCTAATTACTTCTAACAATTTAATAGTATTCATTTTTAAAGATGTTAATTTAATTTTTATTTAACATTGCTCTTTAACAATTGCTGTGTAGATCCAACAGATTATGTGGACATGAACAAATGTAGAAAAATGTTTATGCCTCCAGTGAACAGGGTAAAACATGGGCTGTTTTTTATGTATAATCAGAAACTTTATCACTGGCCATATATAAACAGAATAAATATGAAAGCAATTTTTAATTTTCAAACAAGTATTGTTTTTCAATCATGCTTATAGACTCTTTGTCATATATTTCTTCACAAATTCATTGAAACAATACACTTTCAAAAACATTTGAATTAAAGCTTTGTCCTATTAAACAATCAGATGTAATTAGTTTACAAATTTCTTATAATCTTAGTTTATAAAAACATAAATAGATATTCAACATAAATACTTTGCAATTTGAAATGCAAATGTGTGTTATAACAGTTACTGAAAACTAAAGAACTTTACGGTTAATTTTATACTGCATAGGCAACTCTTGCCTAAACCAGGAAGTGAGGAAGAAGAAGAAGAAGGAAGTTAACATATATGTTAAAATTTCACAAACGGGGCGAGAGTTGGTTTGTATCTATTACACTGGTCTACAGAGAAAAAAGGTTTCTCTAGTTTTTTAATTTTTTCACCTGAATATATAAAGGATGATAAACAATAAGTAATACAGACTTCTAGGGGTTGTAGAGGGGACTTAGTAGATACAGTTTTGATGAGGAACCCATTTCCGGAAATGTACCATTTCGATGTAAAATAAGTTTGAAGATGGGAACACAATGGGCTGATATCATGTGTCTTGTATTTCAGAATAAGTATGACAGACTTCTCCCTCTGGTTTTCCTACAAGAAGCTTCCATGCAAGTCTTTCATTCCCCATACATGCAACATGTCCTGCCCATCACAGTCTATGAGACTGAACTGGTCTTATTATATCTGGCTTCCTATGGTCTTTATAGGAAGCCAGATATAATAAGAACAGTTAAGTCTCATAGACTGCAATGGGCAGGACATGTTGCACGTATGGGGAATGAAAGACGTGCATGGAAGCTTCTTGTAGGAAAATCAGAGGGAAAACTTCCAGTTGGTAGACTAAGAATGAGGTGGGAGAATAACATTAACTATGATTTGAAGGAAGTAGATTATACAGGGAATTATTGGAAAGCATTAGCTCAGGATAGGGATGTATGGAGAGTTTATGTCCGCGCGGCCATGAACCTACGGGTTTGATAGTGCCAGTGAGTAACTAAGTAAGACTTGTAGGGATTGTGTTACACCTATCGAGTAGGAGGAAGATCTTGCACTAATTCTGGCAGCAGCAGAAATTATTGAGCACACACCAGGTCTTGTAGGGCATGTGTATGAAAACATGTGTTGCCAGTACATTTTGTGCAACGAACAGGGTCGCCACATGGAACCACACTTGTAATACAACCCCTAAAAGTCTGTAATACTTATTCTGAAACACAAGACATGCAATCCGATCTTCAAACCTATTTTATATCGAAATGGTACATTTCTGGAGATGGGTTCCTTATTAAAAATTTATCTACTAAGCCCCCTCTACAAGTTTGTAATACTTACTGTGAATCATCCTGTATAAAATATGAATGCCCTAAATTCAAATCAGATTTCAGTTTTGTTTTTTTTTGGGCTAGATTTTTAAACAAAATAAAAATAGTATAAATAATAGATGTTATAGTCCAGCCGGTGACTCTCCAGTCCTGGCATTTTCACGACAGTGTTGCCGATATGGATATTCAGTGGGAGTGGCCACTTTATGTATCACGCAGAATATCAAATCACGGCAGTTAGCAGAAATACAGCCGACAACATCGCAGCAATTTCAAAACTTACTAGCGGCGTCAAGAGCAGTGATTGATTGTGGCAGACATTCACTCCTAATTCAACTCTTTCCTAATTGACAGTAGAGGGTGAGTTTCTCCCTTTACCCCTTGTATAAGGGCCGAAGATTCAGCGTCTGTACTGTAGGAATGTATGACTCACCTCATATTTGTAGCTTTTTTGAAGACCTGGGTTTCGATGTTTTAAGCACCATTATCAATTCTTTCTACATATGCACGACTCACCTCATATTTGTAGCTTTCTTGAAGACCTGAATTTTGATGCTTTAAGCACCATTATCAATTCTTTCTAGATATGGATGACTCACCTCATATTTGTAGCTTTCTTGAAGACCTGGGTTTCGATGCTTTAAACATAATTATCAATTCTTTCTGAGTTAGAAAGAATTGATAATTATGCTTAAAACATCGAAACCCAGGTCTTCAAGAAAGCTACAAATATGAGGTTAGTCATGCATATCTAACTCCTATTATTTAAAACAAACCTCTGTAGTGTCACTTCCTTTAAATATTAAATGAAAATAGTATATTGTGATACAAGTGTGAAAGGTGTACCTTAACAGAATCGAGAAGTTAGAAAAAGCAAAACAAAGCCAAGTTTTTTAATCATTTTTGAGATTCTGTTAAGACACTTCATACACATGTATTGCATACTATTTTTTTGTGGACAATATAACATTTTTATTTTTGGAAAATGGGTAAATATTAATTAAAATGTTTTAATAACTAAATTAAAATATTTAATATAAATGATTACTATGAGAGAGGAACAGATGAAAATCATAACAATTGACTTATGCACACACATTAGGAAATATTCACTTCAGTATTGCTTTTACGTTTGTTTCCATAGCAACGATGCAATTCAGTATTATGCTTTCTTTTGTTTGTATAGGAACTAGATTAGGTGTGAGAATGTCAACTTTTGATTCATGGCCACAAACTTGGTATACTAGTTACATTGTCCAAAAAATGTATTAAGGTATTAAACATTAATGAATTATTGTAACCAATAAAGATATAACAAAAGTTGAATTTGATTTGTACATTATTCCCCAAAATAAAAAAAAAATTAAAGACATTTTCAATAAGTTAACTATATAAAATTAATTATTCACAATATATATATGATTAAGGAAGTTTTATTGGCTTTTCCGCATCATGAATTCAAGGTCAGCCTCTGGCCACTGATAATAATCATCATTCTTTGATAATGGTATGTGGAGTCATGCCGAAACGTCTGAATCAGTGGCCAGAGGCTTACCTTGAATCCATGACGCGGAAAACCCAAGAAAACTTTCTTAATCATACTTACATCTGCGAAAATCTACAACTTTATATTTATATATTGTAAATATGTTTGCTAAATAATAAGGGATATAAAAAAGATTTTAAACCTTATAAAAAACAGGAAATAATTTAAAGATAAAGGCAAAAAACCTTTTCAAGACAAATACATTAATTATCATAACTGTTAAGACAAAATGGTTACTGCAGTTTTAATTTTGAGTTAAGTATTAATAAATGTTGAAATATGAGAGCTACATGTCAATAAATATTACGAATGAATCTTTGTTATTTCTTAGGAAGAATAAAACTTCATTTTAATCTCTTTTCAGACACCAACAATAGTTGGTCATAGTTGACGACTGTCAATTTTTTCTTTTGCCAGTAATTATCCAAACTGCCAACTGGCAAAAGAAAAAATTGACAGTCGTGAAAACAACTGACGATGGTGACAATGGGTCGCTGATACTGCAGTGCTGTGCTTAAAAAAACATAGAAGTATGAGGTAAGAAGAAATCACGATTCATTTAATGAATTGAACCTCATAATGTTAAAAATTCCCAAATTTGATATATAAAAGAAAGAACTACTTCCTCGGTATGTGGAACTGGCCTACCAACCGGCTGCTGCCTCACATCTATATGTGTTAATCACAGAGGTAGATAATCATGCTGCCAATGTAGGGGTGACATTTGGTCAGCATGTCAGGTTGCCCAGCCATTATAGCTGGTTTTATCAACCTGGAGCTGCTACTTATCCTAATGATACTGGGTGAGCACCAATCCCATACTGGCCTAAATTCCAAGAGAAATGTCTTCCCCATACAGACTAGACCAACACAATTCCGTAGCTCTGCCTTAACCACTCACCTATGGTGCAGGACAACTGGATGAATTGCAGAGTACAAATTATATGGTACCTTAAAATTTTTTATTCTTTTCTGTTGTACCAACAATGTTTCATAAACAATGCTAGCAATCTGTGATGTATTCTATAGGATCACATGATACCAATGGCATGCTAAATGTCAATGACTTCCATTTGCCATAAATCCACTGCTTCATATTTTCCAGTACATACAGAATATTTGTAATGGAAAGCTCACTTTGTGGCATGCCAAAATATGCTTTACTTCTGTGAAAGTCTGTTATATTTCTTCACTGGAATTGAAGAGTATAACTGCATAGCAAAATGAATCAGGATATTTATACAATGACAATGAGACATACTTCATGTCCACATTCAAACTAATTGAAAATCAAAGCATGGCTGCCTCTTAGTAAAGTATTTACTAAAATTCATCGGAGAACATATTGTTTAAACAACTCGCCTCATAGGATTCATGCTTCCATGATATTGCGATTTCAAACATAGTCATGTTCATCTTCAGCCATAACTCCGACTGACGAAATTTTTCGGCCATCAACTATCCTATTGTCGCCATCTAATAAAATAGTTGACGGCCGAAGAATTTCGTCAGTCGGAGTTATGGCTGAAGATGAACATGACTATGTTTGAAATCGTGATATCATGGAAGCATGAATCCTATGAGGTGAGTTGTTTAAACAATATGTTCTCCGATGAATTTTTATGATTATACCTCATAATGTTTACTTCCCAACATTAATTTAATATAAACTACTTACTATTCATTAAGAATGACTATTTTAGAAAGAAGGAAAATGTTCCATCCCTCTCTTGTTACTAAGAATAAAGTGTAGAGATTTGACAGTTACTATAAAAGCAAGAAGTTATGATTAGGTTATTTCAGGACCTAAAGAATTTGAAACAGAGAATCCAAGGATGTAAAGGAGTTTATAGTAGAAGAGAACTGTGAACTACTTTTATAATCATAATTAAATCTCAGAAATTTTATTTGTATATTTGTTCAATGAAGAGTAAATTAAGTAAAATTAATACTATATTTTCAATAATACAAATTTCCAAAAAAATGTAGCCCGATGAAACAAAACTGAGGCTGGTTTAAGAGCTTCCATGTGGTAAGGAATCAGAAAATATTAATAATTTTCATTTAGCGAAAATTGAAGGGTCTAGTGAAAGAAGGAGCTATGCCACTTTGAGAAGAAATGGAAACAAATTTGGTTTTATAAAGCATTATATTACAAAATTATTTGTAGAATAAAGGGATAACCTTTTTTCTTCTTTAACTTACTGTTATGTAAAGTATGCAAAAGGAAAAATATAAATCTTAATACTGATTATTTCCATTTCTTCTCAAAATGGCACAGCTCCCTCTCTTACTAGACCCCTCAATTGTGTAAACCAGTGTTATATATTAGTGGAATGTTTTCAATATTATTAAAAAAATTGGCATTTAGAAAATAATATTACAATTCTAACCATCACACAGGTGCAGAAAAATAAAATATAAACAGTTTTACATCATATATATACTGAACATTGTAAGTCTGTAATAAAAAAAAAGTGTTAAGAAATAATAATCAATCATATAAAAAACATAAATTGCCCAGAATTCTTCGTTAGTATTAATTTTGAATACAACAAAGATTATATAATTTAAATTTAAAATTAAGACACATGCATCTTAGGACAAAAAAGTTTCCAATCGCTCAAATTTTTCAGTGAAGATAATATGAACATAAATGGAGATATTTGTTAACTAGAAAAAGATTTGCAAGCTTATCAGGCCTAGTCAGAGAGATTTTCAAGTGCAAAATAGCAGCAAGTTCTTTGTCCTAAGCTGTACCTTGTCTTATGTGTTAAGATAAATTATGTCACAGTAATGTGAGTCTAATGTTTCAACAGTCATTTCTAAAGACTAGATGAAAACCAACATAAGCACAATTACAAAATACAGGAGATTTTTTTCATTACAATATATATAAAAAGTATGAATTTCTTCTAAACACCACTGCATTTATTTTATATAAAAGTTTATGATAAATAATCAAGTAAATACACTCATTCATTCATTCTCAAAGTAATTTTATCTTTCACATTCTTAATCATCATACTTATTGCAATTTCCGTCGCCTTTCAAGAGCTTTCTTATTTCGCATACATAAATACACCCGTTGTATTGATTCAACTTTTAGAGGTGTTGGTATACTTTAAAGTTAAAATTGATTTAATAAATATAAAACATGTCTTTTTTTTTATTTTCAAAACACTGCAAAATTATTTCATACATCTCAATGATGGATAAATTATATTTGAAGAAAAAATTATACGCTCAGACTGGGGTTTGAACCTAGGACCTTTCGTTCAAACCCCAGTCTGAGCATATAATTTTTCTCTTTAAATACTGCAAAATTAGTTTACTCGTCACATTCTAAATCCACTGAATGATGTATATATAAATAAAGGGAATTATTTATTAACCATTAGACATCACATGGTTAGTAAAATCCCAGTTTTATCTTTTTATAAATAAATGTTATAAAATTTTTTAATAAATTCTTAATGTGATTTATTTTGGATCATCTCGGGATATATAGCATGTTACAAAAAAGACACATATTATCCATCAACAATTTTTTTTAAACTTGGGATTTTACTCTGATGAGAGACAGTGGTTGTATAACATTAAGAAATTAAGTCTTAATGCACTCTTCATTACACAAGAAAGCAGAACAAAATTTCACAGGGATATTTATATTTTAGAGAGCATTTCCAAAACTGAATTTTAATGTTCTGCATCTTAAAACTTATTTTTTAAAATCTGATAGGTGATTTTAAACGGATTTTTTGCACTGAATTAAAAAATGATCTCCATTTTCTCTCATCACGTCAGGTTTTCAAAATATTCATGAATAACTAGAAATGAAATTATAGTTCTGTAAAAGTAATAAAAATTACTTTCAACAAGAATTTTGTGTGAAAAACTAGGCCAGAATTTGTTATTTGCCACTAATTAATCATTACTTAATAATAATTAATAATTATAAGCATTTCAGGCATACTTCACTTTTTGACTCATACTATTCAGTTTTCGAATTTGTGAGCCAACGATTACAACAGCTTTAATTTTTTCATAGGATAATGAAGGAAATGTAGAGCAAAGGTATTTAAAGCACTCACTGTCTTTATCTAAAGTTTTCACAAATTGTTTCATTGAACCTAATTTTACATGGAGAGGTGATAACAATACTTTTGAGGGATCAATAAGAGGTTCACTTCTCATATTTTTTTCATCCAGTATTAAATTAGTCCTACATGACCACTACACTGTTTCCTTTCCCAGTGTTCTGACCTAGCTCTGCTATCCCATTCACACATGAAACAAGAGTATTTTGTGAAACCAGCTTGCTGACCAACTAATAGTCCAATTACTTATTTTAGGAATTCTCACTATGAGGTATATTCATTAAGGTAGAATTTTTATCACTCACCTCATATAGTTCTTCTTATTTGACTATAAACTAGTTTCAAAACATAGTTTCTGTTCCATCCTCAGTATCGTCACGACCGTTGTTCTGTCGTCTTGAAGAGCTGTCCTTCACTTCTTCCATCGACCTGGTTTCGAGGTTTTTCAGTCAGCCAATGGAAGAAGCGAAGGACAGCTCTTCAAGACGACAGAACAACGGTCGTGACGATAACTGAGGATGGAACAGAAACTATGTTCCAAAACTAGTTTATAGTCAAATAAGAAGAACTATATGAGGTGAGTGATAAAAAATTCTACCTTAATAATAGTCCAATAATCATGAAATCTCCATAGACTAGCATAGATGGTTTTTGTACTGCAGTTTTTGTAACAAGACTTTACATTTTCATATGTCTCCTTTAAAACAAAAGAGTGGGCCACAGGAATGGAAGGATGAACGTTTCCATTATGAAGCAAAAAAAACCTTCAAGACTTTGAGAAAAATCTATGAAGAACCTCCACTCTTTGGAATTACAGTTTATGTTATACAATTTTAAGACTGCAGGGATGTCTTTGTAATAAACTAAATTTTCTTCTTCAGCAAAAAAAAGGGACAAGTTCCTTCTAACGATGCCTGTAACATGAAAAATATGTACCTTCAGCCATTACTTCCTTTACTTTTAACCTAGAGCCTAACAGTTCTGCTGATTCTTTAGACAAGTTTAAATCCGTCACTAAATCATTAAGCTCGCTTTGATGAAAACATCTATCATGATCAGAATTATATGGTTCATCATCGACTGGAGATTCAGTTTCAGTGCTACTGGATGCAGATGGCAATGTATCTGATTCAGGGTGAAAGGGAACCGGAATATTAGGACCATGAGGTACAGGCTGAATAGCAGAGGGAATGTTAGGATATACAATATCTTTCTTCTTTTTAGCAATATATCCTGCTACCTTAACCGTGTAAAAATAACAATCGTCTCCATGATTTGTAGGTTCCTCCAAACCATAGGGATACTAAAGGGCAATGACTTCTTTTTTTCATTTTTCCAACTCCTCAACTCTGCAACAAAACTACGACACACTTTGTGAGGGCACCACAATTTATCCTGGTCTCCTAACTTAATGCCAAAATATTGAAAGTAAGTTTTCTTTACAAAAGCAGTTATATTCTTTGTTTTACTAACGTACATGATCCACATATAGGTATATCAAAACAGATTTGGATCATTTACTAAACCACAAATTTTTGTACGGACCTAGGGCGGATATAGTTAGTTGATTTTAATAAATATAAACATATTATTTTTGGTCTGGACATCTTACCAAAATCAAAAATAATATAAAATAACCTCAAAATATAACTTCCTAAAATTAAATATTAAATATAAACATAATTCAAAATATAAACATAATAAGTTATATTATTTCACATTTTAAGTAATAAAATTGAAATTATAAACTGTTGGGCATTTCTAACAAACAATAAGCATACTGTAATATTATTACAGTAAGTATATTACGAAAAATATTCAAAACATAAAATTTTGAATTGTAAAAAATTCTGACGTGGAAAGCGAAAACAGATTTCATTTTTGCAATCAGTGTGAAATTGTGATTCAGAAATGCTCATTTATTTAAAAAAAAATCCATGCAGAACAGTGTTATTTGTTTATTAACACTTTTGAATTATAACTATTTATCCATAATTTTAATATCATTAAGCAAAGATATAGGAAGCACAAAGTGATGAATAGAATAAATAAATGATACCAGTTAAGGTGATTCATATGTATCTTTTCCTCTAATCAAATACTGAAGAATTAATTCATATTTTAGGAAGTAACACTGAGTTTTTTTTAAATAAACATTGAGAATTAAAAAACTCACACCTCTCCTCAAAAAAAATCTTTTATTTTCTCCCTTCATTCCTGAAAAGTTACTATTAAATTTAAGTATTGGGTTAGTTTAATAATAAAATTAAAATGAGTTGTACATCATCTCACCTCATACACTCCCGTGTTCTTCACAGTACAGGACCACGGTTTCAGGAACAGTCGTTCCTATGCTTTGAAGAACATGGAGTGTATGAGGTGCGATGATGTTGGTTGGTTGGTATCTAATGTCGAGAACTTGATAATGAAATCATTCGCTCTCTTGCACTCCAATATATTTAGCAGAAAGGCTGGTCTCTTCTACAAAAGCTGGACAACGGAGGAGATGGTTTCTTTCCATATCTTCATTTAAATTACAAAAAGGGCATTTAGATGAATCTGTTATGCCAAGTATGTGTAGGTGTTTATTCAGGCAGTCATGTCCCGTTAGCAGTCTGAATATTGCTACTGCAGATTCAGAGATGATGTACGATTCATTTTAATTTTATTAATTTCAAAGCCTCATAATGTTGATTCCGTAAGTTTTATGAAATTGGGTTACTTACTTTAGAGGATGCCATATGGTTTTACTGATAATTCAAATGTGGTCTACAACTTCTATTGTTGTTATCTTCCTCTGACTTTATGAGGTATGATGTCAATTTTCCGATTCTTAATGTTTAGACACATTTTGTATCTGGGGATACAAAATGTGTGACAATTTCAAATAAGAAGTGAAATGTATGTGATCATTCTATTAAAAATGGAGAATTACATAAATATATTGCTGCACTTTTTAATACAGATTCAAAAAATAATACCCTGGTTACGCTGAATAAAGTAAAATATGTTAAACAATTTTAAATAACCAATGTGATATATTTAGGAATTGATGAAATATCAAAAACAAAAGTTATTATAATTAATAATTATAAGAAGTAACACCGAGTTTTTTTTTAAATTCTTTATTTAAAGAATCGGAAATTGACACCTCAACTCATTTGTAGATTCTTGAGAACATTTCAAAAGGATTCCCTTCTATCTTTAGCTTGTATCCATCCTATCACCAACAACCAATTCAACAGGAGGATATGAGCTAATGATAGAATGGAACCTTTCTGAAATATGTTCTCAAGAAAACTATTGTAATCAATGGTGAAGAAAAAAAAATTTATGCAAGAACTGTGAAATGAACCTCAAACCTATTTACAAATTAACATGTGAAGCATTAGTTGCAAAGAATTACATGTACAGTATAAATGTTTCATTTCTCATGTTGTCCATTATTCAGAAGTTTTAATTGTCTTTGGGGATACATTTTAGTGCCATGTCCGTTATTATGAATGTCTGCTATTGGGAAGAGATTTCCCCATAAGAGCCAGTTTTTTCGCAGGGAATTTTTGAAATGTCCAATATTGAGGGGTGTCCACTATAGAGAAATGTTCGTTAAGGGAAGTATGACTACTTGATGTTTCATTTGTCATGTTTCGATATCTTGTCCATATCATCGTCAGAGTGTTGATTTTTATGTACAACATGTTTTGATATCTTCTCCATACCATCATCAGATTGTCCAGACTATTGATTTTTATGTACAACATGTTTTGATATTTTGTCCATACCATCATCAGATTGTCCAGACTATTGATTTTTATGTACAACATGTTTTGATATCTTTCTTGTCCATAACATCATCAGATTGTCCAGACTGTTGATTTTTATGTACATGTTTTGATATCTTGTCCATACCATCATCTGATTGTCCAGACTGCTGATTTTTATGTTATACAACATAAAATGGTATGGACATTTTGACAATATTATGGACAACATATCAAAACATGTTGTTTTCAAATGCTGAGCCTTGGCAACGAAGCCATTAGCGTTCTTGCGCTCCAATATTTCTCTATGGTGGATCCAATATTTCACAGGTTTGTAGATGTTCTTCATTCATTTCTTCATCTTTGTTGCATAGAGGACAATTTGGATTTGTGTAAATTCCTATTTTATATAAATGTTTGGCCAAATAATCATGTTCTATAAGCAGTCTAAATTTTGCAATATCAAAACATGTCAAATGAAACATCAAGTATTTATGAGGCAAGATGACCAGATTCACCTTATTTATTAACAGTCAATAATTTAAAACCTTCTGCTAATGTGGAAACAATTCCCAAAGGCTTTCAAGTTTTAAATATTTTAACCAAGTTAAGGACAATAGCATTTATCAGGTACTAATTTTATATTTGAGTTTGTATTTTTTAACACTAGGGAATTACAACATATATAAGAGAAAAATTTGCGTCTAGATCGTAACTCGCCTCGGTAGCTCAGTTGGTAGAGCACTTGGCCCGGAAAGCCAAGGGTCCCGGGTTCGAGTCCCGGTCTAGGCGAAAATTTTTCTCTTCAAATTAAATTTATTCTCATATGTTTATTTTGTTGGACGATCGTTTCAAAGCTATTGCTCCATCTTCAGCTTGCCACAAACGGGTTTTTTCTTTTCTTCAAGTTGTCGGCCCTGGATCTGTGTTCTAAGGAACTTGGTAATGAGACTCATTTTTCCAGGAATTTCAAAGTTCATAATTTTCTCCTTGTTCTTCAGTATATAGATTTTTTCCCATATTGTGAGTTCATTGGTATTTTCTAACTGTTTTAACAATTTTGTATTTAAATACAAATTTAAATATAATTCTGTATATAAATTTTTTCCCATATTTTGAGTTCATTGGTATTTTCTAACTGTTTTAATAATTCTGTATTTAAATACTAAAATTAAATATTATTTATTACAAATTTAAATACAATTCTGTATATTTAATTAATGTTGGGAAGTAAACATTATGAGGTATAATCATTAAAATTTATCGGAGAATATATTGTTTAAACAACTCACCTCATAGGATTCATGCTTCCATGACATCGTGATTTCAAACATAATCATGTTCATCGTCAGCCATTCAGTCGGAGTTATGGCTGACGATGAACATGATTATGTTTGAAATCGCGATATCATGGAAGCATGAATCCTATGAGGTGAGTTGTTTAAACAATATATTCTCCGATAAATTTTAACAATTCTGTATATAGATTTTTTCCCATATTGTGAGTTCATTGGTATTTTCTAACTGGTTTAATAATTTTGTATTTAAATATGGGAAAAAATCTATATACAGAATTTGTATTTAAATACAAAATTATTAAACCAGTTAGAAAATACAATGAACTCACAATATGGGAAAAAATCGATATACAGAAGAACAAGGAGAAAATTATGAACTTTGAAATTCCTGGAGAAAGGAGCCTTATTACCTAGATCCTTGGAACACAGATCCCGGGCCGACAACTTGAAGAAAAGAAAAAACCAGTTTGTGGCAAGCTGAAGATGGAGCAATAGCTTTGAAACGATCATCCAACAAAATAAACATATTAGGTAAGAATGTTAAAAAATACAAACTCAAATATTAAATTAAACCTCATAATGTAATTTCCTAATGATTTTAAAATACCAATTTTATATTGAGACTAATACATCAATAGAATTTTACCAGATTTTTATTAGTATTGACATTATGTCTCACTTTGTCAGTAGGTTCAATAAAATTATATGATACATTTTCAGAATGAGGTCTAACAGTACATGAATTTCTGTTTTACAATATATGCCTATTTAATTAATATAGACAATAAGCGCTGCTCCAGGTTGAGAAAAACAGCTACAATGGCTGGGAGACACACATGCTGACCACATGTCACCCCTACACTGGCTGGATCATCATCCACCACTGTGATTAACACAAGTGGAACCAACAGCTGGATAGTAGGATAAAATCCTTCTAGGCCTGCTGAACTATGGAATAAGACATTTTTAGTGTCTATTAATCTTAACAGTTCGAAGTATGAAGAGAGATGACACAATACATATAGAGAGAGAAAAAGAGGCTTAAATTAGAGTTTATCTTTAGAAGTTTAATGGCTAATTTATTTGGTTTATATTAAAAATGGTGCAGAGCAAAGATGTTTTAACATAGAAAGAAAATATTTTAAATTGTAAAAAATCAACCAGCCGCATGGGCTAGTGGTCTGCATTTCTGACTACAGTTCATGAGGTCCCGGGTTCGATTCCCGGTCAGACCATAGATTTTTTCCTTAAGGGAATTATTCCTGTAGTTGCCCATGGTCTGAAATTTAGGTTAAGTTTAGATTACAGACACTCCTGGTGCTTAACTATAATTTATCACCCATCATTACATGAAAATAAACTGAAGATGAATGAAAAATTCATTCAAAACCAATGGTCGTAAAATCAAATAAATTTGAAATTGTATGAGGTGAGTAATTAAAAATATGTTCTCCACTCACTATTAATAAATTCAAATAACTTATTTTATTATAAACTGTACAAACTGTATCAGAGTCATGGGTTGGCCAGATAACAAAGATGGATAACAGAATGCCAAAAAAGACTAAAGTAAGAGGAAAGAGAACTAGAGGAAGACCATGAGGCAGATTGATGTAGAAAATCAAGAGTTAACATTAAAATGACAATTTTAATCTTTTCAAAATTTTTTATTTTTTGCCCAAGTAACTAATTTTCTGAAATAATTATTTTTTAAACAATCGGCCATTTCAGTTAAACATGAGATATAACAAAATTGTCAGGGAAATGTGTTTCTCATTCCTCTAAATCAATTTAACCTTAAAGATGAAAAAAAAAGCTAGATTCTTGAGATATTTTAAATATGTTCCTACTTTCACAACAAATATTAATGTAGAAGTTTTTACAGAGTATAAAAATTATTATAAAATTAATGTTCACCTAAGAATTTGTGAATCCTGACATATAAATACCAATGGATCTCTTGAAAAGGCACAACCTTTAAGCATTAGAGGACTGTACAACATACAATTACTAAATCAACCATAAAATAAACACACACACATACACACATGTGCACGCAAGCAACTGTACGTATATCATCAAGAATAATCTAAATCAAAACAATGTCTTAATTTACAAATTTTATGTATGAATTTAACTTATGGTGAAATTAAATGTTTCTTACCTTTCTTCATATAAATTTTCTAAGTAGATCACGATTTCGAGACCACAACGGTCTCATCTTCAGCACTTTCTTGGCGACTGATGTTATGTCGATCGGAAGAAACTCTTCTTCTTCTTCCCTCTGTTGGTGGACCGAAGGAAGAAGAAGAGTTTCTTCCGATCGACATAACATCAGTCGCCAAGAAAGTGCTGAAGATGAGACTGTTGTGGTCTCGAAATCGTGATCTACTTAGAAAATTTATATGAGGAGAGGTAAGAAACATTTAATTTCACCATAAATTAAACCTCATAGTGATAAATTCCTATAAAAGTTAAAAAAAATTAATTTAACTATTCATATCATCAACAAATTCTTTTTATTGAATTAACTCGACCAAATTTCTAAACAAGGCACAACATTGATTTATGGCCCGACAGTCAATGTTAGTTTTAGAGATCATTTAAGATTAAATTTAAAAAAAATGTTAAATTTCCTAATGAATTTATGAAAATAGTAATCTTTGTAACATACAAAATGAAACAATTGTGAATTTAAGATGAAAAGTCAAAAGTTTATAAGTTTTGAAGTAGAATTTCAAATAAATGCATTTAATTTACACATTCATACAAGATATTCACAAACATATGCACACACATTTTCACAAGAAAAATAGTCCTTCCATAAAGAAGCAAATTAAATGTCTATACGTGGTCTGTATTGTAACCTCAATGGTGGATCCCGAAACCTCCATCTTGTCACATATACAAATTTTAGCGTGTGATCTTTTCCAAGTAGTTCATCATTGCATAGAATGTCAATCTGAAACAAAATTACAATATCATTAAAATGTTACCAATTTTGTGTTTAAAACCTTTCTTTGTAGTTAGATTAAAGTTATAGTACAAATAATGAACAGACCACCATTAACATTTTAAGAATGTGTGTGTGTGTGTTTTGATATCCTACTGCAATTTGGGCATCAGGTTCCACAGATAAATGGTGTTAATGTGTTCTAATTTCAATTTATGCACAACTTCGGCAGACCACTTTGAATGAATAATGTATGTTGTACTGTGTAGAAAGAGCAGTTTAGGATGTGTGTATGTATGTGTGCCTGAGTTTCTATTTTTCTTTTCTTTGTATTATCGGTCTATGAGATAAATAGTCTAATAAAACTAATATTTGATATTTAATATTAAATGTATCACTTCTCACTCACTGACAAATTTAATTTGAAGAGAAAAATATATTATATTATTTTTAGTCTGATCATCTTACCTCAATATTAATGTTGATTTGTTCTTGGACAGCTCCATCCTGTGGTTGGCCAAAGAACCTCCAAACAAGGTCACACTCCGTCAGTATTTCAAAATTCATAGCCCTGTTTTTGTTCTTTTGAATATAGATTTTTTTCCCAAATACTCAGCTCCTTTATATTTTAATTTAGTGTCTGAATTTATGTGTTTTTCAGACCAAACATGAGCAGCAACTGCAGATTTTTCTATTTCCCCATTTTTAATATTTCTTATGTGTTCGTTCTTTGGTTCTAAATTTTAGGTTTCCATTTGTTTTTCCTATATATATCTTTTCACAACCCATGCATTCAATTTGATATATTCCTGACATTTTATTTTTATCAGTTTTTCATTTTTGTTGATAAAAATAAAAAGTCAGGAATATATCAAACTGAATGCATGGGTTGTGAAAAGATATATATAGGAAAAACAAAAGGAAACCTAAAAATTAGAACCAAAGAACACATAAGAAATATTAAAAATGGGGAAATAGAAAAATCTGCAGTTGCTGCTCATGTTTGGTCTGAAAAATATAATATAAATCCAGACACTAAATTATTAAAACAGAAAATACAAAGGAGCTGACTATTTGGGAAAAAATCTATATTCAGAAGAACAAAAACAGAGTTATGAATTTTGAAATACCGACAGAGTGTGACCTTGTTTGGAGGTTCTTTGGCCAACCACAGGATAGAGCTGACATCGACATCCAGGGTGTGCAACATAATGCAACATAAATCAAACCAGTCTGGACAAGCTGACGATAAAACAGAATTGTTTTGAAACATGTCCAAGAACAAATCAATATTAATATTGAGGTAAGATGATCAGACTAAAAATAATATAATTAAAATAACCTCAAAATATCACTTCCTAAAATTAAGAAATATATATGCCTAAATCGGGATTTGAACCCAATATCTCTGGTTCTGTACACCAGTGCTTTAACGATTTAAGCTATTAGGCATCTATGTTTGAATTGTGATGCCTAATAGCTTAAATTTGTTAAAGCACTGGTGTAGAGAACCAGAGATATTGGGTTCAAATCCCGACATAGGCATATATTTTTCTTAGTTAAATATATGAAATAAATGTCTGGGAAAGCTGACGATAAAACATAATATAATTAAAATAACCTCAAAATTATAAGGAGAGAGGACTGATTTGGAAATTCTTCGGTCGGCCACCAGATGGTGCAGAGGTCAGTCTGCAAGATAGAAAGCCGTTGGACGTCAGTTGTGAACGTGACACAGCATTGAGAATGTCACAAAAGATGTGAAGAAACCCAGGGTCTGCTATGAATTATGAAGTATGAGGTGAGTGAAATAATAAAAAATAAACAATGTTTCTACTGTCTATACAGTAACAACATTCCTGTAGTAACAATGATTTCCACCTTCAAGGGGAAAGGCGACTGAAGGATTGTAATGTACAGGTCCAAGGAATGTAATGTGAGTAAGTTTTGATATCTAGTTTCCTTATCTTGCTTGATAAAGTTGTTTTGATCATCATATTCATATTTTCTTCACATGCATATTTAATTCCTGAATTTATCATTTATTTAATTTATTAAATCACTTTTGCACCAAAGATCCTTATTTAAATGTGAATTAATTGCAGTATGTAAAGTAAATTTTGTATAAAAAAACATTCAGCAAATTTTTTCTCCTAGACTAAACATTTAACAAAAGCTGGATAGTTATTTTATTACCGTACATTGTATTGTAAGCCCTTGTTTCCCTACACGAAATTTAGTGCTCTTCCCCTATAGGGAAGAAACTGAACCATACTAATTTAATATTATAATGATATTGTGAAAAGAAAAATTAATGTCTGAACCAGGAAACGATCCGTGGACCTCTTGTATTTCTTTTCACAATATCATTATAATATGATCCATTATTGGAACTGTGTTAAAATAACAGTATTGGAAAATGTTAAATAACATACTAATTCAGTTATTAAATTAATATTAAGAAGCTAAAGCTGTTACTATGATTGAAATAAGTAAATTAATGTACACAACTAAATTGTTGTAATCAAATGGTAAAGAGAAAAATTTATGCCTGAATCGGGAATTGAACCCCTAATCTTCAGCTTTCCGTGCTGATGCTCAATGGATAGAGCATCAGCATGGAAAGCTGAAGGTTCGGGGTTCGATTCCCTGTTCAGGCATAAATTTTTCTCTTTACCATTTGATTACAATAATTTAGTTACACTTGTTTTCGTATAGATGTCATTGGAGTGGACTGTGGTCAGCGTTCTGCCTAATACTGACATCTAGGAAATCACGGTAGTAGTAGGATGGGAAAATTCGGTAAATTTTGCTTAAAGGCCTATTTATTCAGGCTTAAGGATCTTTTATGAGTCTTAAAATCTCCAGACTCGGGACCAAATGCTTAAAGTTTCTCCTGGAGGACTTACTCCTTGGATTTTTCCATCCTAAAAAATCCATCAACCCTGGCCGGATTTGAACCTGCGACCCTTGGGACCAGAGGCAAGGAGCATAACCACTAGTCCACCACTAAAATGTCAAAATAACGTTTTTCACAATTTTCAATTAACCAGATGTAACAGAAAAAAATGAAATGTGTTTTTGAATTTGGCACAGTGAAGTTAAATTAAACATAGGCTCAATTCTGGAAATGCGTGCTATTATGCATTGCAGAGACTCTTGATGTCCCAACTCCTTTCAAAAAACGTTAAACTGAAAATATATAAAACTATTATTCTACCAGTTATATTATATGGGTGCGAAACATGGCCTCTTACTTTAAGAGAGGAAAGGAGATTACAAGTATTTGAGAATAAAGTATTTAGGAAAATTTTTGGACCAAAGAGAGATGAACAGACAGGTGAATGGAGAAGACTACATAACAATGAACTACATGGTCTTTATAGGAAGCCAGATATAATAAGAACAGTTAAGTCTCGTAGACTGCGATGGGCAGGACATGTTGCACGTATGGGGAATGAAAGACTTGCATGGAAGCTTCTTGTAGGAAAGCCAGAGGGAAAACGCCCAGTTGGTAGACCAAGAATGAGGTGGGAGAATAACATTAACTATGATTTGAGGGAAGTAGATTATACAGGGAATGATTGGAAAGCATTAGCTCAGGATAGGGATGTATGGAGAGCTTATGTCCGTGCGGCCATGAACCTACGGGTTCGATAGTGCCAGTGAGTAAGTAAGTAAGAAGTTATTCAAATACATCTTTACCACTTTTTTTTTTGTAGGAGTGTGTTGCTAGATGGGAAATGACAGAAAACACATTAATATGGTATTTGGCCTGAGACTGAGCTAATTTGTTTGCTAAATTATAAATTTTATTTCTGTTCTATATAAATGTGATAAATATGAAGGAGAATGCAATAAAATCTTTAGAAGATGAAGATGGTGTTAAACTCAATTATATTAATCAGCAGATGGTATGTGCTGATGATATAGTATTATTAGGCAACAGGAAATACTGAAAGCCAAAATACGCTTTCTATTAAATAACACTAACAAGGGAAATGCCAACCATTGTATGCCAAAACCTACCTTGAAATTTCTTCCAGAGAAGCATTGTGACGTACAAAGGCCATGTCCAAAAAATTATCTGCCTTTTTAACTGCAAGGCACTAAAATACAGTGGCAAATCTCTCATTTAAACTATAAGGAAGTAAGATAAAAGCCAAGGATCCCGGGTTCGAGTCTCGGTCTAGGCAAAAAATTTTCTCTTCAAATATAATTTTTCCTTCAGTGAGAAGTGTTAAATTAATAATAAAATCGTCAAGATAAATTAATAATTAAATTAATGTTTTTATTACCTCACCTCATATCCTTTTTCTTCTATACTGCAGTTTCGGAGCTTATCTCCATCGTCAGTAGCCTCTGGTCGACTGGTGTTATGTCGTTTCTTGGCGGTTTCCTTCTTACTTCTGTCGGTGGTTCATCGGTCCACCGACAGAAGTAAGAAGGAAACCGCCAAGAAACGACATAACACCGGTCGACCAGAGGCTACTGACGATGGAGATAAGCTCCGAAACTGCAGTATAGAAGAAAAAGGATATGAGGTGAGGTAATAAAAACATTAATTTAATTATTAAATTAAACCTCATAGTGTTCTTTCCCTGTGAAAGTCAAAAAAGATAAATTAAACCTCATAGTGATTTATTCCTATAAAAGTTAAATATAAGGAAGTAATACAACCTATATTTGAAAAGAAAAATATAATTTGTCCATCATTAAGATGTTTAAAAATGAATAATATTAACAATGAAAGTAATACAACTCCTGTATTGACAGACTACCCGCTGTCCATGCCATATCCCACCTCACTTCACTCTGCTCTTAAACTAATGCAGGGATGTACATCTGCTCTGCACAGTGGTTGTCATTGCTGATTTTCTGGTTTTGATTTCTGTGCCTTGCAAATAATTTTTGAACACGGCCTTGGTACATCACAACGCTTCTCTGGGAGAAATTACAAGGTAAGTTTTGGCATGCATTGGTTGACAGTTCCCTTGTAACAAACTGGGACTGGAAGTCAACACCAATAAAACTAAACATATGGTCAAACATTATTAAGGAGGTGATGGGTGAAAAATTGACCATTTGAGATCAAAATTGGCTCTAATGTATATGTTGGCAAAGTTTCAGAGGCCTATGGCGTTTCTAAGTGCCCTAAATTATGTCAGAGTTAAAAGGCTGCATCAGTTAAATACTACCTGCATGCAAATCTTTAAACTTGTTTTTCCACACTTTTATTTTCACTGCATTTTTGTACATTCAAAATTGAATGGAATTCAGAAATTTTGTCCTAGAAGGTTCAAAATTTTACTGCATGTCCTAAAAACAATGGGTAACAAAGTAGTGCATGGGTTTTATGATTGAAGTAGTGTTTTAAGAAATAAAAAAATAAAATGTATGCAATTATTTTTTTTTGTAATTCCATGCATTGGTTGTTTAAAAAAGAGGCAAAACAAGAAATGGTTTGATGAGGAATGTGCCGACATTGTAAAGAAAAGAAAGCTAGCAAAAATGAAATGGTTACACGAGCCAAATGAGGTAAATTTAGAGCAAATGGGTAGTGTTAGACGGGAAACCACCAAGTTACTAAAGAGTAAAAAGAGGGAATATTTGAGAGAGAAGATTAATGATCTTGAAATGAATGCAAAAAATAGGAACATTAGAGAATTATATCAGGGAATTAGTACAGAGTAGAAAGGGTTTCAGGCTAGAACAAACATAATTCGGAATGTAAATGGGGATATGATTGCAGATTCTAGGAGTATATTAAATAGATGGAAAAGTTACTTTAATCAGCTATTAAATGTACATACAGAACAGGACATTGAGGAGGATAAGTTACAGACAGCAGAAATGCTAGTCGCAGAGCCAAGTGCATTAGAGGTTGAAATGGCAATTGAAAAATTGAAGATGTATAAAGCATCAGGTTCAGATGAGATCCCAGCAGAACTGATAAAATCAGGGGGAGAAAAATTGATGGACAAGATACGCTGGTTGCTTAGTATGATTTGGGAAAAAGAAGCTCTTCCAGATGAATGGAAGGAATCAATTATCGTACCAATTTATAAGAAAGGAGATAAAACTGATTGCAACAACTACAGGGGCATCTCATTACTTTCAACTTCGAATAAAATTCTAACAAATATATTAGTAAGCAGACTTACTCCCTACATTGATGACATTCTAGGAGATCATCAATGTGCATTTAGAAGAAACAGGTCTATAACAGATCAGATTTTTAGTATCTTCTTCTTCTTCTTCCTTCCAAGTATTAGGCCAAGGCCTGTTACGATCCTACAGAAAATTTTCCCTCCGGGAAATTCTCGTATAAGACTTGAAAGCATAATAATAGTCCCTTCGATTGGTTGCTGGCCAAAGGAAGGCAAGACCAGTGATGGGGCTGCCATCTTATAGGCTCTGGTCAGGCTTTTCTGGAGAAGAAAAGAAAATAAAGGAAAGAAGAAATGGAAGAAAGGAAAGACTCCCTAGCCCTCGGATGCCCTAATAGCATCGGGGTCGAAAAAAAAACAAGAGTTAACCAAGAGAGGTTAGATAGTAAAGTTAAAAGAGTGCAAAACACAAGTAAGTGGAAGAAATGTTTTGCTCAGCTTGGGCACCTTGTGGTCGCCATCCACATATCCCCTAGATGAGGACCCCTGTAAGACAGATTTTAGAAAAGAAATGGGAATATAATGGTACTGTACATCAACTATATGTAGACTTCAAAAAAGCATATGATTCAATTAAGAGGGAGAAGTTATATAGTATCCTGCTGGAGTTCGGAATACCTAAAAAGTTAGTTAGACTTATACGAATGTGTCTAAATGGCTCAAAGAGTAGGGTGCGTGTAGGCAAACAGTTTTCAGACACTTTTGAAATCCAGAATGGGTTGAAGCAAGGAGATGCACTATCTCCTCTACTATTTAATTTTGTACTAGAGCATGCCATTAAATCTTTAGAGAATGAGGAAGGCTTACAACTGAATGGTATTAATAAGCTGTTAGTTTATGCTGATGATGTAGTACTACTGGCCGATAGCGAGGAGATACTAAAGGCCAACACGCACACACTATTGAGTAACACTAAGAAATTAGGACTGGAAGTAAATATCAATAAAACTAAATATATGGTCACACATAGAAATACATAATATAATGGAAATGGACAGCTAATGACAAATGAGGGAAATTTTGAGGAAGTGGCTGAAATCAAATACCTAGGAACAATAATCACAAACAGGAATGAGATGCACAAGGAAATTAAGCATAGGCTAAATTCTGGAAATGCGTGTTAATTATGCACTACAGAGACTTTTGACTTCCCAACTCCTTTCAAATACGTTAAATTGAAAATACATAAAACTATTATTCTACCAGTTATATTATATGGATGCGAAACATGGACTCTTACTTTAAGGGAGGAAAGGAGATTACGAGTATTTGAGAATAAAGTTCTTAGGAAAATTTTTGGACCAAAGAGAGACGAACAGACAGATGAATGGAGAAGACTGCTTAACAAAGAATTACATGGTCTTTATAGGAAGCCAGATATAATAAGAACAGTAAAGTCGCGTAGACTGCGATGGGCAGGACATGTTGCACATATGGTGAACGAAAGACTTGCATGGAAGCTTCTTGTAGGAAAACCAGAGAGAAAACGCCCAGTTGGTAGACCAAGAATAAGGTGGAAGAATAACATTAACTGTGATTTGAGGGTAGTAGATTATACAGGGAATGATTGGAAAGCATTAGCTCAGGATAGGGACGTATGGAGAGCTTATGTCCGCGCGGCCATGAACCTACGGGTTTGATAGTGCCAGTGAGTAAGTAAGTAAGTAATTAATTCCATGCATGAGGTACAACTTTTTTTTTTCTCCCTTTGTATTCACATTATATGAATTCTAATCCATGATGTTTTTCTAAATATTTTAGGGGTCTTGTAAAAAAATCAGACATCTTACTAAAAAACTGTGGAACCCATTTAATTATAATTTATGCAATTTTTTTTAAATATAATATTTAATAACTCATGAAATAAATGACTCACGAGAATGAAACTTAAACACATAATTACAAATGACGCATTGAATGTTTGTACAAAAAATCAAGTTTCTAGCTGAAAAAATGTAGAAAACATAAATTTCACCCATCACCCCCTTTATATAGGAATGAATACTTGACAATAAAAGAGAGAGATTTTGAAGAAGTGGCAGGATTCAAATATCTATGAACAGTAATTACTAGGGCTCGGAAGTTGAGGACCTATAAAATGCTTATAAAATACGTTTGAAAATATCCTATAAAATACCTAAAAAACTGGAAAAGAGGATGTAAAAAGTGTTGCGATTATTAACGAGTGGATAAAGACAATCTCGCTACCTTCACCCTCAGTTCGAGGTAACTGTCACAAAGTGGTTAACTTCTTAGAAAATTTGAAGTTAAAATACAATAGTTCAGGTGGTCAGTAGGCTGGTAGTTAAAAATAATGTGATAGTTTGTGAGGGTTCAATAATTTCTTGTGGAACAAGTGTTTGGAATGTGAAAAGTCTTTAGAAAATAAAACTAGATAGTGTTTTTAAAAGAAGTTGGAATTGAGACTAGACTCTACAGATTCTTTAATTATACAAATGATATAGAATGTAAAGTTGCAAAAAAAAGCCATTAAGACCTAAAAAAAGGGCCAATAAACCAAAAAAGGACAAATAAAACCCACCATTTTCTGTCCTACAATGACCCAAAATGAATTTATGTTATAATGGGCCTCGCCTTCAGACATGAAATAAAAAAAAAGGATATTTCCTCAACTTTCAAGCCCTAGTAATTACAAACATGATGGGGTACAAGAAAGAAATTAAATATATGCTGAATTCTGTAAAAAAGGGAACGATGAGATAATAATATTAATCATAATTTGAGGGAGGCAAACTATACAGAAAATGAGTACAAAATATTAGCTCAGAATAAGAATGAACGGACATTTAATATATGTAGAAAATAACACTGAGTTTTTTAAAAATTATTAACGAGTTGGTTATTTTGACTCACCTCATATTTCATATTTTAAGCAGACTAGGTGTCGTCACTTTTGCGCGACATTATCAATGCATTCCAACATATCATTTTTAGACCTTAAATTGATCAGGAATGAAGAAGAAAAGGAAAATAGAATTTGGAATTCAGGAAAGAAACTCACATTAATAACACAAGTCTGCATTTTAAAATATTTCTCAGATGATTTATTTAAAATAGGTTTTTTTTAAATCAATTTTTTACACTGATTCCAGAAATGATTTCCATTTTTGTCTATCACGTCAGATTTTTGCACAAAATAAGAATTTATATTTTCACGTTTTAGCTACTACAAGCACAAATATATTCAAACTTAATTTTACACAAGATACATTTTTGTTAAAAATACTGTAGAGAACTGTCCTAATAATTTTGTGACTAACTTGTAACAAAACAAAAAGTAAATGGTGTTCCATTCATTTTGAAACCTTCTCTTCTTTGACTTCCTTGAAGTTCCTCCATTTTTAGTCTTCCTCAACAACATCCAACAGTAGTTTTATTCCATGTTACCTGGTACCTCCTCTCCATCTCTTTAATATCCTGGTGAAAACGTTCACCTTGCTCTTCACTATAATGTCCCATATTTTCGGGGAGGTAGTCGATATGGAAACATAGAAAGTGAACTTTCACACTCATGTTACAATTCAACTTTTTAAAAAATTTCCAACATATTTTTCACAATTGCCTTGTAATTAGGATCTTTGTTATGGCCTAGAAAGTTTTCAGTAACAGATCAGAAAGCGGTCCAGGCTTCTTTTCCTCTCTTATTCATTGTTTATTCAAAATATTCATCCTTCATCAGTTTATTTATTTGCAGGCCAACAAGAATTCCAGCTTTCAATTTTTCTTGTGTGATGGATGGAAATTTCTTACAAAGGTACTTGAAGCAAGGCCCATCCTTTGGTAGAGTCCTTACAAACTGCTTCATCAAGCCCAATTTGATGTGTAGTGGTGGAAGCAGGACCTTTTTGAGGGTCTACAAGTGGTTCATATAGGATGTTTATAGTTCCAGGCACAACATTTCTCCACTCTGGCCAAATGTTCACACCCCAATGTTTTTGCTTTGTCCGACAGTCCAATTCACATAGATAGTATGGCATTTTTGTGAAACCAGCGTTCCCCTAATAGTATCCCTATAACATTAAAGTCACTGCAGATTAGCCACCTGTATTCCTCGTACTGGATACTTGTTAATAGCAACTTCATGTTCTCAAATGTCTCCTTCATCTGAATTGAATGGGCAATAGGAATGGACCCATACACATTCCCATTATGCAGTAACACACTTTTGAGACTCTTCTTTGATGAGTCTATAAAAAGTGTCCATTGGGTAGAATCATGCTCAATGTCATAGAAGTGCATTAACTCATTTATGTTATTACAGTAAACTAAGCAATCATTCTGTGAGAATAAAGGAACTAGTTCTTTTTCTCTGGGTCGGTACCATGAATAATGTGTTCTTACTTTTAAGCCATAAGCCAAGTAGTTCTGCTGATTCCTTAGGCAAATTTAGATCACGAACTAGATCATTAAGGCCACTTTGAGAGAACTGTTGTGGAGTAAAACCATCTTCAGGCTGATATATAACATCAGTATCGTTGTCAGTGATTGGATCGAGTTCACTTTCAACAATATATTCTGCCAGGTTCTCTAATACAGCTGGAGGAAGAGGAATAGGCAGCTCTTCTCCATGTGGAACTGGCCTAATGGCTGAAAGGATGCTTGGATATACAATTTGGTTCTTATTATTTTAGTTACACCCTTGAACATTAAGCAAACAGGGGTAACAGTCATTAAGGTGGTCTTTAGGCTCCCTCCACACCATAGGAATTGTGAGTTAGGGTTTTTCCTAAGAGTATGGCCTATCCAGCGCCAATTCTTCCTCCTAATTTGCACCTCTCACCAATAAATATATGAAAACAGATTGGGTCCATTGTGAAAAAACTGTATGTGATAGAAGAAAACTAAGAACAGTTCTGGAATCAGCATAAAAAAGTGAACTAATACATCAATGGTAAAGAGAAACATTTTTGCCTGAACCAGGAATTGAACCCCGAGCCTTTAGCTTTCCGTGCTAATTCGATTCCCGGTTCTGGCAAAAATTTTTCTCTTTACCATTGATTTACAATAATTTAATTGTGTTAATTAATTTACTTATTTCTATCATAGTAATAGCTTTAGCTTTTCAATATTAATTTAATAATACAACATATTAGTTTTCAGTCATCTGATATCATGCAGACCAGTGTAATTATATTAAAGCAACAGGTTTTAACCATTATTAAGTTATGTAGATAGGATAGGTTTTAACCATATTACACACATCCAGGCAGTATTTAATATTATTTATTTTTTATTATTTCACTCACCTCATACTTCTTATGAAGTATGAGGTGAGTGAAATAATAAAAAATAAACAATACTAAAAAATATATTTAATTAATGTTGGGAAGTAAACATTATGAGGTATAATCATTAAAATTCATCGGAGAACATATTGTTTAAACAACTCACCTCATAGGATTCATGCTTCCATGATATCACGATTTCAAACATAATCATGTTCATCGTCAGCCATAACTTAATACTAAAAAACCTCATAGTGTTATTTCCTATATACATAACTTAATAAAGTATTTAATAGTTTAACATACAGACTTGTGAATGTTCCCATGAGCAGAAAAAAACATATAAAATAGCAAAAGAGAATGGTTTTCAGGAAAACGTGTTTCGTAAGAAAATAAATTGATTCAAATACAAGATTGAAAGAACACCTTAGAAATGTTAAAAATGGAGAAACAGAAAAATCTGCAATAGCTGCAAAAGTATGGTCAGAAAAACACAGAATTGAAACTAAGGCCAAATTACTAAAACAGAAAAATCTAAGGAACTCACAATTTGGGAGAAAATTTACAACTACAAGAATGAGAAGAAATCTCTAAATTTTGAAATTCCTGGAGAAAAGGGGAAAAAAAAAAAAATATATATATTTGGAGGTTCATCAGTAAGCCAGCAGAGGGTGCAGAAATCAACCTACAGGATGGACAACAGCAAAGCAACAGTTAGAATACATCATTAATGCCGCACAAAAACAACAAAACCTGGTCTACAAAAAATCAAGAAATATTAGGCGAGTAAAAAAAAACCAACTCATTAATAAGTGAATGGAGAGCTTATGTTCACCTGGCCACGAACCTTCAGGTTTGATAGTGCCAGTATATTAGTTACATAGTTGCTCCCTCCTAGTTCTGAGATTGAAAATTTCCAATTGTACCAAATGTTATATCTGTATCCTCTGAACAAGAGATTTACTTGATTGCTTACTTTATCAAAATAAACGTGCCCACTTACATCTCTGTATTTTTCTGTTCCATTCAGAACTTTCTTTGCAATAAATTTCTTAAGGTGTGTTATAGTTGCTTGTGCAGAACAGCGAATGAACCTTCGTTTTAGTGTTTTCATATTTGAACTCATACATTCCAAGCATACATTCACCTGTGGAAAAAAAGCACAGATGGAAATTTATAAAGTAATGATCTAACAAAAAGGCAGATAAAATATAATTTCTACTGTAAGTAGTAATGAAACTGTATAAATATTTAAAAGATCCAATTTTTCAATTTTACTTTTCTGGATCCATACTGATACTATTTTTATTCTTTTATATAATGATACATGATGCACTGTTGGGTTAGGTTTTGAATTTTGCAGGCGGTGAGAATACAGGTCTCAGCTTGTATGGTAGAAAAGAATTTGTAAACTGTTGATTCACAAATCAGAAAGCCCGTGGAGAATGTTCCACATGCATTGATCCCTTCTCTCGAGAAAGATTGATTTTAGAAAAATCTGACACTTTGAGACGTCCAGTGTGGTGCCAAGAATTTTCGTACCTTCGCATATATATATATAGGCGGTTGGAGAGTCGAGGAAGTAAGTCATATCTAAAGTGTGGACAAGAGTGCAAGTGACCTAATTGTGAGAAGAAACTATGCTAAGTGAAATCATCAGCGAGAATAAAGGATTTAGTGATTAATAATATTGTGAAGTAAGGGACGCTGTTAGCGCAGCAAGTGATTTGTGAAGAATTTATCATCACTGGCACAACAACTCATTACTGAGTCCTGGTCTCCTCAACGAGCCTCCTCCAATTAGGTTGCTCCCTTTCCTCTTTCCACCAATTTCTTAATCTCAACTCTCTAGCATCTCCATCCAATTCATCCTTCCCTCTTTTTCTTCTACCCTCTGGTTGAGTGGATCAAATCCTTTTACATATTTCTGATTCTTCCTTTCGTCTTACATGCCCTGCCCACCGTAGTATGATTAATTTAATGAATTTACTAATTTCCACATTTTCGAATAATGCATACAACTCCTGATTATAGTGTTTTCGCCAGACACCATTCTCACGTACAGGACCATACACACTCCTTAATATTTTTCTTTCAAAACACTGAAGAGTACATTCATTGTTCTTCCCCATTATCTATGTTTCATATTCATATGTCAAAATTAGTCTTATTATAGTCTTATATAGTAATATCTTTACAGATCTTGACAAGACTATTTGTGAAGAATTAGTCAAATTTTCTGAAGCAAATAAAGCAAATTCGGAAATGTTCTGTCATTATCTGTTGTGTTTATTAAAATAAATTCCATTGGAATCCCACTTCTGACACCAGTTGTCACCTATATCAGTGCATATGTAAAATTCCAGTATATTGTTCTATATTATGTAAGATATTTCTACTTCATACCATAATAAAATCACTCACTGATTAATAAACCAGAAAATAATTATCACTTACTTCGTAAATGAATGAGTCATTTTTTAACATCTTACCTCATATTTTATGTTTCTCAAACCGGGAACTAGTTTTCGAGAGAAGGATCTCTCTCATTTTCAACCGACATTATGACTACTGGATTTTCGTTGGAATCTCCATCAATAATGTTGCCATCTGGTGTTGATTTGATGAACTTTGAGATGAGGTCACGTTTATCAGGAATCTTGAAATTCATGGATCTAAATTTGTTCTTCTGAATATATATCTTCTCCCAAATTGTCAATTCTAAAGGTTTTTCCAAATGTTTTAAAAGAAGCCCTACTTTTAAAACATTTGGAAAAACCTTTAGAATTGACAATTTGGGAGAAGATATATATTCAGAAGCCCTACTTTTAAAACATTTGGAAAAACCTTTAGAATTGACAATTTGGGAGAAGATATATATTCAGAAGAACAAATTTAGATACATGAATTTCGAGATTCCTGATGAACGTGACCTCATCTCAAAGTTCATCAAATCAACACCAGATGGTAACATCATTGATCGAGCCCTACTTTTAAAACATTTGGAAAAACCTTTAGAATTGACAATTTGGGAGAAGATATATATTCAGAAGAACAAATTTAGGTCCATGAATTTCGAGATTCCTGATGAATGTGACCTCATCTCAAAGTTCATCAAATCAACACCAGATCCGGTAGTCATAACGTCGGTTGAAAATGAGAGAGATCCTTCTCTCGAAAACTAGTTCCCGGTTTGAAGAAACACAAAATATGAGGTAAGATGTTAAAAAATGACTCATTAATTTACGAATTAAGAACCTCATAATGTTATTTCCCATATTTAACTGTGAATTATCACTTACTTGTTCATCCTGACGATGATAATCAGACTCTGCATGTTGATCTGGTGCAACTTTTTCTTCTTCCAAGTCTCCAGCATTGGGTGGAATGTCTTTAGGGCACGGTAAACCTCTTATACGATAAAAGTCCCTTTCTCGTTTGATCTCATCTGTAATATTATAACACCCATGTTATTAATCTTCTTCACAATCGTATATGCTTTTGAAATATACTAAAGGAATTACAGAACCATTTTTTAGTAAGATTCTATATAAGAAATTTCATGAAACTATTAATGATGGTTAGCATTCTTATGTAATCATTAATTTCCACTGATATGTCTATTTAATAACAAAAAATGATCCAGAGAAGAAAACTATTACCATATTTGCAATTATATAAGATGCATTTTTCTTGAAACATAGAGTTTTTTTTATACAAGGCCATTTATATAGTTATTTACTCCAAGGCATGACAGGCCTATAAGGCCCTTGACCTACTATTAGGCTGCTGGCCTCACTTCCACATATGTTAATCACAGAGGTAGAAGATCATCCAGCCAGTGTAGGGTTAACATGTGGTCAGCATGTCAGGTCCCCCAGCCATTATAACAAGTTTTCTCAAGCTGGAGCCACTACTTATTGTAGCTACCCATATGCCTCATGATCTTGGTGGGCACCAGTCCTATACTTGCCGAAATTCCGTAAGAAAATTTCTTCCCCCATGGAGACTGGAACTAGCACAAGTTCCATAGCATTGCTCCAAGGCATCTTACCTTAACCACTTGACTATGGCGCGGGACCCATTTATATATATTGTGACATATTGTTGATCAATTGCTCAAATGACCACCTTTAATTTTGCAGGCAGCACCAAGACTGAAATCTCACCTTATAAGGCATAAGAGATATTTGAATCAAGAATTGTGTTTGCAACTCCTAGGAGGTATGTCCAGATGTGCTTTCTAGATGCATCTATTTCTAGAAGAATTCTCTCGAGGTTTCCATTCAAGAAAGGCTAAGACTGGGCTTCTAGATAGTTTTCATCCTTGCATATAAAAGGGATGTGAGTGATCTGATCAGTCAGTCACGAGAGAGTCAAGAGAGAGAGAGAGAGAGAGAGAGAGTTGCAGTTGGAAAAGACCTGTGAAGGTGGTCTGAATAATCAAGATGAAGAAAGTGTTGCAAGATATAACTTCTGTGAGTGGAAATAAGTGAACCATAAGATAAATTGTATTTATGATCGACTCAAAAATAGAATAATAATAATTATATGTGCTTATACAATAAATAATTGTGAAAGAAATAAAGATGTTGTTAAATCATTAAAAAGTAACAAAGCTCCCAGAGAAGACCACATTAATCAAGAATTATTTAAATTTTCAACTAAATTTTTTTTAGACAGATTTCTTATTCTCCTTAATATGATATGGGAAGGACAAGAACCACCACAAAGCTGGAACAAATCCATTGTAATACCAATCTTCAAAAAAGGAAGTCGCCAAATCAAAGATAACTATCGTGGAATTAGCTTGTTGAACTCTGGATATAAAATTTATGCTAATATAGTTAAGAATAAATTGAGGAAAATTTATGAAAATATAATTGGAGAAGAGCAGAATGGATTCAGAAAGGGTAGATCTTGTACAGATGGATTCTTTACTCTAAAACTACTATTAGAAAAGCACAAGGAATTCAATATAGAAACTCATATCGCCTTCGTTGGCTTCATAAAGGCTTTTGACAAAGTAGACAGAAATATATTACTACAAATTTTAGCTGATGATAACGTTCCACAACAATATATTACTAATATCTTCAACATCTATAAAGATAATGAAATCTCTGTTAAACAAGATGACAAATTATCTTCTTGGGAAAAGATCAACACTGGAGTAAGACAGGGATGTGGATTTTCACCGGTGCTTTTCATTATATACATGAATAAATTAATAAATGAATGGAGGAAAACTCAACGAGGATATATACCCATCAATAGGAACCTCAAACTCGATGCTATTCTTTTTGCAGACGATTTAGCTCTTCTGGCACTTTTCGAAAATGATTTGCAACGATCAATTTATAATTTACAAAAAATATCTGCCAAATTTAATATGGAAATATCAATTAACAAAACTAAAATTACGGCATTTCATGGGAAGGACCCCATACAAAGTAAAATCTGTCTCCAGAATAAAATTTTAGAGAGATCTAATCAATTTAAATATCTTGGATATTATCTCTCTATCTGGGATGAAAAGGATATCCCTGAAAAGTTACTAGTTATAATAAAAGTTTAGGAATTATTAATCAAGTTATGAAACCATCCCTTGTACAAAAAAACACCAGATTACGTTTATATAACACTTTGGCTAAACCAGTGTTGACCTATGGTAGTGAAGCATGGACACTAAGAAAACAACATGAAAACAGAATAACGGCTTGTGAAATGAGATTCATGCGCAGAACAGCGGGTTACACCAGATGGGATCGGAAAGGAACACCGATATCTTAAAAGAATTGAAGACTACATCAATTTTGGAATATATTAAACAGTACCAACTAAATTGGAAACACCATCTTGAAAGAATGAGTTCAAATCGGATCCCCAAAGCTGTTTATAATTATATACCAAGAGGACGAAGATCACTGGGCCGTCCTATGAAACGCTGGAGGGAAAATTTTCTATAGGATCGTAACAGGCATTGGCCTAATACTTGGAAGGAAGAAGAAGAAATAAAGAAATTAGGTATTTTTTTTTGTAAACTGGTGTGAAATTAAATTACAGAAATTAAACCTGTTCCCAAGTCATCACTACCTGTGACAATATATATGCTATAGCACTGCATCTGCTTCCTGAATGACAGGTTGAGCATCACCTGTTAAAATATTCTTTTGTTGAATAAAACAAATGCATTATTAACCTTACTTAGTTTAGCTTAAGATTTTTGTAGCAAACATTCCTGATTGACTCCAATTTCATCCAATTTTGCTTCCATTAAAACCATTTTTGCTAAGATATGTTTTTATCTTAAACTGTAACGGTGGTTTCAAGTTTATTCTCTAATTTTTGTAACTTGAAGGGAGCATTGGGTTGGGATCAGTTTCAATAAACTCTCTTGAAACTGAAACACAATAGGCAGAACTGTTTTTAAAGAAACTTTTATAATGACTATTTAACTCATGCCACAAATGCTAGTCAATGAACAATCACGTTTCAATGAAGTCTGTTTTACAACCAATGACAGTCGTGTTTCACCTCGCTCTTTATCGATTTCTCTTTATTAACTCCTGCTTTTGTCTTAAAGAAAGCTCCTCCTTTTTAATGTTCTGAACAGGTCAAAGCATTATTTTTCTCCAACAAATACACTGAATATAGCAAATAATGAAAAGATTCCTTGATTTTAATGAGTTGTTTACTAAAAAAATTAATGAATAACCCGTAATGTTGATTATGATATATAGTTTGATATGTTTCATTATTTCTCCACTTGAGTGCACTCTTACAATATTGCAATCTTATTTGGCAATGAATAATATGATCAAGCAGCAGTGAATGAACATAACCTCACATTTCTGATTTGTTTTCAACATCGCCATTTACGTTAAATATATAAATATTTTAAAATAACTATAGTTAAACAATGATTTGTGAGTAAACAGCTTAATTTTATTCGTTAAATAGTCCTAACAAATGCCACTCTTGATTTCCAAATTATCTATATAAATTCACTCCTCACTTCGTGAGTTGTGAATTTATCGATAATTTGGAAATCACTTGTGGCATTACTTATGAAAAATTAATTCTTAGATAGTCAAATGATAGACCATTTTAAAAACACAAACTACTATTACAATATGGAGTTGATAATGGCGCTTTATGGATCTACTCGAGGTCGCATTAAAGATGGGTCACATATACTTGCATTACAGATGATTCAATGTCAAAAGAGATTCAGTAGTACCAGTATAGAGATTGGTGGGGTAATATGCCATAAATTGCTCAGAATACACATCATAAATGTAGAGGTCATATATTTTAATGACTCTGTATGCTGATAAGTTTTTAATACGCTTATTTCAAGTTATGTTCTCTATTTTCAAATTAGGTAAAGTGATTCCACTACAGGCCTTAGGAGACCCTTGGGGTGGTAGGAGGTTAAGGCTCCCACTTTTCTAGACTATTGGCACTTGATGACAGCTGGGTTGTCACCCCTGCATGATGGCCTCCTTTACCCACAGAACAAGTGTCTGGTTAATCTTTAATATATTTTCATTCCCAATTTATAATAAAAAAACAGCATAATTTTTTTATTAATTAATTAATAATATAACAAAGGTTGAATCGACAACAGGGCCACAGTGCTGCCAGAAGGTTTGAGTCAGTTAAAAATCCTGATCCCACCAGGACTAGAACCTTCCGAATTGACTCATTCATAATTGAAGAACCTCATAATGTTATTTCTCATAATAAATTTACGATCTAGCATATATGACATATGCCTCATTCCCATAAGTTCATAACCCAGCTGTATCCATCATTCATAGCTTTCTTTCAACTAAGAGGACTGTTAACTATGTGGATTTTAGATTATTTTTACCTCAGCATTTTAGTTATTTTTCGCTACTTTTCTTACTTTCTTTGGACAAAATAACCACATAGGTCTTCATATATTCTTCAGGTCACTACATACACTGTGCAACAATATAATTAGTACATTTTTTGCTAATGGTAACTCTTTAATTAAGTAGTGGGCTACCAGATATAATAAGAAATTTAAGTCTCTTGGGCAGGACATGTGGCACAAACGGAGAATGAAAGAGGGGCATGAAAGCTCCCTGAAGGAAAACCAGAGGGAAAGCACTCAGTAGGTAGGCTAAGAATTAGGTGGGAAAATAACAATAATCATGATTTTAGGGAAGTAAATTATACAGGGAATGATTGGAAAACAGTATCTCAGAATAGCCAAGAACCTATGGGTTTGATAGTGGCAGTGAGTGAGTTAACTGTGTTGCAATCCCATTTGTCTGAAAGCTTATATAAATAAATATATGAAGGGCTTAGAGCAATAACATGATAAGCCACATATTGTTCTTTCTGAGATATAAGGATTTTAATGTTTCAAAAACCCGCATTCCATTGTAAGACTTCGATGTTATTTGTCTTTTCTCCCAAAACAGTCCCCTCCCGGAGATCTGGATGGGGGACTTTTACTCCGGAATCTTTTGCTTTGGGAAGCATATTGAGCATCTTTTGTAGTTCATTTTGCATGACCCAGAGTGCACCCGCCAGTATTACCAGCGGAGGTGAACTAAATTATACTAGTTTTTTTAGAAATATTTAGAAGAAAAGAAATGAAGGGATGTTCTAGGCCTCAAATACTCTAATACCATCGGGTTAAAAGAAACAGGAGTTCAGTCAAGGGAGACTGAATAGGAAAGTTAAAAGAGGGAATTAATACATGGAAAGGAATAAATACCAATCTAGATATAAGGAGCAAAACACAAGTAAGTGGAAGCAATAATTTTGCTCAGCTTGGGCACCTTGTGGTCGCCATCCATACATCCCCTACATGGGGACTCCTGAGGAGTTGGAACATCATTCCAAATTGCTGAATATTATTGGGAAGCCCACAAGCAAATGATGACAAATCAAGAGCTTCAGAACATTTGAATACTACTACTACTATGTTTCAAAAACAATACAAAGAAAACTAAAGTGGGAATACCCTATACCTAGCAAAATTGTTTTGGACGATGAAATTTCATAACGAGTAAATGAATTTGATTATTTGGATTATAATTTAACATTTCAAGATGAAGCTGATATATCAAAGAAAATCACAAATTTCACAACAATGGGGATAATTAACAGTATAATGAAACTATCTTCAGTAAAAAAAAATAGATTATGGCTTTATAAGGTTCTTGCAAGACCAGTATTAAGATATGATAGTGAAGCATGGACAATACGAAGAAGAGATGACAGCTGAATAACAGTAAATGAGATGCGATTTATGTGTCGTACTACAGGCTATACAAAGTTGGACCATAAAAGAATTGAGGAAATTATGGAAGAGTTGGATGTAAAACCCATTCTCCACCATATACAAAACTACCAGAACAACTGGAAAGCCCATCTTCAACGAATGCCATCTCTTAGAATTCCAAAAGCCATGCTTTGTTACTGCCCCCAAGGCAAAAGATCGCTGGGACACCCAAAAAAGCATGGATAGGAAATTCCTCTTTGAGACCGTAACAGGCCACATGGCCTAATACTTGCATGGATGATGATGAATGTTTCCAAAAATTATAAATACGGTATTAATTGGGCAATACATTGTGTGTCTATATGTTTTAACTTATCACTGGCAAACTTACAAATGATTTTATGTATATTTTAATACATTTATTTGCTATCATTGTATTAAATGATATTTAGTAACAGAATGTGGCTTATCATGTTACTGCCCTAAGGCCTTCATATATAAAAATATAAATAAATAAATAATAATCAAGACATTTAGTCTGTACATTATTACCTCTTATGGTTGTTTTTGTCCAACATATGTTTCAAGGCTTCTGAGCCCCATCATCAGCGATTACAGACTGATTTTTCTCAAGTTGTTGGCCCTGATTCTTGACTCCTGCTCTCTCTGCCCCTGGTCCAATGAACTTACTAATGAGGTTCCTTTCTCCGGGAATTTCAAAATTCATCATTCTTTCCTTGTTCTTCTGTATGTAGATTTTTTCCCATATAGTGAGTTCATTTTTGTTTTCAAACTGTTTTAATAATTTTGTGTTTACATCTATTTTGTGTTTTTTGTATATTTGATGTAAATACAAAATTATTAAAACAGTTAGAAAACGAAAATGAACTCGCCATATGGGAAAAAAATCTACATACAGAAGAACAAGGAAAGAATGATGAATTTTGAAATTCTCGGAGAAAGGAACCTCATTAGTAAGTTCATTGGACCAGGGGCAGAGAGAGCAGGAGTCAAGAATCAGGGTCAACAACTTGAGAAAAATCAGTCTGTAATTGCTGACGATGGGGCTCAGAAGCCTTGAAACATATGTTGGACAAAAACAACCATAAGAGGTAAGAATGTACAGACTAAATGTCTTAATTATTAAATAAACTTCTTAATGTTACTTCCTATTGATTTTTATAATAAATAAATACTTACTGTCTTGTAAATTTGGTACAAGTTTGTACACAATATCCTGCATTGTGCGATCGAAACTGATATACTGAAGTGGATGTGACTGATGAATGACAATCTGACAAGTGGGGCATGTGTTGTTCTCCTCCAAGTGCTTCACTAAACAAGTCTTGCAAACTAAAATACAAACATTTCATACAATTGAAACAATTACTTTCTCAAAATGAAGGTTACGGTCATTGTTATATACAAGTTATATAACCAAAATACCATATTTACTCGTGTATTGGCTGCATACGTGTGTAAGCTACACCCTAATTTTGGAACTGAAAAATAAGTTGTTGTTTTCAAATGCTGGGCCTTGGCAACGAAGCCATTAGCGTTCTTGCTCTCCAATATTTCTCTATGGTGGATCCAACAGGTAATACTTCACAGGTTTGTAGGTGTTCTTCGTTCATTTCTTCGTCTTTGTTGCATAGAGGACAATTTGGATTTGTGTAGATTCCTATTTTATATAAACGTTTGGCCAAAGTCATGTTCTGTAAGCAGTCTAAATTTTGCTACTGTAGTTTTACGTGGAATTTCTGGAATAATATCTGGCTTCTTTACTAAAATATTCCATTTTTTGTCTTTGGCTTTATTACATAGGTCTTGGTTTTGTTTGATTTTATATTTGTTTTTAATTATTCTTTTTATGGATGCGAAAGATAAGCTTTTAGTAGTATTCTGAATTAAATTGGAGCCTTTTTTGGTAAGAAAATCAGCAGTGTCATTTCCAGCAATTCCACAATGTGCAGGTATCCATTGCAATTGAATTCTTTTCTGTAGTTTTTGGAGTTGTTGAATCATTTTGTAGCACTCTTTAATTTGTATTGACTTGTATTGTGAATTTATTTCATATATTGCTGCCTTAGAATCAGAGAGTATGACAGCATTTTGAAATTTATTTATTCTGTATGAACTGAAATATATATATATATATATATATAAATGGATTGCGCACAAATGTGCAAAGGTGATAACACAGCTGACAATCACTAACACTTTGTCTTGCGTAATCACAAATTGTTTTTTGTTCTTTGTGTACATTTTCCGATGTGATATCTTTTGCATTTCTGTTCACATACTTCGCATATGCATGACATCTTCGGGTCATAGAATGTTTTATCTCTACACATTAGGTGGTGGAATCCATGCACGCTTAGTCTTGTGATGATGTGTCATATCTGGAAATTTGCTTCTGTCCAGTTCCTGTCTATCATTGCTCCGGTGCTGAAGGATTCCGGCCATATTTCCTCTCTTTTCCTGCGTAGTCTCTGTAGCGCATGTTCATAGGATTCTGTGGTTGGTAGTAGGTATGCTGTTTTCAAGTCCTCGATAAGGAAAGTCTCCCTTGCCAATAGGTACGCTAGACGGCTTCTTGTCGTTTTTGATACTCCTAACTTTAATAAATTCTAAATGAACAAGAAATATCTCAATCACCTTCAACAATAATAATCATCAAATTAAACATAAAAAATATAAATTCGAAATAAAAATCACGAAATAAATCACCGGAGCCTCTTACCCAATCAGCACAAAGGAACGCTGCCAAGCAAGACTTGGAACACACCTATTGGCGAACCTACTTAAAACTTATAAAATACTTGATGAAAATCGCTGCTCGCCAACGCGAAACCAAATAAAAAAATACAAATATAAAACTCTGATCCATAAATTAAATAATAACTGAAAAATAATTTAATTTCATATTCTCACTGACGAACCATAAGAAAAAAAACATCGGTAGTACTATTGAGAAATGTGGCAATGTTGCAAAATCCTGAGCTCACACTTGTCGAGATAATGGTATCACGCGGAACAATGGGTGGCTTTTGTCCTTTTTTGTACCACATAGAACAACAGAGTTGGGGTGGGTAGCAAAGCCTTTTTCTCATTATCTGCCATAGTTAAATTCAATTGTCAGTTTAACATGGGCCAAGTAAGAACAAGTTACACCTCAAAATTTAAATTACAAGTAGTGTATTAAGGACAGGAAAATGGAAATCAGGCAGCAGGGAGAGCATTTGTCGTTTATAATGAGCAAAGGTGGATGACAGGTATTCTTGAAAAGACTTCTCAAAATAGAATCTTTTCATGGTAAGAAGTCTAAATGCCCGGAATTAGAATCATGTATCTTCAAATTTGTGCATAACATGCAAATAGATGGCTTTTCAGTGTCTCGTAAATGAATGTCTAAAGATGTTTATTTAATAATTGTCTAAAGAATTGACAATTTGGGAGAAGATATATATTCAGAAGAACAAATTTAGATCCATGAATTTCGAGATTCCTGATGAACGTGACCTCATCTCAAAGTTCGTTAAATCAACACCAGATGGCAAAATTATTGATGGAGATTCCAACAAAATCCGGTAGTCATAATGTCGGTTGAAAATGAGAGAGATCTTTCTCTTGAAAACTAGTTCTCGTGTTTAAAGAAACATAAAAAATGAGGTAAGATGTAAAAAATGACTCATTAATTTATGAATTAAGAACCTCATAATGTTATTTCCCATATTTAACTATGAATTTTCAGTGTCTGTTGAGATGATACAATTAGAAGCCCAGAAGATAGCAAACACTATTAAGATTCCCATCACTGAATTTAAGGGAAGTTACAGCTAGGTTAGACACTTCAGAGCATGAAATGATCTTGTGATTCGGTGACGGACATCTATGGCTCAGTAACTGCCAGGTAGTTACCAGGAGAAACTGCTCACATACCAGAAACATGTGCTCAACTTACATAAGAAGCATGAATACAGCATGGGACAAATTGGAAATGTAGATGAAAACTCCTGTATTCTTCAACATGCCAGGTGACACTTCTGTAAAGACCAAAGGTGAGAATTCAGTACTAGTATGGACTGCAGGATCTGAAAAACCGTGTATTGTAATGCTGTGTATTGTCGCTGATGGACACAAACTGCCACTTTATGTCATTTTCAAATGAAAAACTCTACCAAAGGAAAAGTTTCCTCCAGGCATTACTGTACGAATGCAGGAAAAAGGGTGGATGATTGAAGAGCTGTTCATTGATTGGTTAAAATCTGTATGGTTTCGGTGATCAGGTGAACTCTTACATCGACAGTCCATGCTCGTGATCAACAATTTCCATGGCCATTTGACGGAAATGTAAAAGTGAAGATGCGCCAGGAAAAGTGTGACATGGTTGTTATTCCAGGAGGAATGACTGGGATGATGCAACCCCTTGATGCAACTGGGCTTTCAAGGCAAATATATGGCATTTATCGTATTTTACGGACAATAAGAGCACTTTTTTCTTTAAAAAAAATTCAGGTGTGTCTTATACTCAAAATTAATATAAAAATATCCAGTGTTTGATTTAAAATTCCCGCCAGTCTTAAAAATGGCCATATATTCGATGCTGCGGGAAACCTATCTCTATCTGGCAACACTGGATTCAACTGGCAGCAGCAGTGCACCGATGCGACGAACATGAGTTGCGGGAATTCACAAGCTTGCTAACACTGTCTCCCTCCTGCCCCACCATCACAAACCCAGAACGCTGTCTAGCTTATGATGCATCATTTCAGTCTATGATGCCAGTGAACTTGAACAAATGGATGATTGATAAAACCCAACATGAATTCATGCCGAAGGGAGCTTTAAAATGACATACAATCAAACAAGTGTGTCAGTGATAAAAAAAATTGTGGTTTAGAGTGAGAGAAGACATTATTGTTAAATCTTTCAAGAAGTACGGCATAAGTAATGCTCTCGATGGCAGTGAAGACCATCTTATATATGAAGAGGACAACGATGGCGACGAAGAGAAAGAGGAATAAGGAAGTTCAGATGACGATTTTCAGGGATTTTATATATCAAAATGGTTTTATAAACTAAGATCTTTTTTTTTAGTCTGGCTTTGCAATCTAATAATAATTTTTTTTAAATTGCTTAAAAATTAAGGTGCTTCTTAGAGTCCATAAAATATGGTATATTCAGACTGGAGAGACAGTGCTATAGTAATGACAACTGGACGTCTGAAGAAATCTTCTCTATTAATGATATGTCAGTGCATGGAGCCTCATATTGGCAGATATGGTTTCCAACAGTTTTAAGATAACATCCATTTCTAATGCTATGGATGGAACAGAAGATGATGCAGTATGGCCTGCTTCATCTGACAGTGAATTTTCTAGTGAAAGTAACGATGGCGACAAGTCAATTGACGAACAATAGGGTCAAGCATTCTTGGCACATGGATGATTAAAATACCTAGATATAAGAATAAATTCTCTTAAAGTGTGCCACGATTTTTATTTGTTGCAAATATAAGCTGCACCCTATTTTTTGTCTTCAGTTTTTGGCAGAAAAAGTGCGAGTAAATATGGTATTACCTTCATTTGTGTGTGTTTCTAATGCCACCCACTGCTCTTTATGTGCTTCGGGGTCCATGCTGGGTGGATATTTAGGTTTGATGTGTATTATTTTTAATTCATACACCATTTCAGCAACTACTTTACACAGATAATGTATTCTTGGATTATAAACACAGGTAAGAGTATATTTATATAGTCTCAACATATATCCTGCAGAGGGATTTGCAATTTTATGCAAGAATTTGGTGCACAATCTAGCAATTAAAAAGTGTACACCAGCGTTCCTCCAAGTCCAAAAACTGAAAATTTTACAATTAAATAAATTTAACAATAAAATCAATCCTGCCAGGTATAGAATCCAGGCCCACTAGTCAAGAAGTAGGCATACTACCAGCAGTGCTTAAATTTGTGGGTCAAGTTTAGAATACTTTGACCAATGATTTTCCTTAACTACATTCTTGTAATACTGTTGCTCTACATATTTTTTATGTCTTTACTAAACATTATGTACTATTTTAAATTTTTTGCAACGATACTTATGATTTTTTTTACAATTATTAAACATTAGAAAAAATGTTGCATTTATCTTGAATGATTTTTTTAAAAATTCTACAGAATCATTATGTGCACACGCAAACGCTTAAAGAAACTTCTGCTAGATGGTGGAGATATGTGAAATTGGAATGACCAATATTCGCAAATAATTAAAAAATATATTTTAAGAAATGGATGTTCACTCATTTCAATTTGTTAGGTTCCGATGGGACAAGTTAGTGTACATCAAATCAGTTTACACTTAATTAAATAATATGCATGTCATTTATTTTGTTAGGTTAGGAAGTTGGTATACATCCATTTTTTTATAAACATGTTTGGGAATTTATTGCAAAGGTTGGTCAAACTAATTTCACACATATGTCCTCTATCTAGCAGAAGTTTCTTTAAGTGTTCACACATGGGCACTGTGATTCTGTAAAACTTTAAAAAATTCATTGGTCAAGGTAATTACTTTTTCCAAATTTGTTTACAAAAATCTATACACTAATCACATGGCTTTAAATGTTTACCAATGTTTAGTGCACTCTATTAAAGGAAAAGCTTAACATGCCACCTACATTAATTTTATAGACAACTGTCAACACTGATTAGAATCAGCTTGTCATTTTGGGAAAAATGTAACCTTTTACTCACATGTATGGAGGCACTCTGTGACTGTAGTCGCATCTATCAGATAGCCCCGACAGATTTTGCATGTAATGTGGCTATTCAAAGCTTTCAATTTTATTCTCCTCTCCATTGTCATGGCTGTTCAAAGAAAACATAAGTTACAGTAATATATCACAAATTAAATTTCCTATTTTGATTCCGGCATGCTATGTCATTTTACATACCTCCGAATGATAGGAAAACATCGGAATGCTAAGGATGCGGTCTCTATAGAAGATACCCAGGTCCAGTTTCCAGTCTAATTATTACAAGAGATTCATCAAATTGATATATTCATTTCTAGTCACTTAAACACATACTTCCCTAATTCTTCAATACATTTATTTTAATTTTCGTCCTTAAAATTAAAAGTATTATTTAATGTCACTATTATTATTACCGATCCATCAAGACTAAAACATCGAGCTTCCTTTAGACCATTGCACAAAAAATACACCTCATTTATATTAATCTTTTTACACGCATTTTTGAAGGCTTGCAGTTTTAATTCCATAACTGTCTTTGAGCATTTTGTACATTACCCAAATGTCGTAAACTAAAATGAAAACTTATCTTAAAATATTGCAAAATCTTAAAACCTCACGCACACGATCGCCTTCGCTGACAACAAATCGCTGCACACCCGCCATCTAGCCAAACTCAAACAAAATCGAATGAAAACAAATGAAGAATTATATCCAAACACTTACTTCGGTTTTCTATGCTCTATGAACATCACTCGATAATCATAATCTATCAGTTTCTCTATGATCATAATCGATTTGATTATGCTCAAATAAATCGTTCCAAAAATGTCATGGCTCAAATTTTGATTTTCTCAAGGCAATACGCTTACAAACCGGTTGGTCGAGCGTACTTAAATTGGCCTAAACCTTCAGGTGGCACCTGGAGTCGACTCAGCCTCTAACTGAAATTAATACCAGGTGAATAATCTGGAGGTAAAGGCGGTCGTCATGTAGGGTTGGCATCTCATTTCAATTGTATGCATTAACCTCCTATTATCTGAGGGCAACCTAAAGTCTGTATTGTCCAGTTAAGATTTATCTTCTCTGGCCTTAAATCATGGGTCTATAATCCTTCAAAGGGGCAGGGGAAGGTGAAAGTTTATTAGAGTTAGAGAAATTGAATGGTGCTGGGGGCAGAATGTGAAAATATTCCTATTGAAATATTTCTTCTACACTTCAATACACCCTGAAATGATGTTTGGAGCGCTATTACAAGCAATCTGGAATTTTATTAATATTATTATTTATTGTATTAATTAAATAAAAATAAAATCTGGAATTTTTTTCAATATTGCCAAACAACTTAGCAAACTATCCATAGTGAGGTTAGAGAATTGCTTTATTTGTTGAAAGGTGCTATGAAGAGAAACAGCTTAAATATTTATTTATTTATTCTTCTTCTTCTTCCGAATGCAGTATTGGGTGATGATGCCCGTTCTGCGACTACAAAAACTGATCTTTCCATCGGTTGAAGGGTCTTCCGAGGTCTCTTTTGCCTTTAGGGTTGAGGTGGTAAATAATCTTTGGTAAATGGGAATTTGACATTCTCTGGACGTGTTGGAACCATTTAATCTGATAATTTTGTATATGTTCAACCATTTCCCTACTATTCCACTGCATCCTTATCTCATCACTTTTCATTCTATCCCTTAATGTTACTCCAGTTAGTGATCGGAGGAATCTCATTTGTGAACTATTAATGCGGGATTTATCTTTTGCTTGAAGTGTCCAGCATTCACTTCCGTATAGTAGAGCAGGTTTGGCTATGGCATTATGAAATCTCAATTGGATTTCTTTCCTCATTTGTTTTCCAAAATTTCTCCTAATTATACCATTTAATCTGTTATATTTTTCTAAATTTGTTTCCACATCTTTTTGATTATGAAACTGTGATATATTATTACCTAAATAATTAAAGTGTGTTACTTGTTCAATCGGTTTATTATTTATTATTATTTTTACTCTCGAAAGTCCCTTTCCAGTGATTGCCATGAATTTGGTTTTATTTTCAGATATTTTCATGTTGTATTTTTCCAGGGTGTTCTGCAATTTAAACACTGATCTCTGCAAATCATCTTCATTCTCCGCTAGAAGTACTTGATCATCTGCGAAGATTATTGTTTTGTATTTGATTTCCTCTACATATTTTTACTCCTGGGGGGTTTAGTTTTTTCCACTCCTGGACAATTTTATTTAGATATAGAATAAACAGTAATGGAGATAGTCCACATCCCTGTCTTAAACCTTGGTTAATTTCAAATTTATCTGTTATTTTCCCATGATCTAACTTTACTTTTATAAATGTGGTTTCATATAAACTTTTTATAGCATTTATTAGATTATTGGGGACTTGGTAGCTTTCCAATATTTGCCACATTATGTCCCGTTTGACTCTATCATAGGCCTTTTCAAAATCTAAAAATAATATATATAGGATATTAAATTCTTTCCACTTCTCAATTAGTTGTTTTATAACAAATGTAGCATTTATTATACTTAATAAAGCAGAGCAAAAGAAAAAAAATTGTACAAGATTGATCATTTAGTCATCTGGTTACAGGCACACTGGAGCTTGATTTCCCTACCTGTGAAAATTTATCTGTATAGAATAGCAAGGAAAAAATTAGGAAGATTTTGAGAGAGAAAAATGCTTCTGTGGATCTCTCATATTAAAAATTAATTGAAATAAACTGGGCCATATATCGAACTACCAAGATAGATTGGGACAGTTTCTGCAATCATGCATACAAGATCGAGATTGACAACTACGAAAGAGATGGTGTGGTTTCACTATAAAACATCTTTGAATCTTTAAATGTAGTTGGTAAATTTTTTCCATGTATATATATCTTGATAGGTAGCACATTACTTTCAATTTCTATAGCAGCTGTTGAAGTGGTTTTTGGGATGCCTAAGCATAGTTTGAGAGCAGCATTTAGAATGTAATGATTTTGAAGAAGTAATTCTTTTCCCATGTTGTGGCGATGTTTTGAAGCGGCTAACTCTCTTCATGCCCAATGTTGTAGTAACATTTTGAAGGATTGGTGTCCCAAAAGAAAAAGAATTACTGGTTCAGGTTGGGTTTAATTTTTCGGTAGAGCTGGATTCTGTTCTTAGGGTCGGAAGTTGGTACACAGGATAGGAAAACACTTCACAATCATAAAAAAAATGTTTCTTGTAGAAATAACTTCACATTTATTCACTTTGTAGGTTCCCAGCAGATTAAGTAAATGTAGGTGGTATTATTCTTCACTGTCAATTGAAATAAAATTATTTTCTTTTCTTGAATCAACTATTCTTCTTGTATTAAATATCACATTTTGTCAGGAGAACTCTTATTGCTTCTATGTTTGTTGAAAGTTGTATGCAGAAAGAGCAGTATAATTCTTTTATAGTTTTAAAGAACATTCTTATATCACATGATAGTAATTTTAAATTCTATTGGGCTATTCTAATGGGCTATCCCATTAAATACCAGGTTTAAATTTGATTTGTTAAATCAAAAAGTTAATTGTTTTAACATCCAATCAGAGTTTAGTATACTTTTATTTAAAAATATGAAGTTAAGCAGGTGTTCTTATTACAGTTATAACAGAAAGCTTTATAATTCTGACAACAATGACTTGAAACAATTTTAAAAGCATTATTTAGAAAGACTGTTATGTAATACAATTTCTTTATTTGTTACCGAGACATTTTTATTCAACAATGAATTATTTAGATGTTTTTCTTTATTTAAGTTACGGTATATTTAAATATTAATAGAATTTTAAAATACAAAATTATTAACTTTAACTTCCATACGTATTATGATATTAAAATCCTGCTTTAAGAATGTTCTCATTGTTATGACATCCGACCCCCATTTTTTACTGGCGATAATTTTTAAGAGATTTAGTCATTTTATACATTGTGTGATGGTCTGATTAATATGTTCTTTCCATAGGAGTTTCTCATCAAAGATAACACCTAAGATTTTAGGTGTAGGGTTATATGGAATTTGTACATCATTTAGATGAATTGGAGGTTTGAAATTTTTTAAACTATATCTTTTTGTAAATATTGTATATTCAGTTTTAGACTGTGATATAGTCAAATTCCATTTGTGTGCCCAGGTATTAATGTTGTTTACAGTGAGTTGTATTGCATTGGTTGCTTTTTCTGTGTCTTTGTTGGTAGTCCCATTAGTAACATCATCATCATAAATACTTATCTAAACTTCAGGAGGTATGACATCAGATATATTATGTAACATGATATTAAAAAAAAGTGGGACTTAATACAGAGCCCTGGGGTATACCACTGGTGATTCTTTTGCACGAAGCTAATGTGTTATTTACTGGAGATTGAATTGTTCTTTCAATTAGGAAATAATTTATGAATTTTAACAATCTACCCTTAATTCCAATGTTCAGGCATTGTAGTAAGATGGATTTGTGAGGAACAGTATCATGAGCACTTTCAAAATCTATTGTAACAACTATAGTAATTTTGTTTTCTTTGTTTAATTTCAGTAGTTTCTATAGAATCAACATGGAAGAAATACCATCAAGTATACTAAACATAAAATTAAACAAAAATATTGTCATAAATAAAACTCCACTGTGGAGATGGAAAAAACCACAAACTTTTACAAGTATCCCAGGAAATTACACAAAAATTGACCAATCAAATATATAGACAAAGTTTCTTAGAGTTAGCTAATAATAAATATAGACAATTTCTACATATTTACACAGATGGATCCCATAACCCTGACGATAATTTATCTGGAGAAGGTTATTATATTCCAAAACATGAAATAAAATATTATATATCATGCACATCATCCTCCAATCTTGAAACTGAATTATTGGCTATAGAGGCAGCCCTTATATATATATATATGAATAAGAAAGTTTTCTTGGGTTTTTCGTGTCATGGATTCAAGTTCGGCCTCTGGCCACTGATTCCGATGTTTCAGCATGATCTCCCACACACACACACACACATATATATATATATATAGCATATCCGATAAATACATATGTATATTCATTGACTCTATGGGAGCTATTTTAAATATAATGATATATACATCACACTCATATACCAGATTAACTCTCTCTGTTCAAAAAACATCTAAATAAATTCATACAACTCCAAAAAGAAATAATCATTCAATGGATACAAAGTCACTATGGCATAACTGGAAATGAAATAGTTGATGATATTGCTAAACAAGCAGCCTCTCTACAACCTTAACCATCACTAACAACATCTTTATCTAGTGCCTACTCTACAATCAATTCCCATATAATAAATTCATGGATCAAAACATGGCTTTCATCTGACAAAGGTAAAACACTGCAAGCTATACAAACCAAGCCAAATGATTTACAAATGTACAAAACCATCCCCAGAATTATACAAACTTTCTTAACAAGAGCAAGACAGTCCACGTAGTCGCCCAGAAATACGTATTTCATTTTAATATAATTGATTCTAGTACCTGCTATTGGTGTAACAGTCGTGAAGAAGATCTTGAACACATTCTCATAAATTACTCTTTTCCAAACCTTCAAAGATCTAAACTCAAATCTTTAATACCTGGAACTTTGGAAAAAGCACAACAATATATCCTGACTACTCATCTTTGGACTCTAGCAGCTGGAATATACTACAAACATTGGGCACTATATCCATCTTTTGTAAAATGAAGAACAATGTAGTGTTGTTAGCAAATAGCTGGATACACTAAGAAGATAGATAGATGATGTGGTTTCAGTAAAATAATAATTGGCATGAATGGTGATAAATGATAACAATGAAACTGATATCGCAAAAAGCAGCTCTTTAGGTAAAGTAACTAAAGCAAGATGTTTTCTGCGTGAATAGTCATAATTTGAGGGTACAGGAAGTTTCCCATCCTATGCACTCCCCTTTCCATCCTTTGAGGGATAATGACCTTGTAATTAAGCATTAGTGGACTCATATGTGGAGGGAACAATTTTTGCCTAGACCGAGACTCAAACCCGGGACCTTTGGCTTTCCAGGCCAAATGCTCTACCAACTGGGCTACCGAGGCGAGTTGCGACCTAGATGCAATTTTTTTTCTTTATACTTTGTAATTCCCTCGCGATAATAAAAACATCAATAGAAGCCCTATTGGCTTTATAAAGTAGTGTTAAATTCCCAATTAATGTCTTCCTAACTAAGAGGCTGCCATATGCAAAGATAGAAGCAATGGTTTCAAAGCATTTGGTCCCGGGTTCAAGTCTCGATCTAGGTGAAAAAAAAAATTCTCTCCACATATAATTTATCCTTCAGTGAGAAATGTTAAATTAATAATAAAAGCATCATTAGTGGACTCACTTTACTATTTACGACTTTTTATAAAATCCACGTTTTCACAAAATATTCATAATTTTTTTTCCTTCCTCTTTTTGTAGGCATGTGATTTATTATTCAATGACATTGACCAATTACCTGGGCTATGGGTAAAGGACAGGGACAACACATTAAGCAGTACACAGTGGCAGATATCTTTGTTTGGTTAGCAGTATGTCAGAAAAGAAAAGCATAAGAGAAGGTAGATACACACCAAAACCCTAGCTGATTAAATTTCCTACTCTACTGGGAATCAAACCCAGGCAGCTGGAATGGAAGGTAGATACACTATCGATCATGCCTCAACTACTGCCTAAGCTATTACAGGGCCGAGAAAAATGCTTTGGAAACTAAGTCCCTTATATTTTAACAAAATGCCACTTGAGGTGCTCTTAGGTTCTGTACCTAAATATATATACAGTATAAAAGAATGGGATATGACAAGAAATGCTGCCTTTTTTTTTTGTTCCAAAGTTAGAGAATAAGGGAGTAAGTTTGTGGTCTTGTGGACTTAAGCTATATAATCTCTATCCTGAGCTAGTATTTTCCAATTATCATCATCAACATTCATGGATTAAGCCCATGTGGCTTGTTCCAGTCTCATAGATTCTCATTAAAAAAGTTGAATCCATCGCTTTTTTGGTCTACTGATATTCCTGTTTCCTTTTGGTTTGTAATTATAATTTTCTGTATAATTCACCTCCTCAAATCATTATTAATGTTACTATCCCACCTGATTCTTGGCCCACCTACTGGGTGTTTTCCTAGAACATGTCCTATATCTGGTTTCCCTTTAAGGCCAGTGGTTACTATAATGCAGTTTTCTCCATCCACCAGTCTGTTTCTCTCTCTTTGGTCAAAAAATTAGTCCTGGAAGTTTGTGGCTGTAAGCTCTATATACATCTCTATCCTGACTTAAGATTTTCCAATCATTTCCTGTATAATTCACCTCCTCAAATCATGATTCTTGGTCTACCTACTGGGTGTTTTCCCAGAACATGTCCTGTCATATCTGGTTTCCCTTAAAGGCCAGCGGTTGCTGTAATGTCTCCATCCACCTGTCTGTTTGTGCCTCTTAGGTTCAAAAAATGTCCTAAGGACTTTATTCTCAATTACAATTTTTCTCTTCTTTTAAAGTAAGAGATTGTGATTCACTTCTATGATACTGGAAGAATCACCATTTTATATACCATTATTAATTTAACATTTATTGAGAGAAGTTTGGATGACAAGTCCTTTTAATGTAAAATAATATGTTTCCGACTGCTATACTAGATATTATAACTAACTCGTTGGAACTATTGAACCTGTAGGTTTATGGCCACACAGACATAAGCTCTCCAAATATCTCTATCCTGAGTTAATGTTTTCCAATCATCCGCTGTATAATATATTTCCTCAAATTATGATTAATGTTATTCTCCCACCTCCCAACTGGGCGTTTTCCTACAAGAAGCTTCCATGCCCCTCTTTCATTTTCCTTTTGTGCCACATGTCCTGCTCATCACAGTCTATGAGACTTAACTGTTCTTATTATATCTGGTTTCCTATAAAGATCATGTAGCTCACTTATGTAGTCTTCTCTATTTTCCTGTCTGTTTATCTCTCTTTGGCCCAAAAAAATTCGTAAGAATTTAATTATCATAAATTACTTATTTTGATGAAGAGATATTAGTAATTGAAAGGACATCACAACTAAATAGAATAAAGAAATTTCATACTGACAGACTCTCTAACAGCTATCCAAGCAAGCAGTGTCTTCCAGCAACATCTCTATAAAAGGAAAAGTCTTAGGATGCTTACAGGATTAAATAAAACTTTAACACTACAGTGGATCCTGCTCACTGTGGTGTACATGGCAGGCATCCTAGCAAAGGAGGGTATTACAATACTGCAACAAAGATATGTACTTTTCTATTCAACAAAAATTCTAACCAACAGGCTAATAAGATCACAAATTTGAAAAAAAAAATGCTGACAGCATGAATAAATCATGGTAAACTATAATTAAAAATCCTGTGCCAGATTAACCAAGTCATGAAGCAGTAGTTTTGTTCTGCTTAAGAACTGGTCATTATTGCTTGGGAGCCCATTTAAACCATATCTACATAAAGAACTCAAAATTTATGTTTTACGTAAAGAGGAGAGTTGAATCATGAATGGAGATGAATTTTCAAAATGCTCTGGACTTCAAAATTTTTGGAATTAACAATTACCATATTGTACTAGTAAGCAAAGAAGCAGAATGGAGATCCAAGATTCTGGCCATTAGACAACTGCTAATACTATTAATTACCCAGTTTATCCGATTTTGTTTGTAATAGGTATTGTATTTTTTGATGTTATGAATTAATATTGTATGGCAGCTTTGAACTTAACTAGTAAAACAGTTTTGTTAAACATGCTAGGTCTACATATTAATTGCTCTAAGGCATAAATTACTGTTCCTATCTCTGCTTTTCTACTTCCCCATTTTTAATATTCCTAAGATGTTCCTTCACTTTAACTTTCAAATTTATTTTTCTTATGTAGGTTTAATTACAATCCCCACATTTTATCTGAGAAATCCCTAATTTATTTTCTTATTCTCTTTTCTCGTTATTGTTGAATTTGATTATTTTATTGAGGTCAAAATAATTTTTTTGTGCCAATCTTGGGTTGAACTTTTTGAAACTTCTGATGGTTCAATGGGTATGTAAACTTCTTGAATTATATATTTTCTTCTTTTTTCTTTTTGAAGTGTACTTTCATTAATTTTTTTTTTTGTCTTTTGAATCTATTTATTTTCCTATGTATTATGCTTTCTTTAAAACCACTCTCATATGTTAATTATGTATTCTTTTTTCTTTACAATAATTTTCTCTGTTTATGGGTATGTTTACTAATCTGTGTGTCAGAATACTGAAAACTGTCTCTTTGTGAACAATGTGATTATATCCAAAGCTTTAATATAATTATCTGTGTGTCTTGTTCTGTATATACACTTTTAACTTATTATGCTCTTTGTTTTTTATTAAATTTAGATCTAAAAATTGTATCTGTCTGTTGATTTGAGTTTCCATTGTAAATTTTATAGTGTGAGAATGTTCAACAATTGTAAAGCAATATCTACATATTTATGATTCACAATAGCAATTATAACAACATATTTACACCAAAATTTAAAAATTAAATATATAAAGGTACGTACACACTTACGCACCATGTTCGTCAGATTTATATGGGGTTTTAAGGTGCGTGCTTGCCGCGCACCACGATCCACTGATTGTCGGTTTTTTCCACGAACACTTTGATGGTTCACTGTTTAGATTTGGTCGGATACGTGAGAGGTTTGTTGTTTTTGGCGCGCACCTTATTATTATTTGAGTATGGAGTGGTCAGAGAGAAACATGTTAAAACTTAATGATCTTTATAGAAACAAGCAATTATTGTGGGATCCTCAACATAAGGATCATTTTAAAAAATCATTGAAAGGAGATATCTGGAGAGAAATAGGAGATAAAATAGATATATCTCCGGATACATGCAGGAAGAAGATAATTAAGATAATTACTTTACTTTCTTCCTACCGGCGAGAGAAAAGTAAAATAAAAAGCAGCCAAGTTACAGGAAAAGGTAAGTTGTAATATATAATATTTTTTCAATGCTTCATTATTATAATTCGTAAATACAATTGGACGGCATTATGAATCAACCGACTAAGTGCCATTAAAAAAGTTTTTTATATCATCTATTGCAGTCGCTCATGAAGTATACACTTTTAGCGCCAAATCTTTAAATATAACTTTATTATTAAATATAAATGTAAATGCCATCAGTTCTATTAGAGATTCTATGGTTTGCAACAAACAGCTATGAAATTAGTTCTTCATAAATACTAATCCAAATTTTGTATCATGCAGTTTAGCACCAAATATTCCCGCTGTTATATTGTTGATACATAACTTAGTATTGTTGGTTTGGCGCTACAATAAATAGTGAAGATCGTCAGGTCAGTGTGCACGTTGATGTCTATCGATATTTTTTACTCTAAGGAATAAAAAAAAATGATTTCACAATATTGTTACAGCGTGCCTGTTTTTTTTTCAGTGTTGTGTTTTTTTTCTTTTCGTGTGTACTAAACACGTCCATTTCATAATGTTATGAATGAAGTATCACAAAACAACACAATATATAAACACATACTACTAATAAGCATATTGTAAAAGGTGACCAGAGGTCCCGATTTTTAATAATTTGTCCCGCGTCATTTTAAAAAAAGTCCCGATTTTTGGGAAAGAATGCACGACAAGCTAGGGAACAGCAGGAGAACAGAAAGGGAATATACGGTTTTCAGCGCCCATGTAGATATTTTGCCAGGATATGAGTTTTATATTATTTTTGTTAATTTTATGTTAAACTTTAATAATAACAAATCATTGTTGAGAACTACTTATCAAAGTTTACATTGTTGATTCAACCACCATTGTTTGGTAAATAAAGCATGGACATAAAAAAAATTGCAATTGAGTGTTGAGACTTTGGAAGTTATTTTATGTGTGAAATATAATTTAACAAATTCTTGTGAAAAAATTTATGACCTTTTAAACGACAGCAATCTACTTAAAAAATTCACTCAAATGAGAAATATGCCAAAGAATAAAATAATACTGGTACCATACATAATTTTGTAATGTATTACATTTGTAAATTGTACTTATGTTGATATTAAAATTAATATATTATAATACTATTTTTGCGTTCTATAAAAATTTTTGTTGCTCCATAGAGTATCTTTACATTTAATAATCTATTGAATCAAATAAGACCAACATATTTTTTCATATTTCATAATATTTTGGCGAAATGTTCATATTTTAGTAACAATTTAATATTCCTTCATATTTTTTATTTTTTAAAATAAAATTTAAATAATTGGTTAAAAACATTTTTGAAGTGATTGTAGTTTTGAAATTATTTGAAAATGTAATATGGTACTACCAGAACAACTGGAAAGCCCATCTTCAACGAATGCCGTCTCATAGAATTCCAAAAGCCATACTTCACTACTGCCCCCAAGGTAAAAGATCGCTGGGACGCCCAAAAAAGTGCTGGATGGAAAATTCCTCTTTGAGACCGTAACAGGCCACATGGCCTAATACTTGCATGGTTGATGATGTAATATGGTATACAGGTAAAAATTCCTCAGTATCCCATCCAGAACAAAATAAATAGTTTTGATAAAAGAAAATAATTGAATAAGGAGACATGGAATGACCAAGTGTAGGCCTTTGTCTCTGCAAAATGTCTACTGAAGGTTTGTGGGTTTCCTATGGATCGCAGGAGGTTCGTTGAAATTAATAATTTTGATGAACATAACACGAGCAGCATGCGCGCCGCGCATATTCGCAGCGTGCATTTGTGTACATACCTTAATTGCTACTGTGAATCACAAATATGTAGATGATGCTTTAAAATTGTTGATCATCAGAATCTGAATGATGGAATAATTATTCCAAAATGGTCTAAAAGAATATGAATTTTTAATGTTGGCCGCGGTGGTTATGTTCCTTGTCTTTGGTCCCGAGGGTCACAAGTTCAAACTCAACTGGGGTCAATGGATGTTTTTTAGGATATTAAAATCTAAGGAGAAAGTCCTCTGGAAGGAACTCTAAGCCGTGGGTCACGAGTCTGAAGAATTTCAGGTTCATAAAAGAACATTAAACCTGAATAGAGAGGCCTCTAAGCAAAATTTACCAACCTTCATCATCTAGTATACCTTACTTGCCTACTACATGTTTCATTGGATTGGTATGTTGACTGCATATCATTCATGACATTTTAGGGAAACATAAATTAATAAATTATTAATAAAAACATAAAAAATGAGAAATATGAAGCGAGTCAAAATAGCCAACTCATAATAATTAAAAGAAACTTCATCGTATTATTCCCTATATATATTAAATAAAAAAATTAACTTGGACCAGTAACTCCTAATGTCCCGTGCCATAGCAGAGTGGTTAAGGCAAGAATCCTTGGTGCAGAGCTACAGGACTTGTGCTGGTTCGAGTCCCCATGGGGGAAGAAATTTTCTCATGGAATTTCGGCCAGTATGGGACCAGTATCCACCCAGCATCGTGAGGCATTTGGGTAGCTACAATAAGTAGTGACTCCAGGTTGAGAAGACCAGCTATAACGGCTGGGAGACCTGACATGCTAACCACATGTCACCCCTACACTGACTCGATGATCGTCTACCTGTGATTAACACATGTGGATGTGAGGCCAAGGGCCTTCTAGGCCTATCGTGCTTGGAGTTTTGGAGGAGTAACTCCTAACAAAAGAGAGGCTAAGGGCCAACGTTGGGCTGTTATGCCATTGTAGATATTTTTAATATTTAATTATTAACACCTCATAGTGTTTATTTCCTACTAAGTTTAAACAACATGGTTTACTCAGTCTCATGGACATTAAACTTCAAGCTTTTAAACAGCTCTCTTAAAATAATATATTTTCTAGGGCTTTGAATTATAAACAATAAACATTTTCTAACCTTCATTACATGATTGAAATAATATTTGCCCACGTTGGCAAACCTCATTTAGTTTAGAGATTTTAAGATTTATAAATACAGATTGCATTCCTAAATTTAAACCGATTAAAATGTATACATCATCACTGATGTAAATTAAACATACATAAAATATATAAAAGTGAAAAAATTAATTAAATAGATTTACAACTTACTTTTCATGATTTTAGGGTCAAAATCACCTCAATATTATCCCAGAAAATGACCCCTGCGTACTCTAACTTGTTCTCATGTAATACAGCCTTATTCTAATAGTCATTTAAATTGCTTTAATTGATTATAACACTGCCTCATGGTCTATGGATTCTACGTTCAGAACCAAGGAACATTGCACATTAGAATTATATAAAAAAAAATGTTCTCTTGAAACTAGTTGAGAGGTGATTTCTAATGGCTAATTGTGCACCAAAAGCCTGGATTAAATTTCAAACTCCTTGATATTTTAGGAATTGTTCCTTCAGATGAGTAACCTGAATACTTATCATAAGTAATGCCACGAGTTATTTCCAATTTATCTAGAGAATTTGGAAATCAAGAGTGGCATTTGTTAGAACTATTTCATGAATAAAATTAAGCTGTGTACTCACAAATCATTACTTAAATATAATTATTTTAAAACATTTATATATTTAATGTAAATGGCAATGTTTGAAAACTAATGAGAAACATTTATTATGTTTCATTTGTTCATCACTGCAACCAGATCATATTATTTATTGCCAAAAGATTGCAATATTGTAAGAATGCACCCTAGTGGAGAGAAAATGAAACAAATCAAACTGTTTATAACCAACATTATAGGTTGTTAATTAATTTCTGATGTCCTATGATGTAAATATGTCAATTATATTTTTCTTGAACGTAAATACCTGGAAATAATACATTTAAGAGAGTGCAAACAGTGGTTTCTCATTTTTGTGGTATAATCAATTGCTACAAATGTTTTTCCATTATATCTCGCAAGCAGTATCTGGTTACATTTGTGCACTATATATATATATATATACACACACACACACACAATCTGGGAGCCACTTGCATTCTAGGATTCTTATATCTTAATATATAAATTGTTATATTCAACACCCTCCATGGTATCTTTACCTTGTCGTGGTGGAGTGGCTTGCGTGCTTAAATGATCCTGAGAGCTATGCCGGTGGTAGCATTGCTGCCCATAGGGTTACCCATGCCGGACTGGTCGAAGGTGATAAGCCAGATGAAAAAAGTACCTTGGTTAAAAGAGTGACGATCTTTCACCATACAAATACAACCGTCAAGAAATGCGGACATGGGTTTAACTGGGATAAAATTTTCCGGAGGTCAAAGAGTCCCCCATTCGGTTCTCCGGGCAGGGACTACTTCAGGGAACCCATGCCAAAGGCTTAAACACAGGGACATGTTCCTAGGAACATGGAATGTTAGGACTTTATACAATAGTGGGGCACTAGATATATTAACGCGGGAATTAGATAAATCGCCCTTGGATATAGTCGCTTTACAGGAAGTTAGGTGGCCAGGAGAAGGTAATCAGGAATCAGGAAGCTTTACATTATACTATGGGGGTGCAGAAAGACCTGCATTTGGAATGGGTTTTTTAGTCAGAAGGAGGATCCTATCCGCTATCCGAGATATTAAGTTTGTTAGTGATAGGATATCATACATAATTCTAAAGGGTAAACGACATGATTTTATAATTGTAAATGTACATGCACCCACAGAAGATAAAGATGACAAGATCAAGGATGAGTTCTACAAAGAATTAGAATGTTTATTTGATAGCCTCTCACGATATCATATGAAAATTGTCTTAGGAGTTTTTAATGCAAAAGTGGGGCAGGAAGATATATTCAAACCAACAATAGGCAAATTCAGTCTTCATTAAGATAGTAACGACAATGGGGTTAGATTAGTGACCTTCGCCACATCAAAGAATCGCATTGTTAAGAGCACAACATTTTAGCATAAGGATATTCATAAATACACCTGGACATCTCCAGATGGCGAAACTCGGAACCAGATAGATCATGTATTAGTGAACAAATGCTGGCACAGTAGCATCATCGATGTTAGATCAGTTAGAGGGACAGACTGCAATTCGGATCATCATCTGGTAAGGGTGAAAATCAGACAACGGCTATCGCTTATGAGAGGAACAAATGCTAAAGATGATTCTGTAAAATTTGAATTAAAAAACTTGAAAAGTGATGAAATGCAGCAAGAATACCAAATCAAAATTGCTAATAGATTTGAAGTACTGGAATCTTCAGATGACAATGTGGCAAACGAAGAAGAAACTGATATAAATAAAGAATGGGAGGCTATAAGAGATACTATTAAATTATCAGCATCAGAAAGCATTGGTTGTTTAAAAAAGAGGCAAAACAAGAAATGGTTTGATGAGGAATGTGCCGACATTGTAAAGAAAAGAAAGCTAGCAAAAATGAAATGGTTACACAAGGTAAATTTAGAGCAATTGGGTAGTATTAGACGGGAAACCACCAAGTTACTAAAGAGTAAAAAGAGGGAATATTTGAGAGAGAAGATTAATGATCTTAAAAAATGAACGCAAAAAATAGGAACATTAAAGAATTATATCAGGGAATTAGTATAGAGAAGAAAGGGTTTCAGGCCAGAACAAACATAATTCGGAATGAAAATGGGGATATGATTGCAGATTCCAGGAGTGTATAAAATAGATGGAAAAGTTACTTTAATCAGCTATTAAATGTACATACAGAACAGGACATTGAGGATAATTTACAGACAGCAGAAATGCTAGTCGCAGAACCAAGTGCATTAGAGGTTGAAATAGCAATCGAAAAATTGAAGATGTATAAAGCATCAGGTTCAAATGAGATCCCAGCAGAACTGATAAAATCAGGGTGAGAAAAATTGATGGACAAAATACACTGGTTGCTTAGTATGATTTGGGAAAAAGCTCTTCCAGATGAATGGAAAGAATCAATTATCGTACCAATTTATAAGAAAGGAGATAAAACTGATTGCAACAACTCCGGGGGTATCTCATTACTTTCAACTTCGTACAAAATTCTAACAAATATATTAGTAAGCAGACTTACTCCCTATATTGATGACATTCTAGGAGATCATCAATGTGCATTTAGAAGAAACAGGTCTACAACAGATCAGATTTTTAGTATAAGACAGATTTTAGAAAAGAAATGGGAATATAATGGTATTATACATCAACTGTACGTAGACTTCAAAAAAACATATGATTCAATTAAGAGAGAGAAGTTATATAGTATCCTGCTGGAGTTTGGAATTCCTAAAAAGTTAGTTAGATTTATACGAATGTGTCTAAATGGCATAAAAAGTAGGGTGCGTGTAGGCAAACAGTTTTCGGACATTTTTGAAATCCAGAATGGGTTGAAGCAAGGAGATGCACTATTTCCTCTACTATTTAATTTTGTACTAGAGCATGCCATTAAATCTTTATAGAATGAGGAAGGCTTAAAACTCAATGGTATTAATAAGCTGTTAGTTTATGCTGATGATGTAGTACTATTGACTGATAGCGAGGAGATACTAAAGGGCAACACGCACACACTATTAAGTAACACCAAGAAATTAGGACTAGAAGTAAATATCAATAAAACAAAATATATGGTCATACATAGAAATACATTATATAATGGAAATGGACAGCTAATGACAAATTAGGGAAATTTTGAGGAAGTGGCTGAATTCAAATACCAAGGAACAATAATCACAAATAGGAATGAGATGCACAAAGAAATTAAACATAGGCTCAATTCTGCAAATGCGTGCTATTATGCATTGCAGAGACTCTTGCTGTCCGAACTCCTTTAAAAAAAATGTTAAACTGAAAATATATAAAACTATTATTCTACCAGTTATATTATATGGGTACAAAACATGGACTCTTACTTTAAGGGTGGAAAGGAGATTACAAGTATTTGAGAATAAAGTACTTAGGAAAATTTTTTGGACCAAAGAGAGATGAACAAACAGGTGAATGGAGAAGACTACATAACAATGAACTACATGGTCTTTATAACAAGCCAGATATAATAAGAAAAGTTAAGTCTCGTAGACTGCGATGGGCAGGACATGTTGCACGTATGGGGAATGAAAGACTTGCATGGAGGATTGTTGTAGGAAAGCCAGAGAGAAAATGCCCAGTTGGTAGACCAAGAATGAGGTGGGAAAATAAGATTAACTATGATTTGAGGGAAGTAGATTATACAGGGAATGATTGGAAAGCATTAGCTCAAGATAGGGATGTATGGAGAGCTTATGTCCATGCGGCCATGAACCTACGGGTTCGATAGTGCCAGTGAGTAAGTAAGTTATGTTCAACATATTTGTTAGAGGGCGGTCACTACAAAATAATACTCTGACCTATTCAGAATGTTAAAAAGGATGAGCTTGATTTTAATATGATAAAATCGATTGGTTGTAAATCAAAATTCATTGAAATGTGATTGGTAATTGACTCCCATTTGGGGCATGAGTTAAATAGTCAACAATAATATTACCTGGATTTCAGACCCTTAGTACCCATCAATAAGCTAGGACCAATGTGTTGTCTTCCAAGTTGTCTGGAGAGGTGAGCATTATTAGCTACTCAAAGGAGTAAGAAATATGATTTCATAATTTTATTTATTTTTTCTATTTGTATGTAACAGCATAAATTAAATAAACATATTGAAATTTAAAATAATATTTGCACTGTTTTATCTACAATGATACATACTTTCTAATGTTATATGTTATGGTAACAGCAGAGGTCTTATAAATAAAATGATGTGGTTTAATGTCTAGCTGTGGTTTGGCAGGAATTTTATATTAAGCTCATCAATTATTTATCACAGTAAAAGAGTAGGCTTAAGTATAATTACAAAGCAAACAGACAAAATCTCTCCATGTTAAGAAATATTCTAACATTAATTTACAATCTATCTATAAAATCTGCCTAACTCGTCTTGAACACAATTATTAAGCAATTTAGGCACATTTCTCTGCTCTTTTGGCAGATTTAAAATTGAACGATCTTCGAAAATATTTTGCAGTTATAAAATTTTGATAATATTTTGACAATTTACAATTTAATCATACTATGGCCTAATAATAAATGTTAAAATTATGTACCAAAATCACATAAAAATGTTATGCAATGTATATAAAAATAAAAATATAAAAGCTTTTCTATTAGATTTTAGATTTGGCATATTAATAACAATTTAAAAAATGTATTATTCTTGTTCTTAATGCTAGACATTTATATAAACCTATATCGGCTATATATCTACTTAGATGTTAGAACACACATCTGTTTGGTGAATATAATAAACACATCTGTGAAAAAAAAAAATTTCTTATATACTATTCAAACTAGAGCTCTTACAAATTCCTGCAACACACAGATACAATATACTGATAAAGTCTATCTATTTAAATATGTTCAAAATATATTTACAACAAAAGTTTTTTTCTTTTACTCGACATTTCAATTATAGTTTTACTTTTTTTGTTGAGTAAGTTTTGTGCTCAAGCTGATACCACAGAAAGTACCATTCCAATTGGCAATTTTAATCAGTTGATTAAAAAAATAAATCTGAACCATGGCTATATTTTTACAATTTTTATTGTTTACAAGGTAACTATAAAAAATTGAAAATTCACAATGTGGTTATAAAACCATAGTTCAGATTTTTTTTTTTGAAATTGACAACCATAGATTTTCATAGTAGTTGTTGAAACAATTAAAAAATAAACAAAACTGTGGTAATGGTTTAAGATTTGTTTTGTAATTGAAAAAGTGAGAACGACTGAGTAAATAGAAATGAAATAAGTAACATACCTATTGGAATAATGTTTACTAATGACAAAAGAATACAATTATTTCAAATGACACTAGACAAAAATTTTACACTTTAATTTAATAATAGTTATTTAAAGTCACCATGTATTCTAGAAATCAGATTTAGATGAGGATAAAATGGATCAGAACTACTGTGCAGAAGCAATCTTTTGTTTACTTATTTTAGGAATTCTCACTATGAGGTATATTCATTAAGGTAGAATATTTTTATCACTCACCTCATTGTTCTTCTTATTTGATTATAAACTAGTTTCGGAACATAGTTTCTGTTCCATCCTCAGTATCGTCACGACCGTTGTTCTGTCGTCTTGAAGAGCTGTCCTTCTCTCCTTCCATTGGCTGACTGAAAAACCTCGAAACCAGGTCATTCTCACCGGGAATTTCAAAGTTCATTAATTTCTTCTTTTCGCTCTTTTCCCAAACAGTAAGTTCTTTAGGTTTTTCTATTTGTTTTAATAATTTAGCTTCTTTCTCGATAAGATGTTTTTCAGACCATGCATGGGCAGCCACTGCAGATTTTTCTACTTCCCCTTTCTTGACATTCCTGAGATGTTCTTTCACTCTAGTTTTCAAATTTCTTTTAGTTTTTCCTATGTAGAATTTCTCACATTCTTCACATTTAATTTGATAAATCCCTGACTGATTAGACCTAATAAAAATGAGAAAATTAAAGAAGAAAACAAATCAGGGATTTATCAAATTAAATGTGAAGAATGTGAGAAATTCTACATAGGAAAAACTAAAAGAAATTTGAAAACTAGAGTGAAAGAACATCTCAGGAATGTCAAGAAAGGGGAAGTAGAAAAATCTGCAGTGGCTGCCCATGCATGGTCTGAAAAACATCTTATCGAGAAAGAAGCTAAATTATTAAAACAAATAGAAAAACCTAAAGAACTTACTGTTTGGGAAAAGATCTACATTCAAAAGAGCGAAAAGAAGAAATTAATGAACTTTGAAATTCCTGGTGAGAATGACCTGGTTTCGAGGTTTTTCAGTCAGCCAATGGAAGGAGAGAAGGACAGCTCTTCAAGACGACAGAACAACGGTCGTGACGATACTGAGGATGGAACAGAAACTATGTTCCGAAACTAGTTTATAATCAAATAAGAAGAACAATATGAGGTGAGTGATAAAAATATTCTACCTTAATCTTTTGTTTGCCAATTTTATACTGGTCTGATAGTTGCAGGAGAGGACAGTACCTTTGCTAAAGTGGAAGGTAAATACAGTATAGTAAAGAGATACCTATCAGATGAAACTCTCCCTTTTTCACCCTTCTGTCTTTTTAATAGTCTGAGCAATATCCAGTTGACAATAAAAGATGACTTACCCACAAGAGAATGACATATAAGTTTCCATTTTTTACTGGCATTAATAGAAACAATGTTGTATAATTAGATATTACTTTGTTATTTTAATATTTTATTAGTAATCTTTATGATTACTATTAAAATTTCATTTTAAAAGCAATGTTTGTATTAGGACCATGTTACTGATCATAAATAGAACAATATTTTAAAATTAACCATCATAAATATCATTTGAGGCTGCTCATATTTCAGTGAATTTTCACAAGACACAATAGCCTGACGATTCTAGATACGATCAAAAATCTTGAAAGTCTAAAATTAGATGGAAGAAAACATTTTGATAACAATAGCATCATACATGGCATGTTCTATAACCAGTAGCAATGCTACTATGAGTTACAGATTGGAACCAGTTTAATGAAAATTTAGTAAGTTACCTATATACATACATTAACAGACAAAAATATTCAGATAAGACTGTAGATGAACTTTAACTTAAAGTTTTGTTGAAAATATTATGGAGCGTTGTAATAATGATGTTTAAATTACGCGGGCAAGGCGAGAATATTGGTCTTGCAGTGGTTGGAATAGATTTGTGAATGCCCTTTTGTGAGTTAAAAGGCCTGTGCAAACAATGAAGTATATAGGCCCTCAGTCCATATAATTCTACCAACATCTCTCTTCCCTTTCAGTGGTCAGAGGCTTCTAGATTTTGTAGCACCTAGAAGTTTCCCTGCCACCCCCTATATATTTGAGGTGAAGACAGGAGGCCAGTTTAGTTGTAAATCAGTGGCGATACAGTGAAGTGTAAGACAAATTGTAGTGAGTGAACTCATGAGAGACTGTGAAATAATTGTGAGTGAGATAAACATTGAATCAAAATTAATTGTTAGGGCAGATTGTAATTAATTTACTGGTGATAGTTTGTAGAAGAAAAAGTGGTTGTGAAAATATTACATGAAATCTGTGTGGATTATTTATGCCAAAATTACATGAAAACCAAACACCAGTCATCCCTGACAATATTATTCGAATATTATTACTATAATGATAGATTATAAGAATACAACTTTAGCATTACATATAAAAATTTAAAAATATTTATAACTACATATATAATTACAATAACGCAAAGTATATCTAGTTGATTTGAGTTTTTCCAGGACAAAAGTAATAGGATAGTTAATATAAAGAGACAAAAATACTGTAACCTGCTGTGTTTATGGTCACATGTACTTCCACGCAGTCTGTTCTTGATCTCCACAGTTTGAAAATGTAAAAAAAAAATCATTGGACATAAGATAAAGAAACATCTATTGAAGAAACAAAAATCTTAATAAATGAATTTGTATCCACATGGGCAAAGTTATAAAAAATAGTCAAAGTAGTAAATAGGAGTTGATCAACTGTCTTTGACGTTATAAAAAAAGGTAAAGGAAGGAATACTTCAATAAAGGGTATTCAGTAAGGCCATCCAAGGAAGCTAATCATCAGAGAGGAAATACAAGTTTTTAATGTAGTGAAGAAAATTTCAATGTTAAGTTCATCTGGAATAACAGCACTGATACATCCAGATTTGGGGAAAGATGTTCATCCAAAAAGAGGGAAGAGAACTCTTCATCAATTAAGTTATGTAGATAGGAAATAACTCTTCATCAGACTGGGTACAATGCTTAAGTACCAAGAAGAAAGCCATGTATATCTAAGGTAAATAAGATAAAAACTATAATTTTCAATTGAATTTGTAGGAAAGGATTTGGATTTCTCGAACAAAGGTATCTTCTAAGCTAGAGTGGAATTCAGATATTTAATTCTGATGGCATGCTTGAGCATAGAGAAAGTCAAATACAGGATTGGAATAGAAAAAATCCATTTATGGGATCAACTCGAGATAAAATCTAGAAACACCACATACCACAAGACTCAGTTCGAACACACAGTTCTGCAGAAATGACATAAAATTGGACAAAATGTCACAGAAATTAGTTCATTCTCTGCCTGCCCTCTTAAAAGAAATTATTTGTAGAAAAGAATGGGCAACTCAATTCCAGATATTGTACTTTTATATTATTTGTATAATTGAATACTTTTGTCCTTTTACATATATTACAAAATACAAGATAATAAAATTTATGTTAATAAAACTGGTGAATTATCTTTATTAAATTACTAACTAGAGCAGATTTCATATGATAAAATCCCAATTAACCAAATATTTTTGTCCATCAGTGTACATTTGGGAATATGTAAAAAAAAAAGGGGGGGGGGAACAAGTTTAACATATTCAGGGTCATCACCCCTTGTTATGCCTACACTAGGGCCTAACTGCAATAATAATAAAATACTATAAAAAGCCGATAAAGGATAGACACATATACATGTGTATTATATCAGAAAATAGGGTATAATTAACCGCACGGAGAAACATATTAGTTCATACTCATATAATATAAAAAACGGTAATAAAAAGGCATGTTTCTATATCCTGGATCAAAACCAATGTCACAGATTCCAGAATTGTTTAGTTAGAAAGATGACCACATTAGATAAGAGTAATGTGAGTGCAAGAAGTGAAAGTAGAACAAAGCTTTCCATTTTGACATAGATGAAGGTTTCAAACTAGAACATGAACTTTCCACCCAAATTTCCCCGATTAGAAACTTAAAATTTATCATATAAATATTCGCGATTTTTTTAACGAAGGCAGAACGGCGGCGGGACCGAACACGGTCCCCCTGCAGGGGAGGCAGCTCTACATGGGTAAATATGAACCGTTATCTATTATCATTCTTTTGGTCATTTTTCAGACATAGAATTAATTAAAGGACCAAATGGTCCAAAGAACTTAGTATAATGAACAAAGTTGAATATTTTAAATGTTTGTTTTTCTCTCTCTGAATTTTAATACTTTTAGTATTTTGACGTTTGACAATATGGCGATTTCAGCTGATTTTAATAAGAGTTTTATATGTTTCGTTTTAATATTTCTCTATGTTTGGATTTATTTTAATAAACAATGTTATTTTTCGTTTACTGTGTTTTTAACATGTTTAAATGTGGAATTCATCCTCCAAAACCAAGGCCAACCGCTCGGGCCAAAGACCACTTAAACAATAGTGATCTTCACACTATCATTACGGCGGGGCTTAACTGACCCCGCGTAATACCCCCTTATGATTGAATGCAGTTGCATCAATGAAAATATTTTTAAAATTTTGTGGTTCTTGTTCATTTACATAGAACATTAAAATACTGATATGCTCCAAAAAAGTTCCTTTTTTAAATTTACAATATACAAATGAGATAGTTGGAAGCAAAGGGGTATAAGTGATATTTTCGCAAAAAAAAAAAGGAGTTTGGTTCATAATTACATTCTTGAAGCATAATTTTATTTAATGGCAAAGGGGCATATGAGTATGCATTAGGAGTAGATAAAGAGTAATTGTTATAATTTTCAATTACCTATTATTTTCTTATTCAACTGTTTTCTCAATATTGCAAAACTTTCACTTACACTCCTTTGTTTCTAACTGCCTCAAATGAAGGAAAAATTAAATTTTGTTTTCACATCATTGCAAAGCTAGCAATGAGGGTGTCTGCCCTTTTCTCTGCACAAATAAATGATCTTTTAAGAATTCATTAAATTTGTTTTCCATGTAACTGATCATTGTCTATAAGATCAAACTATTGCAGTCTGTATCTATTATAATAAAGTTTAAATTATATTTTACAATAAATACTATACAATATACTTCTTGCTTTCATAACCGAGGTAGTTCTCGTGTATTATCCAAAAATATTTATCTGAAATAGCTCTGCCCTTTTATTTTGGATAACTGTATAGTTAAATGTAGACTTACAACAGATCTAAACAAAAACATTTGGTGGTTATAATTTATTTTGTAGATTGTCACTGTCAACTTTTAAAATATAACTTATTACATCACTGAAAAAAAAGGTGAGTTTTGTCTGACTCAGGAAATAATATTTCAGTTCCCATGCTTCAAATTAATGTAAATGTTTACCACCTTTTACTTATCCAAATTATGATGTTGCTTACTCCAATAATAACAGTAAGTGTAAGAAACCACAATAGATTAAAAGTACTGTATTTAAATAAAAAATAAACAAACTCACTATTTTAAGGAATCACTTCTTTACATATAATAAAAGGAAATGTTTTTACACATGGTATAAAGCAAGTCTTTACTAATAGAAAATTAATTTCATGGTAAATGCTCAGTTGCTTTTTGATTCAGCATTAATGTTACAGGCAAGATAACTTCAACGTATATAGAGAAAAATTTGCGTTTAGATTGGTACTTGCTCAGGTAGCTCAGATGGTAGAGCACTTGGACTAGAAAACCAAGGGTCCCGGGTTCAAGTCCCGGTCTGAGCGTATAATTTTTCTCTTCAAATATGATTTATCCATCATTGAGATGTATGAAATTAATAATAAAAACATCGTAACTTCAATTTGTTTACTTATGTTGCGTTGTAGAGGATTCCTTAACACCGATCATCAATGCATAGTTTTTTAAGGTCTAAACGGAAACAGCCAAAGTCAATGAAATTGTCCTTGCAGTCAATTGTCTGCTGACTTAAAATAATGTTAAAAATTGTAAATAACAAGATATCTCCACACTATCTACCTAAGAGTACTATAATTCCAACTTTACCAACTTCCAGAGCTGGAGAAATGAGTCAGACAGTACCTTGTTAACAGACCATGAAGATTCATGGGAGCTCCACAATTCTTAGTCAATAGCATGAGAAAAGGGCTAGTCCTATATTTTGATAAATTCTTAATACTAATTTTATAGGAGATTTAGTAGCCCTCAGGACCAATCAGAAAAAAACACACCCCTTGATGTGATTTAGTATAATTCCGAGAAAGTATTAATGTATTAATTTAAAAAAAAAAAAAGGAGAAATGTATTAATTTATACTGACTATATGATGTGGTGTGTGTGATAAGTAGGGTCCGGATTTATATGTACTAAAACACCTAAAATATACATGTAAATATGCATTAAAATATCAAATATATTGCACTAAAAAATTAAATATATTGCACAAAAATATCAAATACATTGCACTAAAAATATAAAATACATCCATTAAAAAAAAACAATATTCACTTATCAATTTAACTTACTGATTCACATTTCATTCCTTGCAAAATGATGAAAAACAGTGCATTACCAAGATTTCTCAATGTCTTATGGGGGTTAAAGATTTTCTATTGTCGGACAGAATTAGTTTATATGCTCAAAATGACCTTTCCATGTCAACAGATGTGATAGGGTAATACTTATACACTGGTAGTGACTGCTTGGAATATACCTCTGGCAAAGATTGTCTGATTCCACTTATATACTTGTTTATTGATTGAATCTTCTTCAGTCCTGGGTTTGAGTCCAACACAGCATTGAGTTTACCTCTACTTTTTTTTTTTTCAAGTTTCAACAGGTTTCATTTAAAGAAGAAATTGTGTTGCCAATGAACTGAAGAAACTCGTGTAGGGGTGCACCACCGGTTTTTATACCCTTAATTGCTTTAGAAAGGGACAAATAATGTACATGGACGAAATTGATATTTTGATATGCAGTTTCACATTCAAATGCGCACTTTGCTTCATGAACAAATGCAGTTTGACTGTAATCAATGCTTGTAACTACATCTTTCACTTGATTGAAGTTCCCCTGGTAGAATGACTGTGCAGATAACCAAGTCCCCCATCTTGTGAGAACAGGTTCCAGTGGAAGAAAAACCTGAGGCAGACGATCTTTGTACAACTGTAAATAAGCCAGTGCTTTTAGAACATTTTTTTCTCGTTTGGAATTACTATGTTAACAGATGGGAAGAGAGTGCATATCTCTTCTGCAATATGATGTAATGCATGAGCTTGACATGTGTCATGGATAAGCTTGGGAAAAAATATTCTAAGGGACTGACCATTTTTAAACTTATATGAAGCTGCATCTGTGACTAAACAGGGAACAAACAATACCTCAATATAGGACAAATATTTGTCTCTGATTGGGAAATCGCAATATGTGTACTCTACAAAGAAGGGTATCAGAACAGTTGATATACAAACTTTAAGGTGCAATGGTCAACAGGTAGAGATGCTATAGTCATATGCATGAGCATTTCGGTTTCCCTGTACATATACTACCATGGTTGTTATACTGCAATGTTTAATTATTTCACCACAGCATTCTTTTCCTTTTTCTTTTCCAGAAAGTAGCTACAAAGAGAGATTTGTTTGTACAAAAACTACAATGGAAACCATGAATCCAGCAATAGTGGTAAAAATATTGGCAGATTTCTTCAGCCTATCAGAGGAATACCAAGCCAATTTGATCTTATGAAATTTGATTACATAAAGATGGAATTGTTTGAGGAGACCTAATTGTGGAGGGGGTGCATACACTCATCCATGATGATATATTATCATCTGACAGTGACTTTGGAGATGATACCCCAACATATCACGAGCAACAATTGCCACTTCACGAAAGCAGCAATTCCTCATAGCACCATCACCAAAGAGGATGCAAACCAAATTTCAGGTAGAATACGTGACAGACGCATACAAAATTTTGACAAAGCAACCAAGGGCAAAAATATGGCAACACCGACCCTCCTCCCTTCCAGGATTGGCCATTGATTCGTAACCTTGAGTGCCCTTCAAGACCATTATGACCCTAAAGCGGAAAATAAAGAACAAGACTGTCTTTCAAAAAATTTGAATGTTTGAGGATGCCGGATGCTATTCCTACAAAATCTATTTAGTGTGGTTTAGTTTATTTCTGATCATTGCATCTAAAACTTGGTGATTCTCTATTATTTTTTGCATACTTTCAAATAGTGTTGTTCATGTTACGAGAACTGCTCATACCATTCCCTTGTAAGATATGCACCTTGTAACAATCACTCTCCAATTCAGTAAGCCATAGAAGTCGTTTACAAATCTTCCAAATGTACTGTGGTTGGTTTTTTCTAACACTTTGCATGAGAGTAAATGAAATTTGCTGTGTTCTTCTGGACACAATTTAGCCACTACAAAGTTCTCTGTGTATTGGCCACATGAATCGGTTGTTTCATCTACCGATACCCATATGCAGTTCTCTCCAATGTCTAACCATATTGAAACCAGGAAGGAAGCATATAGCAAAAGTAAATACTTTTTCCTAATGGTGGATTCATCTGGTTTTCTTTAATTAACACAATATTTTTCAAGAAATGATAATATATGTGGTTTATTCAATTTATGCAGTGGAATGTTTACTGGATACAAAAGGTCAGTGGAAAATGTATTAACTTCAAACTGTGATTTCACCTGTGTTAAAAGTAACTGTTGCATGTTTTTACCCTTTTCTTTTACCTGAGATGTGTAGTCATTTTCAAAAGCTGTTCAAGTTTTAATTTTTTGTCATATTTTATATTCTTCTCGCATTCTTGACATACATTACATCACCGTCACTTGAATAGTCATTATTATCTGAAATTGACTAAAAAGGATCAAGTGCATTTATCTTTAGGCATTAATAGCTTAATCTGACAAAACACCACATAAGTTTAGAAGAAAACAGTTAATCCTTCATTCTGTTGACACAACTTTGAGAGACAACTGCCACTTAACTTGAAATAGGAATCTATTATGGTGTCAATGATGTCCAACACACAGATTCATTCGATTTTTCAGTTTGTTCAGAAATATAGATCATTTTTGGAACATAAGGTAAATAAATGCCAAAACATGCATATATCTTTTGAATATGCACTAACACTCAAAATATGCATTTTAAAAAAATCCAGCCCTTGTGATAAAAACTGGAATACAGGATCTACCTCTGCTGTAAGAACAGAGGTGCACATATTTGTAATGTATAAACAAAACTTGGAAAGATTCAGCATCTGTTAATGTAAGTGGTTTTAATGTGTCTGCCACAGATATTGCACTTTTAATGTTTAAAATCCTGGAGAGATAATTATATGAATAATAATATATTCATGCATAGTACATACGGATTCTACTGTCAATATCCACTTAATAAATGTATGGGTCAAAGCATGATCTTCTTTTGAAAACAGTGAAACACTTTTAAATATACAAAAGGAAAATTATTTTAGCCTTAGTAAACTAATTAAATTAATTGTCTGTATCACTTTGTCCTTGTGGCAATCCTCTAATGAGGAAAGTTTTATATAATTAGAAAAAACTAAGAAACATGATGAATTCATCACATAAAATGTAGGGATTGTGAAAAAATCTGCATGGGAAAAACAAAAAGAAACTTAAACATCAGAATGTAGGAATGCCTTAGGAATGTAGAAATTGAGGAAATAGAAAAATCTGTAGTAGCTGCGTCACATTTGGTCAGAAAAGCTCAGAATTTAAGTAAAGGCAAAATTAATGACAATAAGAGAAGTTTAAAGAACTCACAGTTTGGGAAAATAAAAATACATCCAAAAATACAAAGACAAAATAATAAATTTTGAAATTCCCAGTAAAAAAGATTTAATTTGAAGATCCATTGGTCCCTCAACAGAGAGAGATAGAGTAAAGGAATACAACCTGTTCAAACTATCAAATCAACAGTTGACAAGCAAATAGATTTCTTCCTTACCGGTAGTATCTCGAGTATATATTTATAAAAATCTTCAGTCCTCTACCATCTCTTGTGACTTAAAGATGCTACTTTGTCCATGTGAACTTTCAATTCTTGTAGATCTCATTTCTACAGTCATATACACATTCCAAAATGTAAATTTCCATGACTTTTTAGCTATTCTGTTTCAATGCTCCACACTCCTAAAAGATTAGAGTGGATAAATTTGGCACAAACATGTCACTTGGACTCAGTTCTGACAAAATTATCCAAATTTTAGATGAGCCTTTATTGGAAAATATTAGAAATTGTGATTGTGAGATAGATAATGATGAAAAAGTATATGACAATTTTGTGGATAATAAGCAAAAGAAAAGCAATAAAAGTGATAGAGAAGAAAGTACATGCTTGGGTTCCTGGCTTGAAGGATTAACAAGATCAAAAACAGGGTGACATTGTCATCCAGATGTATTTACACCATTTCAACCTTATAGCCACCTTACTATTTACTGGTGGTGTAATAATCATAAAGAATTATTAATTTGTAAAGAAAAATTAATGCCTGAACTGGCATTCGAACCCGAACTTCTGACTTTGTATGTCATTGTGCTATCCATTACAGTAATGGCTTCCGGTGCAAGCATCAATTTTCCTTTCCTCTTGTATTTATTTTCTAAGTCTGAGGCAGCTACCCATTATTATTACCAATGGGATCAGACAGCTTCTAATTCAATAAGACATTAATGGAATTTATACAATTATTATAGCCAGTGAAGCATTTTATAAAATTGGGAATATAATGGCACTATATACCGACTTTAAAAAAGGCATATGATTCAATTAAGAGGGAAAAGTTATGTGGTATCCTTCTGGAGTGGGAATTCCTAAAAAGTTAGACTTATACGAATGTGTCTAAATGGCACAAAAAGTAGGGTGCGTGTAGGCAAACGGTTTTTGGAAATTCACAATGGGTTAAAGCAAGATGATGCACTATCTCCTCTACTATTCACTTTTGTGCTAGAGCATGCCATGAAATCTTTAGAGGATAAAGAAGGCCTACAACTCAATGGTATAAATAAGTTGTTAGTCTATGCTGATGATGTAGTATTACTGGCAGATAGTGATGAGATACTAAGGGTCAACATGCACACACTATTGAGCAACACTAAGAAATTGGAACTGGAAGTAAACATCAATAAAACTAAATAATGTTCATGCCTAGAAATACATTATATAATGGAAATGAACAGTTAATGACAAATAAGGGAAATTTTGAAGAAGTGACTGAATTCAAATACCTAAGAACAATAATTACAAATAGAATTGAGATGCACAAAAAAATTAAACATAGGCTCAATTCTGGAAATGCAGGATGATATGCTTTACAGGGACTCTTGTCGTCCCAACTCCTTTCAAAAAAGTATTAAAATGGAAATATATAAAACTGTTATTCTCCCAGTTATATTATATGGGTGTGAAACATGGGCTCTTACTCTAAGGGAGGAAAGAATATGAGATTTATAAGTATTTGAGAATAAAGTTCTTACAACATTTTTAGACCGAAGAGAAATAAACAGACAGGTGAATGGAGAAAACTACATAACAGTGAGCTACATGAACTTTATACGAAGCCAGATATAATAAGAACAGTTAAGTCTCATAAACATCGATAGGCAGGACATGTGGCACGAATGGGGAATGAAGAGGTGCATAGAAGCTTCTTATAAAAAAATCAGAGGGAAAACATCCAGTTGATAGACCAAAAGTGAGGAGGGAGAATAATATTAATCATGATTTGAGGGAAGTAGATTATACTGGGTATGATTGGAAAACATTATCTGAGGGTAGAGATGTATGGAGAGCTTATGTCCATGCGGTCATAAACCTACAGGTTTGATAGAGTCAGTGCGTTAGTTAGTGAAGCTTTTTATTTTGAAGTTATAATTAAATCTTAACATTCCCTATGATGGATAAATGAATAATAATAGCAAAAATTTCAAAGTATCCCTGCTCCATCATCAGTTGGTACAGACTGATGATCTTTAAGTTGTTAGCACCGGATGTCAACTCCTGCTCCCTCTTTTTGTGGTCCAAAGAAGTTGCATATTAAATTTCTCTCCCCGGGAATTTCAAAATCTATGATTCTCTCCTTATCCTTCTGTATGTAGATATTTTCTCCACATGGTAAGTTCATTTGTATTTTCTATTTTAATAATTTGGTTTTAACATATATTGTATGTTTTACTAAGATGATAGCAGACTCAAATTATTTATTACGTAGGGCCTCATAATGTTCTCTATTATATTTTCATAATAAAATCTTCATTACCTGATACTTCTGAAAAATCACAAAATGACACACTGCATACTCCTCATCTTTGGATTCCGACAGCTGGAATGTACTGTAAACACCATGCTATCTACTTCATATAAGAAACAGAAATTCACAGTTGAAACCTGTTGTCCAGTAATTAGCTGGATATTAACAATATAGCAGACAGATACATACATACATATGTAGTTAACTTCATAAACTGTTCTCATTTAATTATATTTTAAAAGTAGTGAAAATATATGAATACTATAACACAGAAAAATATTAAAAATGAGTAACAGAACTTTAATATCTGTAAAAGACTTTATCAATACACTGTACATACCATTGACATGACTATAGCAAAAGCAGTAATGTTAACTCTCAATGGCAATATTACAATACATATCACAGCAATATATAACTCAATCTTCTACAACACTAAATGCTGTATATTAGCATGACAGCCCTTCTGTAATGGCAAGGCAAAAAAGCTCTCAAAGGAAGGGAAGTATATAACTGACGGTTTTACTTTCTGCCTTTTCTAGGTGTCAAGAATATTTCAAAATTCAAAATATAAAACATCTTGGTTCTTTGGTAATATAAAGCAAAGTTGATCATGAAACAAACATTTTTATTTGGGTTTGAGATTCTTTTACATGGCACATAAATAATCTACTTGAAACTGTTTTAATTTTTACACTAAATAAATGGAAATACAATAAAACACAAAGCCTATTTAGGTTGTATCTTTGAAATTGTTCAATATCTTCCATTATTGTAACTACAGAGAAAAATTTGCATTGAGTGGGATACGAACACAATGTCCAATTTTATATGTTGGCACTTAAATATTCTACTTGGAACTGTTTTAATTTATACATAAATAAATGGAAATACAATAAAATACAAAGCGTTTTTAGATTATATCTTTGAAATTGTTCAATATCTTCCATTATCGTAACTAGAGAGAAAAATTTGCATTGAGTGGGATACGAACTCAATGTCCAATTTTATATGTTGGCACTTAAATATTCTACTTGGAACTGTTTTAATTTATACATAAATAAATCGAAATACAATAAAACACAAAGCGTTTTTAGGTTATATCTTTGAAATTGTTCAATATCTTCCATTATCGTAACTAGAGAGAAAAATTTGCATTGAGTGGGATACGAACTCAATGTCCAATTTTATATGTTGGCACATAAATATTCTACTTGGAACTGTTTTAATTTATACATAAATAAATGGAAATACAATAAAACATAAAGCGTTTTTAGGTTATATCTTTGAAATTGTTCAATATCTTCCATTACTGTAACTAGAGAGAAAAATTTGTATTCAGTGGGATATGAACTCACAATCTCAAATTTTATATGTTTGCACTCTACCACTATGCTACTAGACATACCTATAGGAGCAAACTCAAATTCCTCTCTTTCATAATTAATTGACATTATGGCAAAACCCTATTGGCTTCTTGCAGTGGAAGCTTCTGCATTAAGTCTTGTTGAAAACAGTTTCATTACTTACAGGGGACTCTAAGATTAAAGTAAGAGAAAATTGTGCTTGCAACTAGAGGTATTGAAATTCATCAGAGAACATTTTTTGACAACTCACCTCTTCACAAAAAAAACATGAATTTATGAGGTGAGTTGTCAAAAATTGTTCTCTGATGAATTATACCTCATGATGTTTACTTCTCAACATTAATTTAATATAACTAGAGGTATGTCTGTCCCACACCATAGCCGAGTGGTTAAGGCAAGAAGCCTTGGCGCAGAGCTGTGGGTCTTGTGCTGGTTCGAGTCTCCGGGGAAGAAATTTTCTCATGGAATTTTGGCCAGCATGGGATCGGTGCCCATCCAGCATCATGAGGCATTTGGGTAGCTATAATAAGTAGTGACTCCAGCTTGAGAAGACCAGCTATAACAGCTGGGGGACCCAATATGCTAACCACATATCTCTACACTGGCTCGATGATCATCTATCTCTGTGATTTACACATCTGGATGTGAGGCCAACAGCCGGCTGGTATGCCAAGGGCCTTCTAGGCCTGTCGCTCTTGGAGTTGGAGAGGTATGTCTAGTCAGCTCAATGGTAGAGCACCCTGCACATGAAGCTGAAAATCTTGGGTTCAAATCCTAGCTCAGACAAAAAAATCTTCTCTCTACAGTAGAGCCGGTATAAAAATCGGAAGCGAATCACACAATGGCTTTTGATCAGTTGACTAGTTGCTTCACTAATAGTAGTTGTCGTCAAGAACAGAAACACTTCACATTTACAGATGATGTTACGGTATTGCCAAGTCTACCCTCATACTATTACCATTGTTCTCACACTCTTTTTCGAAATAATCTGTAACGTTAAGAATAGTTTCTCTGGTTTGCAAATTGATAGTCAACTCCTTCGCGGCATTATGATGCTTAAATTCACAGATAACACCACACTGTAATAATATTCCAACTGATTCGTGCACCACACAAGACCATACTGACTTGACAACGTAGCTTTGTGTTGTAAACCATAGGCAGTGGTCCCACCGAAAATCACATAGGTATGGTCACTCCGGATTTTAGAATGGCTTGACTCTAGTTATGTTAATATTGGCCTCTATATATATATATAAAAATACTGGTAATTTATATATTCTTTTCATAATTAGCTGCTATTACAGCTCACCATAATGGCTGCTTGCAGTGGAAACAACCTCACTGACTTGTCATCACTTCAATACTTATGGGGACTCAAGAGATTAAGAGAGAGAGGAGTTTGTGAGGTTTACAAAACTAACTGGAACCTTAATAAGATTTATAATCTTATTACCTATATTATGGGAACACTTTCTTGCTCCTGGAGGTTAGCCTGAGTAGTCAATGATAGACCTCCAGGGCAAATTTTGTCTCAAATTCTGGCTCAGGCGCATATTTTTCCATCTAGTTATGTTAATTGTGTTGTATTTTATCTAATACTCTTTAACAGTTCAGGCCATTGGGATCATAATTCAAATATGGGCATGAAAGAGCCAAAACATTTTATTTAAAGGCCACTTTTTTCAGATTCTTTTAATATATTTACATGTGTATAGGTCGCGTGCGTGTATAGGTCGCATCCAAGTTTTGTGATAATAAATTGGGGAAAAAATATTTGTCTTATATTTTTGCTAAGAAGCAGTGCAAAAGACAGAAGTAAGCCTACACCATTTTTAAATCTGGCAATGTTGTAAATTCCAAAGCTTGTTTTGCTGGCTATGTAACAGTACATTCAAACTGTGGCTCAGTCATTATTTCAAGGATAAAAGGGACGGTCAGTTGGTAGGTACGGGATTCATTGTCATTCCTGTTCACTGTGTATAAACATGGGTCCGTGCAGAGCAAGTTATACCTCCAAATTCAAGCTACAAGTGATGCACTATGTATCTTTAAAACTGCTGGCATTGGAGACAATCAATATCAAATACCCGGAGCCTGAATGGCTAAGGATATACACAGTTGGCTCACAAATACATGGTTATACAAATGCAGGAGCAGGAATATACAGCTCCATCTTTTCCTTTTATAAACCCATTGGGTCACACAAAACAGCATAAGATGCAGAAATTGAAGCCATACGAACTTCACTAAACCAACTTCTATTGCATCTTAAAAAAATTTCGAAGATTGTTATTCTGGGTGACTCAAGATCCGCCATAGAATAAATTGTTGCAATTGAACCTGCTGCATGACTGGAGATACATGACTGCCGTAAGACCCTGAACAAACTGAAATTAGCAAAAAAGAAAGTTGTATTGCATTGGATCCCTGGGCATTGTCAGATTTTCGGCAATGAACAAGCAGATACATTAGCAAAGAAAGCCGCCATGCTACCCAACTGCTTCAAATCAGAGACATGATACCATTCCTCTAAACTCTACATAAAGAAGCAGATGAAGATACAATATCTCATGAAGTTAGAGACAAACAACGCAACAAAGCCCTGGAAGACCTCCATATATAACATACCTGACCGGCCAAGACAAGAACCTGTTGCGAAGTTCTGCCTCCAAACTGAACACGATATTCTTGCCAAACATCTGTCTCGCTTTGGAATTCTTCAAGCGCCCACCTGCAATCTCTGTAACCTTGATGAAGATATGGACAGGGAACACTTAATGCACTGCCCGGCTCTTAGCAGTACAACTGAGACCGGAAAATATTGGGAAGCCAGAACCATGATTATGAATCAGATGAACAAATGATGTTATGTCAATGTTCGAAGGCCATTAGATAAAATTTAAAAAAAAAATAAAGTGATGCACTATGCAGCAGAACACGGAAATAGGACAGCAGGAAGAAAGTTTGATGTGGACAAAAAAAATGTATGATGGTGGATCCAAACAAAACATGCACTTGAAAACACATCAGAACATCGACAATATTTCCACGGAAAGAAAACAAAATATCCACAGTTAGAAAGAGTTCTCCTGGATTATGTACAGAAAACAAGGGCAGATGTATTTTCTGTATCTGTCGAAATGATACAGTTAGAAAACCTTCAGATAGCTAAGAATATGGAAATCCAGTGCAATGAATTTAAGGCAACTTACGGATAGGCAAGCCAATTTATGACACATCACAACCTTGTAATTATGTGGCGTACATTAATTGTGTAGAAACTTCCTGACATGTACCAGTTATCTAGTTATTTCATGTATAAGCCACACCCTAATTTTGAAACTTAATTTTAGGTAAAAAAGTGCAGCCTATACACGTGTAAATAGGGTATGTACTGTAATCTTCAACATGGGACCCACAACTTTATGTCTCTTCTGAAGGTAGCCATACTCAGGATATCTGTCCTCAAAATTTAATTTGAACCCATGAACCCCAGAATCAGAGGTGAACATGATAAGCACTAGTCCACCAGAACTTATATGTAAATTGTAGCCTATAGTTCCATGTCTTCTTCTTTTTTTCCCCATGGCACAACAGGCCTGGAAGGCCCTTGGCCTATCAGCTGGCTTCCCATCCACATGTGCTAATCAATGAGGGAGATGATCATCCAGCCAATGTAGGAGTGACATGTGGTTAGCATGTCAGGTCTCCCAGCCGTTATAGCTGGTCTTCTCAACCTGGAGTCACTACTTATTGTAGCTATTCAAATTCCTCACGATTCTCGGTGGGTACCAGTCTCATACTGACCGAGATTTCACGAGAAAAATTTTTTCCCATAGAGACATGAACTAGCACAAGTCCCATAGCTCTGTGCCAAGGCATCTTGTCTTAACTACTCAGCTAGGCACAGGACTACGATTTCTATTAGGTCTAAGAAATTTTCCATTTAATGCATTCACGACAAAAGTCAAAGAAGCATTGCTGGTCAATACTCCCTATAGAATGGACTAGTTTTACAACATTAATGTATAATTTGAGACTTGAAAGCAAATGTAAATTTTTTTTGCCCAATGGGTTGCTGGCCCAGAGGGGTATTATTGTGGGGTTCCCACTAATGTAGCACTTCCTCTACATTAAGGTGATGTGGTTATACCGCCAGTATTCGGTCATTCTTCACCATATACAAAACTACCAGAACAACTGGAAAGCCCATCTTCAATTAATGCCGTCTCATAGAATTCCAAAAGCCATACGCTAAACCAAGGCAAAAGATTGCTGGGACGTCCAAAAAAGCGCTGGATGGAAAATTCCTCTTTGAGATCGTAACAGGCCACACGGCCTAATACTTGCATGGATGATGATGATGATAATATATAATTTGTTGATATTTATATGCATGTATGATTATGCCTTATATAAACATATGTATATGGAAAATTTTATTTTGAATAGAAAAATATATCATATTTGAAGAGAAAAATTATACGCTCAGACCGGGACTTGAACCCAGGACCCTTGGTTTTCTAGTCCAAGTGCTCTACCATTTGAGCTACCTGAGCAAGTACTGATCTAAACGCAAATTCTTCTCTACATACGTTGTAATATATGTTTTTATTATTCATTTCATACCTGTCAATGATGGATAAATCATATCTGAAGAGAAAAATTATATGCTCAGACTGGGACTCGAACCCAGGACCTTTGGCTTTCTAGGCCAATGCTCTACCAACTGAGCTATCTGGGCGAGTTCCAATCTAAATGCAAATTTTTCTCTTATATACGCTATTAATTCCCGCGCACCAAATGCTATGAATCCTTTGCTTCTATCTTGCAAATGGCAGCTTCTTTATTAAGAAGACATTTATTTGGGAATTACATTATATTGTAAAGCCAGCATGGCTTCTTTCGATGTTTTTATTATTGATTTCATACATCTCAATGATGGATAAATCATATTTGAAGAGAAACGCTCCACGCTCAGACTGGGACTCAAACCCAGACCTTTGACTTTCTAGGCCAATGCTCTACTGACTGAGCTATCATGAGCTATAGTAAGAAAAATATATGCCTGAATCGGGATTTGAACACGATGTCTCTACCCAATTCTGGTATATATTTTTCTATATTTCAATTAATATTGGGAAGCCATGACTGAAGAAGGACATGATTTTGTCTGAAACCGTCGGTATCAAAGAAGTTTGAAAATGTATGAGGTGAGTCGATTAAAATATGTTCTCCACTCACTATTAATAAATATATTTTTCTCTTCAAATAAAATTTGTCATTTAGTGAGAAATGATAAATTTATTATGTATTATGGTAAAATCAAATGTTTCCTACCTCTCCTCATACAAATCTTCTAAGTAGATCGCGATTTTGAGACCACAACGGTCTCATCTTCAGTACTATTTTGGCGACTGAAGATGATACCGTTATGGTTTTGAAATCGCGATCTACTTACAAGATTTGTATGAGGAGAGGTAGAAAACATTTGCTTTTACCATAAATTAAACCTCACAGTGATTAATTCCTGTAAAAGTTAAATTATTATGTATTGCTTCAATCTATCGATAAATTTACAACACAGAATCCATGGCTTATGTTTGCTTCTGAAGAAAATCACACTCTGGATTTAACACTAATTAAGTTTTAATTTTCACATCTTGGATTCAGAGATGAATATAGTGGCCATAAGACTACCAGGGCAATGCAAAACAATCACAACATGCAAAATTGTTAACTGGAAAACAGTAGGAGCATAAAAAAAAACACCGGATATTTTAAATGTAAACAAAGAAGCAAAATTGTTCAGATCATCTCAATACTCTCTCTACAAAATAACAAAAATAAGGTTCATCGGTCCACCGATAGAAGTAAGAAGAAAACCGCCAAGAAACGACATAACACCGGTCGACCAGAGGCTACTGACGATGGAGATAAGCTCCAAAACTGCAGTATAGAATAAAAAGGATATGAGGTGAGGTAATAAAAACATTAATTTAATTCTTAACAAAAATAAAGTTCATGATTTGAGTAGTCCTCATTTTTAGACATTCTCCATTAGTTAAAAGATGACCGTAAAAATATTCATACATTGTAATGCAGTTCTCCAAATTAATTTCCCTTTTTTTAATTGAAATATTTTTACTTTTGCATTTACAGATTGAAATTTATTAAAAAAACTTACTAAGTCTAAACATAATATGGTTTATGGTGAAATTAAATGTCTCTTACCTCTCCTCATATAAATCTTCTAAGAAGTACTTAGAAGATTTATATGAGGAGAGGTAAGAAACATTTAATTTCACCATAAATTAAACCTCATAGTGATTAATTCCTAAAACAGTTAAATATATGATTTAACTCAATTGAATACTTGTGAAAAAAAAAACACACGCACATATCAAGGCAGAAAGTCACAAAACCGTGTCATAATACTACCCCAATCCAGTTTACATACATACATAGATATATATAAATATTATTCTATTTTATAAATAAAAATATTGTGTAATTATTATGAGATCATATATGATTTCAACCTAAAGTTACAATTACTATATGTTCTAAATGCCAAAAACATAAAATGTGGTAACATCATAAAAAGCTTCTCTTGAGGATAAAATGTCCTGTATCAATGGTTTTCAGTACAAAGATGTCACAATGTAAAATAAATTTGAGGTAACGTTATAAAAAGCTTATCTTGAGATAAAATATCCTGTATCAATGGTTTTCAGGACAAAGATATCACAATGTAAAATAATTTGAGACTTTAGAAATGGTTATTTTATAAATGTTTTTAGTTAACATGCCAAATATAAGAATAAGGAAACATTGGTATTCAATTTTTTTTTAATGAAAGGTGAATCTTCAGGAGTTCTCTTCTGAATTTTTTTATTGTTTCTAAAGTAATTTTATTACTTTTTAAGACTAGATTGAAAAATTGCCTTTCTTCACACATTTAAAAAAAACAATATTTTTTGTTAATTTTCCACTAACTTAAATTTGGCAATAAACATTTAAAGGCAAAAGTGGCAGAATTAACAGTATTTATATAGGAATCTACTCGTTCTTCAGTCAGTAACATAAAATAAGCTTGCTTTACCCTATGAAAATTCCTGGTATATATTTTAAAGTGGACTCTCTTGGGGGAGATCCAGTTTGGACAAACGAGTGAAGAAAAATCTCCATTTTTCTGTTACCTAAGAATAAACCTGGCATATCCATTCCACACTTAACACTTTGCCTTCTGAGCTACTTGGCTCATAATAAATTTAAATATCAGTATTAAACAATACAAATTTAATAAGAAAATAAAATTTTCATTAATATTGAAAAGAAGTAACATGATGAAGTTTATTTTAATTAATAGTTGAGTTAGATTAATGAATGAGTTGGAGAAAATGCTTTAACATCTCACCTCATAAAGTTGCATGTCTTCACGATACAAGTTTCAAAAGTATAGTTTTATTTCCATCTTCAGTCAAATTCCAACTGAAGATGGAAATAAAACTATACTTTTAAAACCGGTATCGTGAAGACATGCAACTTTATGAGGTGAGAAGTTAAAATATTTTCTCCAACTCATTCATTAATGTAAATACCTCATAGTGTTACTTCCTACTTTGATTTTGATTAAATTGAGTTAGAATTTAGCACCTCACTTCATTATTGTATGTAGGTAGCTAATACTTTGGAGTTAACAACAAAGTTGTTCTCCTTCTAGCTTCCCAATACTTGGATGTCACATCTTGTTCATTCTGAAGAGCTACACAGTTTGTTAAATGTTCTCTGTCCATTACCACACCTTGAGAACATAATATACACTCAGGAGACATCAACACACCAATTCTATGAAGATGTTCTCCTAAGCAGTCATGTCCTGTAGTAAGCCTCAGTATATAGTCCGAGATCCGGCTGCAAGATTACTACGTTCGAGTGTATGAACAAAATCAATTTTCTTCATAAAATTGTGAATAACTGAATACATTTTTGCCGAGTTACCTATTAAAATTCGGCCGCCAGTATGTTTAATTAAAATGTAATTATTAGATAATTAATACATAATATAAAAATATTGTTCCCTCGCAGCGGGAAGTAAAACCACTGCCCTTTATGTATACTATGTACAATGTATATACAAAAATATATCCAAAAGGTAGTGTTAATATACATTATACGAAACAAATCACAGCATTTTAAATCAACTGAACTTTATTTGAAACAATATAAAACAATAAATATGTACTTCAATCAATGGTAAAGAGAAAATTTTTTGCCTCAATATTAATTTAATAAATATGTACTTACTGCCATTTTATTACTGATTGGCGTTACAGCCTGCTGTAGCCGCGAGGATGTTTACAGCCAAAACTTTTCAAGCTCTATACATCGATTTCTGCGAACTGGATTATAATTTACGTTAATAACAAGTGAATCAAATTATTTCGAATAAATAAATATATATTTTAATTAAACATACTGGCGGCCGAATTTTAATAGGCAACTCGGCAAAAATGTATTCAGTAATTCACAATTTTATGAAAAAAATTGATTTTGTTCATACACTCGATGTACGTAGTAATCTTGCAGCCGCATCTTGGACTAATAGCAACTGCAGATTTTCGTGGTAGTATCAGAATTATAGATGGATTTTCTAACAGTATTTTTATATTTCTGTTTCTAACTTTTTCAATTAAGTTGGAATTATAATTATCATTAATTTATTTAATGGTTTATTTTACGAAGTTTATTTTGAGGTTCTTTTAATCATTATGATTAATTTATTTTCTTTGTAATTCTTTTAATTGATTCATAAGAAAATGCATTTGTTACTTTCTGCTTAATTTTACACCCTTTATTTGTAATTATATACTTCATAATTGTAGATTTCTCGAAAACATGTTTCAATACTCCTGCATATAACCTTCAGCTCCATCTAACAAATTCAACAATTAGATGGATCTGAAGATAACACGCAGAAGTATTGAAACATGTTTTCGGGAAATCTACAATTATGAGGTGAGGTTAATTCAAACTCAATTGTTAAGAAAAGAAAACTTAATATTGTGGAAACCACAAAATAACAATTAATATAAATACAAAAAGTAATGAATTAGATAAAATAAAGTGATCCCATTACAGGCCTCAGGAGGCCCTAGAGGCTTTAAGAGGTTAAGGTTTATCTCACCTCATAAAATTGTGTGTTTTCACGACACTCGTTTCAAAAGTAAACTTTACTTCCATCTTTATTCAAACTCCAACTGTCAAAATTTTGCCATCCTGGAACACATAGAAAATTAAAAAAAACTTAACAAATTCTATATTACATTACCACCTTAACAAATTTAGTTTGGATAATCTACCAATAACTAATAAAAAAGTATAGTAAAAAATCTGGAATTTATTAAATTAGTTTTAATGACTGCAAGAAAGTATATATTGGAAAAATTAAAAGGAATTTAGAAACTTGTACAAAAGTGCACTTTATAAATATTAAAAAACAGTGAAATTGAAAAATCGGCAATTGCGGCTCATAGTTTGCTAGAGAATCACAAAATTGGAAGAGAAACTAAACTTTTAAAATATTTAGAGAAGCCTTTGGAATTAATTTGGGAAAAGATACATTCAGAAGAATAAATATAGAGCCATGAATTTTGAAATTCCCAATGAGAATAATTTGATCTCCAAAGCGCATCTAGTCGTGCGAGCACTTCGGACAGCAACAACGTGGCTTTCTGCCTTCTGGTAGATGCCTCTATGCGGTGAACAGTTCTTGCATACATTATCGTCCTCTCTCCAGCTCCAAGCGTTCAGTGTTGTACCTGCACGTTAAACAAGAGATAGCGTTGGGGTTAACCCTCGCTTCTTTGTCAGGGAGTGAGACGTAGAGAGTCGGTGCTCTTAATGCACTTGTGTGACCCGCGTTTAAGTACTTAGGAAAATTTTTGGACCAAAGAGAGATGGACAGACAGGTGAATGGAGAAGACTACATAACAATGAACTACATGGTCTTTATAGGAAGCCAGACATAATAAGAACAGTTAAGTCTCGTAGACTGCGATGGGCAGGACATGTTGCACGTATGGGGAATAAAAGACTTGCATGGAAGCTTCTTGTAGGGAAGCCAGAGGGAAAATGCCCAGTTGGTAGACCAAGAATGAGATGGGAGAATAACATTAACTATGATTTGAGGGAAGTAGATTATACAGGGAATGATTGGAAAGCATTAGCTCAGGATAGGGATGTATGGAGAGCTTATGTCCGCACGGCCATGAACCTATGGGTTCGATAGTGCCAGTGAGTGAGTGAGTAAGTAAGTAAGTTCATAAAATCGATGCCAGATGGCAGTTCAGAAGATGGTGTTAAATGGCACAATTTCAACAGTTGGAGTTTGACTGAAGATGGAAGTAAAATTTATTTTTGAAACCGGTATTGTGAAAATATACAATTTTATGAGGTGAGAAATTAAAAACATTTTCTCCAACTCATTTATAAATTGTAAATACTTCAGTGTGTTACCTCCCACTTTGATTTTGATTAAAAAGTTAAGGTTTATAATTTGTATTTCAACAGTATTATTCCACTTTTCTAATTGCGACATAATACTTTTGATTTTTTTCCCCTTTATAGTATATTTCTCTAACTTCAAATATAAAATAATTAGCATATTTTGCGTCACATAGAAAATAAATAGCATTTTTATTTTGATTCATGCAGAAAACAGTGTTAAAAATTAAATTGCACTTAAGACCAAAATAATGAATATTTCTTTTAGAAAATGTGGCATATATTACATTAGGCTCAAATGGTTATACCATATGATATTTACTTCCTCCATAATTTCATCTAAATAATTATTATTCAGTCTATTGTTTTACTTTATTTTCAAAGTAAAACTTATATAGCTCTCATGCATAAACATATATCTTCCCTTTGAGTACTTTGAAATATACCATTCTAAACAGCACATACAGTTCTAAACAATGAACAAAAAGCTTAAGTCTTACTTGGAAAAAGAAGCATTTTGCTCCTCTGATCTTTGGTTAGTAAAATGATATGTACATATTGAATACATTAGAGCACAGTGAAGTGAAGGACACACAGTTGTGATGCAGATCATGACTAGACTGTTCCAGCTGAGAAGAGTACAGCAATGTGTCCCTACAGATGTCGATCTGCATGAAGATGTCTTGGAGATGCAATTTCAGACTTAGAGCTGTAAACCATACATTTCATATGAGTTTAACATTTTAAGAGAAGAATATTTTTTTTTTTTTTTTTTTCAAATGCCCCATGTTTGTCTTTCGACATTCTGGTTTCTCTCCTGGCATGGCGTACTTGTAACCCACTTCTGAGGTTGGGGCGCCTGGAAGGCGGGGTTACGTTGTCCCGATGATATGATGGGTGATGATGATAATGGTGCGCCAGGAGAGTCCTAATCCTTAGCTTAACCTAAGATGAATATGAATGATGATTGCGATGGCCATATGATTTCGGGGACCATTTGGGCCTTAAAGTTTCCCTGACATTTGTCTTACAGGTGAGGAAAAACCCCGATAAAAACCTCACCCAGAAAAACTGTCCCGACCGGGGATCGAACCCGGGCCCGCTGCGTGGCAAGGCAGCACGCTACCCCGACACCACAGCGGTGGACTAAGAGAAGAATATAAGATTGCAAGAAAAATGCAGTACATTGGACTATAAAATTTGAAACTATATTAAAAAACTGCAGAATTTTATGAATTAAATTTGGGAATTTTTAACAGTACGAGGTTCAATTCATAAGAATTAACTAAATCGTTATTATTTCATACCTCATACTTCTATGTTTCTTTAAACACAGCACTGCAGTATTGGCGACTCCTTGTCACCATCGTCAGCAGTTTTCACGACTGTCAATTTTTTCTTTTGTTGATAATTATCCAAACTGCCATCTGATGTTCTTTTTAAGGAATCATTTTCTAAACTGCCATCTGTTGTATTTTTGAAGAACTTTGTAATCAAGCTCGGTTCGTCTGGAATTTCAAAGTTCATGGTTCTAGTATGGTTTTTTTGAATATATATATTTTTTTTATATATTAAAAAACCATACTAGAACCATGAACTTCAAAATTACAGACGAACCGAGCTTGATTACAAAGTTCTTCAAAAATACAACAGATGGCAGTTTAGAAAATGATTCATTAAAAAGAACACCAGATGGCAGTTTAGAAAATAATTCCTTAAAAAGAACATCAGATGGCAGTTTGGATAATTATCAACAAAAGAAAAAATTGACAGTCGTGAAAACAGCTGACGATGGTGACAAGGAGTCGCCAATACTGCAGTGCTGTGTTTAAAGGAACATAGAAGTATGAGGTATGATATAATCATGATTTATTTAATTCTTATCAATTTTACTTTATTTTAAAAATTGAATATAGAATTTTGTTTAACATTTTAAAAAAAATTATTATCAATACTTCTTCAAATATTTATTTATATCATAATTAATAAATGTTCACATTCTGAATCCTTGTTGTCCCTCTCTATGGATGACAATCAACTGTTTTTTCCAATGAATCTTTCTCGCATATAGAATTTTAGTGAGGGATAGAAAAAAGAGGCATCCATGGATAATTGTTTGGAAAACCACAGGATCAAATAGGACACAAAATTATTGAAAAAGGTTGTTAAAGTTAATGTAACTATCAGTTTAATCAAAATTACAGTGGAACTAATCATTATTGGAAAAAATCATAATTTATTTAAATTTCAAACCTTTTAAATTCCTACTGTGCATGAAGTGTATTAACTACTTATTTTAGGAATTCTCACTATGAGGTATATTCATTAAGGTAGAATTTTTATCACTCACCTCATATTGTTCTTCTTATTTGACTATAAACTAGTTTCGGAACATAGTTCCTGTTCCGTCCTCAGTATCATCACGACCGTTGCTCTTCAAGATGATAGAACAAAGGACGTGACGATACTGAGGATGGAACAGAAACTATGTTCCAAAACTAGTTTATAGTCAAATAAGAACAATATGAGGTGAGTGATAAAAATTCTACCTTAATGTATTAACCTACTCTATTTTACATTGATTGTTAAATGTTATAGTTCCTCACAATCACCTAATGATATTATATTATCAGCATTTGTAAGCTCTCTTTATCCTCTAAAGATATGACTGCATGCCCTATTTCAAAATTGAATAGCAGTCAGTGCAGATACTGTATCTCCTTGTTTTAACCCACTGTAAATTTTAAAAGTATCTGAAAACTTCTTGTCTACCAGCACCCTACTCCTTGTGCCGTTTAACACATTCAAGTAATTTGAAAATACAATAGGCAGTAACATTATGAGGTTTTACTTAATAAATAAATTTGGCCTGAATTATTTTTACCTCATACAGTTGTAGATGTATGTTTCAAAGCATGTTTGCTCCATCTTCAGTTGGTATAGACTGATTTTTCCCAAGTTGTTGGCACTAGATTATGACTCCTGCTCCCTCTTTCTGTGGTCCAAAGAACTTGCTAATTAGATTCCTCTCCCCAGGAATTTCAAAATTCATAATTCTCTCCTTGCTTCTGTATGTAGATTTTTTTCCATATGGTGAGTTTGAGTTTTCTGTTTTAATAATTTTGTATTTACATCTATTTTGTGTTTTTCTGACCAAACATGAGCAGCTACTGCAGATTTTTTTACTTTTTTTTTACATTTCTTATGTATTCTTTAGTTCTAGTGGTTTCCTTTCATATATATCATCACAATCTGCACATTTTATTTTATATATTCCTGATTTTTATTATCACCAATCTTTTCACTTTTGTTGGTTTTTATTATTTATTTAGGCTATAATAATTCTTTGGTGCTAATCTGATATTAAATTTTTCAAAAAATCTTTTGGAATTTATTGTGTGCCCATGGGTGATATGTAAATTTTTGTATTTTACTTCCTTTGGTTTTTCTATTTTAAAAGTACTTTCATTTCTTAATTGTTGGTACTTATAACATTTTTTGTGTACCATTTTCTCCTCAAAACCATTTTCTTTTGCCACTTCAATTATTTGTTTTTTTTCTCTAACTTGTAATTTTCTCTGTTCAGGGGTATATTCACCAATCTATGCAACAGGCTACTGAAAACTGTCATTTTGTGTGAAATATGGTTAAATCCAGTTGATTTAGGGTCGAATGTTTGAATGCATTAGACAGTTAAAGGCGTTCTCTGCTGAGAAAGTTTTATCCAAATACATTTTGCTTACTCAGAAATCTATTCATGCGATATTAATTGTAAGCTACCTGACGAGGTACCTTAAGATCATAGCTCAAGATAGAAACTTATTGTGAAAATCCCGAAGGGAACCGATGTAGTTTGAAACCTTTGCAGCTTTATCCAAGATGTCAGACCTTGAAGACTTCAATCATGTTTTCGGAATACGCGGAGAAGAGGAATTTGATAGAGTCTACTAAAGAATTCAACTGGAAGAACAGGAGAATCGGTGTAATATTGCGCGATGCAGACATCGTTATATACGGTATTATTTGCGGGACGCAAGCGTAAATGCGTTCCTCTATAGCAGACGAAAATAACGGAAGTGGTTTTATCGCTGAGAATTCTGGGTAATTCATTGCCAATATTACAAAAACGTCAACTTTCATGCATGACCGGTAAGTCGGCTGTTAATTCGATCTTAGCAATTGCTCACGGTGAGTCAGCTCACCAGTGATTGGAAGTAATTTGAGTAGAGACTAAGTATTTGCATGCGGCCCTTAATGTAGTTATCTACGTGTGGATCTTTTCTATGAATGCCAAATTCTATTTTCTTTTTTTTTCCTCATTTATATTTCAAATCTAAAAATGGTAATTGTTTATTCTCTCCAATTTCTAATGTGAATTTGATTGTTTTCTTCTGTACATTCAGAAGTTTTAAGGCAACTTCTTTGTGTTTTTGTTTAATTATAGTGATAACATCGTCCATGTATCTACATCAAAATTTGAACATACGAGGATGTGCTTTTGTTAATTTGTATTCAAAATCACTCATGAATAAATTTGCCAAAAAAGGAGATAATGGGTTACCCAATGATAGTCCTGACGTTTGCATATAAAAATTTTCTTTGTATGTGAAAAACATTTGATTGAAGCACAACTATATGAGGTAAGAAGAATACAGACCAAACTTATTTATTACATTCGGGTAAGTCTGAATTTTAGGAAATCCAAATTCCAGTGAAATACTATACAACTTCTCCCTCTAAATTGAATTGTATGCCTATTTTGAAGACTACATATATGAAAGGGCATACTGAAAATCATGGGCAACAATTTAAAAAAAAATCATAATATTTATTTTATACCAAACAAATACATCATCATAATTCCTATAAAAGTTAAACATCATCATAATCTACAGACTTTTGTGCCACTTTCCAACATAGTCTCCATGTCTTTGCACACATTTTTTCCCATCGTTCTACAAGCTTGAAAATACTCATAAGGTAGAAGTCCGTTCCAGCTGCTTGAAGACACTGATGCACTGCTTTCCAAATATCCTCTAGCGTCTTGTAGCGTTGGCCTCACAGCTGATACTTCACAGAACCGAAAAGTTGGTAGTCGGAGGGTGACAAGTTGGGACTGCAGGGAGGATGCAAAAGAGTTTCCCACCCAAATTTCCTGATCTTCTCTACAGTGACACAAGCAGTATGAGAACACACGTTATCGTGTTGGAGAATGATCTTCTTTCCAGGTCATTTGTTGTGCAATGTACAGCGGAGCTTCACTAGTGTCTGGATATAGCGGGCAGCATTTATGGTTTATCCAGGTTCAAGAAATTCAATCAGAATGCAACCCTGTGGATCCCCATAACTATCCCAGCAGATTGCACTGTCTTCACTTTTTCTTCTATCGCAAATTCAAATGGTGCCACTCCATACTGTGGCATTTTGTTTCAAGCTCATAATGATGAAACCAGCTTTCGTCACCTCTCACAATACTCATCAAAAAATCATTACCTTCATTTTGAAATCTCTGAAGAAGATTATAGGTGATGGTTCTTCTCTGAAGTTTGTGGTCTTCGGTCAATAAAAGTGAGGCCCAACGGACACACACTTTTTTTTGGTAACACAAGCTGTTAATCATTTCTTGCACTGCTCTATGTCCTACGGCAAGTTTCATAGCGATTTCATGCACAGTGATATGCCTGTCGTCTCTAATGAGCACATCAACTCTTTCCTTGTTGCGATCCATGGAGGCAGAATGTGGGTGACCGCTACGAGGCTCATCTAGGATTTATATATTAAATTTGGGAATTTTTAACATTATGAGGTTCAATTAATATTTTTTTTAAACACAGCACTGCAGTGTCGCCGATACTGCAGTGCTGTGTTTAAAAAAACATAGATGTATGAGGTAAGAAAAAATCACGATTCATTTAATTATTACTCATCTAGGATATTCGTATTCCCATCTTGAAATGTTTTAGTCCTCTCCTAACACTGCTGGAACCCATGCAGGCATCTTCATATGCACGTTGAAGTCTGAGGTTAATGCCAGCAGCTGATTGTTCCTCTGTAACTAGGAATTCCACAACAGCACGCTGTTGCAACGAAACACTGATGTCTGCCATTTTGGAATTGGTGAGTGTGGTCACATGATAGAAGTTAATGACATGACAACATGTGGCTTAAAGTCTGTAGATTACAATCCTGCGGTTGTTTTTGTTACATTGTTGGAATTTGAATTTTCAACTATAGGTTGCTCACGACTTTCAGTATGATGGCTCTCATAGTTGATGTTTAGTTCTATCATATTCCCATTTATTTTCTAGAGTCTGTCTTATATTAAAAAATATAATCTATTGTAGACCTATATCCTCTAAATCCACATTGATGATCATATATTATATCATCGACATAGCAGTTAGCCTGGTTACTAATATATTTGTACGAAGTTGAAAGTAATTAAATGCCTCTATAATTGTTGCAATCTGTTTTATCAACTTGCTTACAGATTGGTAGAATAATCAATTCTTTTCATTCATTTGGAACAGCCTTTTTTTCCCAAATCATGCTAAGCATAATTTTAAGAATTCTGCTGGGATTCCATTTGAATCTCATGCTTTATATATCTAATTTTTCTATCGCTGTATGAACCTCTAACACATTCAACTCTGTGACAATTCTACTGTCTGTAAATCTTTTCAATGTTCTAGTGGCCAAAATTTATGTTTCTCACAATAAAACTTGATGTATAAATGTAATTAGGTCATACGTGCAGAATCAGAAATTCAAGTATGAAAATATACACTACTGCTCAATAAAACCATGGAGAAATATAATCTCAAGATTTCAATGAAGAAAACAAAACCAATGGCCTTTCGGGGAAAATATGCAGTTCGATCGAAAATAGTTTTGAATAATGAAATTATCGAACAAGTGCAGAGTTTTAAATATTTAGGATGTTACATATCTTACAATTGGAAAAATTATATAAATGGAAAAATATATAAATTTCAAAGTATGTGTGGGACTATTAAAAGAACACTACAAACAAAAACATCAACACTTTTGAAATTAACAAAAGAAACAATGCTAAAGTTGTATAAGTATAATAGCAGTTCCCATTGTGACATATGGATCAGAAAATTGGGCCATGAATAGATCAGACAGAAGATTACTAGAAATGTCAGAGATGAGGTTCCTCAGATACGTTGCAGGATATACTCTAAAAGACCATATTCCTAATGAAACAATAAGGCAAGAACTCAACATTTTTAATCTAGATGAAAAAATACAAAGCTATAAACAAAAATGGCATGAACATATTTTAAGAATGGACTCTTCTAGGCTAACAAAACAAGTACTGTTGTACCAGTCTCAAGGCTATAGAGATGTGGGACGTCCTAGAAGACAATGGGAAGATGAATTCTGAGAGCAGAACAGGCCGAAGGCCTACTATGAAGATGATGATGATATAAATGTAATTATAATAAATGAAGACATTCTATAAACCAGCACCATTGGATCTTTAGGAGTGCAGTTTTACCTGGAACTCAAAAATTTGGAAATTGTTTCAGCAGCTGCAATTTCTGTTCCTTCTCAACTGGATACACATGATTTAATAAATATAGAAAGATATATATATATATACCAAACACCAGCATAATCAGACCTTGCATATATACAACTTAATTAACAAAAGAAATATATTATGCACCAGCAAAATTGGAGCATAAATTTGACTTGCCAAGGAATTTGTTTATTTATGCAGTTTCTGCACAATGGGCATTTGTTCTTTTTCTTTGTAAAAACTGTCACAAGAGATGTTTAAGTTTGTTGAATTTTTATGAATTTCTAATGTCTTTTGTTGTTTTTAAGAGTTATAACATCTATCTGTGCATTCATTGCCCATGATTCCTACATGAGTGGTTACCCACTGCCATATTAAAAGTTAAAAAAGAAGGGCCTTGGGATAGTAGGAAGTTAAAGCTCCCACCTTGTTATACAATCAGCATGAAAACTAGTTCCCGCGTTTGAAGAAACATAAAATATGAGGTAAGATGTTAAAAAATGACTCATTAATTTACGAATTAAGAACCTTATAATGTTATTTCCCATATGTAACTATGAATATACTATCCGGTTTGATCTGTAATATATTTCAATTACTAAATCAAATAAGTGAATTTAATATACTTAAATATGAACAATCATGTGAACCAAGCGTCACATGTGAAGAGAGAAGATGTAAGATTTCGAATAATTCAAACTCATGGTTTCTGAGCAGTAGTGTACATCATCCAATAAGACACATAAAAATCTTCAGGATGTGAAAATGACTGGGAAGTGAGAACAAGAGTAACATGATAAGAGGATGATGTATGAAGATTATTTTTATATTAAGATTTACTGTTATAACTTACCTGATAAAGTTGAGATCCTGTTTGTAACGAACCATTCGTTTCTTCATCTTGATGAATGAGTAGAAATAGGCCTCTAGTTGAACATCTAATTTCTCACATACTATGTAGCAAAGTGCAGGAGAAGCTTGTTCACGGACAAAAGGTCCACAAATACTCAGTTCACGTAATGACTTTCTACCACAGTGATACAAGAACCCAGTTATAACTTCAGCTGTTACATTACAATAATCTAATTCTAACCGTCGCAACCGAGGGAATCCAGCTGAGTTTGTGAATGCACGTGCAAATAATTCATCTGTGAAAAGTGGAGACCCTGAGAGAGAAAGTTCTTCTAAATCTTCATTAGAGAGTAGCCATTCAAGATACGGTGCAGAAAAATCATAATTTTGTGGATTAGACCCAAAGAGTAAACGTCGCAAAGATGGAAATGGTTTGGTAGATGCCTTATTGTCAGGGATTTCAAATGAATTTCGAGCATACTTATTGTAATAGAGGCCGAGACTGACAAGATGGGGACAGTGTTGTTCGACAGCTTTCATATCCACTCCTGAAACACCTTCTAATGAAAGTGCATGTAAGTGATTTCCACAAGATTGAAGAATTGGTAATATGCTTCCTTCAAATAAAGTTATGCATTCTGGAACTGTAACTTTTGTTACACGTAATAGACAATTTCGTCTGACTGTTTCAGCTACACATTGCACGTCGAGTTCTGTTAGACATTTCAGTGCCGCAAGAGGGACTAGGGCATATGGTGAGGCACGTGCATCAAATTCAATTCGTACACGTTCAATTTCAGGACAGACTGACACAACTACTGCAAGCATACTAGGATTGTCCTTGCGAGACAATTCTAATTCTATTTCACGCAGATGATAATAAGCTGTTGCAGATGGAGCTAGAAGACTAGCTTCTACTCGCACCAACCATGTGCGTGTGGAATGAAGTTTGTACAGAGCTTGCACAACCTCAGGATGGTGTAAGCTACGAAGCTGTGGATTTGATTTGAGTACTTGGCTCACTCCGGCTGCTGTTACTTCAGTGTCTCTCAGATCCAATTCTGCTAATGTTGATATATGCTTCAAGTGCCCCATAGCTTTGTCATTCAGGAAGCAAGACTTCAATCTCAATATCCTGAAAATTATTATCTCAAATTATCTTTCTATAGTTAACACATGAAAGAAAAATTTGTACTTGGAACAAGATTTGAACTATAGATCTTCAGCTTTATGATCTACTTAGGGACATCTTTTGGACCAGATTCAAATTCTTCTCTCTCTCTCTCTAATTCTTACAGTCAAGATATAAGCCTCAGTAGCTCAATTGTGAAGTGCCACTCCATAATGGTTCACATATCTGCTCAAGCATGAATCTCTCTCTCAAAATATGCTAACTATGGTCAACAGATGACTAGTCAGAAGCTATAATTATCACAAGTAATGCCACAAGTGATTTCCAATTTATCTAGAGAATTTGGAAATCAAGAGTGGCATTTGTTAGGACTATTTAATGAATAAAATTAAGCTGTTTATTCACAAATCATTATTTAACTATAGTTATTTTAAAATATTTATATATTTAATGTAAATGGAGATGTTTGAAAACAAATGAAAAACGATTAGTATGCTTCATTTGCTTCTTTTGTTAATCACTGCAACCAGATCATATTATTTATTGCCAAAGGATCGCAATATTGTAAAAATTCACCCTAGTGGAGAAATTTATAACCAACATTATAGGTATTGATTAATTTCTGATATCTTATGATGTAAATATGTCAATTATATTTTTCTGCAATGTCATTTCCTGGAAAATAATTTTTTAAGAAAGTGCAAACAGTAGTTTCTTTTTTTTTTGTGGTATAATCAATTGTTACAAATGTTTTTAAATTATCTCCCGCATGCGCTATGTGCTGACATTTATGCACTATATATACAATCTGCTAGCCGTATTTCTTGCAGAGTCAGTCACTGTAAAATAATGCTATGACCTATTCAGAATGTTAAACAGGAGGAGCTTTCTTTAATATGATAAACTTCAGTTGATAAATTCGAGGCAAAACACGAGTGTGATTGTTGTAAATAAAAAATCATTGAAATGTGATTGGTCACTGACTCCCATTTGGGGCATGAGTTAAATAGTCATCCTTAAATAAGCGTAAAATAACTTTTTCAATATGTTGACATAAAAGAAATAGTTTAAAAAAAGCTCAAATATTGTTGCCCAGTTTCACTACGTTCAAATTCATCACTGAATTTTATTATCATTAAAAGGTTACCATTTCATGAAATCCTGTCATTGTAAAATTTACAATTACACAGTGCAACAATGAAATTTGCCACAGAACAAAAATATGTGATTGTTATGTAGTTCAGTGCCCTGATGACAATGGTGAAAACCACTGTTCATCACCACCTAAACTTTCTTCTGGAAACACAATTTTATCTGCACTTGGCTGCATTATTTATGTTGTCGCAGTTCTTACCACATTCTGTTATTTTAGGAATATTATTGCCTAGTGGTGGGAGTAGGGAGGGGAGATAGCCACTAGGCATAGGTAAAGGGAAGTTGCAGTTGCATCAGTCAATAGAGAGTGAGATCACACGGTATCTATTCTTGAAGTGTGTAAATCTGCTAACAAGAAGTTCTGGTGCAGATATGTGGATGACATAATTGCAATAATTAATTATAAACAGATAGATGATGCATTAAAATTATTGAACATTCAAAGTCAAACTATAAAGTTCACTATGGAAAAGGAAATCAATGGAGAAATACCATTTTTTAGATCTCAACTTAAAAAGGAATGAAGAAAATAAGATAGAATTTGGAATTTACAGAAAGAAGACATATAGATAACTACATAAAAGCTTTAGGTTTCAATCACATAGCTCACAAAGAAGCAGTTTTCAATAGTTTGACACATAGATTAGTGAACATACCAATGAACAAAGAAAATTATGAAAAAGAAAAAGAACACATAATCAACGAAGCCACAAAAAATGGTTTTGCAATAAAAATGATACTAAAAAAAATAAACAAGTTCAAAAGACAAAAATTTATTAATCAAAGCACTCTTCTAAAAGTTAAAGAAGATAATGTAAAATTTAGAAAATTCACATATCATCCATTAAAACACCACAAGTTTCAAAATTTTTTTAAAGATTTCAACATAAGGTTTAGCACCCAAAAATGACTACAGCATCAGTAGACTGATTAGACCTAATAAGAATGAGAAAATTAAAGAAGAAAACAAATCAGGGATTTATCAAATTAAATGTGAAGAATGTGAGAAATTCTACATAGGAAAAACTAAAAGAAATTTGAAAACTAGAGTGAAAGAACATCTCAGGAATGTCAAGAAAGGGGAAGTAGAAAAATCTGCAGTGGCTGCCCATGCATGGTCTGAAAAACATCTTATCAAGAAAGAAGCTAAATTATTAAAACAAATAGAAAAACCTAAAGAACTTACTGTTTGGGAAAAGATCTACATTCAAAAGAGCGAAAAGAAGAAATTAATGAACTTTGAAATTCCCGGTGAGAATGACCTGGTTTCGAGGTTTTTCAGTCAGCCAATGGAAGGAGAGAAGGACAGCTCTTCAAGACGACAGAACAACGGTCGTGACGATACTGAGGATGGAACAGAAACTATGTTCCGAAACTAGTTTATAATCAAATAAGAAGAACAATATGAGGTGAGTGATAAAAATATTCTACCTTAAAGAAGAATATTGTTTATGCGTGTTTGCATGTTTCTTATACACAGTGATGTCTAGGAAGTGTGTTAATTTACCAAATCTTTTCTGTTATGTGTGTGGCAAGTTTACAACTAAGTCTCTAAGACATCCCATTTGTCCGACCATCAAAAAGGCGTAAGAATTGTATTTTGAAACAAAGGTAGAACAGGGTAAGTGTTGGGCACCACAGAACTGTTGCTCACATTTCTCCCACTATTTAAGAGGCTGGTCACATGGAACACACCCATTTATGCCATTTGCCATACCACAGTTGTGGAGAGAACCTAGAGACCACATTGCAGATTGCTAGTAACAGGAATCTCATGTAAATAAAAAACACACAGCTTCTTATCCAAATTTGGAATCTACAATGTGCCCAGTTCCGCATTCTGATTCTCTCCCAGTTCCAAAACCACCAACAGAATGGACACTGGAAGATGAAACAGATGATGGTACCTGTAGTGACAAATCAACAGATAACAAAAATCATGATCTTGATTACACATCATCTGCTGCAGCATGGCTACAATCACAGCCATTGTCGCAGGCAGAATTGAACAATCTTGTAAGAGATATAAATTTTTCAAGAGGCAAGCAGAATTACTTGGGTCTCGTCTTTAAGAAAATAACATGTTACAATCAAACACTAGTATTACATTCTGTAGATGACAGCTTGGTCTTTCCACTTTTTTGTCATGACAGAGTTTGGTATACTGTAATGACATAAATGGGCTGCTTACAAAATGTGGGATGATTCACAATCCGGAAGAATGACACTTATTTATAGATTCCTCAAGAGTAGTCTCAAAGCTGTTCTCTTACATAACGGAAATCTTTGATACTAGTGGCCCATTCCATTCAGTTAAAGGAAACCTATGAGAACATGAGGCTACTCCTGAAATATATTGGCTATTTGAATCACAAATGGAAAATCTGTGGTGATCTCAAAGTTCTGGGACTTTTTCAGGGAATGCAGACTGGTCACACAAAATATTGCTGTTTCTTGTGTCACTGGGATAGTATGGCAAGGAAAGATCATTATGTAGGCCTTTGAGAGATATTTTCAATCCTGGTGAAAAAAAAATGTGTCACATGATTTATTCTATAAAAGTTCAATGCAAAACATTGTAAGCATGTGATCTTGTTAACCTTTTTTTATATAGGAATTATCACTGTGAGGTTCAATTCAATATTAAATTAAAAGATTCTTACCTCTCCTCACATTATTCTGTTAAGTAGATCGCGATTTCAGGCCTATAGCAGGCCCATCTTCAGTACACTGTTGTTGACCGGTGTTATGTCGCTCGGAAGAACCACTTCTTCTTCCCTCTGTTGGTGGACCGATGAACCTCTTGATAAGGTCAAAATTTGCGGGAACTTCGAAGTTCATAAGTTTTCCAAACTTATGAACTTCGAAGTTCCCGCAAATTTTGACCTTATCAAGAGGTTCATCGGTCCACCAACAGAGGGAAGAAGAAGTGGTTCTTCCGAGCGACATAACACCGGTCAACAACAGTGTACTGAAGATGGGCCTGCTATAGGCCTGAAATCGCGATCTACTTAACAGAATAATGTGAGGAGAGGTAAGAATCTTTTAATTTAATATGTGATCTTGTATTCCAACAGCTGCGCTGGACAGAATCAAAATATGGTTGGTATCTAATGTCGAGCACTTGATAATGAAATCATTCGCTCTCTGAATCAAAATATAAAAATGGCACTTGCATTGAAGAACCTACTACAAACCCCTCATATGGACATTGAAGTTACATGCAAATTTAGTGTCAGGACATTCATACCTGCTAATGACACAGAATTTGGGTTGATAGAAGCAAAGAGTAGGAAAGTTACACATATTTATTCACAAGACATTGTGAAGGAATCTGAGAGAAAGCATCCTTTCAAAATAGTTCAAATGAAACATAGTGACTTCTTGTTAACCAAGAAACTGTAAGAAGCTATTGTGAATAGAAAGAAAATTGTTTTTGGCCAAAATGTTCATTGACTAGAAATTTGATGGCTAAGGTATAAAAAAAAAAGTATATTTTCACTCAAATACAAAACCAGTCTTCATCCATACATACAGTTCTATGAAATTTATTTGGAAAAGAAAGTCAAAGGAAGACCAACGCAACAGTTATCAGAACAAGATCATCTGTACACACAGCGACATGCAATTACTAATGCAAGCTTCGGATTAATTTCATGGTGAAGGGCAGGGAGAATAGTAAGAAACCACAAGTGAACTTGCAAACTATTGAGTTTTCAATGTTTATTATTTTTTTAACATTACTTTTTTAGCTAGTAAAGCTTATATTTTGATGTTTATATTTTAAATTTGTCATCTACATTAAAGGACAAATTAATATTTTTAAGAGAAAAATTGACACCTAAACTAGGATTTGAATCCAGGACCTCTGGTTTTCCCTACCAGTATTTTATCCATTTAGCCAGTGGTTCCCAACCTTTTTCGACTCGCAAACCCCTTCCACTACGAACTGAGTTGGGTGAACCAGTGACTTTTAAATATACATACAGTAGTCATGCCCAAAATTTAATTCCAAGCAAAAGGTTAAAACCTTAAATTAATAAAATAAATTTGGAAATTTTTACATTATGAGGTTCTCTTAATAAGAATCAAATGATTCGTGAATTTTTCTTATCTCATACATCTATGTTTTTTAACATAGAACTGCAGTATCGGGAAATACATCATTCCCATCTTCAGCTGTTTTCACGACTTTCACAGAGTTGTGAAAACAGCTGAAGATGCGAATGATGTATTTCCTGATACTGTAGTTCAGTATTAAAAAAACATAGATGTATGAGGTAAGAGAATTCACGATTCATTTGATTCTTAACCCTTAAATTAAAACCTAAAGTTACTCTAGTTACGGATTAAAAGTTACACAAAGTATAGGCCTAGTTGTAGTGAAATCAAATGCATTCATAACATTGTTACATAACTGTAAATCAGTCATTAGCGGTAAATATTAATTTATTGTGGAAATAAAGTGATATATTCCTGATGTTACACATATGCAACAAGGAGCATTATAGGGTTAATTTAATTTTAAAATAATACTAATAATAATAATAATAATAACAATAATAATAATGATAATAATAATAATGATAATAATAATAATAATCATTATATTATTATTATTACAATGCTGCAAGAAATGAAGGAAACAATAATAAACCTTACTTACTTACTCATTGGCACTATCAAGCCCATAGGTTCATGGCCGCGCAGACATAAGCTCTCCATATATCCCTATCCTGAGCTAATGCTTTCCAATCATTCCCTGTATAATCTACTTCCCTCAAATCATAGTTAATGTTATTCTCCCACCTCATTCTTGGTCTACCAATTGGGCGTTTTCCCTCTGGCTTTCCTACAAGAAGCTTCCATGCAAGTCTTTCATTCCCCATACGTGCAACATGTCCTGCCCATCGCAGTCTATGAGACTTAACTGTTGTTATTATATCTGGCTTCCTATAAAGACCATGTAGTTACAATAATAAACCTAATATTTAATTTTAGGAAGTAATATTTTGAGGTTATTTTAATTATATTATTTTTAGTCTGATCATCTTACCTCAATATTAATGTTGATTTGTTCTTGGACATGTTTCAGATGATAAAACGTGTCCAAGAACAAATCAACATTAATATTGAGGTAAGATGATCAGACTAAAAATAATATAATAATAGACCTAACCTCGAAACCTGCCATTATGGAAAAGTTTTGGCAAACCCCCTGGGGGTTCACGAACCACAGGTTGGGAAATGATGCATTAAGCTATCTAGGCTCTTGATCAGACAGAATTATTTCCCTTACTTATATAATCATAAAACAATGGCTGTCCCTGTCCTTTTGTATGGGAGTGAATCTTGGATTACCACTACCAAACAAGAAAGTAAAATCCAAGCAGCCGAGATGAAATTTTTAAGAAGAGTAAAAGGCTGCACTAGAATGGACCAGATAAGAAACGAGGATATCCGTGAAGAACTGCAGATCTACTCCATAAAAGAAAAGATATTTAACAACAAGATACAGTGGAAAGAACATGTAGAAAGAATGGAAGAAAGTAGATTACCAAATAAAATCTTCCATTATTTTCCAAGAGGAAGAAGAGATGTCGGACGTCCTCGGAAGAGATGGTCTTAGATCTATTAGTGAAGACGGAACAGGCAACTCTTGCCTAAACCACGAAGTGAAGAAGAAGAAGACTTATATAATCTCATGTGCTTAAAGTTGAGAACCTTTGTTCTACACACATCTAGCAGTTTCTTATCCAAGAAGACATTTAGTGGGATTTTTACCACTATTTTTACAGCTAATACAGCATCATAGCTGCTAGAAGTGATATCAAGAGTGAAGACAACAAATTGTAAATGGAACTGTTAGTGGGTCTAAAGGATTGTGTGGTGAATAAATTGTGAAGCAAGACATTTTATTAGCAGCAAGTTATTTGTGAAATCAGTGATTTTCAATGTTTTTATTTAAATTAACGTTTTCCAATCCTGGATAGAATCTAATTTAATCACACTCATATGGAGAATGGGAGGTCCAGGGTTAAAATCCTGGTTCATGTATTAATTTTTCTTTCTTAAATTAAATAAAGTGAATTTGGAAATTTTGTGTGAACATCTGTTGTGTTTATTCAAAGAAATTCCATCGGAATCGTATGCACCAAACAATAGCAACAATATATATATTTGACCAAAAAATTAAAGATAAAGCTATTTAAATTTCTGTATTAAGTAAAAAATATGAAATGCATATTTTTAAAACCAAACTTTTTAAGAAATTTCTAAAACTTAGATATATTGAAATAGAAAGAAATTATACAGTGTATCTCAGACTTACCGAAGATTTGGACAATGGTTGCGAATATATTTGAGAGATGCGCTATTTACATGTGCCATTGTATCAATACTGAGATATACAACCGTTGTCAAGCATGGTGCAACAGCTTTGAGGTACGGCAAAGCTTCTTGGACATCCCTCACTTCTAAATGTTTCAAATTCTGAAAGTTTATAAAATAACTATTTTAGTATTACGAGTCTTTAAAATTTCTCTTTACTTCATTGTCCTTCCTAAACTAAACATTCAATAACTACAATTCACTATTAGAAAATTAAAATTTTTAACAGTTCTAATGTTACTGAATTCTAAGGCTTCACACACACACAAACACACACACACCCACCCCTCATGAGGACAACTGAGTACCTATTTAACCAGTCAGTAATCTGGGTTGGATAATACAAGATTACCCAAAAAGATACCTACAAACCACATGGAAAAAGATCTTTGAGACAGTCAAGGAAACGATGCCATCATGCCGCGCAGAATGTAATAATCTTCTAATATTTAACACCTATTTCTTGTCAGGTGCATATGTAGGGACTTTCTCTTGTGATGTAATGAAATGATTGCATCAGCATTTTGTTGAAGTTGGCTACATTTACATATGTTAATTATTTGGTCATTAGCGACCTATCCTGTAAGTCCATATAACGTAATTCTTGTTTGTGATTTGTTAATTTCATTCCCCTTCTATTAGGGAGTGTAGTTTAATATAGCCATCATATTTCTTGTATTTCAACATGATTTGTAGTTTCATATTTGAATACCACTAATCGTTTAGCTTTGACCAAGTAGGAGTTTTAGCTACGGAAGTCGGTCTACCCCGATAACAAGTAATTTGTGAGGCATGAGGCAGGAAGACCTTACGGTAAAGGCATGAGATGAAAAGACCTCATGGGACTTGTGAGAAGTCCAGGGTTCAATGTCAGGCAGCCTATCCGACACACATAATCTTGACACTCGATCCCATCAGCACATTGTCCTTTATATCCCTCCTCATCACACTGTATATTATTCATTATCTTTTACGGTCTCACTTACCAAAACATGGAATTCCCTTCCGCCCTATGTCAGAGACTGTCAAACTATAACATCCTTTAAAAACAAACTAAAGAATTATTTAATAACAAACTAACTTATACACCTCACTGATAGAATTATTTTGAACATTAATAAATTTATGATGATCTTGAAGAAGATTTTCGGGCTGTAGGCTGTGGTCGAAAGGCTTATAGTTCCCCGACGTTTCGCCAGAGACTGCATCTGGATGCCAGATGCAGTCTCTGGCGAAACATTGGGGAACTACAAGCCTCACGACCATAGCCTACGGCCCGAAAATCTTCTTCAAGATCATCGTAGCAACTCCGGCCGTGAAAGTCTACGTGAATACATTAATAAATTTAATTATTTATGAAAATAATATTAAGATTAACAAATATTTTCTTTTGTTTTGTTTTAAATATTGTATAATTGTAAAATTAGTTTTCTATATCTCATTATTTTTCTTTGTTTTTTATATACATTAGACAGGGACAGTTTAATATGTCTTGCTTGTATACATTTTATTATTAGTTTTAGTCTTAATTTTAACTAACATTAACTGGTTGCATTATAGATCGTAATATAATAGATATATTTTTGATCAAATTTTTATTTAGTATTTAATATTAGAGTTAATTGAGATTGTTATATTCTGATGTAATATATGTTGCCCTGGTGAGTGGAAGAGAAGGCTACATGGCCTTAACTCCACCAGGCTAAATAAATCTAAATCTAAATCTAATATGCTTTGGCTATTAGGTTTAGACTGTCTGCATAATTTAAATTTATGTCACGATACCCTATCAAGGCGAATCCTTGAAATTACAGGATAGCTGGGGTATCTAGGTGAAAAGGCAACTCACCACTTTCATTCGGCAAATAAATTTGAAGTATTTAAAGTGTATACTTTGTGCAACATAGGAAGATACGTGTTTTTAAAGTGAAGATTTTTTTTTGTACAATGCCACCACGTTGTCATTTCGAAATTCTGGTATTCTCTCCTGGCATGGCATTATTATAACCCACTTCTGAGGTTGGGGCGCCTGGAAGGCAGAGTTACACTGCCCCGATGATATATGATAGGTGATAATATGGTAACGATGTGCCAGGAAAGGCCTTAATCCTAAACTTAATGAATATGTTAATGATAATGATGGCCAGATGATGTTGGAGAACCATTTGGGCCTGACATTTGTCTTACAGGTGAGGAAAAACCCCAGGAAACCTGTCCCAACCGGAGATCAAACCCGGGCCCACTGCGTTATAAGGCAGCATGTTACCTCGAGACCACAGCAATGAACAATGAAGAAATATATATTTTTGTTTTCTATTAAATTGTGTTATATATGTATCATTGGTCCTCCACTTGTTATTATTATCCCCTTTCGACTAAATTCATCTTATTATCTCCTGGACTAAATTACTCTCTTGTGTCGTGTGAATAAGCTACCAGAGATGATTTCATTCCCCGTGACCAAGAGGCAGAGGTGGTCTTTCATACAGAATGTCCCATTTAACATGAGCAACTATAATAACTTTTATGTTTACACTGGTACTAACATTTTTCTTTTTAGAAATAAGATTTGGTTCATGTAACTCCATTCCTGTCCAAGATACAAGTTGACATTATAACTATATTATTTTTAGTCTGATCATCTTACCTCAATATTAATGTTGATTTGTTCTTGAAAATGTTTCAAAACAATTCTGTTTTATCGTCAGCTTGTCCAGACTGGTTGTATTTATGTTGCAGCTGACATCGACATCCAGGTTGTGCAACATAAATACAACCAGTCTGGACAAGCTGACGATAAAACAGGATTGTTTTGAAACATGTTCAAGAACAAATCAACATTAATATTGAGGTAAGATGATCAGACTAAAGTAATATAATTAAAATAACCTCAAAATATAACTTCCTAAAGACGATTTTATTATTAATTTAACACTTCTCATAGAAGGATAAATTATATTTGAAGAGAAAAATTTTTGCCTAGACCGGGACTCGAACCCGGGACCCTTGGCTTTCCGGGCCAAGTGCTCTACCAACTGAGCTACCGAGGCGAGTTACGATCTAGATGCAAATTTTTCTCTTATGTACGTTGTAATTCCCTCGCGCCAAATGCTTGAAACCATAGCTTCTATCTTTGCAAATGGCGGCTTCTTAGTTAAGAAGACATTTATTGGGAATTTAACACTATTTTATAGCCAGTAGGGCTTCTATTGACGATTTTATTATTAATTTAACACTTCTCATAGAAGGATAAATTATATTTGAAGAGAAAAATTTTTGCCTAGACCGGGACTTCCTAAAATTAAATATTAATAACATTATAACTATTAAGTTATGTAGGTAGGAAATAGCACTGTGAGATTTATTTTAATATTGTTTAGTTGTTTCTTCACTTCATTTGTGACATTCTCAATGCTGTATTACGTTCACAACTTATGTCCAACGGCCTCTTCTCCTACAGACTGACCTCCGCGCCATTTGATGGCTGACCGACGAACTTCCAAATCAATCCCCTCTCCTTATCACCGGGTATTTCAAAATTCATAGTGTTTTTATTCTTGCATATGTAAATTTTTTCCCAAATTGTGAGTTCCTTCGGTTTTTCCAATTGTTTAAGTAATTTTGTTTTGGTTTCTATTACATGTTTTTCTGACCTGCAATAGCTGCACATGCCTGGTCAGAACATAACTCATGACCGCTAATGTTTGTGCAAAGCATAGGTTTGGTGTTTTAGGTAATGTTTATTGTGCATTTATTTGCATAGTCATTGACTTTTTAAAAAAATGTTCAGTAAATACCGAATAATGAAGAGATAATATATTCTGAATACATATTAGTGAATAGGTTTTTCAAGAAATTATATTTTAACGTGAAATGAGAGGAGAAAGTGACAGTACAAAAATTGATTATTAATGAGTTGGATATTTTGACTCACTTCATATTTTATACATAAACAATTTTGGAAAATAAAACTTCGATATTGGAAAAAAACAAACATTACACTACAATAAATAAAATAAACAATTGCAAGAAATATGAGGTGAGTCAAAATATCCTTCTCTTCTTCTTCTTCACGGTTTAGGCTTATTTACTAGCCTGTTCCGGCTCCAAATTGCTGCTCTTTCCATCTTTTCCTTGGTCTTCCCAAACTTCTTCCTCGTGGTGAATAGTTGTATGCTGCTTTTGGTATTCTATTCTCAGTCATCCTTGCCAAGTGTTCTTTCCAGTTTGTTCTGTAACTCCAACTCATTAATAATTAAAAGAAACCTCATAGTGTTATTTCCTATATATATTTAAAAAATTGATTTTTTCCTGCCTTCTGAGATCCCCATGACATTTCACACACATCACAACTATTTATTTGTGAAGATCACTTTGATGTAAGTAGGCACCTCTTCAAGACAACATAACAATGGTCATGAAATTACTGAATATGGAACCTAATTAGGAACTGAAACCAGTGAAATAAGAAGAAGAATATGAGGTGAGGTGATAGAATTTTTCTTAAATTAATGTTATTATTATTATTATTATTATTAGCAATAGTAATAAAGGGATGGTGGTGGTGGTAGTGGTGATACATAGTGCTTTATTTAATGATGTTCTGTAGCAACTCAAGTCGTAAGTGTCACAATTCAAAGATGAGCATGAAAGGGTTGACAAATTTTCTCACATGCCTCAAATTCTATGTGTAGTTCTTTCATGTGTTGTAAATCTATGACATGGGTTCGGCAGCATTACTTCCTCTCTGAAGGAACCCATAATCAGGAATTTTACACCCTGAAAAATCTATTGAACCCAATTGGGTTAAAACCTGAAATTTTGGAACCAAAGGTAAACATGAAAATCATTATAATTTATATTTTTTAGGAAGTAACACTATGAGGTGGTAGTGGTAGTAGTAATAGTAGTAGTAGCAGTAGTCCTGATCTCTCCACTGGAAACACAGGACCTTAATAAAAGCTTGCCAATGCTCTCTGTTGTTTGCCAATGCCTTAATTTCATTTCAACTCATCCCTGCCTGTTCAGCTTCATCCCTGATGGTATAACTCCATGTTGCCCTAGGTCTTCCTCTTTGCCTTCTCAACCCTTGGGGGCTTCAATCAAATGCCATTTTTGTGATGTTATCATGATTGTGGTAACCACTAGTCCACTTGACTAACTAGAGAATGAGGAAAGCCAAGATGTACAGTCATTGTTTATATTTTTCTAAAGACATTTTTGTTTCTATAGAAATCAGTGTTTAAAAGGGCTGGTCACTTAAAAGAAGTTGTATTTAAGACAGGTTTTCTTATATATGTCAAGAAAGAGTTAACCAAGACTTGACTGATTAAATGTAATTAAAGAAGAAAAACAAAATCTTAAATACTATAATATTACATACCCTACAGGTTGCTACAATATGGACAAGACTAATCTTCTCAGTGTATTGTGTAATTGACAGTCGAGTGATTCTCCTGGTGATAAAAAGTCTCCTTTTTTCTTGATGATCCCGCCAAAAATTGTCGCGACCAGGTAAGCCATGAATCTGCTCGTAAGTATCCAGAAGTTCTTGCCCTAAACTAGCAGCTATAACAAATGATTGACCTTTCAGTGGAAATTGCCAATATTTATTAAAACCTCAAAACTACTAATAATTAATTATAAATTAAAAATAAAATTAACAAATTGATGTGCGTGCTTTACTTATTTTTGGACTTGTACGAGCATTAGTAATTTCTTTGAAAACTAAAAATTCTTATACAGCAAACTCCTGATTATCCATGTTAATTGGGACCGAGATATGCACGGAAAATCGAAAAACATGGATAATCCAATTAAGTTATTCGGCGCCATGGAAGTTGATCAGAAATCTATTTATCCACTTTAACACTACTTAAATGCAACAAATATTCATAAAATGCTATATTAAATGTATTTAGGTGTGAGTTGTAATTATTATTATTCTATTTTACTTGTAAATATGAAAGGAAAAATTGGGACTATTTCCTGTCGACCACTCTGGTTATGAGTTATTCTAAATGGCTGCCGTAACCAGCCACAACTATATTAGTAACCACTGATATCCACACTTATAACCAGCAATGACAAATAATCAGTGATTCCCACACTAGTAACCACCAATGACCACACTACAATTCAGCGATAAATCCACTGCCACAGCAAATCCATGGACTAGTAACCACCGATGACCACACTACTAACCAGCGATAAACCCACTGCCACAGCATATCCGTGGTTTCAATCTATAACAACAAATTTTCAATGACTCACACAACGGAAATTTCCGAAATTTTATTGTATTCTCAGAATGTTGGTTGGTACCGTTAAACGTGTCAGGGGGGTTGTGAGTGAAGGTTACTCTATTGTGCTAGTTTCTAAGCACAGTTCACAGTAGCACGTTTAAAAATAAAGATTTTTTTCATAACAATATAAAATTCAGTATTTTTAAAAAATACAGTAAAAAGAATCATACCCGGATAATCTGCAAACCGGATAATCGGGAGTTTGCTGTAATCTTAAATTATCTTCATAAATCACATAATAATAATAATTATTAATATATACATGATTTATAAATCAGGTAAAAGGAAATCTATAAAAATAGTTTTTAAAAACTTTTACAGTGCATTCACGTAAGTTATTAATAAAAACAAATATATGGATGAACTTACGCAGACTATCAAAAGGGCTGCCTAAGATTCCTGTGTTTTCTTGAGCTTGCTTAACTTGTAGCCAGAAGTTTGTATTGTTCACTATATTCTGTAGACAAAGTTGGTACAACCTTTGCATTTTATGAGCAGGCATATTCAATTCAAACTGGAAAGTACCAAAAACATATTAACATAATATTAGAAATTATTGTGACACTGTAATTTTTTTTTATTTTGTTCTTATTCTAGAAACTTCATTATCTAAGTTCATATTGTGTCTATATCTAGTAGGTTGTGCACTCGTTTCCCATGTATTTCTCTGTGGAATTAATGATCTAATGACAATATGGCAAAATTACAATTGGATGGGATCATGGTAATGAAATTCTAACCCAACATTTGCCCTGAGGACTGAACAAAACCAGGAAAAGCCTTTATAAGGTTCAGATTTAAATGTTGAACCTCTTGATTTAAATATCTTAGATATTATCTCTTTATCTGGGATGAAAAGGATATTCCTGAAAAAATTACTAGCTATAATAAAAGTTTGGGACTTATTAATCCAGTTATGAAACCATCCCTTGTACAAAAAAACACCAGATTACGTTTATATAACACTTTGGCTAGACCAGTGCTGACCTATGGTAGTGAAGCATGGACACTAAAAAGACAACATGAAAGCAGAATAATAGCTTGTGAAATGAGATTCATGCGCAGAACAGCGGGTTACACCAGATGGGATCGGAAAAGGAACACCGATATCTTAAAAGAATTGAAGACTATGCCAATTTCGAAATGTATTAAACAGTACCAACTAAATTGGAAACACCATCTTGAAAGAATGAGTTCAAATCGGATCCCCAAAGCTGTTTATAATTAAATACCAAGAGGACGAAGATCTCTGGGCCGTCCTATGAAACGCTGGAGGGAAAATTTTCTATAGGATCGTAACAGGCCTTGGCCTAATACTTGGAAGGAAGAAGAAGAAGAATTCTAGCCTCAAACATTATCATCTGAGCTAGAGCATCTTTCATTGTTTTCTTCAGTCAACAAGTCAAATTCTGGGTTAAAATTTCATTACCAGGACCATTTCATAATAATTACTATTTCATAATATCATATTAAAACAGAATTTCCATAGGTTATACATGAACATAATAAAAACATACAGCCATCTGGATACAGCAATGACTCTAGAAATGATGTCACCTGAAGCATCCATAGGTAAGTGCATAAAAATTATAGAAATAATATTGTAAACAAATGCAGCTTTCATTATCTCATGTTCATCATACAGAGAGGATCTCCGGACCCATTACTGGGCTAGCAGGAAAAACTCATGAGCCCGCTGAGTCCTTACTCCGTGTCACGCGGTAAGAGCAACTGCATGACTCTTTTCCTACTTCTTTCACTTGGTTCATGCAGGACCGTGAAAATAGCGAAAATAAGTTATGTGCCTTATGACAAGAGATGTTGAAAATATTCTCCTCCTACTTCCACACATTTTCGGCACCTTGCTAGGAAACCCTCATTCACACGCATTAGTTACTGAGCTTATTTCTGTCCTGATATAATCTTTCAGATCGTCTAATGTGTGGGGGTTTCTTGCATACACTTTATTTTTTAAGTACTCCCACAAATGAAAATTGCAAACAGTTAAATCAGGAGACCATGATGGCCACAAGCCCGCACTAATAACCCAATCTTAAAAAATTTCACTAATTAATTTCAAATGTTAAAGTTTCGTAGCTCGTAATCCTGATGCCTTCGAAACACCAGTTTTTTATGGAAGTTGTCTTAGGGATTTTGTTGGTATTTTATGTTCTAATCTCCTATTTCAATTAATTTTTCTCAGTAAGTGCATGTTTTGTTACCTTTGGTTTCTTATCTAGCACAGAACCCATTTCTCTAAATTGTTGAATGGGTATCTCTATTTGAAGGATTTACATCTGGAAATCGTGTTCGAAATTGTCTAATGACTTCTCTGCAAGGTTCTGTTTTTACATAATTATCATACATAAATACCCTATTCTGTATTAAATTAATATTGGGAAGCTAAAGCTATTACTATGATAGAAATAAGTAAATTAATAAACACAATTAAATTATTGTAAATCAATGGTAAAGAGAAAAATTTTTGCCTGAACCGGGAATCGAACCCCGAACCTTTAGCTTTCCGTGCTAATGCTCAGACCACTGAGCTAATCCAGGCTTCATTCCCATCCAAGCAAGAATCCTTCCTTTACCTTTACTCTACTGGCCCCACATTCAATTGCAATGAATCATCATTCACACAAATACACTAATTTAATTGTGTTTATTAATTTACTTATTTCTATCATAGTAATAGCTTTAGCTTCCCAATATTAATTTAATAAATAATGCTATAGCTGTGTGGAGTCCCTTCATGTCTTCTTCAGGTAGAAGCCATTCATTGTGTATTTGTGTGAATAATGATTCATTGCAATTGAATGTGGGGCCAGTAGAGTAACGGTAAAGGAAGGATTCTTGCTTGGATGGGAATGAAGCCTGGATTAGCTTAGTGGTCTGAGCATTAGCACGGAAAGCTAAAGGTTCGGGGTTCGATTCCCGGTTCAGGCAAAAAATTTTCTCTTTACCATTGATTTACCCTATTCTGTACTGCAAACACATATCGAGGCATAATAACTATGTACTAAGACCACTAATATGAGAATACACAATGCATGTTTCACCTTACAAGCATGCAAACAACTGCCTTGCCAGGCAGTTAAATTTCAATATCTCAGATGTGCGAGTTTATGACTCACACTGAGCTGTGAAGTTGCTAAGCCATGTGACGTGGAGTGAGGACTCGGCGGCTACATGCGCTTCTTGCGTTAGCCCGGCCATAGGTCAAGGAGATCCTCTCTATACATTGAAACAAAGACGAAAAATCTACACAAAGGACAATTAAAATAACTCTGCTCTTGGTGTAAGAGTGGCCTAATTCTATGACATGGTAATAAAATATTTACAACAACTGATCAATTCACACTTTTAACACATATAATGGAGTCAATAGGGGACACGCCACAATATAAATGGTAAAGACAATATGCTAGAAACCAGTTTATGTTCAACTATTTAGATTTTTAAATTGGCCTAAACCTTCAGGCATACCTTGGCTGTGGTGTATTCTCAGCCTCTAATGGAAATCAACGGGAAGCTACCACACCTACAATCCCCTAGTAAAGCTGCATGCATAGCATGAAAATGCTATGATTGCAGTGAAGGACCTGCCTTCGGGCAGAATTACTATGGATGGAATGGAAATCAGGGCTGAACTAGCAAGGATGAGCAATTCTGAGACCAATACATATCTTCACATGGACCATTTGTTGCTAAACATATTGATAGTTATCATTATTTGCCAACATGTCTAATTATAATTAATAGAGTTAGAAATTTTCACTACTCACCTCATATTTGTAGATTTCTAACTTAGAAAGCATTGATGATGATACATAACATATATGCCTACAATATTATTTGCTGATGATCAAGTAGTGATTACCAGTTCAGAAGACTATCTACAAAGAACTATTTTTAATTTGGAAAAAGTGACAATTACAATTTTAAAAATTTCAAAGAATAAAACTAAAATTTTAGCATTTAAAGGACATGATACCATAAGAGCAAAAATAGTAATTGATGATAAAATTTTAGAGCAAGTAAATAGTTTTAAATATCTAGGTTTCAATTTATCATATGTTAGAATTGAAGATATTATGATACAATAAATAAATTTAATCTAATGTGTGGCACTATTAAAAGAACCCTTAAAAAAACACAAGAAAATAAAAAAAAAAAAAATTTTATAAAGTAATGGCTGTTCCTGTATTGATGTATGGATCAGAATGTAGGACGAGAACAAGAACAAAGATTGGAAGCAGGTGAGATGAGATTTTTAAGAAATATAGCAGGATATACTCTGCTGGATAAGAAAAGAAATGAAGATATAAGAAAGGAACTAAATATTTTCAAACTTACAGACCGAATAATTAAATAAAGGAATGCCTGGAAAGAGAACATGTTGATAGGATGTCAGAAGAAAGATTTAAAAAATGATTGCTAACTTATAAACCACACAGAAATGGTCTGAACAATTTTAATTCTAGCTTTCATGAAACCAGAACGAGCCAACAGGCTTAATCCCTGGATGATGATGACATAACATATTGAAACTGTTCATGAAACCTACAAATATGAGGTGAGTTGTGAAAATTTGTAAGTCTACATATTAACTAAAATAAACCACATAATGTCACTTCCTTATAATAATGTCTAATTATGTTTACACTATAGCAAAATGTCTTGTGCCATAGCCGAGTGGTTAAGACAAGATGCCTTGGCACAGAGTTAAGGGACTTGTGGGTCTCCATGGGGGAAGAAATTTTCTCATAGAATATTGGCCAGTATGGGACTGGTTCCCACCCACATCATGAGGCATTTGGGTAGCTACAGTAAGTACCATAGCGGCTCCAGATTGAGAAAACTAGCTATAATGGCTGGGGGACCTTACTTGCTTTTCACATTTCATCCCTACATTAACTGGATAATGATCTACCTCTGCAGTTAACACATGTGGATGTGAGGCCAGCAGCTGGATTGTAGGCCAAGGGCCTTCTAGGTCTGTCGTGTCATGGAGTTTTTTATAGCAAAATGTTTAGTGATGTTACTAGTGATTTAGTCCAGCAATAACCCATCAAAGTTTACTGAAGTTTCCAGTGAAGGCAATTTAGCATGTAAGTTTACTGGACATTTATAATTGATGAAAAAGCAAATTCATACACATATTTTTATGAATATATGAATTTGATGTAAATATTTTGATTGGAAGACAATTTCACGTGCATATTTATTATGCATTTCAGACTTTTAGACATTGGAAAGTTTAATTTCACATGACGCTTTGTTTCTGTTAAACACCAGAAGATAGCACCATTTGATTTGTTACAATTTCACTTGCTTTTTGTGAAAAGGAGTCATTGATGGAATGGTCAAAAGAAAGAACAATGAATTAAAATTTCACATAAATCTAATTTAAAAATTGTGGGGGAAAAATACTTGTTTAGGTACTTTGAGTGGGTTAGAGTGATTTTTTTTGTATTAGCGATTTTTCAATTGGGACAAAAATCCTTATTTAGGTACATTTGAGTGGATTAGATTGCTATTTTTTGGGCAGGTTTGTTGACATTTAATTAACATTACGAATTAACCTGGATAGAATTTCCAATAATATTGAGTAATCTATAGCGATCTTCATATTTTTTTGTAATAATAATATGAGAAAACTGTACAAGTGTGTGATGATATTTTTTTTTTGTATTAGCGATTTGTCAATTGGTTATTCCATTTTTTCTGTGTAAACAGCCCCTCCATGGTATCTTTACCTTGTCGTGGTGAAGTGGCTTGCGTGCTTAAATGATCCTGAGAGCTATGCCGGCGGTAGCATTGCTGCCGATAGGGTTACCCATGCCGGACTGGTCGAAGGTGATAAGCCAGACGAAAAAAGTACCTTGGGTGAAAGAGTGACGATCTTTCACCGTAAAAATATAACCGTCAAGAAATGCGGACATGGGTTCATCTGGGGTAAAATTTTCCGGAGGTCAAATAGTCCCCCATTCGGTTCTCTGGGCGGGGACTACTTCAGGGAACCCATGCCAAAGTCTCAAACACAGGGACATGTTCCTAGGAACATGGAATGTTAGGACTTTATACAATAGTGGGGCACTAGAGATATTAACGCGGGAATTAGATAAATCGCCCTTGGATATAGTCGCTTTACAGGAAGTTAGGTGGCCAGGAGAACGTAGTCAGGAATCAGGAAGCTTTGCATTATACTATGGGGGTGCAGAAAGACCTGCATTTGGAACGGGTTTTTTAGTCAGAAGGAGGATCCTATCCGCTATCCGAGATATTAAGTTTGTTAGTAATAGGATATCATACATAATTCTAAAGGGTAAACAACATGATTTTATAATTGTAAATGTACATGCCCCCACAGAAGATAAAGATGACAAGATCAAAGATGAGTTCTATGAAGAATTAGAATGCTTATTTGATAGCCTTTCACGATATCATATGAAAATTGTCTTAGGAGATTTTAATGCAAAAGTGGGGCGGGAAGATATATTCAAACCAACAATAGGCAAATTCAGTCTTCATGAAGATAGTAACGACAACGGGGTTAGATTAGTCACATTTGCCACATCAAAGAATCTGATTGTTAAGAGCACAACATTTCAGCATAAGGATATTCATAAATACACCTGGACGTCCCCAGATGGACCAACTCGGAACCAGATAGATCATGTATTAGTGGATAAACGCTGGCACAGTAGCATCATTGATGTTAGATCAGTTAGAGGGACAGACTGCAATTCGGATCATCATCTGGTCAGAGTGAAAATCAGACAACGGCTATCGCTTATGAGAGGAACGAACGCTAAAGATGATTCTGTAAAATATGAATTAAAAAACTTGAAAAATGATGAAATGCGGCAAGAATACCAAATCAAAATTGCTAATAGATTTGAAGTACTGGAATCTTCAGATGACAATGTGGCAAACGAAGAAGAAACTGATATAAATAAAGAATGGGAGGCTATAAGAGATACTATTAAATTGTCAGCATCAGAAAGCATTGGTTGTTTAAAAAAGAGGCAAAACAAGAAATGGTTTGATGAGGAATGTGCCGACATTGTAAAGAAAAGAAAGCTAGCAAAAATTAAATGGTTACACGAGCCAAATGAGGTAAATTTAGAGCAATTGGGTAGTATTAGACGGGAAACCACCAAGTTACTAAAGAGTAAAAAGAGGGAATATTTGAGAGAGAAGATTAATGATCTTGAAATGAATGCAAAAAATAGGAACATTAGAGAATTATATCAGGGAATTAGTATAGAGAAGAAAGGGTTTCAGGCTAGAACAAACATAATTCGGAATGAAAATGGGGATATGATTGCAGATTCTAGGAGTATATTAAATAGATGGAAAAATTACTTTAATCAGCTATTAAATGTACATACAGAACAGGACATTGAGGAGGATAAGTTACAGACAGCAGAAATGCTAGTCGCAGAGCCAAGTGCATTAGAGGTTGAAATGGCGATCGAAAAATTGAAGATGTATAAAGCATCAGGTTCAGATGAGATCCCAGCAGAACTGATAAAATCAGGGGGAGAAAAATTGATGGACAAGATACGCTGGTTGCTTAGTATGATTTGGGAAAAAGAAGCTCTTCCAGATGAATGGAAGGAATCAATTATCGTACCAATTTATAAGAAAGGAGATAAAACTGATTGCAACAACTACAGGGGCATCTCATTACTTTCAACTTCGTACAAAATTCTAACAAATATATTAGTAAGCAGACTTACTCCCTATATTGATGACATTCTAGGAGATCATCAATGTGCATTTAGAAGAAACAGGTCTACAACAGATCAGATTTTTAGTATAAGACAGATTTTAGAAAAGAAATGGGAATATAATGGTACTGTACATCAACTATATGTAGACTTCAAAAAAGCATATGATTCAATTAAGAGGGAGAAGTTATATAGTATCCTGCTGGAGTTCGGAATTCCTAAAAAGTTAGTTAGACTTATACGAATGTGTCTAAATGGCTCAAAGAGTAGGGTGCGTGTAGGCAAACAGTTTTCAGACACTTTTGAAATCCAGAATGGGTTGAAGCAAGGAGATGCACTATCTCCTCTACTATTTAATTTTGTACTAGAGCATGCCATTAAATCTTTAGAGAATGAGGAAGGCTTACAACTGAATGGTATTAATAAGCTGTTAGTTTATGCTGATGATGTAGGTACTACTGGCCGATAGCGAGGAGATACTAAAGGCCAACACGCACACACTATTGAGTAACACTAAGAAATTAGGACTGGAAGTAAATATCAGTAAAACTAAATATATGGTCACACGTAGAAATTCAGTATATAATGGAAATGGACAGCTAATGACAAATGAGGGAAATTTTGAGGAAGTGGCTGAATTCAAATACCTAGGAACAATAATCACAAATAGGAATGAGATGCACAAAGAAATTAAACATAGGCTCAATTCTGGAAATGCATGCTATTATGCATTGCAGAGACTTTTGATGTCCCAACTCCTTTCAAAAAACGTTAAACTGAAAATATATAAAACTATTATTCTACCAGTTATATTATATGGGTGCGAAACATGGACTCTTACTTTAAGGGAGGAAAGGAGATTACGAGTATTTGAGAATAAAGTTCTTAGGAAAATTTTTGGACCAAAGAGAGATGAACAGACAGGTGAATGGAGAAGACTACATAACAATGAACTACATGGTCTTTATAGGAAGCCAGATATAATAAGAACAATTAAGTCTCGTAGACTGCGATGGGCAGGACATGTTGCGCGTATGGGGAATGAAAGACGTGCATGGAAGCTTCTTGTAGGAAAGCCAGAAGGAAAACGCCCAGTTGGTAGACCAAGAATGAGGTGGGAGAACAACATTAACTATGATTTGAGGGAAGTAGATTATACAGGGAATGATTGGAAAACATTAGCTCAGGATAGGGATGTATGGAGAGCTTATATCCGTGCGGCCATGAACCTACGGGTTCGATAGCGCCAGTGAGTGAGTAAGTAAGTAAACAGCCATCAGAGAATATTATATTGATCGATACAGCCAAGTTGCATAGGAGTGCAACTTGGCTGATATCTTGTTCTAATTGTCTAAGTAGATGGGAACCTTAGGGTCGTATGCAAATACATTAGTCTCTACTCAAATTACTTCCAATCACTGGTGAGCTGATTCACCATGAGCAATTGCTGAGATCGAAATAATGGCCGACTTACCAGTCATGCATGAAAGTTGATGTTTTTGTAATAATGGCAACGAGTTACCCAGAATTCTCAGCGATAAAACCACTTCCGTTATTTTCATCTGCAATAGAGAAACGCATTTACGCTTGCGTCCCGCAAATAATACCGTATACAACGACGTTTGCGTCGTGCAATATTATGCCGATTCTCCTGTTCTTCCAGTTGAATTCTTTGGTAGACTCTATCAAATTCCTCTTCTCCGCGTATACCGAAAACATGATTGAAGTCTTCAAGGTCCGACATCTTGGATAAAGCTGCAAAGGTTTCAAACTACATCGGTTACCATCAGTTCCCTTCGGGATTCTCACGATAAGTTTCTATCTTGAGCTATGATCTTAAGGTACCTCGTCAGGTAGCTTACAATTATTATCGCATGAATAGATTTCTGAGTAAGCAAAATGTATTTGGATAAAACCTTCTCAGCAGAGAACGCCTTTTACTGTCTAATGCGTTCAAACATTCGACCCTTAATCTACTACTACCATAAAGGCCTCCTAAGACCTATAGAAGATCATTCCACCTTCCGGATCTCCATGGAAGTAATTTTGTCATGGAATTGTGGCCTGTATGGGATCAGTGTCCACCCAGCATTGTGAGGAATTTGGGTAGCTACAATAAACAGGGAGAAAATCAGTTATAACAACTGGAAAACTCAACATGTTGATCACATGCTATAGTGGCTGGAAGATCATTTACCCTTATAAATGGCACATATGGGTGCCCAGCCTATTGCATCATTGAATATATATAGTTTATCTGCATCATCAAATTTCAAGATAATTTTGGTTTTAAAATGAAGCTTAGGAACGTCAAAGATGAAAACATGACAAAAATTTGCGGACCATCCAGAAACAAAGCTGGAAAATAACAATTTATAAAACACTATTTCCTATATTACCTGAAGAATGTGGCTGCCATTGTGGTCATGACGTCAGATTCGAGATTCAGATGTTAGTCCAGGGTGAAAACGTTTTCTTCAATAGAGATGCAAAAATAGAACAAATATTTTATTGTAATAAAAGTGCACTGCTGTATTATCAAATGCTATATTTCCAAAATTGTATAGCAAAGAGTTTGAAATTTAATAAAAATCACATCCTCACATAAGAGTTTCTTAAGAAAAAATGGTTTAATCAATTGATTGTCGATAATAATTGATACATCAACATACGTATTTCTCGAAAATGAACAACGGCAAATTAGCCCTTACAAAATATTCAATAAACAGATGCCACTTATTTATAACATAATCTTCGAAATTTGTAATATAATTTATTACAATACATGTATAATAACCTAAAAGCTAACCTAATTCCAATTACTCTACAACCTGTGAAAGTAATAAATAGAATGGCATTTAAACAATATTAAAATACAGGTATGTAAATAAATTACACTATATATATATATATATAAGAAACTAAATGCTAACCTAATTAAGTATAAGAATTAATTACTCTAACCTAATTCCTTTAGTGTTGGCCTGTAGATTTTCTTGTGTTTTCATCTATGGTGATCCTAAGCTTCATTTTAATACCAAATTTATATCGAAATGGGGATGTCTCATATAGTAAACTAGTGAAATGTGTATTTTGTAGTGCTTATAAAATGTTATTTTACTGCTTTGTTTCTGGATGATTCACAATTTTTTTGGAAAAAGTCGGGTATATGCAGGACACGAATTCTTCTAAGTTCCACAGGATCGCAGTGCGCATGCGGGAGTTGCTGTTGGTTAATATAGCCTCCGGTAGATGGCTCTGCAGTTGGCGTTACCAACTTTGGGAATAGATTACCAAATGCAAAAAAAAAAATGGACGTTAACTAACTTGCCATTTCCTAACTAAAGAAAACAATTTACATTTTATTCCCAAATGCTTAAAAAAATGGACGTAAACCAACTTCCCATTTCCTAATGTAACAAAACAATTTACATGTGTACTATTTAATGAACTATAAACTAATTTTACGTACACTAACACTAAATATGGTTTGAAATTATTTTCAAATGGTGGCAACGTTGGAAAGTAGCTAGTAAGTAATGTATCCACGATCATGTTTTACGTAAATATATAAATATAAAATATTGTAAAGAAAGCTTGAAGATCGTTGCAAAATGTTTAAAATGGTATAAAACGTGTTTACAAGTGTTTAATGCATCAGTGGCATAAGAATGTAAGTGTAGAATTGTGATGGGCATATAACCTACCTCTTCTTCTTCCTTCCAAGTATTAGGCCAAGGCCTGTTACGATCCTATAGAAAATTTTCCCTCCAGCGTTTCATAGGACGGCCCAGTGATCTTCGTCCTCCTTCTTCACTTCCTGGTTTAGGCAAGAGTTGCCTGTTCCGTCTTCACTAATAGATCTAAGACCATCTCTTCCGAGGACGTCTGACATCTCTTCTTCCTCTTGGAAAATAATGGAAGATTTTATTTGGTAAATCTTCGTCCTCTTGGTATATAATTATAAACAGCTTTGGGGATTCGATTTGAACTCATTCTTTCAAGATGGTGTTTCCAATTTAGTTGGTACTGTTTAATATATTCCAAAATTAGCGTAGTCTTCAATTCTTTTAAGATATCGGTGTTCCTTTTCTGATCCCATCTGGTGTAACCCGCTGTTCTGCGCATGAATCTCATTTCACAAGCCGTTATTCTGCTTTCATGTTGTCTTTTTAGTGTCCATGCTTCACTACCATACGTCAACACTGGTCTAGCCAAAGTGTTATATAAACGTAATCTGGTGTTTTTTCTATAAGGTACGGTTTCATAACTTGATTAATAATTCCTAAACTTTTATTATAACTAGTAATTTTTTCAGGGATATCCTTTTCATCCCAGATAGAGAGATAATATCCAAGATATTTAAATTGATTAGATCTCTCTAAAATTTTATTCTGGAGACAGATTTTACTTTGTATGGGGTCCTTCCCATGAAATGCCATAATTTTAGTTTTGTTCATTGATATTTCCATATTAAATTTGGCACCTATTTTTTGTAAATTATAAATTGATCGTTGCAAATCATTTTCGGAAAGTGCCAGAAGAGCTAAATCATCTGCAAAAAGAATAGCATCGAGTTTGAGGTTCCTATTGATGGGTATATCCTCGGTGTGTTTTCCTCCATTCGTTTATTAATTTATTCATATATATAATGAAAAGCACCGGTGGGGTCCTCATCTAGGGGATATGTGGATGGCGACCACAAGGTGCCCAAGCTGAGCAAAACATTTCTTCCACTTACTTGTGTTTTGCACTCTTTTAACTTTACTATCTAACCTCTCTTGGTTAACTCTAGTTTTTTATCGACCCCGACGCTATTAGGGCATCCGAGGGCTAGGGAGTCTTTCCTTTCTTCCATTTCTTCTTTCCTTTATTTTCTTTTCTTCTCCAGAAAAGCCTGACCAGAGGCTATAAGATGGCAGTCCCATCACTGGTCTTGCCTTCCTTTGGCCAGCAACCAATCGAAGGGACTATTATTATGCTTTCAAGTCTTATACGAGAATAACCTACCTCACCCATTTTTTTTGTGTATTTTCACGTTTAGTGGTCCTGGGTGAGGTAGGTTAAATGCCCATCACAATTCTACACTTACATTCTTATGCCATTGATGCACTAAACACTTGTAAACATGTTTTGTACCGTTTTAAACATTTTGCAATGATCTTCAAGCTTTCTTTACAATATTTTATATTTATATATTTACGTAAAACATGATCGTGGATACATTACTTACTAGCTACTTTCCCATGTTGTTCCAACGTTGCCATCATTTGAAAATAATTTCAAACCATATTTAGTGTTAGTGTACGTAAAATTAGTTTATAGTTTATTAAATAGTACGCATGTAAATTGTTTTGTTACGTTAGGAAATGGGAAGTTGGTTTACGTCCATTTTTTTAAGCATTTGGGAATAAATAATATGCATGTAAATTGTTTTCTTTAGTTAGGAAATGGCAAGTTAGTTAACGTCCTTTTTTTTTTTTGCATTTGGGAATCTATTCCCAAAGTTGGTAACGCCGACTGCAGAGCCATCTACCGGAGGCCATTTTAACCATTACAGCAACTCCCGCATGCGCACTGCGATCCTGTGGAACTTAGAAGAATTCGTGTCCGGCATATACCCGACTTTTTCCGTGATCCTATGCTTCATTTTAAAACCAAAATTATCTTGAAATTCGGATGTCCACTTTTTGCGCCGTAACTGCAATCTCTTCATATTTACAAAAAAAACTGTTTAGGATAGGTAAGAATATTAAAAATATTGACATCAGCAACAGAAAATAAGAATAGGACAATTCAATTTATGGGACCTAAATTTTTAATTCCGCTATAATATATGATTAAAACTAACGAGTTAGAACAAATTCACAGCTTAAACAATTTTACATTTCAACATATAATCCTACTTTTAATATTATTTCTCCTACTTAAATCCAATGTCTAATATTGAGGTTATCAATTTTACAGCTTAATTTTTCTGTACTATTAATTTACAATACATTACTAACATACCTACTTTAACTTCAATAAATATGAATATAATACCATCTACACGTTCAGCAAATTTAAAAAAAGGAAAGAAGTACTGATTAAGCAAAAATAACATTCATTTTACTCTATTGATTAACTAATAGGAACGAACACATGAGCAAAGAGCTTATAAGGTTATAAGATATCAAAGTTAGACAACAATTGTTTGCAAAATTTCTCAAACGTTTTTTAACATAGGGGTCAATGTACAACGTTGTCTTTTCTGTCTTCTAAAATCATATATCGATTTGAAGGCACGAACCTCGTTCTCTACTTCGGTTCTCTATGCCTCCGATCGAACCAAAAAATTTTTGAAATTGACTTCATTTCTGAATAACCTATGCGTATAGCACCATAGAGAACGATATAGCACGGTATAGCACCGGAGGTCCAAAGCATAGAAAACACAACTCACACACATCATTCCCACGTATAGATGGCTGAGCGATCAGTATGAATCGCCAACAGAATTACTGGTAAATTGCAATAAATGAAACGTACTTATATACTAATTTATAGCATCTTTTTAATGCTTAATATCTTGTTCTAATACAGTGGATTAAATATTTAAATTTTATGTCATAACATTTAATAATTTGATTTTTTCTGTTACCATGCCAGGTATTGTAGATTGTTGTCATCCTATACACCATACTTGAACATACTTCGCGTTTTCCAATAGCAGACCTGGGTTTCGTCGCATTTTAACAATTTTTGAACTCGATTTTAGACTATTGTCTTAAAATCGACATATAATCCTTATCTCTATGTTATAGGGAGATTTGGACGTAGAATTTTTTATTTTTTTTTTTCCACGTAGTACTCGGTCCTCTATGGTACTCGGGTCATCTTAAGACTGCGCCACCGTCGCTATTTTATCGATTGTAGACGTATGACGTACAAACCGGTTCTCTATGATCCATAGAGAGGATCCTTATGCTACGGTTTATTATACAGCGTGTCGCGCCCGACGTGACGCGAATTCGCGTTTCGCTCGGCGTGATGCTGGTTTCGCATGGAGCGCATACGCTACAGCGCTTATGTTTATGGAATTGTCGCCAGATGGCACCACATATATGGTAAATCAAAATGACCAACGTTCATAATAAATTTCCAAATGTGTTTACAAAAACTAATGTATACAAACCTGTCCCTGCATAACCTAATAAAATAAATTACATACATACTATTTAGTAAACTATAAACTAATCTGATGTACACTAAACTGACCCATCGGAATCTAACAAAATGAAGTGATTGAACATTTATTTCTTAAAATATGGTTTGGAATTAAATGTAAATGTTGGTCATTCGCACAAATGTCCTGCCATCTGGTGGATTTAACTTTATGAGCGTTCACGTATGCCAACTTCAATTCTAATAAAGAACTTTGAAAATAAATTGAGAGGAAAAGTCATAATTTGTCTACATAGATAAACATATTGAAATTCTTCATAAAAAAAAGTTTCAAGTGTCGTTGCAAAACGATTAAAATAGTTCGAAATATTAGTAAAGATAGAAAAAGTACCTAGAGCAACAGCATCATATGAATGTTGTATGGAAAATTATAGAATAAATTATTCTTTAGTTCTATAAATAAATTAGAAGAATGGGCACACCAAAAATCAACTTGCAGTAATTGAGGACAAGACATTTCATATGACGTTCAGAAAAGGGGGAAGGAGAGCAGCAGAAGATACCATCACACTGGCAGGAAGTCCTCTAAAGACAGTCAACAGGTACAGATATCTAGGTATCACCATGCAGACCACAGCGACATCCTTCAGCATACACGTCCAAGACAGAGCAGCAGCAGCAATAAAAGCGATCTACAATATCAAGAACCTTACAAAACTAACAGACACTGCAATGACACTTTTTCCACACAACGATAGCCCCTATAGTTACATACGGAATCGAGATCATATGGCAGAAATTAACAGTCAGTGACCTCAAGAAAATAGAAAAAGTGAAAGCAAACTTCATGAAGAGAATCACTGGAACTGGAAAAACAGCACCATCCAGATTAATTTATGAACTTATGCGAGAAACATATTTCATAGAAGACATCAGGATAACATACCTCCTACCATCTACAGAATCATATCAAAAAGCAGTAAAAGTGAGGGAACAAAAACGGAAGGAAATAAATGAGGAATTTTACACCTCCAGTGCCATGACAGACAGAAACTGGAAAAGAGAATGTCAGACACTGAGACACGTTGTAACCAGACTAGCGATACATGGCTTTCATCACAAGGTCTGCGAAAATAAAAAATTCCACCAGCCAATTGAAGACTGCAGATGTGCACTGTGCGGTGATAAGTGTAAACTTTATCATATCACAGAGTGTAAAAACAGAACAAAATCAATTAAGGAATACAGCAAAGAGCGAATACAAGTGATCAGTGGAAAAGAACGTAAAACTTTCGAAACTAATGCTCTTCTGAGTGCTCCTTTATATTATTATTATTTCTCGATATTATTATAATGCTGTGGTTTATCTACGACGCAACGCGCCAGCGCAAAAATTGCTCCCCATGTATTTAAATGGAGGTGGTTTATCTACAACGCAAATTGCTGGCGCAAAAAAATTTGCGCTGACATGTCGCGTCGTGTTTTGGAATCTCTTGAATCCAGGACGCAATTTGCCAGCGCAAACAAAGAATATAGAAGATATTACCCATACTCATTGGTGTAATTGCTAAAAACAAACTAAGATTTGTTAACAAAATGTCGGAAATACAGTACTTGTTTTATAACTTTCCAATTTTAACGACGAAAGTTAGACAGTTTTGTTGCAAATCATCGAGATCTATACATGTTTTTTTACGATATGAGCATGAAGGAGTACAGAGATGTACAGAAAAAAATTATTGTGGCTTGAACTTAGTCAAGAGAGGTCAAGAGATAAATAAAAGCTGTAAATATTGTATCTCGGGGATATTATGGATGTGCATAAATTTCGTCTTCTATTAAATTCAAAACCTGATAAACTGCTCAGGCGAAAATCTGAAGTATTGTAAAATTTGGTATATTCATCAACCATATGTTTATTTAAGAACTAAAGAATAATTTATTCTATGATTTTCCATACAACATTCATATGATGCTGTTGCTCTAGGTACTTTTTCTGTCTTTACTAATATTTCGAACTATTTTAATCGTTTTGCAACGACACTTGAAACTTTTTTTATGAAGAATTTTAATATGTTTATCAATGTACACAAATTATGACTTTTCCTCTCAATTTATTTTCAAAGTTCTTTATTAGAATTGAAATTGGCATACGTGAACACTCATAAAATTAAATCCACCAGATGGCAGGACATATGTGTGAATTACCAACATTTGCATTTAATTCCAAACCATATTTTAAGAAATAAATATTCAATCACTTCATTTTGTTAGATTCCGATGGGCCAGTTTAGTGTACATCAGATTAGTTTACAGTTTACTAAATAGTATGTAAGTAATTTATTTTATTAGGTTATGCAGGGACAGGTTTGTATACATTAGTTTTTGTAAACACATTTGGAAATTTATTATGAACGTTGGTCATTTTAATGTTGAGTGATTCCGGGTTGGTCATTTTGATTTTCCATATATGTGGTGCCATCTGGCGACAATTCCATAAACATATGCGCTGTAGCGTATGCGCTCCATGTGGAACCAGCATCACGCCGAGCGAAACGCGAATTCGCGTCACGTCGGGCGCGACACGCTGTATAATAAACCGTAGCATAAATTCGTGGATCATGTAGCAGAAGAGTAAAAGATGAAGACATATCTATCCAATGTGATGGCATATGCAATAAATGGTTCCACAAGGATTGTACAGGAATGACAGGAGGCGAATTCGACACTCTGAGGAGAAAGAACTGCAAACTGTTATGGCTGTGCGATAAATGCAAACACGAACTGATAAAAGAGAAAAAGACAGACAACATCCACTTAGAAGAACTTACCAGTAAAGTCGACGCTCTCACAGAATTCCTAAACAACAAGCTAGGAACCCTAATTGAAGAGAAGATAAAACAAGTACACTACAGACAAGATCCACAATCAGCAAAAGACACGGTAATACAGAAAACTACCGAACCACCAGATTCCAATCCAACAACAGCAGAAGAAGAAGAAACCCAACCAAACGATAAGCGAGTTGACACGTACGCGCAGATTACGAAAGAAAGTCCACGAGCAGATAAAAAACCACAGGGACGAAATGCAAAATCCACAGTGATCGGTACCAATCGAAACGACGCTGAACTACAAGCGGCGGAAAAGAGAGCCTGGTTATACATCGGCCAGCTGAAAGATACAACCAATACAGAAAACTCTGAAGAAATATGTGAACAGCAACGGTATCGTAGGCAACATCGACTGTGAAGAGCTAATCACGAAAGGCAGGAAGAAAGCCTTCAAACTTGGAATCCCTTTCTCTGAACTATCCACCGCAGAAAATCCAGAATTCTGGCCAACTGGAGTTCTAGTTAGACGCTTTCGATTTCGGAGACAATACGGATCCTCGGAAGGAGCATCTCTCGAATAGGAACTTAAAAATTATGACATGGAACACGGAAGGAGCTAGAAACGCCCTCTCATACGTATCAGAAGAGCACCTTAAACAATATGACACCATATTGGCCATAGAAACGTTCCTGCTGAAACCAGTAGACATCAAGGGCTTCTATGGAATCCACTCTTATGCCACTCCAACGGAAGGTAGACCGGAAGGAGGGGTCTCTAGCTTCTTCAAACCCACCATAGGAAATCTAATAAAAGCTCACACAGAAGAAAACATGGTCATGATCGAAACAAATTTAATGACAATCATAGGACTATACATCCCGCCACATAGGTCAACTGAGGATGTCATAGAAATTTTGCTAAGTCTGATGCCCAAAATAGGAGACAAAGGTGATGTCATTCTAACCGGCGACTTTAACTGCAGAATTGACAAAACCAACAGTAAAACGGAACTAGTGCTAAGAACACTTAATGAAGAAGGATTTTCGCTCGCGAACAAAGAATCCTTAAAGACCTACATCTGTCACAACGGTTCAAGCGCCATTGACCTGGTCTTCTACAGAGGGACAGGAATCACCCTGGAGGAACGAAAAGGACTATGGACATCACCAGCAGCTCCAATCAGAAAACACATACCCATAGAAACGACCTTCATAATAAAGAAGACACAACGTGCAGAAACAAAGAATCGAACGAATGGCGCCCAAAGCAGGAAACTAAACACATCACAGCTAACTAAAATGTGATGACAAAATACAGGAAGCAATAGAATTACAAACAAATGGCCAGATGGAAAAAGCAGTAATGCTAACCAACAACATTATACAAAATGCCATCATACCAAACAAGCCAAGAAGGGTCCCAACCATGGTTCAACAAAGACTGCTATAAGGAGAGGAAAGAAACACTGCTAGCATTGCACAAGGTTAGAATCGACGGAAGCGAGGAAGACCTAAGACACTACGCAGAAAAAAGAAAGACATACAAACTTCTTCTAAAAGAAAAGAAAACGGAGTTCTTAGAGCAAGAAGCCAAGAAAATAGCAGAAGAAGCTAAACAGAACCCCTTCTTGGCATTAAGAATTAGAAAACCTGTCGCACAACCAAGACAGATACCCATAACAACATGGGAAAAACACTTCAACAGTATCCTGAATAAAATGAACACCCAGGAAGCCTATACCACCAACACCCAAGATCGCAGAAATGAATACACTCTTCAAATAACATCAGAGGAAATCCAGAAGGCGGTGATCTCAATGAAAAACAAGAAAGCCCCAGGGCCTGACAACATACAAGCCGAACACTTGAAAGTCGCACAAGACCTATTATTACCCTTCTGGACCCTACTGCTTAATGAATGTATACACACAGGGACGATCCCAAATAGTTGGAGAACAGCAAAAATCAAACTGCTGTACAAAGGCAAAGGAGACAGGGAAGACCTAGACTCCTACCGAGGTATCGCATTAGAAAACAACTTATTCAAAATCTTCACAAGGATCTTGGCTCACAGACTAGAGGTAGAACTTGCTGGATATATACCAGAATGCCAGTTCGGCTTTATGAGAGGAAGGAGCACTCAACATGCAATTAAGTGCCTGATGGATGAGATAGAAACAGTATTACGGAGACCAAAAGGCAAATTCCATGCAATCTTCATAGACTACAAAAAGGCTTTCGACCTGATAGACCGATGCAAACAAATCACCAAGCTCAAGCATATGATAGGGGAAACTCATCCGCTCAGTAACATAATAGAAAACATCCTGGCATACAACCTTGTCGAAATCGATGATGGAATAGACACATCAAACGCAATCCATCAGACCAATGGTGTCCTACAAGGGGATCCTATGAGCCCACTTCTTTTCAATGCAGTAACGTCCGATATCACCGACATACTGAAAAATATGCAGGAAACGACATTGATCATGTACGCGGATGATATGATACTAGGAAGTCCAAACAAAACAGAATTGCAAGCGGCACTATAGGGACTAGAACAATGGGTCGACAAAAACAAACTCACCATCAACCCAGAAAAGACAGTCCAACTAACATTTAGAAGAGGAGGAAGAGCCACACAAGAAGATATCCTAATGCTGAATGACGAACTACTAAAGACAGTCAACGAATTCACATACCTAGGCATGACACTCCAAACAACATTGCGATCATTCAACCAAGATATACAAGAGAAAACAGCAGCAGCCACAAGAGCAATCTACAGCATAAAAAATCTAGCCCGACTGTCACTGCCCACGGCCATGACATTATTCGATACAACGATATCTCCAATCATAACATACGGCATAGACATTATATGGGAGAAACTCTGTCACTTAGCAATCTCGAAAGGATAGAGAAGGTTAAGGCACGTTTCCTTAAAGTGGTTCTAAGGGTGGGGAAAACAACCCCGTCGAGACTTGTATATGAACTTGCAAGAGAGTCGTTCTATGCAGAAGATCTGAGGATGAAACACCTTATACCTACTACCGGCCCCTACACAGAACTCGTACACAGAAGCAAATTGAAGAAGAGGGAGATAGACCTTGATTTCTATGCTACGGGAGCCATGATAGAGAGGAATTGGACAAAAGCTAACCAGGACCAGCGACATGTTGTGACACGTTATGCAGTGCACGGTTTTCATCACAAAGTGTGTGAAAACAAGAAGTACCACGACCCAAGTGAAAAATGTATATGTGCTTTGTGTGGTCACAGATGCGAACGGTACCACATACAGAAGTGCCCAAAGAACACAAAAACACTGAACGAATATAGCAAAGATTAAATATAATCAATGCCCACTCGGGCGAACCTTTTACTTATTATTATAAATTCGTTAAAAATGATCGGAACTATAATTTTATTCTGATGCATTTTATTTTATTGACTGGATGAAAAGCGTTTAACTACATTATGATACACTTTAATTCGTTTGTAGTTATGCTACCATCCAAAATATACTATTTATCCCAAATTCAAATTGAGCTTTTTTTTTTTAACGTAGTTTAAAGCCCCATCATGTTACGATTTTTTTTCGAGGTTGGCGAAATAATACTAAACAAAATGGCGGGAAAGGTAATACAAGTAATTTTGTATTTTATAAATTAAAGGTTCGAACTCATAAATTCATAGTTTACCTCTTTTTATTTCAAACTATTTTCAAAAATCCACCTTTTCTGAGCTACCATTCTGTCTGTTAAGTAAACTTAATGTATAAAATGGATGTAGGCCTAATGGAAATGTCATTTTGTTATAGCAAATAAAATAAATATTATTCAAGTTTCCAATATTCATTTTCATAACTGTATTCATTTACACAATATTTTTATATATCTTAAGAGAAAATGTTTCTGGAATTTAAACTTTTCATTTTTAAACAATTATCAATACACATCTCTCAGGCCTGACTCAAATTCTATTCTCCGTATGCTTGAAGTCAAATTCTTCGAGAATATTTTTATCAAATATACATATATTTTAATTAACCCTGATACACAAGGTACAAAAGTAACAAACTTTTATTGGGCTAGGAAGCTCAGGTGTAAATCAAACAGAGCAGATTTAAGATTTGATCTTTTGTGCTCAGACTGGCTCTGGGCTCCACTCAGCCTCCTAAAAAATAAGTATTAGGAATGATTAAATCATGAATCTGTACACACAAATTCTAATGGAATCCTACTGTTATGTAATATTCTGAAACAGTAATGGTCCATTCATGAACAAATTGCTAGCAGTTTTGAAATTTGAGACAAATATTCAACCTCTAGCATAGATCAATCACTTCCTCTATGCCTCTACCCCATCATTTCCTGTGCATTGAATCAATCAATTAACCCAGTTTATGTAAATGTTTCTTCAATTGAACAGTGTTCAATTAGGAATCTAACCAGGGATTATTCCTTTAATCTATGGTCTAACATTCATCTTAAATTCATCCTGTCAATTGCATGTTTTATCAATCCAGGTCGAGGTTCTCTTATTTGGAATTTGGCTTGTGAATGAATGCTTACCGGATAAATTTCTTAGGTAATATAACTGACAGAAATATATTTTATTTCCAATTCCCACTACAATGAGCTACTATAAGCGCAACTCTGCAATCTTATTTTGATTTTAAATTCAACTAAAAATAGTACTGGCTAGAATTATATTTTAGAATCTCATAATTCTGATTTTGATAAATTTACCCTTATTTTACAAATGAAGTACTTATTGCTGTGATAAATTTTGCACATTGTTGTAAAACAATTTTCATAACGTACCGATCAATTTTTTAACAGATTGTAATTTATAAGGAAGCAAATAAATGTTTAGTAATCAGTCCTGAAGATTTCATGGATGATTTACGATACATTGCAAAGGGACTTGGTAAAGGAAATCCTGTTTTTACAAGGTATGGAATTAAATAATTTTCTTTTTCTTCTCTTATATGAAATGTTAAAAATAATAATATAGTACATTTTATTTTATCCGTCTTCCTCAATTAGAATTGATTTTTATTTACAAAAACCTCGTTAAATTATTAAATCATGAAATCCTTTCAAAAAATTGGTACTTATCTTATATGAATTTTATTAAACTGACTCCAACTAAAAAAAAAAGAAGAAGAAAGTAAAGTGGTCATATTATTACAGGCTTTAGGAGACTCTTTGAGTTGTAGGAGGTTAAGGATTCCGACCTTTGCAGATAAGTCGGCATGAGATATCATACTTGCTTGGTCACCTTTACCCTCAGAACATGCATCTTGTATTAATTTTCATTAGAGGTTGAATTTGTGGCAAGGCGTTGCCAGAAGATTTGCTCTACTCCACGGCACAATAGGCCTAGAAGGTCCTTGGCCTCCCAGCCGGTTGCTAGTCTCGCATCCACATATGTTAATCACAGAGGTAGACAATCGTCCAGCCAGTGTAGGGGTGACATGTGGTCAGTAAGTCGGGTTCCCCAGCCATTATAGCTGGTTTTCTCAATCTGAACCCGCTTTTTATTGTAGATACCAAAATGACTTACAATACTGGGTGAGCACCATTCCCATGCTGGCTGAAATTCCATTAAAAAATGTCATCCCCTTAGAGACTCGAACCAGCGCAAGACTCATAGCTCTGTACTAAGGCATCTTGCCTTAACCACTCGGCTATGGCGCGGGACAGCCAGAAGATTTAAGTTAGTTTAAAAAATACAATCCTACAAACTTCTGGCTTATAGCATTAACCAACTATGCTACTGTGAGCCTTCGCTCCAACTGAAACTATTTAGGAAAATTACATTTAGAAACTAAATAAATTTGATAATTGACTGTCTCTCTGGTGGAATAGTTGGGTTCTTCTTCTTCTTCTTCACTTCACGGGCTAGGCAAGTTGCCTGTTCCGCCTCACAGTTGTTCTGTCCATCTTTTCACTGGCCTTCCTACATTCCTTGAACCTCTTGGCTTGTAGTTGAATGCTGCTCTTGGTAATCTTGTTACATTCATTCTTTCCACATGTGTAAACCATTTCTCTCTATATTCTCTGATTTTCTCATCCAATGGATCCAAAGCTTTGGTTAGCAACTCGTCTAAGAGAAGGAAACTCCGAAATAAATTCCCTATCCACTAGGGCTGGTAACTCGACCATGTAAAAAATTTCCAAACTCATCTCTCTCACAGTGTTCAGCCGGACGGATTTAATAGTTAGCTTATCTACCAATTATTTCAGGTTCCCTGGGTTCAATTCTTGGCTACAGTATGTAAATTTCTCTTTGAGTAGGCCTTCCACTGAATTTTAGGACAACTGAGTAGCTGCTTATCATGAGAGCTGAAAAAACTTTGAGGGACTGCATATTCTAACCATGGGGCAGTCTGTCCTATCATTTTTTAGCCAGAGATAATTGAGTTGACTTTGGCTCTATAGTATTGCTCTATCACACATTTACTTTTTTAAATGTTTTTTATTACTTTCTTAGATATGTAGCATATAGAACATATTCATCCTCCTTTAAAATGAATATCTGGAACTTTCATGAGAGTAAAGTTGTCCTGGGGTTGCAAGGGATAGTGACGTGCATTTCATCACCTCTCCTATCGAAATCTCATCCTCAACCTGCTTGTGGTGCAACCTGCTATTACAAATGAGGCTCTGAGGACCGAGTACTGGTGGTATAACCACATCACCTTAATGTAGAGGAAATGCTACATTAGTGGGAACCCCACAATAATATCCCTCTGGGCCAGCAATCCATTGGGCGAAAAAATTTACATTTGCTTTCAAGTCTCAAGTCAAGCCTCAGATGAATCAGACAGATCAACCTGTTGACGACCTTTGCGAGAATAAGGATACAACATGCAAATAACAGCAAATGAGATGCGATATAAGTGCCATACAGCAGGCTACACAAAGTGGGACCATAAAAGAAATGGGGAAATTATGGAAGAGTTGGATGTAGAACCCATTCTTCACAAAACTACCAGAACAACTGGAAAGCCCATCTTCAATGAATGTCGTCTCATAGAATTCCAAAAGCCATACTTTGCTACTGCCCCCAGGGCAAAAGATCGCTGGGACGTCCAAAAAAGCGCTGGATGGAAAATTCCTCTTTGAGACCATAACAGGCCACATGGCCTAATACTTGCATGGATGATGATGATGATGATGATGATGAAAGTTGTCCTGAATATAGAATAAACTACCATATCTCCTTCTAGTAGGGTGACTAGAAGTCAATCATTTCCCAAACATGCACTACAGTTCAATCTTGTATCTAGGAAGAAGTGCTAGGATGTCCTACAATATTGAAGTTTTATTCTTTTTTAATTAAAATTTGTTTTTAATTAATTATTCATGGATTTCTAAAAGAAAAATAGTTGATATAACTGTTGACTCTGTCAGATCATAAGCCACAGTGTAGTGATTTAACTATTTATTTCAAAGTTTCAGTTGACTATCATGATATCAACATTCATGGTTTGGTATGGAATAGATGCTTGCTTTGTTCTTGGCAATTTTAATTCTTGCAATACTAAAATACAGACATTTTCAAAAAAATCTTTTAATGATTTGCAATATGAGCCATAATGGGCTAATGGTTATGTTCTTTGCCTCTAGTTCCGAGGGACGTAGGTTCAAACCTGGCTCTGGTCAATAATATTTTGGGATGGAAAAATCCAAAGCACGAGTCCTCTGGGAGGGAATTAACACTGTGGGTGCCAAGTCTGAAGATTTTCAGGCTCGTAAAATAATGACAAGACTGAAAATGAAAAGGCCTCTATGGAAAATCAAATGTTCCCATCCTAGTACTAACTTGGTTTCCTAGATGTCACTATGAAGCGTAACACTGACACCAGATCACTAAATGACATCTATCCGAAAGCAAGTGTAACTATAGGGGAGAATGCCTAAATCTCGTTGAGAGATACAGGGTCTTACTATTATTACTATTATGGTGGTAAAATTTTGTTGGTAGATAAAGTGTCCTACAATGTTCTCTCTTTGAGTAATAGTCGTCTGGTCACTCTATTATACCACCAAGTTAACTCTGCACATGTGGAGGGGCAGAGTTTCAGTGCTAGTGTCGCCGAACTACTGAATCTATGGAAGGGATGTAGGAGAAGAATGTACATCACGTATTGAAATGGTTCAACTTTAAGTGTGGGCAGAGAATCCCTAAACATGTGTGAAAGATCTTAACATGGTTGTCAAATTAATCATTTAAGTACGGAACACTCAAGCGGTTGGATAATTTAAAATCACAGTATTTGTCGTCTCTCCATTACCAGCCTCACAATAAATCACAAGTGGCAACATGTAATGAGAAGGGACAGCCCATTCCTACACATAACCCAAATAGCAACAGGGTTGTCAAATTAGTCATTTTGCCAATGACCGCATAGAAAGACAGACCATTAAAATCCATAGTATTTATCAACTCTCTACCTGCCAGACAAAGAATATACAGAGTGAAAATTATTTGAACCAACAAACTCTGGGAGGTTGTAGGGGACACCAAAACAAATATTTTTCCCTAATGCCATTTTTCTCAATGAGGATTATTTAAACCGGTAGAGGGTGTATTACGCTCTTCAGTTGTCATGACTGCAACTGCTGTTGATGGTAGGAATTGTTTTGTCCACCATTGTAGTAGTGAATTGTATCTGTTTACTAATGGAGCGATACACCTGGAGTGAGTACACTGATATGTGTGGGCCGGTGTTGTTGGGGACTGTTTAATTGGAACATATCTCCTACCTAGGCCATTAAATGGCAGGCACCATTACAATTTTCTCGCCAGAGCATTGCCAGAATTGCTGGAAGACATCCCACTCCCAACAAGACAATGCATGTGGTTCCAACATGACGGGGCACCGGCACATTTCAGTCATCGTGTGCATCGATTCTTGCACCAACGGTTTCAGGAAAAGTTGAAGAAAAGTTGAGTGGCAGAGGTGGGCCTGTACCATGGCCTGCTCGATTCTCAGGTATGACCCTTTGTATTTTTTTTTGTAGTAGGGGGAGAAGAAGCAGGGAGAGATGCGAAAAAACCTTTTTTACACAACTCCTGTTGCATCAGAAAAAGATCTGGTTGCCCAGATAGTAGTAGCAGCAGGAACAATTAACGATACTCCTGGAGTTTTTGCCCGTGTTAGACAGAACATGATCCGCCGGTGCATCCTTAGTTTACATGTCAACGGAGACATTTTTGAACCTCTACTGTAATTTAAGTAATTGCGTTGTGTTAATGTGTTGTCTCTTGGTAATAAAAAATGCAAAAGTGTTTGTTGGTTTAATTAATTAGCCGCCAGAGAAACCTTCCTCTACTGGTTTAAATAATCCTCATAGGAAAAAATGACATTAAGGAAAAATATTTGTTTTGGTGTCCCCTACAACCTCCAAGAGTTTGTCGGTTTAAATTTTCACCCTGTATACAGAGGACAGGAAGTGGCAACATAGTAAGGAAGAGAAAGAGAAGGACAGCATGTTAGTTAACATATTTTCTGCCTACACAGATTACTTAGCGGAGTAGTATGTTCTAGTGATGTTGGTTGAGAATACATTCTTGTTTTGCACAACTTTCATGACTTGTTGACAGAGCACTATTATAATACCTATGTTTTACCAAATGATATACACAGAGTGTTATAGGACCTCACTGACAAAGTTTTAGGAATGATAAGTAATACAGAAGTGACACTTTTTTTTTATTAAAGAGCATGTAATCCCAAAAAAATTATTGGTGAGCTCTGCACATTGGTCATGGTTCTCACTACATCACATAACAAATTCCTAGTTTTTTTCTTGGGGGTATGTCAAAAGTATGGAATATGAAAGTCAAATTGCCAACAGTGCTCAGTTGATTGCTCAAATCATTAGTGGATCTCACCACATCAAACAGAATCCTGCCATGTTCGACAGAGTTTGACAGTTGTTGCTGCTAAGGTATAAGAATGCAATGAGTTTCAGAGTAGATTGAAAACATAATGTAAACCGCCAGAACATGACTTTTGTTATTTTGTGTAAAAAAGGTAAAGTAATATCCCACTACAAGCCTTAAGAGGTCTTTCAGGTAGTAAGAGATTAAGGGTATCATTTTTTTTTAGTCTTCATATGACAACATGCTCCACTACAATTTTCTGCTGTACTACATGCCTTGATTTACTTTTTGGCATTATTAAAACATCTTTATCCTTATTTTTAACTTTATAGTAATTTATGGTGAAATTAAATGTTTGTTACCTCTCCTCATATAAATCTTCTAAGTAGATTGCGATTTCGAGACCATAACGGTCTCATCTTCAGTACTTCTTTGGCGACTGATGTTATGTCGATCGGAAGAAACTCTTCTTCTTCCCTCTGTTGAGTCTCAAAATCGCGATCTACTTAAAGATTTATATGAGGAGAGGTAAGAAACATTTATTTTCACCATCTTTATCCTGTTTATGTGTATTGATATTTATGGCTAAGATTTTATAATATTATTCTTTTCTTATTCTAAACTGTGAAGATATAATTTATATTTTCCTTTCCTTAAATTATAATTTTGACTTATTGTGACGCTAAGTTATCATAAATAGTTATGGTTCTTATTTGCATTTCGAACATTGCTTTCGGTTAATTATAGAAATGCAAGTTATGGTTCCTTTTCACACCTATAGTAGCACTGGCCAAAACTAATGGTTATTATTAATATTTACAGTTGCTTGATATTGTAGTTACTAAATCTAATTACTTCTTATTCCTATTTGCACTCACTGAAATTAATATATTCTCCATTACTATTCCTAACAAAATATGGTTCCTATTTACGCTTAATTTGCTAATCCTATCAAGCTATGATCTATAAGGGTATCATCTTTCTAGACAACTGGCACAAGATCTCAGCTAAGTTGTCACCCCTGTGTGACAACAACCTTCATCCTTCAAAGCAAGCATCTGGTACTCATTTCAGTTGAGGCTGAGTCAATACCAGCTCCATGGTACTGCCAGAAAGTTTAGGTCAGTTTAAAAATCCTGACCACCATCAAACTCAATCTCCTATACTGTAGCATATTGCCTTAACCAATTACACTATGTTATGCCCCCATTATTTTCTGTATCCATCCATAGTAATTCTGGCCAAAGGCAGGTCCTTAACTGCAGTCATAGCATTTTCATGCTATGCTTGCAGCTTTACTAGGGAATTGTAGGTGTGGTAGCTTCCCGTTGCTTTCCATACCGGTGAAGGATGATGATGATGATGATAGCCATATGATTTCAGGGACCGTTTGGGCCTTAAATTTTTCCTGACATTTGTCTTACAGGTGAGGAAAAACCCCAATAAAAACCTCACCCAGAAAAACTGCCCAGGCCCGCTGTGTGACAAGGCAGCACGCTACCTCGAGACCACAGCGGTGGACATTTTCTGTATAATTGGTTTTATTCAGTATCCAAATCTTATGGGCAAGCAACTTGACCTATGTCCACAACTCATATATCGTCGCTTAAGAATCAATACCACGTAACTAACAAAATACATATTTTACACGAGAAACAAAAAACTGTTTATTTTTCTCCTTAGTAACTATGGATTGAAACCATTGTATCTATAAGTTTAGCGAGGTCATGGTAAAAATTTCATCCTAATCTATGTTTGAACTGAGCGCACTTCTTCAGTGATGCTAACAGTATAAAAATGTCAATTTCACCAAAAGTGTCAGTTATTGTTTCTTAAGCAATGGTATGGTGTGTTGGGAATATATGTTCCTTAAAATATATATATATATATATATCTTCTCTGCATGACCTATCATTCATAAAGTTTTCCAGTGAGGTTCTGTTACATTTTCACATCCCTGAATATAAAACTGGTTTCTAATTTTCAATCTCTCAATTGTCACAATTTTATATATCTTCTTCTTCGTCAGGCTCTACGACTTCCAGTGGAATGTCTTGGCCTTCTCAACCAGTTTACGCCACTTCTTCCTATCTTGTGCAGTAGATTTCAAATCAAAAATCCCCATCTCTCTCAAATCTTCAATTACGTCATCTTCCCATCGATCCTTGGGTCTTCCCTTTGGTCTTGTTCCCTGTGGCTTCCAATTCAATATATCATTCGGCAATCTTCCCTTTGGCATTCTTAGTGTATGTCCAAACCATTGTAATCTTTTGGATTTGATGAAACTAACTATATTTTCTTTATTATTCTTGAGGTATAATTCGTCATTCCTCCTCAACCTCCAATTTCCATTTTCCTTTACTGGACCTAGCACTCTTCTAAATAATTTCCTCTCAAATGTTAATAGTCTTAATTTATCTGCTTCTTTTAGTACCCAGTTTCAGCTCCATAACATATGATTGTCTTATAATTGCTGTATATAATTTGAATTTAACATTTTTTGATATTAATTTACTTTTGAATATATCGAAATTAGCAAAATATGCTTTATTCCCTTGCGATATTCTTGTTTTGATTTCTTCTTCAACAGTATTATTATCGTTTAGTATTGTGCCTAGGTACTTAAAGGAGTTAATTTGATCAATACAGTCACTATTTATAGTTAGTTCAGTCAAATTTGTTTTATTTCTCATACATCTTAAATATTTTGTTTTATTTAGATTGATTACAAGCCCATATTTTATACTTTCATTTTTCAATTTGTCAAAGGTTTCCAGTAGGGAATTTTTTGTTCTTGCTGTTATTATTACATCATCAGCATATGCAAGACATTGTTTTAGTCTTGTTGAAATATTTCCTCTTAGATCAAGTTGTTTTAAGACCATATCCATTACTATACAGAATAATGTCGTAGATAAAGGATCTCCCTTTTTGACCCCAGAGTTTACTTCAATCGCATCGCTGAGTGCGTTGCTACATTATAATCTTACTTTGGTGTCTATCAAGGTTAAAGCTATTAATTTTATTAATTTTTTAGGTATCTCATAAGACACAATTTTATATGTAATGCTACAAATACGAAACTAATGAATTTGTTTTAAAACATGTCTGAATTTCCTTTAATAACATAATATGACTTTTGAGATAATTTACAGTTGATCATTATTTAATTTCATGATATTGGTTTAATTATAATGTTTTATTGGATATGCATTTTCAGATGCTTGTCTGTTTTACATATGACCAACAAATTCTTAATACCTGAGTTTAGAGAATACATAAAGTCCACTGGGATAATTAGTAAGCTATTTGAATTTCTACAGGATGCAGCTGAATATGAGGTAAGAAATGAAATGATTAATATATTTATGGAACTGAAATTGAAAATATTAACTAGAAAAGTTGAAAAAAGCAGTAAAGTCAAAATTATAATTTGAAAGGGTAATGTGTTGATAAATGTGACATGTCTTATCACTAGAGCGAGGAATTTTATGAAATTTCATGTTTTAAACTATTAGTTAGAGAACACTGAGACAAAGTATCTTCACATTTTATGATGTGCCGAATCAAATAAGACCAACAAAAAACTTCATATTTCATAATATTTTGGCAAAATGTTCATATTTTAATGAAAATTTCATATTGCTTCATATTTTTCAACTTTGAAATTCTGGTATTTTTTAATAACAGTTCTAGGAATTTGTCAGAAACATTTTTAAAATGACTAATTCTGAAATGTTTTGACAATGTAACATGGTAGGCAAGTGAAAATTCCTCAGTGTCCCAAACTGAATAAGGTAAATAAATATCTTCTTCTTCCTTTCAAGTATTACGCCAAGGCCTGTTACGAAAATTTTCCCTCCAGCGTTTCATAGGACGGCCCAGTGATCTTCGTCCTCTTGGTATATAATTATAAACAGCTTTGGGGATCCGATTTGAACTCATTCTTTCAAGATGGTGTTTCCAATTTAGTTGGTACTGTTTAATATATTCCAAAATTGGCGTAGTCTTCAATTCTTTTAAGATATCGGTGTTCCTTTTCCGATCCCATCTGGTGTAACCCGCTGTTCTGCGCATGAATCTCATTTCACAAGCCATTATTCTGCTTTCATGTTGTTTTCTTAGTGTCCATGCTTCACTACCATAGGTCAACACTGGTCTAGCCAAAGTGTTATATAAACGTAATCTGGTGTTTTTTTGTACAAGGGATGGTTTCATAACTTGATTAATAATTCCTAAACTTTTATTATAACTAGTAACTTTTTCAGGGATATCCTTTTCATCCCAGATAGAGAGGTGCCCAAGCTGAGCAAAACATTTCTTCCACTTACTTGTGTTTTGCACTCTTTTAACTTTACTATCTAACCTCTCTTGGTTAACTCTTGTTTTTTTTCGACCCCGACGCTATTAGGGCATCCGAGGGCTAGGGAGTCTTTCCTTTCTTCCATTTCTTCTTTCCTTTATTTTCTTTTCTTCTCCAGAAAAGCCTGACCAGAGGCTATAAGATGGCAGCCCCATCACTGGTCTTGCCTTCCTTTGGCCAGCAACCAATCGAAGGGACTATTATTATGCTTTCAAGTCTTATACGAGAATTTCCCGGAAGGATCAAACTAATGACGACCAAAGTAAATAAATATGATAAACATAATTAATTGGATGATGAGATATGGAATGACAAGTTAGATGGGCGTTTTTTGTCTGAAACTCCATCCCTATAACAAGAACATTATCCTAGATGAATAAGCAGAACAGAAATGTAAGAACAATAATCTCCTACCCTTCTAGTCAGGTAGCTGCTAGTTCCTTCTTGCTATCTAAGAGCAGTCCTTACTTTGCGAGTGGATTACACCATTTAATAGTAGGAAAACCCGTTGCTCCTAAACATTAAGCATGCCAGTTCTTGTAGGTAAGCCCAATATTATTCTCACTTATATCAAACTACCAAATATAGCATGATACAAGTATTCTTGCAAAACATAAGTGTGGAGTGCACTTTTTCATCGTACAAAAGACAAGACAGACATTATAGTTTACTATCAGAATATAGAAGAAGCTTCTAAGTGTGTATTACGAACAGAATTGATAACTGGATTGCTCAAAGTACAAGTAGACCAAGACTAGACACTGTGCTAGGCCCATTTCTTGAAAAAAACTAATGTTAAAATAATTCTACTCTATTTCACCATGTTCATAGTTGATTAAATCTTACTATAATATTGCAAAGAGAGTTCTGAAACAATCCATAGAATTAATTGTGGATTAATAACTTTTAACAACTTGTTTTTCCAAATATGACACACTGGACTTTGTCTACTTGTGTTCTGAAACAATAAAATTGAATGTTATTGTTATATTTGCGGGGCACGCCGTAGCATAGTGGTTAAGGCACTGAGCTACAAGCCGGAGGGTCGAGGGTTCAAGTCCCATTGGGGTCAGGATTTTTAAACTGACCCAAACCCTCTGGTGGCACTATGGCCCTGGGGTCAACTCAGCCTCTAACGGAAATGAGTACCAGACACTTGTTCTGGGGGTAAAGGCGGCCGTCACGCAGGGCTGACAACCCGGCTGACATAAAGTGCCAATTGTCTAGAAAAGTGGGAGCCTTAACCTCCTACTACCCCAAGGGCCTCCGGGCCTGTTGTGGGATCACTTTACTTACTTTACTTTGTTATATTTGCATCTACTGTAATTCAAATATCTTCATGCAAAATAAGTAGAAATCATCGAAACATAATGGGAGGTTGAAGCACCCATCTTTATAGACAATCAGCTCGAATTGTTCACCAGGATGTCGCCCTTGCGTGTCACCTTTACCCCCAGAACATGCTGCGTCTAATACTCATTTCTGTTCGGACTAAGTTGACCCCAGGGCCAGGATGCCAAAAGAGTTTTGGTCCAGCTAAAAATCCTGACCCTATTGAAACTCAAACCCATGACATTCCAGTTTGTAGCATGATTCTCAAACAACTACACTGTCGTGAGCCATGAAAATTGCTTCAAATTATTTCTGTTTTTCTGGGTATACACTATAGATTATAAAAGAAATGAAGAAATTCTTGAACAATTTCACAAGGACATATTAGAAAACAAATTTTAGAATATGAAATAAGATGGATATAACATGTTCTTCAAATGGAAGATAACAGACTATCAAAGCAGTTATTTATCTACCATCTTACAGGAAGAAGAAGAACAGAATATCCACTCAAATGATTGATGGATGGAATTTCTGTTCAGCCCAAAACTAGTCAACATAATGACCTAACTTTGTAAAAGGAAGATGATGGTGATGGTCATTATTTTACAATTTTTGGACCACTTTGGGTGACCAAGTTATTTTTTTAGTTTTTCAACAGGTTATAAATGTATACATCTTCCTGTGCCCAATATTAAATTTTGATTCTCTTCCTCCATTCATTTCTATCCTTCCAGTCACCACCCTGCAGTCCCCTGTCTTTCATCAAATTCTTAATTCTCTCTATCCATGTCTTATTAGGTCTCCCTCTTTTTTCCTTCAATTTAGAATCCACTCCAAACTCGTAACTGGCAATCTATCTTCATTCATCCTCTTCGCGTTTTCAAACCATTGTAATTGTTTCTTTCCCATAAATTGTATAATTATTTAATTAAAGTTCTTTTTTTCTCTTAATACTGTTTCTGATCCTGTCTAATTTAGAGCAATGTGCAGATCTTTTTAAAAATCCATTTCTGTAGATTGCAATTGTAACATTTATAGTTTATGTTTCTGTGTCATTAAACTTCTTACTATTGATTTATAAATATGGATTTTAGTTTCTATAGAGGCATAAGCTTACTATGTGCAGCATACAAAATATATGCAAAAATGATCAACCAAAGATTAACAACTATAGTAGATGCAATAATATCAGAAGAGCAGACAGGATTTAGGAAAGGAAGAAGCTGCACAGACAATGTATTCACTTTAAAACAAATAATAGAGAAGCGAAGAGAATTCAACTTAGAGACGCACATCCTCTTTATAGATTATAAAAAGGCCTTTGATAAAGTGTCTAGACCAACATTATGGAACATATTAAGTGAAAAAGGAATTCCACTACACTTGATAGCAGTAATTAAGAAAATGTATGAGAAAACAAAAATAAAAATAAATCAAAGGGAACCAATATATATAACAGGAGGAGTTAGACAAGGTTGTCCACTATCAACCATGCTTTTTAACATTTATTTCGACGACATGATAAGATCATGGAAGTAAATGACGACTGGGGGAATTAACTTAGGAAATATAGTAATAAAAAAGTAGCCTTTGCAGATGACCAGGTTTTAATAGCAAAAACAGAAGACGAACTACAAAGAATGTTATATAAACTAAATGAAATATCAAAAAAATACATGGAAATATCCTCACAAAAATAAAAAACAATGACCTTCAAGGGTGCTCATCCAGTTCGGAAAAAGATATTAGAAAATAAACCAATAGAACAAGTAGTAACATATAACTTCCTAGGTTGCAAAATATCATACACAGCAGAAACAGATATAAGTAACAAAATAAATAAGTTTAATTATATAACAGGAACACTAAAAATAACTTTGAAAAATAAAGCCAGGAAAGACTCTACAATGAAATTATACAAGACAATGGCAGTGCCTATTATTACTTATGGATCCGAAACATGGACAGTGACAACACAACAATCTGCCAGGATACAAGCTGCTGAAATGAGATTCCTCTGACCAATAGCAAGATATCAAAGTACAGACAAAAAACATAACATAGAAATAAGACAACAACTAAAAATAGAGGAATTAAACTCAACAATAGAGAAATACAGAACAAACTGGAAAGAACACTTGGCAAGGATGACTGAGAATAGAATACCAAAAGCAGCATACAACTATTCACCACGAGGAAGAAGAAGTTTGGGAAGACCAAGGAAAAGATGGAAAGAGCAGCAATTTGGAGCCGGAACAGGCTTGTAAATAAGCCTAAACCGTGAAGAAGAAAAAGAAGGATTTTAGTTTATTTGAATATCTGTTTATCCCACAAAATTCTATTCAACATTGTTATTGCAGTATGGAGGCAATTTATGTATTGTTTTATGTACAAAGTGAATATAGGATAAGTATATGTTTGTGTAGTGTCTGTTCTGTGAACGGTGATAAAAGACCAAACCCAGTGCCAGTACCGTAATAAAACAGTGGAAAACTATCCAACTTTACTTTCTTCTTGATGAAGCCTGTTTGCTTAACATTTAATTATGTAAATTTGTTTCAGTTGCTTGGATTGTTTACAACATCTGCAATGTTTGCACTGTCTCGAGACCTACAAGAGATTGATGGAAATAAAAATTTCTTGAATTTGTTGGTAAATTTAACACAAATGAATAATACAAATACAAAATCTGCAAATGAATTAAGTGATTCACAACTCATAATTTTACAAGACAATGCCAGAAAGCTATGTCAAGAAGTGTTAAAAACAACCAATTGTGCACTTCCCATTACTGAAAGTTTTACTGTAAGTAAATATCACAGGATAATCAGTACTTTCATATTTATTAATTAAATAAAAATAAAACGTAGTTTTATTTGATTTTCATATTTATTATATAATTCAGTGACAGCTGTTTTGGTACACTGTACCTTCTTCAGACATGTTAACAAATTATTTTATATTTGAAGAGAAAAATTTTCGCCTAGACCGAGACTCGAACCCGGGACCTTTGGCTTGCCGGGCCAAGTGCTCTACCAACTGAGCTACCGAGGCGAGTTACGATCTAGATGCAAATTTTTCTCTTATATACGTTGTAATTCCCTCTTGCCAAATGCTTTTGAAACCATTGTTTCTATCTTTGCAAATGGCGGCTTCTTAGTTAAGAAGACATTTATTGGGAATTTAACATTACTTTATAAAGCTAGTAAGGCTTCTAATGATGTTTTTATTATTAATTTAACATTTCTCAATGAAAGATAAATTATATTTGAAGAGAAAAATTTATCTTTCATTGAGAAATGTTAAATTAATAATAAAAACAAAATTATTTTATATTTTATTCCTTACTTTTTAGTGTTTCGTTAAATTTATTTAGCTTGGAGGCAAGGGTGGTGTATTATTATTAGGGCCCGGAAGTTGAGAACCTACAAAATGCCTATAAAAGACCTTTAAAAAGACCTAAAGACGTACTAAAAAATACCTAAAAACTGAAAAAAAAAAAAAGGATGTAAAAAGGCAATTAAAATTAAATAATTTTAATTTCAATTGCATTTTTAATGAATATAATACAAATTTTTATAAAGTACAAGTGAAATGCAACATAAATACATTGCAAAAAAAATTGATGATTGAAAATGCTTCTTCTCTCATACTTTATTTCTTTTTAATTCAATATAGTTTGAAAAGGGGATTGTGTGTTAATTAAAAAGGAAGTTCTTGGAGAATTGAGAATGAACTATTTTTCCCACCTAGAATGAATTCAGCAAACCCACAATGGATATCAGGCAGTCAGTAGGCTGGTTAAAAATAACAGGTTCAATATTTTCTCGCAGAGCGAAAGTGTTTGCAATGTGAAAAATCTTTGGAAAGTAAAACTAGATAGTGTTTTTAATAGTATATTACGATGCGAGGTTGGGAAGTGGTTTTTACAGAAGTGAGGAAAATGTTTAAAACCGAGCAATAGTGAGGTTTTTAATTTCCGAGATTCTATAAAACACTTCACAAACATGTGTTGTACATTATTTTTTATGCAATGGTGTTTTCAAAGTAATAAATAATAGTAAAATATCTTTGTTGGAAATATTTGCATTCATTATAAACAACTAACTAATGTTAACAATGTGGACAATGTTTATTAGTTGAAACTACAGGCCGTGAGATCAATTAGTGATGAAATGGCAAGTACATATTTATTGTTTCATATTGTTCAAATAAAGTTCAGTTCATTTAAAATGCAGTGATTTTTTTTCGTATAATGTATATTAACACTACCTTTTGGATATTTTTTTGTATATACATTGTACATAGTATACATAAACGGCAGTGGTTTTACTTCCCGCACGTGGGTGTAAATGTAATATTGGTATAGTTATTTAGGTTGGGAACCCCGAAATGTAGGAAGTTGAACTTTCAACAATGGTTGCCATTGCTGGTAAGTACATTTTAATTTATCTTAGATTAAACCTCAGTGATTTATTCTGTCCCGTGCCCTAGCCGAGTGGCGCAGAGCTGTGGGACTTGTGCTGGTTCGAGTCTCCATGGGGGAAGAAATTTTCTCATGGTATTTTGGCCAGTATCATGAGGCATTTGGGTAGCTACAATAAGTAGTGGCTCAAGGTTGAGAAAACCAGCTATAACAGCTGGGGGACTCGACATGCTGACCACATATCACCCCTACACTGGCTGATGATCATCTACCTCTGTGATTGACACATGTGGATGTGAGGTCAGCAGCTGGCTTGTAGGCTAAGGACCTTCTAGGCCTGTCGTGCCAGGAGAAAAAAAAAAGAGTGATTTATTCCTATAGAAGTTGAAGGCTGTAATTAACACCTGCTGAATGAGAACATACCCAGCAATAAAAACCCTCTGTACAAAATAATTACCAACAACAGTCAGTACCAAAATGAAAGCAGAAGATGATACTTAAGTTATCGAAAGGCCTCCTATAAATTTAGGTTCAAGGCCTGTGTCTTAAATACATTCATTATACCTTTTACACAAAGATCTGGATTGTTTGTTACTTTATTATTGGTAGTATAAATATATTAACTTCAATATTCTTATAAAATTAGTGAATTTTAAGAGACAAATATCTCATTAGAATAAACAAAGCTAGGACAAACTAACAACACGGTATTTTATTAAATCATAAATTTTTATCCTATATAAAATAATTCTAATATTACATTTTAAAATACAACAGGAAGTAACATTAAGAGGTTTATTTAATAATTAAGATATTTGGTCTGTGTATTCTTACCTCTTATGGTTGTTTTTGTTGAACATATGTTTCAAGGCTTCTGATGATGGGGCTCGCTGTAATCGCTGACGATGGTGCTCAAAAGCCTTGAAACATATGTTTCTACAAAAACAACCATAAGAGGTAAGAATATACAGACCAAATATCTTAATTATATTCTACTCTATAATAATTCTGCCCGAGGGCAGGTCTTTCACTGAATTATAACACTTTCATGCTATGTTTTGCAGCTTTTCTAAGGAACTTCCCATTGCTTTCCACACCAATGAGGGATGATGATAATGATAAGGATGATGATGGCTGGATGATTTTCGGGGACTGTTGGGCCCCAAGCTTCCTGACATTTGTCTTATAGGTGAGGAAAAACCCCAAAAAAACCTCACCTAGGAATCTGTCCCGACTGAGAATTGAACCCGGGCCTGCTGCATGACAAGGCAGCACACTACCTCGAGACCACAGCAATAATATTACATATTTTTACTATTTTACTGCATATTTATGTACATATTTGGAGATTAACATTACATAAAAATCTGGACTCTTCTCATACCATTAAGTCATAACTTAACCTCTGATCATTGAATAAAATATTGGTATCATGGTCCTTAGGTTAACTCAGCCTCTAATGGAAATGAGTACCAGATATTCATTCTGGAGATAAAGGCAGTCATCATGCAGGATTGACAAACTGGCTGACAATTCGTACCAATTGTCTAGAAGAGTGGGAGTCCTACAATCTCAAGATCCTCTTAAGATATATAGTGGAATCACTTTACACTTTACTTTCATCCAGTCTGCCACAATTTCTAATCACATACTGGGCATATATTATTCTCAAAATCATATCTTTTATTTCATAGAGTTGTATTTAGTTCTATAATAATTGTTTGTCCTTATTTAGTTACAGAAACGATGGTTTGCTCTTGAGACGCTACTTAACCTTCCACAGCAATATTACAGTCAGTGGTTCAAAGATGTTCTTCACGATAATGGAGTTATGGAACAAATTATAGACACTTTTTATACAAAATGTCATTTGGATTCACTAGAATGTTCTATGTTCAAATATTTACAATTTCTTGCTAATGTAAGTTAATTTAAGAAATTTATAGTATGATTAAGATGCATTTTAAATAGATAAGAACTTTTTTTTATTTAATAGATATTGTATAATGGGAAATAACACTATGAGGCAAATTATCAATATTACTTAAGGTGATGATGGAGGTAATTGGCTCTGAAACTAGTCAGTGAGAAATACATATTAGTATTAGATGATGTGTAAAAATGTCTGATTCACTTATACAACATTAACCCATTCGCCTCAAAAAATGAGGTAGACTTGCCGGCAGTTAAATGGCCTTCAACTTAGACGAGGTACACTCGCTTAACCTTTATATTCCGGGGTACTTAAAAAAACCGCATGAACTGCAGGATGAAATTTAAATTCCAGTCCGTGATATTAAATGGATGGTAGAGCGCACATACTAACAAAAAAATTTTTTAACGATAAACTATAAGAGATATAAGTATAAAATAACTTTTATTTCATTCATAAAGGAGTGTATTATTCAATGAAATGTTTAATTTTTACATACAATAGAGAATTTTATTATTAAAAGTTAAAATTTATTTGCGAGGTCTATATTTTTTGGTTTGACTTTATAACGGGTTCAGTTTATGATTTGAAGGTGACTGTACTCTTGCAAGGGGGGATTTGATGACGTAGTTGGAACACGTGTGCCATGAAAAATCTGCTTTGAAAGCATAAACATGAGTACCCTGCCTTGTTGACGACAGAGTTATCAGCACGTTTTTTTTTTTTTTCTGTGGCACTCAAACCTTAGCAAACCTTATAACATACAACACACTAACATTCAGTCTTGAATTAGTAACTGTAGACTGTGGTTTGTTTTTTAACATATAAAAAAATGGCTTCATGTATTTGGCATCCTGGATTATCAAAATAATGTGAGTAGCATATCAGGTATTTTTTAAAAATAAATACTAACAAGATATTTACCATGTTAACTCATTATAATTTAAATACAAAATTAGGGATGAAAAAGACACCACATGTTTTTTCTTATTTTTTATGAATACTTGATCTAAAACACAATAGGTTAGAGCCACAAATAACTTCCTTGCAACATTTTCTGAATTTTTATAAATTTTACAAAGAAATAATGTTATCATGGGAAAAATATGTAAAAATTAGGGGTGAAAAGGCATCTGATGTGCTTTTTTAAATTTTTTGTGAATACTGGATCGGAACACAATAGGTTAGAGCCACTAATAATTTCTTTACAATATTTTCTGAATTTTTGCAATTTTACAAAGAAATAATGTAATCATGGGATAAATATGTCCATTAAGTCCTTTAGGGCTTTACATTTAATGGACAAATATGTCCCTCAAGTCTTCTAAAGGTTAACTCTGCTGTTATACATTTTGTAAAATTTTGTACATCCCTTGGCGGGATAATCTTTTTGTTAACATTTATTAATAGTAGAGGACTGTGTTTTGGCCTTCACCCTTATTGTGATATCAAGTACTGTTATCTTTTGTTTGTTTTGAATGTCTGAAAATAGACAATATATAACTTACGGTAACTTAAATCCGATTTTTGGGGAAATGCATCGAGCATTTAAATCTGAAGCGAATCGGTTAAGAAAAAATATGTTTTTATCTGTGGGTGTTAATGAATTCAAGATTTTTTTTTTTCAGGTTTCAGATACTGAAAAAATGCAGCATATATTATTAACGTACAATGACGGAAAACTGGTTAAGAGTCTTATGAAAGTGTGCAAAGTTTATGGAACTTCAACCACAGCTCGTCATATAGTTGATAGGCGTTCATCAGGGTCTTCTTCAGTGAATGTATTAATTTCTGCTCTCAAAGTTCTTGTGAATATTACTCATAACTATGGGAACGAAAGTAGGTATTTCAATATTTATTATGTAGAATTGCCATACTTTTGAAAAACAAAGAAAGAGGACTAATTTTCAACTCAAGGATTGTGATGATAACTTTAATTTGTAAGTTGTGATATGTGTTACCAGCTCTAACAACATGTTAATAATAAACCTGAAGGGTTTACAGTAAAATATTAACTACTATCAAATTATATTTGAAGAGAAAAATATATGCCTAGACCGGGATTTTGAACCCAGGATCTTTAGCTTTATACACTAATGCTCTCCCACTGAACTCCTATGTAATACAATTTTTTCTCTTATATATTTAAATTCCCCGGTGGACTAGTGGTTATGCTCCTTGCCTCTGGTCCCGAGGGTCGCAGGTTCAAGCCCGGCTGGGGTCGATGGATTCTTTTTAGGATGGAAAAATCCAAGGAGCAAGTCCTCCAGGAGGGACTTTAAGCCGTGGGTCTTGAGTCTGAAGATTTTCAGGCTCGTAAAAGATCCTTAAGCCTGAATGGAAGACCTCTAAGCAAAATTTACCAAATTTTCCCATCCTAGTACTACCTTGGTTTCCTAGATGTCAGTATGAGGCAGAACACTGACCACTCCAATGACATCTATACGAAAACAAGTGTAACTAAATTAGTATGGTTCAAATTCTTCCCTGTAGGGGGAGAGCATGTAAATCTCTGTTAAGGGAAACATGGGCTTTAAAAAAAATATATATATTTAAATTCTCAAGAGCCCCAAAGGCTTGCAAACCATTGCTGAACATGTGAATGGGAGCTTCTTATTTAAGATTTTTAATGGGAATTTAACATTACTTTATAAAGCCAGTAGAGTTTCTTTCAGTATTAAATTTAAAAGAAAAATATTAATTATGAATTAAAATTTAATAAACAGATTTGAATTATATTTCAATTAATATTGGGAAGTATTTGAATTAATTGTTCTACGTGGCTTGGAGTTTGTTTCTTTTCCATGTTTTTCTGTGGAACAATTGACTTGAAGAAATTAAAAAAAAAATAGCATAATGTAGTTTTTTTAATCTTATTTTCAGATGTTAAAAGGCTCTTTTTAACTGAAGATAGAGGAAACTTTATGGATATCTGCCTGAATATTTTGTTTACTTCATTAGACCATGCACCAAAGGAAATAAAAGCTCACCTAATTCTTGTGGTATGAATACAAACAAATTAGTTAAATAGAATTCCTGTATTGTTTTCATGTTTTTAATGAAGGTTATAGGCCCCTAGAAAAGAAAATAATGAATTATCCATCTTTAAAATTATGACATTCTCCTTTTTCCTCCTCTTCTTTCTAGCTCGGTCCTTTTTCGAGAGTCAAGTTTTTTTACAAGAGCAGAAATTATGATCATTCCGTAATTCTTTTGTGACGATTTCCTTCCACTTATTTTCTCTTCTTTCAATATATTTCTTAATTTGCTCCATCCGTCTACCCCTATACATATATAAGTGGTATATATAATGAACTATTGTCAATCCACTGAAGCAGGAAGGTCTCTTCAACTCTTCTCCTCATCTAGCTATTTCTCAAGAGTTACAAAAATTATTTTTCTGTATGGGTTAATTGAGAAGTAAGTTTTGCTGTAATTATGGTTTATTAGAAATTATTTGTTTCGTAATCTAATCCAGAAAATACAAAATTACAATCACTGGTTTGTTATTAGTTTATTTGATTTTCATATTTATTAAGATATAATTCAGTGACAGCTGTTTCGGTACACTGTACCTTCTTCAGACATGTTAACAAATTATGAATTGTGTTATTATAGTACATATCAACTGATCTAAGCAACAATACAACAATAATTTATTTAAATTTTTTAATTTAACGAAGGCGATAAATATGGATTTTCATCAAGTAAACACCAACTCAATTGATCACTTCTTTGTATTCACTAAATTATTAGTAATGTTATTCAATATTTGTTACATCAATTAAATCAGTTATGCCAAGAATATAATTTTAAAATATCAAGAGGGGGAAAAAATGGCATTTTGGGTAAATGAACGTATAAGATCAAAAATCATAATAGACAACAAACCTCTGGAACAAGTAACACATTTTAATTTGGGTCGTAATTTTACTATAAACACAAAACTGAAATAGACATAAATATGAAACTGTCGAAATTTCAAATGATATGTGGAACTATACATAAAACATTAAAGAACAAAACAAGAAGAGATACTAGATTGAAGTTTTATAAAACATTGGCAATTCCTGTATTACTTTATGGGAGTGAAACTTGGGCAATGACAAAAAAAATTACAAAGTAGAATACAAAGCATAGAAATGAACTTCCTTAGAAGAACAAAAGGCTGCACAAGATTGGATTGGATAAAGAATGAATATATATGAACAGAGTTAAATATATATATCCACTGAATGATAAAATCAAAGAATATAGAGATAAATGGGTTTAGATATGTACAAAGATTACCAAAAGCAGCATTTAACTACAAGCCAAGAGGTTCAAGGAATGTAGGAAGACCAGTGAAAAGATGGAAGGAACAACTGTGAGGTGGAACAGGCAATTTTTTTAATTTTCATTTCAGGTGAAATCGTACACTTAATAATTTTAGAACATAATAGACAATGGCTAAAAACTCACCGCATCTGAAATCCTATATATACAAATTTTCACGAACATTGGTTGAATGTTTAAAAGTCTATAAAGGACAAACAGACATACATTCATTTATATATATATATATATATAGAAAACATATATGGCTAAATCATTCTCATTACCATTTTTTTTTTGTATGGGTAAGATTTTTTTAAGATTGTTTTTGAGTTATAGTATGTACAAATTTATTAAAAAATACTACGATGATGATTCATAACTTAAAAAGTAAGTGAAAAGATAAATAGAATTAATGAAACGGTATGCCAAGAGTTAAAAAAAAAACATGGATAACTGTATATTAAAAATCATACCAGTATTTCTTAGATAACCCATTCATCTGGTTTTAGAGAGAAGCAAACTTAGTTATTTCTATAAAATGGATGTCTCCTTTTTAATAAGATGGAAGTTTCCTTTATTCTCTTCATTCATAATCGGCCAGACAACTAAAATTTTTAATATTTATTACATTGGGTGTATTATACGACTCCGTATATTAGAGCATGTAAGTCATCATACCTTGGCACAAAGCTTTGGAACACATGTTGGTTTGATTCCCTGTGGAAGAAGAAATTTTCTCATGGAATTTCAGCCTATTCATGGAATCAGTTTTCCGGAGATCAAATAGTCCCCCATTCAGTTCTCCCGGCGGGGACTACTTTAGGAAACCCATGCCAAAGGCTCAAACACAGGGACACATTCTTAGGAACATGGAATGTTAGGACTTTATACAACATTTCATGGAATCAGTATCCACCTATCAGTATTGTGATGGATTTATGTAGCTATTTTGAGTAGCAACTCCAAGTTGTAAAAACCAGCTATAATGGGCAAGGACCCATCATGGTGACTACATGACACTCCATTCTAGCCCTTGACCTACCAGCCAACTGCAGACCTGACATCCACATGTGTTAATCACAGAGATAGATGATCATCCAGCCAGTGTAGGGGTAACATGTAGTCAGCATGTTGGGTCCCCCAGCCATCACAGCTGTTTTCTCAACTGGAGCTGTTATTTATTGTAGCTACCCAAATTCCTCACGATGCTGGGTGGGCATTGGTCCCATACTGACTAAAATCCAAAGAGAAAATATCTTCCTCCATAGAGAACCGAACTAATGCAAACTGTCCTAAGCATCTTGCTTTAACTACTTAGCTATGGTGCGGGATGATTATATTGACTATTTTACTCATGTCCCAATGGCCAATCATGTTTCAATGAATTTTGTTTTACATCCAATGACAGTCGTGTTTCATCTCACTCTTTATCGATTTCTCTTTATCAGCTCCTGCTTTTGTGATAAAGAAAGCTCCTCCTTTTTAATATTCTGAACAAGCCAGAGCATTATTTTTCTCCAACAAATACATTTAATATAACAAATAATGAAAAGATTCCTTGATTTTAGTGAGTTGTTTACTAAAAAATATATTAATATCCTATAATGTTGATTATAATATAAAGTTTGATGTGTTTCATTATTTCTCCACTAAAGTACATTCTTACAATATTGTGGTCCTATTTGGCAATAAATAATATGATCAAGTACAGTGAATATACATAACCTCACATTTCTGATTTGCTTTCAAACATCGCCATTTACATTAAATATATAAATATTTTAAAATACCGGTAACTGTATTTAAATAACGACTTTTGAGTAAACAGCTTAATTTTATTCATTAAGTTTTAACAAGTGCCACTCTTGATTTCCAAATCCTCTAGATAAATCGGAAGTCACTTGTGACATTACTTATTATGAAAAAAAAATCATGTCATATATTAAATTAAAATGTTTCATACCTCATCTCTTATCCAGTAAACATTCCTATAAAAGTTCAATATTATCATATATTGTTTTGCATTTTATTTTACTGTATTAATAACAACATTTATTAAATTTCAGGATTTAATCCTTTTAACAAATCTTGTAGAGGAAAACAGAAATAATAGGAAACTGCTGTTTGAATTCAACTTGCCTTCAGAACCAAATGTTTGCTTCTTTGATTGTAAGTTTTGAATTTTATTATAGTTTTACCAAATGATTCTAAAGAGGGCAGTAGAGTCATAGGCAACTTTCAATTTCCTAAAGCCATTCATTATTGATTCCACTAGTTTATCTAATTCATACAAAGGATTATAATCTCTCCAGAAAAGTAAGAATCTAAGTAGGAAACTTACATTGACTTTACCAAACAATGATAAAATAAGTTCTTATATACAGTAGTGATCACTGGTATCAATGGAGAAGAAACTAAATATCTGTATTATTGCCTCACTATGATGTTTGTCCATTTATATAAAAGCGGGTGCCGCGCAACAATGCTTGACAATGATTAACATGAGGAATTATTATAGTGATGGTAGTCAGTATCTTTGTATTTAATTATATTATAACAGCTGCAGGGAAACAAAGCGAGCCACTGGACAACCATCATAATACAACAGCTGCAGGGAAACAAAGCGAGCTGCTGGACAACCATCATAATACAACAGCTGCAGAGAAACAAAGCGAGCCGCTGGACAACCATCATAATACAACAGCTGCAGAGAAACAAAGCAAGCCACTGGACAACCATCATAGTGAGGCAATAATAAAAGAAAATTGCTGGAGAAGATATTTGGTCTCATAAAAAGAGAGATATGAAGAATTAGAGCAAATGAGGAAATAAGAACTCCATGGTGCAACAAGCTTAAAAGACCCTTGGCTTACCAAATAACTGCTGGCCTCACATCCACATGTGTTAATCAGAGGTAGATGACTATACACCCAGTATAGGGATGACATGTGATCAGCATGTCAGTTCCCCCAGCCATTATAACTGGTTATCTCAAACTTATTTTAACTACCCAAATTCCTAATGATGCTGGATGGGCACCGATGCCATATTTTCGAAATTTGATGAGAAAATTTTTTCCCCCATGGAGATTCGAACCAGCACAAGTCACATAGCTCTGCACCAAGGCATCTTGCCTTAACTACTAGGCTACGACATAGGATTATTAAGAAATAAGAACCTTTTAAAAGGAACCAGATTTGGTAGCATAAGTCAGAATAGAAAGATTGAGATGTTTAGGACATAAACCAGTACAACAGATGAAGGAAGGAGACTTTGGTGGGACTTCCTGGTGGAAGAAGAATGAGAGGTCAGCTGCAAGTGAGATGGTTGGAAGTTATGGAAGCCAACCTGAGAGCTTTTGAAATGAAGAGATAACACAGATGTGCCGAAAAGCAAGGTAAATGGAAATTTATTATTGAGGAAGCCAAGGTCTCAGAGGACTGCAGTGTCATGGAGTGACAGAGAGTTTGTCTACTATACGACTGTGTTTATAGTTACATGCATAGATAACTTTTGTATTCAGACATGCATCGAATGATATTCACATGATTAGTATCTAGATAAATCTGGTACTTGTGAAAAAGATATTAACAGAGTAAATTGTGCAAGGAAGGCGATTAGATCCCTGAATGGTCTTTTATGGAATAGAAATTTGACCAGAAAAACAAAAAAAAAGAGATTAAACAGACAATAATAGAAAGTATACTTACATATGGATCAGAAAGCTGGACCTTAAATGACAGGATGCAGAAAAGAATCTTGGCAACAGAAATGGATGGATTACGGAGAAGTATGAGAATATCCAGGCTACAACATATTCGAAATACATTATCAGACAAGAAATGGATGCACAATAAACTGTTATCGATAGGATAACAAAGAGAGCTCTACAGTGGTATGGACATGTACAACGGATGTCGGAAGACCAGTGGCCTAAACAGGTGTTGGATTGGATGGTACCAGGCAGAAGGAAGAGGGGGAGAACTAAAAGAGCATGGTATGAGGTAATATGTGATGCCATGATGAACAGGGGTATGGAAGATGGTCAATGGGAAGATAGGAATCTCTGGAAAGCAGGAATCAAGGGCAAACTGCTATAAAGTGGAAAGCCTGTATTAAGTATTAAGTAAGTATGATTAGTATCTTCAAACCTACTGTATTTATGTGTGTATATGCCACATGCATGTATAGGCCGCATCCAAGTTTTATGATAATAAATTGGGGAAAAAATATTTGTCTTATATTTTCGCTAAGAAGCAGTGCAAAAGACAGAAGTAGGCCAACACCATTTTTAAATCTGGCAGTGTTGTAAATTCCAAAGCTTCTGTTGCAGGCTATATGTAACGGTACATTCGGACTGCGGCCCATTCATTAACACAAGGGTAATACGGATGGTCAGTTGGTAGGTATGGTATTCATTGTCATTTCTGTTCACTGTGTGTAAACATGGGTTGGTGCAGAGCAAGTTATGCCCCCTAATTCAAGCTACAAGTGATGCTCTATGCAGCAGAACATGAAAATAGGACACTAGGAAGGAAGTTTGATATGGATGAAAAAAAAGTGTGACGATGGGTCCAAACAAAACATGCACTTGAAAATACATCACAACATTGACAATCTTTGTGCGGAATGAAAAAGAAATATCCACAGTTAAAAAGAGTTCTCCTGGATTATGTATGGAAAACAAGGGCAGACAGATTTTCTGTATCCATCAAAATGATACAGTTCAAAGGCCTTAAAATAGCCAAGAATATGGAAATCCCTTGCAATGAATTTAAGGCAAGTTCTGGCTGGGCAAGACAATTTATGACATGTTACGACCTTGTAATTCGGCGGCGTACATTAATAGTGCAGAAACTTCCTGATATGTACCAGTTATCTAGTTATTTCATTTATAAGCTGCACCCTAATTTTGAAATTTATATTTTAGGTAAAAAAGTATGGCATATACATGCATAAATACGGTACCTTTCCTACCTTCGGGGGCACGCCGTAGTGTAGTGGTTAAGGCACTATGCTACAAGCCGGAAGGTCAATGGTTCAAGTCCCGGTGGGGTCAGGATTTTTAAACTGACCCAAACCTTCTGGCGGCACAATGGCCCTGGGGTCGACTCAGCCTCTAACTTAAATGAGTACCAGATACTTGTTCTGGGGGTAAAGGCAGCCGTCACTCAGGGCTGACATCAAGTGCCGATTGTCCAGAAAAAGTGGGAGCCTTAACCTCCTACTACCCCAAGGGCCTCCTGAGGCCTGTAGTGGGATTACTTTACTTTACTTCCTAGCTTCTTTGTAAATTCTCTTTATCAGAAAAAAAACACTCATTGTTGTTCAATACTCAATGTTGTTCTCAGTCACTACTTTCAACTTGCATTTTTGATAGAGACAGTGTTCAAATGCATGATATGGTAGTAAACAGAAGATTAGAACATAAAACTTTTTTTCAGCTTACTACAATGACATACCATGAAATTAGGGGTGGAAATGCACATTTTTTTTTCGTAGACACACTATTAAAACTAACAAACTCCCTTCATCTTCTGTTAGCATTGGCCTCTTCTTCCAAAAATTGTAGAGGACTTACAGAGAGCTCTCCATTTCTCATGGTTTTGAGCCTTCGTTTTTGCGCTTCTCCAATCTAAACCCCTTTCTCTCATGTTGGAGGGTCTTCCTTGGAGTTTGGTTCTCTATTTCCTTATTTGCCAATCCATTTCAGGATCTTTCATCTTCCAGCCTGGCCACATAACCAAACCAATTTAACAGACCCAAAAAGAGGTAAAAAAAAAAGAGTTTTGTGTAAAAGGTTAGTTTGAAGAATAAAGAATGTAGAAACCAAAACTCATGGCACAACAGGCCTGTAAAGATCTTGGCTTACCAGCCTGACTGCTGGCCTCACATCCATATGTGTTAATCCTAGAGGTGGACGATCATCTAGCCAGTATTTGGGTGACATGTGGTCAAAATGTTGGGTCCCCCAGCTGTTATAGCTGGTTTGCTCAACCTGGAGACTACTCATTGTAGCTGTTCATAAAATTTCTCATGATGCTGGGTGGGCACCAGTCCCATACTGGCTGAAATTCGATGAGAAAATTTGAATCAGCACAAGTCGTGTAGCTCTGCACCAAGGCACCAATGGCCCAGGATGGAGGAAGAATTGGTAGAACAAATAATGAAGAGGAAAGAGCTACATTGCTATTGCACCAAGTTGTTGTTTCCTGTTCTAAGTAAGCTTCAATATGATTTTATCAATACCCATGATTTTATTCCTTACGTGAGATGGGAATGGAATAGCATTTGTACTTCTGTAACTTAATTTTCAATTTATATGTAATAATAAATATTTTGGAATTATTTAGTTTATGCTAGAAGTACAATTTACAATTGCTAACATTCTACACCACTTTGAAGTCTAACTAGAATAACACATCTATATGCCTTTTTTTGGCATATGAAAAATTAAATTTTACATAGAAGAGAATTTGTTTGATTTTAATAGTTCCTTCATTTATTCCAGCACACAATATAAGAGCTGTGGATGCTTTAATAACACTACTTTATGAACAAGAATCTGAACATTCAAAGGAAATTGATGTCACTAATGCTATACAAGTTTTTAGAGATAATACTGATGAAAAATGTAAGTAAATTATTTAATGAAGTTTCTTTATTTTTATAATGAAACCAATGCACTGGAAAATCTTATTTTATCTAAGAGAATAAGTGTGACAGTTTTAGAAGACCCTTGGCCTACAAGCCAGCTACTGGCCTTACATCCACATGTGTTAATCACAGAGGTAGATGATCATCTAGCCAGTGTAGGGGTGACATGTGGTCAACATGTTGGGTCCTCCAGCCATTATAGCTGGTCTTCTCAACCTGGATTCGCTACTTATTGTAGCTACCCAAATGCCTCACAATGCTGGGTGAGCACTGGTCCCATACTGGCCAAAATTCCATCAGAAAATTTCTTCCCCTATGGGGACTCGAACCAGCACAAGTCCCATAGCTCTGTGTCAAAGTTTCTTGCCTTAAACACTCGGCTATGGCGCAGGACTAAGAGAATATAAGGAGAATGTAAATAGCAAACTCTTTAAGTTATGTAGGTAGGAAATAACACTATGAGGTTTCTTTAATTTATGGCTGAGTTAAGAAGTATGAGGTGAGTCAAAAACAACTCAACATAAATTGTAGCAAACTCTTTCTGATGTCCTTACAAAATATTGACTTCCTATGATGAAAGGCTAGTAAAAATTTCTTAACTAGAATTCAGACCTTGAAGAAAAACACTATCAGTCAAGTGCAAAAACAGAGTCTAAACCACAACATTTTGTTTTATTCCATTGCTTTTAAGTTTTTTTATTGTTGTATTAGAAATACCTAGGAACAATAATCACAAATAGGAATGAGATGCACAAAGAAATTAAACATAGGCTCAATTCTGGAAATGCATGCTATTATGCATTGCAGAGACTTTTGATATCCCAACTCCTTTCAAAAAACGTTAAGCTGAAAATATATAAAACTATCATTCTACCAGTTATATTATATGGGTGCGAAACATGGACTCTTACTTTAAGGGAGGAAAGGAGATTACGAGTATTTGAGAATAAAGTTCTTAGGAAAATTTTTGGACCAAAGAGAGATGAACAGACAGGTGAATGGAGAAGACTTCATAACAATGAACTACATGGTCTTTGTAGGAAGCCAGATATAATAAGAATAGTTAAGTCTCGTAGACTGTGATGGGCAGGACATGTTGCACGTATGGGGAATGAAAGACGTGCATGGAAACTTCTAGGAAAGCCAGAAGGAAAACGCCCAGTTGGTAGACCAAGAATGAGGTGGGAGAACAACATTAACTATGATTTGAGGGAAGTAGATTATACAGGGAATGATTGGAAAGCATTAGCTCAGGATAGAGATGTATGGAGAGCTTATGTCCGCGTGGCCATGAACCTACGGGTTCGATAGTGCCAGTAAGTAAGTATTAGAAATACTGCTTGCAAGAAATCAAACAGATAATACAGAGAATAGCAATGGCTAAAGAAACATTTACTAGTACTAGCAAAATAGTTAATTTACATGGAGCTCTAAAAAAAGTTAGAAAAGAATGTGAAGAGTTTTGGGAGTGTGGCCTCATATGGGATGGAAACCTGGACACTAAAATGCGATGACTAGAGCGAGGATTTATATGAAGAAAATTTTACCAAAATATGAAATCAAAATAAGAAAATATGAAAAATATGAAAATTGTAACACGAAAATATTATGAAGCTATTATTTATTAACGTTATTACATATATTTTCATATACATACATTCGGTATAATATATAGGATCCAACAGCATGTAAATGAGACAAGTAGACCTTATTTGTGGTTCAAAAATTCAAGATATTCACTATATTTCTTATTTTAATTAGCTTTTCCATTAATTCCATGCCCGTAGAAAGATCATGCTTACGATTTGAAACATTGTTAATAAATAGATCATGTCTACTGGAATATATATATATATATATATATATATATATATATAAAACAAATCCAACAATCCATTAATTTATTCATTGATATTTAATTATGAATTTCAAAATCCAAGGAACAAAACATAGCAACCAAAACAAACAGACTTGCATGAAATATAGCACTAAAAATTTAGATTAGGTACAATTTGGCATGATTACTATTCTCATTGCATAAAGATATCAAACTCCAGTAATTGTTTTTTATTAATTTAACATTTCAAATATAATTTATCTTCCAGTAATTGTATATGTAGCAATTACCTTAAATTAGTTGTTGGTATTGATATACGTATGTAAAAAAGAATTAATTATTTATTCAATTATATTTAATTATGAAATCCAAGAAACAATACATAACCAAAACAGAAAGCTTTCCATGAAATATAGGACTGACAAAATTGAGACTATGTACAGTTTGGTATGGTAGCTATTTACATTGCATAAATATACTGAGCTTCAATATATGTACATGTAACAATAACATTAAATTTAATTATATTGAGTTGTGGTTTTTTATTTTTGGTATTTGCTGATACCTATAAAAATCGAGTTATAGGAACAATTTAATTTTGACACAAGAGATTGCAATTTATAAAATGTAGGCTAAGAAAGAATATTATTTAGTTATTTTAAATATATTTCAAATATAAAATGAACATACCTCTTTACTACAGTAAGTGCAAAACACTATTTTAACCATCCGTGGTGTAGCATTTAAATGCTGAAATCCAATCACGAACTCCAGTTTTTGGCATCTTGTTTTTCACTAGTAGCAACAAGAAGTATGTCTGTACACAAGCAAAGTGAAGAAATTGCCTAGGTAAGAGTGGGTGGTCACTAATCTACTATTGTCCTTAAACTTATCAATCTGTCATCAGTTCATCATGTTCTCGTTCCAGCGGGCCAAGTTACGGATAAACCCCATCCATCTCTTGACTCATCTTGTTGTTATTGCCGGTTAACGGTATTTGTTTTGTCCAGAAAGGAATTCTGGAGAATTTCCACTTGTCTACGATTTACAATGTCAAAAACTTACAGAGGTACAGTCACTTCAAAAAATATTTTTAACAAATTCCTAGAAGTGTTATTGGAAAAAAAAAAAATATTTTTTTTAAATGTTGAAAATATGAAGCAATATGAAATATTTGCTAAAATATGAACTTTTTGTCAAAATATTATGAAATATGAAATATTTTTTGGTCCCATTCAATTCTACACTTCATAAAACGTGAAGATACTTTGTCGCAATGCTCTCCGACTTATAGTTAAAACATGAAATTTCATAAAATTCCACGCTCTAGCGATGACAAATGAAGATTAGAAGCTCAAAAATATATAGATATGGAGAAGAAAGGAATTTGTGAAATGGACAGACAAAAATAAAATCAAATTTTACTAAGAACAATGGGTAAAGAAGAATGATAATGGAAATGATAAAGGGGAGGGGAAAAAATTGGTTGGGCCACTTGTAAGAAGAAAAATGCCTATTAAAACTATCATTAAATGAATAAGATTTTACACCTCACCTCTTATTTTATATATACTCACGTCTGGTTATGAAAAAAAAATATTTTCATTTTATCTTTGAAGCTGGTCCTATACATACAAAATATAAGATGTATAAAAATCTGATTCATTTAATGGTTGTTATATAAAACCTCATAGTGATTTTTTTTTTTTTTCCATTGCACAACAGGCCTAGAAGGCCCTTAGCCTACCAGCCACCTGCTGGCCTACATCAACATGTGTCAATCACAGAGGTAGATGATCATCTAGCCAGTGTAGGGGTGACATGTGGGAAGCATGTCGAGTCCTCCAACCATTATAGCTGGTTTTCTCAATCTGGAACCACTACTTATTGTAGCTACCCAAATGTCTCATGATGTTGGGTGGGTACTAGTCCCATACTGACCGATATACCATGAGAAAATTTCTTCCCCCATGGAGACTTGAACCAGTGCAAGTCGCGTAGCTTTGCGCCAAGGCTTCCTGCCTTAACCACTCGGCTATTGCACAGGACCCTCATAGTGATACTTCCTAATAATATTTATTATTATTAAAACTTAGGACGGAAAAATCCAAGGAGGAAGTCCTCCAGGATAGACTTTAAGCCATGGATCCCAAGTCTGAATATTTTCAGGCTCGTAAAAGATTCTTAAGCCTGAATAAAGAGGCCTCTAAGCAAAATTTACTGACCTCAACATCCTAGTAATACCTTAGTTGCCTGTTAGATGTCTCATTTAGTCAGTATGTTGACTGCATACCATTTATGACATCTATGTGCAAATAAGGTAACTAAAAAAAATTAACTTGATCTAGTAACTCCTAACAAAGGAGAGGCTATGGCTCAACAATGGGCTACACTGTTGATAATAAAAAAATTTTCTCTAGATAAAATTATGAATTATGTTGCACATTGTTAATATTATTCGTTTTTAAACACCTTAATGATGGACAAATTATATTTGAAAAGAAAAATATATGCCTAGACTGGGGTTTGAACCCAGGACCTTTGACTTTCTATGTCGTATTGAAGAGCATTGACATAGAAAGTCAAAGGTCCTGGGTTCAAACCCCAGTCTAGGCATATATTTTTCTTTTCAAATATAATATGTTGTACATGTTCATCATGTTTTATCAATAGGAGCAGTATTTGCTATCATAGCTTGATTTATTCAACAATATCTTATACCATATTATGAAGTCCATCAATAAATCTTCTACCGCTGTGGTCTCGAGGTAGCATGTTGCCTTGTCACGCAGCGGGCCCGGGTTCGATTTCCGGTCGGGACAGGCTCCTGGGTGAGGTTTTTTAGGGTTTTTTTCTCACCTGTAAGACAAATGTCAGAAAGCTTAGAGCCCAACAGTCCCTGATAATCATCCGGCAATCATCATCATCCTTATTATCATCATCATCATCATCCTTCATCGGTGTGGAAAGCAATGGGAACTTACCACATCTGTAATTCCCTAGTAAAGCTGCAAAGCATAGCATGAAAATGCTATGATTGCATTAAAAGACCTGCCCTCGGGCAGAATTACTATGGATGGATCAATAAATCTAAAATTATTGAAAATTCAAATTATTATTATTATTATATTTTATAGAGAATAAATGTCCAGGAAAAAGAAGATGTAAGACTATAAACAGCATAAAGATAAATATATCATATACAGAGATGAAGTTAAAGGCAAAACTGAGGAAAGAGTCAAGAATGCTGAGTTTGCATGAAGGATCTGTCACTGGGCAGAAAATTATCAGTGAATTGAAACAATAAAAATTTAAAACCATAGCCATGGTTGAGATTTTGTTTTTTTAACTGACAATGTGAATATTTCCATAGATACAATTAAGGTCATTAATTAATATTCCCTGATCTTTTTTCACAGTAACCGAAGAAAGCCACTCAGTAATTATGCAATCTCTGATAACAGCACACATTACTATTCTGCTAGGTTATATCTTAATGGACAACAAGGTATGTATTTACAGGATAAAACATTTCATCTTTCAAAATTGAACATGCAATTCCTAGCTACAAAATTTAATTTTTCATACTAGAATTTCCTACTCCATTGGGGTATTGAACTCTGACATCTTAGTACCTGAGCCAGCTGCATGGGGAACAATTATCAAGGGAACTGTCAACCACTGCATGCAGAAACCTAACTTCAAATTTCTCCCAGAGAAGCGTTGTGATGTATCAAGTCTGTGTCAAAAAAAGTAGATAGATAGATCGGTTGATTAATATCTTTGACATTGTCTGATTACTAATAGCCAATTTTGTCGGTCCATCCAATCTCCTGGTTGTAGATGTTTCTCCTTTATGTATAAACATATTCCCTGACTCCAGGAGGTTTTAGGTCTTCCTCTGCCTCGTCTTCCCTCAGGTTTCCATTCCAAAACAGATTTTGGTAGTCGATCCTCTTCCATTCGCTGGACATGTCCGTACCATCTTAATTGCTGAGTTTTAATATAATCTAAAATAGTATCTTCAATCTTCATTTTCTCCCTTATAACTGAGTTCCTAATTTTTTATCTTCTTGAAATTCTTGCTGCCCTTCATATAAAATCCATTTCCATTGCCAAAAGATACTTATTTGTTTTTGTTATTAATGACCAAAGTTCTGCTCCATAAGTAATGATGCTTTTAACAATTGTATTATATATTTAATAGTGAATGGAGAACATATTTTAATGACTCACCTCATATAATTTCAAATTTCTTTGATACCGGTGGTTTCAGACAATATCTTGTCCCTCTTCAGTCATGGCTTCCACTGATGAAATTCTATGGTTGTTGATTTCTCTGAGGACGTCACCTCTTGTGCTGCCATCTTTGGTTTGGATTGTAAACTTTGTAATTAAATTTTTATCCACTGGAATATCGAAGTTCTCCACTCACTATTAATGATATAACCTCATAATGTTTACTTCCCAATATTAATTTAAATGTATGATATATATTCATTTTATTTTTATTACTTATATTTTTATCCCACAATATTCCATTGAGGCAAGCAATTGCAAATTTTCCTTTATTATTTCTATTTCTTCAAAAAAAATATCTGCTGTTTTAAACTGCAAGGCACAGAAATTTAAGCCAGAATCCAGCAATGGCAATCCTCTGTGCATAGAATCTACGTCCCTGCTAGACAGAGTGGTGTGGAGTGAGGCATGTGCAGTGCGGACCGCAGATAGTGAGGGTTTTCCAATTCATCAAGAGAGGAGCTGTGCCCCATGATCATGCTGTCTGCTACCATTTATTGAACCGGGGCATGAACCCAGAACCACTCTGACTGCTACCATTTATTGCACCGCGTGTTGGTGCTGGATCATACCAATGTTGTTGATAAATACCTTGAGTTGAAAACATAGATTGCTCAAATTAACATATCTTTGCCCGGGCCCATAAAAGACAAACATTAATTCAACTTTCCTTAATGAATTGTTAAACATGTAATATGTGTAAGCTATACGGATTATAATCATGGAAGTTCTTAGGAAAGAGGAAATCATATATGCTTGAGAAAGCTTTCGAAGTTTACGCTCATATCTGACATTGACTAGCTACTAAATCAATAGGCAGAAGTTATTTAAAAAGCAGATAACTAAAGTTTAATGAGAGTCAAAAAACAGTCAGATATAACATTGAAATAAATAAAAGATAGTTAGCTTAACATTGAAAATAACTTGACAAAAGAAAACAATCTCATTGATCATCTAACAAAACAATAATAATAAAACATACGTACACTATTACATTCACACTAGTCCCGCCAAGGGCTAGGGTACACGATACTTGTGGCCCCACCCTGGCCTAAGGGACTAATAAACCAAACAAGCTCCTCTGAGCTATATCGACTTGACTCCTTTGGTTGACAAAAAGATGATGATCCAATGTTAGTAAGCACAGCTTTATTTGAGAGTTCACTAGGAGAGGGGAGTATGCACAATGGCACACGGCTAGTAAAGGAAAGGAGGGGGGTATGTAAGAGAGAATTTGGCACTGTTCACTAAGATCACAGAAGAAATGGAGACTCGATGACGTATAGTCGTGCAGCATGATGTAATCCATGTATCGAAAACTTGATTTCGGTACAGCTGTATTACTTCCTGCAATTTAAATGAAAGATTTGGTGCTGGATATTAGTGACTTGCAGTTAAATGCAGCAGATAATTTTTGGACATGGCCTTGGTACATCACAAAACTTCTCTGGGAGAAATTTCAAGGTAGATTTCGGCATGCAATAGTTTACAGTTCCCTTATAAGAATATAATTAAAACCAGATCTAATAAGATCATTTAATCAAAAATCAAATGAATCGTGAATTTTTCTTACCTCATACATCTATGTTTTTTAACACAGAACTGCATTATTGGGAATGATGATTCATGATTCATTTGATTTTTGATTAAGAAAACCTCATAATGTAAAAATTCCCAACTTCATTATATGAAGATCATTTAAGTCTCGTAGACTGCAGTAGCCAGGACATGTGGTATGATTGAGAAATAAAAAATGAGCATGAAAACTTCTCATAGGAAAACCAGGGTGAAAGTCCCAAGAAAGAGATGGGAAAATAACATTTACCATGATTTAAGGGAGGTGCATAATAAAGGAAATGATTAAAAACCTTATCTCAGGTAGCGATGTATGGCCATTAACCTTCGAGGTCGATAGCCAGTGTCCATTACATTTTTACCATTATTTTCTTAATTTCAGATGAATGAAGAATATATTAGGCAACGTCTGAAGGAACATAATTTCAAAAAGATGGTATACATTTTAGACACAGTCTTCAATGTATTAAACTCTACTCAACTGGTAAGTTGACTAATATAGTGTAGTTCATATTTAAGTAAAATTTTGTCACCTAACCTCATATTCTTCTTCTTCTTTTTCTTTTTCTTAGACTAGTTTCGAAACCTTCTTCAGTTCCATCCTCAGTTTTTCACAACCGTTGTTATGTTGCTTGAAGAGCTGCCTCTTGCTCCCTCTGTTGGTAGACTGAAGAACTTCGAAATTAAATAAAATTTTACTTAAATAAATAATACTTCATAATGTTAATTCAGTCCACCACTGGTTTCAAGGTAGCATGCTGCCTTGTCACACAGTGGGCCTGGGTTCGATCCCTGGTCGGGGCAGTTTTTCTGGGTGAGGTTTTATCGGGATTTTTCCTCACCTGTAAGACAAATGTCAGGAAAACTTTAAGGCCCAAACGGTCTCTGAAATCATATGGCCATCATCGTCATCATCATCATCATCCTTATCATTATCATCATCACCATTCTTCATCAGTGTGGAAAGCAACGGGAAGCTACCACACCTACAATTCCCTAGTAAAGCTGCAAACATAGCATGAAAATGCTATGATTGCAGTGAAAGACCTGCCTTCGGGCAGAATTACTATGGATGGAATGTTAATTCCTACAAAAGTTAATTGTAAGCTTATATATACTTAGGTTGTTACTTTAATAGTGGCAACTACATATTTATTTATTACTAGTATACAAGTGACAGACCTGCGAAACTTTTACAATCCTTCAATGTAGTACTCAGCATTCTCGTTGCCAGTGATGTGGAAGTCGTAGTATACCTGTAGCAGTTCTTGTTCTGATGTTTCTGACTGACTGCCTTGATGCCAGCAGAATCTCGGGAACAGTCTGGAATCAAATGTCACAAATTGGTTCCTTCATCTTAGGGACCAAATCATAATCACAGTGGATTAAGTCCAGTAATTGTGGTAGATGGAAAAGCACTTCCCATTACCAGCGATGGTACAGATCAGCTACAGGGTGTGCCATGTGCGTCCGAGCAGTCCTGTATGGTAATGCTGTCTCCCCATATGCTTCCACAAGACCTTCATGACATTGTCGTGCTGTATGGCCATGGCACATTGAATTTTCAACCAAGATCGCTGTTCCTGCTTTGTAAACATTGTGAAACACAACAGCTTAGAGCGGAAACTCAGAGGAGACTAACTTTCTCTCTCCAAAGCACATGCGCTTTGAGACGTATATATGAGTCCTTTTGCTGTAAGATAAGTCAGACATATATTAACATGTGACAGAAGTTACAATAATTAACTCTGTCTGGTTTCACTTCTACAGCAGTGTTAATATCTCTAGTGCCCCGATTGTATAAAGTCCTAACATTCCATATTCCTAGAAACATGTCCCTGTGTGTGAGTCTTTGGCATGGGTTCCTGAAGTAGTCCCCACCCGGAGAACCGAATGGGGGACTATTTGACCTCCAGAAAATTTTACCCCAGTTGAACCCATGCCTACAGCAGTGTTACCAGTAATTTTGTTACAGCCCACTATTTGTCTACTGTTGGTATGTGATTTATTTTTTATGTTGTCATTTTTTTTAGATTCCAGATAACAATGATGTCATCACTCACATATTACGTTTGAAAAATTACTTAGAACAAATAGACATTATTCACAGTTATATTGCACCAGTTACTAGATGGGATAAAAATTCTGAAGTAGAGGAAAATACCAATTTTGAAATATGGAATAACATTATGCAGGATTGAATAATAATTTGCTAAATAATACTAATTTATATTTTTGAGCAAAATAAGTTGAAGTTTTAATTCTACCACTTCAAGATCATAATTATCAATATTTAAATACTATTTTGAACAGATTCTTACAGGTATAGAGAGAGTTACAAGTTTGGGAGTTTCAAATTCTATGCTGAAAATGTTTAATTCTATTTCTTATGTAAAAATCTATCAATCAAGACATTTGTCAATATTATAAACTAAGAAGTATAATAATCTGCATGTTAAGCATTCTTTTAAAATACAAATATATGAAACAAAATTTTAATCTGTCACTGTAAAATGGTTTAAAAATTAGTAAATTATTATTTAAATATAAATGTTTTATTACTGAGATGATTTGTCAATCTTATTTGTCTCTAACAGTGTTCACATAAATAGTTTGCCAAGGTCAATTGAACTTTTGTACTAATTTATTTCAAATCAAATAAATTAAATAATTCATTGATGTTTTTATTATTAATTTAACACTTCTCACTGAAGGATAAATTATATTTTAAGAGAAAAATTTTTGCCTAGACCGAGACTCAAACCTGGGACTTTTGGCTTTCCGGGCCAAATGCTCTACCAACTAAGCTACCGAGGCAAGTTGCGATCTAGACGGAAATTTTTCTCTTATATACGTTGTAATTCCCTCGCGCCAAATGCTTTGAAACCTTTGCTTCCATCTTTGCAAATGGCGGCTTCTTAGTTAAGAAGACATTTATTGGGAATTTAACACTACTTTTATAAAGCCAGTAGGGCTTCTATTGATGTTTTTATTATTAATGTAACACTTTTCACTGAAGGATAAATTATATTTGAAGAGAAAAATTTTCGCCTAGACGAAGACTCGAACCCGGGACCTTTGGCTTTCCGGACCAAATGCTCTACCAACTGAGCTACTGAGGCGAGTTGAATTATTACGAGGGAATTACAACGTATATAAGAGAAAAATTTGTGTCTAGATCGCAACTTGCCTCGGTAGCTCAGTTGAAAGAAAGAAATATAGGAAAGACAAATGAACCCTTCAGCCTCTAATACTCTCTTACCATCAGGGTTGAAGAAAACAAGAGGTCAGGCAAGGAGACTGGATAGGAAAAGTAAAAAGAGGGGTCTGTTACTAGAAAAGTAAGAAATGCCAGATTGGTTAAAAGATAAAAGTAAGGTGCAAAACACAATTAAGTGGAAGCAATGTTTTGCTCAGCTTGGGCACCTTGTGGTTACCATCCACATATCCCCTAGATGGGGACCCCTGAGGGTATGATGAAAAGAAGGGAGAAGGTGAAAACCAGTGCCAGAAAGTAGCCTACTCTTGTTGAAAAGCACCAAGAGTGCTGCCAGGCTTAATGTCCCCATCCAAACAAATTGTTATCAACAGTACCAGATGCCTTCTCAAAATATGTACTGCGGAAGGGTTTCGAATTTAATCCAGGAATATGGTAGTGATTAAAAATTGTACACCATCAACCCTAAGATTGAAAATGTTACAATTAAAATTTTCAACCCTGCTGGGTATTAAACTCAGACTCGCTAGTCAAAAAGCAGATATGCTATCACCTGAGCCAGCAGTGATGTGCAGAAATTACTTGGATTCAACCTACAGCATAAATGTTTTTTTTAATATAATAAATTTGGGAATTTTTAACATAATGAGGTTTTATTGATAGGAATAAAATGAATCGTAAATTCTTCTTACCTCATACTTCTATGTTTTTTTAACACAGCACCGCAGTATCAGCGACCATCGTCACCATCATCAGCTATTTTCACGACTGTCAATTTTTTCTTTTGCCGGTAATTATCCAAACTGTCATTTGGTGTTCTTTTGAAGGAATCATTTTCTAAACTGCCATAATTCCTTCAAAAGAACACCAGATGGCAGTTTGGATAATTACTGGCAAAAGAAAAAATTGACAGTCGTGAAAACAGCTAATGATGGTGATGATGGTCGCCGATACTGCGGTGCTGTGTTTAAAAAAAACAAAAGTATGAGGTAAGAAGATTTCACGATTCATTTTATTCTTAGCGTAAATGTTGTTTATGGAAATGATCAATCACTCGGGCATAATTTGTGATAAAAAGTGGGTATGCTCAGCATGCATTTATTGTTACCTAACTAAATCTATGAACATTAAGGAAGCACTATTTTTTCTAACTTTCATATTGGTAGTTATTTTATATGGCATATTTTATTTAAAGTGGGCATATTATGCATAAAAAACTCCTGGGACGACAGGCCTACAAGGCCCTTAGCCTACCAGCCGGCTGCTGGCCTCACATCCACATGTGTCAATCACAGAGGTAGATGATAATCAGCCAGTGTAGGGGTGACATGTGGTCAGCATGCCGAGTCCCCCAGCCGTTATAGCTGGTTTTCTCAACCTGGAGCCGCTACTTATTGTAGCTACCCAAATGCCTCACGATGCTGGGTGGGCATCGGTCCCATACTGGCCGAAATACCATGAGAAAATTTCTTCCCCCATGGAGACTCGAACCAGCGCAAGTCCCGTAGCTCTGCGCCAAGGCTTCCTGCCTTAACCACTCGGCTATGGCGCGGGACATGTTAAGCATATACTCTCTTTATTGCTAACTCACTGGCTCTATTGAACCTGTAGGTTTATGGCCACATGAACATAAGTTCTCTATACATACCTATCCTGAGCTAATGTTTTCCTATCATCCCCTGTATAATCTACAGGATTCTTTATTTATAACCTAATGGGCACACAGTGTTCTGCCTGTGCATGGTTGGTTGTGCCACAGCCGGCTTTGCTCCTACATAAACTCCGTGTGTAAAGTATGTATAAAAATCCTACCTTATAGAAGATGCTGGAAATGTCGTCCACCCTCGGCTAGACAGGCATTATATTGGGAAAACACATTCTGATTCACTTGATTAAGTTGGTTTCAACAAGTTTCCACTACTGCTCATACAGCAAAGTAGTCCATGAATAAAATTAGGGAAGTGTTTCAAAATAGCGTGATTAGTGCTGGTGTATGGCCCTCTAACTCCACTGATCCAACAGTGTGTGATTTTTACTTGTGGGGTAACCTGAAAGACAAAGTTTATGAGACAAATCCTCATACATTGGGAGAACTAAAACAAAATATTAGAAATTAAATCAGAAACATTATGTTGGCCCAACTTAATCAAGTGAATCAGAATGTGTTTTCCTGATATAATGACTGTTTAGCTGTGGTGGATGACATTTCCAGCATCTTCTATAAGGTAACATTTTTATTCACACTTTATGCACAGAGTTTATGTAGAAGCAAAGCTGGAACACCCAACTGCCTATAGGCAAAACACTGTGTGCCTGTTATGTTATAAATGAAGAATCCTGTACTTCCCTTCTACTTTTCTTAAATCATGGTGAATGTGTTGAACCTGCATGTTTTGTATTGTGTTATGAATGCTTTAGTGTCTTCCTGTAGTGGTCTGTTGTGTGTTTGTCTGTGTCTTTGTATGTTCTCATATACTGTCTGTGTGCTTGTCGTTTATGTTTTATGATTCATACTATGTGTGCTGGTGGTGGTCTGGTGTGTTTCATGTTTATGCGCGTTTTTTTAAATACTGCTGTGTTTTTGGCCTGTGTGATGAGATTGGATATATGTTTGCAGTGTCAAGTTGTACAGGTGTTGTAGATGGTCTGTGGTGTAATTCTGGTAGAGCTGCCAGTCTGCTTCTCTGATGTTTTCGATGGTTTTATATGTTGTGGGTGTTTTGATGTACCATCGTTGTAGTGATTAAAAAAGTATGGGGCAGTGGTCTGTTTATAGTGGTGGGAGTGTAGTGCAGTTGTGGGTGTGTTGAAGAAGGTGTCTGTATAAGAGTATTTTGTCAGGTGATGTGGCCTGTTGGTTGTCAATTGTGGAGATTCTTGTGGGGGCCAGGGACTTGCAGAAAATTGAGATTAGAGGGTGTTATGTATTATATAAGTGTAGGGCCTTTGGTGTTTGTCATTCTGTCATTTAGATGGGTATGATGGGCATTGAGGTCTCCTGTGAGAACGAGGTTGTGATAAGTGTCCAGGTGTGCGAGTAACTCTACGTTTATGGGGGTAGTTGGCGAGCTGTAGTATGTAGTGACATATAGTATTTGTTGTGTGAGATGTATTTTATAGAGCACTGCGTTTTCATGTTCAAAATTGTCAACAGTAATCTAACAAGAGGTTTTGTTTTTCTGAAAAAGTCATGAGCAACAAAGTCGTGAGTGATTTTGTCTGATAAAAAAACTCAACTTCACGTAGGATTTGGAGCGATTATTTAGTGAATAATACAACATTAGAAGCTAGAAATAATTATAATGTTTAATATTTACCAAATGTGAGGTTATGTATTCTGATCTTACTTCCGTGCGATTTCTAAGCCAGCCATATAGTTATAAACAGCATATATTTACTGTTAAATCTCTTTGGGCTTGACAAAAATCAATAACACATGATTGTATGGGACATAACTATTAACAATAATGCAGATTCATTATACATCTTAATATATAAAAATTTCGTGTCACGTTGTTTGTCTGCGATGGAATCCTAAACTACTGAACCGATTTTAATAAAATTTTGCACACTGTGTGCAGTTTGATCCAACTTGAGACTTAGGGTAGTTTATAACTAAATTTATAGTCACATTATTTTTTATTGCAAATTATTTGTTTATTATTTAACAAAGAGTTATAATTATCTGTAAGTTCCATACAATTCTAACAGATGGCAGTGTAATTATCTGTGAGTTCCATACGATTCTAACAGATGGCGGTGTAATTATCTGTGAGTTCCATACGATTCTAACAGATGGCAGTGTAAGGTAATTTGGTAAGGTAATTGGTTTATTGAGAGATCCAGATGGCTGTGCTTTTTGTTGCAACCGTGAATTTCAATTGAATTATAAATATTGATTATTTCATAATTTAAGTGTGTTCAGTGTTTATTTTATTTTCAATATTATTAATTTCATGTGTAAGTATTAGTTTTAAGTAATCTGACTAAAAGACAGCAACTTAATTTAAATTTTTAACGTATACCTAGCCACAGCAACGCGTGGCTGGGACTTCTAGTTTAATACATTTTTTAGAGCAACAGAACTAACTTTTTTTTTTTTTTGATAATTTTTTAAGTTGTTTTCTTTTGGCATTTCCTGCTGTGCCATATCAATTGTACATTGTTGAATTGATATCCTTGTCAAAGACGTTAATTTGTGGAGATATCTCTCATTACAAACAGGAAGAGGTGTAATTATCAGTCTATGAGATAAATGGTCATAGTAGTGTCTAAAGTTGAGGTGTATTATTGTAACCCTACTCCTCTAAAGGGTCTCCATATTAAGTCTGGTTCTGTTGTGGGGGTGTGAACTGTTTGTCATTTGTTGTGGAGCATGGGTGGTAGTTCGTGCCTGTTGCTGGGGTTGTGTTTGTGAATTGCTTTAGCAGCGTTTCTATTTTGTTTTCAAATTCTTGCTTCACCTAATTCATGGACGTGACATACACGTCAATGGCAGTGCTGAATTATCCATTTGTGTGGTTTTATGGAATATTTTTTTGCTCTGGGAGATAACTGCTGTGTTAGTGTTATACATGTGTTCTGGATGTGTTATGAATTTAGCTACTGCCGCTACATACTGGATCAGCCGTGTTTTGAGTTGTTCAATTTTCTGATTGATGCACTCCTCCATTTGTAGCTGTAGAACCTGTATTGCGAAGTCTGTAGATGGGGGTGTGTGTGTTTTTGTAATATTGGCTGCAAATGTGGTGGGTGTGATATTCTGTGTTTTCAGTCTGTCTGTTGCTGTGACGTAGTCAGTAGAGCCCCTACTTTCCACTCTGGTGACCTGGGTTCGATTCCTGGCAGGATAGGGGATTTTAAAATCTCCACCTTATGTCTGGGTGTGTGTCCTGTTTTGTATCTATATGTAAGAATAAATTAAAGTTATCAAAAAGGTAAAACAATAAGAAAAAAATAGTGTAAATGAAGAGGAAGAAAAAAATAAAAAAAGAGACAAGGCCCAATGAAAAAAAAAAGTCTTGTTAGAGTTAAGGCCAGAGAAGTCTTTGGGGGTAAATTGGCTGGATTTCTTGGGTGATGGTAGGGATCTTGATGGATGAGTGGGGTATGGCAAAGTTCGGTAGGGACTGGAGTATCTTATGGGTAAAGGGGCCACATTTGACCAGTGTGATGTATGTTTGCTTGGCTTCGTGTATCAGATGCATACTGTTGGAATTCGTTGCACCATAGCTTGGGCATTTTCTGTCTTTTTGCAGCTTGTGATGTTATGCCCATATTGCTGGCATCTTTTGGAGGGGTTGTAACGGATTTCCTCTTTTGGTGACACAACTTTATACCTTCTGTTGGCCATGAACAGGCCGTTTGTGAGTAGTGTCTTAATTGTGGTCTGATTGTTGGAAAAGATCTGAATAAATGATGTGTTACCTTGGTTATTTTTTATTCTAGTAACCCTGGGTGAAGTCAATGCCACTGTCTGTGAGCTCCTCCTTGTTACCGTTAATTTCAATATCTGGATGCACTCCCAGGTGATCTGTGGTTGAAGTATTTTTAAGTCAGCCAAACTGTTGAAGATAAGTGTGGTCATGTTTGATCTATCCGACCAGTAGGTTTTTGGTGTGGGAATTGCAAGTTGTGTACTGTGCAGTTCTGGCTTCTTTAGCAGCATTTGAGGTGTATGGTGCGGAAAGAGGAGAAGGCAAATTGCAGGTAGACCTACTGCCAGAAACTACCGTTGTTTTGAAAACATAATAGTTACTAACATTGCATTTTCTTATCTACTAGTTCTGGATAAGTTAATAGTTTTGTTGTCAAATAAGTTTGGAGCATTCATTGTAGAATAGCATTGTTTTTATAGCAAATTATTTTATTATTATTAATAAGACAATGTATTTTGCATGGCTACTGGTTCATTCCCCTCTCGGCAATGTTCCCTCCTGCCATGCACCTTTGGTTTCACCAAGATGGTTACAGTTACCAGAACTGAACAGTAGTTAGTTTCTTTATGTGGAGTGGATTGTTGGATTTGTCTGAATGTTGATGAATTTGAAGTGCTGTGTTGTGAGTATTTGAGGTTATTGTGTAGTTTGTTGATGTATGGGCTGTAGGTGGGAGTGACTTTGGGAGAAGGGAGGGAGGCTGGAGCAATTTGTGGGTGTTTGGAGATGGGTTCTGTTTCTGTTTTCCTCCCATGGAGGTGGTAGAGATGCTTTTGACGGGATTGTTATTTGGGCATTCAGGTCTAGGGGTTCTATTGTAGGGTCGTGTGTGGCTTGGCAGAAAATTTCTCTGGTTGTGAATGCATAAATTGTTGAGGTGTCGTCCCTGACTTTAACTTGGACATTGTCTTCTGTGATTGCATTGTTTTATGGTTGGTCTCTGAGTTCATTTTGATTTATATTGGTGTTTATAAGTGTGTGTACTACTGTATTATTATAAAATAAAATAAGTTAAAATATACCTTCTTAGGTAAAATCCGTCGTCCTCAACTTATAAAAATGTAATCTGTATGCCTGTAGGCCTTTCAGAACATCCGTTCCATCTTCAGCAGGTCACTCTTCGCTACAACATTCAGTATGATGCTGGATGTTGTAGCAAAGAGTGACCTGCTGAAGAGGAACGGATGTTCTGAAAGGCCTACAGGCATAAAGATTACATTTTTATAAGTTGAGGACGACGGATTTTACCTAAGAAGGTATATTTTAACTTATTTCTTTTTATAACTCTCCACCTCAACGGTTTTAACAATGAATTTTATTAGTATTGACTGTATTATTAGGCTATATATTAGTTATGGGTGCGCAAGTCGGAGGTTTCCTGACTTTGGCCCTTAGTGTATAGGAGAACAAATGGAAAATATAAATTTCAACAATGGAGAAGAACTAAAGCCTAGTATTGAATGCACTTATTTAGGAACAAAATTAGACCTTTCAGGCAATAACACAGTAGAAATTAAAAATTGAATCGCACAAGCAATAAATGCTTTAAACTCTGTTTGGTGGAGCAAACATATTACAAAAAAATAGAAAATTACAAATATATCAAACAATAATTCAGAGCATTTTAACATATGGTGCTGAAGTCTGGCAAATTCCTACCAGGAAAATGAAAAAAAATTTAAAGTACAGAAATGGATGTTTTAAGAAGATCAGCTGGAAAATCTAGAATGGATAGAATACGAAATAAGGGAAATTATGGGTGTACAAGGGGAGCCGGACATCATAGACATTATAGAAAAGAAAAGAAGACAGTGGTATGGCCATGTCAAAAGAATGCCAGAGCAAAGATTACCTAAAATTGTTATGGAATTGTTCCCAATAGAAAGGAGGAAGAGAGAAAGACCGAAGAAAGCTTGGATAGAAGGGGTACAAGCAGCTATGAATATCAGAAGATTGGAGGAAGATCAATGGATGGAGAGAGAGGAATGGCGTTTGGTTTCCGGAACATGCCGGCAGCTGCCATTATACCGGATGTTAGGTTCGTGATGGTGACAAGGTGTAAAGGTGGTGGATAATAAATATGTAGATAGGTAAGGAGGTGCCCGTCTTTAGTCCTGAGATAGAACAAGGCTAGGGGCCGATGGGATAGAGGAAAAGGTGACGCTGTGCGCCGAGGTAAGGAAAAGGGGAGGCGGAAAGTCTAGCCCTACTGTCAGACCGTTTTCGCCATTTTGCTATGCTCGTTGCTGCCGAAATAAGTGCTGAGATAGGATCAAGGATGCTTAATCGCTACGCTACCAGAAACCGCAGTTTCTACTGACCGATCGTAGCCGGAGTCACAACTGCAGCACCCATGAGATCAGTAGCTCCCACGTAACATTATCATGTATGTTAACATGTTTTATTGTACGGGTTAATGAGAGGCTATTATATACGTGGTCTCTACTACTACACTATTACAACAGTAGATTACTTTTCGTCATATTAATTTACTCTTGCTCAAATTACATGCTCTCCATGGATTATCACAGAATAATTTCTACTGCTTCAAAAAAGCATATGATTCAATTAAGAGGGAGAAGTTATATAGTATCCTGCTGGAGTTCGGAATTCCTAAAAAGTTAGTTAGACTTATACAAATGTGTCTAAATGGCACAAAGAGTAGGGTGCTTGTAGGCAAAGAGTTTTCGGACACTTTTGAAATCCAGAATGGGTTGAAGCAAGGAGGTGCACTATCTCCTCTACTATTTAATTTTGTACTAGAGCATGCCATTAAATCTTTAGAGAATGAGGAAGGCTTACAACTGAATGGTATTAATAAACTGTTAGTTTATGCTGATGATGTAGTATTGTTGGCCGATAGCGAGGAGATACTAAAGGACAATACGCACACACTATTGAGTAACACTAAGAACTTAGGACTGGAAGTAAATATCAATAAAACTAAATATATGGTCACACGTAGAAATACATTATATAATTGAAATGGACAGCTAATGACAAATGAGGGAAATTTTGAGGAAGTGGCTGAATTCAAATACCTAGGAACAATGATCACAAATAGGAATAAGATGCACAAAGAAATTAAACATAGGCTCAATTCTGGAAATGCGTGTTATTATGCATTGCAGAGACTCTTGATGTCCCAACTCCTTTCAAAAAACGTTAAACTGAAAATATATAAAACTATTATTTACCAGTTATATTATATGGGTGCGAAACATGGACTCTTACTTTAAGGGAGGAAATGAGATTACGAGTATTTGAGAATAAAGTTCTTAGGAAAATTTTTTGGACCAAAGACAGATGAACAGACAGGTGAATGGAGAAGACTACTTAACAATGAACTACATGGTCTTTATAGGAAGCCAGATATAATAAGAACAGTTAAGTCTCGTTGACTGCGTTGGGCAAGACATGTTGCATGGAAGCTTCTTGTAGGAAAGCCAGAGGGAAAACGCCCAGTTGGTAGACCAAGAATGAGGTGGGAGAATAACATTAACTATGATTTGAGGGAAGTAGATTATACAGGAAATGATTGGAAAACATTAGCTCAGGATAGGTATGTATGGAGAGCTTATGTCCGCGCGGCCATGAACCTACGGGTTCGATAGTGGCAGTAAGTAAGTACAAGATTACTCATCCTCCACGGGCATGTAGGATAAGGTGTATAAACCGTCGCACATGAAGTTCTACAGAATCGCAGTGCGCATGCGCGAGTTGCAGCAGTTGCTGTAATGGTAAATGTAGCTTCCGGTATATGGCTTTGAAGTCGGCGTTACCAGCTTTGGGAATAAATTCCCAAATGCTAAAAAAATGGACGTAAACTAACTTCCCATTTCCTAACCTATATTACAATAATGTATACGAGGTACGATTGTAGCTTTCGACAATATTCAATATAAAGATTTACTATATCGCGACTCTAATATAAACAAAGAGAACCGATAAACATTTTTTTTTGTTCAATGCCACCTGTTTGTTATTCGACATTTGAGGTATTCTCTCCTGGCATTGGCGTATTGTAAACCACTTCTGAGGTTGGGGCACCTGGAAGGCGGGGTTACGCTGCCCCAATGTTATGATGGGTGATGACGATGGGTAATGATGCGCCAGGAGAGGCCTTAAACCTAAACTTAATCTAATGAGGTGAATATGATATTGATGATAATGATGGCCAGATGATGTTCGGGGACCGTTGGGCCTTAAAGTATCCTGACATTTGTCTAACAGGTGAGGAAAAACCCCGAAAAAACCTCATCCAGGAAACTTGTCCCGAGCGAGGATCGAACCCGGGCCCGCTGCGTGACAAGGCAGCACGCTACCTCGAGACCACAGCGGTGGGCAAAGTTACAATGAATGCATTTACGATAGCAGAGATTCTGCGCGCTAGGCCCAAGTTACGCAGACTTGCTTCATTTCCTATAAACATTTGTTAGTCTCAAAACATTTAACCTTTACTTTACTGTACTTGACGTGATTCTAAATGAGATCATGAGGGAGGAAATCTGAAAGGAAATTCTCTTCCATTAGTGATAAATCATTAACTAAAAATGCTACTATCTTTAATATAAACAAGTAGTCATGAAAATGAAATGAACAAGATAGCGGCTGTAAGCCAAAATTACCGAAAAGAATAATGAAAGTTAACATAATCCAAAACAATAATAATATTAATAACCTCGCTCATACGTTACACTCGAACTATAAACATACATACAAAAACGATACTCAACTCGTAAGATTCTTCTTGATACAGCCTTAACAAAATATTCCAAATCTTGAAATAATAGCCGAGGGATTCACTTGCTTGAACCCTCGCCGAAACTAAAGAGTCCCAATTTTGGAGAAGTCTCTCCCCAATCCTTAGGGAGATTGCTTGACTTTCGAAGTCAGTGGCCCAGACTGCTTGAAGTTTCATGTCACTGCAGATGGACCTCCCCTTTCGTGCAATGCATGCGCGCAGAGTAGTGGGAGAAGGGTGTGTTCGGAAAAGACCGGGGACTAATGAAGAAAGGGATCAAGGAAGCACAGACCTAATAACGCACAATCGACGTCACGGCAACACTACAGTTCAAAAATAATCCAAAATTACGCATACACAGTTCATTATAGCAAGAGAGTTATCTGTAATTGAGAGAGAGGTATAAAGTAAAAACATGCAGGTATAGTCGGCTCAGTCATTTCGGTGGAATTCATGAAACCACCTTTATGCAAAGAGTATTCATAATACTCTCTACGTCATAGAGGGGGGAAGAGTCGCTCTTTGCATAAAGATGGTTTCATGAATTCCGTCCTAGGCAGCAACAAAGGCAACTGTTTCCCTCTGGTTTAAAAAAAATACATTGTTACTGCCAGGTAGAGCCGGTGAGTTCTTGTTAGAGGCGTCTAAGACGCCGCTCCAATCACAAAAAAAAAACTGAAAACATTTATCTGCCAATAATATCTTCTCATTTTTAAATGATGTTTCCATGTCTACTCCACGTGGATATAATTATCTTAACAGTGTTGCAACATTTGTCTTTTGCAGTGTCTTTATCATCATTGTCATCCAGGGATTAAGCCTGATGGCTCGTTCCGGTTTCATGAAAGCTAGAATTGTTAAAATTGTTCAGACCATCTTCTGTGTGGGCGTCCAACATTTCTCCTTCCGTGCGGTTTATAATTTAGCAATACTTTTGGGAATCTTCCTTCTGGCATTCTATCAATATGTTCTTTCCAGTCGTTCCTATATTTAATTATTCGGTCTGTAAGTTTGAAAATATTTAGTTCCTTTCTTATATCTTCATTCCTTTTCTTATCCAGCAGAGTATATCCTGCTATATTTCTTAAAAATCTCATCTCAGCTGCGTCCAATCTTTGTTTTTGTCTTTTAGTGATCGTCCAACATTCTGATCCATATATCAATACAGGAACAGCCATTACTTTATAAAATTTCATTTTTGTTTCTTTTCTTGTGTTTTTAAGGGTTCTTTTAATAGTGCCACACATTAGATTAAAATGATTTATTTTGTCATTAATAGCAGTATCTTTAGTTGGTAAAAATTATTCTCGTGAATAAAACAAGACAACGCTGCTTGATATACTAAATATTTATGCGTGCAACATATACCTACCTAACCACAAAGCAAAGCGCCTGTAAACTAAATGAGTCGACTATATACTGTACTATGTAGCATTGGCCAAAAACCACATCAAACGAGGAATTATGGAAGATATCACAGGATGAGATCTAAAAGAAGATTAAATATCCGCAAATGAAAATGGAACTTTCAGAAGAGAAAGAGAGCCAAAGAGAGCCTACTGGAATGGAGTCCACAGGGATTACCTAGAAAAAGAGGAAGATCGAAAATAACATGGCGTAGCACTGTAACAACAGAAATTGAACAAGGAAAAGGTTAAAATTAAGTCAGGAATTTGGAGAGAGAGGAGAGGAGAGAGAGAGAGAGAGGGGGGGAGAGAGAAAAAAAAGACCGATGGCGTTCTTTCATAAAGGCCCTATGCTTGCAAGTGGAGAGACAAGATTTACTACTACCACCTTATGTAGCATATATAGCATATAGTACAATATACCGTCGTTGCTTTAATTGATGAACCGTAATATATTTTTTCACTTGCATGTTTTAAGATATTGATAAAAATGGTTATCTATACGCTTGTAATTAAATAATCACACTAATGCACAAAAAAATCATGCTATTTTTTTAATAAACAGTTTTTATTGACTCAAATATTTAGCATCGATATTTTGGAATTAAAGTAACAATTTGCCAATCCAGCACATTTTGGGAGGATCACACTAAAACCGACAGTGTAATCATAAAAAAAACCTTTGAAACAGTATATTATAATGGAAATAAAACTGCTTTCTTATAGTATCAATCGGACACCACTAATGGAAACCCGAGATGAGGTGCCACGGTTTGTGATCGCGCTCCAGACAAAGAAACGTAACATTAACAATGCGTGTCCGAAAGGAAGTGTGGTATTGAATGTGGTGTATTTAATATCACTGTTACATGTAATGTCGCTTTTATCCTCTAAATCACGATAAGGACAATTCTTAGTTCCCTTAATTACACAGTCTGTCTTCAATCAAATCAACACGTTATAGAGGAATCCACTGATCTGAAATACTAACTTTAAAATTCCACAATATCATATGAATATACCATTAGTCGTCTCGAGTTGTAGCCGAGTGGTTAAGGCAAGATGACTTGGCGCAGAGCTACGGAACTTGCGCTGGTTCGAGTCTCCACGGGGGAAGAAATTTTCTCATGGAATTTCGGCCAGTATGGGACCGATGTCAACATCGTGAGACATTGGGTAGCTACAATAAGCAGCGGCTCCAATTTGAGAAAATCAGCTATAACGGCTGGGGGACTGGACATGCTGACCACATATCACCCCTACACCGGCTGGATTATCGTCTATCTCTGTGATTAACACATGTGGATGTGAGGCCAGCAGTCGATGGTAGATCAAGGGCTTATAGGCTTGTCGCGTCTTGGAGTTTGTTTTTTATGGGACTCGAATCCGCTCAAGCTCTGCACCAAGCAACAGCCTACCTTAAACCACTTGGTTACGGCGCGAGATAAATAAAGATATCAAATAATGGAATATTGGATAAAACTTCCTTCAAAGGGTGTAACCAATAATTCTGTGTAATATTCTATCTCATAGTCATGCTCATCGAGTAATAAAATATGGTATTATCGCCTCATTATGATGGTTGTTCGTATATATAAAAGGGGATGCCGCGCGACAATGCTTAACATGCGGAATTATTATACTGACGGTAGTCGGCATCTTTGTATTTAACTATATATAACAGCTGCGGGTAAACAAAGCGAACCGCTGGACAACTATAATAGTGAGGCGATAATACTTAGTAGTAATTATGTCAATTACTAAGTAACTTGGGAAATATTATATGGATAACAGCCCAATGTTTTGCCTTAGCTTCTCCTTTGTTAGGTGTTACTATACCGAGTTGATTTAGTTATATTTATTTCCCTACAGATGTCAAGGGGGCACGCCGTAGCGTAGTGGTTAAGGCACTGAGCTACAAGCCGGAGGATCGAGGGTTCAAGTCCCGTTGGGGTCAGGATTTTTAAACTGACCCAAACCCTCTGGCGGCACTATGGCCCTGGGGTCGACTCAGCCTCTAACGGAAATGAGTACCAGACGCTTGTTCTGGGGGTAAAAGCGGCCGTCACGCAGGGCTGACAACCCGGCTGACGTAAAGTGCCGATTGTCTAGAAAAAGTGGGAGCCTCAACTTCCTACTACCCCAAGGGCCTCCGGGTCTGTTGTGGGATCACTTTACTTTGGGGGCACGCCGTAGAGTAGTGGTTAAGGCACTGAGCTACAAGCCGGAGGGTCGAGGGTTCAAGTCCCGTTGGGGTCAGGATTTTTAAACTGACCCAAACCCTCTGGCGGCACTATGACCCTAGGGTCGACTCAGCCTCTAACGGAAATGAGTACCAGACGCTTGTTCTGGGGGTAAAAGCGGCCGTCACGCAGGGCTGACAACCCGGCTGACGTAAAGTGCCGATTGTCTAGAAAAAGTGGGATCCTTAACCTCCTACTACCCCAAGGGCCTCCGGGCCTGTTGTGGGATAACTTTACTTTTTACAGATGTCAAGATACTGACCCAATTTGACATCTAGTAGTCTACTAAAGTATTACTAAGATGAACGAGGTCGGTAAATTTTGCTTATGGGTCTATTTATTCAGGCTTAATGTTCTTATACGAGTCTGAAAATCTTCACAGTCGGGACCCACAGTTCAAAGTCCCTCTCGAAGGACTTGCTCCTTAGATTTTTCCATCCTAAAAATCCATTGACACCGGCCTGGTTTGAACCCGCGACCCTCGGGACTAGAGGCAAGGAACATAATCATTCGTCCATCGCTGCCGACATATTGTATAAATGAGACCCTTAGAAGCCAAGGCTGAGTAACAAAAGGTCACTTTTTAGTAAATGATGTTCAAAATTGATTAACTCTATATGTGATTGTTTTAGCATTTTTTGTTTCAGCCACTAGATTTCAGAGAGATTTTTACTTGTATCCATTAGTCATTCAGATTAGTATCTGCTTTAACTACTAAAATCTATACTTAACTCCAAAATTAGCAATTTGTCACTTGTGCCCCTTGTCTTCTAAAGTGAGTGTGATTAACGGCGTAGCCCATTGTTGAGCCATAAGCTCTCCTTTATGAGTAGTTTTTAGACCAAGTTAATTTTAGTTACCTTATTTGTCTAAAGATGTCATGAGTGGTATGCGACAACACACTGACCAATGAGACATCTAGCAGGCAACTAAGGTATTAGCATGATGTTTGAGATAGGTAAATTTTGCTTAGAGGCACCTTTGTTCCTTGCCTTCTAAGGGTCTCAAATAACATTGGATATTGGATTCATTTTAACACGTTAGAATTATCTTCCCAGAAATTAAGGTTACTTCCTTTTTCGAGGGAGATCTTTAATTTTACCCCTTAAATACTACTATGAATTATAATTCTCTAAAACCATTATACGTAGGAGTTTACCGAAAAAAAAATTAAAAAATCTCTCTAGCGGTTGCAATTTTTTATGTTTCACAACGAAACTCAGTATATACTACTAAAATAGATCGACGTAGATATTGTCAAAAAATCAGCGAAATCCGATCATTAGAACTTGAAGTTTACCTGAAATCCGAAATTAAAAAATTACTCTAGCAGCCGCCATGTTTGGTTAGTCGCAATGTAGGCCCTATACCTAACAGTTTAATTAACCCGTAATTTTCTTCTAACTTATTCAACTAAACATAAAAAAAACTTATTTCATTTATTTAGGCGTAGCAGCGGACGCCGGGTTTTCGCATTTGAAACATGAAATGAATGATTAGTACTTCTCTTCAGTTTGCATCATCTTGCGCTGTGATGCAAAATTAATTTCAAGCAATGAAATAACATTCTAACTCAAGATATGAAACTTCTTTACTGTCTACAAAGTGTTTCTACTAATATTATGTATTGTACTAGCTAACACCAGGCGTGCTCTGCTACCCCTAAATAAATTAAATATTAAGGGTTAATTAAATTATATGGTATACACTGCGACGAAACAAACATGGCTGTTGCTAGAGTCAATATTTAATGTAGAATTTCAGGTAAACTTCCATATCTAACGGTCGAATTTCGCTGATTTTTGGATAATACCTACCTCAGTTTATTCCAATAGGATATAGGTACTGAGTTTCACTGAACATCGAAAATTGCAACCGGTAAAGTGATTTTTAAATTTTCGTTTCAGATGAACATCTACACCTGATGGTTTTAGAACATAAGATAGCATAAAAATCCTCACCATGAAAAAACACATTTTTTCATAGTGTTCTGCCCAAGAGCAGGTCTTTCACTGCAAACTCAGCATTCTCCACTTTTTCCTTAACTCAGCTTTCCTTTTTGTATCCGCATACAAACCATTTATTTTAATATTGTCCATAATCTGATGTCCTTTTCTACCTCTAACTTTCTTTCCGTTGACCATTCTTTCTAGGGCATCCGTCAGCAGACAGTTTATTCTTAACCAGTGGCCAATTCAATTTCTTTTTCTCTTCTTTATGAGTTCCAGCATTATTCTTGCTTCACTCTCTTTGTCCAGCATATCTTTATTTTTTATTTCGTCTGTCCATTTGATACGTTCCATTCTTCTCCATATCCACATCTCAAAAGCTTCCAGCCGCTTTTCCTCATTCCGTCGTAATGTCCAAGTCTCTGCACCATACAATGCTACACTCCACACAAAGCACTTCACTAGCCTCTTCCTTAATTATTTTGCCAACGGTCCGCAGAAAATGCTTCTCTTCTTGTTAAAAGCTGCTTTTGCCATTGGTATCCTCTGCTTTACTTCTTGACAGCAGTTCATGTTACTACTGTTAGTACAACCCAAGTATTTGAAGCTCTCCACTTGCTCAATGGCCTCATCTTTAATCCTCATTTTTATCTTCCTTGGTTTCCTTCCTATAATCATGACCTTTTTTTCGTATTTATATTTATCTTCGTCCCATAATCCTCGCACTTGTCATTTAGCTCCGTCAGCATGTTCCTTAGTGTCATTGCATCTTCTGCTAGCAAAGCCATATCATCAGCAAATCTTATGCACTTAATTCTTCTTCCTTCCATGTTTACGCCTCCCATATTCCTGAAGCAGTTCTTCATTAGGTCTTCCAGGGAGATGTTGAGAAGAGTAGGTGATAGAGGACATCCTGGCCTTACCCTCCTTCCAATTTCTCTTCCCTCTGACATTTCTTCTACTATATGTGCCAAATTGCATGGCGATCTATTAAACGACGCGACGTCGAATTCTATTAATCTCAGACAGGCTATACCATCATCCATTACGAATATAATATATACTAATACTCGGCGTGCGCTGCTACGCCTAAATAAATTAAATATATATTTTTAGTTGAATAAGTAAAATGAGAATTTTGGATAAATTTAATTATATAGTATACATTGCGACGAACCAAATATGATGGTTGCTGGAGTCAATTTTTAATTTCAGATAAACTCTCACTTCTAATGGTCGGATATCGTTGAGTTTTGGGCAATATCTGCTTTTTTAATAGCATATACTGAGTTTAGATGTGAACATCGAAAATTGCGACCGCTGGAGCGATTTTTAAATTTACGTTCCAGGTGAACTCCTACGCCTTATAATTTTAGATCATAAACAGCGGCTAAACCACTCGCTGTAGGCTAATTGAAAACCTGCGGGTACAAATTTTCATGAAGATTGTTTAGCGGTTAGAAGTCATTTTCTCAGAATGAACTCTTAACAGATTAACCAAATACAGCTTTGATTTTTCGTAACAGCAAAACAAAACCAAACTGGTTTAAAGAAAATGAAAAAGACCTAGTAGAATTAAAGATTACAACAAAATCACTAATCGATTGAACAGCTAAACCAATTGAGGGGTCTAGTGAAAAAGGGAGCTATGCCACTTTGAGAAGAAATGGAAATAAATTGGGTTTTGTAAAGCATTATATTACGAAATTATTTTTACAATAAAGGTGTAAATTTTTTCTTCTTTAACTTACTGTTATGTAAACTATGCAAAAGAAAAAATATAAATAACACTGATTATTTCCATTTATTCTCAAAGTGGCATAACTCTCTCTTTCACTAGACCCCTCAATTACACGAGATGAAAACATGGGGTTCCAAGATAAATCTGCACGAAAATCCAAACCTACCGGTATTATTTCGGAAGAAGAGAGGAAAAGAAGATCAGAAAGAGATATGAATACAGGGCACTGGGAAAGAAACAACACATAGAGAAATGATTGATCCAACGTACCACAAAGAGGGTGAACGAATAAAATATATGTTACTTTATCAAGAATATTGTTCACAAAAGAAAGTTGCATGGGTACTACTAGGGTGAAAATTCAGCCGAAACTTCCATAACTAAATACAAATCAAGGTTTACAAAGACTGACTACCTATTAACATGGAAAGGAGACGATGTCCAAAGGAACAACGCATGTGCAACATAGTTCAGAGCAGCATTGTCACATTTTTATGGCCAAGGCTATGAAATAATGAGAACAGTTAAGTCTAGTAGACTGCGATGGGCAGGACATGTGGCATGAATGGGGAGTGAAAGGCGTGTATGGAAGCTTCTTGTAGGAAAACCAGAGGGAAAACGCCCAGTTGGTAGACCAAAAATGAGATGGGAGAATAACATTAACTATATTTGAAGAGAAAAATTATACGCTCAGACCGGGACTTGAACCCGGGACCCTTCGTTCTCTAGACCAAGTGCTCTACCAACTGAGCTACCTGAGCAAGTACCGATCTAAACGCAAATCTCTCTCTATATACATTGTAATTCCCATCCACCAAATGCTGTGAAGCCATGCTTCTATCTTGCAAATGGCGGCTCCTTTATTAAGAAGACATATTTGGGAATTATACATTACAGCCAGTACGGCTTTTTCCAAGTTTTTATTATTGATTTCGTACATCTCAATGATGGATAAATCATATGTATAATTCCCAAATATGTCTTCTTAATAAAGGAGCCGCCATTTGCAAGATAGAAGCATGGCTTCACAGCATTTGGTGGATGGGAATTACAATGTATATAGAGAGAGATTTGCGTTTAGATCGGTACTTGCTCAGGTAGCTCAGTTGGTAGAGCACTTGGTCTAGAGAACGAAGGGTCCCGGGTTCAAGTCCCGGTCTGAGCGTATAATTTTTCTCTTCAAATATGATTTATCCATCATTGAGATGTACGAAATCAATAATAAAAACATTAACTATGATTTGAGGGAAGTAGATTATACAGGATATGATTGGAAAACATTGGCTCAGGATAGGGATGTATGGAGAGCTTATGTCCGCGCGGTCATGAACCTACAGGTTCGATAGTGCCAGTGAATTAGGGCTATGAAATAAAAATAGCTAAATATGTACAGCCTAAAAAAAAATGATTGTGCAACTGTTGATGATGGAAAGTTAGAATTTTGAAGAGGGATTCACACCAGTACGTTGTAACATGTGCTGACTCGTTTGAGAGCGGCGTAAGTCTCTTCATGCAATATTCATTTCGTTCGCTCCAGTGGAGTAGTCGGCAGATACTCTCTTGCGACAACGCGGGCCGAGGTTTGATTCTGGTCAGGAAGATTTTTTTTTACTAACGTCGTTAATTTTCATAACGCCTACACGTTACCAGGCTTCATTATATAAATAAATTTGTATATACCTTCTTCTTCTTCTTCTTCTTCTCCCTTTCAAGTATTAGACCAAGGCCTGTTACGATCCTATAGAACATTTTCCCTCCAGCGTTTCATAGGACGGCCCAGAGACCTTCGTCCTCTTGGTATATAATTATAAACAGCTTTGGGGATCCGATTTGGTACTGTTTAATATATTCCAAAATTGGCGAGTCTTCAATTCTTTTAAGATATCGGTGTTCCTTTTCCGATCCCATCTGGTGTAACCCGCTGTTCTGCGCATGAATCTCATTTCACAAGCCGTTATTCTGCTTTCATGTTGTCTTTTTATTGTCCATGCTTCACTACCATAGGTCAACACTGGTCTAGCCAAAGTGTTATATAAACGTAATCTGGTGTTTTTTTTTTTGTACAAGGGATGGTTTCATAACTTGATTAATAATTCCCAAACTTTTATTATAACTAGTAATTTTTTTTTTTCAGGGATATCCTTTTCATCCCAGATAGAGAGATAATATCCAAGATATTTAAATTGATTAGATCTCTCTAAAATTTTATTCTGGAGACAGATTTTACTTTGTATGGGGTCCTTCCCATGATATGCCATAATTTTAGTTTTGTTAATTGATATTTCCACATTCAATTTGGCACCTATTTTTTGTAAATTATAAATTGATCGTTGCAAATAATTTTCGGAAAGTGTCAGAAGAGCTAAATCTTCTGTAAAAAGAATAGCATCGAATTTGAGGTTCCTATTGTTGGTATACATATCCCCGTTGTGTTTTCTTCCATTCGTTTATTATTCTATTCATATATATATATATATATATATATATATATATGATATATATATTGAAAAGCACCACATCCCTGTCTTACGCTTGTGTTGATCTTTTTCCAAGAAGATAGTTTGCCATCTTGTTTAACAGAGATTTCATTATCTTTATAGATGTTGAAGATATTAGTAATATACTGTTGTGGAACGTTATCATCGGTAAAATTTGTAATAATATATTTCTGTCTACTTTGTCAAAAGACTTTATGAAGTCAACAAAGGCGATATCAGTTTCTATATTTAATTCCTTGTGCTTTTCTAATAGTAGTTTTATTTGTATATATAGGGAAAATAAATTAAAGGAAACATATATATATATATATATATATATATATATATATATACACGGTGATTACAAATGATTGGAGCGATTTCATGATTTTATTGTAGCGATCTTATTTGACATATCTTCACAGAACTTTAAAGTTATGTATAAAAACTCATAAGGTTTTTTTTTTGTTTTCTCTCGCAGCCGTGTTTCAGCTTTAAACCGAGAGAGCGCAGCAGTTATCAAAGATGGCGACAGGCGAGGAGAAAGCATATGCTGTGCTTGAATTTCATTCAACTCAATCTGTGATAACTGTGCAACGACACTTCAGAACGAAGTTCGAGAAAGATGCACCGAGTGCCAACTCCATTCGGCGATGGTATGCGCAATTTAAAGCTACAGGATGCCTCTGTAAAAGGAAATCAACGGGTCGTCCTTCAGTGAGTGAAGAAAAGGTTGAGAGTGTGCGGATGAGTTTCACACGTAGCCCACAGAAATCAACACGAAAAGCGAGCAGAGAGCTGAACATTCCACAACCGACCGTTTGGAAGATCTTGCGGAAAAGATTGAAGCATAAACCTTACCACTTGCAATTTCTACAAGCCCTTACGCCCATTGACAAAGTGAGTCGGTTTGAATTTTGTACACAAATGCAGCAGTTTATGGATGAGGATGGTTTTTGTGAGAAACTTGTCTTCAGTGACGAAGCAACATTCTTTGTGAATGGCAAAGTGAACAAACACAATGTGCGAATCTGGGGCACAGAAAATCCCCGCGTTATTGTGCAGCACATTCGCGACTCCCCAAAAGTTAGTGTGTTCTGTGCGGTTTCTCAGTTCAAAGTTTATGGCCCTTTTTTCTTCTGCGAGCAGAACGTTACAGGACACGTGTACCTGGACATGCTGGAAAATTGGCTCATGCCGCAGCTGACGACCGACAGTGAGACCTTCATCTACCAGCAGGATGGTGCTCCACCACACTTCCATCACGATGTTCGTGAATTTTTAAACATGAGATTGCCAAACCGATGGATCGGTCGCAGTGGAGAGAATGATCAGAAATTGTTGTCATGGCCTCCACGCTCCCCCGATTTGACGCCGTGCGATTTTTTTGTTTGGGGGTATGTGAAAGATTCAGTGTTTGTGCCTCCTTTACCAGTAGACTTACCAGAACTGCGAGCTCGCATAATCAATGCCTTTGAACAAATTAATAGGGACATGTTACGTCGAGTATGGGACGAACTTGATTACAGACTTGATATCTGCAGAATCACCAAGGGGGAGCATATGGAGCACCTGTAACATCTAAAAAAAAACCTGGGAAGTTGCTCTATGTATCTGTAAAAGTTCGTGAAAATATGTCGAATACTACAGCTACCATAAAATCATGAAATCGCTCCAATCATTTGTAATCACCCTGTATATATATATATATATATATATATATATATATATAGAAAATGAATAACGATTGTAACATCTCATTACTTTCTTTACAAATCACAAGGCATAACAAAAATATTTATTTCCACTGCAAATACAAAACACGTCTGATTAATTAAAATTAAGTCAAGTCAATATATCATTTAATTATGCAAGTAAAAAAAAAAAAAGTAAAGTGATCCCACAACAGGCCTCAGGAGACCCTTGGGGTAGTAGGAGGTTAAGGCTCCCACATTTTTTCTAGACAATCGGCACTTTATGTCAGCCGGGTTGTCAGCCCTGCGTGACGGCCGCCTTTACCCCAGAACAAACGTCTGGTACTCATTTCCGCTAGAGGCTGAGTCGACCCCAGGGCCATAGTGCCGCCAGAGGGTTTTGGTCAGTTTAAAAATCGTGACCCCAACGGGACTTGAACCCTCGACCCTCCGGCTTGTAGCTCAGTGCCTTAACCACTACGCTACGGCGTGCCCCATAATTATGCAAGTAAGTCCTGTACTATTGCATCGCTTCACACAGGCAATTTCTAGGAGGGTTGCTTTGTGTTCTAGTGGAGGGAGCTTCTGTTTTCCATGTATGAGGGCGCGTGTTCGATCCCACTCTCATGCATTTTTTTCTCTCTCTCGTCCTTATTTAAATTAATTTCTTTCTTTTGTTTTATTTGTTTTGCTTTGTTTTATTTTCAGTATTCACCGCACAACTTATTTATGCGAAATCATTTTCCACCGCATGACACACAACGAAATACAACATATTTTAGTTTCTCAAATAGTTGTATATGCATACTTGTGAACCAAATAGCTGATCTGTGATTATGCGCAGTGGCTTCGTTCTGGGACTTACAACATTATCTGTGCGCCATCAATTATTTCAAAGCCTGCGCATACATATGAAAAAAAGGATTCTTAAAATATAGTCTAAACTTTTTTAAAATGGTAAACATTACAAATATCACTTTAACATTTATTGATAATCCTTCATTCGAAAAATCATTTATATGCAATCGTAAATCTTACGTATGACGATTTACGATCTGGTGGAATTTTAATGATTTAATACATACAATGAAGAAATATATAAACCACACTGAAAATGTTCTCAAAGCACACATATGATTGTTGATAGTTTGTGAACTACTGAAACTGAATATCCATCCATAGTAATTCTGCCCGAAGGCAGGTCCTTCACTGCAATCATAGCATTTTCATGCTATGCTTGCAGCTTTACTAGGGAATTTGTGTAGGTGTGATAGCTTCCCGTTGCTTTCCACACCGGTGAAGGATGATGATGACGATAATGGTAAGGATGATAATGATGATGGCCATATGATTTCGGGGACCGTTTGGGCCTTAAAGTTGTCCTGACATTTGTCTTACAGGTGAGGAAAAACCCCGATAAAAACCTCACCCAGGAAAACTGCCCCGACCGGGGATCGAACCCGGGCCCGCTGCGTGACAAGGCAGCACGCTACCTCGAGACCACAGCGCTGGACTAAACTCCTGGCGCGACAGGCCTAGATGGCCCTTAGCCTACCAGCCGGCTGCTGGCCTAACATCCACATGTGTCAATCACAGAGGTAGATGATCATCAGCCAGTGTAGGGGTGACATGTGGTCAGCATGTCGAGCCATTATAGCTGGTTTTCTCAACCTGGAGCCGCTACTTATTGTAGCTACCCAAATGCCTCACGATGCTGGGTGGGCACCGGTCCCATACTGGCCGAAATACCATGAGAAAATTTCTTCCCCCGTGGAGACTCGAACCAGCGCAAGTCCCGTACGGTGGACTAAACTGAATATAATGTATTAATATAAATCTGTGAAACCTGGGAACTATATACAATGGCACTGTTTAATTTCTTAGACCAGACAACTGTGAACAGGTGTGTATTGTCACAGGGGGTTGATTGACAATACCAGGTAGAGACTCAGCAATTAAGAAAATAATATGTATACCTATTTTCAACAGTCCATAGAAATTAAAAATAAATAAACAGATTTGAAATAAAGATACTATTACAATAAATTTTAAACTATTATGTGATAAGAATACAGTTGAAACCATAACAAACGCAACATATTTAAAATAAAACTTTCAGTTATGTAAATATAGACCTATCTGATTTTCCTGAAATATGTAGAAATGTGAAAAAATAAATAAAATCAATGTGCCTCCTGGCGCGACAGGCCTACAAGGCCCTTAGCCTACCAGCCGGCTGCTGGTCTCACATCCACATGTGTCAACCAATGAGGTAGATGATAATCAGCCAGTGTAGGGGTGACATGTGGTCAGCATGTCGAGTCCCCCAGCCGTTATAGCTGGTTTTCTCAACCTGGAGCCGCTACTTATTGTAGCTACCCAAACGCATCACGATGCTGGGTGGGCACCGGTCCCATACTGGCCGAAATACCATGAGAAAATTTCTTCCCCCATGGAGACTCGAACCAGCGCAAGTCCCGTAGCTCTACGCCAAGGCTTCCTCCTTAATCAATGTGCCTTAAACCATTGCTAATATCCCATTTCATAAACATATAACGAAATGTTAACTTTAATATGAAAATAAATATGTATTTAAGCCTACTTAAAAGATCCTAGTCTTGCTTACGACCATATAAAAATATAATTGGGATTAGTTCATCCATAACAGTATTTAACAGTTCATTTTCAATAGAGAAAGAAAATTCACATACAATGAATAAGATAAATAAATAATAGTTTTAAAAAACTAAAAGAACACGCTTTATTAGAAAATTAAAAAATGAAAAATAATTTTAATTTCCAATACGCTTGGGATAAAATAAAGTGGTCAACAAAAAAATCATCTCCAACACATATAGAATAAAATTAGAGTTATCAACAAAAAGAAAATAATTTTACCATCAAAAGCGTGGGGTGCTCTATATGAATTAATATATTTGATAATAAACAGATATTGGTAAAAGTAAGCTCTCTAAGAAGAAAATGTAAAAATCATAAAAATCACCCCACGCTTTTGATGGTAAAATTATTTTCTTTTTGTTGATAACTCTACTTTTATTCTATATGTGTTGGAGATGATTTTTTTGTTGACCACTTTATTTTATCCCAAGCGTATTGGAAATTAAATTATTTTTCATTTTTTAGTTTTCTAATAAAGCGTGTTCTTTTAGTTTTTTAAAACTATTATTTATTTTTTATTTTTTAGTTTTAATATTTTACAGAATAAGATAAAAATGTAAATATCTTTAAATTCGATACTATTGTAGTATGAGCTAAAAGTAATACTCTTCTATAAAAAAAACCCTCCCAGCCGGATTTGAACCAGCGACGTATGGATTACTGAAATTATATACCACTAAGAGTTCACTGCTCTACCAACTGAGCTCTTACAACGATTGACTAAAAACTCGACAAGTCCGCAACCTATTATACCAGTTTTCATTTTTTTGATTTTCGGATGATTCTGGCCAGGATTTTAGAAACAAAATATGAAATTATTGTATTGTCACGGGTCCTCTACACGTATACAAAGTTTCAAGTCGATCCAATGTTTCTAAGTGGGTGAAAATCGCGTTGAAAGATTCCGTTACATTGATACAAAAACACTTTTTTTTGATTTTCTGATGATTATGGCCAGGATTTTAGAAAATAAATATGAAATTATTGTATTGTCACGGGTCCTCTACAAGTATACAAAGTTTCAAGTCGATCCAATATTTCTAAGTGGGTGAAAATCGCGTTGAAAGATTCCGTTACATTGATACAAAAACACTTTTTTTGATTTTCTGATGATTATGGCCAGGATTTTAGAAAATAAATATGAAATTATTGTATTGTCACGGGTCCTCTACAAGTATACAAAGTTTCAAGTCGATCCGATGATTTTAAGTGGATGAAAATTGCGTTGAAAGATTCCGTTACATAGATAGATAGATGGATAGATAGATACAGGTCAAGCTAATATAAAGCGTGTAAAAACAAATTCTATGGCGAGACGGCCTACATACCGGCTGCTGGCCTCACATCTACATGTGTTAATCACAGAGATAGACGATCATCCTGCAAGTGTAAGGGTAACATGTGGCCAACATGTCGGGTCCCCAGCCGTTATAGCTGGTTTTCTCAACCTGGACTCGCTACTTAGTGTAGCTACTCAAATTCCTCACGATGCTTTAGAAACAATATGTAATTAGTTTCGACCTAATCCTATGGTATTAACTTGCCCTAATTCTTTATTGGTTGAAACCAAAATAGAGATATATTACTGCTAATAATATAATTGAATATTTATTCCAACCAAGGAAGTACGTAGGTCAGATGAAAGCTGCTAACTTATCATCTTAGTGGTTTAATTCCATGGGCACCGGTTCCACACTGACCGAAATTCCATGAGAAAATTGCTTCACCCATGGAGACTCGAAGCAGCGCAAGTCCCGTAACTCTGCGCCAAGGCATCTTGCTTTAATATAGGAAGTCAGATAGGCCTATAATAAAAACAGTTAAGTCTCGTAGACTGCGATGGGCAGGGCATGTGGCACGAATGGAAAATGAAAAAGACGCATGGAAGCTTCTTGTTCAAAAGACAGATGGAAAAGGCCCAATCGGTAGACCACAAATGAGGTGGGAGAATAACATTAACCATGATTTGAGCGAAGTAGATTATACAGGAGATGATTGGAAAACTTTAGCTTAGGATAGGGATGTATGGAGAGCTTATGTCCGCGCGGCCATGAACCTACGGGTTCCATAGTGCCAGTGAGTTGGTTAGCTCAGAATTAGTAGGCCTACATATTCTCTATCAGTGGAGTTATGTTATCCAGATTATATGATGCGTGATAAATGAGATAAATTATTATCAGAAAACTCCAGAAGAGTTCTTAAACCTAAACATACATAGGCTAGAGAAATAATTCCTTTTAAAGAAAAATTCCTGTGCCTGACTGGGAATCGAACCTGGGAGCTCGTGAACTGTAGTCAGAACCTCTGACCACAAAGACCATGAGGGTGGTCATCATTAACTTCAGGGACATTTGAAATAGTTCGGCAAAATGAAAATAAAATAGCACTTTATCACTTATAAAAAACCAAGGAGCAAGTCCTCCGGGAGGGACTTTAAGCCGTGGGTACCGCGTCTGAAGATTTTCAGGCAGGTAAAAGATCCTTAAGCCTGAATAAAGAGGCCACTAAGCAAAATTTACCGGCATCAACGTCCTAGTAGTACACTTAGTTGCCTGTTAGATGTCTCATTGGGTCGGTGTGTTGACCACATGCCACCATGACATCTAGGAGCAAATAAAGTAACTAAAAATCAATTTCGTCTAGTAACTCCTTTACAAAAAATATGGACTCTTACTTTAAGGGAGGAAAGGAGATTACAAGTATTTGAGAATAAAGTACTTAGGAAAATTTTGGACCAAAGAGAGATGAACAGACAGGTGAATGGAGAAGACTACATAACAATGAACTACATGGTCTTTATAGGAAGCCAGATATAATAAGAACAGTTAAGTCTCGTAGACTGCGATGGGCAGGACATGTTGCCCGTATGGGGAATGAAAGACTTGCATGGAAGCTTCTTGTAGGAAAGTCAGAAGGAAAACGCCCAGTTGGTAGACCAAGAATGAGGTGGGAGAATAACAGTAACTATGATTTGAGGAAGTAGATTATACAGGGAATGATTGGAAAGCATTAGCTCACGATAGGGACGTATGGAGAGCTTATGTTCGCGCGGCCATGAACCTACAGGTTCAATAGTGCCAGTGAGTAAGTAAGTAACTCCTTTACAAAGGAGAGGCTATGGCTCAACAATGGGCTACTCCATTATATATATTACAGATTATTACATATAATGACGAGTTTTCGATAACCACCAGGGTTTTTGTTTCTTGAAATATCTGTTCTACAGTAAGTATATATTTGAAAGTGAAAGTAATGAAGTGTCCCATGTACCACTTGTACAGCAGAGAGGATTCGACAGCGGATATCAGGTGGTCGATAAGCCGCTTTGTCCAGTCTTTTGTCTGCAACTCGATATAATGAGCGCGTTTTGTTATAACATAACTTAATTAATACGGATCAAACTCGTTACAAAATATTAAATACATAGCTACATAATCATCCATAATTCAAAATTCACGCTTGTCCATCTGTTTCATAGACAATTTAAACGTTTTTATGTCTAATTGAGTAGACTATTACTTGTTTATAATATACTATATACAACAAAATGGAAATATAGAACGTGGTGCTAGCATATTAACAGTCGTTTTGGGCGATAGTGAGTTTTGTCGTACTTACAGCAATGACGACCATGATTAAAAGTTCAACTTCCTACATTTCGGGGTTGCCAACCTACCGTAAATAACTATACCTTTGATATATGACTATACTATAATAAAATAACTTCTTCTTCTTCTTCACTTCCGGGTTTAGGCAAGAGTTGCCTGTTCCGTCTTCACTAATAGATCTAAGACCATCTCTTCCGAGGACGTCCGACATCTCTTCTTCCTCTTGGAAAATAATGGAAGATTTTATTTGGTAATCTACTTTCTTCCATTCTTTCTACATGTTCTTTCCACTGTATCTTGTTGTTAAATATCTTTTCTTTTATGGAGTAGATCTGCAGTTCTTCACGGATATCCTCGTTTCTTATCTGGTCCATTCTAGTGTAGCCTTTTACTGTTCTTAAAAATTTCATCTCGGCTGCTTGGATTTTACTTTCTTGTTTGGTAGTGGTAATCCAAGATTCACTCCCATACAAAAGGACAGGGACAGCCATTGTTTTATAAAATTTTAATTTTGTTTGCTTATGGGCTTTATTATTCAATAAATAAATAATAAAATAACTATACTGTAATATCACATATTACAAACACGCGTGTGGGAAGTAAAACCACTGCCCTCTATGTATACTACGTATATACAAAAAATATTCAAAAGGTAGTGTTAATATATGTTACATGAAACAAATCACTACATTTGAAATGAACTGAACTTTAATTGAAACAATATAAAACAATAAATACGTACTTGCTGCCATTTCATCACTAATTGGTCTCACAGCCTCCTGCTATTTTATCACTAATTGGTCTCACGGCATCCTGTTGTTTCAACTAATAAACATTGCCCACACTGTTAACGTTAATCAATTGTTTATAATGAACGCAAATATTTCCAACAAATATGTTATTATTTTACTATTATTTATTATTCTGAAAACACCATTGCTCAAAAACTAATGTACAACGCACGTTTATGAAGTGTTTTACAGAATCTCGGAAATTAAAAACCTCGTTATCGCTCGGTTTTCAAACATTTTCCTCGCTTCTGTAAAAACAACTTCCCAACCTCTCGTCGCAATATACTATTGTGGTTAATACAGATCAGAACATTTTGCGCTTGGATCGGAATTATAACCCAAGATCTCTAGTTTTAGGCACCGTGCTCATAGCTACTCGGGCACATCTAGCGACTAGTTAAGTTCCTCTGATTATATTTTACTCTCTAGTTATTTTAAGTTTAGAATATGTTTTAAACTAAGAATATGACCTATTATCAATGGCGTGTCAACCGCTGTGGTCTCGAGGCAGCGTGCTGCCTTGTCACACAGCGGGCCCGAGTTCGATCCTCGGTCGGGGCAGTTTTTCTGGGTGAGGATTTTATCGGGGTTTTTCCTCACCTGTAAGACAAATGTCAGGAGAATGTTAAGGCCCAAACTGTCCCCGAAATCATATGGCCATCATCATCATCATCATCATCTTTCACCGGTGTGGAAAGCAACGGGAAGCTACCACACCTACAATTCCCTAATAAAGCTGCAAGCATAGCATGAAAATGCTATGATTGCAGTGAAGGACCTGCCTTCCGCCAGAATTACTATGGATCGATCAATGGCGTATGGTGATTTTTTCAGAAGTGACTAACAGTAGTAGAATTATCATAGCCTAACACTATTTAACAAATCTATATAGACAAAATATAGAATAAAGAGGGAATAAAGTTCTTAGGAAAAGGTTTGGACCTAAGAGAGATGAACAGACAGGTGAATGGAGGAAACTATAAAACAGTGAGATACATGGTCTTTATAGGAAGCCAGATATAATAAGAACAGTTAAGTTTCATAGACTGCGATAGGCAGGACATGTGGCACGAATGGGGAATAAAAGAGTGGCATGGAAACTTCTTGTAAGAAATCCAGAAGGAAAATGCCCAGTTGGTAGACCAAGAATGAGCTGGAAGAATAACGTTAACCATGATTTCAGGGAAGTAGATTATACAAGAAATGATTGGAAAACTTTGGCTCATGATATGGATGTATGGAGATCTTATGTCCGCGCGGCCATGAACCTATGAGTTCGATAGTCAGTGAGTTAGTTATATATAAATATAAAAATAATAAAATATGTTAGGCAATTATTATTAAAATGAAAAATATAGCCTACTTTCTTCATTTATACATCAACAGAATTCTCTTCATTCCTTTCCGGGTAAAAGTTCTGTAACATCGTGATAAAACTGATATAATTAAAACCTTGTCTATTCTATGCGAGATGCTCATCCATAAAACTTATAACACACCATTGGTTACAAACTATATTGTTATTATAGTTGCCAACATGTTCATTCAAATTTCCTCTAGATATGATATTTCAATTTAGCTTACGTTAAGTAGATTACATTATATTACGTAGGTTGGATTAGTAGGTATATTAGACTATATTAGGTAGGATTGGATTAGATTATGTAGATATCGGCGAAATTCATTTTTTGTGAACGATTTTTTTATATGTTTGCTTGTCTGTTTTAGCAACGAGAACAACAGACATAGAATAATATGACCCATTTTAATTAGTAATTTTAGAATGGTAAAAATTCCGCCACGATTTACATTGTTCCTTCCATCCATCCATCCATCCATATTAATTCTGCCCGAAGGCAGTTATTTCACTGCAATCCTAGCATTTTCTTGCTATGCTTTGCAATTTTACTAGGGAATTATAGGTGTGGTAGCTTCCCGTTGATTTTCACACCGCACCGGTGAAGGATGATGATAATGATGGCCGGATGATTTTCGGGGACCGTTGGGTCCTAAGCTTCCTGACATTTGTCTTACAGATGAGGAAAAACCCCGAAAAAAACCTCACCCAGGAGCCTGTCCCGACCGTGAATCGAACCCGGGCCCGCTGCGTGACAACGCAGCACGCTACCACGAGACCACAGCAGTGGACTTTACATTGTTATATAGGAATATTATAATTCCATGGCGCGACAGGCCTACCAGCAGGCTGCTGGCTTAACAACCAAGTGTATTAAACACAGAGGTAGATGATCATACAAATAGTAGGCCTATAGGGATGACATGTATTCAGCATGTTGGGTCCTCCAGTTGTTATAAACGTCTCTCTCAACCTAGAATCGCTACATATTCCTGACAATGCTGAGTGGGCTTCGGTTTCATACTGTCCGAAATTCCATGATTAAAAATAGTTTTCCAAAGGGACTCAAACCAGCGGAAGTCCCGTAAATGTGCACCAAGGCATTACTCAGCTACGGCGCGAGACTTAAAAAGGAAAATTTGCAGTTGGACCGGGATTTGAACCTAGCATGCCTAGTTTTAGCTTTATACGCTGCTCTCCAATTAAAAACAAGGATTTCTTACATAGCACAATTAATATATTCATTTTTCATTCATAGTGTTCTGCTCAAGAGCAGGTCTTTCACTCCAAACTCAGCATTCTCCACTCTTTCCTTAACTAAGCTTTCCTTTTTGTATGTGCATACAAACCATATATTTTAATATTGTCTTATCATCTGATATATTTTTCTGCCTCTAACTTTCTTTCCGTTGACCATTCCTTCCAGGGCATCCTTCAGCAGGCAGTTACTTCTTAGCCAGTGGCCAATCCAATTTCTTTTCCTCTTCTTTATGAGTTCCAGCATTGTTCTTCTGTCACCCACTCTGCCTAGCACATCTTTATTTCTTAATATAAGATACACTATTTTTTTGCGCGATAGTGAGTTTTGTCGTACTTACATCAATGGCGACCATGATTGAAAGTTCAACTTCCTACATTTCGGGGTTGCCAACCTAAATAAACTATACTGTAATAAAATAACTATACTTTAATATTACATATTACAAACACGCGTGTGGGAAGTAAAACCACTGCCCTCTATGTATACTACATGCAATGTATATACAAAAAAATATCCAAAAGGTAGTGTTAATATACATTATACGAAACAAATCACTGTATTTTAAATGAAATTAACTTTATTTGAAACAATATAAAACAATAAATGTGTTCTTGCCGTCATTTTATCATTAATTGGCCTCACGGTCTCCTATTATTTTATCACTAATTGGTCTCATGGCCTCCTGTTGTTTCAACTAATAAACATATACCACACTGTTAACGTTAGTCAATTGTTTATAATGAACGTAAATATTTCCAACATAGATATTATTTTACTATTATTTATTATTCTGAAAACACCATTGCTCAAACATTAATGTACAACGCACGTTTGTGAAGTGTTTTACAGAATCTGGGAAATTAAAAACCTGGCTATCACTGGGTTTTTAAACATTTTCGTCAATTCTGTAAAAAACCACTTCCCAACCTCGCATAGTAATATATTCTTCTTCTTCTTCTTCCGAATGCAGTATTGGGTGATGATGCCCGTTCTGCGACTACAAAAACTGATCTTTCCATCGGTTGAAGGGTCTTCCGAGGTCTCTTTTGCCTTTAGGGTTGAGGTGGTAAATCATCTTTGGTAAATGGGAATTTGACATTCTCTGGACGTGTTGGAACCATTTAATCTGATAATTTTGTACATGTTCAACCATTTCCCTACTATTCCACTGCATCCTTATCTCATCACTTTTCATTCTATCCCTTAATGTTACTCCAGTTAGTGATCGGAGGAATCTCATTTGTGAACTATTAATGCGGGATTTATCTTTTGCTCGAAGTGTCCAGCATTCACTTCCGTATAGTAGAGCAGGTTTGGCTATGGCATTATGAAATCTCAATTGGATTTCTTTCCTCATTTGTTTTCCAAAATTTCTCCTAATTATACCATTTAATCTGTTATATTTTTCTAAATTTGTTTCCACATCTTTTTGATTATGAAACTGTGATATAGTATTACCTAAATAATTAAAGTGTGTTACTTGTTCTATTGGTTTATTATTTATTATTATTTTTACTCCCTTTCCAGTGATTGCCATGGATTTGGTTTTATTTTCCGATATTTTCATGTTGTATTTTTCCAGGGTATTCTGCAATTTAAACACTAATCTCTGCAAATCATCTTCATTCTCCGCTAGAATTACTTGATCATGTGCGAAGATTGTTTGTATTTGATTTCCTCTACATATTTTTACTCCTGGGGGTTTAGTTTTTTCCACTCCTGGACAATTTTATTCAGATATAGAATAAACAGTAATGGAGATAGTCCACATCCCTGTCTTTAACCTTGGTTAATTTCAAATTTATCTGTTTTTACCATGATCTAACTTTACTTTTATAAATGTGGTTTCATATCAACTTTTTATAGCATTTATTAGATTATTGGGGACTTGGTAGCTTTCCAATATTTTCCACATTATGTCCCGTTTGACTCTATCATAGGCCTTTTCAAAATCTAAAAATCATATATATAGAGGGATATTAAATTCTTTCCACTTCTCAATTAGTTGTTTTACAACAAATATAGCGTCGATACACGATCGGCCTTTTCGGAATAATATAATATTATTACACACAAAACAGGAATTCTTATACCTGAGGTTAGTATATTGTATAGGTCCTATATTAGAGGCCGTTTCATCAAGGTTGAAGCATGGCCTCAGATGCGTAGAGGACCAGTTTCGTGCCCTTGACTGCGGGTAGTCTACGGTGCAGGCAAACATATTCAATTCCAAAATAGTGTACTGTCAGTCTAAAAGATATTAGTTTTCGTCACCTTACTTCTAAAACCTCATAAGTCTAATTTAACAAATCATTCAAGAGAGCGTCCCGCGCCGTAGCCGAGTGGTTAAGGCAGGAAGTCTTGGCGCAGAGCTACGGGACTTGCGCTGGTTCGAGTCTCCATGGGGGAAGGGATTTTCTCATGGTATTTCGGCCAGCACCGTGATGATTTGGGTAGCTACAATAAGTAGCGACTCCAGGTTGAGAAAACCAGCTATAACGGCTGGGGGACTCTACATGCTGACCACATGTAACCCCTACACTGGCTGATTGACACGTATGGATGTGAGGCCAGCTGCCGGTTGTTAGGCTAAGGGCATTGTAGGCCTGTCGCGCCAGGAGTTTTTTTCAAGAGAGCATAAAAACTTTTTTGACATTGTTTATTATCTTGTAATTATGTTAAGAAATAAGAGCAAGAGGACTGGAGAACATGGAGTGGATGAAAATCTGTATAAAAATAAAATAATGTCTTATTTTTAATTTAAACATTTAAAATATGACATTAAAAACATAGTTACAAAATTATAAATAATGTTAAAAAATGTTTTATGCTTTTTTGAAAATTTTGTTAAATTAGACTTGCGCGGTTTTAGAAATAAAGTGATGTTATATTGCGGTGTTAAGTGGAAGATTTCTCATATCTACAAGATCGTAGAACCGTCCAAACTTCTCTATAAACTAGCACACACATCATTTCCTTATCACACCACTTCTTTGGATTCTGTGATGCACATAAATTAAGCACACGATCCCTTCAGCACATTGTTTTCATCACACTACCCATTTGTTTCAAAATCTTTTATAGTTTCTCTTGCTAGAACATTGAATTCTCTTCCACCTATATCAGAGACTGAGAAACTATAACTTCTTTCAGAAAGAAAACTTAATTTTCTCTATTAACTAACTGACAAAAATATCTCACTAATAGCATTTTTTAATAATTAATAAAATTTGTTATTAATTTATTTAATAAAACTACTATTATGATTTATCAGTATTTTTAACCTAATATCTTATTATTTTCTCTGTAATTTTTTGTCATGTGTAGTAGGTTGGAGCTGTTCTTGTGCATATGTTTTCTATTATGTTTAATTTTAATCAGCTTTAACTTTATTGCATTATTGTATGTATGTACCCCATACGTCCCTCGTGGGTACATGGCTGCTCTCTATCGGGAGTTTCTTAACAAACTAATTTAGATATGCTTAGTTACCCACACATGTCAACAAGTGATATGTGGTTAGCACATCCCCTCAATGGAACATCTAGTAGGCAACTAAGATATTACTGGATGGATGAAGGGCGGATAAATGTTGCATAGAAGCCTTTTATTCAGACTAGAGGTTATTTTATGAACCTGAAAAATTTTAATAAAAATAAATACAATCCATATCTGAACACAAGCAAACTATTATTAATTAATTAAATAAAAATAAAACGTAGTTTTATTTGATTTTCATATTTATTACATAATTCAGTGACAGCTGTTTCGGTACACTGTATTGTAGTATTGTTGCTTAGATCAGTTGGAACACAATTCATAATTTGTTAACATGTCTGAAGAAGGTACAGTGTACCGAAATAGCTGTCACTGAATTATATAATAAATATGAAAATCAAATAAAACTACATTTTATTTTTATTTAATTAATAAATATGGATTTTCATCAAGTAAACACCAACTCAATTGATTATCAAACTATTATTGTCAAATGAACCATGACAATAACATACTAAATTTTGAAGACAATTGGAAAGTATTTTGTGAGAAAATTGACAAATACTTTTAACAAAATTGATTTTTTATTTTTATTTTTTTTAGTATTTTAAATTACTCATAAAGAAATGTGTCTAAAAAGTTAACCAGAGAGTCATTAGGAAGACTTGTTTAATTAGTGACAATTTTTATGCACATAACTTAAGAATAAGCTGAAAAAAATTATTATTGTATGCCATATTTTTAAACCAAATTGCAAGGAAATTAGTACCGGGTGCCCTTAAGGAATTTCACGTGGTTCATAGTTATTATAATAATTTCCTACTCAGGGTTAATATTTTCATTATGATTAGTAACCATGATTTTGCAAATACGGACAAAGCCTGCTGATAGGTATCGTTTCCCCAAGACCCTACGTTTACCTGCGCGAACTTTGTAGATCATGCTTCTTCCTTAGTGGTACGGCCTCTATAGGACGTGGGTCAAAGTTCATTGTTCCTTATCTATAGGGTATTTACTTTTAAGGGAAGTGGGTTATAAAGAGGTGTAAGAATAATAGAAAAAATTATTTTATTCTATTTGTGACATTAAAATCTGTAATCTATTATATAAAAATGTTTGTTTGTTTGTACTTTATGCGCGGCTATACCGTTGATCTGATTGTGATGGGGCTTTTTGCAAAATGTTCAAGAGATTCCCGGGATGAACATAGGCTATAATAGAGTTGAGATACTGAACTCCTACACCCTTAAAAATCGCCCTTTGTAGTGGAAAACGTGAAAAAAACAGCTTAAATGGCTTACACTGCCTAAACCAGGGATTATTATTATAACGGGATGCCACGGTGAGTGAGTTTTGCGTATGTGCCACAAGCGGCGCTAGTGTAGAAGTAGCCTAGTGACATCTAATATCATGTACTGGTACTAAACGGAAAAAGAAGAAGAACTATACTACTACAGCACCTCTGGTGTCAGAAATTACGAAACAGGTAAATGAAAAACAACGCCATCTGGTGTCAGAAACTATGAAGCAGGTAGATGAAAAACAGCGCCATCTGTTAGCCAAATTTGAAATTACATTGTACAACAGATCCCCCAAACGTCGAATTATGAAATTACATGTAACCAGCCACTTTTTTTATTATTTTTATTATACATATATATATATATATATATATATATACATACATACATATATATACATACATATATATATATACATATATATATACATATATATATACATATATATATATATATATTTATACATATGCATTTATATTACAGGGAAAATGGAATGGGAAATGATGGAGAATGAAATGTAAAGAAATGTGTTAAATTATATTTATTCATTTCAAATTAAGAAAATGCATTATGAGCTCTTCCACAAACATACATTTGACTTACTCTACACTTCTCACACATTTTATGCAATACAGTATACAATATATATAAAAAAATATCTGTACAATAATAAATTAATAAACCTATTCTGATTGTTCTAAAATCAAATTGTTAACGACATGAGTTCTGTGCTAAGTTCCAGTTGTAATGTAAACAAACTTGCATAGGATATTACTTCACCGCCATTATCTATTGTGATAACCATGCTGCCACTTCACCTGCCATGACTTAAATGTGAACGGAACTGTCATCAATAGAAACATTGTTTTTAGGCATCATTGTATATTATAGGAAATAAGATAAAATTGTACCAATAATTAGGAACTTACATTTCTTCTTTATTTATTTATGACTACACTTCCTTTTTTTACTGGGAGTTACAACCTTACTACGTGTTTTCTTCTTTCCGAGCACTATTATACTTACACATGACACACCGGTAACATCACATGTTAAATTCACTATAACTTTTCCTCGAAGTTCTAGATACTTTTCACTAAAGTTGTGAAATACATTTAAAATAAGTTTTTTTTACCCAGTAGTCGAAGGTTTGCCAGACTTTGTTTTACAATTTTAGATGGCAACAGGAGACTCAACACTTTCAGCCATGTTGTTGACTAAAGCATGACTCAAATACATCATCCATATGTACTGAACTATTTTAAGTTGTCATTATTGACTAGATATATTTTAGAATATTTTCTGTGTTTTGAATATTATTATTGTCATTTAAGAAGAATAACAAGTATTTTCAGACGATGTATTTTTAATTTAATGAAGGTAACTACTTTTCCGTATATTTATTGCTTCTACATTGTATGTCGGTGTCAATAACCAATGAAAAGCGAGCAGGTCACATGGTTTTGTTTTGACGAGGATCACTTTAAGAGCAGATAGTATATTGGTCTATGTGCTTACCTAATCCGTTCTTTATGCCTTTTCCATGATGTCAACAAATCTTATTTAAAATTTCATTACGAGCAAAATATATGCCCTATGCTGACTCACCTGTAAATTCTGTTATCACAACCTCAAAGAACTAATGTAGCACAATTTTCACTGAACTGTTTGTAAATAATTTTATTATATAGAACCGGCCATTTTAAACAACTGAAATTCCAACGTATTCTGCATGCGTAACAATATAACAATGTTCATATGATTAATTACAATTTTAAAATTTTCCTATATAAATTATATATACATGTGCTAGATAATACTTTTATTTTCTTTATTTCAACTATATTTTCTTACATGCTCAAAGATAAAATAGTTATTCGACCAATGAAAACACAGTTACATCTTGTTTTTTTTACATTACAACTGGAACTTAATCGGAAGAGCAGCACTAAAGCAGCAATGTTAAAGCAACGACATTTATATGACCACGAAGGCAGTCAGATGTGTACATGAGCTAGATGGAATGTGATGTAAACTATGGCTTTATCTCACTTAACTTTAACTTCTTTCCTACACAATTTCTACAAATAATAATTATATCATAAGTAATAGCGTAGTTTATAATACGAGGCTTCAAGTTGAAAATATTAATTCAACAATGTAAAATGATTACATTATAAGCAAATTTTGGATGTCATTTTATGTCCAACATGCAATTTTTTTTTTTTTACTTTTCAGTGACATGGATTTATTTAAAATCTTGGCAGAAATTATGATTTTGTATTAATTGTGATAAAATAATAAGTACTTTTTTATGTCTTCCTCAATGAAAATTTATTTTTATTCCAAAAACTTCATTAAATTTTAAAATCATAAAGCCTTTCAGAACTTATGTTTCATCTTCGGCACGTAATTTGGTACCAAATGCCTTTCAAAACACATTTCGTTTTCTGCTTGAAGATGAAACATGTTTTGAAAGGTCTTCATGATTTCATTTCTTGAATAAAAATCATTCAAATTCAGGAAGATGGATTAAAACAAGGTACTTATATTATTATTTAAAAATAATTAATACATAACCTCATTGTGTTAACAATAAATGTTAAATACAAAGTATTGAAAATTAAGATCAGTGAACCTAGCTCATAATCAAATGTCAAAATAAAATTGTCCACAATGGGCAATCTGCAACCATTTTGTTTACACAAAAATAATTCCACTCTCGGTTAAATTTACCATAGTTTTTGATGTTAGTCGCTTCGCTGTTATTGAAGTAAGTGAAGAAATAAGTGCTAGTTACTTATGAAACCTAACTGTTTAATCAAATAAACTTTAAGTAACAAAAGTATTTCATTCTAGCACTGAATTATTCAGAAAATGCATCCTTGCATTAATCAAGATTATACAATTACTAATTATGACACATTAATATAATAAGGAATTTAAATATAATTTACTTGTTACACTACGAGAATATTTATTTCTTACAATGTCTTTACATTTATACATGGTAATTTAGTGTAATGAATGTGCAGGCAGATCGAATGGATAATGTTTCCATTAAGCGCAGTGAGAATTTTTTCTAAGTCCGAGGCAGACACCTTGCACATGCACCAACAAATGCAAAGCGGTTTACTCTATGGAATAATGCGATGCAGCCAACATTATACATGCTATTTAACAAACCTTAAAGTTAACCTAATGTAATTTAAGCACTGTAACCTATGAAAGAATGCAATGCCCAAAAATAAATAGTAAGTTCTGAAATTCTAAAGTTCATATTCTATATTGGCTGCACTGTTGTATAGAATATTCATTCAAATCAATATGGCTGCCACGTCTTCATGTTACATATATAGTTAAATATCATAAAAAATATGTTGAAATAATCGTTACTTAAAATTGTCAAATTTATTGTAAATAGTGGGAAACAATTTTAAAACATAACCTGTTGGTGCATGTGCATGGTAGGTTTCTACCAGGGACATAGAAAAAATTAGGAAAAACTGCACTTAAACTAGCGTGAAATATTTTCAAAGTCCTATAGAACAACAGTGCGCATGCGCCAGAATTTATAGAGCCAGCAATAACCCACAATCGATTATCATCCTCGATTACTATCAGTCGCTATGAAATTTAAATGACCAATATATGCAATAAATCCCCAAATCTATGTTAAAAAATATATTAATAATATTAAAATTACCAAACATTTATTAAAAATGGGTGTACACTTACTTATCACTACCTAACGCTGATCCAACCAGTGATAACCCAAAACAGCAATAGAAAAATCATAGACTAAGGAATATACTCTGTGGAGAAAATAGCAGTTAGCATCACAATATTGTAATTTGCATATTTAAATAAATACTTCAAAATTATAAAAATTGTTTGAAAGAGTTTCAAATATTAAATAATGTTAGTAAATACAGAAGAAGAGCTATAGTTTACAACAATATAACTAAAAAAAATCAAGCGCTAGTAGAAGTGCAGTTAAGCCAAAAATTCTCACTGTGCTTAATGGAAACATTAGCCAATTGAACTATATTGAGGCCATGCGCAGTCCCAGTTAGAAAAGAAAAAGATGGAATGGGACACTGAACAAGAAGTTAATTACATCGCTAGCACTATCGAACTGATTGGTTCATGGGCACGTGGACTAATGTTTTCCAATCATCTCCTGAATAATCTACTTCCCTCAAATCTAGGTTAATGTTATTCTCCCACCTCATTCTTGGTCTACCAACTGGGAGTTTTCCCACTTGTTTTCCTACAAAGAAGCTTCATTGCCCCTCTTTCATTCCCTATTTGTGCCACATATCCTGTTCATTGCAGTCTCCACGAAATGATCCACACACAGCCTTTCTCTCTGGGGACACTTGCAGCAGTCTTATATCTGTCTTCCAGACTGCAAAATCTTAGCCATTTCGAACACCTGAAATTTGTTAAAAGATCATTTGTGTTACAACGTACTAGCATTGAAGTTTTGCAATGAAACTCATAACATATTTTTTACAATTATTAAATATATGTATCCATGTACTCAAATTGTCACATTGAAAGTTTTATATATATTACCAATTTTTAAATATATAATTATTTAAAAATATATTATTAAAATATATATAATTAATTTTAAAATATTTCATTACAATATATATAATTAATTTTAAAATATATCATTACAATTATCTTAAAATGTTATCTTTTCCCAGCAAATTATCGTTGAAAATAGATTCATCTTAAAAAATGATTAATATATGAATAACTTTAATATTAACGTATTTTTATATTTAATATTAAATATGGCATATACGAATTAAACAAAACTTATTTTTAAATACCAAAACAAGTAATTTTAACTCAAATATTTCAACTTTCGAAATATACATATATTGTAAATGAATGTTTCAAAATGTCTGAACTGTTACACAGATTTTTTAAAATATTTTTAATATATATAATATTCATATAATACAAATAAATACCTGTTGAGTTCTCGAGTGAAGCAGAAAAGTGGTTTGCCTCTTCCAATATAATTCTTGCAGCCTTGGTGCACAACATTTCAAAAGCATTTTCGTTGTTTCAAGGACAGATAAAATTCATTAATAACGTAATGGCTGACCATAGAGAACCGATGGCTGACTGGTATGCGTGCCTTGCGCCTCGCAATTTGCATTTGTTTTTTTTACTTTTAAATTCTGCTACAACGACCAAAGGCGCCACCGGGATTGAGCTACGGACGCCACATGACGTAGTTACGTTACCAATTGTAGATGACTCTGTACCAGCCGTGGCATCCCATTGTAATCCCTGGCCTAAACCATAACAAATACACAATATTAATGTACAGAAAAGTCCGCGACAGCATGTGTTTATCTCTTTCGGATAACTCACAATAATCATTTTTGTCTTTAATTGTTTCCAAGTAGATCTAGACTAGTATGTAGATTCCTGTGCAAGCATACTAGCACATTGCGCATATTTTTTACTGATAACTCACAATATAGAATTTTGTCTTTTAGCTCACTTATGCCAAGACGATCGAGATAAGTAGATTCCCGGGCAACACCGGATAATTAGCACGGGAATCTTAAAATAATTACGATATACATTTATAATTTTTTCATTTTACTTATTCAACCAATCATAATTAAATTTTTTCTTTCAGCTCATTTATGCCAAGAAGATTTGGATGAGTAATTCCCGGACAACGCCGGGCCGGGTAAACAGCACGGGGTATCTAAAAATAATTACGATATAAATTTTTCCTTCCACTTATTTAACGAAACATAAAAACACATTAATTTTCATTTATTAAGGCGTAGCAGCGCACGCCGGGTATTAGCAGTGTTAAATAAAAATAAAGTGCATTTTTAGAATTTTTTTTTTCTTCCCAGCATCCTTCAAATGCAAACAGAATGTTGCTGACGCACATATTATCGGTTTCTGCGTACGTTCTCAAGAAGTTTTAATGCCTCTGAGCGTACACATATATGGACGTGGTCTGCCAAAGGGGTTCGTAAATTGATAGAGGTTACATAAAAATGTCATTTATGATAGTGCGGAACAGGAAGAACGAAAAATGCAGCCGAACAAAGATTTATTTTTTCTGTAGTCAACACTAGATAGTAATGTAACGTAAAAAAAGGCATAAAAATAGTTACCAAAGAATAATTTTTTCACGAAAAATAAAAAAATATAGGGACATAAAAAAGAGTTCTTCAGAGTTAAATTAAGTCATTGTAGATAGAATGCAAAAGTAATAAACTGAAAGAAGTTGTATTATTTTTTGTTTTACTCCTGGCGCGACAGGCCTAAAAGGCCCTTAGCCTACCAGCCGGCTCTGGCCTCATATCTACATGTGTCAATCACTGAGGTAGATTATCAGCCAGTGTAGGGGCGACATGTGGTCAGCATGTCGAGTCCCCAGCCGTTATAGCTGTTTTTCCCAACCTGGAGCCGCTACTTATTGTAGCTACCCAAACGCCTCACGGTCCCATACTGGCCGAAATACCATGAAAAAATTTCTTCCCCATGGAGACTCGAACCAGCGCAAGTCTCGTAGCTCTGCGCCAAGGCTTCCTGCCTTAACCACTCGGCTACGGCGGGGAACAATTGTATTATTACTTCTGAATATTCTTCATTATTGATAATATGTTCACCACTGTGATCTTGAGGTAGCGCGCTGCCTTGTCACGCAGGGAGCCCGGATTCGATTCCGGTCGGGACAAGTTTCCTGGGTGAGAATTTTTTTTTTTTCCGAGGTCAGGTAGTTTTCAGGCCCAAAAGATCCTCGAACATCTGGCCATCATCATCATCCTTATCATCCATGGTGTGGAAAGCAATGGGAAGCTACCACACATATAATTCCCTGGTAAAACTCGAAAGCATAGCATGAAAATGCTATGATTGCAATGAACGACCTTCCCTAGGACAAAACACCATATAATGGACAATACTGTTATATACATTCCTTTCAGCATCGAGCTTGCAGACAAACAGCAAAGCATTTGGAAAACACTCGAGATTTTGAGGGTTGTTAACCCTTTTGAAAGACTTCCTCCCCTAATGATTTTGACAGTTTTCTCCAGATCCGTATGCGGTTATTTCAACCACGATCTTTCAACTTTAACAAATATGTTGGACCACCCTGGTTGGTTCTCTAACGCTACATTAGGCTACCTAATTTCAGGACATCGACCTGCTGATCCTTTTAGTTAGAATGGCAGTGACAGTAAACCTACAATAGAGAAAGTTGAATGTAGCTTATTCAAGCCTGCAAATTTCACTAAATGACATTTTCACAAAAATATTCATTTTGGAAACTAACAGTAACTCTATACAGATATACCATAGTGTTTTGGTCCTTTACAATTCCAGAAATGTAGAGGGATAAATGAGGCGGCTCCGTGCCGCTCGCCTCTCAAATTAATTAATTCTGGAGAGTTAGTAGAGTGGCAAGCGAATGGAGAAGATTCCATAACAGTGAGCTATTTGATCTTTATAGGATACCAGATATAATAAGAAGAGACAAGTTTGTGATGGGCAGGGCATGTATCATGACTGGAATGAAAGAGGGCATGGAAACTTTTGTAAGAAAACCGGAGGGAAAGCACCCAGTAGGCAGCTAAGAATGAATTTAGAAAACAATATTAAGATTGATTTCTTCTTCTTCTTCCTTCCAAGTATTAGGCCAAGGCCTGTTACGATCCTATAGAACATTTTCCCTCCAGCGTTTCATAGGACGGCCCAGAGAACTTCGTCCTCTTGGTATATAATTATAAACAGCTTTGGGGATCCGATTTGAACTCATTCTTTCAAGATGGTGTTTCGAATTTAGTTGGTACGCCAAAATTGGCGTAGTCTTCAATTCTTTTAAGATATCGGTGTTCCTTTTCCGATCCCATTTGGTGTAACCCGCTGTTCTGCGCATGAATCTCATTTCACAAGCCGTTATTCTGCTTTCATGTTGTATTTTTATTGTCCATGCTTTACTACCATAAGTCAACACTGATCTAGCCAAAGTGTTATATAAACGTAATCTGGTGTTTTTTGTACAAGGGATGGTTTCATAACTTGATTAATAATTCCCAAACTTGTATTGATTTCAGCGAGGTCAATTAAACAGGGAATGCTTGGAAGACAATAGTTCAGGATAGGGATGTATGGAGAGCTTATGTCCGCGCAGCCATGGGCCAGTGCCAGTGAATTGGTTTAATAAAAACTTGTAAGTTTTTAGTAAGCAGATGTATACACAATAGATTAAGAATGAGATTGAAAAATACCAATAACATTGATATGAGAAAAGCGAATTATACAGGAAAAATGTGTGTTCAGGTTAGGAATAAAGTCCACGTGCCGTAACTCTCAGGGTTCGAAAATGAGTTAATTAGTTCACAATGGAGTGCGTACCTAGGGCTGTGGTTGACGTAATTTTTGGACAACAAAAGACGAAGAACAATTACTCAGACCCAATTTGGAGATTATAAACCATTCATCTGACCCTTGCCAAAGGTGTGAAAAGTACCTAGGACTCTATTATACCAAATATACGACTGAAATTATTTTTCTCTTTCTCTCCCCCTCTCTTACTTTTTTTTAAGAATTTCTCCCTTATCGTAGGTACTTTTATCTTCCCCGCGGTAAGATATAAATATAATTAATTTCATTTTAATACTAAATGCATTTAGGCATACTTAAGAGAAACTTACTCACTGGCACTATCGGACACAGAGGCTTAAGGCTTTGAAGTCAGCTTTCCATACATCCGTAACCTAAGCTCACATTTTCCAAATGATTAATGTTATTGTCCCAATTCATTCTTGTTCCACTGTGTATACCGCGGTGGACTAGTTGTTATGTTCTTTGCCTCTGGTCTCGTGGGTCGCGGGTTCAAATCCGGCCGGCTCAATAATTTTTTTAGGATGGAAAAACCTAAGGAAAAATCCTCTTGGAGGGAATTTAAGGCGTAGGTCCCAAGCTTGAAGATTGTGAGGATCGTAAAAGAACCTTAAGCCTGAATAAATAGGTCTCTAAGCAAAATTTACTTAAAATTTTCATTCTAGTCATAACCTCAATTGAATGCTAAATGTCTAATTAGATTGGTAATTTGACCGCATACCATTCATAACATCTGTAGGGAAATGAGAGTAACTAAATTAACTTGTTCTAATTACTCCTATAAAAGGGGAGGCTAAGGCCCAACGTTGGGCTGTTACACCGTTGTAGATATTTTATATTATTTTTTTTCATCTCATGCTTAGTGGAGGCGCTATAGCATGGTTAGTTAAGGCAATAACTACATGCATAATGATAGTGTTCGAGACCCAGTAGGATCAGGGTTTTTAAACTGAACCAGATCTTCTGGGAGCATGATGGCTATGGGGTCGACTCAGCATCTAACGAAAATGATAATCAGGAGCTTTTTCTGGGGTAAGGGCGGCCGTCACGCAGGGCTGGCAAAGACACCAAATGCCGATTGTCTAGAAAAATGGGAGCCTTAATCTCTTACTACCCATGGAGCTCCTAATGTCTTTAGTTGGATCACTTTACCTTTTTTTTACCTCAAGGTTGGCCTGGTATTTTCCCTCTAGCTTTCCTACAAAGGTCCCGCGAGTGGTTAAGGCAAGATGCCTTGGCACAGAGCTACGAGACTTGCGCTGGTTCGAGTCTCCACGGGGAAGAGATTTTCTCATGAAATTTCGGCCAGTTTGGGGCCGGTGCCCACCCAGCATCGTGATGAATTTGGATAGCTACAATAAGTAGCGACTCCAGGTTGAGGGACCAGCTATAACGGCTGGGGGACTGGTCATGCTGACCACATGTCACCCCTACACAGGCTTATGATCGTCTACCTCTGTGATTAACACATGCCGACGTGAGGCCAGCAGCGGATGGTAGGCCAAGGGCCTTCTAGGTCTTTCGCGCTTGGAGTTTCCTACAAGTACGTAATGTATCTGTCCGTCTTTCATTCTCCATTCTCGCCACTGGTCCTGCCCATCGCAGTCTACGATAATTAACGGTACTTTATTTACATCTATTTTATTGAATTATAACATATCAAAACTCTGGACAGAGTAATGACCAAGATACCAGAAGAAAACACACGATGTATCGAAACACGCCCCAGCCCGACTATAGTCTCTCTGGTTTAACCTTACGATAAATTTGTAGAATGAGACAATTGAACTCACTTCTCTCACTCGCACCAGTGTTGTCAGTTTTTCTTCACCAGATGTTAATAAGGAAAGGGGGAAGAAGATAACTGGACAACAGCGTGGGTTCTTTATATTGTACCTGGACTAAGTGGTCAAAGATCTACCCTAGTATCTCTCTCTCTCTCTCTCTCTGTCTCTCTCCCTCTCTCTCTCTCTCCCTCTCTCTCTGTCTCTCTTTCTCTCTCTCTCTCTTCCTCTCTGTCTCTCTATCTGTCTGTCTCCCTCTCTGTCTGTCTGTCTCTCTCTCTCTCTCTCTCTGTCTCTGTCTCTCTCTCTCTGTGTCTCTGTCTCTCTCTATCTCTCTCTGTGTCTCTCTCTGTCTCTCTGTCTCTCTCTCTCTCTCTCTCTCTCTCTCTCTCTCTATGCCAAGTTAAGCCAGCTATACAATAGTGTACATACTGGCGGAACATTAAATTTTATAGAAACCTAATATCGAAGCACAACCTAACACCAACACAAGCCTGCGAAAAAAATCCTGGAAGAACAAACACAGAAAGATCAGAAATCGACCCTGTCTTCTACCGAACACCAGCCACGACAGAGGAGGAATGGAAGACGGCCGGCAATGAACCGACATCTTTACACCCGACGGACAATACACGGATTCCATCACAGTATATATGAGCACATATTAGATTACACACAAGAACTTTACCAATACTATGCAAAGGACAAAAAGCATATTACATTTCACAAATTGTTGACATTGTGTTTAATTCCATTAATTACATATGTTTTCCCGTAAAGAATCATGTAGTTATCTGTTACGTTTTCTCCCTTCACCTCTCTGTTCGTCTCTCTTTGATCCAAAAATGTTCCTAAGCACTTTATTCTCAAAAGTCGATGATATTTTCTCCGTCCTTAAAATTGAGTGGAACAGAAGACTTTATGGCCTTAACCCTGCCAGAATAAGTAAAACATTATTAATATTCATCATCATCATCATCCGGTATCATGGCAGCTGCCGTCGTCTTCCGGAAACCAAACGTCATTCCTCCCTATCCATCCATTAATCTTCCTCCAATCCTCTGATATTCATAGTTGCTTGTACCCCTTCTATCCAAGTTTTCTTATTATTCTTTTCATTTCCCTGGTAGGAATTTGCCAGACTTCAGCACCATATATTAAAAATGCTCTGAATTATGGTTTGATATATTTGTAATTTTCTATTTTTTGTAATATGTTTGTTTCATCAAACGGAGTTTAAAGTATTTATTGCTTGCTTTGTTTGTGCGATTCTATTTTTAATTTCCACTGTGTTATCGCCTGAATGGTCTAATTTTGTTCCTAAATAAGTGCATTCAATACTAGGTTTTAGTTCTTCTCCATTGTTGAAATTTATATTTTCCATTTCTTCTCCTATACACAGATATTTAGTTTTCTCAATGTTTATATAGAGTCCCCGTTTTTCATATTTTTCTTTTAGTTTTTTTAGCCATATATTCTATGTCATCGTGGTCTTGTGCTATTAATACCTGGTCATCTGCAAAATTTAGTGAATATACATGTGTATTTTGGATTGGTATGCCCATTTTTTCACATTTTTTCCTCCAGTCTCTTAGTACTCTTTCGACATATAAATTTTGAATAGAGTTGGAGATAAACTGCAACCTTGCCTTAAAACTTTTGTAATAGTAAATCCCTCTGTTATATGATTTCCAATTTTTATTTTGGAATAATCTTATTATTATTATTATTGTTATTGTTATTATTAAGAGTACATGCTTCGCATCCATATAATATAACAAGAATAATAACAGACTTATATATTTTTAGTTTAACATTTGTAGAGAGAACTTGAAATGGACAAATATCCCTTAATGCATAATAACGTTACCAGAATGAGCCTATGTTCAATTTCTTTATGCATCTCATTTCTGTTTGTAATTGTTGTTCAAACAAGAATGAGGCGCAGTTAGGGAAAACTTTTAAAATTAGGAATATTTCATTTTAGAAACAAGGAATTACAATATTTTCTTAATTTATTTAACTACAGTATAAACATTTGAAATCTCTTTTTAACGATAGGTCTAACGGAAAATTTGATGGAAAGACATATTTTATTTTCTGTTTCTATTGATTTTGTATCCATCGTTGTGGCACCGGGCTAGCGCAGCGGGCAGGGGTTGTATCCTCGATTGCGACAAGTTTTTTTTTTGGGGGGGGGACAAATGCCAGGACACATTATGGCCCAAACCATTCCCGAATATCTGTCCATTATCATTATCATAATCTACCGCTGTGGTCTCGAGGTAGTGTGCTGCCTTGTCACGCAGTGGGCCCGGGTTCGATCCCCGCTCGGGACAAGTTTCCTGGGTGAGGTTTTTTCGGGGGTTTTCCTCACCTGTAAGACCAATGTCAGGATACTTTAAGGCCGAAATGGTCCCCGAACATCATCTGGCCATCATCATCATCCTTCACGGTGTGGAAAGCAACGGGAAGCTACCACACCAATCATTCCCTAGTAAAGCTGCAGAGCATAGCATGAAAATGCAGTGGAAGACCTGCCCTTGGGCAGAATTACTATGGATGGATCATTATCATATTCGTCATGTTTAATATGGATGTTTGAAGTTTAACAATTGTATAACAGTACCTGATATCTCAGTCGTCCTCAATAATTTGCTGTGTTGTTTTCTAGGAGGCCATTCGATAACTTATGTACCAAAATGAAAGCAGAAGAAGATACATAAGTTATCGAAAGGCCTCCTACAAAACAACACTGCAAATTATTGAGGACGACTGAGATATCAGGTACTGTTATACAATTATTAAAACTTTAACGTCCCGCGCCGTAGCCGAGTGGTTAAGGCAGGAAGCCTTGGCGCAGAGCTACGGGACTTGCGCTGGTTAGAGTCTCCATCGGAGAAAAATTTTTCTCATGGTATTTCAGCCAGTATGGGACCGGTCCCCACCCAGCATCGTGAGGCATTTGGGTAGCTACAATAATAGCGGGTCCAGGTTGAGAAAATCAGCTATAACGGCTGGGGGACTCGACATGCTGACCACATGTCACCGCTACATTGGCTAGGTGATCATCTACCTCTGTGATTGACACATGTGGATGTGAGGCCAGCAGCCGGATGGTTGGCTAAGGGCCTTCTAGGCCTATCGCGCCAGGAAAAAAAAAAACTTTAACACAGTAACCTCAATGGAGTTTCATAATGTATTTTGAAAACATTGGTGGATGTTTGAGAGTAATGTGTGTCGCCTTAAATATTTGTGTTGTCTCGAAAGAAGCAATGAGCCTGCAGGAACTAGATCTTTGAGATTTGATCCTATTACCAACTTTCAACTTAGAAACTTCAAACCCAACTCAATCTCCAATAATGCTAACAAAAATTACTAATAACTTTAAATAAAAAGGTAAACAAATAAATGAAGGGGTAGGAAAAAGATAAGATGCCATGCCAGGAGAGAACACCAGGAATGTCGAAATATAACCTGGGACATTTGCAAAAAAAATTAATATTTTTTTTTTATTATTCCGGCTTTTACAATGAATATACATTTTTCCGGTACCCATGTTCACAGTTAACTGCACATTTGTTTCAACACATTTTTCCATTCCTGTCTGTTCATCCATATATCTTCTTCTATTTCCCATTCCCTCTTAGCTTCATTGATTCCCTGAATCCACGTAATAGTTGGTCTACCCTTCTTTTTTCTTCCCTGTGGTTCCCAATCCATGATTATCTTAGGTAGTCTTCCTTCTTCCATTCTTCTAATGTGTCCGTACCAATTTAATTGTTTCTTCTTTATAAAATCTAATATTGAATATTGTACCTGCATTTTTTCTTTTATATATGAATTTCTGATTTTATCCTTCCTGGATATTATTGCAGCACGTCTCCAGTAGTCAATTTCAGTGGTGAGCAATTTTTGTTTCATTTGTGCATTTAAAGCCCACACATCAGCTTCATAGGTAATAATGCTTCTGATTAATAATAATAATAATAATAATAATAATAATAATAATAATAATAATAATAATAATATTATTATTATTATGACAATGCCGCAGAAATTAAAGAAACAATAATAGGCCTAATCTCGAAATCCGCCATTATGGAAAAAATCTGGGGAATCGCTTGAAATATTTTGCGAACCCCAGGTTGGGAAACGATGCTATTGATGTTTACTGAATGAAGGTAATCAAAATTAAAATCAATACCTGAGGAAAGCCGTGCTGCTAGCCAATTAATTATCGTTAACTACATTTGGCTCTGCTTAGCATTTCCGAAATGGGGCAATGCCAGGGTTCCTGCTAAAATCATTTGCCCCGGTTTGTGGAACATTTTTGTTAGAGTTAATTAGTTGGTATGTGTTTAGGCATCATGGTTATTATGCCTATACATATATCAACTAATTAACTTTAACAATTTTTTTCTACAAATCGTGGCAAATGTTTTTAATAGGAACCCGGAATGGTTATTATATCTGAACGTAATTGCTTGAATATTACATTTTGGAAGATGAAATGTTATTTATTATTTAGATTGTTTAAAAATAGTTTAGAAATGGAATTAATTAGTTTGTCCAATATATAGGCAATCAACTACTTAACTTTAATAATTGAAAAACGGTACAGCTGTTTTTAACACGGACTTGGAATGATTATTATGCCTAAACATATAACAATTAAACTCCATGGCGCAAAAAGTCTAGAAGGTCCTTGGCCTACCAGCTGGCTGCTGGCCTCACATCCACATGTGTTAATTACAGAGGTCATACAGTCAGTATAGGAGTGAGTTGTGGTCAACATGTCGGGTTCTCTAGGACATTTAGGTGGTTTTCTCAACGTGGAGCCGCTACTTATTGTAGCTACCCAAATGCCTCACGATGCTGGGTGGGCACCAGTCCCATCTAACTCCAACTAACTCACTGACACTATCGAACCCGGAGGTTCATGGCCACGCGGACATAAGCTCTCCATACATCCCTATCCTGAGCTAATGTTTTCCAATCATTTCCCGCATAATCTACTTATCTCAAATCATGTTTAATGTTATTCTCCCACCTCATTCTTGGTGTTTCCCTCTGGTTTTCCTACCAGGGATTAAGCCTGTTGGCTCGTTCCGGTTTCATGAAAGCTAGAATTGTTAAAATTGTTCAGACCATCTTCTGTGTGGGCGTCTCAACATTTCTCCTTCCGTGCGGTTTATAATTTAGCAATAATTTTGGAAATCTTCGTTCTGGCATTCTATCAATATGTTCTTTCCAGTCGTTCCTATATTTAATTATTCGGTCTGTAAGTTTGAAAATATTTAGTTCCTTTCTTATATCTTCATTCCTTTTCTTATCCAGCAGAGTATATCCTGCTATATTTCTTAAAAAATAGTATAGAGTATATCAATATTTGTCAAATATTTATTTGTATTTGTGCTGGTTTAATGGAAGAGAAGGCCTTATGGCCTTAACTCTGCCAGAATAAATAAAGCATTATTATTATTATTATTATTATTATTGTTATTATTATTGTTATTATTATTATTGTTATTATTATTATTGATATTATTATTGTTATTATTATTATTATTATTATTATTATTATTATTATTATTATTATTATTATTATCTCAGCTGCTTCCAATCTTTGTTTTTGCCTTTTAGTGATCGTCCAACATTCTGATCCATATATCAATACGGGAACAGCCATTACTTTATAAAATTTCGTTTTTGTTTCTTTTCTTGTGTTTTTAAAGGTTCTATTATAATATATACCAACTAATTAACTTTAAAAATATTTTTGACAAACCGGTACAAATTGTTTTTAACATGAACCCGGGGTTTTCCAATTTCGGAAATGTTAAGAAGAACCGAATGGATTGCTCACCGCTAGTTAATTAATATTTGCTAGCAGTAGGGTTTTCCTCAGATCTTGATTTTGATTTTTTTGATTACCCTCTTCATTGTAGAAACATCTTAAGAGTAAGTAACTTTTCTTCTTCCAACCCTGAGGTAAAATTTTGGCAGTTTCTTTACGCATCAGCTACAGTGATTATGTGTCTCCTGTCTGAACAAGGGTGTACAGTTATAAGCTCAGCATGACATCGGCGAATGCTATCCATCTGATGAAGTTGATCCCAGGCTTTGGTCTGCCGTTGATACTTCCCTGACAACTAGAATAAACAGGAAGAAAAGGGTTCAAAAGAAGACAACATACACTATTAAAGAAAGGGGGTTGAAAAGTTCCTTAACCTCAAAATAACAAAAAACCACGCTGACCAGTGGCAAAATGTGAAGACACCTTTGTTAACTGAACGTCCACTAATAAGAATGATTTACAAGCTATGTTTGTTAGAGACATTATTTAAAATATTTTAACTAAACTGTATATACAGTTCATAAACAACCGTAACGAAGAGTTTGTGAAGGCGGACAGCAAGTACTGATGTCTGTCCATTACAATTTTCTTGTTGCTTGCATTATAGGAATTGAGTGAATTCAATGTTACTTACTTACTTTCTCACTGGCACTATCGAACCCGTAGGTTCATGGCCGCGCGGACATAAGCTCTCCATACATCCCTATCCTGACCTAATGCTTTCCAATCATTCCCTGTATAATCTACTTCCCTCAAATCATAGTTAATATTATTCTCCACCTCATTCTTGGTCTACCAACTGGGCGTTGTCCCTCTGGCTTTCCTACAAGAAGTTTCCATGCAAGTCTTTCATTCCCCATATGTGCAACATGTCCTGCCCATCGCACTCTACGAGACTTAACTGTTCTTATTATATCTGGCTTTCTATAAAGACCATGTAGTTCATTGTAATGTAGTCTTCTCCATTCACCTGTCTGTTCATCTGTCTTTGGTCCAAACATTTTCCTAAGTACGGTACTTTATTCTCGAATACTCGTAATCTCCTTTCCTCCCTTAAAGTAAGAGTCTATGTTTCGCACCCATTTAATATAACTGGTATAATAATAGTTTTATGTATTTTCAGTTTAACGTTTTTTGAAAGGAGTTGGGACATCAAGAGTCTCTGCAATGCATAATAGCACGCATTTCCAGAATTGTGAATTCAATGTTACCATTCTCAATCGATTTACACATCCATCCATAGTAATTCTGTCCGAAGGCAGTTCCTTCACTGCAATCGTAGCATTTTCATGCTATGCTTGCAGCGTTACTAGGGAATTGTAGGTGTAGTAGCTTCCCGTTGCTTTCCACACCGGTGAAGGATGATACTGATGATGATGATGATAATGATAAGGATAATGATGGCCATATGATTTCGGGGACCGTTTGGAAATTGAAGTTTTCCTGACATTTGTCTTACAGGTGAGGAAAAACCCCGATAAAAACCTCACCCAGAAAAAGTGCCCCCACAGGGGATCGAAGCCGGGCCCGCTACGTGGCAAGGCAGCACGCTACCTCGAGACCACAGCGGTGGACGATTTACACATAATCCACTAATTGCCGAATTCAAATGGTATTTACGAATTTACCGTACTGTTTAAAACGTTAGGCTGCAAGAAGTTATTTATGAGTTCCTTATTTTAATTTCATTTAAATATTTTTATCATGTATTCTTCTTTAGTGTTCTGCCCTAGAGCAGGCCCTTCACTGCAATCATAGTACTTTCATGCTAAGCTTTGGAGCTTTACTAGGGAATTATAGGTGTCGTTACTTCCCGCTGCTTTCCACATCGTGGATGATAATGGTAAAGATAATGTTGATGGCCAGATGATGTTCGGGGACCTTCGGGGCCTCAAAGCTACCTGACATTTGTGTTATAGGTGAGGGAAAACACCAAAGAAACCTCACCCAACCGGGGATCGAACCCCGGCCCGCCGCGTGACAAGACAGCAGCTACCTCGAGACAACAGAGGTGGAATTTTCATATATAAATTATAGATATATAATTCAGGTATGGGCTACTATTTATTTGTAAGTATGTTCGATCAGATAACGAATATAAATAAAGACAACTATCATTTATTTATTTATTTAGGACTTTCTACAATGCTGCAGTTTTTCTCAACCAAACAATAATAAAAATGTTTAAAATGTCCAGTAGGATGCGTGTAGATGAACAGTTTTCGGCTACTTTTTAAATTCACAATGCAAGGAGATACACTATATCCTTTACCATTCAATTTTGTACTAGATCATGCTATTAGGCCCTAGATATTTAGAGGATGACGGAGGCCTACAACTCAATGGTATTAATATGATGTTAGTTATGCTGATGATGCAGTCATATTGAGCGATAGCGAGGAGGTACTAAGGGCCAACACGCCCTTGAGTAAACTAAGACATTGGGAAGGGAAGTGAACATAAATAAAACTAAATATAATGCTCATACATTGAAATACGTCATAAAATGAAAATGGAAGCTAATGACAGAAGGTAAATTTTGAAGAAGTGGCTGAATTCAAATACCTAGGAACAATAATTACAAATATAAATGAAAGAAATGCGTGCTATTATGCTTTACAGGGACTGTGGTCGTCCCAACTCCTTTCAGAAAACGTTAAACTGAAAACATATTAAACTGTTATTCTATTATATTCATGTGAAACACGGACGCTTATTTTAAGGCAGGAGAAAAAATTACGAGTAACTGAGAATAAAGTTCTTAGGCAAATGTTTGGACCAAAGAGAGATACAGATAAGTGATTGGAGAAGACTTCATAACAGTGAGCTACATGATGTTTGTAGACTGCGATGGACAGGGCATGTGGCACGATTGGGGAATGAAAGAGGACCAATGAAGCTTCTTGTAGGAAAACAAAATTGGTAGACCAAGAATGAGGTGCGAGAATAACAGTAACCATGATTTGAGGGAAGTAAATTATATAGAGAGGGATGGTTGGGATAGGAATGTATGGAGAGCTTATTTCTGCGCGGCCATGAATTTACGGGTTCGATAATGTCAGTGAGCGAGTTAGTTATACTAAAAATATTAGGTTACTATTTATTTGCAAATATGTTAGATCAGATGACCAATATAAAAATATAGGCTAGAAAATTAGTTATTTATTTTCTACAATGCTGTATTTTTCCTCAACCAAAAAACAATAATAAAAAAATGTATAAAATGTTCACTTATTTAATATTCTCTCTCTATAGTTCCCTCCAATTCATCTGTATCTTCTTGCTTCGACCATTCTGTTTCTATTCGATCTTCCTTTCCTGTTACTCCTATGTGCTGTCTAGCGCATAATTTCATCCACCTTCCATTCTAATCATATATCCGAAACACAGTAATATTTTAAATTGTATGGAGGGAATTAACTAAGGGTATTTTTTTCTTTTGGTTCCCCTTAGTCATCAAGTCAAATGTTGGATTGAAATTTCATTACCAAGATTCATTTCATCACATTCACCATTTCATAGTGCAATTACTTTCTTACTCACTGGCACTATTGAACCCGTAAGTTCATGGCCGCGCGGACATGAGCTCTCCATACATCCATATCCTGAGCTAATGCTTTCCAATCATTCCTTGTATAATCTACTTCCCTCAAATCATAGTTAATGTTATTCTCCCACCTCATTCTTGGTCTACCAATTGGGCGTTTTCCTTCTGGTTTTCCTACAAGAAGCTTCCATGCACGTCTTTCATTCCCCATACGCGCAACATGTCCTGCCCATCGCAGTCTACGAGACTTAACTGTTCTTATTATATCTGGCTTCCTATAAAGATCATGTAATTCATTGTTATGTAGTCTTCTCCATTCACTTGTCTGCTCTTCTTTCTTTGGTCCAAAAAGTTTCCTAAGAACTTTATTCTCAAATACTCGTAATCTCCTTTCCTCCCTTAAAGTCAGATTACATGTTTCGCATCCATATAATGTAACTGGTAGAATAATAGTTTTCTATATTTTAAGTTTAACGTCTTTTGGAAGGAGTTGGGAAGTCAAAAGTCTCTGTAATGCATAATAACACGTATTTTCAGAGTTGAGCCTATGTTTAATTTCCTTGTGCATCTCATTCCCATTTATGATCATTGTTCCTAGGTATTTGAATTCAGCCACCTTCTCAAAATTTCCCTCCTTTGTCATTAGCTGTCATGTATTTCTACGTGTGACCAAATATTTAGTTTTATTGATATTAACCATACTGCCATTAAAGTAACTAAATAAATAAATTAGACATCAGGTGTAAAATCACCTATAAAGAAGTGAAATATATATCTTTTTTTCAAATGCCCCAGGTTTGTCTTTCGACATTCCTGGTTTCTCTCCTGGCATGGCGTACTTGTAACCCACTTCCGAGGTTGGAGCGCCTGGAAGGCGGGGTTACGTTGCCCCGATGATATGATGGGTGATGATGATGATAATGGTGCGCCAGGAGAGTCCCTAATCCTAAGCTTAACCTAAGACGAATATGAATGATGATGATTGCGATGGCCATATGATTTCGGGGACCGTTTGGGCCTTAAAGTTTTCCTGACATTTGTCTTACAGGTGAGAAAAAAACCGATAAAAACCTCACCCAGAAAAACTGTCCCGACCGGGGATCAAACCCGGGCCAGCTGCGTGACACGGCAGCACGCTACCCCGAGACCACAGCGGTGGACTGAGTGAAATAAAAATAACGACATATATATCTAGTAAATTCTGGATATCAAACAATTCATTTTAACCTTACATAAAGTCCTTAGAGAAATAACTTAGAATTTGATTCTTATGAAGGTAATTACTCTAGGTGAAATATAGAATCAATTTCTTGAAGTTGATAACCAAAAGGCTTTACCAATAAATATATTTTTGTGTTGTTACAAAATCGTATGCAATATTGAAATTAATATATACTTAGACAACCCATAAGCAAACCAATAGATAATAATACATTTCTACCTGAACTGGGATGTGAATCCAAGATTTCCTAGTTTTACACGCTTACTACTTGAGCTACTCTGGGAACTCCAGAAACAGATACAAACTCCCTCTCTTTAAATCCCGTATGCCAGCAGTAATTAGCTTATAATCACATTATAACAGGGTTGCTTTTTCCAAGAAGATACAATTCCTAACTAACTCCATGGCGCGACATGCCTAGAAGACTGCTTAATTAACGTCCACATATTAATCACAGAGGTACACGATCATACAGCCAGAATAGGGATATGTGGTCAGCACATCGGGTCCCCTAACCGTTATAACTGTTTTTTTTTCAACCTGGAGCCGCTACTTACTGTAGCTATACAAATGCTTCAAGATGCTGGGTGGACACCGATCCCATACTAGATGAAATTCCATAAGAATATTTCTTCCCATGGAGACTCGAACTAGCTCAAGTCCCGTAGCACTGCGCCAAGGCATCTTGCCTTAACCACTCGGCTACGGGACTAAGAAGATGCTGCAATTTGATTTATCCATGCTATATGACCAGAATTGAGCCAATGCTTAATTTCTTTGTGTATCTAATTCCTATTTGTGATTATTGTTCAAATACTTAGGAACAATAATCATAGATAGGAATGAGATGCAAAGAAATTGAACATTCCCAACTCCTTTCAAAAAACGTTAAACTGAAAATATATAAAACTGTTATTCTACCAGTTATATGAATACGAAACATGGACTCTTACTTTAAGGGAGGAAAGGAGATTACAAGTAAGCCTATTTGAGAATAATGTTATTAGGAACATTTTTGGACCAAAGACAGATGAGCAGACAGGCGAATGGAGAAGACTACTTAACAGTGAACTACAGGGTCTTTATATGAAGCCAGATATAATAAGAACAGTTAAGTCTCGTAGACTGCGATGGGCAGTGCATGTGGCACGAATGGGGGAATGAAAGACGTGATGGAAGCTTCAAGTAGGAAAATCGGAGGGAAAACGTCAAGAATGAGGTTGGAGATTAACATTAACCATGATTTGAGGGAAGTAGATTATACAGGGAATGATTGGAAAACATTAGCTCAGGATAGGGATGTATGGAGAGCGTTAGTGTGCTAGAGTTACATCAGCTGAATATGAACGCAATATTAAAATGAATATAGGTCTACTCTGGTAAACAATCCGCAAGCATCAACTTTTATAAGATTCATGATATGTTCCGTTGAGGTATTATTCAAAATTAAAATATAAAATTATGGAATATTCACCTGAAAGGTCCGTCTCCTCAACTTTATTAGTTATTTAACTGTAGCGCTTTCGGGACTTGTCCCATCATCGGCAGGATTCAAAACAAAAAACACGAGTTTTGAATCCTGCCGATGATGGGACAAGTCCCGAAAGCGCTACAGTTAAATAACTAATTAAGTTGAGGAGACGGACCTTTCAGGTCAATATTCCATAATTTTATATTTTAATTTCGCAAGCAAGTTGATAACTTACAACTAAAGATAATATTTATACCTGACAGGGATTTTAACCTATTCCAATTTTATTTCCAGTTTTCAAGTTTTAGCCGAGAGGTTTAAGGTATAGTGCCTTGATTCTGAGCTATGGGACTTGCCCTGGTTCGATTCTCCATCGGGGAAGAAATTTGCTCATGGAATTTAGACCAGTATGGGACCAGTAGCCACCCAGCATCGTCTGTAGCTCCAGGTTGAGAAAACCAGCTATTACGGCTGGGGGACCTGAAAGCTGATCATATGCCATTCCTACACTGTCTGGATGGTTGATTAACACATGTGGATGTGGGAGCCCAGTAGTCAACTGGTATGCCAAGGGGAAAGTATGTCGCGCCTTGGAGTGAAGATAACCTATTGTGCCTACATATTCATCACATTATTTAAATTTCTATTTTCGTCTTCTAAAATCAGATATTGTTTTATTTCATATTGCCGTATACTTCGTTTCGCAAAATTTATCTTTAACTCCTTCCTTTTTTTTTGTTCCTCCCTCAATTTTCCTACCATACTTGTATACTAACGGGCGGATGGGGTTCGTTAGTCCTGCAAGACAACCCATCTAGGAGAGACAACTCCGAAATAAAACGGGGCAGGCTGAGCTCTGGAGCTGGGTGAAGGCAATCGACCTAGGGAGGAAATCCCGAATAATAAACCCGCTGTGAAAACGGGCTAACAACCCACTTCAAGGTGTATTTTATACATTGTTCGCAGTCCCAAGGATCAAGAAAAAAGTCTACGATTTGGAAAAAGAAAAACATATTAAGAATTGCTACTTGAAATGTTATGTCCTGGTTTAGAAGGAAAAAAGAAACAATACAAAAAATAAAAGAAAAATATATAAAAATTTGTGCATTATCAGAAACAAAAAAGAAAGGAAAAGGTATGACAAAAATTGATGGTTACATATTTATATGCAGTGGTAGATTTAATTTAACATATAATTATTGTAAATTTAACAAGATTTAATTTGGCGCAAGAAACATATGTCAATAGAAAGCAAAACCCGCATATACAAAACGAAAGTTCGACCAGTTATCCTATATAGAGCAGAAATTAGAGCTGATACAACAAAAACTAAACAAATAATAAGCACATGTGAAATTAAAATCTTAAGAACTATTGAGGGGAAAACATAATTTGACAAATACACAACACAGAAATTAGGGACAAATGTCATATTCAAGACATAACCAAATTTATTATAGATAGACGAAAATATTGGAAGGGCCATATAGAAAGAGCGGAAGAAAACCAACTTGCAAAAAGAGCTGAAGAAGATAGACCAATGGACGGGAGAAGAACAAGAGGAAGACCAGCCAAGAGATGGATAGACAGTGAATGCATATCCAATACCTCTTCCTCCGAGGAGTGATTTTGGAAATAAACAGGATGAAAATCCTACAAATTATGTTTAAGAAGAAGAAGACTTGTATACTCTACTTCTACGATCAGTAGCTGATCATTGAACATGGAATGGGACTCTTTACTGAGTAATGTGGCCGGGCAAACAGTTCGTAAGCTGTGATGAAACCAATTTTTAGGGGAAGATGCTACCGAAATAAAACTCCTGAATCTCCAGGTTGATGGTTGCCGCATCAGGTTAGCAACCTACCTATTCTTTGAAAAAAGTGTACAATGCTATAAAGCTGTAGAATGAAATAGAAAATTGTAAATTTTAAACTACATATCTTAATAGTCCACCGCTGTGGTCTCGAGGTAGCGTGCTGCCTTGTCACGCAGCAGGCCCGGGTTCGATCCCGGTCGGGGCAGTTTTTCTGGGTGAGGTTTTTATTGGGGTTTTTCCTCACCTGTAAGACAAATGTCAGGAAAGCTTTAAGGCCCAAATGGTCCCCGAAATCATATGACCATCATCATCATCGTCCTTCACCGGTGTGGAAAGCAACGGGAAGCTACCACATCTATAATTCCCTAGTAAAGCTGCAAGCATAGCATGAAAATGCTATGACTACAGTGAAGGACCTGCCTTCGGGCAGAATTACTATGGATGGATATCTTAATAAACCAATGAGCAATACTGCAAAAACTATTCCTAAATTTCTAAAGTATTCCTTATTACCAAAAAAAAAATTATTTGGATTTTAAAAAAATAGGGTTGGGAAATTTTACCAACTCTGTCGGTGATTTCACCTAGGATTGAAGAAAGAGTTTTCTAAAAGTACAGTTATAAACTGTTCAAAAAGTGTCAATTTTTAAACATAATGGTTTTACAGAGCCAAGGCCAAAAGGTTCTTGTCCGATTAAGACATGCTTCAGACATGCAGGACAGCTAATTATCTATAATCTGATTAGATATAAATCATAACAAGTTTGACAAAGTGGAAAATTCACTACCTTCCAAGCTAGTTCATTACTTCCCCCCCTTTACCTCTTTTAAAATTATTATTTAAATCCATCCATTCCTAGTTTCCAGGTTTGACAGCTTCCCGTTGCTTTCCACACCGGTGAAGGATGGTGATGATGATGGCCCGATGATTTTCGGGGACCGTTGGGCCCTAAGCTTCCTGACATTTGTCTTACAGATGAGGAAAAACCTCCAAAAAAACCTCACCCAGGAACCTGTCCCGACCGGGAATCGAACCCGGACCCGCTGCGTGACCAGGCAGCACGCTACCTCGAGACCGCAGCGGTGGACATTATTTAAATAGAACCATGCATTTCAAATATATAAACTCCATAGCGAAAAAGACCATTGGCCTAACAGCCGACTGATTGGGCCTAACATCTACATTGTATTAACCACAAAGGGAGAAAATCATCCCGCCAATATAGGCTGACATGTGGTCAGAGTGTCGTGTCCCCCATCCGTTATAGTTGATTTTCTCAATCAGGAATCGCTACTTATTGTAGCTATCAAATTCCTCACGATGCACAGTGGGTCAAAAACGAAATCTAGCTGTAAAAAACTATTTTCACTCACCCACATCATTATCTTTTTTTTCAGCCTAATGTAATTGTTGTATGACAGTTGTTAACTTATCTGCAAAGGAGGGTATAATTCTAATGTTTACGAAGACAATATCAACATTGGAAGTTGCCGATAGTTAAGAACTCATCTGGTCTACATCCCAGTTGTGTTGTTAGCTGTGCTCTTAGCGTTGTTGTTCAAGTTCAGTAAGCTTTTCTTCTTATTCCATATGGAGACTTTACCTCAATTTTGTAATTTTTATTGATATATTTAACGTTTTTCTATATAACCAGATATTATGTTAACCCTTAAATTCGTAATGTATCCTTTTGGATACATCAGTTGGTTCAATTAATTTAAAATTTTAAATGAATCAGAAGAAAACGAACAAAAAGAAACCACTTAAATGTGTGTATAATTATATAATATACCTAATAATAACAGTTATACAAGATTTCGTTTTCACTGCGGTCCGCCACATTCAAATAACTAACAGAAGAAATTTGTGTTTTGCCAGTCTGCAACAAGAGCTTTCGCTAGTCTGCAACAAGAGCTTTCAGAGTGGATCGGCAGCTCTACGCCGACTTTTCCATCCTGGGACTTGTGTTTAATATTATCGTGCATAGTGTTCGCTCAGTGAAATCGGGTGAGGCTCCGGCCGTTAATACCCCAGAGCCTTGCGCTCTAGTGCTCTGTGTGTGCCTATAGTGTGTGTGCTTTTCGTCAATTGGATAACGCAAATCGTAAGTACCAGTGTTTACTACTAGTTAAGTGTTGGTGTTCCCCATATATTGAACTAAGTCTTGGCTTCACCAAGCACCATGGCAGCTAGCCATATCCCTAATGACGTTGAAATGCAGGATGAGGTTCAGGAGTTAGGCCCTCTCGAAGCCTGGGAGGAAATTTTCAACAAGTTTGATAACTACATTAAAGATCAAAACTTTAAAGCGGGCACTAAGTCCGAAATTATGGCAAAGAAAATTCGAGGAAACTGCTTTGTGATAGGCAGCTACCTCCAGTCCCACCCAGACTTCGAAAGGACCGAGGAGGCCATGGACATGGTACGCACATGTGCCGAGAACTTAAAGAAAACGGAAGCCACTGCCACTAGTAAGTCCAAATATCTAGAGGCAATCTTAATCGACCTACAAACAATGGCTTTCAATATACAGACAGCATGCTGTTTTAACACAGCAAAAATACCTATAGAGCCCTCTACTAACAAAGTAGCGCCAACTAAAACCACATCGTCCTCTAACAAAAATATAAAGAGCCAAAATGGCTCTAAACAAACAGCGCAAAAGACTCTTGAAACCCTCGATCAAGAGATCAAAAGGAGGAGACAAGAAACTCCTTCAGAACATGTGCCTACCGTGCCCTTCACGCCTACAGTGTCGGTCTACAATCCATTCTCGATCTTAAGCGAAATGGAAGAGACCACCACTCCAACACAAAGTCAACCTCAGCCTGATCCGACACAAAATAGACCTAAGCCTGGACCATCCCAAGAGCCTAGGGTTTCCACTGCGACACAAAGCTCGCAACCTTCTCGAGTACCAACAACAAGGAAAGAATCACGACCGCCACCAATCACGGTTATGGGTCACTCTGACCTATCAAAAATGAATAAAGAACTTCGAACTTCAAAGAAACTAACACAAGATCCGAGAGTTGTTAGTACTCGAGAAGGTCTGCGTTACTACGCTGCTACAGTGGCAGACCATAAAATTCTCATTGAGTATTTTAAAAACTTAGGTAAACAATATTACACGTACATGATGAAGAAAGACCTGCCACTGAAAGTAATATTGAAGAGGCTTCCCTCTAACATATCCATTCACGACATATACGAAGAATTGAAAGAACTAAATTACCCCATACTAACAGTCAGGCAAATTAGTAAAAAAGATGAAAACAAAGTCATCCCACTGCCACTTTTCATCCTAGAGTTGGAAAACAACGATCTAGGCAAAGAAATATATAACCTAAGAGCCTCTATTATACTGTAGTCGCAGTGGAACCATATAAACCAAGATCTGGCCTAAAGCAGTGCTTCAATTGCCAGAACTTAACCACACCTATGCGGGATGCAGCCTTACACCACGCTGCGTGATATGTGCTGGTCCACACAACCATTCAAATTGTCACGTTAAAGCTGACGCTCTAACTGACAAATCTAAATTAAAGTGCGCAAATTGTGGTGCAACAGGACATCCCGCATCCTATCGAGAATGTCCTGCTTACGTTGCAGCGAAAACTGCTTTCCTAAAACCAAAAAATACCCCAAATCCTACAGTTCCCAATCCAGGACCTTTACTTCTAAGCCCATCAATCCCCAAGTATCCTTCAGCCAAATTGCTGCAGGTCCCAAACCTAACGACACAATTGTAAGCACTGCTAAGGAACAGACTGGTCCCTGTACACTCATGCCCATAACAGGCAATGGACAAGAGTTCCTCCGGAACATTGAGCCTCTATTGGCTACAATGAAAACGCCGGAGGAAAAATTCTCGTTTATTGCCAATCTGGTAAATATGTGCTACCGTACCAATGGCTAGGTACAAAAACGGAAGCTATCTCAATGTCGCTGCGTTTAACGCAAACGGTGTAGCGAAGCAAATCAAAGAGCTCATCACTTTTGTACAAGAGAGAGATATTGACATTCTTTTATTAAATGAAACACATTTAAAGCCGCGAGATAAGTTCAAAATTCCGCAATATTTCACTTATAGAAACGACCGATTAAACGGTCCCCTTGGAGGCACTGCTATATGCATAAAGCAATCCATTGGCCATAGAGTGGCTCCAACACCTCGGCTTCAATTCATTGAAGCCACTGCCATATTTCTGCCCATCTCTGACCGGGAAAATATTTATTTAGCATCAATATATAAATCTCCCACCAGACTCCTAACGAGACACGACCTAGATGCTCTCACATCTGTCTCTCCTAACTATCTGTTAGCAGGAGACTTCAACAGTAAACACCTCTATTGGAATTGTCGTGTCCAAAATGGATCTGGTGTAGTACTACAACGCTACTGCCAACTTCATAATATAGAAATCTCTGCTCCAAGGGATCACACATTCTTTAGAAACTCCCGATTCGGACTCAGAACAGATATTCTTGATATCGCACTCTCTAAGAATGTCCCTATCTCTCCACACATAACTACAATTACAGACATACTCGACTCGGACCACTGTCCGATACTATTTAAAATCAGTCCTACATTTTTAATGTCCTCTCCCATACACAAGCATCATGATAACACAGACTGGCAGAATTACACACACATGCTTAATCAATGGATTAAACCTACACTCTCTGTCCAGTCTACAGAACAACTAGAACACGAAGTCCTTAGCCTACAGGCCACTATAAAAACGGCCATTACACTAGCAACTACACGAACAGATAACACTGCAGAAACAAAACCACACGACCCTACACTGCAAAATTATTTAAATGAAAAACGACGATATCTCAAACTGTATCGAACTTTCGGAGCACCCCATCACAAACAGCTATACAACAGATACGCTCATCTGGTACGAAACCGCCTAACAGAAATGAGAAACGGCGATTGGGAATCTTCCATGCAGCGTTTCTCTGAATCTAAAACTCCTCCATGGGAGATTCTAAAACGTATTAAAAGGAGTCGAGCACAGCCTCCTCCATCTGCCATCCATCACAATGGCAACTGGGCCTATCTCCCTCGAGATAAAGCCCAGATCCTCTCGGAACATTTGGCATCAAGGTTTCGTCCACATGAGCTCACTACACCTGCTCACGAAGCTGATGTACACCATACAGTAAGTGCTTTTTTTGAGAGACCCATCCCTCTCACTCTTCCAGATATACGGATGTCGGAATTGACAAACGTAATCAAAAAACTTCCATCAAACCGTTCCCCTGGACACGACCGAATACCATGCCTTGCGGTCAAACACTTGCCGCTAAAAGCCTTAGTCCTATTTCTCCAAATAGTGAAACTTTGCTTTAAATTCCAATACTTCCCAGAAGTATGGAAAAAAGCCAAAGTAATCGCTATTCCTAAACCTGGAAAAGACCCTTCTAATCCTGACAACCTACGACCAATCAGTCTTCTACCAGTACTGGGCAAAGTAATGGAGAATGTAATTCTTTCGAAACTAAAACGCGAGGTCTCAACTCTAGACCTAATTCCAAACCATCAATTCGGCTTTCGGAAAACTCACAGCACTCCGCTACAGCTTGCTAGACTGATTGACGAGGTCGTTACGGGCTTCAACAACAAGAAAAGCACACTAGCAGTATTCTTAGACATTGAGAAAGCTTTCGACACGACTTGGATAAATGGATTACTATATAAATTAATCAAATTTCAAATTTCGGCAGACTTGATCAAATTACTTGCTACGTACCTAACTAATCGACAATTCTATGTGTCTATTAGTGGGTGTCACTCTAACTGCAAGCCCTTCTTGGCAGGAGTTCCCCAAGGTACAGTACTTTCACCCATCTTGTACACACTTTATGTGTCTGATATTCCAACTCCGAACCGTATCCAAATAGCTTCCTTTGCTGATGACACCTGTGTGTATCATCAAACACCTTTCCGACTACTTGAACGCCGCATCCTAGTGCTCCAATCGGCACTAAATACCATCCACTCCTGGCTTCGTCTCTGGAACATCAAACTTAACGTTAATAAAACAAAAGCTGTTTTATTTACAAAATCCAGTAGACGAAGCCCTATCCAACTCACCTTGGGAGCCCATCAATTGGCCCTGGAGACTTCCGTCAAGTATCTTGGAATTCACCTGGATTCCAAGCTAACTTTCAAAATTCACATTAGACATCTTCTTCACCAGTCAAATGCGGCAATTGCCATACTATATCCATTTTTCAAGTCTCCTACACTGCCATCTCGGATCAAGCTAACCTTATATACAGCTGTGATCCGTAGCATGCTGCTATACGGTTGTGAAGCCTGGAGCATCCTCGCTGCTTGCCACAAAAAGAAAGTTCAAATAATTCAAAACAAATGTTTAAAAATCATATTTTCGGCCCGCTATACACGAGGATCGCAGAGTTGCACAACCTAGCCAATATGCCATATATTGCGACCCAAATTAATGACAGAGTGGAACACATGTTCCAAACTATTCAAACTCATTCGAACCCTATTGTTCGCAATATAGGCCACGGGCTACAGCGGCGTGCTGTCCACAAAAACATATTTACCAGACCCCCATGATGGTCCAGATAACAGAAATGAGAACTGTGCTACAGCTAGAGTAGAGTGGCTCATTCCACTCGGTCGGCTTTCGGACTCTCTGCTTGCCTCGCCAGTGGTTTCCGATGCCCTGCTCTAGAGAGGAAACATCTCATTTCATCTATAGAATTCCATTTCCACAAACATATAAAAATAAATTTACAAAACACCATTCAAAACAATAGAACACCAACGCCACTAACTAGTGACAATAGACGAAAAACCACGTAACGATAGCCACAAAGGTATTAGCCGCCAGGGAGCTACAACTGGTTCCAAACGCGGCACACTGGGCGGCGCTACGCGCTGCCAACACATAGATAGATAGATGTTTTGCCAATTTAAGGGTTAAATACAAGTGGGATCATACATTCCAAACACTAAAAAATTTACAGAATCGTCTTATTTTAAATTGAGCTACAAAGATAACAGTTCTGAATAGTAGTACAAATTTTAGTTATAATAAGTTAGAGAGTCAGTTATGGACTTTAATTTCCGCACAATAACATGTGTGCAAATTATTGCGTTTTTTAATTAGCTTTCTCATTACAGGAGGCGGCCAATAACTGAGGATTACCATCACGCGAAGAGAATAATTGTTTGATTTAATATGGAAGAAGAGTGTTCGATAGAGGCAATAAGTGATCATTTAGTAAATAAATTAGGGTTAGGAGGATGTTAGGAGAATGTTTCAAATTATATTAAAAAACAATATATTTTTTTGAAAAGCGATTTTCTCAAACGTAGGAAGTTGTGCGCGAGAAAAAATAATATATATTTCTACTGAAATATTCTGATTGGCTAGAAGTGGATGTAATAAGAAAGCTATTTACAAAAAAAAACGCAATAATTTGCACACATGTTATTGTGAGGGAATTAAAGTCCATAAATCATTCTATATTATAACCAAAATTTGTACTACTGTTCAGAACTGTTTTCTTCGTAGCTCAAATCTTCAGTCAGACGATTGTGTAATTTTTTAGTGTTTCGAAGGTATGATTCCACGTGTATTTAACACAGTATCTGGCTGTATGGAAACATGTTAAATATATCAATGAAAAGTACAATCTTTGAGGTAAAGTATCCATATAGAATAAGAAGAATGACTCACTGAACTTTAATACAAAACGTATTTATTTCCACAGTTCGGAACACAACTGGGGCGCGGACCAGATGAGTTCTTAACTATCGGCAATTTCCGATGTTTATATTGTCTTCATACATTTTAGAATTCTACCTTCCTTCGCAGATAAGTGAAGAACAGTCATCTGGCAATCATATTAAAGTGAAGAAAGATGAATTGGTGAGAATGAGTAAAATACTTTTTTTCCAGCTAGATTTCGTATCTGGCCCACTGTGCGATGGTAGGTTGACACCGGTCCCATACTGCTCTAAATTCCATGAGAACATTTCTATCCTGGGGACTCGAACTAAGGCAAGTCCCATAGCTATGCACCAAGGTAAGATAAAGTAATCCTACTTAAGGCCATAGAAGACCCTTGGGATAATAGGAGATAATCGGTACTTAATACCGGTAACAGCCCTGGGTGACGGTCGCCTTTACCCCCAGAACAAGCGTTCGATACTCATTTTCATTAGAGGGAGAGTCGATCCTAGGACAATGGTGCCACCAGATCCCTCGACCTTCTGGTTTGTAACGTATTGCCTTAACCACAACGCTACGGCGCGTCCTCAATTTAACTATGTACTTTATCAAATTGCCCCACGAAGTAGCCAAGTTGTTTAAGGCATGATGCCTTGGTGCAACCACGTCATAGCGTTAAGGAACGAGGGTTCGAATCCCGTGGGGGTCAGGATTTTTAAACTGACCCAAACCCTCTGGCGGCACTATGGTCCTGGGATCGACTCAGCCTCTAACTGAAATGAGTACCAGACGCTTGCTCTGGGGTAAAGGCGGCCGTTACGCAGGGCTAAACAACCCGGCTGACATCTAGTGCCGATTGTCTAGAAAAAGTGGCAGCCTTAACCTCCCACTAGCCCAAGGGCCTCCTGAGGCCCTGTAGTGGGATCACTTTACTTTACATAGTTAAATAAAGTACTAATAAGTTAGAAGTAGAGACTCAGTCCTTAGTGACCTCAGGAAGTAAATCCGTCATGCAGTTGAGAGTAGCTTGTTCGATTTTGCCGCAAGACTTGTGTAAATTTTCTGGCCAAAAATATTTGTGGACGCGTCTTACTTCGGAGGGTAAATTAAAAACTCTCGATACGGACTGAAAGAGATATGTGAAACATTAATGAATCTTGGGATATGAGGAACATGCCACAGTAAAATTAACATATATAGGATCTGAATTCCTGCCAGAAACAGAATATCAACATATACTCACATAACAGACTAACAAACTAGATCTGTCGAACCCGTAGGTACATGGCCGCGCGGAAATAAGCTCTCTATACATCCCTATCCTGAGCTAATGTTTTCCAACCGTCCCCTATATAACCTACTTCTCTCAAATCATGGATAATGTTATTCTCCAACCTCATTCTTGGTCTACCAACTGGGCGTTTTTCCTACAAGAAGCGTCCTTGCGCCTCTTACTTACTTACTCACTGGTACTATCGAACCCGTAGGTTCATGGCTGCGCGGACATAAGCTCTCCATACATCTCTATCCTGAGCTAATGCTTTCCAATCATTCCCTGTATAATCTACTTCCCTCAAATCATAGTTAATGTTATTCTCCCACCTCATTCTTGGTCTACCAACTGGGCGTTTTCCCTCTGGCTTTCCTACAAGAAGCTCCCATGCAAGTCTTTCATTCCCCATACGTGCAAAATGTCCTGCCCATTGCAGTCTACGAGACTTAACTGTTCTTATTATATCTGGCTTCCTATAAATACCATGTAGTTCATTGTTATGTAGTCTTCTCCATTCACCTGTCTGTTCATCTCTCTTTTGGTCCAAAAATTTTCCTAACTACTTTATTCTCAAATACTTGTAATCTCCTTTCCTCCCTTAAAGTAAGAGTTCATGTTTCGCACTCATATAATGTAACTGGTAGAATAATAGTTTTATATATTTTCAGTTTAACGTTTTTTGAAAGGAGTTGGGACATCAAGAGTCTCTGCAATGCATAATAGCACGCATGTGCAGATTTGAGCCTATGTTTAATTTCTTTATGCATCTCGATCCCCATTTGAGCCACATATTCTGCCCACCGCAATCTACGAGACTTAACTGTTGTTATTATATCACGTTTCCTACACGCCTACATATCATGTAGCTCACATTATGTAGTTTTCTCCATTCACCTGTCTGTTCACCTCTTTTTGGTCCAAACATCTTCCTAGGAACTTTATTCTCAAATACTCGTGATCTTCTTTCCTTTCTTAAAATAAGAGTCCATGTTTCGTATCCATATGTCTACAATTTAACTGGTAGAAAACTATTTAGGCCCTACATATTTTCAGTTTAACATTTTTTGAAAGGAGTTGGCACGACAAGAGTCCCTGTAATGCATAATGGCATGCATTTCCAGAATTGAGCCTTTGTTTAATTTCTTAGAGCATCACATTCTATAATGGAAGTGGCTGAATTCAAATACCTAGGAACAATAATCACAAATAGGAATGAGATGCACAAAGAAATTAAGCATAGGCTCAATTCTGGAAATGCGTGCTACTATGCATTGCCGAGACTCTTGATGTCCCAACTTCTTTCAAAAAACGTTAAACTGAAAATATATAAAACTATTATTCTACCAGTTATATTATATGTGTGCGAAACATGGATTCTTACTTTAAGGGAGGAAAGAAGATTACAAGTATTTGAGAATAAAGTACTTAGGAAAATTTTTGGACCAAAGAGAGATGAACAGACAGGTGAATGGAGAAAACTACATAACAATGAACTACATGGTCTTTATAGGAAGCCAGATATAATAAGTACAGTTAAGTCTCGTAGACTGCGATGGACAGGACATGTTGCACGTATGGGGAATGAAAGACTTGCATGGAAGCTTCTTGAAGGAAAGCCAGGGGGAAAACGCCCAGTTGGTAGACCAAGAATGAGGTGGGAGAATGACATTAACTATGATTTGAAGGAAGTAGATTATACAGGGAATAACTGGAAAGCATTAGCTCAGGATAGGGATGTATGGAGAGCTTATGTCCGCGCGGCCATGAACCTACGGGTTCGATAGTGCCAGTGAGTGAGTAAGTAAGTGATCACATTCTATAATTTGTAATTGCTGTTCCTAGATACTTGAAATCAGCCACTTCTTCAAAATTTCCTTTTTTTGTCATTAGTTTTCCATTTTTATTATATAGGCCTAATGCATTTCTATGTGTGAAACCAAATAATAATAACATTGTATAGTACTTATTTTATCACAATACACCCATTAATTCTAAAATGACTAAGGAGATAAGACCTTTTGTTTAGTTTAATATAATGATTCATATTAGCCTAAGCAAACTAACCATTCACGGTACATTTACATTTCAGCGAAAATTAGAGTATTATTTCCAGTAGGCCTACCTAGTAAAACTCAAGTAACCTAAATTACTAAATATAACAGAGAGGAACTAGGCGATAGACGAAATCAAAATTACATATAACTAAATAACTCACTGGCACTATCGAACCCAGAGATTCGTGGCCGCGAGAAAACATGCTTTCCATATATCCATATCCTGAGATGTTTTCCCATCATCCCTTGTTTAATTTCGCTCTCTTAAAAGAATATTAATTTTATTCTCCCATCTCATTCTTGGCCTAATTACTGAGCCGTTTTCCTACGCGTAGTTTCTATGCCCTTCTTTCATACCCAATTCGTGCCACATGTACTGCCCATCTCAGTCTACGAGACTTTTAACTGTTCTTATTATAAACAGTTTCGCATAAATATCATGTAGCTCATGAAAATAGTCTACAAAATAATATACATACCAACATCATGAGCATTTTATACAGAATGCGGCATTGCACATGGTTGCAAGGGGAAAAAATCAGATTGGTTGAAACTGGGGTTTGAGTACAGGACTTCAGAATATAATCTCAAACATTACTGCTTGAGGTAATTTGCTAACAAGGGAATAGGCCTACATCTTGTCCAGTATTTGTCTATAAACGACTTCAAGTTACTTATTTTTATGTTTTGTGTGTTTCAGGGGGACCATGAAATTTTGGATGACCATTTTGAGTTTTTTTATTATAAGAAATCCTATTATAAAAATTAAATTTATATCCGTGAAGAACTGCAGGTCTACTCCATAAAAGAAAATATATTTAACAACAAGATTCAGTGGAAAGAACATGTAGAAAGAATGGAACAAAGTAGATTACCAAATAAAATCTTACATTACTTTCCGAGAGAAAAAAGATATGTCGGACGTCCTCGGAAGAGGTGCTCTTAGATCTGTAAGTCAATACGGAACAGGCAACTAATGCCTAAACCAGGAAGTGCAGAAGAAGACATTTAACACTTTTATTAAATTTATAACATGTTCACTTTTTTCTTCGTGTTTATTGGTGTGAAAAAATTAATTGGGACACCAGACCTCATGCTATGTGATTTTTGGACAAAGTTTTCAGTACAAAACACTAAACCTGCAACAATTACGGGATTTGATTGAAACAGGAATTTGAAAACACTTTTGGTAATAATGGGAAAATATCTGCAAATCAGTGTTAAAAGATGTCATAAATGCTTAAATAACAATGGAGGTCACTTTGAACAATTTCGGTAATTGTTTTTTTATAGATGTTGTAAGCTACAGAAAATAATATATTTGCATTTTTGGTTAAATGATTTATGCTGAACCCTGTATGTAGGGTCAGTTGAGCCTATTCTTATAAGCCTATCTCAAAATATTCCTGGGTTTTCTAGCATTGTTTACGTCTTCCTCTATCTCTGCATCCTTAAGATTAACGATGGAATACCTTCTTTAGCAAATAAAATGGAATCCGTTCTCTGGTTTTTTATAAGTTTGGATATTTTCTATTATAGTATTAGGAGATTCTAGGCTATAAGGCCTTAATAGCCCGGAATTTTCTAATATTATGACTACGAGCTATGAAAGTCTGCATTCTACAATAATTATTTTCTATTACAATTTGAAACTTTAGCCTTTCACGAATATCAGCACTTCTCCTTTTGTCCAGTTTATTTAGATTTGAAATAATACACAACATTTTCATCTGTACAGCTTGTAATTTGGCTTTATGTCTAACCAACTAACTCACTGGCTCTGTTGAACCCATAGGTTCATGGCCGGCGGACATAAGATCTCTATACATCCCTAGCTGACCTCAGGCATATATCTTTATGGTCCAGACAATATGGGCTGAAACTAAATGTAAACAAAACGCAAGCAATAATTATCGGACATCCAATGCTATTACACCTCATAAACAATGGCAATATGCCGGCTGTCATATTAGATAATGAACAAATTCCTTATACCGACGTCGTTAAAAACTTGGGATTTTACTTAGATTACAATTTAAAATGGCATGAGCAAGTAAAACAAACATCTAAAAGGATTTTCTCCATAATGCATTCCCTAAAGCGACTTCCTAAAGCGACTTAAACATTTTCTTCCTACAACTCTTAAAAGAATTTTAATCCAAACTTTAGTGATGCCGCATTTTGACTACTGTGACGTTCTACTAACTGACATAAGTGACGGATTGTCGGACAAACTGCAGCGTGTCCATAATATGTGTATCAGATTCATATTTAATGTTCGAAAATACGATCACATTTCTCCATTATTCCACGAATTGTCATGGCTACATCTAAAAGAGAAAAGAAAATCGCACTGTCTAATTCTCCTATTTAAGATCCTACATACCTCGATTCCCAATTATTTATCATCCCGTTTCCAGTATCTATCCTCAAACCATAACTTAAACACAAGATCACAACATAGTCTCTTACTTAATATACCGCAACATAGGACATCACATCACTCCATGTCATATACCATCTCCACTTCTCGCAACTGGAATTCCCTACCACAAAAAATAAGGGGCTGCCGGACATTGGCATCTTTTAAAAGAAATCTAAATTTATATTTGCACTATACTATGGGGTGCAGAAAGACCTGCATTTGGAACAGGTTTTTTAGTCAGAAGGAGGATCCTATCCGCTATCCGAGATATTAAGTTTGTTAGTGATAGGATATCATACCTAATTCTAAAGGGTAAACGACATGATTTTATAATTGTAAATGTACATGCCCCCACAGAAGATAAAGATGACAAGATCAAGGATGAGTTCTATGAAGAATTAGAATGCTTATTTGATAGCCTTTCACGATATCATATGAAAATTGTCTTAGGAGATTTTAATGCAAAAGTGGGGCGGGAAGATATATTCAAACCAACAATAGGCAAATTCAGTCTTCATGAAGATAGTAACGACAACGGGGTTAGATTAGTTACATTTGCCACATCAAAGAATCTCATTGTTAAGAGCACAACATTTCAGCATAAGGATATTCATAAATACACATGGACGTCCCCAGATGGAGAAACTCGGAACCAGATAGATCATGTATTAGTGGATAAACGCTGGCACAGTAGCATCATTGATATTAGATCAGTTACAGGGACAGACTGCAATTCAGATCATCATCTGGTCAAGGTGAAAATCAGACAACGGCTATCGCTTATGAGAGGAACAAACGCTTAAGATGATTCTGTAAAATATGAATTAAAAAACTTGAAAAATGATGAAATGCGGCAAGAATACCAAATCAAAATTGCTAATAGATTTGAAGTACTGGAATCTTCAGATGACAATGTGGCAAACAAAGAAGAAACTGATATAAATAAAGAATGGGAGGCTATAAGAGATACTATTAAATTGTCAGCATCAGAAAGCATTGGTTGTTTAAAAAAGAGGCAAAACAAGAAATGGTTTGATGAGGAATGTGCCGACATTGTAAAGAAAAGAAAGCTAGCAAAAATTAAATGGTTACACGAGCCAAATGAGGTAAATTTAGAGCAATTGGGTAGTGTTAGACGGGAAACCACCAAGTTACTAAAGAGTAAGAAGAGGGAATATTTGAGAGAGAAGATTAATGATCTTGAAATGAATGCAAAAAATAGGAACATTAGAGAATTATATCAGGGAATTAGTATAGAGAAGAAAGGGTTTCAGGCTAGAACAAACATAATTCGGAATGAAAATGGGGATATGATTGCAGATTCCAAGAGTATATTAAATAGATGGAAAAGTTATTTTAATCAGCTATTAAATGTACATACAGAACAGGACATTGAGGAGGATAAGTTACAGACAGCAGAAATGCTAGTCGCAGAGCCAAGTGCATTAGAGGTTGAAATGGCAATTGAAAAATTGAAGATGTATAAAGCATCAGGTTCAGATGAGATCCCAGCAGAACTGATAAAATCAGGGGGAGAAAAATTGATGGACAAGATACGCTGGTTGCTTAGTATGATTTGGGAAAAAGAAGCTCTTCCAGACGAATGGAAGGAATCAATTATCATACCAATTTATAAGAAAGGAGATAAAACTGATTGCAACAACTATAGGGGCATCTCATTACTTTCAACTTCGTACAAAATTCTAACAAATATATTAGTAAGCAGACTTACTCCCTATATTGATGACATTCTAGGAGATCATCAATGTGCATTTAGAAGAAACAGGTCTACAACAGATCAGATTTTTAGTATAAGACAGATTTTAGAAAAGAAATGGGATATAATGGTACTGTACATCAACTATATGTAGACTTCAAAAAAGCATATGATTCAATTAAGAGGGAGAAGTTATATAGTATCCTGCTGGAGTTCGGAATTCCTAAAAAGTTAGTTAGACTTATACGAATGTGTCTAAATGGCTCAACGAGTAGGGTGCGTGTAGGCAAACAGTTTTCAGACACTTTTGAAATCCAGAATGGGTTGAAGCAAGGAGATGCACTATCTCCTCTACTATTTAATTTTGTACTAGAGCATGCCATTAAATCTTTAGAGAATGAGGAAGGCTTACAACTGAATGGTATTAATAAGCTGTTAGTTTATGCTGATGATGTAGTACTACTGGCCGATAGCGAGGAGATACTAAAGGCCAACACGCACACACTATTGAGTAACACTAAGAAATTAGGACTGGAAGTAAATATCAGTAAAACTAAATATATGGTCACATGTAGAAATACATTATATAATGGAAATGGACAGCTAATGACAAATGAGGGAAATTTTGAGGAATTGGCTGAATTAAAATACCTAGGAACAATAATCACAAATAGGAATGAGATGCACAAAGAAATTAAACATAGGCTCAATTCTGGAAATGCATGCTATTATGCATTGCAGAGACTTTTGATGTCCCAACTCCTTTCAAAAAACATTAAGCTGAAAATATATAAAACTATTATTCTACCAGTTATATTATATGGGTGCGAAACATGGACTCTTACTTTAAGGGAGGAGAGGAGATTACGAGTATTTGAGAATAAAGTTCTTAGGAAAATTTTTGGACCAAAGAGAGATGAACAGACAGGTGAATGGAGAAGACTACATAACAATGAACTACATGGTCTTTATAGGAAGCCAGATATAATAAGAACAGTTAAGTCCATAGACTGCGATGGGCAGGACATGTTGCGCGTATGGGGAATGAAAGACGTGCATGGAAACTTCTTGTAGGAAAGCCAGAAGGAAAACGCCCAGTTGGTAGACCAAGAATGAGGTGGGAGAACAACATTAACTATGATTTGAGGGAAGTAGATTATACAGGGAATGATTGGAAAGCATTAGCTCAGGATAGGGATGTATGGAGAGCTTATGTCCGTGCGGCCATGAACCTACGGGTTCGATAGTGCCAGTGAGTAAGTAAGTAAGTAAGTAAACTCGACTTCATTATTATCCAGTGTAAGATATATATATTAATTGGTGTTTCCGTATAATGTATCATATTTATATTATTATTATTATTATTATTATTATTATTATTATTACTATTATTATTATTATCGTATCATTATTGTTATTACCCTATAAAATGTTGTTTGTACATGATATTTACATTGCTACATTTATTGTATCTTTAACTGTTTATAATTAGTACAGTGTATACGGTATCTATATTTGTCGAATATTTATTTGTATTTGTGCTGGTTGAGTGGAAGAGAGGGCCTTATGGCCTTAACTCTGCCAGAATAAATAAAGTATTATTATTATTATTATTATTATTATTATTATTATTATTATTATTATTATTATTATTATTATTATTATTATTATTATTATGTTTTCCAAACATCGCCTGTATAATCTACTTCCCTCAGATCATGAATAATATTATTCTAAAACCTCATTCATGGTCTCCCAACTGGACGTTTTCCCTCTGGTTTTCCTACTAGAAGTTTCCATGCACCTCTTTCATCCCCCATACGTTCCACATGTCCTGCCCATCGCAGCTTACGAGACTTAACTGTTCTTATTATATCTGGCTTCCTATACATATAATGTAGCTCACTATTAAGCAATTTTCTCCATTCAGCTGTCTATTCATATCTTTTTGACCCAAACATTTTTCTAAGGACTTTATTCTCAAATACTCGTAATCTTCTTTTTCTCCCTTAAAGTAAGAGTCCATTTTTCGTATTCATATAATATAACTAGGAGAATGACTTCTATATATTTTCAATTTAACATTTTTTTTAATGGAGTTGGGACGTCAAGAGTCCCTGTAATGCATAATAGCATGCATTTTCAGAATTGAGCCCATGTTTATTTTCTTTGTGCATCTCATTGCTATTTGTAATTAGATAGGCCTACTTGAAATCAGTCACTTCTTCAAAATTTTCTTAATTTGTTATTAGTTGTGCATTTCCATTATATAGTGGCCTAATGTATTTCTATGTGTGAACATACATTTAGTGTTATTGATATTCACTTCCGGCCCCAATTCCTTAGTGTTATTAAATAGTGTGTGTGTGTTTTGGTCCTAAGTATCTTCTCGTTATCGCTATGTCTACAATAATTCAAAATCAGGTTTTCACTGCTATACCTCAGGGTGGCATTTGCTGTTATATTTTGTAAAGGTAATTTAGTTTCTACGGACATTTGCTTCCTAATCTGTCGTTTAATAATTTCATTTGTCTTATTATATTTCTATAATTTGACCTCTATCATTTTTCGTTCCAGGAATTAAGTGTCCAATGTAATTAAATTTGGATAATTGTTTACTAATATTTCCATCCAATTATATTTTAACCCACACTATTTTTTTTCGAATATTGCTATAACTTTTATCTGGTTAACAGAGATTTTTATATTTAATTAATGTTGGGAAGTAAACATTATGAGGTATAATCATTAAAATTCATCGGAGAACATATTGTTTACACAACTCACCTCATAGGATTCATGCTTCCATGATATCGCGATTTCAAACATAATCATGTTCATCGTCAGCCATAACTCCGACTGATGAAATTCTTCGGCCGTCAACTATTCTATTGTCGCCATCTTCAGTGCTGCCATCTATGGTTGAATTTATGAACTTCGAAATCAATGTAATTTCGTTAGGGATATCAAAATTCATTGATCTATTTTTGTTTTTCTGAATGTATATTTTTTCCCAAACTGTCAATTCCAAAGGTTTCTCTACTTGTTTTAAAAGTTTAGCTTCTCTTCCAATTTTATGATGTTCTAATAAACTATGTGCAGCAATTGCAGATTTTTCAATTTCACAATTTTTAATATTTCTGAAATGTTCTTTTGTCCGAATTTCCAAATTCCTTTTTGTTTTTCCTATATAAACTTTATTGCAATCTTCACAATTTATTTGATAAATTCCAGATTTCTTACTGTCTGGAACATTGACTTTTTTATTGGTACTTAGAAGATTACCCAGACTAAATTTATTTATTGGGTGCCAAAGAAATGTTGTATTTGTCAAAAATTTTTTGAAATTTCCTATGCATTTCAGGATGGTAAGTAATTTTCTTGTATTTTTTCTTTTCTTTGCAATTTTGTAGAGTAGTATATTCATTAAGTCTTTTATTGTGTTTGAATTTCTTCAACTTATTTATAATTAATTCTTTATCAAAACCATTCAATCTAGCAGTGTTTAAGATATGTTTAAACTCTTTATTGAAATTTTCTTCGTTTAATGGTACATTTGTCAATCTGTAAATTAAGCTATTGAATATTGCATGCTTATGAGCAATGTGATTGAAGCCTGATGATTTAATGTAATTATCTGTATGAGTTCCTTTTCTAAATATATCAAATTCAATTTTCAGTGTTTGATCATTCCTAATTATACATAAATCCAAAAAAGAAATTTTGTTTTCTTTTTCTAATTCAACGGTAAACTTTACTGATTCATCCTGAAGGTTCAATAATTTAAGAGCATCTTCAATATCTTTAGAATTTATTATTGCAAAATATCATCCACATATCTTGTACCAAGTCTTAAACATCCATGGGTATGCTTTAGTGATTTGACACTCCAAGTAACTCATGAACAAATCAGCTAAAAATGGTGAGAGCGGATTACCCATTGACAAACCCGAAACCTGTTGGTAAAATTTTTCATTATAGGTAAAATAAGAATTACTGACACATAGCTTAGTAAGAGTTATATATTCCTCTAAAATTTTCATTTTTAATATTTAGAGAACTTAACCATTTCCTCAAAAAAATTTAGCATTTTTTCAACTGGTATACTAGGAAACAATGAAATTACATCAAATGAAACCAATCTGTCATCATGTCCTAGACTCATATTTTTCAATTTGTCAACCAATTCCAAAGAGTTCTGAATACTTTTAGTGTCAAATTTGGGAAACTCATTAAATTTTTGTACCAGCCATTTAGATAAATAATAGCATGGTGAACCAATGTTGTTGACTATAGGTCTCATCTTATTACCAATTTTATGAATCTTTGGTAGACCGTACATTCTAGGATTCGATGGATTGGACACTTTTAATTAAATTTTTCTTGTTTTGTGAAAGTATATTTTATTTGTTTCAAAGTATTGTCAAATGATTTAATAGCTTTAGGTAAAGGATCTTTTTTCAATTCCAAAAATTCTTTTGATTCTAAGAGATTGTCCATCCTCGCAGTATAATCCAATTTGTCAAGAATAACTATTTTATTTCCTTTGTCTGCTTTCGAAAGTATTAAATTTTTGTTGTTAATTTTATTCAAAATTGCCAAATTTTTCTTTGCTTTTAAATTTTTTTGAGAGTTTTTAATTTCTTCTAAAACTTTTCCAATTTCTTTCCTAATAATTACCTTATCTTCAATTGTCATATCATTTATTCCAATTTCAATATCAGCAATGTAATCTTCAACTTTGTCTGAAAAACTGATGCAGGTTTTTAAGCCATTATTAAGTAATTTAATTTCTTCTTTATCTAAAACCACTTCTGACAGATTCACTACATTTTCTTCATTGTGATCTATTATTTGTTGAAAACTATTTGATGTTGCATTAACTTTTCTTTTTTCTTTATCTTCAGTATTAATTTTGTCCTTGATATCTGCATTATATTTTTTGCAGATATCAAGGACAAAATTAATACTGAAGATAAAGAAAAAAGAAAAGTTAATGCAACATCAAATAGTTTTCAACAAATAATAGATCACAATGAAGAAAATGTAGTGAATCTGTCAGAAGTGGTTTTAGATAAAGAAGAAATTAAATTACTTAATAATGGCTTAAAAACCTGCATCAGTTTTTCAGACAAAGTTGAAGATTACATTGCTGATATTGAAATTGGAATAAATGATATGACAATTGAAGATAAGGTAATTATTAGGAAAGAAATTGGAAAAGTTTTAGAAGAAATTAAAGACTCTCAAAAAATTTAAAAGCAAAGAAAAATTTGGCAATTTTGAATAAAATTAACAACAAAAATTTAATACTTTCGAAAGCAGACAAAGGAAATAAAATAGTTATTCTTGACAAATTGGATTATACTGCGAGGATGGACAATCTCTTAGAATCAAAATAATTTTTGGAATTGAAAAAAGATCCTTTACCTAAAGCTATTAAATCATTTGACAATACTTTGAAACAAATAAAATATACTTTCACAAAACAAGAAAAATTTTAATTAAAAGTGTCCAATCCATCGAATCCTAGAATGTACGGTTTACCAAAGATTCATAAAATTGGTAATAAGATGAGACCTATAGTCAACAACATTGGTTCACCATGCTATTATTTATCTAAACGGCTGGTACAAAAATTTAATGAGTTTCCCAAATTTGACACTAAAAGTATTCAGAACTCTTTGGAATTGGTTGACAAATTGAAAAATATGAGTCTAGGACATGATGACAGATTGGTTTCATTTGATGTAATTTCATTGTTTCCTAGTATACCAGTTGAAAAAATGCTAAATTTTTTGAGGAAATGGTTAAGTTCTCTAAATATTAAAAATGAAATTTTAGAGGAATATATAACTCTTACTAAGCTATGTGTCAGTAATTCTTATTTTACCTATAATGAAAAATTTTACCAACAGGTTTCAGGTTTGTCAATGGGTAATCCGCTCTCACCATTTTTAGCTGATTTGTTCATGAGTTACTTGGAGTGTCAAAATCACTAAAGCATACCCATGGATGTTTAAGACTTGGTACAGATATGTGGATGATATTTTTGCAATAATAAATTCTAAAGATATTGAAGATGCTCTTAAATTATTGAACCTTCAGGATGAATCAGTAACCGTTGAATTAGAAAAAGAAAGAAAACAAAATTTCTTTTTTGGATTTATGTATAATTAGGAATGATCAAACACTGAAAATTGAATTTGATATATTTAGAAAAGGAACTCATACAGATAATTACATTAAATCATCAGGCTTCAATCACATTGCTCATAAGCATGCAATATTCAATAGCTTAATTTACAGATTGACAAATGTACCATTAAACGAAGAAAATTTCAATAAAGAGTTTAAACATATCTTAAACACTGCTAGATTGAATGGTTTGATAAAGAATTAATTATAAATAAGTTGAAGAAATTCAAACACAATAAAAGACTTAATGAATATACTACTCTACAAAATTGCAAAGAAAAGAAAAAATACAAGAAAATTACTTACCATCCTGAAATGCATAGGAAATTTCAAAAAATTTTTGACAAATACAACATTTCTTTGGCACCAATAATAAAATTTAGTCTGGGTAATCTTCTAAGTACCAATAAAAAAGTCAATGTTCCAGACAGTAAGAAATCTGGAATTTATCAAATAAATTGTGAAGATTGCAATAAAGTTTATATAGGAAAAACAAAAAGGAATTTGGAAATTCGGACAAAAGAACATTTCAGAAATATTAAAAATTGTGAAATTGAAAAATCTGCAATTGCTGCACATAGTTTATTAGAACATCATAAAATTGGAAGAGAAGCTAAACTTTTAAAACAAGTAGAGAAACCTTTGGAATTGACAGTTTGGGAAAAAATATACATTCAGAAAAACAAAAATAGATCAATGAATTTTGATATCCCTAACGAAATTACATTGATTTCGAAGTTCATAAATTCAACCATAGATGGCAGCACTGAAGATGGCGACAATAGAATAGTTGACGGCCGAAGAATTTCATCAGTCGGAGTTATGGCTGACGATGAACATGATTATGTTTGAAATCGCGATACCATGGAAGCATGAATCCTATGAGGTGAGTTGTTTAAACAATATGTTCTCCGATGAATTTTAGAGATTTTTATATTATTAAAATTATGATATAACATTATAAAATTATATTAAAAACTCCAAGCACGAAAGGCCTAGAAGGCCCTTGGCCGGCTGCTGGCCTTACATCCACACGTGTTAATCACAGAGGTAGACGATCATCCATCCAGTGTAGGAGTGACATGTGGTCAGCATATCGGTCCCCCAGCGATTATAGCATGTGTTCTCAATCTGGAGTCGCTACTTATTGTAGGTACCCTAATGCCTCACGCTGCATAAAACTATATAACTTCTTAGAATGCCAATAGACTGAAGGCCTTTCGGGACTAGTCAATTATCAGCAGAGGTTAGCAAATATGTTGTCACTGACCATCGATAAAGAATGTCTTAGGCCTACTTTATTTGCTCGTATAATTTGCACGCTTTTTAATTTACTCTGGCCACTGAAAAATCGGGGAGCGTAAAATATGCGGATTTTTAAATTTAGAGATCCTGTTCTGGGTTATCTCAATTATGGTAAGTAAGTACAGTAATTTAGAATATAGTAATTTTGTCATCTCTTATAAATGTATAGCATAACACTGTAGCTTACTCTTGAATTATACAAATAATAATCATTAGAGCTAGGATTTGTATCTAATAAAATATAAGATTGCAATACAGATAGCATAATTATATTATTCATATGTTTGTGTATCAAACCAAGTCAAAAGACAGAAGTCGTATTATCATAATACTATTCAACTACTTGTATGTGAAATCAAAACAAAAGACAGTCATAAATCTAACTTCTCGTTGTACTACGTACAATCTTACCTTTTGGTACATCAAAATCCTAGCTCTAATAGTCATGCAATAATAAACCTATATACAAAAGAAACAATACAAATACCGTAAATCATCTATTTTGTGAGAAGTAGCAATTTCATGTGCACGTAGTTGCAGCATGTCACGTGTAACTGCGATACCGTCGTTCCGCAACTGTTTAAAATACATTAAAAGTTCTTCTATAGCGGGATATTTACCAGTTTTCCGGCCACGAATTGGTTTACTGTCACTTCTTACATTATTTATCGCGTCTTTTTTGTTTCCTCCAATAACGGACGTTGGATTCGAGAACTCCGAATTCTTTTTATGCGGCACGATTACCGAAATGTTCCGCGAAACTTATGGTTTTCAATTTATATGATGCTGTGTAATTAATTTTCTTTCCCATCTTGAATTACAGTAATACGTGTGCACGGTGGAAGTGTTGAAAGTCAACTGAAATACCGCGTTTCTAAAACTTGTCCCTAGCAATTGCTTTGGGTTTCTTTGTGAAGCAGGTAGTTCAGCTACTAGTAAATTACCTACGTTGGAGGGAAAATCCCACTACACTGAAAAGAAAACATAGACCTTGCCTAAAATGTGTATACAAAATACACGGAGCAAAAATAATCCCTTGAAAATTAAGGGGGCGTAAAATACCGGGAGCGCAAATTACGCGAGCAAATGAAGTATTTGTGATGATTTTATAGAGAGAATTATGTATACTAGGCGCGTTCTCATTTAAAATAAAGTTGTTATTGCTTTCTTTTAGAATTTTAATTTGTTTCAGTTTTTTATTTTCGTTGGAATATTCTCTTTATGAATTACTGTGAGTGCGTTGTTAATATCTTGCATATGATGATGACCTGTCATAACTGGATTTCCCTTCCGCGTATATGGCTTTAAAATGCTCTTTAAATCTAAAATTAAAACTTTTTCTGGTTCTTCCTATATAACATTTATTCTAATATTTGCACATTAATTTATATACTCATTTGTTCTCAAAATATGTTTTTCTTCAATGCAATTTATTCTGTTATTTTTATAATTTTATTTATATTATTTAATTGGAAAGTTTCCTTTTTAAATCATTCAATGTGGTAAAAATATCCAAATTATCTTCATAGAATAAAGTATTACACATCCAAGTTAACTGTGCACGGGCGGAAGGGAAGAGTTTTAGCGCTAGTGTCGCCGATTTACTGAATCTGTGGAAGGGTTGTAGGAGAAAACTGAACATCAGATCACGTATTGACATTTTTTAACTTCAAGTGTGGGGAGAAACACGTGTGAAAGATCTTAACATGGTTGTCAAATTAGTCATTTTTAAGCACTGAACGCTCAAGCGGTCGGATCACTTAAAATCATAGTATTTGTCGTCTCTCTGTTATCAGCCTCACAATAAATCACAAGTGGCAACATGTAATGAGAAGGTCAAGGAAGGGACAGCTCATTCCTAGACGTAACTCCAAAAGTAAATAGGGTTGTCAAGTTAGTCATTCTGACACTAACCGCGCAGAACGACTGATAATTAAAATACACAGTATTTGTCAGTTCTCTACCTGTCAATCAAATAACATAATACAAACAACAGGGAAGTGGCAACATACTAAGGAAGAGAAAGAGAATTAACATATTTTCCGTCTGCACAAATCTGTGAACGCATTAGACCGTAAAAGTCGTCCTCTGCATGTATTCTGCTGAGATAGTTGCATCTAAATACGTTTTTGCGTACTCAAAAATCTGTTCATACGATAATAATTGTTGAAATTCCTAAGCTACCTGGCGAGGTGACTCAGCAGAGAAACGATTCGTGAGCAACCCAATGGGAACCGATGTAGTTTGAAACCCTGCCGCATACCTTGCTGCTTTATCCAAGATGTCGGACCTTGAAGACTTCGATCATGTTTTCGGTACACGCGGAGAAGAGGAATTTGATAGGGTCTACCAAAGAATTCAACTGGAAGAACAGGAGAATCGGCGTAATATTGCTCGACGCAGACGTCGTCGTATACAGTATTATTTGCGGGACGCAAGCGTAAATGCATTCCTCTAGCAGACGAAAAAAACGGAAGTGGTTTTATCGCTGAGAATTCTGGGTAATTTCTTGCCAATATTACGAAAACCACGACTTTCATGCATGACCAGTTAGTGGGTAGCTAATTCGATCTTTGCACTTGCTCACGGAAAGTCAGCTCACCGGTGATTGGAAGTAATTTGAGTAGAGACTAATGTATTTGCATGCGGCCCTAAGTCTCCTGGAGTATAGAGTGTGTTGTTTCTTGAAATTTCTATTCCATGTTGAATTCGTTTTATGTAATCTATTGTGATTTTTTAAATATACTATATACTGTATATGCCATTCCATTCCATAGTAATTCTCTCCGAGGGCAGGTTTTTTCACTGCAATCATAGCATTTTCATGCTATGCTTTTCAGCTTTACTAGGTAATTATAGGTGTGATAGTTCCCGTTGTTTTCCACAACGGTGAAATGATGACAATAACGATAAGGATAATGATGGCCGGATGATTTTCGGGGACCGTTGGGCCGCAAGCTACCTGATATCTGTCTTACAAGTAAGGAAAAACCCCGAAGAAAACCTCATCCAGGAGTCTGTCCCGATTGGGAATCGAACCCAGGCCCGTTGCGTGACAGGGCAGCACGCTACCTCGAGACCACAGCGGTGGACCACCTGTCTAATCTTGGTTTCAATAATTTCATCACATATTTTTAAAATATTTTTTTATATTTAGATATTCCACCTATTTCCATTATGCCTAGACATAGAACATTGACGGGTCGCGGTGAGAGACAAACAAGAAGGGATATACTGTATATTCCCGTACACATAATAATAGGCTTCTTCTTCTTCGTCACGGTTTAGACTTATTTACTAGCCTGTTCCAGCTCCAAATTGCTGTTGTTTCTATCTTTTCTTTGGTCTTCCCAGACTTTTTCTTCCTCGTGGTGAATAGCTGTATGCTGCTTTTGGTATTCTATTCTCAGTCATCCTTGCCAAGTGTTCTTTCCAGTTTGTTCAGTATTTCACTATTGTTGTGTTTAATTCCTCTGCTTTTAGTTGTCTTATTTCTGTGTTGTGTTTTTTTTCTGTTGGCCAAATGGAAATATTTACGAAAACATGCTCTCAGATAACATATTGAAGTCGGTTATTTTAGCACCTAACAATGGTGACTGTATTACATTATTAGTTGTTATAAAAACTGTATAGATTTGTTACAGGTTCTGAAATTTTATTATTTGAAATCTTAACTTTTAACTCTGAATTGAAGTAAAGACTTTGAGTAGCTTAAATTAATTACTTAGGGATTCCTAATCTAGTATTTTCCATAATAAACAGCGATTTAAGTTATATTAGACCTATAGGCCTAAGCTTTTTTCAAAACTCTACAAATAAATATGTGTACAGATTAAATTTTAGTCTTTTCTACAAAATTTGTTGCAATGCGAAAATGATATATGCCTATATATATAGTCCCTGCACCGTTGCCTGATCGGTTTAAGGTGCGATACCTTAGTGCGGTGGTTCGAGTCCCCGTAGGGAAATTTTTTTCTCGGTGAAATTTCGGTCAGAGTGGGACCTGTGTCCACCCATCATCGTAAGGAATTTGGGTAGCTAAAATAAGTAGCCGCTCCAAGGTTTAGAAAACAAATTATAACGCCTGGAGTATCCGACATGCTGACCACATGTCATCTCTACACTGGTGAAATGATTGTCCAGGGGGACACGTGTGGTTTTTAGGCCATCAGCTGGCCAAGGGCCTTTTAGGCCTGTCGCATCATGGAAATAAATAAATAAATAAATAAATACATAATTCACTGGCACGATTATAGATTCATGGCCGCGCGAACAAAAGCTCACCACACATCCCTATGCTGAGCTAATGTTTTCCAATCATCCCATGAATAATCTTCTCCCTTCAAATCATGGTAAATGTTATTCTCCCACCTCATTCTTGTTCTACCAACTGGGAGTTTTCTCTATGGTTTTCCTACATGACGCTTTCATGCCCCTCTTTCATTGCATATTCGTGCTACATGCCCTGTCCATCACTGTCAACGAGACTTAACTGTTTTATTAAATCTGGTTTTCTATATAGATCATGTAGCTAATTGTTATAATATACATACTATCTGAACAAATATAAGTGTAATTTAGAAAGAAAAGATTACTACGACCATAATTTGGGGTATCGTTTCTCAACTTGTGGTTCGCGATTTCAAGGGGTTCGCCAAAACTTTTTCGTAATGGCGGGTTAGGCCTATTATTATTTCCTTCATTTCTGCGGAATTGTCATAATAATAATAATAATAATAATAATAATAATATAATAATAATAATAATAATAATAATAATAATAATAATAATAATAATAATAATACTAATAATAATAATACTAATAATACTAATAATACTAATACTAATAATAATACTAATAATAATACTAATAATAATAATACTACTACTACTACTACTACTACTAATAATAATAATAATTATTATTATTATATAATTAATTTAACCCTACAATGCCCCTTGTTACAATGTATATCCCCATTTGTGCGAAAAGTCGTTTTCTTCATATGCCTATTTAAAAAATAGACTTTGCGCTAAAAGTGATTTGAGACTTAATTTAACTTCTGTGGTCCCCGACTTCAAAGTTCTGTGCCATGGAAAGCAGACGCAACCTTCTCACAGAATTCCAGTAATTACAATGACTATTTAACTCATGCCCCAAATGGGAGTCAATGAACGATCACATTTCAATGATTTTTGATTTACAACCAATCACAGTCGTGTTTCGCCTAGAATTCACCAACTAAAGTTTATCATAATAAAGAAAGCACCTCCTTTTTAACATTCTGAATAGGTCATAGCATTATTTTGCAGTGACCGACTCCCTAAGAGTTACGGCTACCAAATTGTATATATAGTGCATGAATGTCAACACATAGCGCATGAAGGAGTTAATTTAAAAACATTTGTAGCAATTGATTATCCACCAAAAAATAAACCACTGTTTGCACTTTCTTAAAAGTTTTTTTTTTCCCCCAGGTATCAATCCAGAAAAATATAATTGTCATATTTACATCATAGGACATCAGAAATTAATTAATATACAGTTTGACGTGTTTCATTTTTTCTCCACTAGAGTGCATTCTTACTATAATGCGTTCCTTTGGCAATAAATAATATGATCTGGTTGCAGTGAGAACAAAAGAAGCAAATGAAGCGTACCAATCGTTTCACATTTGTTTTCAAACATCGCTGTTTACATTAAATATATACATATTTTAAAATAACTATAGTTAAATAATGATTTGTGAGTAAACAGCTTAATTTTATTCGTTAAATAGTTATGATAACTTGTATTTATTATTGCAACTAGGCCTACACGCTGTGTAACTTTTAAACCGTAACTAGAGTAACTTCAGGTTTCAACTGTTATGGGTGAAATTAATTAAAGGTTATTAAACATTTTGCTTGGAATTAAATTTTATGCATGTCTACTGTATGTATATTTAAAAGTCAGAAGTTCACCCAATTCAGATCGTTGTGGAAGGGGTTCGCGAGGCGAAAAAGTTTGGGGACCGCTGATCTAGTGGAGAGCAGTGTGGATTCAGAGGTGTGATGGGAACTTGTGTACTGCATGCCATCCCGTGAGAATGCGGAGACAACTTCACGGTGGCCAATTACTCTTCCGGCCGGATACAGAGAAGAATCCTCACAAATGTGTTATACATACCTCTGGGAACGGACATGCCAGTTTAATGCTGTATTCCACTTTCATTTAAGAGTGATCGCATATCCCATATTTTTAGGATTTCACTTAAACTAACCGATTCTGTAGATTTATTTTGAGTCATTTCATAAATATTCAAACTGATGCCATCACAACCTCTTCAATCACGTTGTTACAGCCAAATGATCATTAAGATTAACATGAAATTAATTAATGGTTAAAAGTAACGGGGTATTTTGTGAGGGTTCAATAGTTTCTCGTGGAACAAAAGTATCTGCAATGTCTAAAGTCTTTAGAAAGTAAAATTTGATACTGTTTTTAAAAGAAGTGGGAATTGATACTTTATAGATTAGATTAGATTTATTTAGTCTGGTGGAGTTAAGGCCATGTGGCCTTCTCTTCCACTCACCAGGACAAACATATATTACATCAGAATATAACAATCTTAATTAACTCTAATATTAAACACTAAGTAAAAATTTGATCAAAAGATAATATCTAATATATTACGATCTATAATACAACTAGTTAATGTTAGTTAAAATTAAGACTAAAACTAATAATAAAATGTATACAAAAAAAAAACTCCTGGCGCGACAGGCCTACAAGGCCCTTAGCCTACCAGCCAGCTGCTGTCCTCACATCCACATGTGTCAATCACAGAGGTAGATGATAATCAGCCAGTGTAGGGGTGACATGTGGTCAGCATGTCGAGTCCCCCAGCCGCTATAGCTGGTTTCCTCAACCTGGAGCCGCTACTTATTGTAGCTACCCAAATGCATCACGATGCTGGGTGGGCACCGGTCCCATACTGGCCGAAATACAATGAGAAAATTTCTTCCCCCATGGAGACTCGAACCAGCGCAAGTCCCGTAGCTCTGCGCCAAGGCTTCCTACCTTAACCGCTCGGCTACGGCGCGGGACATTTTTTTTTACGATTATACAATATTTAAAACAAAAACAAATAAAAATATTTGTTATTCTTAATATTATTTTCATAAATAATTAAATATATTAATATTGCTAAAAGAATATTATCAGTGAGGTGTATAAGTTAGTTTGTTATTAAATAATTCTTTAGTTTGTTATTGAAGGATGTTATAGTTTGACAGTCTCTGACATAGGACGGAAGGGAATTCCATGTTTTGGTAAGTGACACCGTAAAAGATAATGAATAATATACAGTGTGATGAGGCGGGATATAAAGGAGAATGTGCTGATGGGATCGAGTGTCAAGATTATGTGTGTCGGATAATCTGATGAAGCGGCGTGATAAATAATTAGGCGATGATGTGTGAAGTATTTTATAGAGAAGGGATAAGGAATGGACAGTTCTACGATCTCTTAGACGAAGCCACGATAATTGTTCCAGGGACGGTGTAACATGGTCAAATTTGCGAATACCACAAATAAAACGTGTGCAAGAATTATGAACACGTTGAAGTCTTTGAGTGGAAATAATGTTTAAGTCTGTAAAAAGAGTGTCACAATAATCAAAATGGGGCATTGCAAGTGTTTCTACTAACATTTTCCTAAGGGCGAATGGCAAACAATTTCGTACACGATTTAATGAATGTATTATTGAGAAGACTGTTTTGCATGTTTGGTTTATTTGTGTATTCCAATTTAAGTTTTTGTCAATAAATACTCCTAGAATTTTTACTGTCTCACTATAAGGGATATGAACTCCATTTAGTGACACATGCGAAACTGTGTTTAGGTTAATTGTAGATAATAGTCTCTGGTGACCCATAATGATTGATTGTGACTTTCTAGGATAACAGAATCTATATAGAGTCTATAGAGTCTATAGTATAGACTCTGCGGATTCTTGAATTATACAAATGGTATAAGTGTTGTCAAAAGTTGCAAAAAAAAAAAAGACATTTGGACCGAAAATAAGAATAAAAAAGGGTCAATAAGCCAAAAAAAACGTCGAAAAAGGACAAATAAAACCCACCATTTTCTGGTCTATAATTACCCAAAATGAAAATATATTAATTTAAGCCTCGTCTTCAGACATAAAATGAAAAAAAAAAAAATTCCACGAACCCTATTGATAAGTCACGTATTCACCGTTGTGGTCTGGAGGTAACGTCGGCCTCGTACGCAGCGGACCTGGGTTTGGTCTCCGTTCGGGTCAAGTTTCCTGAGTTAAATTTTTTCTTAGGGTAAGACAAGTGTCAGGAAACTTTAAGGTTTAAATAGTCCACGAACACCATTTGCCCATCACAATCATCCATATAATTTTCGCCTTGTTTAGTATAAATGAATAGTGTGTATTGTCTTAAATGTTCGTGTTGTATCGGAAGTGGATCTGGTATTAACCTGAGGCCCTTCATAATCCTTGTGCGGTAAATAAAATATTGTGTGATCCAGACTTTCAAAATCCTCTCCCGACAGGTTGGGTTTCTGTAAGGCCCGGATGTCGTGAGGTACGTGAAAGACAGATTAAATTAAGGTGAAGGTAAAGAGGGATAACTCACGTAACAAAAATAAAATTATAACCTTCCGAATCAGTTTTTGGTCTCAAATAAAGATTACCAAATTTAGAACCCATGAAAAACATTTAGTTTTAAAATTCATATTTTTATTTTAAAAATTCCATTAAACACAAAACTATTTTCCGTGATTGCACTTCAGGACTGGATAGGATTACTATTGGCTTTAGGACCCATTGAGTCTATACAATTAAAATAATAATATAAAAATCATAAAATTGTTACTACTAGGTACTGACAAGAATATGACAACTCGAGAATTACTTTTCCCAAAAGTCAAATCAAAAAGTCAAAAAGAAACAAGATGGACAACGCAGAATGCGACTACTGAGTTGCCGTCAACTTCTGGTGAAGCAGGCAAGGGGACGAAGACTGAGTCCATTAACCCCTAATTTTTTTAAAAGTAATGCCGAAGTAATTACTTAACTTAATAAATGAAAACATTGAAAAAACATTCGTCGCATGGCTGAAGACTTGTAGCTGTATATTACTTTTCCCAACAGTCTACGACAGACTTTAAATGCCCAAATATACTTCCCAGTTTTATATTAACTCAATTTTTAACCGAATTTTCAGGCAGATTTATATAAATTTAAAATATCATCAAATGCAACTTGTAAATTTGGAGAAGATATTCAAATAGTAAAACATATTCTATTTAATTGTCCAATGTTGTGGTTTGAACGTTACAAACTTGAAACATATTTGAATTTTAATGAAAAAGATAGCCTAAGTCCGGTCCTCTTTATCATATTCTTAACAAAGAAAAATGTTACAATTACTTTATTATTTATTCACAACTATAATTTAATTTTACTATCTTCATCTTTGTTATAATACTAGCATACCGGCAGACGTCCTGCCCGAACGTTCACTTCTCATGTCATGGGCGGACGATAAAAATATGTTACTTTTTTTACCATAAAATTCAGCAATGAGGACATAATTAGATATTATTAAATAAGTTCGCAAGAAAACCTCTTACAGCCTTCTGTTGTGGCTCAAGAAGTGTGAATGATGACGTCACATAGTCATGAACATTAGAATTGTATCCTCCTTTGCAGATAAGTTAAGAACCGTCATATAACAATTATATTAGAGTGAAAAAAAAAGATAAATTGATGAGAGTGAGTCAAAACAGTTTTTTTTTTCCCAGCTAGATTTCATTTCTGACCCACTGTGCACCGGTCCCATACTGGCCAACATTCCATGAGAAAAATGTCTTCCCCCATAGAGACTCGAACCAGCGTAAATCCCGTAGTTTTGCGCCAAGACTTCTTGCTTAACCACTCGGCTACGGCGCGAGACTCTTGATATCAATTAAAGACAACAATGGTTATTGTGAGTTATCCGTAAGAGATAAGGGACTCTTGGTATCAATGAAAGACAAAAATGGTTTTTGTGAGTTACCCATAAGAGATAAACATATGCTGTCGCGGACTTTTTTGTAGAGCTTTTTGAGATATTCAATTCTGTGTACATTAATTTTGTGTATTTCTTATGGTTTAGGCAGCGTAAGCCATTTAAGCGTCCAAAGAGCTACTTTTTTCACGTTTTCCACTATAAAGGGCGATTTTAAGGGTGTAGGAGTTGAGTATCACAACTCTCTTATAGCCTATGTTCATCCCGGGAATCTTCTGAACATTTTGCAAAAAAAAAACCCATCACAATCGGATCAACGGTATGGCCGCGCATAAAGTACGAACAAACAAACAAACAAACAAACAAACAAACAAACATTAATTTTTATATATAAGATTGTTATGTAATTGACTAATTGTATTTTGTTCTACTGTTTTATGTTTATTTACTTCATTATGATACAAAATTATAACACTTATATACCGTAAGGTAAAAAGGGGTTTCATATATTGGAGGGGAAAAAAAAATCATAGGCCTACCCATGGCTTTGAACTCCCTACCAGATGAGTTGTTCCTTGGATTATTTCATCCTTTAAAAAATCCTCGATCCCGACCGTTTGTGAACCCACGACTCTTGGGACTAGAGGAACGTAACTACTAGAGCACCGCAGCTGAACCTTGAAAGGGTCAGATATTCAAAATCTAATATTACGTGTACTGTAGGGTAAAGCGATCCCATTACAGGCCATAAGAGACTCTTGGGGTAGTAGGAGGTTAAGGCTCTCAATTTTTCTAGACACTCGGTACTTGATGCAGCCGGGTTGTAATCCCTGCGTGACGGCGTGAACAAGCGTTTGGTATTCATTTCCATTTGAGGCTGTCTCCAATTTTACATGTAGAGAGTGGGTGAAGGAAAAACAATGCTGGAACTCATAAAGAAGAAGAAGAAGAAAAGAAACTGGATTGGTCATTGGCTAAAAAAGAAACTGCCTGCTGACGGATGCCCTAGAAGGAATGGTCAATGGAAAGAAAGTTCATCATCATCATAGTACATTCACGAATTTAGGCCATTTGTTGACCTGTTTCGGCCTCGAGAGAAACACCATCCAGAAGTCTTTTGAGTGGACGTCCTGGTCTTCTTCTTCCTGCAGGTTGATATCTTAACATTAGTTTGGGTATTCTGTGATCTTCCATTCGATGAACATGTTGTATCCATCTTGACTTATAATCAGAAATTTTGTTTTCTAAAGATTCCATGTGTAATTCTTCTAAGATGTCTTCATTTTTTTTTGTGATCTAGTAGTGTGTATCCTGCAGTCCTCCGAAGATATCTCATTTCAGCAGATCTAAGTCTCTGTATATCCTTCTGTTTCAACGTCCATACTTCGCTACCATACAAAAGAGTTGGAAGAGCCAGTGTTTTATACACTTTCAGTCTTGAATGCTTTTGGACTAACTGTGGCTTGAAGATAGAATTTATTAACCCTAAAATTCTTAAAAATTTAGATATTTTTGCATTTACATCCTTTTCTTCTTCATATGAGATATTGCATCCTAGATATGTAAAATTATTCACCTGCTCCAAAATTTTATTGTCCAGTACTTCTGACAGGATCTACACCTTGAAATGCCATAATTTTTGTTTTTTCTGTAGATATCTTTAATCCATATTCTTCTGTAATTTTTGTTAAGTTCATACAGACCTTTCTGTAGATTATCTTCGGAATTTGCTATTATTAATATTGTCTTATCATCTGATGTATTTTTCTGCTCTAACTGGAAAGAAAGTTAGAGCAGAAAAATACATCAGATGATAAGACAATATTAACATAAATGGTTTGTATGCGGATACAAAAAGGAAAGCTGAGTTAAGGAAAGAATAAGGAATGTTGAGTTTGTAGTGAAAGACCTGCTCTTGGGCAGAACACTATGTATATGTTTACTGTATAGGTCTATATCCCGCACACCTAGCCGAGTGGCTTTGGGACTAGCGTTGGTTTCAGTCTCCATAGGGGAAGATATTTTCTCATGGAATTTCGGCCAGTAGGCCTACAGGACCTGTGTCCACAAAGGATCGTGAGATATTTGGATATCTGCAATAATTAGCGGCTCCAGGTTAAGAAACTAGCTATAACGACTAGTAGACCCAACTTATGCTGGTCACATGTCACGCATACACTGGCTGAATGATTGTCTACTTCGATGTGAGGCCAGCAGTCGGTTGGTAGGTTAATCGTTTTCTAGGCATATCACGCCATGGAGTTTTATTATATAGGTCTATATTAATAATAATGAATTTCATACAGAAAAATAAATTGTAGGTATAAAAATAAACTAACCAGCTAACTCACTGGCACTATCGAACCTGTAGGTTCATGGCCGCACGGATATAAGCTCTCCATACATCCCTATCTTGAGATGTTTTCCAATCATTCTCTGTATAATCTACTTCCCTCAAATCATAGTTAATATTATTCTCCCGTCTCATTATTGGTCTACCAACAGGGCGTTTTCCCTCTGGTTTTCCTACAAGAAGTTTCCATGCACCTCTTTCGTTCCCCATTCGTGCTATAGTATATTTCAGAACATGAGGACCTCGCCTCACCACTGGCCCATAGCAGCTATCAATGACGAGATTAACCTTCCCGGGTTAACGATAACATTGTGCTGTTTGTAAAAGTGGTATTTAAATTATATCATCAAGAAGGGTTGCCTTTTATTTACTGGAATTTAGAGCTCAAAAGAGAGGGCCAAGCTATTTCCTGGAACCAAGGTTCTCATGTTTTGGAGAAAAGTATAGGCCTACATGTCCTGCCCATCGCAATCTACGATAAGTTAACTGTTCTTATTACATCTGGCTTCCTATAAAGACCATATAATTCACTGTTATTCAGTCTTCTCCATTCATAGATATAACTTAATCATAATCCATACATAGTAATTCTGCCCGAGGGCAGGTCCTTCACTGCAATCATAGCATTTTCATGCTATGCTTGCAGCTTTACTAGGGAATTGTAGATGTGTTAGCTTCCCGTTGCTTTCCACATGGGTGAAGGATGATGATGATTATAATGGTAAGGATGATGATGACCATATGATTTCGGGGACCGTTTTGGTATAAAAATAAAAGAGACAAAAATTCTATATAAAACTATTAAAATATATAATCAAACTAATTGGATGGCTATTCATTTACAACCTATAAATTAACAATTCTAGCTTTCATGAAACCGGAACGAGCCAACGGGGTGGATGATGATGAAATAGTAAAAATAATTTAGGCCTAGGTTTAATGTACAATGTTCACAGTAATTCTTGTACCAGGTAGTTCTAATTCAATTATAATTTTAACAAAGGGAAAGTAAGAATGAATGTCGTTAATGAACTAACTGTTCAGGTATTGAACTTTCCACACTTGGTTTAGCCTGTTATGATTCATACCTAGAGAGGTATAGAAGACAATATTCTGATGTCCTTCACTTCTACCTGTACAATGTGTTAAACGGACAATAACCTTTCGGCCCTGTTTATCTGAAAAACCATTATTTACAAAATTGACACTTTTTTGTGTAGTATATACCTAACTGTACTTCTCGAAAATCCTTTACCCCAATCCTGGACGAAATGAGTGCTAGAAATGTTAAAAATTTTCCAACCCTAAAAATATTTATAAAAAACCCATGTTAAAACAATTTTTGGTAAAAAAGCAAAACTTTAGAAATTAAAGAATAGTTCTTGCAGTATTATTTATTGGTTTTTGAGATAAATAGAGAAAGGATTCTAAGGTGTAAACTTTGATCATAAAAATGGGGGAAGGTTGTGAAAACACGTATACAGAAAGGTGCTGCTGAAACAACTGAATTAAGATTTAAACCAGTTACATGAAGTCAGATTATGTAATACGCATGTCATTTTGCGCCAATTTTTTTTCTTTATAGAGTCCATAACAGGTAATTCATAGTTCTTTAGTTTATTGCAATATTTACTTCGCAGATGAAACATCGAAGAATGATGCCATTATTTTCAGTAAATTGCGTTTTGAATTATTTTGAAAGTGCGTAAAACTTATCCTTCTTAACATTCGCCATGTTATTGTTGTGATAACCCAGTTGTAATATTATCGCCTGACTATGATGGTTGTCCAGCGGCCCGTTTTGTTTCCCCGTAGCTGTTATATATAATTAAATACAAATATGCTAACTACCGCCACTATAATAATAATAATAATAATAATAATAATAATAATAATTGGGGCAATAAATTGGTAAAGAATGCAAAATAAAAAATGCATTTATGACCTAAAAATGCAAAAAATGACCGATAAAATAAAAAAAGACGAATAAAAAGTTTAGAATTACCAATGAAAATACTATTTATTAGATTAAGTACTCACTTGATTACTTAATTACATAAAATTTAACTTAACATCAAAATATTAAAAGAAAAGTATTTAAAAAATACATAGCCTATTACAGTACCTTTTATTGCAGAAAATCCACTTCAATTACACAGTGCACTTTTACAGCAATTTTAAATTGCAGTTAACAATCAGAATAATGGTAGAAGCTAGCATAAGCTCTAAGAAATTGATTAAAATTCCTAGAAGTGGGCAAGATCATTATGCACATACCTTGCAAAATAGGGATAGTAGTTAGCAAAACAACTACTTAATTCCCAGAAATTGTATTCACAAGGAAAAATACTGAATTATAATAAAAATCTTAAATCAAATACAAATAATGTCACAACCTTCTGGAAAAGTGTAAAAAATGCTCAAAATGACCTAAAAATTGCCAAAAAAATGACATATTCCTAGGGAGGTTAAGAAAATGCAAAAACAAAATGCCCTAAAAATTGCTTTTATTTAATCCGTTTTTTAATGCCGTACATTTTCATATATGCAAGCAATGTTTCAACCTTCATAAGACAAATATGCAAAATCATTAATTGCCTTGCCCTAGTAATAATAATAATCGCATGTTAATCAATGCCGAGCATTGTCGCGCGGCACCCGCTTTTATATAAATGGATGACCAACATAGTGAGGCGATAATACTAATAAAAATGCATTGTGATTCAGATTAGTAAAACAGCCAACAAGAAGTCGGTACATAGAAAACTGTTAAATTATTGTCAGTACTAACTGAACTTATTTTAAACTGTTACAGCAACACTGTTGAAATTTAAATTTGACTTTACAGCTGCAGATTGACCATCGTTGCTGCGATATAAATGACTGGTGCTTTACATAAATTATATTCCCAGATAAGTCCACCGTCCTTTTATAAGGACAGTTGCAGAGCCTTCAGATATAATATCATTTTTGTTCTTTGGTATAGGCCTATTTCATATTTAGATTTAGATTTATTTATTTAGCCTCGTGGAGTTAAGGCCATGTGGCCTTCTCTTCCACTCACCAGGGCAAACATATATTACATCAGAATATAACAATCACAATGAACTCTAATATTAAATACTAAATAAAAATTTGATCAAAAAGATAATATCTATTATATTACGATCTATAATGCAACTAGTTAATGTTAGTTAAAATTAAGACTAAAACTAATAATAAAGTGTATACAAGCAAGACATATTAAATTGTCCCTGTCTAATGTTTATAAAAAACAAAGAAAAATAATGAGATATAGAAAACTAATTTTACGTTTGTACAATATTTAAAACAAAACAAAAGAAAATATTTGTTAATCTTAATATTATTTTCATAGACGATTAAATTTATTAATTGTTAAAAGAATACTATCAGTGAGGTGTTTAAGTTAGTTTGTTATTAAATAATTCTTTAATTTGTTTTTGAAGGATGTTATAGTTTGACAGTCTCTGACATTGGTCGGAAGGGAATTCCATGTTTTGGTAAGTGAGACCGTAATGTATCTTCTCCATGTCCTCCTACATACCACTGGATTTTTCTGTTCCCTATCCTGCCATTAAAATCTCCCATGATATGCAAAAAGTTACAATATGGAAATCGATAAGAAGAAAACTAAAGTGATAGCCTTTTGTGGGAAATACCCTGTACCTAGCAAAATTGTTTTGAATGATGAAATTCTAGAACGAGTAAACGAATTGAATTATTTGGATTATAATTTAACATTTCAAGATGAAGCTGATATATCAAAGAAAATCACAAATTTTACAAAAACAACGGGGATAATTAACAGTATAATGAAACCATCTTTAGTACAGAAGAACACAAGTTTACGGCTTTATAAGGTTCTCGCAAGACCAGTATTAAGATATGGTAGTGAAGAATGGACAATATGAAAAAGAGATGAAAGCCGAATAACAGCAAATGAGATGCGATTTATGCGCCGTACAGCAGGCTACACAAAGTGGGACCATAAAAGAAATTAGGAAATTATGCAAGAGTTGGATGTAGAACCCATTCTTCACCATATACAAAACTACCAGAACAACTAGAAAGCCCATCTTCGACGAATGCCGTCTCATAGAATTCCAAAACCCATACTTCGCTACTGCCCCCAAGGCAAAAGATCGCTGGGACGTCCAAAAAAGCGCTGGATGGAAAATTCCTCTTTGAGACCGTAACAGGCCACACGGCCTAATACATGCATGGATGATGATGATGATGATGGTGATATATCTTATAAGTTGTACGATAATATTGGCAGCATTTGTAAACTCTAGCAAATATAATTTGCTTATTTGGATTTATTTCAACAACATTTAAGAAATTGGGACTGAAAGTGAATATCAATAAAACTAAATATTTAGTCACACATATAAATAGTCTACATCATATAGCTGAAATGGACAGCTAATGACAAATGAGGGAAATTGTGAGGAAGTAGCTGAATTCAAATACCTAGGAACAATAATCACAAATAGGAATGAGATGCACAAAGGAATTGAACATAGGCTCAATTCTGGAAATGCGTGCTATTATGCATTGCAGAGACTTTTGATGTCCCAACTCCTTTCAAAAAACGTTAAACTGAAAATATGTAAAACTATTATTCTGCCAGTTATGTTATATGGATGTGAAACATGGAATCTTATTTTAAGGGAGGAAAGGACATGGGTATTTTTTGAGAATAAAGTTCTTAAGAAAATGTTTGGACCAAAGAGAGACGAACAGACAGGGGAATGGAGAAAACTACATAACAGTGAACTACATGGTCTTTATAGGAAGCCAGATGTAACAAGAACAATTAAGTCTTGTAGATTGCGATGGACAGGACATGTGGCACGAATGGGGAATGAAAGACGTGCATGGAAGCTTCTTGTAGGAAAACCAGAGGGAAAACGCCCAGTTGGTAGACCAAGAATGAGGTGGGAGAATAGCATCAATTATGATTTGAGGGAAGTAGATTATACAGGGAATGATTGGAAAAGTAAACTCAGGATAGATGTGTATGGAGAGCTTATGTCCGTGCGGCCATGAACCTACGGGTTCGATAGTGCCAGTGAGTTAGTTAGTTAGAATAGGTTTAACACAACAGATTATGCGAATAACAAGAACATCAAACGAAACCTAAAAACTAAATTAAACGCAATGGCGCAACAGGCCTATAAGATTCTTGGTCTACCAGCTAACTGCTGGCCTCATATCCACATGTGTTAATCACAGAGGTATAGTATACAGACGAAGGGAATGAAAGCACGGGACGAAGGGGGTCATGGGGAATTGCAAGCGATACAATGGCACTACCTGAGGATAAAGGAACAGTCATGACTAGAGACCGGATGTTAGGGAAAATGCCTATAGTTAATTATTATAGATATATTGAAAGTGACTGCAAATAAGTTCATACCCATGACCCTAGATTTGTTTTCCATTAAGTTCATTTTGCCTAAAATGGCTATTTCAGCTTACAATGCATATAAATGCCTATTTGCCATTTTTTCTGGAAATTATAATTATAATTATAATTATATTTCAATGAAATCAATTGAAATGGACAAACTTCATGACACATATCATTGTATAAAAATTTTCAAGTGTTCTTTTTATAAATTCTCTCTTAGAATATTTTAGGGTAAGAGTGGCAAATGACAGTAACCTAACGGGTAGATGGTTTGCCCCTCAATGCACTCCCGTTAGGCGAAATAACAAATACGGGCTATTTTATTTTAACGCAAGGCTGTAAAATTTACGTTGTAGTCCATTTTTGGAGGAGCCTATTTTGAATTTTTAGTGCCTATATTAATGATTTTTAGTGCATTTTTGCCTGCCTATTTTGAAATTTTAAGTGCCTAACATCCTGACTCTAGTCATGACGTATGAAATATCTACTACTTTCATTCACTTCGTCTGTGGAATTTATAGACGATCATCTTGCCAGTGTAGGGGTGACATGTGGTCTGAGTGTCGAGTCCTCGAACAGGTTTTCTCAACATGGAGCCTCTACTTACTGCAGCTACCTAAATGCCTCAAGATGCTGGGTATGCATCGGTCCCATATTGGCCGAAATTCCATTAGAAAATTTCTTCCCCCATGGAGACCCGAACCAGCGCAAGTCCCATAGCTCCGCACCAAGTAATATTGGCTTAACCGCTCGACTATGGCGCGGAACTCAAACGAAACCATCGCGTCCTTAAAGAGGAAAAGTTTGACGAAATAGATGCTGCCTTGGAACTCAGTCTTAGAAAATATCTGTGGCGTTTAGCGCAGCAGACAACAATTTCGAGATCATCAGCACACAAAGCAATAAAATTACTCAAATTAAAGACCTAAGGTAGGCCAGAAGAGATTCACACATTTCAGGAACTTGAAAAAAACATTCGAACACAATTTAGGTCCATTAGTGTAGAAAACTTGTTCGTGTGAATGATAATTTGAAAAGAAGGTGTGATATATGTATGAGGCAAGATGATCAGCACTCTAACACCGTCAATGATAAGAGCGAGTAATGATTACTGTTATTCAATATCTTTTATCCAATTTCAACCGAGCGCTTGCGGCATGCGTGACCGGGAGTTGTCACACCATACCAATAGAGCGGCGGATAACTACGTTCACTCGAACTCACTGTACATATGGACTTTATCAGAACAAGGTGAATCATGGGCAATAGATGTCTATCATTAGTCAAATAGGCCCGGAACGTTAATCACAGAGATGTACGATCATCCAACCAGTATAGGGGCTGGCATGTCGGGTTCCCAAACCGTTGTACGGTAGCTGGTTTTTGTCAACTTCGAGCCGCTACTTACTGTAGTTACTCAAATTTCTCGTGATGTCGGGTAGGCACAAGTCCCATATTGAATGCGAATCCATTAGAACATTTATTCCCGTTGCTCTGCAGCAAAACATCATGATTTAAACCGTTTAATTAGGATTCCCAGATACTTGACTTGTGAACATTCTTTCAGAATATGTAAAGTAAAGTGATCCCACTATAGGCCTCAGGAGGCCCTTGGGGTAATAGGAGATTAAGGTTCCCACTTTTTCTGGACAATAGGCCGCCTTTACCCCCAGAACAAGCGTCTGGTACTCATTTCCATTAGAGGCTGAGTCGACCCCAGGGCCATAGTGCCGCCAGAAGGTTTGGGTCAGTTTAAAAATCCTGACCCCACCGGGACTCGAACCCTCGACCTTCCAACTTGTAGCGCAGTGCCTTAACCACTACGCTATGACGTGACCCTTCAGAATATGACAAATTGCAATTATTATAAAAACAATTATGTTATTTATGGCTGGACCAATGTACTACAATTGGGAGCGGTTCAGTAGCGCAAATGGTTAGACACTTCTGGGTCTCGAGTTCCAGTTTTGGTCACTCCACGTGGTGGACGAGCCAGTGCAATTTTTTTCATAGGGGTTACTCTGCCAAAAACTTATTTCTATCACTTCTCCATATTCATGCCATCCATTTTATTTCATTTAAATTTGTCTGCACCCGACATGGTGCGATAGGCCTAAACAGCCGGCTTGGACGTAGGCTATACCGAACATCTTCAATAACATGGGCTTCATCTCATCTGATTCCTCGACCTGATGTTACACTAAATATGAGTTGAGACATTGCTTACTATTCGAAATTAACTAGCACTATATATTATTCAATCCACATTCATTAATATTCTTCATTGGCGCCTATCCTCAGCTACCTGAAGTCAGTTATGATCTCCGATATTTAGTTCCCTAAGATCCATCCGAAATTATCCACAAACTGACATCTAGATATATATATTTTTTTTACATAAGAATTAGTAGTTTTGTAATATAATACAGAATATTTTGTCAAATTGAAGTGAAACTTGGTCTTTGACAGAATTACAAAATAATAGGCTACAATTAGAACATATAAATTTGCTTATCTCAGAAGAGGCCTTCAAAAAACAAGACAGGACAAAATAGAAATTAATTCCTTTGGAGAGAAACGAATATCACCACATATGTTGTTAAGATGTGGCACGAATGGGAAATGAAAGACGTGCATGGAAGCTTCTTGTAGGAAAACCATAGTTGGTAGACCAAAAATGAGGTAGGAGAAAACATTAACTATGATTTGAGGGAAACAGATTATACAGGAGACGATTGGAAAACATTGGCTCAGAATAGGGATGTTTGGAGAGATATGTCCGCGTGGCCATGAATCTATAGGTTCTACCAGAGATTTATTTTGAAAATCTGGTGGCAAAAAACCATGTAAAACTAAGAATTAATGAAGATAACGTCACAGGATGATATATGGACGGAGATTATATATCGTAAATGGAAATGGATTGAACACACTCAGAAGAGAACTAGAATGTGTAGACAGTGTAGGCTACCAAGGAGAGCACTGAAATGGAATACACAGGGACTGCCTAGAAAAAGAGGAAGGCAAAAAAAAAAAAAAAAAACTTGACGCAGCACTGTAACAACAGAAATTTATCAAGAAAAAAGCTGGAATGAAGACAGAAAAGAGAGAAAAGAAATAGAAGAAAGAAAAATAAGGAAAATAAAGAAAAGAAAGAAAATAATAATAATAATAGCTTTATTTTACCTGGCAGGGTTAAGGCCTTAAGGTCTTGTCTACCACTCAACCAGGTAATAGAGAAAAGAGAGAAAAAAAAGGAAAGAAAGAAAATAAGGAAAAGAAAGAAAAGAGAGAAAAGAGAGAAAAGAAAGGAAATAAAAAAGAAAAGAAAGAAAGAAAATAATGAAAAGAAAGAAAAGAGAAAGAAAATAAATAAAGAAAAAAATAAAGATAGAAAGAAAGAAAATGTGTAATTTTTCATGTTGTCCTATTTCAATTAAAAAAGTTTAGGATTCCTGATAATTCCAGAATAAATGGTGACAAATAGGCCTATTAGTACATCTAGACTACATTGTTTGTATATCCCGTACGTCCCTCATTGAGACATGGGTCTTCCCTAGCGGGAGCTATTTTAGTTATGCTTATTTCCCTCTATATATCAGTGAGAGATAATGGTCAGTACATCACCTCAATGAGGCATCTAATATGCAACTAAAGTATAGTCCACAGACGAAGAGAATGAAAGCACGGGACGAAGGGGGGTACGGGGAATTGCAAGCGATACAATGGCATACTACCTGAGAATAAAGGAACACTCGTGACGTCTGAAATACCTACTGCTTTCATTTACTTCGTCTGTGGACAATACTACTGGATAGGATATGTGGGTTAAATTTTGCTCAGAGGCACTAATTTAGGTTTGAGGGGTTTTTATTTGGGAAGACCAAAGGAAAGATGGAAACAGCAGCATTTTGGAGCCGGAACAGGCTAGTAAATAGTCCAAAACCGTGATGAAGAAGAAGAAGAGAAGGTTTTTTTATGAGTCCAAAAACCTTCAGACTCGGGACCCACGGCTTAAAGTCCCTGCCGCAGGAATTCTCCCTTTGATTTTTCCATAGTAAAAATCGCTTGATCCCGGTCGGGTTTGAACACGCAACCTTCGGAACTAGAGGAAGGAACATAACCACCAGACCACGGAGGCAAATTCTAGACTACCTTAAAGATAATAAACTATACTACTAAAAACTTCAAGAATATTTTAGATCTACCAAAGATATTAGATATTCTAAACTGTTCGGTGGTGTATATCATATCCCATGCAGTTGTGGAAAGTTTTATATTGGAGCTACAAAACGTTCAGTTAATACCAGGTTCAAAGAATACATAAGATACTGTCAACATGGTCAATCAGAGATATCTGCTGTAGCTGAACATTTTCATAATGATAGTCTACTAATCACATGGCTATATTTAATGACACTCAGGTTTTATGCAATACCATACATTATTATACTCGATTGGACAGACCCCGCTGTGGCCTCGATGTAGCGTACTGCCTTGTCACGCAGCGGGCCCGGGTTCGATCCCCGGTCGGGGCAGTTTTTCTGGGTGAGGTTTTTATCGGGGTTTTTCCTCACCTGTAAGACAAATGTCAGGAAAACTTTAAGGTCCAAACGGTCCCCGAAATCATATGGCCATCATCCTTATCATTATCATCCTTACCATTATCATTATCATCATCATCCTTCACCGGTGTGGAAAGCAACGGGAAGCTACCACACCTACACAATTCCCTAGTAAAGCTGCAAGCATAGCATGAAAATGCTATGATTGCAGTGAAGGACCTGCCTTCGGGCAGAATTACTATGGATGGATTATACTCGATTGAACAGAGAAGCTATTGAGATACGTAAACATATACAACATTTTAACAGAAAAGAGAAAGGTTTGAGAATTAATAAAACATGGTATCCTGCCTTAGAAAGGTGTCAAATAAAACCTTATTGACAAATATAGTAAGTCATGATCATGACATATACCAAGACAACAGCAAAATTTAATGGGCGAACTACTCTATGTTTAACTCAACCAATTAGAAAGTATTTACTAAAAATCATAGTTACGGTAAAATCACAAGTTAACAACTAATTAACAGTTGTTACGAAAATCAACACAAGCAAAATCTCCTTAAGATGTCACCACAGAAGGTGATGGATGACACGTCGAGAAGACTACACTACAAGACACGGCCAAGAATCTCGAAAAGGTGTTTTAATATACATAACGAAAGCCGTGAAAGTCTTAACTAATCTAATATATAAAAATGAATGAATGTTTGTTCGTTAATAAACTGAAAATGATAACAAATCTGTTCTCAGTTTTTGATCCATCAACAAGAGTTTATAGCCTTTCACTAAATTGAATTAGAACACTATTAGGATTAATAGTTATCCCCTCACTTTATGCGCGGCCATAACGTTCATCCGATTGTGATGAGGTTTTTTGCAAAATGTTTAGAAGATTCCCGGGATGAACATAGGCTATAAGAGAGTTGTGATACTCAACTCGTACACCCTTAAAAATCACCCTTTGTAGTGAAAAACTTGAAAAAATATTTTTTTTTGACGCTTAAATGGCTTACGCTGCCTAAACCACAACAAATGCACAAAATTAGTTTATACAGAATTGAATATCTCAATAAACTCTACAAAAAGGTCAGTGGCAGCATATCTTTATCTTTTATGGATAACTCACAATAACCATTTTTGTCTTTCATTGATGCCAAGAAGCACGGGGTAAGTAGATTGCCGGACAAGCGTGCACTGCCGTACCGTTCATCCGGTTGTGATGAAGTTTTTTGCAAAATGTTCAGGATTTTCCCGGGAAGGTTTACAGGCTACAAGAGAATTTTAATGCTCAAGCCCTTTACGCTTAAAAATCGCCCTTTGTAGTGAAAAGTAAAATAAAAGTGGCTTTTTGTACGCTTAAATTGCTTACGCTGCCTAAACCATAACAAATATACCAAATTAATGTACACAGAATTGAATATCTCAAAAAACTCTACAAAAAAGCCCACGACAGCATATGTTTATCTCTTACGGATAACTCACAATAACCATTTTTGTCTTTCATTGATGCCAAGAAGATGAAGATTAAGTAGATTCCCGGGCAAGCAGAACAGCAGCACGGATAACTCGAAATAACGATTTTTTGTATTTCAGCTCATTAATGCCAAATGCATCGGGATACGTAGATTAGCGGGAAATGCCGGGTAATCAGCATGGAGCATCTAAAAAATTAATGATATAAATTAATAATTATTATTCCTTTTACTTATTCAACTAAACGTAAAAACATAACATTTATTTAGGCGTAGCAGCGTGCGCCGGGTATTAGCAAGTATATCCATCCATAGTGATTCTGCCCGAAGGCAGGTCCTTCACTGCAATCATAGCATTTTCATGTTATGCTTGCAGCTTTACTAGGGAAATGTAGGTGTGGTAGCTTCCCGTTGCTTTCCAATGCTAATGATGATGATGATGATGATAAGGATGATGATGGTGATGATGGCCATATGATTTCGGGGACCGTTTGGGCCTTAAAGTTTTCCTGACATTTGTCTTACAGGTGAGGAAAAACCCCGATAAAAACCTCACCCAGAAAAACTGCCCCGACCGGGAATCGAACCCGGGCCCGCTGCGTGACAAGGCAGCACGCTACCTCGAGACCACAGCGGTGGACAGCAAGTATATAATAAATTATTATGTTGAATGTTGTTGTATTCCATCATCATCATCATCATCATCATCATCATCATCATCATCTTCCAGGGATTAAGCGAGTTGGCTCGTTCCGGTTTCATGAAAGCTAGAATTGTTAAAATTGTTCAGACCATCTTCTGTGAGGGCGACCAACATTTCTCCTTCCGCGCGGTTTATAATTTGGCATTAATTTTGGAAATCTTCCTTCTGGCATTCTATCAATATGTTCTTTCCAGTCGTTCCTATGTTTAATTATTCGGTCTGTAAGTTTGAGAATATTTAGTTTCTTTCTTATATCTTCATTTCTTTTCTTATCCAGCAGAGTATATCCTGCTACATTTCTTAAAAATCGCATCTCAGCTGCCCCCAATCTTTGTTCTTGTCTTTTAGTGATCGTCCAACATTCTGATCCGTACATCAATACAGGAACAGCCATTACTTTATAAAATTTAATTTTTGTTTCTTTTCTTGTGTTTTTAAGGGTTCTTTTAATAGTGCCACACATTAGATTAAATTTATTTATTTTGTCATTAATTAATATATTCAATTTTAACATATGATAAATTGAAACCTAGATATTTAAAACTGCTCTATTCCAATTTACTTAAAATTAATAAGATTTCTGATAGTTCGAAAATATATAGGCCAGCTGTAAGTTATACAGCTATTTATTTTGTTGCATTTTGATGTATTGTTCGGTTAAAACTCCGTTTAGATCCACCAGGTATTTACAGACTCGGAAGAGCGCAATTTTAAAAATGTTGTTATAAATTATTCCGGATTACCGGGGACGGTTTAGGCTTAGTGTGTTAAACCGTCTTTACATTCCTTCAAGTGAGTGTTATAAAAGATGTTTTTACGTGTTGCATTCGTCTTTATCGAAGCGTTTTATTATAATTTACAAGAAACGGAAGCTAATTGAAAACATACTCGAATTTTGAAGAACATTTTGTGTGAACAACAATCCTGAAAACTGTAAAAACATCTGGAGCTTAATTCAAATTGTTGAATGGAGGTCTTGTTAAATTTCAACACCTCTGGCCTGACTTTATAATACTTAACAAAACAGCCTCGTGTAATTCATTGGCTAATGCTTTGTAATGGTAACCCCTACATCAAAGATTTACATGTCTACCCTTTCTCATGAAGATTCACTCAATAAGATAAGCTTCTGCTTGCTGTTGATAGTTAATCCAATGCGTCAATCAGGATTAAATCTGCAATCCGTATCCTGTTGAAGAAACCGGTTATGCAGAAATCTGACACGAGAAGAGCGCGAACTTTCCATGTGGATTTAAGCAAACATTTAATATTTATGTAAGAACCGATATAACATTATTAATAGTTATTTAGAAGCACATGTTTAGTAACGAGACGCTCGCTCGTGTTCTAAGAGCAGAGGGTTAATAAATAACAACTAATACTAATACAATTCATATCAAATTCCGTTGAGGTGAATGGTCATCATAAGATAAAAAATCATCATCATCATCATCATCATAGTACATTCACGAATTTAGGCCATTTGTTAACCTGTTTCGGCCTCAAGAGAAACACCATCCAAAAGTCTTTTGAGTGGACGTCCTGGTCTTCTTCTTCTTACTGCAGGTTGATATCTTAACATTTGTTTGGGTATCCTGTGATCTTCCATTCGATGAACATGTTGCATCCATCTTGACTTATAATCAGAAATCTTGTTTTCTAAAGGTTCCATGTGTAATTCTTCTAAGATGTCTTCATTTTTTTTTGTGATCTAGTAAGTTAGTGTTTATCCTGCAGTCCTCCGAATGTATCTCATTTCAGCAGATCTAAGTCTCTGTATATCCTTCTGTTTCAACGTCCATACTTAAAATTAAAATTTAATAATATTTTACATACATTATTTTACAAAGTTGAGGACGACGGCACCTGCCAACAGGTACATTTTAAATTTTAATTTTTATCGTATAATAAATAATAATTAATAACTAACAAAACTCACTCACACTATTGAACCTATACTTTCACGGATGCGCGGACATAAGCTCTCCATACATCCCTATTCTGAGCTAATATTTTCCAATCATTTCCTATATAATCTACTTCCTCAAATAATGGTTATTGTTATTCTCTGACCGCATTCTTGGTCTACCAACTGGGCGTTCTGCTTCTGGTTTTCCTACGAGAAGCTTCTATGCACGTCAGACGTTAGATCGACCACGACTAGCCATCAGCACCAACCACGCCCAGCCATCCTGGGGCTACCATTAGTATAAATAAAGGCCAAAAGGCCGAGAAGCGAATGATTCAGTATAAATCCCATAAGTGTCACTTATACACTTTATACTAAATTACTAAAGGGGTTATTGGGCTCGGCTTTCGTCCCCATGTAGGCAACTGCTCGCAGAGGCCGACAGAACTACACAGTAGCCGCATTCTGTGTAGATTGATTCCGATTCCACCGCTCATTCACAGTCGAGCCTCCGACCAGGAAACAACACCTAGAAGTACTCTCCACTGAAGATACCCTCTGCAGTTGATGGAGAAATGTCTGGTAGGAACACCAGTAATGGACCACGGCCACATGGTCCAAAATCACTTAACATAAATAACAATAAAATAACAGAAACATTTCTGAAAGAAAAATTTTAAGAACAATGTTTGGACCAAATAGAGGAACTGTTGGAGAATCAAAACAAATAACGAACTAAACAAATTAATAAAAAATTAGAATATAGTAAACCATATAAGATCTCTTAGAATTGGTTGACTTGGACATTTGATAAGAATGGATGATCAGAGATCGGTCAAGAAACTCTACAAACGGAAACTTATAGGAGGCAGAGCTGTTGGAAGGCCGAAGATCAGATGGGAGGATGACACAATGAATGATATAAATAAAATGAAAGTGACAAACTTGAATATGGCAAGAGTCAGAATGGCATCGAGCAGGATTGTTGAGAAGGCCAAAACTTTCACTTTTGAAGTTGTCGCGCCTTAGAATGATGATGAATAAGAACTATAGGCCTAACAATAATAGTGTAACCATTTACACTGAAAAGAATATCAACGGGAATACATTAGAGTTTTACTGTGAACGCAAAATATTAATTTTAACATAGGCCTAATAGTGAACTCATAATTATGTTATAATCAAATTAGCAGCTTACCTAAAATATTCTCCCCTCCAAAAAAAGTCGATTTATAATTCACAAATCTATTTAGCAAAAAATACAATTCTTGTAGGAAAACAAAATAATACACAATTATTTTATTTTGGCACAAATTTAGGCTATTAGGTTTATTCGAAAATAGAAAACATTAGAATGCTCGGAAACAAATTAAAATCGTCTGAACATACTTTTAACAACACCAGAAAATTTTACAAAATGTATTGTGCAACAGAGATTTACCCCACGGTATGTCAGATATTAGCACAAATCGTCCCACTTCCGATGTAAAAGCAAAAATATCAGAGTTTTACATCAAATTTAAACATGTAGACCTATGTCGTGAATTAAAAAAGCTAATAAAAATAAATCATAGACCTACTAATCTTAAAAATGTTGTCTAGCATTGGCTAATAGCAAAATTACACTATGCACAGAATTCAAAAAGTAGCTTTGGATTCATTTTCTTATAGGCCTATTTGTAAGAACTGAACCTCTATAAGACCTAACATAAATGTTTCTAAAAATTTAAATTTGATAAATCGGATGTTTTTACAATAGTTATCGTAGAACTTAGTGTAGTATAGAAGAATGGACAGGGAAGCGACTATAACTTATTGGCAAAAAGACAAACGACCGAAAAACTGACCTGAAAAAAAAAGACAAAGACGGTCAGATAGACTGATAAGGAGAATGGTGGAAGGCGACAGGAAGAATGACGAAGGAGTAGGCATACAAACATGCAATCAAATAGGCCTATAGCCTACTTTGAATTCTGCAAGTTATATGTAGGCCTATAATGAAAGAATACGGGACTAGCGCTGGTTCGAGTCCCCATGGGGGAAGACATTTTCTCATGGAATTTCGGCCAGTATGGGACCGGTGCCCACTCAGCATCGTGAGGCATTTGGGTAGCTACAATAAATAGCGACTCCAGGTTGAGAAGACCAGTTATAACGGCAGGGGAACCCGATATGCTGACCACATGTCACCCCTACACTGGCTTATGAACGTCTACCTTTGTGATTTACATAGGTGGACGTGAGGCCAGCAGCCGGATGGTAGGCCAAGGGCCTTCTAGGCCCGTCGCGCTTGGAAGAGTCTTTAATGAAAGAAACTTATTAATACCTATTAGAAAAAATATAACATAGGCCTTTTGATGTATTTTTTTTACATTTTAAAGTAGATAAACGACCAGCCTCATGGACTAGTCCGTTTCTGACTACAGTTCATAAGATCTCATGTTCGATTCGCGGTCTGACCATAGGCATTTTTCCTTAAAGAGAATTATTCCTGTGCTTACCCATGGTCTGGAATTTAGGTTTAGGACTCTACTGGTGCTTCATTATCATTTATGACCCATCGTACTTTCTATACCATAGCACGTGTCTATACTCTGAATCTTACACAATATCTATAACTATAGCATAGAACTCACTTCCCAGTCATGTCAAGCACCAGCAGTATTTAAATAAAAATTAACTGATATCTTAAGTTTCACACACTGAAAATATTAACTGAAGAAGGTACAAAGTGCCGAAACAGCTCTTACAAATTAATATTGTACTAGATATGAAAATCATACAAAACTTTAAGTTTTATTTTTATTTAATTAAATATGTACCGAAATCACCTTTTCGGTACGTACAACTACTTAATACTACGCAACTACTACGTCATCGTGTCTTCATTCTTCAGTGATCTTATAGAACAGTGTCAAATTCCTATCTTCGTTGTCCTCTCTCCTACATACCTCCCCCTTCCTTCTTTATGCGCTGCGTGTTACTGCGCATCTTCCCCTTGCTAGTGAAGTCCTCAAATAAGCTGTACACGTGAACATCAGTGTCATCCTGTCATCATCTATTTAGGTTTCGGCGGAGTCAAGTCGAGAGTAGCTCGAAGGTGCTGTTGGGTTTAATCAGTCCCATAAGCCAGGGTGGGGCCACCAGGACCGTGTACCCTAGCCCTTGGCTGGACTGGAGTGAGTGGATATATGTATGAATTATTATTATTAGTGTTATTGACTTTTGTTTGGATGACCAATTAATGTTACTATTTCTTTCTTAACTTATTTTTCAATGGCCAAGAAGACTATCTTTTGTTATATTAGGCCCTATTATTTGTATTTCACTATATCTGACTCATGACTCTCATTAAAGTTAAATTATTTTTAGTTAACTTCTGTTTACTGTTTGCGTAGCTAGTCATGTCACGTATTGATATAAATTCCAAAGCTTTCTCAAGCGAATTTAATCCCCTTTTTCCTTCTAGCTTCCACGATTATAATACTGTTTAGCATACAGTACTATATGTTTAATAATTTACTCAGGAAAGGTGGATTAATATTTGTCTTCTATGGGCCGGGCAAAGGAATGTTGATTTAAGCACTCAATACTTTCAAACTCAAGGTAATTATAAAATGATTGGTACGATCCCACACGAACACGCGAGTGGTTGCAAAAATGTTAGCAGAACGCAGGGTGCAATTAAAGCTAGCAGAGCGTGGTACAAATAAGTAAAGCAACTATATTCAGCAATGAGTGTAAGCTATAAATATTCATCTAGGAAACTGTACTTACTTTAGTTTATTTTGAATTATTTTAAATTTTATTTTATTCCAGGTTTTGTTATTGTTAACTAATATTAGATCATATCACCATTGACTTTTGTTTAGTCTATATTTTTATAAAATTTTAGAGTTGTAATATGTATGTAATTTTTGTATATTTTTACTACAGGGTTCTTCATTTATAACATAACGGTCACATGGCATTTTGCCTGTGCGCGGTTGGGTGTGCCACAGCCGACTTTGCTCCTACAAAAATCCCGCGTGTAAAGCATGTATAAAATTCGAGATACTTTGATAGTCCATTATATATAGAAGAGTAGAGTCGCCAAGGTAATATTTATATTTGAATTCTTTTCTTTAACTTTGTTTGTTATTTAAATACATTGTTTACTACTCCTGTTATTTTTGTGAAGTTATTTAACTTATTGCTAATATAATTTATTATTATTATTTTTTATATTATTATGATTATTAGTATGTTATTATTATAATAATCATCATCATCTGTTTCACTCTTGAAGAAATGATCATTTCATGAGGATGACAGAGAAACGTACCCTTTTAACAGAGGAAAAGTTAGACGAAACAGGCGCAAGTTTTGTACGTACACCAACAAAATCCAAATCAGGGTTAGCACAACAGATGGGGATTTCAGAGATTTCTGCACATAGAGCAACTAAATTATTGAAACTAAAACCTTATAAGTGTACACGTGTCCATTGTTTAAAACAAGGTGACCCAGTATCTATAAAGTAAGATTTTTATACATGCTTTACTCGCGGAGTTTATGTAGGAGCAAAGCCGATTGTGGCACACCAACCGCGTATAGGCAAAACGCCGTGTGCCCGTTAGGTTATAAATGAAGATCCCTGTATTCGCTGGTTGAATCTAAGAGAAGGTTTTATGACCTAAACACTGTCAGCTAAAATAAATAAATAAATAAATAAATAAATAAATAAATAAATAAATAAATACATACATACATAAATACATAAATAAATAATAATAATAATAATAATAATAATAATAATAATAATAATAATAATAATAATGGTAACGATGATAAAAATAATGACGATAATAATAATAATAATAATAATAATAATAATAATAATAATAATAATAATAATTATGATAATAATAATAATATCTGCCTTCCAGGTGGCCCAACCTGAGAAATGGATTACAATTCCGCCAATACCAGGAAAGAAAGCCGAAATGTCATAAAAAAAGACACCTGGTTGCATTGGATTAAAAAGAAAGATCAATGTACAGCAGATAATTTTTAAAACAATTTTTAGTGATCAAAATCGCGACTAATATAATTTGATTGAAAATAACCGCAGTGTTGCTCTTCTTCAGTAGATCTCGTGCACTTGTCATTGTTGATACACGCACACAGAGATCGATTTCACACTGTCGCTTTCGCTGGAGATGCGTGTCAAAAGAAAACCAGCTTACACTCCTCCATTATATTACAACATGATAACAATGTCTGGAAATTAAAACTAGTTCCTGGTTATAATACGGTCCACTTCATTTCAAGAATAGCGTTCTTATTTAGTAGAAAGACTTGATATGACCGTGAAGTTCTAGCGGCAAAACGTACAAAGCCAGGGCCCTCCTGGAGTGTCAACGATTAACCTGCCATATGGCGATGAATACCTTTCTCATTATATGCAAGAGATGTATTTACTTTACCAAAAAGTTTCAATACATCTGACGATATTTGATTACTTCGGATCTCATTCTGTCAACTAACTCCTGTTTTTTTATTCAAGTTTAAAGTCAAAACATAACATAATATCGGACCTATATTTAGTTAAAGTAATACACAAGTCAACAACGTATCTTACCGCACGAGAAATTAATTAATTGTTGCTTAACATTACGATTGAAACTTATGTGCTTGATCCTATATTTTTGTGAACAACACCTTCCATTACGGCGACCCGGGTTCGATTCCCAGCGGGGTAAGGGATTTTTAAAATCTCAACCTTGGGACTAAGTGTGTGTCGTGTCATAGTTGTACACATTGGGTTTAATTCCTCTAAGAATTAACAACAATAACAAAAATAATTACATAATAATAAAATAATAATAATAATAATAATAACGATTATAGGCCTAATAATAATGATAATTTTATGTATTTATGAATATAGGGTTTCAATGTTTAAACATCTTTCTGTGCATAAAGTTTTATTTTCCTTCTTCACTCGTCTCTATTCATCCACTCCATGTCCTCCCGTCCTCTAGCTCTCAATCTAGTTATTTCTTATATCTACGAGTTTCGAGGTCTTCCTTTCTTTCTACTTCTAGGTGGACACCATTCCAATATTTTTCTGGGTAGGCCTAACCTTTCTTCTTGCATTCGTCATACATGTCCATACCAATTTAATTCTTTATAGGCCATCTTATATAATCTAGTATTGAATATTTAATATTCATTTTTTCTCGTAAGGCTTTATTTGTTATTTTTTCCAATTTTGATCATCTTTCTACTCTCCTCACAATAATAATAATAATAATAATAATAATAATAATAATAACACTGGGGAACAAAAAAATATTTTTTTCTTGGTGCCTGAAATTTTTCACTTGATTCTGGGTATTTCGGCACTGCTGATTCCAAAATTGTCATCCATTTTGTTGCAGCAGCTCTAGTTTGCAAGATATTGATGATACTGCTCTTATGTACCACCATTGTAAATCGATTGTTTGCATAATACTAATTGATTTAATCCAAGTTATATTCATGTTGTTGTTGCCGTTTGCATATGTAATTTTACTAATTTGACAATTGTTTATCCTTTTTCTAGACTGACATGGCTTCAACACGAAGAAAATGTGTGAATAATCCTGATGTGTTTTGTTTCATCTGTGGGGAGTACACATTCACTCAACAAAGAAAACCTATAACTGACTTTGTAAGAAGAGCTTATTTGGCCTATTTCAAAGTACAACTGGGAGATCAAGATAAGCCTTGGGCACCTCACATTGTATGTAAAACGTGCACAGAGCATCTACGACAATGGACAAATGGGAAACGGAAATGCTTGAAATTTGGGGAACCAATGATCTGGCGAGAACAAATTAACCATAGTGATGACTGCTATTTTTGTTCAGTCAATGTAAAGGGCATCAATAGCAAAAACCGGAATAGATGGGTATATCCCAATCTACGCTCCGCAAGACGCCCTGTTCCACATTCAGAGGAGATACCTGTTCCAATTTTTACCAGTCTTCCAGAGTCACCAGAAGAAGAGGATGATTCAACTGAAAGCTATTCTGAGGGAAATGACAGCGATTTCCCAGGACCTTCATCAGTTTCATCCGGTTTTAGTCAAGCGGAACTGAACGACCTCATAAGGGATCTAAGTCTTCCAAAGAAGTCATCTGAGTTGTTAGCTTCCAGGCTGGCAGAGAAACAATGTCTGTTACCGGGAACAAAGGTCACAGTCTATCGCAAAAGAGAAACAGACTTCCTGCCATTCTTCACAGTTAGAAAATCAATTTGTTTTTTGTATGAATGTTGAAGGACTGTTAATGAAGCTGGGTGTAAGAAAATACACACCAAGTGAATGGCGGTTATTTATAGATAGCTCCAAACGCAGCCTAAAATGTGTTCTTTTGCATAATGGGAACATATACAGGTCAATCCCAATTGGTCACTCAGTTTCTATGCGTGAAAATCAACATACAATAGCTACAGTGCTAGAGAAGATCTCTTACCGTGATCACCAATGGGTAATGTGTGTCGATCTCAAGATGGTGAATTTTCTTCTAGGACAACAAGGTGGGTACACCAAATACCCATGCTTTATATGTTTATGGGACTCTAGAGCCAAAGATCAACATTGGGTGAGAAGGCATTGGCCTCTTAGAGAAAGCATGACCGTTGGAGAAAAAAACATCGTTGCAGAACCTTTGGTTGACAGAAACAACATCATCTTGCCACCACTGCATATTAAACTTGGTTTAATGAAACAGTTCATCAAGGCGTTGAATAGAGATGGAACATGTTTTGGCTACATATGTACAAAATTTCCTGCACTGAGTAAGGAAAAAATAAAAGCAGGTATATTGGATGGACCACAAATCCGCCAACTTATTAATGACCATCAATTTCAAGACTCAATGAATGATACTGAAGCAGCCGCATGGTCTTCGTTCTGTATGGTAGTGAAGAATTTCCTTGGAAACTATAAGTCTCCTAATAGTGATGAACTAGTGGAGAATATGCTCACTGCTTTTTGTGCACTAGGTTGTAACATGAGCATCAAATTACACTACCTACACAGTCATTTGGATCGATTTCCAGACAATCTTGGAGATGTAAGTGAGGAACAGGGTGAGCGTTTTCACCAGGAATTAAGTACAATGGAAGAAAGGTATCGTGGACGGTGGGATATACATATGATGGCGGACTACTGTTGGAGCATCCACCGAGAATGTCCAAGATCATTGCATCGGAGGAAATCACAGAAACGGGGATTCTGCGACCTGATGGAGGAAAATTAATGATTCTAACGAGACTAATGTGTAAATAAATTATGGTAGTTATATAGATACAGTTGTTTCATGAAAAAGAAAAGTATTTGTTCTTTTGTATTTAATTGTATGCGAGTAATATAGTTGTATATGTGGACCAGTATTTTTGAACTGGTATATAATTTGAATAAACTCTATCTCAAAAACTAGAGCTGATAGGACGAAACTGAAATCATCTTTGGAATCAGTGACCCAAATATACCCATAAATAGGTGAAAACATTAAGGCACCAAAATCACTGTTCCCCAGTGTAATAATAATAATAATAATAATAATAATAATAATAATAATAATAATAATAATAATAATAATAATAATAATAATAATAATAATAACAATAATAATAACAATAATAATAATAATAATAATAGTAGATAGATCATCGGTTGATTAATGTCTTTGACATCGTCCGATTCCTAATAGCCAATTTTGTCGGTCCATCCAATCTCCTGGTTGTAGATGTTTCTCCTTCATATATAAACATATTCCCTGACTCCAGGAGGTTTTAGGTCTTCCCTCAGGTTTCCATTCCAAAACAGATTTTGGTAGTCGATCCTCTTCCATTCGCTGGACATGTCCGTACCATCTTAATTACTGAGTTTTAATATAGGCCCTAATCTAAAATAGTGTCTTCAATCTTCATTTTCTCCCTTATAACTGATGATGATGATAATAATAATAATAATAATAATAATAATAATAATAATAATAATAATAATAATAATAATACCCGCGACTTCGTGCAGAGCTTGGTTCTTTGGTGTAACCATATGTCTATTAATATTGTGTATTTGTAGCCTAATCTATTCTTAAACAAAGCTAATAAAATATGGATGATATTATGATACACCAAATGGTATTCCAAAACTATTTCAGCCTTCATCTTACAGGTGAGGAAAACTAAGAAAAAGCCTCACTAGAAACTGTCCCAACTAGGGATCACACTCGGGCTCCCTGTGGCTTAAACAAAGACGTCAAAACCAAGACATCAGGGGTGGAATTTTCAGTATTGTCTTGTTTTTGGAGGAATAACATATGCCTTAGGTGTAAATGAAATGTATGCATTTTATTGTGAGCAGAACATATTTACAGTAGGTTATATACTATGTTTTTTTTCAGCTGCTTAGAATATATAGGACGGATTCTAGTATCATATATATTTTAAGATAGCTTAAAGACAAATTAAACCATTCTGCAATAAAATTACAAAGAACAATAAGCTTTTATTTTTATTTAGGTAATAAACAAATTAAATCTCAGTCACTGTAGTTTACTGAGTCCAAATAGTCATATTAAATTCTGTTTTTATATCTTCGTTTTTCTTTTTATCGGTCCTTTGGTATCCTGCTATTGCTCTCAACATCTTCATTTCTGCAGCCTCTATTTGTTTACTATCTGCCTTTGTCAATGTCTAGGTTTCAGATCCATAGATAAGAGATGGAACTGCCAATACTTTGTAAAATTTTAAAATAGTTTTTTTTTCTAGTTTTATTCAATAAAATACGTTAAATAGGATGAATTATCAGATGAATATTTTGAGAGAATGCTTAATTTCGGTTATAAAAAATTATAATAGCAATGTATTAATGATTTCCTGGAAATTAAGAAAAAATGGAATTATATGGCAAATAATTATTTACCCTAAATAAAATAAATTAAAAAAAATAACGTAGCTAATAATTATTGTTGCAGAATGTTACTAGGGATCAATACTTTCTGATCAGATGAAAGTACAAAAATAACGAATAAAGAATTAGAAGCGGATTAAAAAACTATAAAAGTAATATAGAATAAACATTGTGGATGCAACAAAGATAGTATAGAATGAGATAAAAACAGAATTGTCAATTTACATGAATGATAGTTGAGTCTAATAACTGCCAGCCACGCTGTTTTAGTCGTCAGCGATGTAGTTTTGAATTTCTCTGGTGTAGAGGATTGCCATCTTTGAGATGAGGACACTTTCAATTCGTAGCTAACCTAAAGACCTAGTCTGACTTAAGGTAACTTTTGTAACATGACCGAATAGTCTGAATGTTAATAATTGGACAATATCCTACGTTCGAAAAATCTCTTGACTTAACGATGTAGTATTTGTTTTGAATGGGATCAGTAGCTGTCACAATAGAAGGGAAAACATAGTAGCATGAGACGTATAGAAAGAAGCAGTCTAATAGAAGTTAATCTAACTTATATAGTTTGTAACCTGTAGTCCTTTGCAATATGCATATGAAGTAACTTGCGCTACAAATCCCAATGTTTTTCTCACCATTGAACATTTCGCTGGCTCTATTTTCAATAATATTTTAAACTTTAGATGTAACAAGATTACAAAGAGCAGCATTCAACTACAAGCCAAGAGGTTCAAGGAATGTAGGAAGGCCAGTGAAAAGATGGACAGAACAACTGTGAGGCGGAACAGGTAATTTTTGCCTAGCCCGTTAAGTGAAGAAGAAGAAGAAGAAGACGAAGGAGAAGAAGAAGAAGAAGAAGACGAAGGAGAAGAAGAAGACTTTAGGACTATATCTTACAATAACAACCATCTTGTCGAATTATTTCTTTTGGTAACTGTTGCAAATCCTCTTAGCAATCTATCCTATTATTAGTGATGCGTTAATAATTCTCTCTCTTGTGTTGATGTAGACAAGGAATGATTGTAAAGCATTATCTCAGGATAGGGATGTATGGAGAGCTTATGTCCGCGCGGCCATGAACCTACGGGTTCGATAGTGCCAGTGAGTAAGTGAGTGTTGATGTAGAATCTATCCAACTTTCAAATACGTCCATATTAGATAACCAAGTTCTGACTAATGTTAATGGATTATTTCATGACAGATAAGACGCGAGTGTTGGAGAATAATTTTTTGATAACTTGACCTGTTGCTTTTATTTGTAGAGACCCAGCAACATAATATTGTAGGCTATGTTATATCCTTGCGCTCGGAATGCCAATTTAATATTGACTATTTAACCCATGCCCCCCAAGAGGCTGTCAATGACCAATTAGATTTCAATGAATTTTGATTTACAACTAATCACAGTCGTTTTCACCTCGATTTTATCACTTTCATTTTATCGCTTTCATTTTATCAAGTGGCTCCCAGATTGTATACATCATATAGTGCATGAATGTAACCAGATTCTGCTTGTGAGATGTAATAGAAAAACAATCGTAGCAATTGATTATACCATTAAAAAAAAAAGAAACCACTGTTTGCACTTACTTAAACATATTATTTCTCAGGAATTAATGTTGCAGAAAAATATGATTGACATATTTACATCAAAGGACATCAGAAATTAATTAATAACCTGTAATAATGTGTTTCATTTTTTCTCCACTAGGGTGCATTGTTACAATATTGCGATTCTATTTGGTTGTTTTCAAACATCGCCGTTTAGGGCCTACAATAAATATATAAATATTTGGAAATAACCATATTTAAATAATGATTTGTGAATAAACAGCTTAATTTTATTCGTTAAATAGTCCTAACAAATGCCACTCTTGATTTCCAAATTTTCTAGATAAATTCGAAATCACTTATGATAATAATCGGAGGTATGTTCCAGATAGGGGACTCATTTTTACCTTAGGCAGTGAAAGACACACTTTTCAGGCATTCTTATTCCCGAGATATCATAGTAGGCCTATACATAATTCGTTAATTAAAAACAGACTATTGCAGTAGGCGTATTGCATGTTATAGGCACACAGCAAGAAATAATTATATGAAATATTAGGCTATAGGTCTATCTATATATTTACCATAGAATTAAAAAGTAAATCACACAGGGTAGACTATCATCATCACTCCAGGGATTAGGCAATTGCCCGTTCCGACTTCATATTGCATCAGCCCAACGTCTTCTAGGTCTTCCAACATCACGCCTTCCTCTTGCTTGATAGTTCCTGGCTAACAAATATCTCTCCTTACTCATTCCATCCATGTGATCAATCCATTTCTGTCTGTAATTCGTGACTTTATCCAATAAAGGCTGTACTTTCAATTCTTCTCTTATATCCTCATTTCTTATTCTATCAAGTCTTGTACATCCTTTTACTTGTCTTAGGAACCGCATCTCTGCCGTCTGTATTCTATCCTTCTGTCTTTTCACTGGAGCCCAAGTTTCACATCCATACAATGTTGTGGGAACCGCAATAACATTATACATTTTTATCTTGCTTTCTTTTCTAATTTTATTTTTGAATGTTCTCTTGTATTGTTCCACACACCGTCTGAAATTTATTTATTTTGGAGTCAATATCTCTTTCCACATTGTAGCCAACATCACAGCCCAAATATTTGAAACTATACACCTGTTCTATACTTTGATTTTCTAAAATAATTTTGGTTCTCACTGGATCTCTTCCTCTAAAAGCCATGGTCTTCGTTTTCCTTACAGAAATCTTTAGATCGTATAATTTACATATTTCATTTAATGCATGCATTGATTTCTGTAAGTCGTCTTCATTTTTCTGTATTATGATTACATCGTCAGCAAATAGAAGATTATTTATGCACACTTTATTATCCATTCTTATTCCTGGATTTACTAAAACTTTCCATTTATTAAAAATATCGTCTATATATAGGCCTATATTAAACAAAGTGGGTGATAAACTACATCTTTGTCGTAGACTATCAAAACCTTTTCTTTGTGAAAATAGAGTAAGACAAGGATGTTTACTGTCACATTGTTATTTTTATTGGTCTCAGACGACGTAATGCAATCGAAGATGTAGTGGGATTAAATAGAATGTGAAGGCCAAAGATTTATAATATGCCGATGATGTTTATTTATAGGCACACAGATCCTCTGACACTGAAATCACATTATGAGTCCTGGAGCAGGAGCAAGACAGTTGGACTGTGTCTGAATAAAAAAATACTGAAATATCGAGGGTAAATATTACAAAAGAAATGCGATTGTAGCTCAATATCGCAAAAATTATTGAAGTAGCAGATTTCAATATTTAGGAACGATGATCTAATAAAAAGAGGCTGGCTGGAAGATATTAAGCCCAAAGTAAGACATTCAAAAAGATGTAGGTAGTGGCTCTTCTTACAATTGTCACCCATAAGTAAAGTATTTCAACTACAGGCCTCAGGAGGCCCTTGGGGTAGTGGGAGGTTAAGGCTCCCACTTTCTGGATAATCGGCACTTGATGTCAGCCCTGCGTGACGGTAGCCTTTACACCAGAACAAGCGTATGGTACTCATTTCCGTTAGAGGCTGAGTCGACCCCAGGGCCATAGTGCCGCCAGAAGGATTGGGTCAGTTTAAAAATCCTGACCCCACCGGGACTTGAATCCTCGACATTCCGGCTTGTAGCGCAGTGCCTTAATCACTACGCTACGGCGTGCCCCTTTGTCACCCATAGGCTTATAGAGCTCAAAATAAATCTCAACTAGAACTAAATTAAGTCTGTTCTACAGCAACATGAAAATTAAATTTGCTATATGAAACGTGGAAAGAAACAACTGCATTAGGCCTATATACTGTAGAAATGTTCAGGTATGGAATTTTGAGGATGGCTAAATATCTAGGAACAATGATCACAAATAGGAATGAGATGCACAAAGAAATTAAACATAGGCTCAATTCTGGAAATGCGTGCTATTATGCATTACAGAGACTCTTGACGTCCCAACTCCTTTCAAAAAACGTTAAACTGAAAATATATAAAACTATTATTCTACCAGTTATATTATATGGGTGCGAAACATGAACTCTTACTTTAAGAGAGGAAAGGAGATTACAAGTATTTGAGAATAAAGTACTTAGGAAAATTTTTGGACCAAAGAGAGATGAACAGACAGGTGAATGGAGAAGACTACATAACAATGAACTACATGGTCTTTATAGGAAGCCAGATATAATAAGAACAGTTAAGTCTCGTAGACTGCGATGGGCAGGACATGTTGCACGTATGGGAAATGAAAGACTTGCATGGAAGCTTCTTGTAGGAAAGCCAGAGGGAAAACGTCCAGTTGGTAGACCAAGAATGAGGTGGGAGAATAACATTAACTAATATTTGAGGGAAGTAGATTATACAGGGAATGATTGGAAAGCATTAGCTCAGGATAGGGATGTATGGAGAGCTTATGTCCGTGCGGCCATGAACCTACGGGTTCGATAGTGCCAGTGAGTAAGTAAGCAAGTAAGTAATGGAATATATAAACAGGTGATGAGATTTAGGCCTACTTTGAGGTTCTGGAAGCCAAAAACCGTATCAAGCGAAGAATTATGGAAGATTCATCACAAAATGAAATCTGGAAGAAATGGAAACAGATTGGACACACTTTCAGGAGAATAAATAGACGTGTGTAAAAGATAACTGAGTTATGAAATCCACAGGAATTGCCTAGGAGAAGAGGAAGAACAAAAATTACATGGCGAATTACAATACTAACAAATTGAATAAGAAGGGAAAATCTGGAATCAAGTCAAGCATTTAGCGCAAAGAACAAAGTCTGGTGGTGCAATTTCATGAAGGACTTGGGTCTATGCTTTTAAGAAGAGTGACAGGGGTCAGGAACTCCTTCATACTACTGATAGGCCTATTATAAAATTACATCACAGCGGAAACCGTCGAGCTTATGTTACGTTCCACAAGTCTACGACATATAATATATGTATAAACTTAACAAAATTACATAAGAATATGGATTGAAGATATCTACAGAGAAAACGAAAATTATGGCATTTCAAGCGTAGATCCTGTCAGAAGTAAAATTGTACTTGACAATAAAATTTTGGAGCAGGTGAATAATTTTACATATCTAGGATGCAATATCTCATATGAAGAAGAAAAGGATATAAATGCAAAAATATCTAACTTTTTAAGAATTTTAGGTTTAATAAATTCTAACTTCAAGCCGCAGTTAGTCCAAAAACATTAAAGACTAAAAGTGTATAAAACACTGGCTCTTCCAACTCTTTTGTATGGTAGCGAAGTATGGACGTTGAAACAGTATATACAGAGACTTAGATCTGCTGAAATGAGATACCTTCGGAGGACTGCAGGATACACACTACTAGAAAAAAAAAAAAAAAAAAAAATCTTAGAAGAATTACACATGGAACCTTTAGAAAACAAAATTTCTGATTATAAGTCAAGATGGATGCAACATGTTCATCGAATGGAAGATCGCAGGATACCCAAACAAAAGTTAAGATATCAACCTGCAGGAAGAAGACCAGGACGTCCACTCAAAAGACTTTTGGATGGTGTTTCTCTTGAGGCTGAAACAGGTCAACAAATGGCCTAAATTTGTGAATGTACTATGACGGTGATTATATATATATATATAATATTTATAGCTTTGCTTCCTTTCCTAAGAATCTCATATTCGGGATTTTATGCAGTGAAAAAATTCCATCGACCTGGGCCATGTTTCAATGTGCCAGCTCGGGAACCAGAGGTGAGTGTGGTACTACTGGTCAGTGGGGATTACGCCTGCACACTATTTCGACAAATTAATTATAGGATTACCGATACTCTTGTGAAATATACTTTCTAACAACACTCCCTATGGAATTTCACGTGACAAAATTAATATAACCAAATGAGTAGTGTAATATTATTATGTTGATGAAACTTGTCAGAATATTAGTTAACAGTATACGCGGGTCAGAAATGCGGGGACTAGACATCTCTGCGGGAAGTCAGGCCCTTCCTCTCTAAGACTTAATTCAATTTGGTCGCAATGTGGGAGGTTGAATAAATTTACTAGACAGCTCTGAATGCAACTTGTATCTCTGTGGTTCCATTCGCCGAAACAAGAAAATGAAAAACACAAAGACTAACAGGTTATTTTATTAAGTTCAGAGTCTTCATTTTTCTCCAAAGGAGGCCTACTTAGTTCTATTTATAGTATGAGAAAATAATCTGAAACCAAGTTCCGAGTCGCTCCATTATCATTCGCATATCATTCCTACTCTCGGACGATTTTTCATGGCGAATAATAATAATAATAATAATAATAATAATAATAATAATAATAATAATAATAATAATAATAATAATAATAATAATAATAACAATAATAATAATAATAATAATAATAACAATAATATTAATAATAATAATAACAATAATATTAATAATAATAATAAAAATAATATTAATAATAATAATAACAATAATATTAATAATAATAATAACAATAATATTAATAATAATAATAATAATATTAATAATAATAATAATAATAATAATAATATTAATAATAATATTATTATTAATATTAATAATAATATTAATAATATTAATAATAATATTATTATTAATATTAATAATAATATTAATAATAATAATAATAATAATAATAATATAATATTAATAATAATAATAATAATAAAAAAGTTATCCCACAACAGGCCCGGAGGCCCTTGGGGTAGTAGGGGGTTAAGGCTCCCACTTTTTCTAGACAATCGGCACTTTATGTCAGCCGGGTTGTCAGCCCTGCGTGACGGCCACCTTTACCCCCAGAACAAGTGTCTGGTACTCATTTCCGTTAGAGGCTGAGTCAACCCCAGTCCATAGTGCCGCCAGAAGGTTTGGGTCAGTTTAAAAATCCTGACCCCAACGGGACTTGAACCCTCGACCCTCCGGCTTGTAGCCCAGTGCCTTAACCACTACGCTACGGCGTGCCCCTAATAATAATAATATTAATAATAATACTATTAATAATAATAATAATATTAATAATAATAATAATAATAATAATAATAAATTGTATAATGGAAGTGGACAGGTAATGATGAATGAGAGAAATTTTGAAGAAGTAGCTGAATTCAAATAATTCAGTAACAATAATTATTACATACAGGAATGAGATGCAGAGAGAAATTAAACATAGGCTCGATTCTGGAAATGCATGATGGTACGCATTACAGAGACTTCTCTCAAAAAACGTTTAACTGAATATATCCTATATAAAAGTGTTATTCCCATATGTATAGGCCTATTATAATTGCGGTATATGCTCCTGAAGAAGGAAGAGCAGAAGAAACAAACAATATTATGATATTTTACAAAAGATTATTGATAAATACAATAGTATTGATTATATAGAAATAGCAGGAGGTTTGAATGCATAAGTTGGAAAAGACCCAATTAAAAAATAAATTTGGTATTTATGGAGAAGAATGTATAAATGAGAATGAAATATATTAAGAGAATTTGCTACATTTAATCGATTAAAGATAATAAATACATTTTTTAAGAAAATAAATAAATATACATCGACAGCTAGAATATCAAAATCCTTTATAGACTACTGTAGGCCTACACAATATTGTAAATGACAGATTAAAAAATTGCATTAAATATACAACAGTTTGCAGAGGAGCAGAATTAGCCACTACTTGGTAATTTCAGAAATATACATAGCCTATTAGAGAAATGTCCATCGTTGTGGTCTCGAGGTAGCGTGCTGCCTTGTCTCGCAGCGGGCCCGGGTTCGATTCCCGGTCGGGACAGGCTCCTGGGTGAGGTTTTTTCAGGGGGTTTCCTCACCTGTAAGACAAATGTCAGGATGCTTAGGGTCCAACGATCCCCGAAAATCATCCGGCCATCATCATCAACATCCTTATCATTTCATCATTATCCTTCACCGGTGTGGAAAACAACGGAAGCTACCACACCTATAATTCCCTAGTAAAGCTGCAAACTATAGCATGAAAATGCTATGATTGCAGTGAAAGACCTGCCCTTGGGCAGAATTACTATGGGTGGATGGATGGATTAGTGAAATTGAAAAAATAAAAAATGCAAAATCGAAAAAAAAAAAAAAGAGAGAGAGAGAGGAAGGTAGGAAGAGGTATTTAATACACAACTATTAAAACAAAAGAGCATACGAGATCTGTTGAATATAGGATGATACAGAATTTAGCGACGACTAAAACGGAAAATGAATTAGAAAAAAAATATCGAAGTATAAAAGAAATAATATGGAGAACAGCAAAAGAAGTTCTTGATTATAAACAGAAAAAAAATGGACGAAATTAAACATTGAATGTATTATGTTTGCAGATGATACAGGGCCTAGTATTAATTTTTGACAGAGAGGTCAGGCTACAAAAAGCAGTCTTTCAATTAAATAATAGTCTATATTATGTAAGAAATATAATATGATAATTTCAAAATTAAAAACTGATTACATATTAGGCTTATCTCTCAACATATGCATGTAGCGAGAAAAGTTTCACTACACACACAACATGGAAGCCATTGGTTACGGTCCCCATGATAATTCAGTTATTTATTTTCCTTGAATAACTGCAGCTACGTCTTTCATCTTCGTTTGTTCACGATTCCGTTTAAGAGCTTGGCTGAGCTTTGAAAAGAGCAAATCCTCCTGTCCCCTGACATTTTCTTATTTTAAAATATTTCAATTTCATTGCTTCATTCAGTGGAAGAGGAGCACTCCCCAGATGTTCAGTGGTAGAAAGAAAGTCAACACAGTGGGCTTTGATGAGAACCTCGCTGTTGTCGAATATGACTGCGAGTCTTTATTTCCTCATGCTGATCTATAGCTCGGGACCCAGCTCCGTGTGTCTGAAAGGAATTTGCTGTCTCAGCTGTTAAAACTATGCGAAGCAGAGAAGTGTACCTCCTCCATTCCCCACACTTCCCCCCGCACACACACAGAGCTTGGTCCCGAGTGTAGAGTGTGGCTGACCATCGAGATCCCTAGAGAGTGACTACTTTTTTCTCGGGGCAGACTTATTTCAAGTAGCTACTGTTTGAATATCTGAATGTGACTATGTGATTTAAGAAAACGTTATTCATAGCAAAAACAATAGCATTTATTCCTGGGAATTATTTCGGACTTCTTCCGCAAATCGAAATAAGCCATGGGCTAAGCATGCTATACGGAGAATATTTATGTAGAAACTTGTTAGAACCTCTTCTGCTTCATAATAATAAATTATTAAATGCGCACAACGGACAAAGAAGATTGTTCTAGTTACTGCAGAGCTTCAATAATGATTCTGATCTTATCCTATAATTAAAAGAAAAACACGCGTACGCAAGCACACGCACCACACACACACACACGCGCACGCACGCACGCGCACGCACACACACACACACACACACACACACACACACACACACACACTCTCTCTCTCTCTCTGGGCTGGGCTCGGCTGTGCAACTTGTGGTGAAATCCATTCACAGCGAGCTTTGTTACTGTGTGGCGTAATTCATATCCTTGTATCCATTCTAGGCTTGTCATGGCATCAGTAATGTAGAATTCTTCTCATATTTTGAATTTCTTCTCGTGGAGTTCATGCACGAAAAGAACACTTGACAAGGATGACTGAGAATAGAATACCAAAAGCAGCATAAAACTATTCACCACGAGGAAGAATAATCTTGGGAAGACCAAGGAAAAGATGGAAAGAGCAGCAATTTGGAGCCGGAACAGGCTAGTAAATAAGCCTAAACCGTGAAGAAGAAGAAGAAGTTCATGCAGGAAGTCCTGGTAAGCTGATGTCAGTGGTAGTAAATCTTCTGCTTTAAAAATATAGGCGGCACTATAGCTAACCAGGATACATTTTTCATCTCGATTCTCTTCAGGTATGCAGAGCTTCTCTAAATTCACAAGCTAGAGTGCTATAATTTGTTTTATCTATAGGCTCTGGAATAGGGATGTATGGAGAGCTTATGTCCGCGCGGCCATGAACCTACGGGTTCGATAGTGCCAGTGAGTAAGTAAGTAAGTATAGGCTTATAGGACAAGATGTGATGTTATCGATTCTGTTGGATCAGCTTTCCGATAACATTGACAATGTAACGGCTGCAGCTATCCTTGTTCTCGTCAACACAAAGCCACAAAATAATTGTCATCTATGTCGGCTCTTGTGATATCCAATGACTTCTCACAGAAAAGATCCAAATAGTTCTTAGACAAAGTGGTCATATTCGGAACTTCATAACGACTATAAGCTTCAAGGAAACTATGGAAAGGTGCGTTCTTCAACACATTCCAGGGAAATTTGTTGACACAAATCTCACATTGAAAGTATCCATCGTAAAATTAGTCATAGATAAAATGAAAAGTTCAATTAATGTTTTTTTTGTTACATTGTTTTTAGAGTTGGTCGACTCCTTGTGTTGTTCATCATCATCATCCGGTATCATGGCAGCTGCCGCCGTCTTCCGGAAACCAAACGCCATTCCTCTCTACCCATCCACTGATCTTCCTCCATTCCTCTGATATTCATAGCTGCTTGTACCCCTTTTATCCAAGTTTTCTTCGGTCTTCCTCTCTTCCTCCTTTCCATTGGGATCCATTCCATAACAATTTTTGGCAATCTTTGCTCTGGCATTCGTTTGACATGACCATACCACTGCAATCTTTTCTTTTCTATGATGTCTATGATGTCCTGTGTTGCTCAAAACATGATTTTTTGTCACTACTCAATTGTTCTTGATAAATAATGACTTTATAATGGATTGAATAGTTGGCATATTAACAATCCACTGTCGAAGTAAACAGTTTTTGCAGATTTTACTTTGGGCGTTTTGCAAACAAAAATCTTGAAGCAGCTTTGAAATAACTACAACCGCACTCCTTTTCTTACTTTTAACATTTGAACTGGGATCTGTTGGATCACAGCAGCAATAACATTTTGAAAAATATTTATTTATCGAAGTATAAAGACTAGATCGTTAAAGGAAAGGACATTCTGTTTTGAGAATGAAATAGGTTAATTTAATTAATTGTTCGGAATAATTTTAATTATGTAATTGAAAGAATTCCACTAAAATCAATGTGAAGTATGATATCCAGAGATTAAACAAAACTCCAATTGAGAAAATACTGGAAAAAAATTTAAAGTGTTACTTTCATTTTGTATCATTATTGAATAGCTTCTGAATCGAATCCTTTCTTACAGTTTTCGCTGTGTGGCATTACAATAAAGACTGTTCAACAAAATATTACTCGGGACCCAGCTCCGTGTGTCTGAAAGGAATTTGCTGACTCAGCTGTTAGTGTATGAGAAGCATAGAAGTGTACCTCCTCCCACTCCCCACACTTCTCCCCGCAAACACACAGAGCTTGGTCTCGAGCTGTACAGCTTACAATGGTCACCACTAGGATCGTTGATTTAAAACAGTGTTGCCTTTACTTAGGGTTGCCCTAGTAAATATTTACAGCATTTGTTGCATTTCATTATTAATTAATTTAGCTGGGCCAATGTAGGCATATTAGAATGAGTTTGTTTATTTAGTAAAGTCAACTTCGTATTTTCTCTGTCTCTGTCTCTCCCTCTCTCTGTCTGTCTCTCTCTCTCTCTCTCTCTCTCTCTCTCTCTCTCTCTCTCTCTCTCTCTCTCTCTCTCCCCATTCCTCTTGAAAAGTACAATTTATTCTCTTTCAGCTATTAATTCCTCTTAGCCAATTTTAGAACCTATCTACTTATACAATGGCGTCAACATTCCAATGTTGGATCTTAGCCTGTATTTTGTTATAAGTTACTAGATCAAGTTAATTTTCGTAAAGATGTAATGAATGGTATGCAGTCAGCATACAGACCACCGATTGAAACATCTAGTAGGCAACTAAAGTAGGCCTTATTACTATGTTGAAGAAGAATAGCAGAGTTGGAAAGGGGACAGGTGACATAGTTGGTCCATATGGAGAAGATATTGAGAATGAAAATGGACAACGTTTAAAAGAAGAATGTAAAGTGAATGAACTAATTATTATGAATTCGATGTTTAAACATCGGGACATCCATAGATATACGTGGGAACAATGCACTAAAGGTCTAAGATCGATAATTGATTATGTAATAGTGAGGAAACTGAGAAGTATTATAGTTCAAGATGTTAGAGTGAATCGAGGACCCGAATGTGGAACGGATCATTATATGCTGTCAACTAGGAGTATGCCCTATAAACATGCAAAAGGTAAATAAAGATCAAAATATAGAAATAGAGAATGAATTAGAGAAATGTAGATATAATCTACATTTACTACAAGATGAGAGTATTAAAAATTTATATGCCCAACGCCTCACCGAAAAATTAAAATTTGATGATGATTGGAACTCTATCGTTACTTATGAACATTTGAAAAAATATATACATGAAGCAGCAAGAGAAGCACTTGGTCTGGAAAATGATAAACACCATAAAAACCATTGGGTGAATAAGGAAATACTTGTTATCATAACAGAAAAGAAAAATGCATATAAAAAATATTTAAGTTCCAAGAAAGATGAAGATTATCATAAGTAATGCCACGAGTGATTTACATTTTATCTAGAGAATTTGGAAGTCAAGAGTGGAATTTGTTAGGACTATTTACCGAATAAAATTAAGCTGTTTACTCACAAATCATTATTTAACTATAGTTATTTTAAAATAGTCCCGCGCCGTAGCCGAGCGGTTAAGGTAGGAAGCCTTGGCGCTGAGCTACGGGACTTGCGCTGGTTCGAGTCTCCATGGGGGAAGAAATTTTCTCATGGTATTTCGGCCAGTATGGGACCGGTGCCCACCCAGCATCGTGAGGCAATTGGGTAGCTACAATAAGTAGCGGCTCCAGGTTGAGGAAACCAGCTATAACGGCTGGGGGACTCGACATGCTGACCACATATCACCCCTACACTGGCTGTTGATCATCTACCTCTGTGATTGACACATGTAGATGTGAGGCCAGCAGCCGGCTGGTAGGCCTGTCGCGCCAGGAGGAGTTATTTTAAAATATGTTATGTGGGTGAATAACCGCACACTACATCTGTCGGTGCACCGAATAGTAATTAGCGTTGTTTCCTCTGTAGTGGACTGAGTGCACCGAATCCATAGGTGCTGGGTGTGATCAAAAGAATGTACCACGTGGCGATACAATAACAACACGTTTGTAGTTTGAAATATAAACAATAATTTATTGAGATGAATACTTAGCTTCAATTGATTGTGCTGAGGTCTCGATGTGTAGACCGTAGTTGATGTTTGTGTGTCCCGCTTTGTGAGCGAGACGTGATGTGATGTGGTCCGACTAAAGACCGACGTGAAAAGTGATGTGGTCACTTGGTGACCATAGCGATTATGATGTGGTCAGCTTGACGACCGAAACCATAGTGTGATGTGGTCAGCTTGACGACCGAAGTGAATGTGGAAGAGTGTGAGCGTCCACGTAGGATCACGTGACTACAGCGTTGTAACATGTAGACAAAGATTGCTGTAGCATACATAGATGCCAGACTTAACACATCAAGGAGTGTAGTCGAAACACTCCGAGAATAAACCAAGGAGGCTAGAATCAACCAAAATGAAATGAAACATATGTATATATTTAATATAAACGGCGGTGTTTGAAAACAAATGAGAAGCGATAGGTACGCTTCATCTGCTTCTTTTGTTTATCACTGCAACCAGATCATACTATTTATTGCCAAAGGAACGCAATATTGTAAGAGTGCTCTCTAGTGGAGAAAAAATGAAACACATCAAACTGTATATTAATTCATTTCTAATGTCGTATGACAATTATATTTTTCTGGATTGTTACCTGGGAAAAAATACATTTAAGAAAGTGCAAACAGTGTTTTTTTTTTTTGGTGGTATAATCAATTGCTACAAATGTTCTTATATTAATTCCCGCATGAGGCATGTGTTGACATTCATGCACTATATATACAATCTGGTAGTCGTATTTCTAACAGGCTCAGTCACTGCAAAATAATGGTCAGACCTGTTCAGAATATTAAAAAGGAGGAGCCTTCATTAATATGGTAATTATAACACTGATAAATATTTCGTGAAACACGACTCTGATTGGTTGTAAAACAGAAATCATTGAAACGTGATTGGCCGTTGAGTCCCATTTGGGGCATGAGTTAAATAGTCACAGTTATAACACGCTTAAAAGAAAGGTTAAAGCAGAAGTCAGGAAACATAAAAAAGAAATGTGAAATAAGGTAGGTGGAGAAATTGAGCATACAGTAGGCTATTCAAAGTCAGCCCAAGCATGGAGGACAATTACAAACATGCGAAATGATAATATGACAAAGAGTTTTAATTTAGTACCAATGAAAACTTTTCAGGAATATTTTAAAATGCTTTTAACAGAAATAATATATAGACTATGCTACACTGGATAATAGAAAGGGTGACTTAATAGAACCTATAACAGAAGAGGAGGTAAGAAACGTGTTGAGAACAGCAAAAAATGGAAAAGCGGCAGGTCCAGGAGGAATAACCAGAACTAATTAAATATGGTGGTTCAGGAATTATAAGAATTTTATCTAGACTTTTTAACCAAGTGATAGAAGGAGATCCTATTCCAGATGAGTGGAAGTTATCGTATATTAGTGCAATATACAAAAATAAAGGGAATAAAAGAGATCCGGCAAACTATAGAGGCATCAGTGTTATGGCAGCAATTAGTAGAATGTTAAGTACAATTATTAAAATTAGATTGGAGGAACTAATACAAAATAAAATATCAGAAGAAACATGTTTCACAGCAGGTAAATCTTGCCTTCATAATATATTTGTGATTAGGCAGATTATAGAAAAGATGTTGACGAAAGGAAAAGAAATGCATATGGCATTTATAGACCTGGGAAAGGCATATGACTCTGTATCCATCAACAAGCTCTGGGTGGCAATGGAGAAGTTTGGAATATCTAAATCTCTTGTACATTTTTATAAAAAAGAATGTATGATTGTAAAGCAAGTATTAAGGTTGAAAATACAGTATCCTCAGAATTTGATATAACAAAAGGACAAGGTTGCGGGATGTCACCAACATTGTTCAAGATATATTTAGAAGATGTATTAATGAAATGGAATAAGTCTTGTAGGGGAATGGGAATCGACATTAATGGCCATTTACTGCAAGATAAAGAAGATATAGAATATATGATCAGAAATTTGGTCGATGCATTTGAGGTAGGTGGACTGAAGATAAATTATATTAAAACAGAATAGATGGTAATCGGAGGAAATTCAGAAGAGCTACAAATAAAAACAATATGATAATTAAATGTGGTGAAGAATTTAAATATCTTGGATCTATAATAGATAAATCTGGTACTTGTGAAAAATATATTACTAACAGAGTAAATTGCACAAGGAAGGCGATTAGATCCCTGAATGGTCTTTTATGGAATAGAAATTTGACCAGAAAAACAAAAAAAAAGAGATTATACAGACAATAATAGAAAGTATACTTACATATGGATCAGAAAGCTGGACAATAAATGAAAGGATGCAGAAAATAATCTTGGCGACAGAAATGAATGGATTACGGAGAAGTATGAGAATATCCAGGCTACAACATATTCGAAATGCATATATCAGACTTGAAATGGATGCACAAGAAACTGTTATTGATAGGATAACAAAGAGAGCTCTACAGTGGTATGGCCATGTACAACGGATGTCGGAAGACCAGTGGCCTAAACAGGTGTTGGATTGGATGGTACCAGGCAGAAGGAAGAGGGGGAGAAGTAGAAGAGCATGGTATGAGGGAATATACGATGCCATGATGAAGAGGGGTATGGAAGATGGTCAATGGGAAGATAAGAATCTCTGGAAAGCAGGAATCAAGGGCAAACTGCTGTAAAGTGGAAAGCCTGTATTAAGTAAGTAAGAAAGTCGGTAGATTTTTAGAGGCCTATTTATTCAGGCTTAATTCTCTTTACGAGCCAGAAAATATTCAGATTCGGGACCCACGGCTTTAAGTCTGTCTCGGAGGATTTGCTCCTTGTATTTTTTTCCATTAAAAAAATCCATCGAACCCGGCTGGGCTTGAATCCGCGACCCTCGGGACCAGAGATAAGGAACGTAACTTCTAGTCCACCGCGGGCCACAATTCGGATATCAAAGATATGAACCGGAGAATTACGTACAATTTTCTAATTGGGAAATAAGAAAAAAAAAATGTAATGCCCCAGTTTGTCCTCTTTGAATATTTCTGGTATTCTCTCGTGGCATTGGCGTAATTATAACCCACTTCTGAGGTTGGGGCGCCTGGAAGACGGGGTTACGTTGCCCCGATTATATGATGGGTGATGATGATGATGATGATAGTGGTGAGCCAGAAGAGTCATAATAAAAAGTGATCCCGCAACAGGCCCGGAGGCTCTTGGGGTAGTAGGAGGTTAAGGCTCCCACTTTTTCTAGACAATCGGCACTTTTATGTCAGCCGGGTTGTCAGCCCTGCGTGACGGCCGCCTTTACCCCCAGAACAAGCGTCTGATACTCATTTCCGTTAGAGGCTGAGTCGACCCCAGGGCCATAGTGCCGCCAGAGGGTTTGGGTCAGTTTAAAAATCCTGACCCCAACGGGACTTGAACCCTCGACCCTCCGGTTTGTAGCTCAGTGCCTTAACCACTACGCTATGGACTAAGCTTAAATGAGGATGAATATGATTGATGATGATTGCGACGGTCATATGATGTTCGGGGACGTTTGGGCCTTAAAGTTTCCTGACATTTTTCTTACAGGTGAGGAAAAATCCCGATAAAAACCTCACCCAGAAAACTCCCGATCAGGGATCGAACCCAGGCTCTCTGCACGACAAGGCAGCACGCTACCTCGAGACCACAGCGGTGGACAAGAAAAAAAATTAAAGCATACAAATCTGGGTGCTACTCATGTTATTGCTGGTACAACAGCAATATGAATGTACGCTACATAGGCTGTATGCGTTTGAACCCTCCCTATCCCACTTTGATATAAAGTGCATGTAGGTCCAGAGTGCGGTAGGATTTGTTCCCTACTCGCAATACAAATAATATTACGCTGTCGTCTTTTAGTGGGACATAATTTCAATATGTGTGGTGAAAAAAAGAGACACTTTAGTTAAGCAGCTGGCTTGTAATATCGGATGAAGCATAAAAGCATTCCAGAGTCACAATTAAATACACATACCCCACTGAGGGAGTCATCCCCTTGTGACATCATCTTCCACCCCATGTGTCCTGCTCACATTGTGAATAGGATCCTCTTGAAGAAAGTTCAATCTAGGAACATTTATTGTTTTCTTCAACACAGCCTGATCCAAGGTTATATTTATTTTATTACATATGTTATGGTGTACATGTCCACCGCTGTGGTCTCGAGGTAGCGTGCTGCCTTGTCACGTAGAGGACCCGGGTTCGATCCCCGGTCGGGACAGTTTTTCTGGGTGAGGTTTTTATCGGGGTTTTTCCTCACCTATCTTGTAGATTGATAAACCCAAATAGATTAATCCCACGCTACTCTTGTAGAAAATACACAAATTATCATAGGCCTAATTAAATATTATTAATTATTATTCAATTTGAAATTAACGTTTGTAAGTGAACTAAATCTATAATTTGGTTTTATAACAATCCTTTTTTTTTTTCACCCTCATTCATAGGCGGCAAAGCAATCAGTTGACTCCCTCAGCCATTTGCCTATTTTTATTGCGAGATGAGATTCAAAATGCTACCCCTCTGTTTTGTTAATTAAATTCCCCAGCCACCGCCATCAACATACTTCAAAGAGTAAGTTGTTATTATGCTCGGTTTGGACATTACCGGTACTTCCCCCACCGTAAAGGGAAAGGAAGCCGACATTCAAGTAAGCAGAGGAAGGTAGACAGCTGTCATATATAAGTTATCGTCAAAATAATATTAAAATATTAAAGGTAATGAACATCTCGCCCTTTTGCTTTCTTATAAGCAGAATTTTATAGCCTAGGTCTATGTGTATTTAATTGAAAACTCCTATTAACCCAAACTCACTTGAACTAATGAATCCTTACGTTCATGGTCGCGCGGACGTAAGGCCCCCATGCACACCTATCCTGAGCTAATGTCTAACTAGGCCTAGCCTATATCCATATATAAAATTTATTTATCAAGCCATTATTTAATTAATTAATGTTATTATTATTATTATTATTATTATTATTATTATTACTATTACTATCAAAAAATACAACATGGCAATATCCTCACAAAAATAAAAAACAATGGCCTTCAAGGGTGCTCATCCAGTTCGGACAAAGATAATATTAGAAAATAAACCAATAGAACAAGTAGTAACATATAACTTCCTAGCTTGCGAAATATCATACACAGCAGAAACGGATATAAATAACAAAATAAATAAGTTTAATAATATAACAGGTACACTAAAAAGAACTTTGAAAAATAAAGCCAGGAAAGACTCTATAATGAAATTATACAAGACAATGACAGTGCCTATTATTACTTATGGATCGAAACATGGACAGTGACAACACAACAATCTGCCAGGATACAAGCTGCTGAAATGAGATTCCTCAGACCAATAGCAGGATATCAAAGAACAGACAAAAAAAATAACAACACAAAAATAAGACAACTGAAAATAGAGGAATTAAACTCAACAATAGAGAAATACAGAACAAACTGGAAAGAACACTTGGCAAGGATGACTGAGAATAGAATACCAAAAGCAGCATACAACTATTCACCACGAGGAAGAAGTAGTTTGGGAAGACCAAGGAAAAGATGGAAAGAGCAGCAATTTGGAGCCGGAACAGGCTAGTAAATAAGCCTAAACCGTGAAGAATGGCTGATTGGCTCAAATTCGAGATTTGGCCTCCCATAACTTCTGCCTCCAATCATTATTATTTTGCCCAGCTAGTCTCCAGTTGCGACACTTAAGTAGGTTAGTAGCATCTTCCTTAATACCATCCTCCCATCGTTTCTTCGGTCTTCCAACTCATCTATTCCCCATAAAACTTGCCGCAAGCACCTTTTTTGGTGCTCGGTCTGTTGAGAAGCCTTTCTACATGGCCAGCCCATTCCAATTTCTTTAATTTAATGAAAATGACAAAGGCCAGTTTTATTTTATTTGTCGTTCAATTCTTTGTTGTATCGTATTCTCCACTGACCATTAATATTTATTGGTCCAAATATTTTCCCGAGTACTTTTTTTTCAAAATTATTTAGGGCTACGTCTGATCTTTTAGTGAGGCTCCATGTCTCAATACTATAAGCCAAAGCTGATCTTATTAAAACTTTATATAGCCTTACTTTTGTAGCTGAGTGTACGTTATTACTCTTCATTATTTTACGACTACTATTACTGTTATTAAGTTAAAGAAATTAGAATGGGCTGGCCATGTATAAAGGCTCTCAACAGACCGAACACCAAAAAAGAGACTGTCAAACTATAACATCCTTCAAAAACAAACTAAAGAATTATTTAATAACAAACTAACTTATACACCTCACTGATAGTATTCTTTTAGCAATATTAATATATTTAATTATTTATCAAAATAATATTAAGAATAACAAAGATGTTTGTTTTGTTTTAAATATTGTATAATCGTAAAATTAGTTTTCTATATCTCATTATTTTCCTGTTTTTTATATACACTAGACAGGGACAATTTAATATGCCTTGCTTGTATACATTTTATTATTAGTTTTAGTCTTAATTTTAACAAATATTAACTGGTTGTATTATAGATAGTAATACGTATATTAGATATTATCTTTTGATCAAATTTTTACTTAGTGTTTAATATTAGAGTTAATTAAGATTGTTATATTCTGATGTAATATATGTTCGTCCTGGTAAATGGAAGAGAAGGCCACATGGCCTTAACTCCACCAGGCTAAATAAATCTAAAATCTAAAAAAAAATCTAAAATCTAACACCAAAAAAGGTGCTTACAGCCAGTTTTATAGGGAATAAACGGGTTCTTGCTAGAGAATCAGTATTTCGTATAAACTATTTTGGTAATCTTTTTACATCTATAATTATTATTTTATTATTATTATTGGTTTGTACAGAGGAAACGATGGGAGGATGGTATTAAGGAAGATGCTGGCAAACCTACTTAAGTGTCGCAACTGGAGGCTTGCTGCGCAAAATAGAAATGATTGGAGGCAGAAGTTAAGGGAGGCCAAAGCTCGAATTTGAGCCAATCAGCCATTGGATGGATGAATTGATTACTGTTATTATTATTATTGTTATTATTATTGCTATCGTTACTATTGCTATTATTATTATTATTATTATTATTATTATTATTATTATTATATTTTTGTTCTTTCCTTGACAACTGCATATTGTACAGCCCATGTCTATTATGTAAGCTAATTAGGCCAATTAATCAAGTTGTAGAACATTCATAATTGTTAGTATCTATATTAAAATATAACCTTGGGGAAGAAGAACAGAAGGCGTTACGGTCTTAACTCCATCAGGTAAAATAAATAAATAGGCCTTCATTTAAATAATTAAAATTATGCATCACACAATGTAATAAACCTACAGTCCAAAATTGGGGAAATGTTTTATCTACAGAATTATATTTTTTATTGAATGAAATAATATTTTACAGCATTAGAGGATGAAAAAGTGCTACAACTCAATGGTATTGATAAGCTGTTGAGTTATGCTGATGATGTAGCTTCATTAGGCAATAGTGAGAAGATAATAAGGACACCAATATGCATATACTATTGAGTAACACTAAGACATTGGTTCTGGAAGCAGGCCTAAACATCAATAAAACTAAATATATGGCCACATATAGAAATACAATATACTGTACATAAACCTAATGGAAATTGACAGTTAATGACATATAAGAGAGATTTTGAATATGTGGTTGATTTCAAACACCTAAGAACTTTAAATAGAAACAGGAATGAGGTGTATAAAGAAATTAAACATAGGCTTAATTCTGAAAATACATCCTATTATGCATTACAGGACCACACAGAAATACAATATATGATAGGCTAATGGAAATGGACAGTTAATGACAAATAAGTAAAATTTAAAAAAAATGATTGATTTAAAATAAATAATGATAATAATAATAATAATATTGATAATAATAATAATAATAATAATAATGATAATAATAATAATAATGATAATAATAAATATAATAATAATAATAATAATAATAATAATAATAACTATGATTTGAGAGAAGTAGCTTATACAGGGAATGATTGGAAAGCAGTAGCTCAGGATAGGGATGTATGGAGAGCTTATGTCCGCGCGGCCATGAACCTACGGGTTCGATAGTGCCAGTGAGTAAGTAAGTAAGTATAATAATAATAATAATAATAATAATAATAATAATAATAATAATAATAATAATAATAATAATGATAATAATAATAATGATAATAATAATAATGATAATGATAATAATAATAATGATAATAATAATAATAATAATAATAATAATAATAATAATAATAATAATAATAACAATAATAATAATAATAATGATACTAATAATAATAATAATAATGATAATAATAATCCATCCATAGTAATTCTGCCCGAAGGCAGGTCCTTCACTGCAATCATAGCATTTTCATGCTATGCTTGCAGCTTTACTAGGGAATTTTAGGTGTGGTAGCTTCCCGTTGCTTTCCGCACCGGTGAAGGATGATGATGGTGATGATAATATTAAGGAGAATGATGATGATGATGATGATGGCCATATGATTTCGGGGACCGTTTGGGCCTTAAAGTTTTCCTGACATTTGTCTTACAGGTGAGGAAAAAACCCGATAAAAACCTCACCCAGAAAACTGCCCCGACCGGGGATCGAACCCGGGCCCGCTGTGTGACAAGGCAGCACGCTACCTCGAGACCACAGCGGTGGACTAATAATAATAATAATAATAATAATAATAATAATAATAATAATAATAATAATAATGATGATGATGATGATAAACAAAAATTAGCTGCACAAAATAAATTAAACATATGCTTAATTAAAACAGGAAGTCTAGTCGTTCCAACTTCTCTAAAAAAACATTAAACTGAAGATATATTAAAAGGTTATTTTCCCAGTTATATTAGGCCTATATGGATGCGAAACAATAGACACACATTTTAAGAGAAGAGAAAATATTACGAGAATTTTAGAATAAAGTTCTTATGAGAATTTTTGGATCAATGATTGATGAATAGACTAGGCCTACTTAATAGTGAGCTGCATGACCTTTATTTAAAACAAGATAGCCTATAATAAGAGGTAAGTTTCTTGGACTGCGATGGAAAGGACATGTTGCGTGAATGGGGAATGTAAGAGGGTCATAAAACTTCTTGTAGGAAAAACCAGTGGGAACGGGTCCAGTAGGTAGTCCAAGAATTAGGTGAGAGAATAACATTAACCATGATTTGAGGAAATTGTCCGCGCTGCTATGAACCTACGGGACCGATAGTACAAGTGAGTTAGTTAGTTAACTTATGTGCTTCATTGAAAACTCCTATCAACCCTAACTAACTAGCTTACACTATCGAACCTGTAAATGCATGGCTGCGCGGACATTAGATCTCCATACATTCTTGCCTAACTACTCATTGCCTCCCTCTTATCGTATCCTCCTTTTGGAAGGTCGATTCCCTAACTACATGTAACTAATTAAAATTATGAGTCATTGAATATGATAGGTCTATAGTCTAAGATGGAGACGTGCTTTATTTACAAAATAATACATTTTATTGAATGAAATATGTTATAGCTTTAAAAATGTACTGTGATTTTGACGCAGTTGTCTCGGATGCAAGGAGTCGGCTAAGTTTTCTAATGCAATAACAATAACTCTGGATTTTTCTACCTGTAAAACGAACATATAGAAATATTAATGCTCAAGTAGCACAGAATTTTCGTTGAACATAATCATAGAGAAACTTCGTGGAACATAATAATGTCCCATATCATAATCGTCTTATTTCTTATGAATATTTGAGAAGCCTAAAATAAGTTTGTCTTAAAAACTCAGGTTCTCTCGAGATGGTCTTGGTGTTCAGTGACTCTCTGGGGGGGGGGGGCTCTATGTCCTTATGTGTTCAAAAACGTACGCATGTCATCCAGAGTTAAAAATCGTTTCCCGACAGGTTTATGTGCCTGTAACGCTCGTAGGCGTCCTAACTGAACCTACATTATACAAGGCAGAGCTTAAGCTGAGAAAGAGAGAGAGAAAGAGAGAGAGAAAGAGAGGAAGAGAGAAAGAGAGAGAAAGAGAGAGGGAGAGAAAGAGAGAGAAAGGAGAAAAAGGAAAAGAAAGAAAGAGAGAGAGGAGAAGAAGAGAAGACAAAGAAAGAGCAAGAGCACAAAGACAAAGAGCAAGAGAAACAAAACCACACAATCCCCCTCTCTCTTCCCTATCCCTCTATCTCCCTCGCTCGCCCTCTCTCCCCTCTTTCCCTTTCTCTCTCTCTCCCTCCGCTCTCTCCCTCCCTCTCTCCCTTTCTCTCATCCCCGCTCTCTCGCTCTCCCTCGCTCTTTCCCTCTCTCTCTCCTCTCTCGCTCACTCGCTCTCCCCCACGCTGCCAAATCGCTATCCCCCTATCTTCCCCGCTCTCTCCCCCTATCTCTCCCCTCTCCTCTCTCCCCTCGCTCTCTTCCCTCTCCTCTCTCTCTTCCTCTCCCCTCCCTCTTCCTCTCCGCACTCTATATCTGCCATCTCCATCACGAAGGAACCAAGATCGAAAGGAGATATCTTGTATATTAAAGGTTACTATGTCCAGAAAATTGGATGACAGTATTAATGCTTTCAAAACTTTTATTGGGATTCCCTTGGCCACGCGTAATTGGTAGTTAATACTGTGGAGAGACCTTAGGTAACTGGATGTGGAAAATAGTATTTGCATTCAGTTCTCTAAGGGTAATGGCCGGTGGAAGGCCTTAGCAAATAGGCATAAAATAAGCCATCGGGTTAGTTAATTATTATGGAATTAATTCGCTAGGCCCTATAGAAACGTAACAAGAAAATATTAGAGATTAAGTTTAGGCCTAATGTTTGCTGTAACTACATATTTCAAGCCTTTCCCAGATATGTTCATTTAACATAAAGTCATGTCGTAATGATACCTTCATTGCGCAGTATATGAACTGATTTTGCCTGAGTGGGTGGGACTCGGAAAAGGATGGAGGAGAGGGGAAGTGGTAATTTACTCTATTTGTAGTTGCGCTTATACCCTTACATTGTTCAAATAGGCCTAATGACAAACCAGGTTACCGTAAGCCATAACAATTTTATAAACATCATAGGACAAATTTCAATAGAAACATTCCACAAAACTAAATTAATTTATAATCAATTGAGTTGGTGTTTACTTGATGAAAATCCATATTTATAATTTAAAATATTAAAAAAAAATTAAAATATGCTAACCACCAATTCCAATTTAATAATTGTTTCGATCCAAATTTTGAAATTTTACATGTTTGTGATAAGGGTAAGAAGTTGACCTTTTGGAGGCAGAGGAAATAAATAAATTGAAAAGTAGTAATAAACTGTTAAATTCTCAACTTGATTTGAATGAATCGCCTTTGTTAAATTAAAAAAATTAAATAAATTATTGTTGTTTTGTTGCTTAGATCAGTTGATATGTACTAGCCTATAACAACACAATTCATAATTTGTTAACATGTCTGAAGAACGTACAGTGTACCGAAACAGCTGTCACTGAATATATCTTAATAAATATGAAAATCAAAGTAATTAATTAATCTTCAAATTTTGTAACACAATTAAGACTCATTTTCCATAGATTGTCTAGGCTAAGTCTAAAAACTAACTTAAAACTATATTAAATTGGACGACAGTAAGCATCAACCGGCTATGCGCCATCATGTATGTTTCGACAAAAATACGTTTAATGTTAAAGTCAATCTTTACTATTAACAGTACTGGATATTAGAGGAACTTGGGGTAATTTTAATCCTGAATTTAATATTTTAAAAAAGTTCTTAGACCTATAGTGTTCATTCAGAATAGCGTAAGTAAAATAAGAATGAAAGGATAATTTAATATTTTTCTGCAATGTCCGACGGGCCTATCAAGCCGGCTACAGGCCTCATATTCACATGTATTAATCACAGAAATGGATGATCATCGGCTCAATATAGGGGTGCCATGTAGTGAGAATATTGGATAGCTGGTGAAGGAAAGAATAGGCGTAACTAACTAACTCACTGGCATTATAATACCCTTAGGTTCTTGGCCATGCGGCCACAAGTCTCCGCATATCCATAACTTATCCCGAGCTAATGTTTTTCCAACCATTCCCTATAGGAATCTATTTCCCTCAAATCATGGTTAATGTTATTCTCCCACCTCATTCTGGATCTCCCTAGTGAGCGTTTTTCCTCTTGTTTTCATACAAGAAGCTTTCATACCCCTCTTTCATTCCCCATTCGTGTCAATGTCCTGCCTAATGCAGTATATGAGATTTAAGTGTTCTTATTACATCTGGTAAGTGCAAAAATATCTAAATTTTAAAGAATTTTAGGGTTAATAAATTCTATCTTCAAGCCACAGTTAGTCCAAAAACATTCAAGACTAAAAGTGTATAAAACACTGGTTCTTCCATCTCTTTTGTATGGTAGCGAAGTATGGACGTTGAAACAGAAGGATATACAAAAACTGAGATCTGCTGAAATGAGATACCTTCGGAGGACTGCAGGATACACACTGCTAGATCACAAAAAAAAAATGAAGACATCTTAGAAGAATTACACATGGAACCTTTAGAAAACAAAATTTTGATTATAAGTCAAGATGGATGCAACATGTTCATCGAATGGAAGAACACAGGATACCCAAACAAATGTTAAGATATCAACCTGCAGGAAGAAGACCAGGACGTCCACTCAAAAGACTTCTGGATGGTGTTTTTCTTGAGGCCTAAATTCATGAATGTACTAGGATAATGATGGTGGTATTACATTTGGTTTCATATGAAGTTCATGTAGCTCACACTTAATCAGTCTTCTCCATTCGCCTGTCCGTTCATCTTTCACTGGTTTAAAATTTTCCCTGTGAATTTTGATCTCAAATAGAAAGAATTATATTCTCTAGTGTTCTGCCTTAGGGTAGTAGGTCTTTCACTGCAATCATAGCATTTTCATGCCATGTTTTGCAGCTTTACTAAGGAATTATAGGTGTGGTAGCTTCCCGTTGCTTTCCACACCGATGAAATTATTTATCAGTGTTAAATGATAATATTAATAAATAGATAATAAAAATCTAATTATTATGTTAATTTAGAAATAAAAAATATCTAATAAAGTAATTATTATGTTTTTATTATTATTTAGTATTGCATATATTGATATTTTTATGCATATTTTAATCATTTTTCATGCATATTTTGAACTTATTATGTTGCATATAATCCGGTCTCTAATGATAATGATGGCACATGATTTTCGGGAACAGTTGGGCCCTAGCTTTCCTGACATTTGTCTTAAAGGTGAGGAAAAAAAATCACTCAGGAGCCTGTCCTGACCGGGAATAGAACCAATGTTCGCTGCGTGACAAGACAGAACGCTACTCGGAGACCACAGCGTTGGACATAGAAAAGTAAGGCCTACTCAAATAAATACACAAGCCTTCGATGTTACTGAGCCTACATTTTCCAGACTCGCCATCTGCTGTCTAGGTATATGGTCAGTTACAGTTCAATTGTGGCTTCTGTAACACCATTTGAGGGGTCTATGTTGTACGGTGCGGAAAGAGGGAAGGGCGAGTTGCAAGTACTGACAGCAACTACACTCAGTTTTGAAAACATAATAGTTACTACACGTTGAATGTTTTTATGTACTTGTTCTGTGTTAGTGAATACTTACGTTTTCTCATATGTTTGGAGTGTTCATTATAGAATAGTGTTGTTTTATAACAATTTATTTTATTACTATTATTCATAAGAAAATGTTTTTTGCATGGCTACTACTTCCCTCTCCCACTCGGCAATATTCCCTCCTGCCACATGCCATAGGATTCACCTAGACGGCTACAGTTACTAGAACTGGCCTATACATCGAATGCGTTTAGTCTACAGCTGAGCGACAATTTGAGCCAAATATTTCTATTATTATATTAGATAAACGTATGTAAATATATCTAAACACAGCAAAAATACCCCAATTTTATAATTGAAAAATATAGCTTTTGTTTTTTTTATTCAGGTGTCAACAAAATTATATAGGTAAGCTTGCATTAATTGATAATTTATGATAATAGATTTAAAGAAAATTGCGAGTTTTGTGTTTTTAACAGCATTAAACTTGAATTTTATTGTTTTAAACATACCTGTGGCCATTGTGGGAATAGACCTATAGGCATTGTTTATAGCATGATAATTAACCCGTAAGTTTGCCTACAGGCCTACGGTAGCTCGTTTCAATACAAATGTCATAGAACCTACTTGATTTCATAGTTTAGGAAGGGACTACAGAACTGTTTTATATTTCATCTTCAAGCTAGTTGCCTTCTGGATTTTCTCAATTTTCTACAAGAAATTATAAACCGCATGGAAGGAGATATTTTGGACGCCCACACAGAAGATGGTCTGAACAATTTTAACAATTCTAGCTTTCATGAAATCGGAACGAGCCAACAGGCTTAATCTCTGGATGATGATGATTCTACAAGATGACTATATCCAATGTATTAATAAGTTAATACCTTAATATAGGCCTAATTTCTTTCGGGATAAGCTTTTAATTCATAATATTCCATTTTCTGGCATCAAAGGATGTGGAATGCTAATGGATAGGTCTGCCTTTACTTCTTTAAGCAAATTAGATATTTAAGTAAGATTACTACTTGACCTATTTAAATGGAATATCCCTGTTACTTTAAGGGAGGTGAGGAGATTATGAGTAGGCCTATTTGAGAATAAAGTTCGTAGGAAAATTTTTGGACCAAAGAGAGATGAACAGACAGGCGAATGGAGGAGCTTCTTAACAGTGAACTACATGGTCTTTACAGGAAGCCAGATATAATAAGAACAGTTATATAAGTCTCGTATAGACTGCGGTGGGCAGGACATGTGGCACGTATGGGGAATGAAAGACTTGCATGGAAGCTTCTTGTAGGAAAACCAGAGGGAAAACGCCCATTTGGTAGATCAGGAATGAGGTGGGATAATAACATTAACTGTGATTTGAGGAAAGATTATAGAGGGAATGATTGGAAAACAGCTCAGGATAGGGATGTACTGAGAGCTTATGTCCGCTCGGCCATGAACCTGCCATGAACCTAGCACCAGTGAGTTAGTTATCCCTGTTGCTTCGGCCAGGATAGTTTAGCGGCTATGTTCCTTGACTCTAGTCCCAAGGGCCGCGAATTCAAACCCGGCCGGAACTGAGAGATTTTTAGGATGGGAAAAATCCAAGAATTAAGACCTCCGGGAAGAACTTCAAGCCGTTGAATCCAAAGTCTGAAAATTTTCGAGTTCGTAAAAGAACTTCAAACCAAATTAGTGCAAATCAAAATTTTATCTGCCCTCCGCATACAACAAATACCTTAGTTGTCTACTAAATGCTTCATTGAAGCGATGAGCTGACTACATGCCACTCGTTAATATCTATAAAGAAATAAATTATCTTAGTCAAGAAACTCATGCTAAGGGAGAACTCTTGTCCAAGAAGGACGTACGTGGTAGCCTATAGGCCTATACAAAAGTCCTATACATTCCTGAATGTAGTTTTGAACTTTGAGTGTCTTATCGTAAGTAATGCCACAAGTGATTTCCAAATTATCTATAAATTCACGACTCACGATGTGAGGAGTGAATTTATCTAGAGAATTTGGAAATCAAGTGTGACATTTGTTAAAACTATTTAACGAATAAAATTAAGGTGTTTACTCCCAAATCATTATTTAAATATAGTTATTTTAAAATACTTATATATTTAATGTAAACGGCGATGTTTGAAAAAAAACGAAAAACGTTTGTTATGCTTCATTTGTTCATCACTGCAACCAGCTCATATTATTTATTGCCAAGGGATCGCAATATTGTAAGAATTCACCCTAGTGGAAAAAAAAAAAAAAAAAAATGAAACACAACAAACTGTTTATAACCAACATTGTAGGCAATTAATTAATTTCTGATGTCCTATGATGTAAATTATATTTTTCTGGAACGTAAAATCCTGGGAAATAATACGTTTAAGAAAGTGCAAAGGGTGGTTTCTTTTTATTATGGTATAATCAATTACTACGAATGTTTTTCTATTTTATATTCCGCAAGCAGTATCTGTTTACATTGGTGCACTGTATATATACAATCTGGTAGCCACATGTATTCTACAATTCTTACATCTGAATATATACAGTCACTGAAAAATAATGCTATGGCCTATTCAGAATGTTAAAAAGGAGGAGTTTGATTTTAAAGTGATAAAATTAAATTGATAAATTCGAGGTGAAAAACGACTGTGATTGGTTGAAATGTGCTTGGTCGGGTCATTGACTCCCATTTGGGGCACGAGTTAAATAGTCTTATAAATTATAAGCTTACGCATAGCTACGTGCAAACCCAAGTTCAGATAACATCATTAAATACGTATAATGTATAGTCCAATAGGACCAAATGTAGAGCTATAATTTATCAGTTGAACGTTATAAACTCTTATATAAAAGATTTGTGGGAAATGCACACCGCACCCGTTTTCCATTAATAAAATGAATGAGATAAATATAGAACTAAGTAATTTATAAGTTGGGTTGGAAAACTAATTATAGAAACTTAGGGACACCTGGTGGTGTAAACGCCCTTCCGTGAAAAATACACGAAATTCATGTATTTTATTATTTTTTAGGTACATTTTTCTTTATCCAGTACCACCAGGTTTATTTTATGACATTTCTAACTTTCTCCCCTGACACTGGTGACATCTGTAATCCATTTCTTAGGTTGGGGCTCCTGGATGGCGGCGGAGTTACGTTACCCAGACTATTTAACTCATGCCCCAAATGGGAGTCAATGACCCATCATATTTCAATGATTTTTTATTTACAACCAATCACAGTCGTGTTTCGCCTAGAATTTACCAACTAAAGTTTATCATAATAAAGAAAGCACCTCCTTTTTAACATTCTGAATAGGTCATAGCATTATTTTGCAGTGACTGACTCTCTAAGAAATACGGCTACCAGATTGTATATATAGGCCCTAGTGCGTGAATGCCAACAAATAGCGCATGCGAGAGATAATATAAAAACATTTGTAACAATTGATTATACTACAAAAAAAAAACACTGTTTGCACTTTCTTAAACGAATTATTTTTCAGGAAATAACGTCGCAGAAAAATATAATTGACATATACACATCATAGGACATCAGAAATTAGTTAATACCTATAGGCCTAACGTTGGTTATAAATTTCTCCACTAGGGTGCATTCTTACAACATTGCGATCCTTTGGCAATAAATAATATGATCTGGTTGCAGTGATGAACAAAAGAAGCAAATGAAGCGTATCAATCGTTTCTCATTTGATTTCAAACATCGCCGTTTACATTAAATATATAATAAATATTTTAAAATAACTATATTTGAATAATGATTTGTGAGTAAACAGCTTAATTTTATTCGTTAAATACTCCTAACAAATGCCACTCTTGATTTCTAAATTCTCTACATAAATTGACTCCTCACTTCGTGAGTCGTGAATTTATCGATAATTTGGAAATCACTCGTGGCATTACTTATGATAATATACGATGGCGATAAATGATAGGCCTAATTGTACACCAGGAGAAGCTTTAACCTAAATTCCAGACCATTGGCAACAACAGGAATAATTCCCTTGACGGAAAATGTTCTATGGTCTGGTAGAGAATCGAACCCGGGACCCCATGAACTGTAGTCAGAAACGCTGACCACTAGCCCATGATAAATACTGGTCGTAGGTACAAAAAATGTTTTTTGTTTTCCAAGCACAACAGACCAAGAAGGCCCTTGGCCTACCAGTCGGCTGCTGGCCTCACGTCCACATGTGTTAATCACAGAGAGAGACGATCATCTAGCCAGAGTAGGTCTGACATGTGGTCAGCATGTCGGGCCATGAATCTACGGTTCGATAGACAAGAGTTCATGTAGGCCTAATGCATAAAAGCATGCATTCGCAGAATTGAGTCAATTTTTAATTTGTTCGTTATTTAATTTATTATTAGCAATTATCTTTCCTAGGTATCTGAATTCAGCCGCTTCTTCAAAAGTTCCTCATTTGTCAACAGCTGTACATTTTCATTACATAATGTAACTGTTTTTGTGTGTGAACTTATATTTAGTTTTATGACGTTTACTTCCAGACCCAATTTCTTAGTGTTACTAAATACAGGTAGCTTATTGGTACTTAGTATTTTCTTGCTCTCGCCCAATAGTAGGCTTAAGATATCTTAAAAAGGACCTAAAAACTGAAAGAAAAGGGCGTAATAAGTGTTGCAGTTGCTAACGAGTAGATAAAGACAACCTCGCTGCCTTCATCCTCTGCTCAAAATAATTTTCATAAAGTGGCAAGTTCTTAGTAAGCTGGTGGTTAAAAACAACGGGATATTTTGAGAGAGTTCAATAGTTTCTCGTAGAACTGAAGTGTTTGGAAAGTAAAACTAGATAGTGTTTTAAAAGAAGTTGGAATTGAGACTGGATTCTATGGATTCTTGAATTATTTAAATGGTATAAATGCATTCAAAAGAAGGTAAAGTTGGAAATAGTCATTAAGACCTAAAAAAAAGGATAAAATGACCAATAAGCAAAAAAAAAAAAGTGGAAAAGGGACAAAAAAAAGGACAAATAAAGCCCACCATTCCCTGACCTATAATGACCCAAAATGTATATAGGCCTACAGGTATATAAATATATATATTATGTTGGGCATTGTCTTCAGACATAAAATTTAAAAAAAGAAAAGACAAAAGGAGTTTCCTCAACTAGCCTACTGATCCCTATTTATCAGCATAAACTATCAGTTTTATGATCTAGAAAATTCTACCTTTGTGACAGGTAGACAGAGGCATTTAATTTTATTCCAGGTAGGAAATAACCTGACAAAATATTTAACAATGGGACACCTTTATTCCATTCTAAATGCAGTTAATTACATTTTTCTACAGAGCGGCTCCTCTTCTTAATGCAGTATTGGTATTTTCATATTCAGCACTATGTCAATCATTTATTATTTATTTAATGCAGGGCACTTGAAAATACAGATCCCCCTGTCAAACATTCCTACCTATTATTTGATGAGATTTTCCAAAAAAAATAGCTGAACTATGAATCAGTTCATATTTTTAAATATTTTCCTAATTTCAACTAATGGCATAGACCTATATAGCTATCCAAAACAACATGAAAATACAAATTGGGAACTAGAAAATTTTCTTTACCTTACCTTGTAGTGTAGCATTCCACAAGTCTAGTCTAATTTATGCCCATACTGTTTATAAACAGCCGATGGAATTTCTGGAAAACGTTAGCTCAGGTTAGGGATGTATGAAGAGATTATCTCGGCGCAGCCGGAGGTTCATGAACCTCCGGGTTCGGCATTGCCATTGAATTAGACTCCAAATAGTCACATTAGGAATTAAATAAATCCGTCACGCAGGAACTGCGTAAACTAGTCCCATTTTGCTGGTTCAGGGAATATAGGCCTATATATTAGAGAAACTCAATTTCTGATGCCAAGTGTCGGATAGTAGGCCTAGATATTATTTAAATTCGTGTTAAATTATACAAAACTACGCAATATGTACGGTAATCTTACGCTTGTGCATGATTTGTTTTCACTCTATCCGACACTTGGCATCAGAAATTGAGTTTCTCTAATATATATATATATATCATCATATATATATATATATATATATATATATATCATCATATATATAAGTATATATATATATATATATATCATCATATATATATTAGAGAAACTCAATTTCTGATGCCAAGTGTCGGATAGAGTGAAAACAAATCATGCACAAGCGTAAGATTACCGTACATATTGCGTAGTTTTGTATAATTTAACACGAATTTAAATAATATCTAGGCCTACTGATTAATTTTTGTATTAACTAACTCATTGTTCAAGGCCGCGCGGACATACGCTCTCCATACATCCCTATCCTGATGTAATGTTTTCCATCCCCTGTATAATCTACTTCCCTCAACTCATTGTTGATGTTATTCTCCTCATCCCCCGCATTCTTAGTCTACCAACTGTTTTTTTCCTTTTGGGATTTTCTAAGCCAGAAAGCTTACAAGCACCTCTTCCATTCCTGCAATATGTCCGAGAACCGATCGCAGTCTACGAGATTTTACTATTCTTATTTATACCTAGATTCCTATAAAGACAATGTAGCTGACTGTTATGTAGTTTTCTCCATTCACCTGTCTGTTCATCTCTTTGATCCAAGGGCGACATGCCTAGAAGGCTCTTGGCCTACAAGCCGGCTGCTGACCTCACATCCATGTGTTGATCACAGAGGTAGACGATCATCTAGCCAGTATAGGGCTGACATGTGGTCAGCATGTCGGGTCCCCCAGCAGTTATAGCTGTCTTCTCAACCTGGAGTCGCTACTTATTGTAGCTACCCAAATGCTTCACGATACTGAGTGGGCACCGGTCCCATATTGGCCGAAATTCCATGAGAAAATTTCGAACCAGAGTACGTATTACTCCACCAAGTAGTCTGCACTTACGGAAAATATGTTAATATGCTGTCTTTCTCTTTCCCTTCCTTACTATGTTGCCACTTCCTGCCCTATGTGTATGTTCTTTGTCTGGCAGGTATCCATCCATAGTAATTCTGCCCGAAGGCAGGTCCTTCACTGTAATCACAGCATTTTCATGCTATGCTTGCAGCTTTACTAGGGAATTGAAGGTGTGTTAGCTTCCCGTTGCTTTCCACACCGGTGAAGGATGATGATGATGATTTCGGGGACCGTTTGGGCCTTAAAGTTTTCCTGACATTTGTCTTACAGGTGAGGAAAAACCCCGATAAAAACCTCACCCAGAAAAACTGCCCCGACCGGGGATCGAACCCGGGCCCGCTGCGTGACAAGGCAGCACGCTACCTCGAGACCACAGCGGTGGACCTGGCAGGTATAGAGCTGACAAATAGTATGGATTTTAATGGTCCGTCTTTCTAGGCGGTCATTGGCAAAATGACTAATTTGACAACCCTGTTACTATTGGGGTTACATGTAGGAATGTGCTGTCCCTTCCCATTACACGTTGCCACTTGTGAAGCTGGTAAAGGAGGGACGACAAATACTGTGATTTTAAATGATCCGACCGCTTGAGCGTTCCGTGCTTAAATGTTAAGATCTTTTACACGTGTTTAGGGATTCTCCGCCCACATTTAAAATTGAACCATTTCAGTACGTGATCGGATGTAGTTTTGTCCTACATCCCTTCCACAGATTCAATAGTTCGGCGACACTAGCTCTAAGTTAACTTCGTTGTATAATACATTTATTGATCAGTGTGCAAACATAGGACTAAATAATAAATTCTTAAATAAAGTACTAGTTGAAAGATACCTAACATTATATAAAAGTCACAAGATTTTAAAATGAAAAGGCTAAATTCGAAAAAAAAAAAAAAAAGTAACCTAATTATAGATGGAAAAAATATGTTTACAACAGAGAAGAGGCTGTAATTTGCTGCTACAAAAAGTAAGTTAGTTGTGTGTGTACATAAGTTTAACAGGTTCTCTCTAATGATTCATTACTGGCAAGATTACAGACCGCACCACGGCATCCCTAACATTTCTGCGGTCCACCGCTATGGCTTTCAAAAGAGGTAGCTAGTTCAGCCATCATCACGACTGCTTTCATTTGTTGTGATGTAGGTATCTGTGCTGCGAAAAGAAAAAGAAGCAACAGAGGGAGAGAAGGCGTGACCCCCCTTCTCCTCCTTTCGCACAACATTCTCACCCCTATTTCTGTTCTCATCTACTCCTGTATATGTGTATAAAATCTGTTAGTTCCCCCACCACATACTTATATAACTCCGCCCACTAGAGCTCATTTCAAAGAGAAACTCCGCCTTTAATAAGTAGTGATGGACCAATGAAAACTGAGAACCTCATATAAACGTAGCCAATAGCAGGGAGCAATTGATTCTAAATCCCCCCTCATTACAGTTGGTGTTATGCAATAGTGTTTATGGATGGATGTGTATCATCTTTTTCCGTGAGTGTAGATCTCAAATAGTTGGAGGGAGGGTGATAGTGGGGAGAAGAACAAGTGGAGGTTGGAGGAGAAAACTTGTGTGTTAGTTAGACTTAATCAAGTTAAGCACAGAATTCTGCAGGGGGTTGTGCACTTTCTACAACGAAACCCCAAAAGAGGGAACCACCTTTACTCTCACCCCTTTCTCTTCATCCCTTCCAAGGTTCATACAGCTTCTAATTAAGATTGCAGATAAAGAGTGGGGCATGCAAAGTGAAAAAAAAAAAAAGGAGAGGGGTGTTATGTGTACTATTTTTTTTATTGTGAAAAGGAGGGATTGTTAACCGCAACTTTGGATACGCCAATCAGAGATGTGTAAATAGGCAGTATTGATGGGTGTGTGTCAACCTGCCCAGTGTCCATCCTTGGGGCACAAGATCTACAAGTTTTCTACTGATTCACAACCAACACTAGCACACGTGACATAAGGTATGTACAGACTTATAGGAAATATAACAAGTTGTGTTTATAATAGTGATTACAGTTACAATAGAAAGTTACGAACAATTAGTCAGTAAAGTGGACTGAAGATTAATTATTTGGATAGGCCTAAAATAAAATATTTTTTTTAATAAGTCGTAATTAGCGCTATAAAACGAAGTTTTAAGATAACGACTTTTTTTTAGAAACGAATTAGTCTGCTGTGCTAGGCGTAAAACGCATGTGAATGAGTGTTTGGAACTTCGTTGTTTCGTACAAGGTTCTATTTACAAATCTAATTGTGGATCACAATCAAAGAAGACTGAAGGACTTCGTCGTGTGCGATACTTATATAAATTGATTCAGAGTCCCGACTTCGAACCGAACGACCCACGGTTCACCGTTAGGGTCAGAGCGACGATAAAATTAATTCGTTTAAGGAGATACTGGACATAATGATACAAAACCCCCTGATGGGATATCCACCTTTTTCCCATTTATTAGACTACAGACAATATCAACCTCCAGCAAGAGGGCCCGGGTCTGGGAATGCATCTTCGTCCCCACCGCCATTCATGTACTCGACATTTCGGCCACATGGGCTCACTACATCGGGGAACATTACAGGTGATAGTAGTAACAGTGGAAGTCCAAGCCCTCCAACCAGTGCTACGTCTTCAAGTACTATAGGTAAATCGTTCACTATAAACGCAATTCTGGGACTTGGTGATGAGAATAAAATGGACTGTGGGGAAGGCAAATGTGTGGCGACGGATCTCAGTACGGGAGCGGCGTCTGCGGGTGCACGTAATGTTACGACGCCAGGAAGACATCCCGGAGTTACCGAGAGGGTTGCGGCCGTTTTACATCCGCTACATGCATCGTATGGAGTCACCACTTGCAGAAAACCTAATTCAGGTTAGTACTAATATAAAGAGCCTTTATTGTGTAGCTCATAGACCTACAGGAAATTTGAAGAAGTAACTTGCATTTAAAGATTGCTGCAGAAGTAGCCTATGTGAGAGGGATACTTGTATATAGGCCTACAGCATATAGGACTATTCTTTTTTATGTACATTTTGTAATGTATATCAATTAATTTTAGTTTTTCTTACATACGGAGTATTATAAAAATAGTGCCCAACAAGAAAATCTTTAAATCAACTAATTTGGTCTAGGTCCCACGTGGTCATGTTTTACAGCTATGTTTATGTCCATTATTCACTTTTCAATTAAATTATTTAGAATGTAGCAAGAAAAAAAAGAGCATAACAAAAATTCATGCATTTTTCATGTAAATTTGGTCATTGAGACCACGTTTTCAGATTTTCAAAATTTTTATTTGTTGTGTTACGCATTTCTTGAATAGTACTTAAAAAAATTTAACATATTAATAGTCACAACACGATCTGAATTTTTAAAAATTAATTCAATGGTAAAATCATAGGCCTATATCGTATTAAAACTTGTTAGGCCTATCTACAGAAAACTCAATTTTAATCAGACAGTTAAATCTTAATGGAGCGGAGATTAAAAACATGAATTCCATTCTCTTAAGGGTAGTCATGAGTGAATTTTGAAGCTGCGAAACTAATAGAGATATTTATTTCAAATTTTTACCACAGATATCTACCTGTATGAATAACATTTATAATACATTTCAAGTGATTTGTTGTATTAGTTCGCAAGTTAACATTATTTTTTCTATTTTTTATTGTAATTAATTATAAAAGTTCCTTGCAGTACAGTTTTCAATATTTTGTCAGGATATTCGTTATATTAATTGTTTCTAAATTTGCATTGGCTTTTTCTCTGCTGTTAATACTTTTGAGAAAAAAAAAGTTTAACTGATTTTTCATGTTGGCAGAAATCGTGATAAATATCACAATATAATAGATCATAACTCATGAGCATTATAAGTATGATTAAAATCCAATGCAATTTTGGCTCTTTGCATTCTTATAGATAAGTGCTGAAAATGTCAGTTGAATAAGGAAAAAACTGCAGGGCAAGGAACTTTTTTTTAAATTGGCATGTGCTTGGGAAATACACTTTGAAAAAAAAAAAAGCTACAAAGTTTTTCATGCTTCTGACTGCTTTAATAACACACAGTTCCAATTTCTGTGTTGAAACAAATATTTGTTTTGGATATTTATACCAAACTGTATGGTAGAGACTCTCATTACCTTTTTGGGTTTTTCCTTTTGTGCCTCTCTCCACTGATACATCTGATGCCAATCTTTGCCACTAGTTCTGGGGGAGTTTAAAAATTGCCTCCAGGGCTTTAATAATGGCAACATAGTGATAAGTTATATATTTTCTTGAACAGGAAACTTAGGAGAATTGTAGGAGAGATAAAACACAAAATGTGTGTTTTGGCCAATTTTCACTCAAAATTCATGCATGGTTATCCTTAAACATTATTAGCTAAACCTTTTCTTCTTCTTCCTCCTGCTCCTCCTCTTCTTCTTCTTCATCATCATAATATTATTATTATCATTATTATCATTATTAAACAAAAATAATAAGATAAAAGTTAAAAATTGAAATGTACATGTTGGCAAGTGCAGTCGTCCTCAACTTTGTTAAAATGGTGTACATAAAAATATACATTTTAACAAAATATACACCATTTTAACATTGTTGAGGACGACACCTACCAACAGGTACATTTTTATTTTTAACTTTTATCTTATGACTTCACCTCAACGCAATTTGATGTGCATTTTATTAGTATTGGAAAATAATAATAATAATAATAATAATTAGGGGTGCAGCGACTAATATTTAAAATAATCCCTAAGCCTCTATTTAATGCATGGGACAGTTAACAAGGTCTGTAATTAATCTACAATGCTCTCCGTAGTAAATAGGGTACCACGGGGCTTTTTCGCACATGGAGGTTTTACGCACACTTTAAGTATTTAGTGTCTTCCTGGAAACCTTTGGAAGGACAAATGACCTTTTCAACCCTTGTCTGTCTGGTATTCAGTCATCTATTTGTTTAAAAAAAAAGGTTCTGTGTTGCTGTAAGAAAAGCTTTTGTCAACCACGGTATGTATTATTTGAGCCATATACCTGCTTGAATAGTTTATACATCCCAGTATTTAAGCTATAATTTTTATATATATTGATGTAAATCAGTAAATAATGTGCCAAATTATAGTAAATGTTTGAAATTATCAAATCAATTAATTTTAGAGATTATAAGTGGTTATGAGTCCACCGCTGTGGTCTCGAGGTAGCGTGCTGCCTTGTCACGCAGCGGGCCCGGGTTCGATCCCCGGTCGGGGCAGTTTTTCTGGGTGAGGTTTTTATCGGGGTTTTTCCTCACCTGTAAGACAAATGTCAGGATAACTTTAAGGCCCAAACGGTCCCCGAAATCATATGGCCATCATCTTCATTATTATCATCATCATCATCATCCTTCACAGGTGTGGAAAGCAACGGGAAGCTACCACACCTACACAATTCCCTAGTAAAGCTGCAAGCATAGCATGAAAATGCTATGATTGCAAGGACCTGCCTTCGGGCAGAATTACTATGGATGGATGGAAGTGGTTATGAAATTGAGGGGCTCAGTGGAATAAGGGCCCATCCCAACCGATGGTTGATTTTTAGTTATTTGCAGATTATGTATCCTATGGCCATCTTCTATTAATCTTTAGAAGCTCATAATTCTAACTTTGCTCAAAAGAGGGTAAATGAGACTTTGTGTCTAAGAAAAATTTCTAACTTATTCATGTGCGCGGTAAATAAAGGCCCATCCCAACTGCTGACACGTGACCGTATATTGTCCGCTACTCTGTAGTCCGCTGCAATACTGACTAGCATTGCCGGCAAATATCAGCAAATGCAGAATGGCTGATGCAGTAGGTTCTTGTGCAAATGGAAATAGTGTAATAAAATATAAGAAAAGAAAAATAAATGTGCAAGGGTGGAATAAAACGAAGCAGAACATTTTATGCAACAGTGGAAAGGAATATATATCGGCCTGAATCAGTTATTTCAAGAGGTGCGGACGAAATTGCTAGTTGTTTATTAAAAGCTGTGCCACTGATTGAAAAAGGTGCTAATAAAAAGAAACTTATAGTGTATATAGTGATTCAGGTTTTGTTCAAAACAAGAATTATACAATAATGGGACTTTGGCTGTACGTGATTGATTGTGGTTGGTTTGAAGAAATTGAACATAAATTTCTTGTACCAGGTCACACTTTCCTTCCCTGTGATGCTGACTTTGGTGTGATTGAAAAAGTTAAAAGAAAAATACAAGTGGTTTATACACCTGAACAGTTGGCTCACCTTATAAGAAATAGTTGAACAAAGAAACCATTTACAGTAATTGAGATAAATGCAGAAGAGTTTAAAGATTTGGATAACTTAAATAAAATGTTCACAAAGAGAAATGTAACGCTGGACACGCATAAGGTAGACATCAGAAAAGCATCCCAGTTTCGTTTTGTGGAAAACAGACATGTAATGTACGTAAAATCCAGTTTCGGTGATTTGGCTTTAGAGGAAGTATTTTTGTATTGTAAGCCTATGTTTTCCCTTTACAGAGATTTAGGCGCTCTCCCCCTAGAGGGAAGAATTTAAACCATACTAATTTAGTTACACTTGTTTTCGTATAGATGTCATTTTGAGTGGTCCGTGGTCAGCGTTCCGCCTCATACTGACATCTAGGAAACCAAGGTAGTACTAGGACGGGAAAATTCGGTAAATTTTACTTAGAGGCCTTTTCATTCAGGCTCAAGGATTTTTTACGAGCCTGAAAATCTTCAGACTTGGGACCCACGGCTTAAAGTCCCTCCCGGAGGACTTGCTCTTTGGATTTTTCCATCCTAAAAAATCCATCGACCCCGGCCGGGTTTGAACCCGCGACCCTCGGGACCAGAGGCAAGGAGCATAACCACTAGTCCACCGCGGCCGACTTAGAGGAAGTAATAAGCTTTAAAAAAAGGGAAATGAAAGTGTCCTGTATTACGAGATGTAACATTGACAACAAAATCTCCTAACGGTAGGATGATAGAAGACATCATGACTCTCATGACATTTGTACCACCTGTACACCAGACATTTTAACAGTAGCCTTAAATCAGATGATGATGATGACGATACAATTGCTGTAAACGTAGAATACGTAGATTACTGCAATATTCAAGTTAAAAAGTGTTATTTAATTTGTTTATTTATGTTGTATTTTTTATATTAGGGCCTATCAATTTTCTTTTTCTTTGATTAGACATATGAAACAACATAGTGATCTATACATTTGCAGGCATAAAGCTTATTTTATGTACAAGACATGTACCAAATATTATCAATGTGTGCTCTATATATTTTCTCAGTGTAGAATTTAATAAAATGCAGTTTTTCTCCAAACTTAGTGCAGTTGGGATGGGCCCTTATTCCACTGACCCACTCAATTATACAGCTTTGTTATAAAGTAGTAAATTGGGGCTATTTCGCACAGAATAACAGGGGCTATTCCTTACACTTCTTAAGATATTATTCTTTCATAAAAATGTGAGTAAACTATCGGAAGTTACTTATTAAAATATTACAGACGGTTCGCACATATAAATCTAAAGGGGCTAACATGAAGTGGATGGATAGACATGCAAATAAAAGAAAACACATTCTTCGCCGTATGAAGATCCGCTTCCATTTCAGCCAACAGTGAATGTGGAGGAAGATGATGTGCCGTGTTCTTTTTTGTTGTGTAAGGTATTTTACAGAAAAATCAAAATATATGGGAGAGTGGATCAGATGTCAGAAATGTTTAAAATGTTTTCATAAGGCGTGTCTTGGTGCCTTTGGCAAGAAACAATTCACGTTCGGTAAATGATTGTAATGTTAAGATGTCGACGGAATAGCCCCCTGTCTGAGAAATAGCCCCGCTTAAGTTCATAATGTTAAGCCACGTCATGTCTCAGATTTATATTTCTTGTTTATTAGTGTTAACACTTATGAGTTTTTAAATAGTGCATATACATTTATTGATATCTCAGTAATAATAAATATATATTATTTTATTTTCCTTGAAAACATTTTCCCGAAGGTTATATAACTTTTAATTTGATTTGTGCGAAATAGCCCCGGGCTACCCTATTATAAAGTCTTCTTCTTCGTCAGTAGATTTCAAATAAAAAAATCCCCATCTCTCTCAAATCTTCAATTACGTCATCTTCCCATCGATCCTTGGGTCTTCCCCTTGGTCTTGTTCCCTGTGGCTTCCAATTTAAAATATCATTCGGCAATCTTCCTTTTGGCATTCTTAGTGTATGTCCAAACCATTGTAATCTTTTGGATTTGATGAAATTAACTATATTTTCTATATTATTCTTGAGGTATAATTCGTTATTCCTTCTTAACCTCCAAGTTCCATTTTCCTTTACTGGACCTAGCACTCTTCTAAATATTTTCCTCTCAAACGTTAATAGTCTTAATTTATCTACTTCTTTTAGTACCCAGGTTTCAGCTCCATAACATATGATTGGTCTTATTATTGCTGTATATAATTTGAATTTAACATTTTTTGATATTAATTTGCTTTTGAATATAAATATTATAAAGTACATAGTTTATTATCAGTGACTCTACAAGTTACTGTAATCAGAATAATCACGATCTTTGAAATATTTACTAATTGATTTAATTAACCCCTTAACGTGCATTTCCAACCAACCTGTGTTAGCTCGGAAGCTAGTATCGTTTAAAACTCCCATAGCTAGAAAATCCCGATTTAAAATGCCTGTACCGATCAGTATAACTGGAATTTTTTTCTCGTTTTCCTTGGTTATCAAAGTTGGAATTTTATTACCAGGGCCCATTTCACAATTAAACTTAAATAAGTGAACTCCTGCATAAAACATAAATTAATTAGTCTACGCACAATTCATACAACTAGTGCAGTGTGTTTAATTATTTTATAACTAGGGCTCGGAAATTGAGGACCTATAAAATGCCTGTGAAACACCTTTAAAAGGTCTTAAATATATATCTTAAAAATACCTAGAAACTGGAAAAAAAAGGACGTAAAACGAAATTAAAGTTAAACAATAATTTTACTTAAATTGAATTTTTAATGAATAGGCACTATATTAAAAAAAAATGTTAATAAATCCAACATTCTAGTGAAGTTATATACCAGGGTGAGGCAATGAAACGGCACGATTTTGAAAAATCACCAATAATATATTTACAAAAAGAGTATAATTATTTGAACATGAATCTTAAGTACATGAGTGGAAATTAATGTTTTACCTTAAAAAACAATCATTTTTTGAATATGGTGCCAGTAAGGTGACGTCCTTGGTTTTGCACACATTGTTGGAGTCTAAGATGAAATCCACCCATGGCGTTCTGTAGCATCTGCAAAGGAATGTTGTTAATTTCCTGCCGGATTCTCTCCTTCAGATCTTCTTTTGTTCTTGGTGCATTTTCCTCGAAGACTTTGCATTTAAGATAGCCCCAAAGAAAGAAGTCTGGGGCGGTCAAATCTGGCGAACGGGGAGGCCAAGGGATATCACCATTCTTGCTGATTAGCCGTCCTGGAAAAGCGAGTCTCAGCAAACCCATTGAGACATTAGCAGTATGGCTTGTTGCACCATCTTGCTGGAAGAGTGTTTCTTCATCTGTATCATACTGATCGATGCCAGGCAGACCAAAAGTTACTAACATGTCAGCATAACGTTCAGAGTTCACCGTTACTGTGTTACCATGTTCATCTTCAAAAAAATAGGGTCCCACGAGTCCACGAGAAGATACTGCACACCAAACTGTTACTTTTTCAGAATGGAGAGGTTTTTCATGAAGATCACGTGGGTTATTTGCGGACCAATACCGGAAGTTCTGCTTGTTAACGTAACCACTAAGGTGAAAGTGGGCTTCATCACTCATCCATAAGTTATGCACTCTTTCTCCATTTGTTCCGATAACATTAAGCATCGCTTGGCAAAAGCGTATGCGATGATTGTAATCGTTAGGTTGTAGGGCTTGCACTATCTGCATTTTGTATGGGTGATAGTGTAGGTCATTCTTCAAAATCCGTCTCACTGATCGATTGCTGAGACCAAGTTGAGCGCTGTGCCGCCTTGCTGATTTTCGCGGACTTCGTGTTAATGCATCGCGCACACGATCAATGTTCTCTGGGGTCCTGATTGTTTTTTCACTACCACCAATTTTCTTCGTCGTGCTTGCAGTGGCTTCAAAGTTTTTCACCCACAGGAGGATAGCTTTCCTCGATGGCACGGGAGCCCGTGGCGGTAAATTAAACTTAAGACGGAAAGCACGTTGGGCACCAACCACACTATCCATGTTTTTATAATACGCTTTTACAGCAAACGCACGTTGCACGCTTGACCAACGCTCCATGGCTACTGAAATTTCCACTTGTCTAGATGCTCAAGGTCGTTTCCCCCACTCCCATAACCCCCCACTGCGCCCGTCAGCCGGAGTCCAAATCGTGCCGTTTCATTGCCTCACCCAGTATTAAAAAATTACCGAAAATGTGTCTTCTTTCATACTTTACAGGCTGTATACTCTATATTCCATTTCATAGTGTTCGGCCCAAGGGCAGGTCTTTCACTGCAATCATAGAATTTCCATGTAGCTTTATTAGGGAATTATAGGTATGGTAGCTACCCGTTGCTTTCCACACCGGGAAGGATGTTCATGATAATGATGATGGCCGGATGATTTTCGGGGACCGTTGGGCCCTAAGCTTCCTGATATTTGTCTTACACATGAGGAAAACGCCGAAAAAAAACCTCGCCCGGGAGCCTGTCCCGACCGGAAATCGAACCCGGGCTCGATGCGTCAGAAGGCAGCACTCTATCTCGAGACCACAGCGGTGGACTTCTATGTGTGTGTGTATATATGATATATTTCCGGGAACCATGGTCAACTCAGCGTCTAATGGAGATGAGTACCAGACGCTTGTTCTGGGGGTAAATGCGGCCGCATGCAGGGCTGATAACCCGGCCGAGATCAAGAGCCGATTGTCCAAGCCTGTAGTGAGATCACTTTACCTTATATATTCAACACATTCCTTAGTAAAGCTGCAAGCATAGCATGAAAATGCTATGATTGCAGTGAAAGACCTGCCCTCGGTAGGGCAGAATTACTATGGATGGATGGATATTCAACATAGTTGGAAAAAGGAACCCTGTGTTCATTAGAAAGATAGTTCTTAGAGAATTTAGAATAAACGATTTTCTTCCGCATAGAATGATTTCAGGGAACCCGAAATGGATATCCTACAGAAAGAAATTGTAATTTAAGTTCTTAGAAAATTTGAAGTCGAAATACAATAGTCCAGGCGGTCAGTAGGCTGTTTACAAATTTTGCCAGGGTTCAATAGTTTCTCGTGGAACAAAAGTGTTTGGTATGTGAAAAGCCTTTAGAAATTAAAAGTAAATAATGTTTTAAAATATGTTGGAATTGAGACTATTGTCTATGTCAACGGAGTTGATAGAAGGGACGTCATTTTACTACCTCCACAACTGTAGGTGTGCATACAATAACTAGGCCAAAACTAGGAATGTGGCTGTTACCAGTTATAAACCAACTCCCCCAAAGCTGTGAAAACCAGAAAATAAAATATTATAATTTATCCTTGTTTTCAGAGGATTTTTGTAAAAAAATATATAGTTTTTAATTTCTGACTAATTTTGTTATACTTTGAATTTATATTAAAGTTTCTATAACTAATATAATACAAAACACACAGTTTTAGTACGATAATTTGCGGGGTGGCAGACCGGCGGGAGGGCCATCTATTGTTAATAGTGTAGTTCAGTACTGACATTGTATTGACAGCACAAAAAACATTTGTCTTTCTCAGTAGACTGTTCTTAGTTCTAGCAGTGTGGTGGATTTTAGAATTGTCTTGAAAATTCAGTTAATACATAATTTATTTAGTAGAATTAAGAGTTTAGTTTGCGTTTAATAGATTGTTTTTATACATTTTTAAAACATATTTAGATAATTATTTTTTTTAGTAATACTTAGTGCATAGTTATTGTGTGATAGATATAAGGTAAACACAGTTAAACGTTTGAGTGTGTGTATGTATATATATATATATATATATATATATATATATATATATATATATATATATATATATATATATAATGTTTAAAAAACATATATTACTATTATAAGTTTTCGAATTGTTCAGTATATAATCCAATATAATTTTATTTTCATAACATAATTTAGAAGACTGATGTATTTGTAACAGAGAGTAGTACCTTCCCCTTTACTAGCTGCCTGTACCTGCTAGTGGAGTGAGTGAAATGAGGATCTCTATCAACTGGTTTGAAATAGAGAATATACTCTGCGGATTCTTGAATTATACAAATGGTATTGTAGTCAAAAGAAGGTAGATTACAAAAAAAAGTTATAAAGACCTTAAAAAAAAAGATGGAAAAGGACCAAAAAGCCAAAAAAGCATGGTAAAAAAGACAGAACCTACCATTTTCTTGTCTAAAATGACCCAAAATATGTAAATATTATATAGGGCCTCGTTTTTAGACAAAATAAAAAACGATGTTTTCCTCAACTTTCAAGCTCTAATTATAACTCCATGGCACTATCGAACCCGTAGGTTCATGGCCCCACGGATATAAGCTCTCCATACATCCATATCCTGAGCTAATGTTTTCCAATCATCCCCTGTATAATCTACTTCCCTCAAATCATTGTTAATGTTATTCTCCCACCTCATTCTTGGTCTACCAACTGGACGTTTTCCTTCTGGTTTTCCTACAAGAAGCTTCCATGCACGCCTTTCATTCCCCATTCCTGCCACATGTCCTGCCCATCGCAGTCTACGAGACTGTTATTATATCTGCTCTTTATAGACTATGTAATTCACTGTTATGTAGTCTTTTCCCTTCACCTGTCTGTTCATCTCTCTTTGGTCCAAAAATGTTCCTAAGAACTTATAACAAACGGTAATGATGCAACTAGATTCAATGTTTACCTTAGTTTCTAAAGTGTCTATAAATTATAACGGAATTATTTAAAAACGTTTCCTTGAATAATGTATTAATATAGTCCATAAAATAATATGTTTAATTAAATAGATTATGGATATTCATCAAGTAAACGCCAATTCAATTAATTGCATAAAATATTAGTTTAAATTTTGGTAGTCGGCTTTATTGGTTTCGAAGTAGGCCTATTGCGTTCTAGATACTCGAGTTAGTTCTCTGTCTAGACTTATAGAATTTTTTTTGGGTGAATAAAACGAAGGTAAGTATAAAAAAAAGTCGACATTGCCGCTTAACTGAGACTTTAACTCATGCCCCAAACGGGAGTCAATGACCAATCATATATTAATGAATTTTGATGTACAACCAATCACAGTCGTTTTTCACCTCGATTTTGTCAGTTTACTTTTATCATATTAAAATCAAGCTCATCCTTTTTAACATTCTGAATAGATCAGAGCATTATTTTGCAGTGACTGACTCTCTAAGATATATGGCTACCAGATTGTATATATAGGCTAGTGCAAGAATGTAAACAGATACTGCTTGCGGGATATAATAGAAATAATATTCATAGTAATTGATTATACCACAATAAAAATAAATCACTTCGCACTTTGTTAAATGTATTATTTCCTAGGAATTTACGTTCTAGAAAAATAAAATTTACATCATAGGATATCAGAAATTAATTAATAACCTATAATGTTGCTTATAATTATAAACAGTTATGTGTTTAATTTTTTTCTCCACCAGGGTGCGTTCTTACAATATTCTGACCCTTTGGCAAGATATATGATCTAGCTGCTATTTTGAACAAATGAAGCATAACAAACGTTTCTTATTTGTTTTCAAACATCGCCGTTTACATTGAATATATAAATATTTTAAAATAACCGTATTTAAATAAATCCACCGCTGTGGTCTCGAGGTAGCGTACCGCCTTGTCACGCGGGTTCGACCCTCGGTCGGGACAGTTTTTCTGGGTGAGATTTTTATCGGGGTTTATCCTCACCTGTAAGACAAATGTCAGGAAAACTTTAAGGCCCAAACGGTCCCCGAAATCATATGGCCATCATTACCATCATCATCCTTCACCGGTGTGGAAAGCAACGGGAAGCTATCGCCTACAATTCCCCAGTAATGCTGCAAATCATAGCATGAAAATGATTGCTGTGAAAACCTGTCCTCGGATAGAATTACTCTGGTTGGATGGATGGATGGATGGATGGATATTTAAATAATGATTTGTAAGTGAACAGCTTAATTTTATTCGTTAAATAGCCTTAATTAACGCCACTCTTGATTTCCAAATTATCTAGATAAATTCACTCCTCACTTCGAGAGTCTTGAAATTAACGATAATTTGGAAATCACTGGTGGCATTACCTATGAAAAAATTGTGGAACCTGCGAATGAGATGCAGAAGGAGATTAAACATAGGCTCAATCCAGAAAATGGATGCTATCGCTCGTTACTTACTATCCTAACTCCTCAAAAAACGTTTAACTGAAAATATGTAAAATTGTTATTCTCCCAGTCATTGTTTTTAAAATACATTACGAAACTCCGTTGAGGTTACTCTGTTAAAGTTTTAATAATTGTAGAACAGTACTTGATATCTCAGTCATCCTCAATAATTTGCAGTGTTGTTTTATAGGAGGCCTTTCGACAACTTGTGTATCATCTTCTGCTTCATTTTGGTACTGGCTGTTGGTAATTTTGTACAGAGGGTTTACATTGCTGGGTATGTTCTCGTTCAGCAGGTGTTTATTTGTGGTTTCCTTGACGATTTCCAATTCTTCGAGAACGAGATTTCATAAATAATTAAGGTAAATCCAGCTTTTCAAAACATAGTAGAAGCAGGACATCAATTCAACACAATAGACAACTTATTATCGATCCTGCATAAAGAAAACGATGTATCGAAAATCAACGTTCTCGAAGAATTAGAAATCATCGAGGAAACCACAAATAAACACCTAATCGACAACTTATTTTCCCAACACAAACTAGAAATTCAATTGAATGATTCCAAAACACTCCTCCTGCAGAGCATAGCTGTGTTGAACGAGAACATACCCAGCAATATAAACCCTCTGTACAAAATAATTACCAACAACAGTCAGTACCAAAATGAAAGCAGATGATACATAAGTTGTCGAAAGGCCTCCTATAAAATAACACTGTAAATTATTATGGACGATTGAGATATCAAGTACTGTTTTACAATTATTAAAACTTTCTCCCAGTCATATCGATGCGAAACATAGCCTCTTACTTTAAGGAAGAAGAATGCATTACAAATATTTGAGAATAACGCTTTTGGGAAAATTTTTGGACCAGAGAGACGAATAGGCAGATGAATGGAGAACACTTCATAACAGTGAACCAAAAAGTAATAAGAACAGTTAAATCTCGCAGATAGCCATAACCATGCGCTGTGCAGGTGGCACGAATGACGAATGAAAGAGGGACATGAAAACTCCGTGGAGGAAAACCAGATGGAAAGCACCCAGTTGGTAGGGCAGGAATCAGGTGGGAGAATAAATTAACCATGATCTGAGAGAATGTTTTATTTTAGGAAGTAATATTTTGAGGTTCTTTTAATTGGAGTCTCTTAACCACAGGATGGAGCTGACATAGACATCCAGGGTTTACAACGTACATCCAACCAATCTGGGCAAGATGCTGATAATAGGATCTAATCGAGACATGTTCAAGAACAAATCAACATTAATATTGAGGTATGATAAACAGACTCAACTTACTTACTCACTGGCACTATCGAACCCATAGGTGCTCGGCCGCGCGGACATAAGCTCTCCATACATCCCTATCCTGAGCTAATGCTTTCCAATCGTTCCCTGTATAATCTACTTCCCTCAAATCATAGTTAATGTTATTCTCCCACCTCATTCTTGGTCTACCAACTGCGCCTTTTCTCTCTGGCTTTCCTACAAGAAGCTTCCATGCAAGTCTTTCATTCCCCATACGTGCAACATGTCCTGCCCATCGCAGTCTATGGGACTTAACTGTTCTTATTATATCTGGCTTCCTATACAGACCATGTAGTTCATTGTTATGTAGTCTTCTCCATTCACCTGTCTGTTCATCTCTCTTTAGTCCAAAAATTTGCCTAATTACTTTATTCTCAAATACTTGTAATCTCCTTTCCTCCCTTAAAGTAAGAGTCCATGTTTCGCATCCATATAATATAACTGGTAGAATAATAGTTTTATATATTTTCAGTTTAACGTTTTTTGAAAGGAGTTGAGACATCAAGAGTCTCTGCAATGCATAATAGCACGCATTTCCAGAATTGAGCCTATGTCTTAATTTCTTTGTGCATCTCATTCCTATTTGTGATTATTGTTCCTAGGTGTTTGAATTTAGCCACTTCCTCTAAATTTCCCTCATTTGTCATTAGCTGTCCATTTCCATTATTTAATGAATTTCTACATGTGACCATATATTTAGTTTTATTGATATTTACTTCCAGTCCTAATGTCTTAGTGTTACTCAATAGTGTGTGCGTGTTGTTCTTTAGTATCTCCTCGCTATCGGCCAACAATACTACATCATTAGCATAAACTAACAGCTTATTAATACCATTGAGTTTTAAGCCTTCTTCATTCTCTAAAGATTTAATGACATGCTCTAGTACAAAATTAAATAGTAGAGGAGATAGTGCATCTCCTTGCTTCAACCCATTCTGGATTTCAAAAGTATCCGAAAACTGTTTGCGTACACGCACCCTCTTTGTGCCATTTAGACACATTCATATAAGTCTAACTTTTTAGGAATTCCGAATTCCAGCAGGATACTATATAACTTCTCCCTCTTAATTGAATCATGCTTTTTTGAAGTCTACATATGGTTGATGTACAATACCATTATATTCCCATTTCTTTTCTAAAATCTGTCTTATACTAAAAATCTGATCTGTTGTACACCTGTTTCTTCTAAATGCACATTGATGATCTCCTAGAATGTCATCAATATAGGGAGTAAGTCTGCTTACTAATATATTTGTTAGAATTTTGTACGAAGTTGAAAGTAATGAGATGCCCCTGTAGTTGTTGCAATCAGTTTTATCTCCTTTCTTATAAATTGGTACGATAATTTAATTTAATTGAGAATATATTTACAGCACTTGATTAGAAAATGTTAGTTTAGGATATGGATGTATGGAGAGCTTATGTCAGCACGGCCATGAACCTACGGGTTCAATGGTGACTGAGTTTGGAACCTATGCGTATAAAACATTGAAAGGTTTACACTGATGACTGATATCAATTATTCACTTTCTACGAGCCCAGAAAAAAACTAGAAATAAATGCCAAGGAGTAGGTCTTAGTGCCTAACCCTGAAGTGAAGAAGGAAAATAAATAAATTAATAACTTCCAATCCCGGAAAAAAATTCTTTTCATTATTCAATATACTCCTGATTCTGAAATAATCTTTAGTTGTAATTCAGAATACTAATTGGCCCAATGTTGTGAGGTTAATCCGTTATTAATTGAGAAGATAGTTTTAATGGGCCTATGTACGTATCCTACTTGCCAGCTAAAGGATTTATCAAAAATATTTAAATTGATCTTGAATGAATTAATTAGATCCAATCCAGAACTAAATAAACTAAACACAGCTAGTTTTAAAAAAGCAATTCAATTAATAATTTTTAATTAATTAAGTGAACAAAATTAATTGTTTGAATATTTTAAAATAATATAATATATATATATATATATATATATATATATATATAAAGCATCTATTTTTGCTTATATTATTATAAATCAATATATAACTAATTACTTTCTTCTGTATTATTGGTTATAATCCATTACATTATATGATTTATATTATTTTATGTATATCATTCTCCATTCCATTAATTCTTTTGTTAGAATAAGTCTTATTCCCAATACATTATTATTTTTTATTTGTATGTGCCATAATTTATGTAAAAATGAAACTGGCCCCAACTTTAAATGTATATATTCTGTTTGTATTATTCGTGTAACTGAACTGCACCCGAGCACGAGCACTTGCTCATTCGGGTGTCAATACTGTGAATAACATTTATTTGTAAATAAAATTTATTCTTATTCTTACTCTTATTCTAATTTTAGAGGAAGTTCGAGTAATGTGGACCCTTCGGGTTGAGTGGGCCCTATTAATATCTTTAATTGATGCTGCCCACGAATAGAACATAATTTAACTTATTCCCCTCATCAACTTTGACGTGTGTAAATCCAGTTTCTTTTATTCTTTGTGTGAAGAAGGATTATTTGTGATATTTATGAAAACTATCATTTATTACGTAGGCCTAAATGCTGTTTTAATACTGATGGGTTTGGTTTTATATTATGTGACATGGCTGCTGTATAAAATAATTAAACATAAAATAATTCGGTTCATATGGACCCTCCACGAGGTGGTTAAAGTGGACCTGGGTCCACTTTTCACTAATACATATACTTTATCAATGATAAAGCTATCTGTAAAAACCATGCACTTGATTTTTTTATTTAATATCCTTGTAATTTTACTAAATCCAAAGACAGTTGCTCTCTGCACATGAATGTTATAATCAACAATTTTTCAAAACATTAAATAAATAACAATGCTTTTTAATTACGATCAGCCATAAATACTTTCTGATTAATTGATGCCTATCTCTGTAAATTAATAGAGTAAATAAACTTAAAAATAGTCTAAAATGTAGGATGTGTTCATGGGTCCACTTTACCCGAATATGGAGGTTAAGGTGGACCTTTCTTGCAATGTAAAAAAGTTTATAAATTATGAAGATGTTTCCATATTTGAATAAAATAATGTTATTCCATTGTTAGAACACTAATGATAATCACTGTAATTAAACAAAATTCAAATCCCTTAATTAAAAAAAAAGAAGAAAAGCAACAAATTCAAATAGGGGTCCACATTATCCGAAGTTCCTCTGCTGATTGATTCTTTTAATATGGTTCATACTGATTTTTTTAATAGGACGTGCCATTACTTTCATATGGTTAGGCCTACTTAAAAAATATAATTTCGGATTATTTTTGTCCCACGGTTTAGTCTATTAACGCATAGTTTGCTAATTGCCTAAATTTGATTTACATCATAAATCGTAAGCTAATTTAACGGAACTTGATTTTGAACCATGAGTTGATATAATTTACTACACCTTTATTTCTGAAGATTCCATTACGAAAATTTTACAACTAATGAAAATGCTCTGTAAAATGTTATCTTACGTTCTTCATATGTAAATTTGATTATTGAGATTTATGTAATGGCATTTTTTTAAATAAAATCCTGAATATCTTCAATCCAGCTTCCAAGAAATACAGGCTAGTCCGTTAGTGTCTTAACCTCTTTAGTAAGCTATACAATAATACCATAACTGATTATTCTTATGTCCTGAAAAAAATTGAAATTACACTATACACTCGCTAATCCGACCATTCCTTGCAGAGAGGGGTGCCGGATTAACGAAACTATCGGATTAATGAGTGTTTGAATTTTTTTCGTTGCTTTTTCATCGCTTTCGTCCTTACTTTTTGATTATTTCTTCGTCTGTTAAAGTTTGGTCAACAACCGAGTTTTCCTCTTTCAGTCACTTGCCAACATCTTCACCAATTTCTCCTCCTGGAAGCTTGCGGAACATTTCAATGTACGGTTTGTCATGAATTGGTTCCTAAATTACTGGCTCATCGCTGTCACTCAATGCTGCTGACTCCCAACTCGGTATCAGTGGATGGTCACACTTTTCTCCAGCTCTTCATTATTGTAGCTCTCTCTACTTTATCACAAGACTCAGTTGTTTGGAAAACATCACATAAGTTGGTTGCTTTTCACGTCTTCCACATAGCCTTGGTGGAATCATTTTCATAGGTATACATTTAAAATAAAATCGTTTGCATATTTTTGACACATTTAGAATAAAATATGCATATTTAAAATTTATTTTATTTTAAATAAAATGTCATGAAATTTAAAATATAGCGAATGGAAACAGGAATTATAGCGCATATATATATATATATATATATTAACAAATATTTCATTATATCTCATCTTCACTCATTCTTCTTCTTTATTATTCCTTTAAGCTTTGAAGCACTTGGCTCAGTTCCATCCATTTCTTGTATCTTAGTCACGTATCATTTTTCTTATTTCCAAAAATTCTTTCCCCTTTCTTCTCACATTATTTATATAGGCCCCTACTGTTCATATTCCATTCTTTGCCTACCTTTTGAATGTAGAATTGCGTTCAACTATTTGTTTTCACTTTTCTTTCCACTTGCATTGTAGCCCAATAGCCAGACCATCTTAATACTTTCTAATGACAGAGATTCTTTCTTTTGCGCCATATATAACTATTCATTTAGGCATACTATAGCTCGCAGAATAATCATATAACACAAGCAAACAATCTACTCCTAGTTAACGAGAATATATATATATGTGTGTGTGTGTGTATGTGTGTTTACATTTCATTCAATCGATTTGTAAGTTTCTTAAATTGTTATATATATATATATATATATATATATATATATATATATATATATATATAGTTGTGGGGTTTCTACAGTGACACACAGATTTTATGTGAAATTCTTACAGTGTTTTAACTAACCGTAAATGAATATAGGATTTTTTATGTGAATTTGCTAAAATACAATGTTTTATCCTTGTGAGCTGTGATGATGAATTACATTGAATTTTGGAAAGTTTAAAATCTGAAAATTAAAAAAAAACATTAAATATAATTCATAATGTAAGTTAAGTAAATGTATAAAATTAAATAAGGTGAAAGTGTAATAAATTCGATATAGCCTAAAAGTCTATTTTGCTCCGGGTTTGAAGCGAAATTTTATGGGCGGTGGATAATTTGGTACTAAAGATATTTCCAAACTGGCAACTAAAATCATTACACTAATTTTAGTGTTAATCTCCCCTGACATTGGCGTATTGTAAATCATTTCTGAGCTTGGGGCGCCTGGAAGGCGGGGTTACGCTGCTTCAACGATATTATTGGTGATAATGTTAATGATGCGCCAGGAGAGGTCTCAATGATGTGAATATGATGATAACGATGCCAGATGATGTTCGGGAAACATTTGGGTCTGACATTTGTCTTACAGGTGTAAAAAACCGAATGCGAAGTAGCTAAAAGTACAGGGTTTAAACTTTACCTGCATCTGAATAAGCTTGCATTACTTTCGTACACATGTTCAATTATGCTTGCTCGAGCGGGGTTTGCACAAGCATATTTCATAAAATTTCAATTAACCCTCTAGTTCTTTGTACAATTATAATGCTTGTACAAAATTATCTTAAAGATGTTCAAATATGCTTGCAAAAACATGATCGCTTAGGATGTAAGACAAGAGAAATAGTCATCTCACCTGTTATCTAATAACGCAAAAACATAACTATAGGCATTACTAGTGGAAGCATAGGTATTATTACGCTAGCTCAGTCGGTAGAGTATGAGACTCTTAATATTAGGGTCGTGGGTTCGAGCCCCACGTTGGGCGCCATTTGCAGGGGTATTACTAGGAGCAATTAGATTCGTTAGAGCAATGAGATTCAGGGGAAAACATGATCAACTGCGAAGACAACTACGAGAATTTACTTTGATGATACAAATATATATATATTTTTACTTGCAGATTCTATTGTATATTTTTTATAATTAACTGGTACACACAATTGTAGATTATATCCCTAAGAGACAGTAATAATTCACTTTAAATATCACCCTTCAGACTCTCGAAAACATTGGGTGTTCTGTAGCAATCTTTCCATTATCACGTTCCCTGTAACTTAGACCGTAATGCGTAATAAGATGAAGCCCTCAGTTAAGTAGGTCTACGTTCAGTATCACTCGTTATAACATTGTTTACATGTAACACGAATATGAAAGACAAGACCTAAGTTGGTCAAGAACTCGCATAACTTGGGGATCACGGATTGCATTGAAGTAAATAGTCCTATACTTACCATAGCCTAATGAGATTGTTAATCCAATGTTCGTCCGATAAGTTAGGGTCTCAGTCGATGTAAGGTAATTCCTAAGCATTATATAATATGGAACATTAAAATTGTGGAATGCAATGAAATAAGCTGGAATTTAAATTTAATCCATACAGCTGTTTTTAGCCATCTAACTTTGATGGTTTGGATTCATACTAATAATAATAATAATAATAATAATAATAATAATAATAATAATAATAATAATAATAATAATAATAATAATAATAATAATAATAATAATAATAATAATAATAATAATATAATAATATAATAATAATAATAATAATAATAATAATAATAAATAATAATTAGAATAATAATGGTTAAATTATTTTAGAGTTTATCTACAACACAGTGGTTTTCCGTCATCCTCAAGAAATTCACCCGCTCTAGCTGTATCGGTCCTGATATTCCTCATCTGCAGGCCTAAGTCTCAGTGCACTCATACTTTATCTCACAACATCCATCAAACTTAGAGATATTCCCTTTCTTTTTTCTCCATTTATTTTCGCCACCCTCAAGAAATTCACCCGATTTAGCTGAATCGGTCCTAAACATCCTCATCTGCAAGTCCCAGTGCACTCATACTTTATCTCATAACATCCATCTAACCACCCTTAAATCTTTCCTTTCTTCTTTCCCCAACTATTTTCGTCACCTTCACGAAATTCACCCGCTCTTGCTGTTTCAGTCCTGAACATTCTCATCTGTAAGTCCCAGTGCACTCATACTTTATCTCACAACATGCATTGAACTTATAGATATTCCCTTTCTTCTTTCTCCATTTATTTTCGTCACCCTCAAGAAATTCACCCGCTCTAGCTGATCGGTCCTCAACATCCTCATCTGTAAGTCCCAGTGCACTCATACTTTATCCCACAACATTCATCAAACCTTCTTTAGATCTACCCTTTCTTCTTTCACCGCCTATTTTCCACTCCAAGATCTTCTGAGGGATTCTATCAGCATGTCATCCTCTTGAGATGTCCATACCGCCTCAATCGCAATTCTTGATTTTCTGTAATACCTTTCTTTCAACTTTCATAATTGTCCTAATTTCAACACTTCTGATTTTTTTCTAATCTGGATTTCCGCAATGATCTTATACAGTAATCAATCTCTATTGCTAATAACTTGTTAACTTGACACCTTTTAACGTCCATATTTCTGAGGCATATTTTACTTTCTACAATTACCTCATAAATTGATTTATTTGTACTGTAAGTTAAAGTATTTTTTACTCCATAATACTCTGCGTCCATCTGCTATTCTTCTATTTCTAATTGTGAAGAACCTTCTAAGATTAAACATAGATAGGAAATTTCTTGAGATTTCTGTCATTCATTCCTGTGAGATATTCTTCTCCAGTATTGATTGTTCGATACTGTGTTTTATTTATATTAATTTGTAGTCTCCATTTTTCATGTTCCTCGATTATTGATTTTCTAATCATGTATAATGCACCATTTGTATCTTGTGTAATCACACATAATATGCCTATAATAATAATAATCTATTATTATTATTATTATTATTATTATTATTATTATTATTATTATTATTATTATTAAACTTTGCAAAGATTTTATTTGGATATTTTATGAGATTGCTATACAAAAAAATTAGTGTTCTAGAAGCAAGAGAAATCGGTTATCTATACTGATAGGAGTGTTATTAAAGAGATCTTGAATATGACGATGGAAAATTTACGAACTGATAACAAATTGCAGTTGCAGTCGTCCATGCAGTCAATCAAAAAGAGTTCAATTTTCCCAACAACAACATGTAGTGGCCCATAGCTCATACGTGATGAATGTGTCGTGACAAGCTCCCCCCACCCCCTCTGCAACCGCCCCATATTGTGGGGGTTCAGTTGTGACTCAATTAGTGTGGGTATTACATTCCGTATGGCGCTGCAGTAGCCCATAAATAAACTTGCATAATTAGCTTTATGTTGATTCAATTCATTAATACATTTCCTTGGACTATGTTAACTAGCTCTTCAGCACGCGAGTCATGTAATGTCCGGCAGGAGAGAACAATACTTGGAGCGGCGCGGCGGTAGAATAGAAATTATTAACTAAATTGTGTATGCAACTTCGGTAATATTTCGCGAAAATAGAGCATGTTAGGTTTGTAGGAAATTTCACTTCCCCTCTATCTTTTCACTACCTCTGTATATAAAAAATAATGTACTAACCAAGTAGGGGCCTATATGATTTGTGTACTCGACTGATCTGTAAATATGCACTATTGTAAATCACTCTTCGTCAGATTAAAAGTACAACTTTTAACTTGCTTATATATTGTATTTGTATTCTTTAAATGTAATTCTGACTTGTATGATCAGAACATCAGGCAATAAAAAAACGTTTAAGATAAAGCATTAATGCCTAGATACAAGAACATTCAGTAGGCCTATATAATAGGCTTTTCACAATAATTTTGGTTACTTTTAGCATTATACACTTTAAATACAGTACCCTGCCATGTTAATTACAATTCGTTACACTAGATCCTTGGAAGAGAGCACTCCATCAACTTATCTGTATTTCATTGGTAGATCTAAATTCTTCTAGAATCAAATCTTGAAACTGACTGCCGCACAGGATTTTTCATCTTCGAAAGCAAATCGTAATCACAAAGTCTCATGTCTTGAATTTTCTGGATTTGCAATACTACTATATTCCACCTTCTTAATAATTTTTTACTATGTAAACTAGCGCTCATTTATGTTGCAACGATGTCGCAAATGATATTCCAAGTGATAGGAGTAGTACATTTGATCATTTTTGTGAAAAAAGAGGAACAACACAATGTAAAATAATTCCTTGATAATCACAAGGCACAATAACTTAACTTTTAGAAGATCCTGCAATGCGCGGTAATTGCTTTCAATCAAGAATTGATATCAGACGAGCTGTAGGCCCATCAATGAGATGTATAGGCCTATATATAGCTTATGGGGCACGCAGTAGCGTAATTGGTAAGGCACTGCGTTACAAGCCGCAATGTCGAGGGTTCGAGTCCCAGTGGGGTCAGGATTTTTAAACAGACCAAAACCTTCCGGCGGCATTATGACCCTGGGGTAGACTCAGCCTCTAAGGGAAATGAGTACCAGACGCTTGTTCTGGGGTAAAGGCGGCCGTCACGCAGGGCTGACAACCCGGCTGACACCAAGTGCCGATTGTCTAGAAAAAGTGGGAGCCTTAACCTCCTACTGCCCCAAGGGCCTGCTGAGGCCTGTAGTGGGATCACTTTACTTTATATAGCTTATACATAGACTTATATAGCCTACATACAGGTCTACCTACAGCTCATATATAATGCATATATTTGTAGATGGAGTTCGTCGTCTTCCAATGATTTAGCAATTTGACAGCACAGAGGTTACATTTGAAGTATGTAATATCAAAAATAGGCCTAATCAAAATGAATGTATAATGTATAATGTATAATGTGAACGTTAGAATAAGTTAATAATCAGAATATAGGCTAATTCTAAAATACGGCTCTTGAAAATTGCCAATAAAATGTTGTGCATAGGCTTGATAAACTTAATTATTAAAGAATATGGGGGCCTATTTCTATTTCAAATAAGAGTAGCTGTTTATATTTATTCTCAGAAGAAAACAGAAAATTAAAATATGAACATTAATTTTACAAACTTGGCTACCATGTGTTATAGAATTGTTCTGCACATATTTTAATGTTAGGTCTAACTAATGACAACACATTTTCCACAAGTTCCAAGTAGTTATTATTCTGTAAATAAATAAATGTCCTCAACTCGTGTCCAACTTATGGTCGGGTCGATAGATGAGATGAGATGAAGCCCCTTATATTTATAGAGGTCTGTAAACTACAAAGTGCTGACCGATCATTCCTGACGCACCGTCACGGGGGCGGATGAACGAAATGAATGAGATGAGTATGGAGAAAGGGTGGGATGAAATTGTGGCAGGGGAAAACGGTAGAAGCCCCGAGAAAAACCTGCCCAAGGTCCGTTTCATCCACCCCGAAACCCACATGGAGCGATCGAGCTTCGATCTCGGTACCCCAACGATGAGAGGCGAGCGTCTAACCGCTTGCGCCACGGAGCCGCCTCTTCTGTAATTTATTTAATGAACAGAAAGTAACTAAAAATCTCATAAAACTAATAAAATCAGAAATCGCAATTAGCTGTCATAAGTTACCTCGTTTAGATCTTCAAAAAATGGAAGAATTTATGAAGTGTTTCAGGGAACTTAAGATATTTATATGAAACAATTGTATATTTACAATACATTCAAAGTAGGGCCACAGATTGTTATAAAATTTAGTTTGACATTCAAATAACCTAAAACACAGACAGTTGTTGAAATGTATGTTAGCTAAACTCTGCAAATAAATTTGTTTTGGTAGGTAATAACTTAGTCCAATAATAGAGTTAACTTATATTTTATTTAAAAAAAAACCCTCTTTAACAGCTCAGGTCATTAAAGTCGCAATTAAAATGTAAACGGCCTGAAAGAGTCGACCAATTTTCACAAACCTCTTATTTCAAGCTCGATATTTTGAAATTACAGAATAGTGATTTTTTAACCAGAGATGATCATGGAGATCATCAAAGAATTTTTCGAACATTAGATTTAGACGAAGTTGGATAATATGGAATTCAATTTGTCTGTGAAATGCAAACTGCGAAATATATTTTGCGTATATTTCTGAGAGAGTACCAGTTAACCTCCAACTTCTACGAATGTAAGCAATAATGATTTATCTACACTCAAATTCAACCTAGGAAGTTACTACAGACTTTAAGGCCTATGCCAGTGTCCCCCTATCTACAGAGGGTAGATGTTGTCAGACTCATAACGGTATTTTTTGTTAAGGAGGATGGAGGGGCAGGGTTAGCAGTACCCTTTTCCAAATCTATGTATTATACATTTAAAAAACATAGTTTTACTTTTACGTCATGTAAACTAGATTTATAGTAAATATGAGAGTCCACACTTTCGCACAGGATAGTACAGATCCGCAAGAGCTCAGCGACAAGTGGTAACTTGTTTTTTTTCTTTAAGAGGAAGTGGCTTGGAGGGCTACAACTTACAACTATGTACAGCTCGAGACCAAGCTCTTTGTGTTTGCGGTGAGAAGTGTGGGGAGTGTGAGGAGGTACACTTCTATGTTTCTCTTATACTAACAGCTGAGTCAGCAAATTCCTTTGAGACACACGGAGCTGGGTCCCGAGCAGTACTTGCTGTGTTGTATACTTCAGTTTTATTTAAGGATTTTTCTCAAGAAAAATACAGTTAAAATGGCAATCCAGTTCCCTATTCCAAACACACAGCAACTTCCTGGGTTGAATCTGAGGGTAGAGTTGAGCTAATTCGACTTTTTTTTAAAAATATGAATAGAAGTACCTTTATAGCAGTCTTGCTCAATTAAAATGGATTTTTGTTTAAAAAAACTTCCTTAATTAGTTAAAATCATGTAAGCTTTCAAACGTGTTTCTTCTTCGGCATTTCAATTTATACTGATGTTGGCGTATACATTGTATAATGGGTTTGGGCCTGTGGGCGTGTTCTCGTTTATATTTTTTGTTTTTCTTGAAATTTCCATGTCTTCTAAGATGCTGATTTTGTAGTTGTGTATGAAATATTGATTTATAGCCTTAAAATATGGATTTTCCTTATCTATACAGTTTCGATTCCTAAAGTTTAAAAATAACACGCCTTAAATGTAACAAGAGTTGGCATATGGTATAAGCTTCTTCAGCAAATCCTAACATTTTTTTCTTATTTTAAACCAATGTACCAGAGTTGAAACATAATTGAAATGTAATGAATAAGACCAAAGTATCGAGAAAAAACTGTGTGAGAGAATAATTATAGATATAGAAATGTGCAATACAATCTCTAGTAAATACTACCTCTAGATCTAATATGACTGCTATAATTCTTTTCCAAAATAACATAACTGTTTCGAATTCATACATAGGGTGGGTTTTATCAAACTAGATTTATAATCTAATATACTAGATATAGTGTATATTCAGTACTGGCGACCTAATACGATACCAATTCACATTTTAATGGGAAAGGATGTCAAACACAAAATCAGTTTAGTGATATATGTTGAATATGCAACAACCGCCGTTTGAAATATAATTAGCAGGCTCCGTTTGAAGAGAGCAGTAATAATAAAGTGCCATAACGTACTGGTTGCATTTTGCAAAACCTACAGTTCACATAACAAAGAGAGTCAAAACCATCAGTTGATACTTTCCAACTGAAATCAGCGTTTGATTTCCCAATATGTTTTCATTATTTCGCAAATTAAAATCATTCCCGTTCTGCGAGTGAATAGTTGGTTCGAGTCTAATGAAAAAGCTTGTGGTATGATATGTATTTATATGCACTACACATACATAAGCTTTTGAATAACAACGTTTGGAGCAAGGGTGGATTAAACCTTTCATCAACTCACTACATTTCACTGCGAATTCCACTATCTATTTATCTTTTATTTTCATATAAAATCTGTAATAATAATAATAATAATAATAATAATAATAATAATAATAATAATAACAATAATAGTAATAATAATGATAATAGTAATAATAATGATAATAATGATAATAGTAATGATAATAATAATAGTAATGATAATAATAGTAATAATAATAATAATAATAGTAATAATAATAATAGTAATAATAATAATAGTAATAATAATAATAATAGTAATAGTAATAATAATAGTAATAGTAATAGTAATAATAATAGTAATAATAATAATAATAATAATAATATAGGGAAGTTCGGATAATGTGGAACCTTCTGTTTGAGGGATCCTGTTAATACCTTCTTTAATTGATGCTGCTCTCGAATAGAAAATATTACTCCTTCCTCTCATCAACTTTGACGGGTTCAATGCCAATCTCTTTTATTCTTTGTGTAAAGAAGGACTTATTTGTGATCTTTACGAAAATGATCACTTTTAAAAGTTTTTCAAGCTAAGAATTCTTAATTTCTGATATTGAATATTACAAATCTTGAAAAAAATCCTAAATATATTATTGTATTATCTACATGCTGTTTTAATATACTGACGGGTTTGGTTTGACATTATGTGACTTGAAGCTGTATAAAATAATTAACATAACAAAGGAATTCGCGAGGACCTGGGTCCACTTTATACGACTGTGTATTTTATTAATGATGCTATCTGTAAGAACCATTTACTTAAATTTATTTAACATTCTTGTAATTTTTCTAAACCCAAAGACCGTCGCTTTCTGCAGTTGAATGACATGTGTCAACAATTTTTCAAAACATTAAATATATATAAACGCTTTTTAATTATGATCAGTCATAAATATTTTCAGATTTATCTGTGCCTGTCTGCATAAATTAATAGAGTAAATAAACTTAAAAATATACTAAAAGCTAAGATGGACTCTGGGGTCCACTTCATCCGAATATGGAGGTTAAAGTTTATAAATTATGTTTCCATATTTGAATAAAATAACGATATTTCATAATCACTGTAATTGAACAAAATTCAAATTCCTTAATTAAAAGAAGAAAACAACAAATTCAAAACAGGGGTTCAAATTACCCGAAGTTAATAATGGTGGTAATAATATTAGTTTTCAATGAATCCTCTATCTCAAAACTAGGTAGGCCAATACAAAACAAGTTGGATCACACAGCAGGATCTGAGACTTCTATTTTCTGAATTCAACAAGAATGGTGGATTTTGGTAGTTTTCATTGGTCTTTAATATTAACGTTTGGTTGGAATTTCACCGTAATCCACTACAATTTCAGTAAATCATTTAATTTTATAATATTTACAATTACACAAGACATTTGAATAAATACAGGCAATAAATATCGGAATGGTCCAAAGATTCAAAGCACGATATGATTAAGTATGTTCAAGAGTCATAAAGTTGAATTAAAAATATTTTCACATAGGCATGGAGTCTACTTATTTGGAATAATGCAAAGGGCAAGTACAGACTTACATCAAACATCAATAGATTGCTTAAGCACATGAATTGTATAGAGAAATACTATCATCACCATCATCCTAAGGCGCGACTTCAAAAGTGAAAGTTTTGGCCTTCTCAACAATCCTGCTCTTGCCATATTCAAATTAGTCATTTTCATTTTCTTTAGATCGTTCATTGTGTCATCCTCCCATCTGATCTTCGGTCTTCCAACAGCTCTGCCTCATAGGTTTACATTTATAGAGTTTCTTGATCAGTCTCTGATCATCCATTCTTATCGAAGTGAAATACTGTATTTACAACAAATTTTCTACGAAAATAAAATTGAAATGGACTTATGGTCTACATAGATCTAAAAGTCCAGTGAATATTGTTACTGTCACTAATCGGCAGATAACAATGTACTGTAGGTTACGATAACCCCTCATTTTGATAGGTTTTTCCATAAGATTTAGCCTACCATCGGTCAACTTCATAAACAAAGTCTGAACCACGAGTATTACGACCACAGTTTTATAGTTATTTCCATAAACTATAAGAAACTAAAAAAATCCATGGAGATGTTTATAAACATGGTATTAGCTCAGACTTTGCTATTCCAATATTGATGACAGTGAATTTTTTTTTTTAGTTTTTTAATATTTGTCATGAACACAATAATTTAGCCTACAAAAATGTGATCGTGTTTATACTTTCATCTACAATTGACTGCATGTGTCCTAGTAATTTAAGAAAATAGTTACCAGATGTCAATAGTGGCCATCAATACTAATCTCATGGATGAGGTTCAAGAATTCTTCAAAATTGCTACCTAGAATTGGCTGTGTTTTTAAAATTCATTTTCATGCAATTGCACATTACTATTTTATTTTTTATCTCTTTTACAAGATATCATCAACTATAATTTTACCAAAACCTAAAAACTTCGTCCTACTCTCGACAATATTTAGGATGAGACATTTCAAATAGGATTTACATAATAATTAAACAAATTCCGACATCTGCGGAACACTTATGCCAAGACAACCTTGAAAGATAAAATAAGAGAAGACACCCAAATCAAATTCTATAAAACGATGGCCACATCAGAGTATATATGACAAACGTGGGAAATGATAGATTTGAAGAAAAAATCGAAAGCGCAGATTTTTGAGAGCAGTTGCTGGACTAAGATATATCAGTAATCCTATAATCCGAAACCAACTAAATCACTTATTAATTACTCGAAAATTAACTTGAACTGAGAAAAAAAAATCTCAAAATGGACGAACAAGAATCATCCGACAATCGATGATTTACCAGCACACCGGAAGGAGAGATGTTGGGCGACCAAGAAGAAGATGGCGAGAACGGAACTGAAGGTCCAAACCATGGATATGATGATGAATATTTTTGTTTTTCAAGTAACACCGTCGTCATATCTTGTTCCTTATCAGAGCTCTAAAACATGCATACTTGGCGAAGAAAGGCTGGATTCCTGAACAATGCAATTTATCTGAACCACGGTCGTATAAATAACGGCATATCCAATCAATCAAACACACGACGGTATCATTCAGATCAGCTTAGTCCATTAAATAAAATTATATTCACTATCATTACACTCTACGTTTCTAGGATTTGTTGGGCTTGTGATACTCGCAATAGCCATCTCTCTTCCATTACTGTTCACGAGTCGAACATAAGTCTCCTTTGTCGCTGCTACTGTAGTTCTGACATCTGTAGCCGTATTTGAAGGGTCTATAGCTTATGTAGATGACATACTGATCACAGCAAGAACCAAACAAGCGTTATGTGAAACCTTCACAAAATTGAAAGTGGAATCGAAAAAAAATTGGTCTGATAATAAATTAAGATAAAACAAAATATTTAAAATGTAGTAATCACAACAGAAAATCGGAAAATTTACAAATTAACGACGACATGAAAATTAACATAGTAGAATCATTTAAATACCTAGATACCAAAGTAAATGGACATAATGCATTAGAAGAGGAAATTAAGGGAAGATTGGTGAATGGGAATAAAACTTATTTTGCAAATAGAACCTTATTTAAAAGCAAATTAATATAAAAAACTGCAAAAATAAGGTTATACAAACTCATTAGACCAGTAGTTACATATGCTAGTGAAACTTGGGCCCTGAAAGAAAATTTTAAGAACATTTGGACCAAATAGAGGAACTGATAACTGTTGGAGAATCAGAACAAATAACGAACTAAACAAATTAATCAAAATCAGAACATAGTAAACCATATAAGATCTCTCAGAATTGGTTGGCTTGGACATTTGATAAGAATGGATGATCAGAGACTGGCCAAGAAGCTCTATAAATGGAAACCTATAGGAGACAGAGAAGTTGGAAGACTAAAGATCAGATGGAAGGATGACACAGTGAACGATCTAAAGAAATTGAAAGTGACTAATTTGAATATGGCAAGAGATAGTTTGGCGTGGAGGAGGATTGTTAAGAAGGCCAAAGTTTCACTTTTGAAGTCGTCGCGCCTTAGGAAGATTATGGTGCGGAAAGAGGGGAGGGCGATATACAAGTACTGACAGCAACTACACTCAGTTTTGAAAACATAATAGTTACTGCACGTTGAATTATTTATCTACCAGTTCTGTGTTAGGGACATTCCATACGAAATCGGCAAAAAAATTGTGAAAATTGAACTCACATCTTTAAAAGTTTACCATTTTTTTACAGTGAAACTTTATGATATACTGAATATCTGAACCGAATTTCAAGTCTTCGCTTGGTGTAATTAAAGAGTAATAGAGCTGTCAATTTATCGTATTGTTTTAAATAGTCTCTTTTATAAAATACATTTCTCGAAGTATGGCTATTCCCTCAACTTGAAAAGATAGTCACATTATAAATGATTTTATGCTCTATCGCTTGAAAATTAGTATGTTAATGTTTACGTTTTTCTGAAGGGCGTAAATGCAATTAATATGCAATTGACCTTCCTAACCAACAATTTTATAAAATCAAAAAGTGCCACATTATTACCTGAACACCAGTTAATTTTTTGTAATTAGTATTAAAGTGGAGTCTTGAAAGGAAACTACCAAAAATAATTATTTTTCCTAAAATCCCCTATGTGTAGACTGCCTGCAATACCTTTCGCGTGAGTGGAGATCGCTCGCTCGTACAAACAATGACGGAGCTACTTTGCGCACTTACAAATATTTTTTTATCATCATCATTACATTATTTTTATTATCATTATTACAATTATTACATCATCATCGTGGACTAGTGGTTACTCTGCACGCCTCCGATTCCGAGGTTCGCGGGTTCAAACTCGATAGGAATCAATGGCATTTTAAAGGCGTAACAATTCTGAATGTAGCTTTCTCGAGAAGGAAGGAAAATCCGTGAGTCCCGTGTCGTAAATTTATGGTACGTAGGAGAACCTCGCCCTTGAAATAAATTGCTACATAATAACCGTCATTAAATTTAACAGTCTTTATTGATATATTCAGTAGGCGGTTAATTTTGTGTTGATTTTGGCTAATGTATAGTTTAATTTAAATTACTAAGCGCCTACGGATTCAAGCTCGTAGGCCTATTAAAATATTTTCTAGAGAGTAGTTTTGTAATGTGTTGTAATATTTTGTATTTCTACCCTACACCAATGTCTGATGTTGAATATGGCAAGTAATGTTAAGCTATCGATAATAATTTATAACAATTTTCATGCTGTTACAAGTAATATTTAAGAGGTATAAATATACAGTATTATATTGGCTTGGTATTACTTACTGATCTTGCATCCCCTACTCATGACATCTAAGATGATATTAAAATGCACGATAATATTAGCTTTTATTATAAGCTAAATTTTTATAGTATTTAATTTAATGTCTAAACTTCGCATTATTCTCCTTTTATAACACAAAATGTATATCTCTACGATTATTCTCTCATTCCAGAAACATTTAAGAAATTGTAAAATTATATATTAACACATAATATTGTTAATAACTATTGTATACTAATATATGCATAATTAAAATTATATTTAACTTCTAACTCACCATTCAGTTTTTGTAGATCTGCAAACTTGTTAGTTAAAAACAATAAGATATTATTTTTAATTTGACTGTGACACTTAAAATGACGAGATGCATTAAACAAACACACTGATGTAAATCAACTGTCTAGTATGTAATCTGAACTTGAGAATTGTTGATGTAAATCAGATGTTTAAGGAAGACTTGCTGACATTGCATTATTATCGTTTGGTAGGAAGTGGTACGAGTATTAAAACATTCGGTTTTATTTGGAAGTGATATCTTATAACAATACTATTTCGTCAAAGTTATCAGGGTACAATACAATACACTGAATAAAAAGTTATTTTAAGACTGAAATTAGTAATTATAACATAATAAAAATTTATGCCAGTTTATTCAATTAATGACGAAATAGTTTTTATTTAAACTGTAATGAAAAATTTGTAACAAAATAAATTATTTGTTTTAAAAAAAGGGCAGAAGATTATGAGTATTTGAGAATAAAGTTCTTAGGAAAATTTTTGGATCAAAAAGAGATGAACAGACAGGTGAATGGAGAAAACTACATAATAGTGAGCTACATCATCTGTATAGGAAGCCAGATATAATAAAAACAGTTAAGTCTCATAGGCTGCAGTGGGCAGGAAATGGAGGATGAAAGAGGTGCTTGGAAATTTCTGGTAGGAAAACCGGAGGGACAACGCCCAGTTGGAAGACTAAGAATGAGGTGGGAGAATAACATTATACATTATTTGAGGGAAGTAGATTATACAGGGGATAATTGCAAAACGTTAGCTCGAGATGGGATGTATAGAGAGCTTATGTCCGCGCTGCAATGAACCTACAGGTTCCACAGAGCCAGTGAGTGAGTTAGTTATAAATAATTTGTTTAATAATTCACAGTAGACGTAAGTAACAGAGCTCTTTACTTCTAACTTCAACAATAAAATTTGATAAATAAATATCTACTGCGTAAGAATTAAAATATCGCCACTTTTATAAATTTACGGTACTTTTCATTAAGCAGAACATATAATAATCTGTTCGATTTAGTGGCAGTTGAAAAAGTCACTGATGAAGCTCTTTCAATAAAGTACGCGCGCGACCTTGGTCGTGAAATGAATCTGCTGCGCCGTGGACCCGCGAGTTTCTTTACGAAAATGGAATAAAAACATTTATATTGTCTGAACTATTCAACTCTCCAAAAAGGTAATTGCTGGAAATTAATCTTTATTACGTGAGTATTATCCTGTATTTTTTCTGTTTTCATTTTTTTATATGTACTGCAGTAAACCGCCATAAAAACAGAAAATTGACGCCGAAAATAAAAATATCCTAATTATAAAAATAACACCCTTAAACTACATGATATCACCTATATAAATATGTTTGAAACAAATTTTTGCTGTTTACTGTTTCAGAACTATCAGTTAGTAAACGTTTTAGTTTATCATATTTACGATAAGTTTAGATCGTCATAATTATGAACCTATAATGATAAAAATTAAATTTCTGTATTAAAACGTTTATAAATGTATTCACTATATTTAGGGATACATAAAATTAAAAAAATAAATTGCAAGATTTTTTGTTGTCCGATTTGATGTGGATTGTTCCGTTAGTGAACATTTATGTTTTCTCATGTTTGGAGTTATAATTATAGAAGAGCTGTTTTATAACAATTTATTTTATTATTATCATTAATAAGAATTCTTTTTGCATGACTACTACTACTTTCCTCCCTCACTCGGCAATGTTACCTGCTGCCATGAACTTTGGGATTCACCAAGACGGCTACAGTTACCAGAAATGGACTATATGTGCCGATATAGTAGGGAGGTTGCTGGGAAACATGGCATGGAGAGCAAGACTACTGGACAACTGAATCTACTAATGATAATGAGATGTTTAATGTCTTGTAAACATTCATGTGAAATAAAAATTTATTCTAATGAATATTTTGTCCAGCTCAGCGCTTCAACAGCATGCCTAGCAATACCACACGGGGAATAAACAAAAAAAATATATATTATTGTATATACATATGCAGTTGTATAGAGTTTAATAAATCATCAGGATGACATATTGGTTTAGTATTAATAGGAATGAAATTATAACTATATAGAAAGAATGTTTTTATGTATCCAAAAAAGTACTTGTTTCACATAGGACAATGGATGAAATATATTGGGGTTGCATATTTAACGGCAGAGGGGGTGGTGGAGCGGAGAGAGGGATAATTCATACAATCACTTCATTGTATGTATATGAATGCATTCAGCCATAAAATGCTTGCAGAAGTGCCATTGTATCAGCATATTATTTGAGTGTTGGGGGGTTATTCTCAAAAGTGACGTAAATCTCAAATATTGATTTTTTATTTTGCTTTCGCGAGAATGAAAAATGAACACCTTTGCTTTTGTTACCAATTTTGATATGATTTATAGTTTTGTATAATTGAACTGTAACTGGGATCTGCATTACAGGAACAGTTGTTTGTTGTGGACAAAATGTAGTCCACGATAGTAGATACTGTTATATGTTTATCTCGTATTCTGATTACACCAGTAAATACCTTAATAACAAATATAGTAATATAATTAATTTTCTTATTTATTTAGCAGATGCCAACACGCACACTCTATTGAGGACATAAGAAATTGGGACGGGAAGTAAATATCAATAAAACGAAATATATGTTCACACATAGAAATACTTAATACAATGGAAATGGACAGCTAAAGACAAACGAGGGAAATTTCCAAGACGTGGCTGAAATCAAATACCTAGGAACAATGATTACAAATATTTCAAAAAAAATATAATTGGTTCAATTCTGGAAATGCTTGCTATTGCGCATTACGGGATCTTGTAGTCCCAACTCCTTTAAAAAAAATGTTAAACTGAAAATATATAAAACTATTATTCTCCCAGTTACATTATATGGATGCGAAACATGGACTCTTACATTAAGGAAGGAAATTAGATTACGAATATTTGAGAATAAAGTTCTTAGGAAATTTTTTGGACCAAAGAGAAAAGAAAAAAACAGGTGAATGGAGAAGACTACATAAGTAAGCTACATGATCATTATAGGAAACCAAATATGATCAGAGCAGTAAACTCTCGTAATTTGCGAGAACATGTGACACGAATGACGAATAAAAGAGGTACATGAAAGCTTCTTATAGGAAAACGCCCAGTTGGTAGACCAAGAATGAGGTGGGAGAATAACATTAACCAAGATAGGGATGTATGGAGAGCTTATGTCCGCGCGGCCAAGAATCTACTGTTCGATAGACAAGAGTCCATGTAATGCATAATAGTATGCATTTGCAAAATTGAGTCAATGTTTAATTTCTTTGTCAATTAATTATTAATTATGTTTCCTAGAGCCCACCGCTGTGGTCTCGAGATAGTGTGCTGCCTTGTCACGCAGCGGGCCCGGGTTCGTTCTCTGTTCGGGGCAATTTTTCTTGGTGAGGGTTTTATCGGGGTTTTTCCTCACCTGTAAGACAAATGTCAGGAAAACTTTAAGGCCCTAACGGTCCCCGAAATCATGGACATCATTATCATCATCCTTCACCGGTGTGGAAAGCAACGGGAAACTATCACACCTACAATTCCCTAGTAAAGCTGCAAGCATAGCATGGAAATGCTATGATTGTAGTGAAGTACCTGCCTTCGGGCAGAATTACTATGGATGGATGGATGGATGTTTCCTAAGTACCTGTATTCAGCCATTTCTCAAAACTTCCCTCATTTATCAATAGCTGTACATTTCCATTATACAATGTATTTCTATATGTGCACATGTATTTAGTTTTATTGGTGTTTACTTCCAGCCCCAATTTCTTAGTGTTACTAAATAGAGCGTGCGTGTTAGCCCTTAGTATCTTCTCGCTCAATATCTTCTCGCTCGGAACTTGAGGACTATAAAAGACATAAAAACTGAAGAAAAAAAAATAGTAAAAAGTGTTGCAGTTGCTAACAAGTGAATAAAGACAGCCTTGCTGCCTTCACCAACTGCTCCAGGCAATTTTCACAAGTGGCAAGTTCTTAGAGAATTTGAAGTTCAAATACAATAGTTCAGGTAGTTAATAGGCTGGTGGTTAAAAATAACGGCATATTTTGAGAGGGTTTGATAATTTCTCACGGATTAAAAGTGTTTAGAATATGAAAGGTTTTTGGAATGTAAAACTAGATAGTGTTCTTAAAAGGAGATGGAATTGAGACTATACTGCGGATTCTTGAATGATTTACTTATTTATAGATTTTCAACGTTTTTAAACACTTCTAAATTCATACATGGGGTTAATGGAATCGGCCTTCGTACCTATGTCGACAAAATTTAGTGTCGACAGAACTGCATAGTAGCCGCATTCTATGTAGATTCGTTCCGATAGATGGATAAAGTTGCAAATAGCCGTTAAGACATAAAAAAGGCTAAAAAATACCAATAAGCTAAAAAAGTCGAAAAGGGACAAAAGGACAAATAAAACCCACTATTTACTGGCATACAATGACTCAAAATATATTGTTGGGCGTCTTCAGACATAGGCCTAAAATTAAAAAAGAAAAAATCCCCAAATTCCCATCCCTAATTATCATAAGTAATGCCACGAGTGATTATCGATAAATTCACGACTCACGAAGTGAGGAGTGAATTTATCTAGAGAATTTGGAAATCAAGAGTGGCATTTGTTAGGACTAATTAACGAATAAAATTAAGCTGTTTACTCACATCATTATTTAACTATAGTTATTTTAAAATATTTATATATTTAATGTAAACGGCGATGTTTTGAAAACAAATGAGAAACGATAGGTACGCTTCTACTGCTTCTTTTGTTTATCACTGCAACCAGATCATACTATTTATTGCCAAAGGAACGCAATATTGTAAGAATGCTCTCTAGTGGAGAAAAAATGAAACACATCAATCTGTATATTAATTCATTTTTGATGTCGTATGATGTAAATATGACAATTATATTTTTCTCGATTATTACCTGGGAAAAAATACATTTAAGAAAGTGCAAACAGTGGTTTCTTTTTTTGGTGGTATAATCAATTGCTACAAATGTTGACATGTAAGCACTATTATATACAATCTGGTAGCCGTATTTGTTATAGGCTCAGTCACTGCAAAATAACGGTCAGACCTGTTCAGAATATTAAAAAGGAGGAGCTTTGTTTAATATATGATAATCCTAACACTGATAAATATTTCGTGAAACACGACTCTGATTGGTTGTAAAACAGGAATCATTGAAACGTGATTGGTCATTGACTCCCATTTGGGGCATGAGTTAAATAGTCAGCATAAACCAATACTTTATCAATACCATTGTGTGCCAGATTTTCATCCTCTAAAAGTAATTATTATATAGATATATCTCCTGACATCTGTCGCATTAATAAATGATCTAGATCTAGAAAATTCTACCTTTGAGAGAGGGAGACAAGACTGACGTTTAACTGTATTTGATCTAGGAAATGTGTCAAAATATTTAGCAATGAGGATACCTTCATTTCATTCTAAATGCAGTTAATTACATTTTTCTGCAGAGCGGCTTTTCAAAGGACTAAGGGATATCATGGGTATTTTCATATTCAGCACCATCAGTGGCGGAGCGTCCATGTTAGCACTGTTAGCCCGGCTATCACTTTCAAAAGTTAGAAATAAACTCTTTGATACTTAATTAAAACGCAAGATAATACCGGAACGTGATACATCAGTGCATCGATAGTAACCTAAATGTTGTAAACAACTTAATAATATATAAATATATCATCGTCCAGTATCATGGCAGCTGCCGCCGTCTTCCGGAAACCAAACGCCATTCCTCTGTATCCATCCATTCATCTTCCTCCATTCCTCTGATATTCATAGCTGCTTGTACCCCTTCTATCCAAGTTTTCTTCGGTCTTCCTCTCTATTGGGACCCATTCTATAACAATTTTAGGCAATATTTGTGCTGGCATTCTTTTGACATGGCCATACCACTGTAATCTTCTCTTTTCTATAATGTCTATGATGTCCGGCTCCTCTTGTACACCCATAACTTCCCTTATTTATTTATTTCGTGTTCTATCCATTCTAGATTTTCCCGCTGATCTTCTTAAAACATCCATTTCTGTACTTAAAATTCTTTTCATTTCCCTGGTAGGAATTTGCCAGAGTTCAGCAGCATATGTTAAAATGCTCTGAATTATGGTTTGATATAGGCCTATTTGTAATTTTCTATTTTTTGTAATATATATAGTGTTGCGTATATTCTGTACAATACCATGTGCTTCAACGTTTTAAAAGCCCACATTGTTAGACGATTTCCCGAAGCTAAGATGGAAGATGACTATGAGAGTATGTTGCGCAGGTGCATTCAAGCTCATCGGTAGTACATCCTGCTGCTTCAAGCCCAATGCTGCTCTGTAGCTGCCCTGTTAGCACTCTAGAAACGGCTAAGAGCGAAGTTTCAGTTGCTCCGAGCAAGTCCTATGTCAACCTTGTGCTTCTGAGCGTATCAAATATAATGATTCAACCACTAAATAAATATCATGGCAGAGAAATGTGCTTGAGTTACTGAAGACTCGTTCAGTCATCACTTTTCCTGCCGAATCTTTGTTGAAAAGAAAAAAGTTATAAACCAATTCCTTATATAAACATCATTATAAGTAAAAAAAAAGCAAAGTACATCGTTTAATGAAGAACATGAAGGTTGATATGAACATGACATGGCTGCAGGAAGTCATGATCCCTGTTAGCCCTGCCTTCAACGGAAATAATGTTTGGACAACAAAGGTTTTTTATGTAAATAGTTTTATGCACTGAAAAGCGCCATGAACTAGCCGAAACCGATGTTAACTGAAATAATTTTGGAAACACTAGAATTGAGTCCCGAAGCCGGACTATCAAAATTAAGTTATAAGCATAACGAAAACGTTAAAGCAAACAAGTATATTGTTAGCCGCCTAATAGACGCTGTGTTTTTTTTAGCCGAACAAGAGAAGCCATTTAGAAAACTCTGAATCTAACAAAAGAGGTAGGAACTAATGTTGAATTATTGCACCATAGAAATTTCTATTGGTTAATTATCACATCAAAGCTCTAGAAACTGGCTGGTCATGGAGACGAATATCTGTTTTAAAATCATGCATTTTTTTTATTATAAAACTTTTCTCATTTGAGGATTGCCTCAAGGACAAAGTGATACAGACAATTAATTTTCGAAATTATGAAATACATTTTTTAAATACATTAAAAAATACATTTTGTAAATATATTTATAAACATTTCAAGATGTAATTGAAGTATAATGTTATAAAGATGGTGTCTTAAAATTGAAATTGATTCTCTAATGGCAGCGATGGCAATTTTAGAAAGATACACTGTCTATTGTTGGCTATTTAATTAACTATTAATATGTCCAATTATCTCATTTCATTTCTTAAACCCTATACCTATAGTATGTCGTTCTTTTTTAGAAGTTCGTTTATATATTAGAAATTATACATGATATTATATTCATAAAACGGGGGCTAACACTTGTCGAAATTCTCACGCTCCGCCACTGAGCACTGTGACTTCCCCTGTCAATCATTTTTATCTATTATTTGACGAAATTTTCAGACATTGAAAATAAATACCTGAACAATGAATCAGTTCAGTTTTCTAAATATTTTTTTCAAATTTCAACTAATAGTGTAAATATCTAACCCAAACATGAAAATACTGTTTGTATATAGCATATGGAATTACTGAAAACGTTAGCTCAGGTTAGAGAGTATGAGGAGATTATATCTGCGCGGCCGTGAACCTGCAGGTACGACATTGCAAGTGAATTAGACTGCAAATAGCCAGTCACACCAGAAGATAAATAAATCCGTAAACTAAGCGAATACCCCAGCATTCGTCCCATTTTGGTGGTTCAGGGAATATATATCTATTTTGTTAACTTGGAGAAACTCAATTTCTGATGCCAAGTGTCGGATAGAGTGAAAACAAATCAAGCACAATCGTAAGATTATCGTACCTATTGTGTGTTGTATAATTTGACACGAATTTAAGTGATATCTACTGATTAATTTTTGTATTAACTAACTCACTGGAGCACGCCGTAGCGTAGTGATTAAGGTAATACGCTACAAGCCGAAAGGTCGAGGGTTCGAGTCCCGGTGGTGTCAGGATTTTTAAACTGACTAAAATCTTCTGGCGGCACTATTACCCTAGGGTCGATTCAGCCTCTAACCAAATGAGTATCAGTAAAGGGTAAAGGCGGCCCTCACGAAGGGCCGATAGTCTAGAAAAAAGTGGGAGCCTTAACCTCCTACTGCCTCAAGGACCTCCTTAGGCCTATAGTAGGATCACTTTATCTTTAACTGACTCACTGGCACTATCGAATCCCGTAGGTTCATTGCCGCACGGACATAAGCACTCCATACATCCCTATCCTGAGCTAATGTTTTCCAATCATCCCCTGTATAATCCATTTTTTCAAATCATTGTTAATGTTATTCTTCGCCGCATTCTAACCGGAGGCTTCCATGCACCTCTTTCATTCCCACATGTCCTGCCGATCGTAGTCTTAAGAGATTTAACTAGTCTTATCATACCTGCTTTCTTATAAAGACCATGAAGCTCACTTAAGTAGTCTTCTCCATTCACCTGTCTATTCATCTCTCTTTCGTCAAAAATTCTTCTAAGAACTTTACTCTCAGAAGCATTTTTGGAGCAAAGAATGATGAACAGACAGGTTGAATGGAGAAGACTACATATTAAAATATTAAACAGTATATAGGAAGACAGAAGAAAACTTGGATAGAAGGAGTACAAGCAGCTATGAATTTCAGAGGATTGGAGGAAGATCAATGGATGGACAGAGAGTAATGGCGTTTGGTTTCCGGAAAACGGCGGCAGCTGTCATGATACCGGATGATGATGATGATGCTGATGATAGACTTAATAGAAACTTAAAATATGTACCTTTTGGCAGGAGCCGTTGTTAAAATATTACATTAAAATGCTATCTGGAGGCCTTTCGTAAGTTAACTTTCATCATCAGCAGGATGATTATCTGCTACTAGTTGTTGTTTACGACGTTATAGACTCGAAGATTAACAACTGCTACTTCCGAAAGGCCTCCAGATAACATTTGAAATATGCTATCAATGATGGGCAATGAAAACCTTGCAACACCAATTTTTAGTAAATTTTACAGGAGAAACAAATAACTGTTTTAAATAATTGTGATAATTGATACAGCAATAGTTCCCACACATTTATTATATACGACTTTCCTCATTAGAGGATTGTCTCAAGGACAAAGTGATAAGAGACAATTAATTTTCAAAATTGATAAAATACATTTTGTAAATACATTTAAAAAATTCAAATTGTACATACTATAAAGTAGAAATTTTGTTAAGATGGTTTCTTAAAATTGATATACAAGTCAAGTTATTAATAAACTTGAAGTCCGTGTTCTCAACAAGTTATGCATTGCATATTTCTGTGATGGCTACTGGAGTTACAAGGTTTTCATTGCCTACCGTCGATATTATTTTAACACAGATATTATTTTAACAGTTGAGGACGACGGCACCTGCCAAAAGGTTTTTATCTTATGACTTCACCTCTACGGAATTTGATATGAATTTTATTAGTATTGGATATATGTAGACTTATTACATGAGGCTAGCTAATACCCGGCGTGCGCTGCTAAGCCTAAATAAAATTTGTGTGTTCAGTTGAATACGCAAAAGGAAAAGTAATTATAAATTTATATTTTTTTAGATACCCCGTGCTCATTGCCCGGGAATCTACTTATCCCGATCTTCTTGACATAGATGAGATACAATACGAAAATTAATGTACTTCTCATGATTAGTTGAATTAGTAAAATGAAAAATAATTATAAATGTATATCTTAATTATTTTTAAGATTCCCAGTGCTGATTACCCGGTGATGCCCGGGAATCTTATCTCGAACTTCTTGGCATAAATGAGTTAAAAGACAAAGTTCGTTATTGTGAGTTATCCGTAAAAGAATACCCGTCTTGTCTTGCTATGCTATCTACATACTTGTCTCTATCTTCTTGGCATCAATTAAAGACAAAAATGATAGTTGTGAGTTATCCGTAAGAGATAAACATATGCTGTCGGGGATTTTTTGTAGAACTTTTTTTGAGATATTCAATTCTGTGTACATTAATTTTGTGAATTTGTTATGATTTAGGCAGCGTAAGCCATTTAAGTGCCCAAAGAGCTACTTTTTTCAAGTTTTCCACTACAAAGGCGATTTTTAAGGGTGTAGGAGTTAAGTATCACAACTCTCTAATAGCCTATGTTCATTCCGGGGAATCTCCTGAACATTTTGCAAAAAGAAACACACAATGGAATCAATGGCATGTCAACGGTATGGCCGCGCATAAAGTACAAACAAACAAACAAACAAACATTCATATTTATATTAGATATTGCCAATTTAAGGGTTAATTTATTGTATGGTGTACCTATATCGCCAAAAAGTATACCTGGCAGATGGTAGAGCCAATTTTTAATTTCGGGTTTCGGGTAAAGATTCCCTTCTAATGGCTGAGAATACCTTCCTGATTTTATGTCAATAGCATATACTGAGACCCTATTAATTATCTGTCAACGGAGTTGATAGAAAGGACGTTATTTTACTACCTCTACTACTGTATGCGTGCATACAATAACTATGCCTTAGTTAGGAATGTGGCTGTTACCTGTTATAAACCAACTCCCCCAAAGCTGTGAAAACCAGAAAATAAAATATTATAATTTATCCTTTTTTTCAGAGGATTTTTGTAAAAAATACATATAGTTTTTAATTCCTGATTTATTTTGTTATACTTTGAATGTATATTAAGAATTCTATAACTAATATATTACAAAAGACACAGTTTTAGTTTGGTAATTTGCGGGGTGGTAGACGGGCGGAGGGCCATCTATTGTTAATAGTGTACTGACATTGTATTGACAGCACAAAAAACATTTGTCTTTCTCAGTAGACTATTCTTAGTTCTAGTAGTATGGTGATTTTTAGAATTATCTTGAAGATTCAGTTAATACATAATTTATTTAGTAGTGTTTAGTTAGCGTTTAATAGATTGTTTTTATACGTTTTTAAAAATATTTAGATAATAGTGTAGCTTCCTATATATATCATGTACTACCCAACAACATTAACGTTTTAGTCGGAGAGGGGAAGCAAACGCGCAAGAGGGGAAAAGTGACTCCTTCCACCTTCGGTATAAATGAATGACTGGACAAGTGGTATAATCAGTGGCAAAATATAGTGGTATACCTATATGAAATAGTAGACGAAGTTAATGAAAGATTGTCGGAGTTTGTATGCTTAATATTTCTGTATAATGTGATGTACGAAGAGATTAAATCACTGATTTCCAGCTACTGTCTGTCAGACAAATGTGTAGGAAAACAAACATTACTAAAGAATTAGGTATTCATTTATTGTATTAGTTTCAATTTAAAGTGGAGAGATTATTATTATTATTATTATTATTATTATTAACTAACCAACTCACTGGCACTATCGAATCCTAGGTTCATGGCCGCGCAGACATAAGATCTCAATACATCCCTATCTTGACCTAATGTTTTCCAATCATTCCCTGTATAATCTACTTCCCTCAAATCATGATTAATGTTATTCTCCCACCTCATTCTTGCTCTAACAACTGGGCATTTTCCCCTCTGGTTTTCCAACATCAAGCTTCCATACACGTCTTTCATTCCCCATTCGTGCCATATGTCCTGCCCATCGTAGTCTACGATACTTAACTGTTCTTACTATATCTACAAAGACCATGCAGTTCACTGTTATATAGTCTTTATTCACCTGTCTGTTCATCTCTCTTTGGTCCAAAAAAATTCCTAAGAACTTTATTCTCAAATACTAGTAATCTTCTTTCTTCGCATCCATGTAACTGGTAGAATAATAGTTTTATATTTTTAGTTTAACGTGTTTTGAAAGGAGTAGGACGACAAAAGTCCCTGTAATGCATCGTAGCACGCATTTCCAGAATTGAGCCTATGTTTAATTTCTTTATGCACCTCATTCTTACTTGTGATTGTTTATTATTATTATTATTATTGATAGGAATTTTCAAATCGTTCTTTATTTTCTCCTTCACAAAGTTAGATAACTTTCTAAACATATTCATGACCTTCATTGTGAATATAGGGTTAGTTATAACTAACAACTGACTATACACGACTAACGGAAAGTAAACACTGTCACTGCAACCTGAGACAAGGGTCTACTACCTCCAACCCCTACCCACTCTTACTACATTTCTTTTAGATCCCAGTTTTTCCGCATTGATAGTTAATGTGGCCGAGTAATAGCTCACTATTATGTAGTGTATCTTCTTGGCATCAATTAAAGACAAAAATGATAGTTGTGAGTTATCCGTAAGAGATAAACATGCTGTCGGGGATTTTTTGTAGAACTTTTTTGAGATATTCAATTCTGTGTACATTAATTTTGTGAATTTGTTATGATTTAGGCAGCGTAAGCCATTTAAGTGCCCAAAGAGCTACTTTTTTCACGTTTTCCACTACAAAGGCGATTTTTAAGGGTGTAGGAGTTAAGTATCACAACTCTCTAATAGCCTATGTTCATTCCGGGGAATCTCCTGAACATTTTGCAAAAAGAAACACACAATGGAATCAATGGCATGTCAACGGTATGGCCGCGCATAAAGTACAAACAAACAAACAAACAAACATTCATATTTAAGGGTTAATTTATTGTATGGTGTACCTATATCGCCAAAAAGTATACCTGGCAGATGGTAGAGCCAATTTTTAATTTCGGGTTTCAGGTAAAGATTCCCTTCTAATGGCTGAGAATACCTTCCTGATTTTATATCAATAGCATATACTGAGACCCTATTATCTGTCAACGGAGTTGATAGAAAGGACATTTTACTACCTCCACTACTGTATGCGTGCATACAATAACTATGCCTTAGTTAGGAATGTGGCTGTTAGCAGTTATAAACCAACTCCCCCAAAGCTGTGAAAACCAGAAAATAAAATATTATAATTTATCCTTTTTTGAGAGGATTTTTGTAAAAAAGAAGATACAGTACATAATAGTGAGCTATTACTCGGCCACATTAACTATCAATGCGGAAAAACTGGGATCTAAAAGAATGTAGTTTTTAATTCCTGATTTATTTTGTTATACTTTGAATGTATATTAAGAATTCTATAACTAATATATTACAAAAGACACAGTTTTAGTTTGGTAATTTGCGGGGTGGTAGACGGGCGGAGGGCCATCTATTGTTAATAGTGTACTGACATTGTATTGACAGCACAAAAAAACATTTGTCTTTCTCAGTAGACTATTCTTAGTTCTAGTAGTATGGTGATTTTTAGAATTATCTTGAAGATTCAGTTAATACATAATTTATTTAGTAGTGTTTAGTTAGCGTTTAATAGATTGTTTTTATACATTTTTAAAAATATTTAGATAATAGTGTAGCTTCCTATATATATCATGTACTACCCAACAACATTAACGTTTTAGTGCGGAGAGGGGAAGCAAACGCGCAAGAGGGGAAAAGTGACTCCTTCCACCTTCGGTATAAATGAATGACTGGACAAGTGGTATAATCAGTGGCAAAATATAGTGGTATACCTATATGAAATAGTAGACGAAGTTAATGAAATATTGTCGGAGTTTGTATGCTTAATATTTCTGTATAATGTGATGTACGAAGAGATTAAATCACTGATTTCCAGCTACTGTCTGTCAGACAAATGTTGTAGGAAAACAAACATTACTAAAGAATTAGGTATTCATTTATTGTATTAGTTTCAATTTAAAGTGGAGAGATTATTATTATTATTATTATTATTATTATTATTATTATTATTATTAACTAACCAACTCACTGGCACTATCGAATCCTAGGTTCATGGCCGCGCAGACATAAGATCTCAATACATCCCTATCTTGACCTAATGTTTTCCAATCATTCCCTGTATAATCTACTTCCCTCAAATCATGATTAATGTTATTCTCCCACCTCATTCTTGCTCTAACAACTGGGCATTTTCCCCTCTGGTTTTCCAACATCAAGCTTCCATACACGCTTCTTTCATTCCCCATTCGTGCCATATGTCCTGCCCATCGTAGTCTACGATACTTAACTGTTCTTACTATATCTACAAAGACCATGCAGTTCACTGTTATATAGTCTTTATTCACCTGTCTGTTCATCTCTCTTTGGTCCAAAAAAATTCCTAAGAACTTTATTCTCAAATACTAGTAATCTTCTTTCTTTCTCATATCTCTTTCTTCGCATCCATGTAACTGGTAGAATAATAGTTTTATATTTTTAGTTTAACGTGTTTTGAAAGGAGTAGGACGACAAAAGTCCCTGTAATGCATCGTAGCACGCATTTCCAGAATTGAGCCTATGTTTAATTTCTTTATGCACCTCATTCTTATTTGTGATTGTTTATTATTATTATTATTATTGATAGGAATTTTCAAATCGTCCTTCATTTTCTCCTTCACAAAGTTAGATAACTTTCTAAACATATTCATGACCTTCATTGTGAATATAGGGTTATTTATAACTAACAACTGACTATACACGACTAACGGAAAGTAAACACTGTCACTGCAACCTGAGACAAGGGTCTACTACCTCTAACCCCTACCCACTCTTACTACATTCTTTTAGATCCCAGTTTTTCCGCATTGATAGTTAATGTGGCCGAGTAATAGCTCACTATTGTGTAGTTTTTGGTCCGTAACCTTCTTTCCATATTTCGCATCCGTATAACTGACAGAATAACTGTTTTTACATATTTCAGTTTAGAATTTTTTGAAAGGAGTTGGGACGACAGTAGACTAGGTTCTATAAAGAATTAAAAATTATCTGAATATAATAATAATAATAATAATAATAATAATAATAATAATAATAATAATAATAATAATATAAGCACAATTTGAGCAGGGATGCAAGCTGTTTTGTATCATATAATGTAGTTGGTGTGAAATGAATTGATAGGGTTGTCTTGCTGGCAATGAATAACATGGACATTCACACATGTAATTTGACTTAATAAGCGGCAGCTGCGACTGCGCGACTAATGGAGCGTTAAATTCAAGTGCACAGAGGAGACGTGCGCATCGGGACGGAAACCGAGATATCCCCAATGCTATGAAACATTTAATTGTTTACAGTTTGACGCTAAATTAATCTTGTCCATTAGATAACTTCCTTTATTGCTGTCCTGCGTAACTCATTGATAATCGTCTTGCCAATGGACTCGGAAGATCGAAAGTTCACTCTCAAAATATATAAGCGCAATTTTTTCGATCACTAGACTCGTTTCATGGTAGCTTGCATTGAGATTTCGAAAAATTAAGAAAGCGACATGAAAAAAGTCCTAACAATGTAATGATAAACATAAAATCAGTGCCAATGTATGTAGACGACCATTTCTAATAACTAGCTCAGAAGATGGTCTACACAAAGCACCCTTTCAATTAAATCATATTATACAGAATTATAATTTCAATATATCAATAAGTAAAACGAAAATCTTGGCTTTTAAAGGATCAGATACAGTAAGAGGTAAAATAATTCTAGAAGGAAAACTCATTGAACAAGTGAACCATTTTAAATACCTGGTTTATGAGATTTTCTATTTTAAATATGGAGATCTTTTTAACTAAACTCCATTAATTAAATTAAATTAATTAATTAATTAATTTGGTGTTTATTTGATGAAAATCCATTATGTTAGGTTTATTAAATAAAATAAAAATGTTAAAAGTTTTATACGATTTTCATATTTATTTTAATAGAGATTAGTTTTATTAAAGTTAGTCATGATATTAATGTATTTTGGTTTAAGATTGTTTAATACAACTGTTGTAATACCAAATATTCTGTATTACTGTTTCATCCAAAGTAATAATTTAAAATACCAAGTTACCAAGAAGCTTGTCTCAGCTTGTATTATGCAATTAATTGATTTGGTGTTTACTTGATGAAAATCCATTAAATCAAATAAAACTGTTAAATGTATTCACGTAGACTTTCACGGCCGGAGTTGCTATGATGACCTTGAAGATGATTTTCAGGCTGTAGGCCGTGGTAGGGAGGCTTGTAGTTCCCCGACGTTTCACCAGAGTCTCAAGACAACCCTTGAGGATGCCAGACGCAGTCTGGCGAAACGTCAGGGAACTACAAGCCTCACGACCAAGGCCTACAGCCCGAAAATCTTCAAGTTAATCATAAAACTGTTAAAGTTTTATATTTATTTGAATACAAATGTTACTTGTATGAGTTGTTAAATTTCTCAGAATTTTGTTTCTTGTAAAATGTATCTTCCTCTTCTATTTGGTTTCAATTCACAGAATGGACCTTACGTAATTACCTGAGCAAACAGGCCACTATTTGTGTGTTGTCTCGCGACAAACTAGGTTCTACTGATAATTTTAATACATTAAAATGCTAGAATTTCAAATTCCATATTTTAGCCTGACACTCATTTTCATTTTATTTTTAAATGAATAGTTAGTTGCCATAAACTGATATTATTGATTTTACAATTGAAACTATTACAGAATTATATTATTACATTATTAGGTCCCTTTTTATGTTACAGACAACATTTTTGTAAATTTTAGGTCATAACTGCATTTTTTTACATATTTCGGTGGTTTTAGGTAATAAAAATCGTAGCCCTAATAAGTATGACAGCAATTTTAGTAAAGAAATTATAGTTTTGTGAATTATAAAGAAAACTTAACATTGATCGTACTGAAACAAATTAAATTAATAGAAAATACGTTCGAATTAGAAATTAATACGTCAGTCTTACTAATAAAAATCTCTTATACAGGCTTCCATCAGTTGTTTAGTTATAGAACAAAACATTTACACACAATACGTCACATTTATCATTATGACGTCAGAACATATTACGCGCAGTTTGTAACGGAAAGAAAACTATCAACTAGTGGTTACCTGTGAAAGAAATGGTGTGGATAATTGGGGAGGTATGGTAAAAATGTGTTTTAATTTATTAACATTATTCTTTAGGCTATGCCAAATATATCGTAGAATATGTTTCATAGATAATGTGCTGCCATCTAACGACAAGAACTACAAACAATTCTTGGAAAGTTTTCCCCATTACTTATGAATTATGTACAGTGTTTTAAGAATCATTAGAAAACGTTCAAAATAATAGGAAATGTTAGCGGCAATAGGAATAACCCTTTAAGAAAAAAAAATGAATCATCTGCAGTTAGATCGGGAATCGAACTTGGTACCTCACGGCCCTAACCACAAGACTATCACGCTGATTAGTTTGTTGCAATAATGCTAGCTTTATAATTAAAAACATTTTTATATTGGTATGTTTATTATGCGTTAATAATGTAAGAAAGTTTCGTTAAAATAATATTACGAAGCATTTAAACTACATTCAGGTTAAATCTTGTCTCACAGCAACTATTATAGAACTTTATTTTTTGAATCAATGTTCAATTTAAAAATATTATTAATCGAGAATGAATGTAACCAAAGACATTTTATGAAGCCTTTATTTTATTAATATTATTTATGTCATGTGTACCCATTAAACAGTCGTTAAAAGTGTTGAATTTTGCATTAAATTTAAGGAAACGTTCATTAATATCGTAAGAAAACAATTAGCTGATCTTAAAGTTCGTCATTTTGTCTACTTATACAATCCTTAAACAAGGCTGAAGACATGTGTAACGATTCCACGTAAAGTTGTACACCTTATACAGTGTTTATTAGTAAGAATTTTCAACAGAGATGTGTATAAACCTTGTATAAAAGTTATACATGGGTTATTAGTAAGAGGGTTAAAAATATACTAGTTCTACAGATAAACGTGCAGAAGTTATTCAGATAGGTTATGCCTGACTTGTATACGAGAAATTATTTATACTACTGCTATACTATTTGCTGCTGTAGTATTCTATCACTGGACTTAATATACAAGATGTAAATTAACCCTCTTACTAATAATCCACATAACTTTTATACAAGGTTTATACACATCTCAGTTGAAAATTCTTACTAATAAACACTATTAGCTGTTCAGTGTAGAAGAGGTGTACAACTTTACATGGGAATCGTTATACATGCATCCAGCCTTGTTTAAGGATTGTATAACTAGACAAAATGTCGGACTTCAAGATCAACTGATTGTTTTCTTATGATATTGATGAAAGTTTCCTTAAATTTAACGCAAAATGCAACACTTTAACGACTGTTTGATGGATGCACAGGACATAAATAATATTAATAAAGCTCTGGGTAGGAAAATAAATACATCATAAAATGCCTTTTGTTACACTAATTCTTGATTAGGCCTAATAATATTTTTAAATTGAACATTGATTCACAAAGAATATGTTCTACAATAGTTGCTGTAGACAAGATTTAACTTGAATGTAGTTTAAATGCTTCATAATATTACTTTAACAAAACTCTCTTGCATCATTAATACATAATACACATACCGATATAAAAATCTATTTAATTATAGAGGTACTATTATTGCAGCAAGCCACGTGTTAGCTTGATAGTTTGTGGTTAGAGCTTCTGACTGCAGTCCGTGAGGTCCAAGGTTCGATTCCCGGTCAAATACCAATGATTTTTTTTTCGCCTACAGCGTTATTCTGTTGTCAGTAACATTTTCTACTATTTTGTACGTTTTCTAAACGCATCTTAAAACACTGCATATAATTCATAAATAATGGGAAAAACTTTTATTAGTTTCCAAGAATTGTTTGAAATTCTTGACGTTAGATGGCAGCACATTATCTGTGAAACTAATTCTTCGATATATTTGACATTGTGTAAAGGAAATTGTAAATAAATTAAAACACATTTATTTTTTCCGTACCTCTCAATTAGGGAATCTCTATTAATTCTTTTCCATACTCATTTCTCACACAATTAATCACTAATTGATGTTGTTTAATTTCTGTTACAAACTGCGCGTAATATTGTTCTGACGTCATAGTGATGGCGAATATGTGATATTGTGTATAATGGTTGTATTGTTATACTTATAGCTCCGGCACAACGTTTATTAGTAAGGAAATTATACATGATCTACATAAGGCTTATACATTGTTTAACTAGACAACTGATGAAAGCCTGTATAAGGGATTTTTATTAGTAAGACTGTAATTATATAGGCATAGAGGGGTAATATATAATCATTTTGAGATAATGAACTAATGGTCTACGAGGGAAAATGGGCGAGTTATAAGGAATCAAACTAAATGACATTTGATACAGGAGAGAAAATTATACTAGAATAATTTCATATCTTAACGTTTATGAAATATTGGGTTTTCAAATTCTTTAATATTTAGATCTGAGCAGATGATTGCACGCCACTGCACTTGTCCAACGTGAGCCATAGTACAGAGTGAACCACGCAGAATCTGTGTAGTTAACTTGTGGCTTAATAGTCAAAGTGATGGATTTAAGATTCGAACACTGATGGTTCATATCACGGCAGGCGACTTTTTTTTTCTTTCGTTCTTTCTTCATTGTGATATGTTGACACTAAAATTTGTTTTGCATGGCCTTGTACAAAATTCCTATTCTCCTATTGTACACTGTGTGTATATACTGTGATATGTTGACACTGAAATTTGTTTTGCATGGCCTTGTACAAAATTCCTATTCTCCTATTGTACACTGTGTGTCTATACTGTGATATGTTGACACTGAAATTTGTTTAGTATGGGCTTGCACAAAATTCCTATTCACCTATTGTACACTGCGTGTATGTGATATGTTGACACTGAAATTTGTTTTGTATGGGCTTGCACAACATTCCTATTCTCCTATTGTACTCTGCGTGTATAGCCTACTGTGTTATGTTGACACTGAAATTTGGGCTTGCACAAAATTCCTATTCTTCTATTGTACACTGCGTGTAAGCTGTGGTATGTTGACACTGAAATTTGTTTAGTATGGGCTTGCACAAAATTCTTATTCTCCTATTGTACACTGCGTGTATGTTGTGATATGTTGACACTGAAATTTGTTTAGTAGTATGGGCTTGCACAAAATTCCTGTTCTTCTATTGATTACATTAACATATGATTAGAAGTTACTTCAGTATCAGTTCAGTTGCATTACATAAAAACATCATGGAACATCTTTACAGTTATGCTGAACTTGCATACGATGTATGGTGCAGCACATGGTAGTGGTGTAATATCCTTTCTTCGCCGATGTTGTCTGTGTTGTGAGAATGGAAGTCACCAATTTCAACAATTTCTTTAATGAATCTGCAGGTTCTTTACTTTTTTCTGGTTTACTCATGCATTGCTTTTATTTCCCAATAACATGAATGCCATGAGTGCATACATCGTGCCTCTTCATGTTATTAATCACTGCACTATCTATTATCTACATAAGTACTGTACAGTACAATTACACATTTTATTTGCGAAACCTATTGCACTCTACAGTAATCGTATTATTATTACAACCTTTCAAACTATTGTCTGTACAATACGTGCATAGATAGTTTTGTAACTCGTGTACTGCGCCGACATTCCATTACCGTATTCTGTAAAATAATTAATAAACAGTTAAATCAGAAGTAAATCTACGCACGTAACTAATTTACAGTATGCACTTAATAAAGGAAGAAGAAAAAATTGTTCACATTCTGTAGGGAGTTTTGAACGTGATGCATAAATCTTACGTCTGCTATAACCACTGAGCTAAAGGCGCATGGCTGTTGGAAGTTACAGCCTCATTTCCATTTTAATTTGAAATAGTCAGTGGCGTGCCAACCATTTTACAAATGGAATCATAACTTGGACATTTTTATTTGTAGACCATTAGTTCATTATCTCAAAATGCTTATATAATATACGTAGTTAAATTTATACGGTATACACCCTGTATATATTCTAAGGCCTTCTCTATTGCACTCGATGGCAGCAGGCCCATGGTCGGGGCTTGTCATTCCCATTGAACGAGGTTCGCTAAAATCTAATGTTATAACGCTCTTTCATTTTCTCTTCGTTTCTCTTCACCATGCTTTCAAGACTGATAAACAGTATTCTTAATCTTATAAGGCCTTGTTTCCCCCAACGAAATTTAGGCGCTCTCCACCTACAGGGAAGAAATTGAACCATACTAATTTAGTTACGCTTGTTTTCCTGGTCAGCTTTCCGCCTCATAGTGACATCTAGGAAACCAAGGTAGTACTAGGACGGAAAAATTCGGCAAAATTTTCTTACGAGGCCTTTTTATTCAAGCTTGAGGGTCTTTTACGAGCCTAAAAATCTTCGGACTCCCGGAGGATTTGCTCTTTGGATTTTTCCATCCTAAAAAAATCAACGACCCTCGGGACCAGAGGCAAGGAGCATAACCACTAGTCCACCGCGGCTGATTTGATAAACAATATTAAATACTGTAATTTAATAGCCGACTCTAGATGACGCCGTCCAGTAGATGTGCCGTGCGCTGACCCCTATCCCGCTTGTAGGAGAGTACCGCATAGAATGTTATAGATAGCTCTATACTTATTTTGTATTTAACATTTATTTATTTAGCTTTGTGAAGTTATATGTGACTCGCCACTCCATTAGGCCAAAAAATATATTGTAATAAGTGCAATATGTCTAGAATGATCCTGGCTTACCAGCCGGCTGCTGGTCTCAAAACTTCATTTCTTAATCTCAGAAGTGCAAGATCATCCAACCAGTATAGGTATCATATGTCAGCTTATCGGGCCCTCAGTCGTTATACCTTTTTTTAAAATTAAAATGGCTACTTATAGCAGCTATTCTAATTTCATCATGATGCTGGCCGAAAATCAGTGAAAAGAATTATTGCGACTCGAACTAGAGCAAGTCCAGTAGCTCTCCAACAAGGCATCGTGCCTTTAACCATACGTCGACCGAAACATTACAATATTAGATATGTATAAATCATTATAAAAAGTTTACCAAACTAGTCATAATTATAGATATAATTTTCTTCCTACAACTCTTAAAAGAATTTTAATCCAAACTTTAGTGATGCCGCATTTTGACTACTGTGACGTTCTACTAACTGACATAAGTGACGGATTGTCGGACAAACTGCAGCGTGTCCATAATATGTGTATCAGATTCATATTTAATGTTCGAAAATACGATCACATTTCTCCATTATTCCACGAATTGTCATGGCTACATCTAAAAGAGAGAAGAAAATCGCACTGTCTAATTCTCCTATTTAAGATCCTACATACCTCGATTCCCAATTATTTATCATTCCGTTTCCAGTATCTATCCTCAAACCATAACCTAAACACAAGATCACAACATAGTCTCCTACTTAATATACCGCAACATAGGACATCACATCACTCCATGTCATATACCATCTCCACTTCTCGCAACTGGAATTCCCTACCACAAGAATAAGGGGCTGCCGGACATTGGCATCTTTTAAAAGAAATCTAAATTTATTTGCTCTAAACTCGACTTCATTATTATCCAGTGTAAGATATATATATATATATATATATATATATTAATTGGTGTTTCCCGTATAATGTATCATATTTATATTATTATTATTATTATTATTATTATTATTATTATTATTATTATTAATCGTATCATTATTGTTATTACCCTATAAAATGTTGTTTGTACATGACATTTACATTGCTACATTTATTGTATCTTTAACTGTTTATAATTAGTATAGTGTATATCTATATTTGTCGAATATTTATTTGTATTTGTGCTGGTTGAGTGGAAGAGAGGGCCTTATGGCCTTAACTCTGCCAGAATAAATAAAGTATTATTATTATTATATAATAAAATACACCGATAATAAACACAGTAGAAGATCCGTACCGTTCCACATTCGTGTGGTCCAAACTGCCCTAAACACAGTCCAATCCTGGCTACAACTGTGGAACTTAAAACTAAATGCAAATAAAACACACGCTGTTTTATTTAAGAAAACCCGCAGTTGCACTCCTGCCCAACTCACCTTGGGAGCTCATAGACTCCCGTCTCGATACTTCAGTCAAGTATCTTGGAATCCAATTGTATAGTACTTACAATGGAACTAAAACGCCGCGTAACACGCGATAGACTAAGTAATAAAAACCCCATAAAGAACAGAACTATGGAATTTGGCCGCCAAGGGACCTAAAAATTTTGAATGGTCCGTGGTCAGCGTTCCGCCTCATACTGACATCTAGGAAACCAAGGTAGTACTAGGACGGGAAAATTCGGTAAATTTTGCTTAGAGGCCTTTCATTCAGGCTTAAGGATCTTTTACAAGCCTGAAAATCTTCAGACTCGGGACCCACGGAGGACTTGCTCCTTGGATTTTTCCATCCTCAAAGATCCATCGACCCCGGCCGGGTTCGAACCCGCGATCCCCGGGACCAGAGGCAAGGACCATTACCACTAGTCCATCGCGGCCGATTATAATAAAAGTAATAACCTATAATTTGATGTGGTCAGCATGTAGGGTCCCTCTGCCGTTATAGCTGGTTTTATCAACCTCGAACCGCTACTTATTGTAGTTACCCAAATTCCTCACGATTAGTAGTTTACGTTGATGATAGTGATGTTTGTTACGTTGTGCAGACAAGAACTGTGATGTATTGACTGCAGCAGGAGCAACAGGGAGTGCTGGAGCGTCTAGTAAGAAACCCACAAAATCGAAACGTGTGAGGACAATCTTCACACCTGAACAACTGGAACGTCTGGAAGCAGAGTTTGAGAGACAACAGTATATGGTAGGACCTGAGAGACTGTACCTTGCTCATGCCCTGCAGCTCACAGAGGCACAGGTGTGTGAACTTATTTGACTATCAAATATTATTATTATTACTATTATTATTATTATTGAGCAATTCCATATGTGACTGACTGACATTTACAATACACTTCTGCTGCAAAATGCTTGCATAAATACTACAATTGGTTGAAATTAGAGATGTTATATACATGATATGATAGAGGAAAAGTGTCTGATTAAGATTGTACATAAATATACAACTTCTGAAGAAAAACAACGTTATTTATTATCTATCAAAGTATGTGTGACTGACTGACTGACTGACTGACTGACTTACTGACATAAATGTCAACTCATCATGCAGCTTAACATCATTCTCTGAAATGTGATTCTTAATTCAATCTTTCAAAATACCGTTCGGAGGGCACATTTCAAGTTTGTATAGTCAATTGTTAGCTCATAATTGAAGGGATACACTGCCACAGAGCTGCTCCTCACGGTATGGATTAGTGCTACGAGAAATTAGTGTGTGACGTGTTATTTACAATTTTTATGTAAATTTCACGTCCACCGCTGTGATCTCGGGGTAGCGTCGCTGTCATTGCGGCCCTGGGTTCGATCCCCGGTCATAACAAGTTTTCTGGAAGATGGTTTTCCGAGGTTTGTCCTCACCTGTACGATAAATGTTTGGAAACTTTAAGGCCCTGATCATTATAATCACCATTATTCGTATGAATGTGTGTGTGAATGATGTGTTTCGTCTTAAAGTTATGTTGTCTCGGAGGAGGCCCTTACATTGAGCTGGTCACTCATTCGGGAAGGCCCTCCATGTCCTTTTATGATCAAAAACGTAGGTGTGATCTTTGTTTTGCACTTCTGGCTTATTTAGCAGCATTTGATGTGCCTATGGTGTATGGTGAGGTAAATCTTCATACTCGGAGCACACGGTTAAAAGTCCCTCCCGGAGGACTTGTCTCTTGGATTTTTTATGCTACAAATCTCCATCGACCCCGGCCGGGTATGAACTCACAACCTTCAGGACCAGAGGCAAGGAAATGAATGAAATGTCCATCGACCCCGGCCGGGTATGAACTCGCAACCTTCGGGACCAGAGGCAAGACCACCGAGACCGATACACACACACACACACACACACACACACACACACACACACACACACACACACACACACCACACACACACACACACACACACACACACACACACACACACACACACACACACATACACACACATACACACACATACACACACACATATATATATCCATTCATAGTAATTCTGCCCCAAGGCAGGTCCTTCAATGCAATCATAGCATTTTCATGCTATGTTTGCAGCTTTACTAGGAAATTGTAGGTGTGGTAGCTTCCCGTTGTTTTCCACACCGGTGAAGGATTATGATGATGATGACCATATGATTTCGGGGACCGTTTGGGTCTTAAAGTTTTTCTGACATTTGTCTTACAGGTGAGGAAAAACCCCGATAAAAACCTCACCCAGAAAAACTGCCCCGACCGGGGATCGAACCCGGGCCCGCTGCGTGACAAGACAGTACGCTACCTCGAGACCACAGCGGTGGATATATATATTTGCGCGATAGTGCGTTTTGTGATACAGCAGTCGAGACCATGTTTGAAAGTTGAACTTCCTACATTTCGGGGTTGTCAACCTAAATAACTATACTGTAATATTACATATTACAAACCACGTGTGGGAAGTAAAGGGTCCGTTTCTCGGACTCCAGCTGTGCTCACAACAGCGTCCCCAGGTGACGGATAGGGGAACGGTCGATGGTTTGCTTGCATTCCTCCCGGCTAGGTCCAGACCGGACTCGCGGGCCATTTGTGAGGTCGTCAGGACTCGAGCGACCTGGCGTACTATATGGCTCGTGCTGCGCCCACTTCAGCCAAACGCGCCCCCCTCGTTGGAAAAGTGGGGAAAAGGTCGGTGGATCTGCAAGTCAGTCCTCCCTTCCAAGTCCGATGGACTCGCGGTCCATAAGTGGGGTTAACAGGAGACGAGCGCCCTGTTGTACTAAAGCAGGAGCGTGCTGCCACCTGGCGAAATGGTGGGATATCACGAGCTCCTTTCTCTTGGTTCAGTGAACCCGAGGTCCATCTGTGGGGGCACCAATGGCGGATGAGCACTATGGATGCCTACATTGCTCAGTGGGCTGGACTCACAGCAGCGGCACAACGAGGCCTAGTCTTGCGAACGGTCTGATTGGGACAGTACCGGGCGTAATGCTGGGAATTACCACCAGGAGAGTAAGCTCGGATTTCTTTGATTTCTCTTTAGTATTTATTTGTAGGGTATTTGTTTATTTTTTCTTCAATGAATTCTCGTGTTTTATCCAACTATTCTTCTTTTATTTATTAATATGATATTTCCTTTATCAGCTTTGGTATGTATTATTTTTTTTTTAGTTTGGTTTTAAGGTTTTTGATATCTTTTAGGTTGTTTTTCTTCTTCGTTTATTGAAGAAAACAATTAAAAAAATAAACAAAGACCCTACTAATAAATACCAAAGAGAAATCATAGAAATCCTAAAAAATCCCCATAACATCATAAAAATGAATGCAAAGTAGAAAACATAAACAACCAACAAAGAACAGTAGAGTTATTAACTACAAATGGACTAACAACAACCCCACCGCACCAGTGATGAAAGCCCTACCAAAAGCACATAAAGAAAACATTCCCATAAGACCGGTCATCAACTGCATAAATGCACCTAATTATAAATTATCTAAATTTATTGCCACAACTTCCTAAAAAGTTAGTTAGACTTATACGAATGTGTCTAAATGGCACAAAGAGTAGGGTGCGTGTAGGCAAACAGTTTTCGGACACTTTTGAAATCCAGAATGGGTTGAAGCAAGGAGATGCACTTTCTCCTCTACTATTTAATTTTGTACAAGAGCATGCCATCAAATCTTTAGAGAATGAGGAAGGCTTACAACTCAATGGTATTAATAAGCTGTTAGTTTATGCTGATGATGTAGTACTATTGGGCGATAGCGAGGAGATACTAAACAACACGCACACACTATTGAGTAACACTAAGGAATTAGGACTGGAAGTAAATATCAATAAAACAAAACATATGGTCACTTGTAGAAATCCATTATATAATGGAAATGGACAGCTATTGACAAATCAGGGAAATTTTGAGAAGTGGCTGAATTCAAATACCTAGCAACAATAATTGCAAATAGGAATGAGATGCACAAAGAAATTAAACATAGGCTCAATTCTGGAAATGCGAGCTATTATGCATTGCAGAGACTCTTGAAGTCCCAATTCCTTTCCAAAAACATTAAACTAAAAATATATAAAACTATTATTCTACCAGTTAAATTATATGGGTGCGAAACATTGGCTCTTACTTTAAGGGAGGAAAGGAGATTACAAATATTTCAGAATAAAATACTTAGGAAAATTTTTGTACCAAAGAGAGATGAACAGACAGGTGAATGCAGAAGACTACATAACAATGAACTGCATGGTGTTTATAGGAAGCCAGATACAATAAGAACAGTTAAGTCTCGTAGACTGCGATGGGCAGGGCATGTTGCACGTATGGGGAATGAAAGACTTGCATGGAAGCTTCTTGTAGGAAAGCCAGAGGGAAAACGCCCAGTTGGTAGACCAAGAATGAGGTGGGAGAATAATATTAATTATGATTTGAGGGAAGTAGATTATACAGGGAATGATTGGAAAGCATTAGCTTAGGAAAGGGATGTATGGAGAGCTTATGTCCGCGCGGCGGAGAACCTACGGGTTCGATAGTGCCAGTGAGTAAGTAAGTATTGCCACAACACTTAAAAAGAAATTACAGTTAAAAACTCATTTGATCTAGCCAACGATATAAAAAATCTAAAAATCAACAAAAGCCCCAAATTAGCACCATTCGACATATCTATATACAAACATCCCTATCAATGAAACAACAGAATTAATAGATTTAACAACGAAATATACACACAGGACTACGGAATACCAATGGGCAGCCCAACATCAGGCATCATTTCTGAAATATTCCTACAACACCTAGAATGCAAACACTTTGAAAAACTAAAAGAAAAATTCAAAATCCAATTATTAATAAGACATGTCATATATGAAAACGACATCCAGCTAGAAAAAGAAATCACAGATGAATTGAACAAAATGCACAACAAAATTCAATTCACAGAAGAAACTGAAGATAATAACTACATAAACTATTTGGACTTAACACTTCCAAAAATTTTACTAACAACAATCTACACATATGCATATACAGAAAACCAACACAATAGCTATACACCAAAAATCAAGACACCCAATACAACAGAAAAATGAGTACCTTCATCGGCTAATCAACAGAATGTTAAAACTACCACTAAAGAAAACAAACTACAGAAAAGAACTAAACTATATAAAATCCCTAGCACACAACAATGGGTACAAAGAAGAAATGAACAAAAAATAACAAAACTAGAAAAAATGTAACACAAATACAAACAAATAAATTAGCTAATTCGATCAAGAAACGAGATAAAAACATTAAAATCGCCTTTAAAACCAATAATAAACTCAATAACATATAATTTCTAATGAAACAGAAACAACAAATACGTCTGAAAATAAAGGCGTCTATAAACTAAAATGGGGGCACGCCGTAGCGTAGTGGTTAAGGCACTGAGCTACAAGACGGAGGGTCGAGGGTTCAAGTCCCGTTGGGGTCAGGATTTTTAAACTGATCCAAACCCTCTGGCGGCACTGACCCTGGGTTCGACTCAGCCTCTAACGAAAATGAGTACCAGACGCTTGTTCTGGGGGTAAATGTGACCGTCACGCAGGGCTGACAACCCGGCTGACATAAAGTGCCGATTGTCTAGAAAAAGTGGGAGCATTAACCTCCTACTACTACCCCAAGGCCTCCTGAGGCCTGTTGTGGGATTACTTTTACTTTTTTATAAACTAAAATGCAATAGTTGTGGAAAATTCTACATAGGCAAAACAACTTTAACACACATTTCAAAAATTTTATCAATAATGGGAAAGAAACATAAATCGGCCGCGGTGGACTAGTGGTTATGCTCCTTGCCTCTGGTCCCGAGGGTCGCGGGTTCAAACCCGGCCGTGGTCGATGGATTTTTTAGGACGGAAAAATCCAAGGAGCAAGTCCTCCGGGAGGGACTTTAAGCCGTGGGTCCCGAGTCTGAAGATTTTCAGGCTCGTAAAAAATCCTTAAGCCTAGATGAAAAGGCCTCTAAGCAAAATTTACCAAATTTCCCGTCCTAGTACTACCTTGGTTTCCTAGATGTCAGTATGAGGCGGAACGCTGACCACGGACCACTCAATGACATCTATACGAAAACAAGTGAAACTAAATTAGTATATTTCAAATTCTTCCCTGTAGGGGGAGAGTGCCTAAATCTCTGTAAAGGGAAAACAAAGGCTTACAATACAGAAAGAAAAATCAAGTTTTGCCAAACATATACTCGAAACAGGTCATCGATTTGAAAAAATCGATAACTCTATGTCAATACTACACCAAGAGTATAATAATAACAGGATCAGCATCCTTGAAGACATAGAGATCCTAAAAGAAGCAAGGAATAAACACCTACTCAACAGTACATAACAGCAGACATATAACCTTTACCAGACCATCAACCATCAGTTCCACAGAGGATGAAACATTGATTTCGAAAGGCCTCCATTTTAGAACAACTTGAAGTTTATTAACTTAGTTGAGGACGACTGACTTACCACGTAAAGAACTTATATAATTAACAATTAACACCTTGTACTATTGTGCCATGCTGTCTGGCTTTTACGTTGCTCGACTGTCTGATCATCTCTGCTCCATTGAGAATGTTATCCTAAACAATACTGTATAGTCGTGCTCCTCTTTCTTATTCTTCGCGCCATCTTTTTCGGAAAATTCTGTCTTTTCGCTTTGTCTTTTTTTTCGACGTATTTTCGCTTTTAAACTTTAAATTTGAATTTTTTACTTTCCAAATCTATGCTTTCCAGTTTTCCACTTTCCAATTTTTCAATTTCCAAATAGTGCGTGGTTGGTGGTAGGTGTTGGATGTCTGGTGGTCGACTCGCAGACCTTACTGGAGAAACCCCGAACTTATAGAAGATTCTGAATATTGTGTAGAATATTTTGGTCGAAATGTGTGAAAATACCCAAATGGTCACTTTCCACCGCCAAATCTCCCAACAACACAGTAACTGACACCCGTTTAAGGAGTAAGTGCAGTTGTTGACGGAGGGCACTGCAGTCGTGTTTATGCAGGAATAGAACACGTGACACTGGTATCTATGAGTGCAGAGGGGAATAGGACGTGGGACGCTGACAGTATACTGCTCGGGACCCAGCTCCGTGTGTCTGAAAGGAATTTGGTCTCGAGCTGTACACTGCCTTATGTGACGTCACGTGTAGCAACAAACAGAGCTTCGTATTTCTTCCGCCTCCAGAGATATTTTGATTGACTAATACAATGGGAGACTCGAGGCCACAACCACACAAACATCAATGGTATTTGATAGGTTATTGTGGCTGCAAGGTGAAATATGACATATGCCTATCGGCCGTGGTGGACTAGTGCTTATGCTTCTTTCCTCTAGTTCCGAGAGTCGTGGCCGTGATCGATGGATTTTTTAGGACTGAATAAAATTAAGGAGTAAGTCCTCCGGGAGGGACTTCTAGTAATGGTTTCCGAGTCTGAAGATTTTCAGGCTCGTAAAAGATCCTTAATCCTGAATAAAGAGGCATCCAAGCAAACTTTACCGACATCAACGTATAACTCAACTGAACAGAATCTGGTATGCACAGAATCAAGTCCCGCGCATGGCAGAAGAAGAGGGGGTCAGCCTAGCTCTGTTTCTTTCGTGTGACAGGACGGCTTTTATCAAGTCTATGTTTTTACTTCAGTAAAAGGATTTAATTATGCAGTTGTGACATTGTAATAACTCCACCTAGGGAGTGCAAGACCTTAAAGTTGGTGGTGGAGTTTGAGTACCTCGATACCCCTGAGAGCTATGCCGGCGGTAGCTTAGCTACTAGTAGGGTCACCCTAGCCGGACAGGTCATAGGAAGGAGGTTGGACTAAGAAGCACTCCAGAAGAGGATGACAAAAGAAAATTATTGTGGACGACTTCATCGAGGGACAAATACGATGAAAAAAACTTCCAACAATTGGAAAGCTGCTGACAGCCTTAAAGAAAACAAGTACTAATGCTGATGAAAAATATATTTCACAGTGTAGTAAACAATACCTGAGGCAAAATATTCAAAGAATGTGATTCTGATGGAAAAGTTGTGTCTAGGAGATTAATCCTAATCGAAAATCCGGAAATAATAGCATGGGGACCAATATACCCAAGGGCCAATCGGAAATATAGGCAGGAGAAAAATCATCATCAGCAAACTTCACGGATTAGATCTTTGCCTGTTCCCATCTCACATCTGTTCAGCCCACCGATATTCGTCCTCCAGGATTATACATCAGTGCCATCTTTGGTATCCTTTGCAGATGTTCTATCCAATTATATGATGTAACATATAGTTTTTATTGAAGAATGGTACATTCATGAAGCGAATTCCGTCTCTTCTTGCTGGCAGTCATCTACTGGAATTGGAGTAACAAGTTCAATTGGAAGAGGGCCCAGATTTAATATTGTCGACGCAGGAAGGGAGAATGGATTTGTGAAAAATGCCCTCCTCACATTTAAATCGAAGCAAAAAATAAGCGACTACCACTATGACATCAATTCTACTAATCTTACAAAGTGATTAGACATGCAAGTATTGCCTAATCTGTCTGAAAATTCTGTCGTCGTGTTGGACAATGCAGCTTACCATAGTGTAAAAAAATATATAAAAGACCAATGACAACTTCACTGAAGAGGTGGTTTATGGACAACAGCATATCTAACTAACTCACTGACACTATTGAACTTAATGGCTGTGCGGACATAAGCTCTCCATACATCCGTATCCTGAGCTAATGGTTTCCAATTATCTCCTGTATAATCTACTTCCCTCAAATCATGAATAATGTTATTCTCCCACTTCATTCTTGGTCTTCCTACTGGACGTTTTCCCTCTCGGTTTTCCTACGTGAAGCTTCCATACACCTATTTCATCCACTGTACTTGCCACATGTTCTGCCCATCGCAGTCTATACATATAATGTGGTCAATATTAATTTGTTTTCTCAATTCACCTGTCCATCTCTTCTTTGGCCCAACAATTTTGCAAATAATTTTATTCTCAAAACAACAGCTTGTCACATGATGAAAATATGTTAAAATCTGATGTCCTTCAACTGGTTGAGAAGCAGCCATTAGAAAAAATACTCCATTTATCAATTTATTAAGGAGGATTGTCATTATGAACTTCCCCTCCCGCCCTATCACGCGGGCTTAAATCCGATGCAAAAGGAAGCTTGAGAAAAGTAAACATTGTGACAACCCTTGAGGATGCTGGGCGCAGTCTCTGGCGAAACGTCGCGGAACTTCAAGCCTAAAAAATTACTGGCGGACGGATGCCCTTATGGATAAAAGTATTGACGGTATAACCATACAACGGGGAAACCAGTGATGAGTATAAAACTGATGCAACTTTATCAGCTTCTGAGTCCGGGTAGTGTAATATGTACTTCCAGCCTGCTTATGTTTTGGTTTGGTTTCACCCAGTACAGTCACGTGAGTATGACGTCACGGTACTTTTTTCTATCTTGCTCTATTATAATATCTTAGTCGCCTGTTACATGCCTCATTGGGTCGGTGTGTTGACCGTATGCCATTCATGATATCTTGGTCTTAGTAACTCCTTACAAGGGGAGGCTATAGCTCAACAACGGGCTACGGCAATATAGACATATAGTCTATACGTGTAGCTCTCTCTCTCTCTCTCTCTCTCTCTCTCTCTCTCTCTCTCTCTCTCTCTCTCTCCTCTCTCTCTCTCTCTCTCTCTCTCTATATATATATATATATATATATGGCATACAGTGGTATGGCCATGTTAAATCTGCAAAAACTGTTCACTTCGACAGTGGATTGTTAATATGCCAACTTTTCAATCCATGATAAAGTCATTATTTATCAAGAACAATTGAGTAGTTGAGCAACACAGGACATCATAGACGTCATAGAAAAGAAAAGATTGCAGTGGTATGGTCATGTCAAACGAATGCCAGAGCAAAGATTGCCAAAAATTGTTATGGAATGGATCCCAATGGAAAGGAGGAAGAGAGGAAGACCGAAAAAACTTGGATAGAAGGGGTACAAGCAGCTATGAATATCAGAGGAATGGAGGAAGATCAATGGATGGATAGGCAGGAATGGCGTTTGGTTTCCGGAAGACGGCGGCAGCTGCCATGATACCGGATGATGATGACAAGGTAAGAAAAATAAATGCCTGGACGGGATTTGAACCCGAACTTCTGGATTCGGTAGCGTAAGTGGCAGCGCACTGGGATATTAATCCAGGGGCCCGGGTTCAAATCCCGTCCAAGCATTTATTTTTCTTATCATGTCATTAAGCTTGCATTCCTCAATGTCAAAAATTTAATTATAATATCGAAAAAGTGTCACTGCTATAAAGTAAAAATATTCTCTTTAATTTGCTTAATTGCTATAGGAGCTACTACGTGGAAGTGGAGAGTTCCGGCTACATCTTGTTATAATAGAGAATATACATTGTATATATATATATATATATATATATATATATATAGATTTGCCTGGTAGCGTAAGTGGCAGCACAATTGAATAATAACCCAGAGTTCCGGGTTCAAATCCCGTCCAGGCATTAATTTCCTTATCTTGTGATATTAAGCTTGCATTGCCCCAATGTCAAAAATTCAATTATGACATAGTAATTCTGCCCGAAGGTTCTTCACTGCAACATAGCATTTTCATGCCATGCTTGCAGCTTTACTAGAGAATTGTAGGTGTGGTAGCTTCCCGTTGCTTTCCACACCGGTGAAGGATGATGATGATAATGATAAGGATGATAGCCATATGATTTCAGGGACGTTTGGGCCCTAAAGTTTTCCTCACATTTGTCTGAGAGGTGAGGAAAAACCCCGATAAAAACCTCACCGAGAAAAACTGCCCCGACCGGGGATCGAACCCGGGCCCGCTGAGTGACAAGGCAGCACGCTACCTCGAGACCACAGCGATGGGTTTATAACACTATATATATATATATATATATATATATATATATATAATATATATATATATATATATATATATGAAAAATGGCAATACTATGACGTTTATATATATAAACGTAATAGTATTGCCATTTTTCAAATATACGATGAAATGATAATTTATGCTACTAAATAAAAGACAAGTAACTGAAAGTACAACCAAATTAACAATAATGCACTTTATAAACTAATCTTTTTGGTGATAAAGTCGCAAAACATGTTGTCAATGTACCCAAGACTAAAAAATGAAAAATCTGTCTTGAAAATGACATCTTCGCTGTTGAAAAATGTTGACTTTCAATTTTTAATTGGTGAAAGGGGAACATTGACTACATGTTTTACAATAATGAACTTGATAGACTGTGTTTTGCTCATTCTCTTCCATTCACAGTGATGTGGTGCTATGAATTCACATTAATTAATCTGATTTAAAAGTATAAAAAACAAATATTACATCATGTTTTTTTGACATTTTAGCCAATATTCTCAAAACATTGTTTATTATGAAATGTTTTAATACTGTGCTTGATATAGTTCATAGATGATTTGTGGTTAGGCAGGTCTATTTTGCACGGTAAGTATTTAGCATAAACATATTAAGGAAAATATTTCGCCCAATATGTGAGAGTGGAAACAGGCGAATTAGATATAATGAATTATAATATAAACTATATGGTGATGTTGATATCATTAAAACAATAAAGATGCCAAGTGTTTTGTGCAGGCGGAAAATATGTTAACTAACAAACTGTCTTTCTCTTTCTACTCCTTACTATGTTGCCACTTCATGTCCTCTGTATTATGATTGATTGGCAGGTAGAGAGCTGACAAATAATATGTATTTTAATGATCCGTCGTTCTGCGCGGTCAGTGGCAACCCTCGTACTTTTCGAGTTATGTCTCTTCCTTGCCCCTCTCATTACATGTTGCCACTTGTGATTTATTGTGAGGCTGGTAACAGAGAGACGACAAATTTTGTGATTTTAAATGATCCGACCGCTTGAGCGTTCCGTGCTTAAATGTCTAATTTGACAACCATGTTAGGATCTTTCACACGTGTTTGGAGATCCTCCCCTCACATTTGAAGTTGAAAAATTTCAATACGCGGTCGGATGTACAGTTTTCTCCTACATACCTTCCACAGATTCAGTAGATCGGCGACACTAGCGCTAAAACTCTTCCCCTCTGCCCGTGTAATAAGGATGTGTAATAGTTGGCTGGGACATATCAATAGAGAAGAGGAATCAGACATATGTCGTCACATTGACAACCGAAGAGTTGGACATCCTAATATTAGATGGCTGGACAGCGTTGAACAGGACCTGAGAACACTGGGTGTACGAGGATGGAGAGGGATGGCGGAGAAGAGGGAGAAGCGGAGAATGGAGGAACATTATAGGGGCGATCAAGGTCTGCAACGGGCTGTAGAACCAATAATGATGGTGATGAAGTATTTAGCATACCAAGTGGCGTTGTCACGTTTTATTCACTAGCATTAACATACTATATTATATTATAACCTGACTATGGTGGTTGTCCATTGGCTTGCTTTGTTTCTCCGCAGCTGATATATATAATGCCAACTACCGCCACTATAATAATATAAACGGACAACCGTCATAGTGGGACGATCTTTTACAATTTCTCTTGCTAGAACATGGAATTCCCTTCAGAGACTGCAAAAAAAAAAACTCCTGGGGCGACAGGCCTAGAAAGCCCTTAGCCTACCAGCCGGCTGCTGGCCTCACATCCACCTGTGTCAAACACATAGGTAGATGATCATCAGCCAGTGTAGGGGTGACATGTGGTCAGCATGTCGAGTCCCCCAGCCGTTATAGCTGGTTTCCTCAACCTGGAGCCGCTACTTATTGTAGCTACCCAAATGCCTCACGATGCTGGGTGGACACCGGTCCCATACTGGCCGAAATATCATGAGAAAATTTCTTCCTCCATGGAGACTCGAACCAGCGCAAGTCCCGTAGCTCTGCGCCAAGGCTTCCTACCTTAACCACTCTGCTACGGCGCGGGACTAGAGACTGCCAAACTTTACCATATTTCAGAAACAAATTGAAAATCAAATTACTAACAGAAACAACTCACCAATATTACTTTTTAAAAATTAATAATGTGTTTTTTCATTATTTAATAAAAATAGATTTAAGATTTGTTAATATATTTACGTAATGCCTTGTATAATAAGCGATAGATTAATTCATTGTAGTTTATTACTTTCTTTGCATTTTTTCTTTTCTTTTTATGTATAGTAGATTTCTGTATTCATTCTATCATTAATTTAATTTTAATTGTATTTAATTTTATTGTATTATTTACATTATTATTCAATTTGACAGATTGGTATGACTTATTGTAATGTGCAGTATAACCACGCTGACTGCTACCATTAAATGCACCGGGACTTGAACCCTTTAACCACGCGATCTACTACCGCGTGTTGGTACTGGATTAAACCATTGTTGTTGATGAATATTTTGAATAGAAAACATAGATTGCTCAAATTAAGATATCTTTGTCCGGGCCCATAAAAGGCAAAGATTAATTCAACTTTCCTTAATAAATTATCAAACATGTAACTACAAGCTATTATCATGGAAGCTTTAAGGAAAGAGGAACTCACACGCTTGAGCAAGCTTTGGAATTTTACCTTCATATCTGAGATAGGCTAGCTGCTAAATGAATTGGCATAATTAAGTAAAATATACAACTAAGGTTTTAATGCGAGTCAAAAAGTATAGTCACATATAACATTGAAAATAAATTAATAAATAATTAATTTAACAAAGGAAATAATACTATCATTGACCATCTATACAGAAATAATATTAATAAACATACATACATTTACAGGCATACTAGTCCAGCCTAGGGTCGGGGTATACGGTCCTTGCGGCCCCACCCTGGCCTAAAGGACTAACAAATCAAACTAGCTCTTCTGAGCTATATTGACTAAACTCCGATGATAACTCAACAGATGATGATCTGATGTTAGAAAACACAGCTTTTTATGAGAGTTCACAAAGAGAGGGGAGAATGCGCGATAGCACACGGGCCGTACTAGGAGGGGAAGGGTAGGTAGGGGAGCATTTGGTACTGTTCACAAAGATCACACACGAATTGGAGACGCGATGACATATAGGTTGCGCAGCATGACGTAATCCCTGTATCGAAATCTTGATTTCGGTAGAGTAATTTTTTTGTATTTATATGTAACATGTTTGTCCTGGTGAGTGGAAGAGAAGGCCACATGGCCTTAACTCCACCAGGCTAAATAAATATATTCTATATAAATAATAATGCAGAAGACAAACGCTGTTAGGATAATTATATCCACGTGGAGTTGACATGGAAACATCATTTTGTACGTAAATTATAATGCGAAGACATTGGCAGAGAACTGTTTTCAGTTTTTGTTAATTGGAGCGGCGTCTTAGAAGCCTGGCTCTACCTGGCAGTAACAATGTACTTTTCAAACCAGAGGGAAACAGTTGCCTTTGATGCCGCCTGGAAACTAAAATACCGAGTCCACTATATCTAAATGTACTGAGTTTTGTTTAGTCATAAAAGTTATTTTTAGATATTGTAAATATATATTTCACAGAACATGAAAACTTTTACAATTTTTTTGCAATAATAATTAATGTCTATAAACGATAATTATAATATTTTTTGTAATAAAAATGTCCCTATGAATTTAATCAAACTTAATTATATATATATATATATATATATATATATATTATATATACACACACACATCATATTTTAAAAAATTATTGTTATTCTCGGGTTTCACAATTAAAGTATAAAATTATAAAATAGTTATCTAATAGGTCCAACTCCTCAACTTAATTTGACTAATACCTCAACGGATTTTTTTTCCATGAGCTTTATTAACGTGAATTCTCAGATTTTACAAAATATATTTGATATCTTCCTATACGCATTTCAAGATTATACAGCTAATTTACACTTTTCTCTATTTTTCCACGCTCCTTTCCCTAAGCCTGTTTCTTACAATCTCTGACTACTTATTGTGTTTGGGTTAATTTTTACTTCCTGTCAGATTGGTAATTTCCACATCATCCCTTTACGTTAAAATACCCATTCAATATTTGTAATTAATTTTGTTTGCAAATATCAATCTTTATCATTTATGTTATCATCCCCAAATGGACTACTGTTAAATGTACTTGTTTTAAATAAAATAACGAAAATAACGTATTGCACTTCGTTTGTTAATATTACGATTTTTTTTAAGAAGAGCTGCAAAGTATTAATAGTATAGTTAATCCAATTTGAATTGCAGGTTAAAGTATGGTTTCAAAATAGAAGAATTAAATGGAGAAAACAACATTTTGAAATGCAACAACAGAGGCTAGCAGCACTAAAACAACAACAACAACAACAACAACAATTTCAGCATCAGCAACTTCATGGCGAAGAGATGGAAGATAGTGAAGCAGAAAGCAACAGCTGTGATGAAGGTAATAATTTCCACTCTGTAGCTCCTCAAACTTCCGACTAAAAAAACTGGGAGTATATAACATCTCTCCGTGCTAGTATCGAATTGAGAATTACATGGCCAATATAATGAAAACATTAGCAACTGCCTGGTGAAGCACTGCTATGGTCAAATTATTGTCGTTTACTGGAAGACAAACGTAATCATCGTACAGTACTTCCGACTTTTTTATTTTTTCTTATTTTCGTTTACACTGCTTTCCTTCTTGTTTTACCTTTTTGTTAACTTTCTGTTATTCTCACATATAGACAGACGGAGAAGACACACCCAGACCCAGGGTGGAGATTTAATATCCCCTACCCCGTCGGAAATGCAATGTGGATCGTCGAAGTGTGACAGTAATGTCACAACATATACAGCCCATACAACCACAGGTTGTTCTTAGTTTGAACAGCTGATACTGCAGTTCTTTGTTAAAAAACATGTTGAGGTAATAATTCACGATTCATTTAATTCCTATTAAGAAAACCTCATGTAAAAATTCCCAAATTTATTACATTAATTGAACATCTTATCTAGTCGGCAATTATATCCAAAATATACAGAAAACATCTTATCTAGTTGGCAATTATATCCAATATATACAGAAAACTGAATCTGAAGTACATTTATTTTTCTTGCTTTACATTCAACTCATGTTCGCATTACAATAATTGAATAATTATTATTCACATCTCCGAACACGGCATAGAATGTAGTCAATTACAGAAACAAAGTCTAAAACAGTTATTGGTTTCCATGGCGACTGTATTAGACTTCGTTCCTGCAATTGGCTGAAGGCTGCAAGAAGCTACAATGGATCGCAGATTGATCATTAGAAGTGGAAAACAAAGATATAAAATGCGCAGCGGCTTCTTAGCTGCTAAATATATAATTGATAATTCTTCAGCCGGTTCTGATAGCATCAACTATGTTTTCTTTCTTTTCAATCGGTTTTCTTTCCTCCTCCCATAATACAATTTTTCAATACCGTCCAGCCAAGAGTAGGAATTTTTTGCAACTTCTCTTTCTCCTCGTTTTAAGAATGTTGCTTTGAGACTTATTGTACATAATTCATTTCTTGACGATAAGAATACTTTGATATTTTTATTAGGCCTACTTCTCACGTAATCAGCACTTAATTAAAATGAATACTAAGCTATTTATCAATTAGTGGGTTATATAAAATTTTGTTAATTCTTTGTTCTAAATATTTAACTTTGTTAATTTTCTTTCACTTGTTACATGTTAAGTTTTCATTCAGATTGTGATGTGTCATCATCATCAGCTGTTTTCACCAGTGTCAATTTTTTCTTTTGCTGGTAATTATCCAAACTGCCATCTTTTGAAGGAATCATTTTCAAAACTGCCATCTGAAGCAGAAAATAAATTTAAAAAGATTTAATTATTCGTAAAACGAATACTAAAAGTTTTTCAACCATCGCTTTAATCTCTGCTATTAAAACGGTAACATAAAAGCATTACGCCTAAATTGTTGTAAAAATTGTATATTTACTTGAAACTAAAATTTACTAAGATTAAATCAGAAATATATTTAATAGTGGAATGCAGGCTTTCACGGCCGGTAATCATGGTAGTAAAAGATTCCGGGCTATGTGGCCGTGGTCTATAACTGGCGTTTCTTCCAGACGTTTCTCCCTCAACTGCGGAGGGCATCTTCAGTGGCGAGCGCTAGAAGCTGTTGTTTCCCTGTCGTAGACTCGACTGCGAAGTCTACGACAGGGAAACAACAGCTTCTAGCGCTCGCCACTGAAGATGCCCTCCGCAGTTGAGGGAGAAACGTCTGGAAGAAACGCCAGTTATAGACCACGACCACATAGCCCGGAATCTTTTACTACCAGAAATAGATTTGTTTGAAAGTGAACTGAATTCATAAAAACAAATCAAAATTATTCAGAAAATCCATAATCGTGAAACGATGAAATGAATTTTAATACATTTCGGTACTTTATTTTATTTTTCTTCTTCTTTTACTTCTTCTGCTTCTACTTCTTTTACTTCTTCTGCTTCTACTTCTTTTACTTCTTCTGCTTCTACTTCTTTTACTTCTTCTGCTTCAACTTCTTTTACTTCTTCTGCTTCTACTTCTTTTACTTCTTCTGCTTCTACTTCTTTTACTTCTTCTGCTTCTACTTCTTTTACTTCTTCTGCTTCTACTTCTTTTACTTCTTCTGCGCCTACTTCTCCTTCTACTTCTACTTCTTCTACTTCTACTTCTTTTACTTCTACTTCTTTTACTTTTACTTTCTACTTCTCCTTTTACTTCTACTTCTTTTACTTTTACTTTCTACTTCTCATATATTAAGTATATTTGACTTCCAATCAAAAAGTTTGTATTTGCAAGATAGATAATCTTTATAATAATAATTATAACCTTATTCATTATTATTTTATCTACAATCGTAATAAGTCTAGCCTCAATTCTATCAAAAAAAGTGAAAATAAAAAAGAAAAAAACCAAAAATATTTAAATATCTCAATGAAACTGTTTCTAAAATTAAGTCTTTAGAATAAAATCCTGCTAAAAAAGGTATTCCACATAATGCAAAATTAGAAATTATCAAACAAGATGAAGTTAAAGGTATCTGAGAAGATACTTCTACTTCTTTTACTTTTACTTTCTACTCCTCCTTTTACTTCTACTACTTCTACTTCTACTACTTCTACTTCTACTACTTCTACTTTTACTACTTCTACTTTTACTACTTCTACTTTTACTACTTCTACTTTTACTACTTCTACTTTTACTACTTCTACTTTTACTACTTCTACTTTTACTACTTCTACTTTTACTACTTCTACTTTTACTACTTCTACTTTTACTACTTCTCTACTTTTACTACTTCTACTTTTACTACTTCTACTTTTACTACTTCTACTTTTACTACTTCTACTTTTACTACTTCTACTTTTACTACTTCTACTTTTACTACTTCTACTTTTACTACTTCTACTTTTACTACTTCTACTTTTACTACTTCTACTTTTACTACTTCTACTTTTACTACTTCTACTTTTACTACTTCTACTTTTACTACTTCTACTTTTACTACTTCTACTTTTACTACTTCTACTTTTATACTACTTCTACTTTTAACTACTTCTACTTTTACTACTTCCTACTTTTACTACTTCTACTTTTACTACTTCTACTTTTACTACTTCTACTTTTACTACTTCTACTTTTACTACTTCTACTTTTACTACTTCTACTTTTACTACTTCTACTTTTACTACTTCTACTTTTACTACTTCTACTTTTACTACTTCTACTTTTACTTTTACTTTTACTTTTACTTTTACTTTTACTTTTACTTTTACTTCTCCTTTTACTTTTACTTCTCCTTTTACTTTTACTTCTCCTTTTACTTTTACTTCTCCTTTTACTTTTACTTCTCCTTTTACTTTTACTTTTACTTTTACTTTTACTTTTACTTTTACTCCTCCTTTTACTTTTACTTTTCCTCCTCCTTTTACTTTTACTTTTACTCCTCCTTTTACTTTTACTTTTACTCCTCCTTTTACTTTTACTTTTACTTCCTCCTTTTACTTTTACTTTTACTTCTCCTTTTACTTTTACTTTTACTTCTCCTTTTACTTTTACTTTTACTTCTCCTTTTACTTTTACTTTTACTTCTCCTTTTACTTTTACTTCTCCTTTTACTTTTACTTCTCCTTTTACTTTTACTTCTCCTTTTACTTTTACTTCTCCTTTTACTTTTACTTCTCCTTTTACTTTTACTTCTCCTTTTACTTTTACTTCTACTTTTACTTTTACTTTTACTTCTCCTTTTATTTTTACTTTTACTCCTCCTTTTACTTTTACTTTTACTCCTCCTTTTACTTTTACTTTTACTCCTCCTTTTACTTTTACTTTACTTCTCCTTTTACTTTTACTTTTACTTCTTCCTTTTTACTTTTACTTTTACTTCTCCTTTTACTTTTACTTTTACTTCTCCTTTACTTTATTATTCTCCTTTTACTTTTACTTTTACTTCTTCCTTTTACTTTTACTTTTACTTTTACTTCTCCTTTTACTTTTACTTCTCCTTTTACTTTTACTTTTACTTCTCCTTTTACTTTTACTTTTACTTCTCCTTTTACTTTTACTTCTCCTTTTACTTTTACTTTTACTTCTCCTTTTACTTTTACTTTTACTTCTCCTTTTACTTTTACTTTTACTTCTCCTTTTACTTTTACTTTTACTTCTCCTTTTACTTTTACTTTTACTTCTCTCTCCTTTTACTTTTACTTTTACTTCTCCTTTTACTTTTACTTTTACTTCTCCTTTTACTTTTACTTTTACTTCTCCTTTTACTTTTACTTTTACTTCTCCTTTTACTTTTACTTTTACTTCTCCTTTTACTTTTACTTTTACTTCTCCTTTTACTTTTACTTTTACTTCTCCTTTACTTTACTTTTACTTCTCCTTTTACTTTTACTTTTACTTCTCCTTTTACTTTCTACTTTTACTTCTCCTTTTACTTCTACTTTTACTTCTCCTTTTACTTCTACTTTTACTTCTCCTTTTACTTCTACTTTTACTTCTCCTTTTACTTCTACTTTCTTCTTCTCCTTTTACTTCTACTTCTTCTCCTTTTACTTCTACTTCTTCTCCTTTTACTTCTACTTCTTCTCCTTTTACTTCTACTTCTTCTTCTTCTATCCTTTTACTTCTACTACTTCTTATCCTTTTACTTCTACTTCTTCTCCTTTTACTTCTACTTCTTCTCCTTTTACTTCTACTTCTTCTCCTTTTACTTCTACTTCTCTCCTTTTACTTCTACTTCTTCTCCTTTTACTTCTACTTTCTCCTTTTACTTCTACTTTTTCTCCTTTTACTTCTACTTCTTCTCCTTTTACTTCTACTTCTCCTCCTTTTACTTCTACTTCTTCTCCTTTTACTTCTACTTCTACTTCTCCTTTACTTCTTCTTCTCCTTTTACTTGTACTTCTTCTCCTTTTACTTGTACTACTTCTCCTTTTACTTGTACTTCTTCTCCTTTTACTTGTACTACTTCTCCTTTTACTTGTACTACTTCTCCTTTTACTTGTACTACTTCTCCTTTTACTTGTACTACTTCTCCTTTTACTTGTACTTCTTCTCCTTTTACTTGTATTTCTTCTCCTTTTACTTGTATTTCTTCTCCTTTTACTTGTACTTCTCCTTTTACTTGTATTTCTTCTCCTTTTACTTGTACTTCTTCTCCTTTTACTTGTACTTCTTCTCCTTTTACTTGTACTTCTTCTCCTTTTACTTCTACTTCTTCTACTCCTTTTACCACTTCTTTTTTACTACTTCAAATTTAATCTTATTATATTAAGGGTCTCGAGATAGGATCGTTTATGGTTAGAACTAGAGCGTTAACTGATCGCCTTCGAACCTTCGTTCTTGATCAGATAAAACATTCTTGGCAAATGCTTTATCACGCAGCGGGCTCGGGTACGATTCCCGGGTTAGGGCCCAACGGTCCCACCACCATCATCCTTCACCGGTGTGGAGATCAACGGGAAACTATCACACCTATAATTCCCTAGTAAAACTGCAAAGCATATGAGTGAAAGACCTGCCTTCCGGCAGAATTACTATGGATGGGTCTATCTCGAAATCTAAAAACCGTACTATGTACTTCAGATTAGAAGAAAGAAAAAAAAATTGTAAAATACAAAAAGTGAACCAAAATTTAAAAAAATCAGAGATGAGCATTTAAATTATATTAAATCATGTAAACTGAACATAAAAAAAGAATGTTTTTGTGTAATGGAATATATGCATGAATATTTATTATGGATCTTCTGTAACAACTAGAAAACATGATTTGAAATAATTTCAAAAGTGATTGAAAATAAAAAAAAATGTTTTGTTAAGGCTTGTTTAAGGCTTAACATATTCAATTTATTTATTTTGTTTGCAAACCCATAAACGTTAAAGTATTAAAATAAATACATGATATATCAGTTGTCCTCAGCTAAATTAAATTTCTGTTTAAAAAATTTCATCAAGTAGTTAAAATTATATTTTAATTCTCAACTAAATTAAATTTCTGTTTTAAAAAAATCGACACGTAGTATGATCTAAATCTATGTTTTAACTACTTGACTAAATTTTTTAAACACAAATTTGATTTGATTATCAGGTACTGATTTTAATATTTTAAAATTTTATTAACTGCTCGGGACCCAGCTACGTGTGTCTGAAAGGAATTTGCTGTTAGTACTATGAGAAGCATAGAAGTGTACCTCCTCCCACTCCCCACACTTATCCCCGCAAACACACAGAGCTTGGTCTCGAGCTGTATATACTGTGTGTCCAAGTGATAAGACGGAGTGGCGAGTATCTATGAGATAATACAGTACATCAAAACAAAACATCCAACGCCCTCCTTCCTATCCGTCCCATCGCTTGGACACAGTAAAATAGCGTCCATGTTGAAGTATGTTTTGCCGTGGTAAATGAGTTTAACGTTTTTTGAAAGGAGCTGGGATATCAAGAGTCTCTGTAATGCACGCATTTCCAGAATTGACCCTATGTTTAATTTCTTTGTGCATCTCATTCCTATTTGTGATTATTGTTCCTCAAAATTTCCCTCATTTGTCCATTAGCTGTCCATTTCCATTACATACAGTTTTTACTCATAGCTAGTAGTTCTTTCTATCACTTAATACTAAATTATTTCATTAACAACAATTGAGAAAAAATATTTTTTTTATTGTTAAGTCTGAAAACGAGGTCAAACAAAGTATATATACATTTTGGGTTATTATAGGCCATTGTCATTTTTCCTCTTTCGGATTGTTTTTGTTTTTATTTATTTTTTAGTCTTTTATGCCTTGACGATTTTTTCAATATTATCTTCCATTTGTTTAGCCTTATTATGCTTGCTGTGGTCTCGAGGCCTTGTCACGCAGCGGACCCGGGTTCGATCCCCGGTCGGGGCAGTTTTTCCTCACCTGTAAGACATGTCAGGAAAACTTTAAGGCCCAAGCGGTCCCCGAAATCATATGATCATCATTATCATCATCATTCTTCACCGGTGTGGAAAGCAACGGGAAGCTACCACACCTACAATTCCCTAGTAAAGCTGCAAGCATAGCATGAAAAATGCTAGGAGCAGAATTATTATGGATGGAACTTCCCAAATTATATTTTAAGGAAACGAAAATGGAAATAATAAACACTTTATAAGTAGTAAAAGAATAATATTATAAAATCTTAGCCAGGAACATCAACACACAAACATGATAATATTACCAAAAATAAACAAAGGCATGTAGTACTGCAGAAAACTGCAGTGGAGCATGCTGTCATATGAAGACTCCAAATGAAAGAAAAATAAAATATATATAGGCCCCAACATATCTTGAATTTATTTCATGTTGAAGTGCACGTATTCTTACTGATTTTTAAATATTTTAGAACTGAAATACAACATTTTGTTTAAACCTGTTGAATATATCTATGGGGAATTATTTGAAATTTCATACTATATTTGATGTTCCTAAAGGCCTCTTTCCTCCGTATTCAGATAAGCTATAAAATTGTGTATTAACCGAGCGAACACAGGTGATAGAATCGAATGGATTTTAGTAGAGGAGGGGCGTGGCTTACTAGCTGATTGTACCCAACACTAAAAACCTGGAGCACATTTCACATGCTGTACGTGCGGTGGACTGTAACTTTATAGCAATAATATTCCATTTACTATTTTTCAATTTTTTTGTATTGTATGCGCTGTGTTTGCAATAACAAGATTTCTAGAAGTATTAATAGAAATAAAAAAAATCCGAGCGTGACAGGCCTAGAAAGCCCTTGGCCTACCAGCCGATTGCTGGCCTCACAGCAGAAGTAGACGATCACCTAGCCAGTGTAGGGGTGCAAGTAGGGTCCCCCAGCCGTTATAGCTGGTCTTCTCAACCTGATTAATATAAATAACGCTGGCGTATTTTACTTCGATGAAAGCTCAATACTCATCCGATAGGAAGAACGATCCAGTTTGATCGTATTCCAAACTAATTTCAAAAGTACACTCTGAAACTTCATAATTTCCCCTTTTGGCTATTTTCATTTTAAATATTTTTGATATTGATATAGGCAGCATAATCAGTGATGCCCGAGAAAAATCAGATAGTCGATTTGTCCATTTTTTTAAGAATTTTCTAATTCATATTGTTCTGTATGCCGCTTCATTTGGTAATTACAATAATTATTCATTGTATTAATTATAATAGATAATTTTTGCTTGTATCAGTTTTGGACGTATCTGGTTTTTACCAGGGATGAGTGAATACAAAAAAACTTAAATATGAAATGAAATATTTAAATATATTAATTTTGTCTTCATTAATAGAAATATTATCTATACAGGAAATCTATTATGAAATCCTATCATGTTAATTTGAAGAAAATGCCGTTCAAATATTCAAATCAGAGTACTGCATAAAATGCACTATCGTTTAATGACAATAACCGTATTAATTTATTTCTGATCTCAAAAAAGAAAACTTCAACATGTTTGCTATGATTAAACAATATCTTTAAAACTTGGTTTTGGAAAATTATGCATTGTAAAATTAGTGTCAAGTTTTTGGAGAAATTGTTTAATGTATTGGAAGAAGCACTTGAAACCTTATGTTAATCATAATATTATAAGAAAGATAAACAAGAATACTAGAGAGACGGAACTGAGAAGCAAAGAAACAATTGTTTGGAATAAGTGAGGTTGAAGTTAGACCTATTTATACGTATGTACCAACAATTTTGAAATGTAAGTTTTGTAATTTACTACATGTATGCCTTTGCCGGCTTTGATAATCTCGAGGTATAGACCACACAAGGGATTTAGAAGAATGTCCTTGAAGGTCAATCCAGAGGGATAGCCTACCCAAAGTATCGTAAATTCTCTGCCAGACACGTCCTAACAAAACAATCTCACTTGTATTACGTCTGTAAATTTTAGTGAGAATGGTCGTGTTGCTATTAAATTATAAACAATAGTTCTTAATTTTAATATCTCGTACTTTTGCATCCTGTATTTTTAAAATTTTTACAGCCCAGTGCAATTTGTGAAACCGGGTAAGGCTTCGGCCGTTAATACCCAGAGTCTAGCGCTCTAGTGAGTGTTTCATCATTTGGACAACGCAAAATCGTAAGTACCAGTACTAGTTAAGTGTCATTGTTCAGTCCCCATAAAATTTGGGCTTGCCCAAGCAACATGTCGGCTAGCCATGTTATAAACGACGTAGAAATGGGGAATGGGGCCCAGTAATTAAACCCACTCGAGGTCTGGGAGAATGTGTACGGCAAATTCGACAACTTCCTTAACGTTCAAAAATTCAAAAAAAGCTCCATAGGAGATTTAGTTGCATAGAAAATAAGGTAATTGCTTCGTAGTTGGAAGCTACCTACAATCCTACCCGGACTTCGAGAGGAGCGAAGAGGCACTTGTTCCCAAAAATTACAACTATAAGGAAAAATCCAAATATCTCGAGGTGCCCTAAACATCCAAACAGCATGCTGTGACAATTCAAAACCAACTTCTATCAAAAGTGGCGATAATCCCACAGAAAAGAAAGTGCCTTTTGCGCCTGCAGTTGCAATCTCAAATCCCTTCTCAATACTTGCCGAGCTACGAAAATGGAAATAATAACTTACACACTTTAGAACTAGTAAAAGAATAATATTATAAAATCTTAGCCAGGAACATCAACACACACAAACATGATAATATTACCAAAAATAAACGAAGGCATGTAGTACTGCAGAAAACTGCAGTGGAGCATGCTGTTGTCATATGAAAGAAAAAGAAAATAAATACTATATAGGCCCCATCATATCTTGAATTTATTTCATGTTGAAGTGCACGTATTCTTACTGATTTTTAAATATTTTAGAACTCAAATACAACATTTTGCTTTAAACCTGTTAAATATATCTATGGGGAATTATTTGTTCCTAAAGGCCTCTTTCCTCCGTATTCAGATAGCTATGTGTATTAAACCGAGCGAACACCGGTGATAGAATCGAATGGATTTTAGTAGAGGCTATCTAGCTGATTGTACCCTACACTAAAAAAGCTGGAGCATATTTCGCATGCTGTACGTTTATAGCAATAATATTCCATTTACTATTTTTCAATTTTTTTGTATTGTATGCGCTGATTTCAAGAAGTATTAATATAAATAAAAAACGAGCGTGACAGGCCTAGAAAGCCCTTGGCCTACCAGCCGATTGCTGGCCTCACAGCAGAAGTAGACGATCATCTAGCCAGTGTAGGGGTGACGTGTTGTGCATGTCGGGTCCCCCATCCGTTATAGCTGGTCTTCTCAACCTGATTAATAACGCTGGCGTATTTCTAATAATTGTACTTCGATGAAAGCTCAATATTCATCCGATAGGAAGAACGCTTAATATTCCAGTTTGATCGTATTCCAAACTAATTTCTTGAAAAATTGCCTTACACTCAAAAACTTCATAATTTCCTCTTTTGGCTATTTTCACTTTAAATATTTCTGATATTGATCTAGGCAACAATCAGTGATCCCCGAGAAAAATCAGATAGTCGATTTGTCCATTTTTTAAGAATTATCTTAATTCATGCTGTTCTGTATGCCGCTTCATTTGGTAATTACAACAATTATTCATTTTATTAATTATAATATTTTATTTCAGAAAAGGGAGGATATTCACTAAAAAACTATCTTGCTTGTGTCAGTTTTAAAAAATTATTGATTTGTTCAGTCGATAATTTTTATTTTTATATTTAATATTTTTATACCCTTATTCCTTGATTTCATTCGTGGAATAGTCCAATAAGTAGGATTATTAAAAATAAAAGACGATTATATACTGGAACTTATAATAATTGTTCTTATCTGATGAGTGAATACAAAAAAAAACTTAAATATTTAAATATATTAATTTTGTCTTCATTAATGTTATCTATACAGGAAGTCTATCATGTTACCAGATATTTAATTTGAAGAAAATTCCGTTCAAATATTCAAATCAAATGCATAAAATGCACGTTTAATGACGATGACCGTATTAATTTATTTCTGGTCTCAAAAAAGAAAACTTCAACATGTTTGCTATGATTTAATAATATCTTTAAAACTTGGTTTTGGAAAATTGTGCATTGTAAAATTAGTGTCAAGTTTTTGGAGAAATTGTTTAATGTATTGGAAGAAGCACTTGTTATGTTAATCATAATAAGAAAGATGAACTAGAGAGACAGGGAACTGAGAAGCAAAGAAATACAATTGTTTGGAATAAGTGAGGTTGAAATAATAACCAAGCCGTTGAAGTTAGACCTATTTTATACGAACAATTTTGAAATGTAAGTTTTACAATTTACTACATGTATGCCTTTGCCGGCTTTGATAATCTCGAGGTATAGACCACACAAGGGATTTAGAAGAATGTCCTTGAAAGTCAATCCAGTGGGATAGCCTACCAAAATTATCTTAAATTCTCTGCCAGACACGTGCTAACAAAACAATCTCACTGAGTACAGTAGGTTGTAAATTTTAGTGAGAAGGGACGTGTTGCTATTAAATTATAAATAATAGTTATTAATTTTAATATCTCGTACTTTTGCATCCTGTAGTTTTAAATTTTTTACAGTATTCGCCCAGTGCAATTTGTGAAACCGGGTAAGGTTTCGGCCGTTAATACCCAAAGCCTAGCGCTCTAGTGAGTGTTTCATCATTTGGACAACGCAAAATCGTAAGTACCAGTGTTTGCTAGGTAAGTGTCATTGTTCAGTCCCCATAAAATTTGGGCTTGTCCAAGCAACATGTCGGCTAGCCATGTTATAAACGACGTAGAAATGGGGAATGGGGCCCCAGTAGTTAAGCCCACTCGAGGTCTGGTAGGATGTGTACTGCAAATTCGACAACTTCCTTAACGTTCAAAAATTCAAAAAAGGCTCCATAGGAGATTTAGTTGCAAAGAAAATAAGGTAATTGCTTCGTAGTTGGAAGCTACCTACAATCCAACCCGGACTTCGAGAGGACCGAAGAGGCAATGGCCATGGTCCGCACTTGTTCCCAAAAATTACAACTTAAAGCTAACTGTAAGGAAAAATCCAAATATCTCGAGGTCATACTGCCCTAAACATCCAAACATGCTGTGACAATTCAAAACCAACTTCTATTAAAGTGGCGATAATCCCACAGAAAAGAAAGTGCCTTTTGCGCCTGCAGTTGCAATCTCGAATCCCTTCTCAATACTTGCCGAGCTGAAAGAGACAGACTACAACTGTACAAAATCCTGGACCTCATCCCGGACCATCTAGGGAAACTAGGGCTCCACCTGTAACCAATAAAGCGCAACCGTCTGACTCAGAAAAAAGAACCGCGTCCGCCACACATTAGTCATAGGCTAAAAAAAGCTCTCACAAGAACCACGTTTAGTGATCACAAATGAAGGTCTGCGCTATTATACAGCCACAGTGGCAGACCACAAATATTTTAACTCAACTGGAAAAGAACATTACCGCGTAACTAACAATTTTGGTGAAAATCACATTTTTATACTGTTGGCATCACTGAGGAAGCGGGCTCACGTTAAATATAGGTTATGATGAAATTTTGTACCGTGACCTCGCAAAACGTACATAATTCAGCGTATCTGATATCAAAATTTTACTGAAATACTGCGTAACTACTTAAGTCTACAATACCGCGTAATGATGTCTAATAAAGAAAAACAGCTACATTGTTGCCAACACGTAAATCAGTAAGATATTTTCTTCGTTTTCCTGTAAATGGTTTCAATCTACGTGCGCTAAGAAGAAAAATAAACAGTTTCTTGCTTCTCCTGTAAAATTTGCATTTTGTTAGTTACGCGGTATTGTTTCTTAAGCGACGATATGTAATGAAAAAAGATCTGTGTTGTCCTGAAGAGACTCCCCGCTAACACTCCAATCGCCGATATTCAAGAAAGCCCTTGAATATCAGGTAAAATCAGTAAAACAAATGAGTAAAGAAGTGCTAGAAGTAGAAAATAATGACCTAGGACGAGAAATCTTGGAACGTCTATGTTTCACGGTGGTCGCAGTGGAGCCCTAAAGACCAAGATCTGGCCTAAAGCAATGCCAAAAATTCAACCATACCTTTGGAGGGTGCAGCCTGACGCCATGGTGCGTAGTATGTGCTGGTCCACACAACCACAAGAATTGTCATGTGAAAGCCGAGGCAGTCACAGACAAATCCAAACTACTACGCAAACTGTGGCGCTTCAGGCCATCCAGCTTCCTACAGAGAATGTCCAGCTTATTTAGCGGCAAAAGCTGGTTTCATCCAACAGCGGCCCAAAACCCAGGACCTTCACCTCAAAACCTATCAATCCACAAATCTACAGCCAAATGGCTGGTCACTCACAAGCGCAAATTACAAGCACTGCTCAGGGACAGATTAGTTCCCTCCCTCAACTCCCCTTGCTACAAGAATTCCTCAAAAACATAGAGCCCTTAGTGGCTACTATGAAGTCACCGGAGGAGAAATTCTCGTTCATTACCAATCTAGTAAACTTATGCTAATGGCTAAATGTCGCGTAACCAAGCAGCTCAAAGAGCCACGGGATAAATTCAAAATTCCGAATTATCACATTTATAAAAATTAATGATTTAATGCTATATGCTTAAAGCAATCCATTGGCCATAGAGTGGAATATTCAAATATAAAAAGTTTCAATAGAAAAGAAGAATCAAATTCTAGTTCTAAAAAACACAGAATGTAAACCTCAACAATATATCAGCAACTACTTGTGTTTTTAAACATAATATATCACATTTTACTGGATACTTGAGAACTAGGCGAAAAAACTACTTGTTAATTATCCTGTTTAAATATTGCATTTATTGTTTGTCTGATTTTGTTTTCTTGTTAATTGTTTATGGCCATTATTTTTTGTATATTGTCCATCAATATCTTGCTCTTTGGGATCTTTGAAGAAATAATAAATACAATAAATAAAAAACATCTCTTTGCTTCTCAGTCTGTAATTGAGGGGTCAACTGAGAGAGGGAGCCACTTTGAGAAGATATTAAACAAATTGGGTTTTATAAAACAATGTATTACGAAATTATTTTTACAATAAAGGGGTAACTTTTCTTCTTCTTTAACTAACCACTGATTAGTGGCACTCTCTCACTGGACCCCTCAATTGTTGTCCAAGTGAATACAATTAAAATCATGATAATACAACATTACGTGGGTCAGTCAAAAAGTAACGTCTCCTATGTTTTTCTTTTCTCATTTAATAGTAAAGACGACATTGACGATTAATTTGCAACTTTTCAATATAATATCCGTCCTCCACTGTTTTTGTCCACCTTTTAACATCCTCGAAATTAATCCTACGATGAGCTTCATTTAATGGCCCGAACAGATGGTGCTAGGTCAGGATGAGGCAAGACTTCCCATTCAAGTTTCACTATGTCTTCAGTAGTGTGTGTGGTCTTGCATTGTCGAGCAAAATAAAAACATCTGCCATAACTCGCAGAAGACGTGCTTTAAGCTTTCTGAGGGTGCTGACCTATTGGACAGAATTTATTGTGCATCCCTGCTCCAAAAAATCCACCAGAATCTCAAAACACGGTCGCCATAACTTCTTCTGCCGATCGCACAGGTTTGAATATTTTCTTCCTTGTCTGATGCCATTCCATTGACTGTCTCTTTGATTCAGGTTAAAAAATTGAACCCACGTCTCGCCTCTAGTCACAATTTTCCCCAAAAATTCCTCCATCCAAATTTATTCTGGTCGGTTAACATTCGTGGTACTCACCATGAACAAACCCCAGTTGTTGAATGATCACCACATTACCTTTACTGATAGCGAGAATTCATCTGTTGTTACCCGGCAGTCTTCATGAATGATCTCATCGACTCGAATATTGCGTGAAGTCCGATTTGCAACAGCGTCTAACAATACTGACATCCACTGTTGAGTCTCCATGGTGTACATATTTTTCAACCTTTTTTGAATGCTTAAGGGTGTTTCATCTTCCGCATTCTAGAATTCAATCACAGAACGCTGTCTAATACGAACGTCAATGTCAGCCATTTTTAAGAGGATGTAGCGCTGCCACCCGTTGATTCAGGAAGTTATTACTAATTTATTAAAAGAAAAAAAGTAGGCATTACTTTTTTTTACTGACCCTCGTACATGTCTATGTGGCCACATACGTTATTCAAAATAAAACTCAATTACATCTCTAGAATGTCATTGGCCTACCAGCTGGTTCCTTGACTCAATTAAGCACAAAGATGTGGGCGATCATCGCCAATGTTGGGGCGACATATCGGATCCCCTGCCATTATAGCTGGGTTTTCATCCTAGGGTTGCTACATATCAAATTCCTCGCGATGTTGGGTGGATACAGCTCCCATATACTAGTCTAAATTCAGGAGGATTCGAACCAGCGAGCTCTGTGCCAATTCATGGTACCATAGATCACATTGCAGGAAATATTTGTCACCAACTGCTGATCAAACCAAACATTCTATTTATTATAATAATCATTTATACAGTCCTCTTTAGAAAAAGAGGAAATTGCTATAATAAAACTATGAAAGATTGGACAATGAAGTTGTAAATTAACTTCGTGATGAGTGTAAGAACAATGAATTATTGTAGGTAAGAAAATATCAATGGCTTATTTGTAAGTAAAGTCCGGTAATTTAGTCACGAAGCCGTGAAATTAAATGAAGATGGATTTTTATCGCTTCAGTGAAGCGGTTGCATTTACAGAAACCAAGTGTACGTTGCTTGAAGTGAAGTTTTTTTGTAAGTTTAGCCAAGTGACTCTAATCTAAGCATCTCGTTCTATTGTTATCGGACTTTACTTACAACTTACATTTAAGCAGAACATGCAACTAAGACTTTATTAAAATTAACAATGTAATTATTGTAGTAAAACTGATTCATCTCTAGAAATGTCTACGAAATTGGTTTGTGATTATGTATTTATGTAAATACGAATAAATGACATTAATCCTATATAATGTGTCTGTTAGTTTTTATTTCCGCCAATAATAAAATAGTATTCAATTAAATAAAAACAAAACTTAAAAGTTTTATGTGATTTTTCATATTTATTGAAATATAAATTAGTTACAGGTGTTTCGGTACTTTGTACCTTCTTCAGACATGATAACAAATTAATGAATTTCGATATTATAGTACATAACTGTAACTATGCTACAATTTTTTAAAATCTCTATTACAAATTTAAAAGAGGCGATTCATTCAAATGTAGTTGGGAATTTAACATATAAATGTATATTTAACGTATAAAGGAACACATGGGAGCATATAACAGACATTTAGATAATTCAAAATATGCTAATCACCTACTCCATTGTTTTGATCCAAATTTTAAAATTGTACATGTTTGTGACAAAGGAAAGAAGTTGGACCTTTAAAGTTGTAGAGATAAATAAATTGAAAACTGGTAATAAGCTGTTAAATTCCCAACTAGATTTGAATAAATCGCCTGTTTTAAATTTGTAATAGAGATTTAAAAAAAAATGTTGCATAGTTATAGTTGTTGTGTACTGTAATAACAAAATTCATTCATTTGTTATCATGTCTGAAGAAGGTACAAAGTACCGAAACAGCTGTAACTAATTTATATTTTAATAAATATGAAAATCACAAAACTTTAAATGTTATTTTTATTTAATTTAATAAGTTGTGGATTTTCATCAAGTAAACACCAATTCAATTGATTACTTAAAACAAAATATATTTAGCAATAATTTCAATTTTAAGACATGCCTCATGGTCTTGTGATATGAGCTTCTGACTACATTCATGGGATCCCGGATTCGATTTCTGGTTAAACTACAGTACAATTTTTCTTAAAGGGAATTATTCCTGAGGTCATTAGTCTGGAATATAGGTTAAGTTTAGTTTTAAGGCCTTTCATGGTACTTCATTATCTTTTGTAACCCCACCTTCCAGGAGCGCTAAACTCGGAAGCGGATTACAATTGTGCCAAAGTCAGGAGAGAATGCCAGGAATGTTGCGAAGATAATCTGGTGGAATGGGACCAAAAAATATTTTTTTACCACTGCTTAATTAAAATGTTCGAGGAAATCAATTTACTAGACGACATCTTTGCAGTCAGACTCGCCTAGTCACTGTGCACTGGTTCAGTACGGTAAGTGAAACCTATTTTCTGTTAGCTGCATGATTATATATAACGATATCTTCAGTCTCTAGTGAAGGTAGCCTAAATTATGGCCATTGAAAGAATTTTGTGGAAATTTCATATTAAATGGGGAAAACATAAATAATCATCATCCATGCAAGTATTAGACCGTGTGGCCTGTTACGGCATCAAAGAGGAGTTTTCCATCCAGCTCTTTTTTCGACGTCCCAGCAATAATGCTTTTCAGAAATTATAAGGAGAAACTAAAATTGTTGAAATAAAACTGCAGTATTTAAAAATATAAAGCACTTGTTGCATCATTAAATAAGTAGTTAGACATTTGTAACTACAATCCGAGTTCTTTTTAAGATGCGTGTAAAATGATTGCACCTACCAATATACTCGTACCTATTTCACAAAGTAGAACATAGAGGAATTAGAAACTTCGATAAAAAATAATCTCATTGGACGTACAACTACTACGAAAATACTATGTTACAATTATGTTATTTTGCAAATTTGTGAACATTTGGGTAAAAATAGAATTTGGATTTCCTGAGATGAAACCCAAGTTCTATCGGGAAGTTTATGTAAATATAGTGGGGGTACTATTGTTAGAGGGAACTAATAAATAGCTCGAATTAACTTATGAAATTAGTGAAAAATCTGACAATAAAAATACTGTTAAAATTTTAAAAATTATTCACTTCGTTATTTGACACTTTATTATACTGTATAGCTTCTTAGGCACTCCGGTTCCACTAGTTTAATATTTAGCCACCTGAGGTACGTCATTTATCACTTGAGGAGAATCTATACTAGGGACGGCCTGTGCATCATCAGCAATGGGACATTCGTCCTCGGTCTATGAATGACCAGTAATATTTACGAATAATTATCGTTTAAGCTATCTTATGAATATACATAATTGAATGATTTTTCTTCTTCTTGTAAGCCCTTGTTCCCCTCAACGAGATATAGGCGCTCTCCCCCTACAGGGAAGAAATTGAACCATACTAATTTAGTTACACTTTTTTCGTATAGATGTCATTGGAATGGCCCGTGGTCAGCGTTCCGCCTCATAGTGACATCTAGGAAACCAAGGTAACACTAACAAGGAAAGTACTTATGTTGGACCAGTTCAACTGTAAAAATATTGGAGGATATGCTAATTAATTGACATTAAATATGATGGCGTTAGTCATTTTGCTGCAAATTTAATAAAACTCGTGTTATTTGTCATTAAATTTCAATCACTTCTCATTGACCGGTTAGTAACGTCACGGTTGCTCACTGCAGCTGGTTTCAAGCACAGGCGCTACTAGCTATAGCGGTGCGAAGAACGTAAATATTAGTTTCTCTCCTTGTTAACATTAATAACAATTTTTTATTACTTTATACAGATAGCAGAGCACTGTATACTTGTTTATCCCGTTAAATGTAATGCGAATATGTCCAATGTGCGGGAGCTCTGAAGACAAGATACATATACTAAGAAAATGTAACGATTTAGAATATTGGAGGCGTCAGTTATTACCGGAAAGATTTCTAAATTCAAATCGTGAAAGATTGATATGCTACGAGTTAATGGTAAATCCAGAAAATGTGATAAATATGGGTAAATTTCTGGACAAAACGCGGAAAATAAGAACAACACTCATTCATGAATAAATACATGTTATCAAAATGCAATACCATTAACTCTTAATAATTCTACATAACTTAATTAATGTATCCATCGATAGTAATTCTGCCCGAAGGCAGGTTCTTCAATGCAATCATAGCATTTTCATGCTATGCTTGCAGCTTTACTACGGAATTGTAGGCGTGGTAGCTTTCCACACCGGTAAAGAATGATGATGATGGCCACATGATTTCGAGGACCGTTTGGGCCTTAAAGTTTTCCTGACATTTGTCTTACAGGTGAGGGAAAGCCCCGATAAAAACCGCACCCAGAAAAACTGCCCCGATCGGGGATCGAACCCGGGACCGCTGCGTGACAAGGCAGCACGTTACCTCGAGACCACAGCGGTGGACAATTAATGTATACTGTTATTGTATTATTATGTAATTGTAATATTGTTTTCTTTATGTAATTGTAATATTATTGTTTTCTTTATGTAATTGTAATATTATTGTTTTCTTTATGTAATTGTAATATTATTGTTTTCTTTTTGTTTTTATTTATACTACTACCAAATATAACATTATTGTAACGGACTGTCAACAGCACGTATGACTTACTGCCCGTGCGACACATATTTGTAAATAACATTGTATATATCTTACTTTTAGTCTAATAAAGTCATTACTACTACTACTTTTTTTTACTTGAAATTCAGAGTCGGTTATAATTTCGTGTATAATTTCGAGTAACAAATTATCATTTGCCATAACATCAATGGTAATAATGAGGGTCTTCGATGAAATGGTTGTAATAAAGTTGCGAACACCGTGAGCATCTGATAATGGCAATCCTGGAGCAGTTATATGTGGCACATTCAATACCAATGTCAAATACATTTTAAATCACATTTGTGAATCTCGTTACACTTTGGTCCACGTTATAGGCCTAGCTAGACTTCGTCCAAGCATAAATACGCATATCTTTGTAAATTTCTACTGACAATTATATACAAGGAAATGCAGTTTTATGATAAAGAATTTATCAGACATTTTCACGTCACCATCTGATTTTAGACGCACATATTCTTCAATCATCGCACATAGATCTTACATTGACGGGGGGAAAAGTATCAAGTGGTGGCTCCTGCAGGAATAATTTTGAGCCTTACATTTTTATTGGGTAAACAGTCTTGTAACAATTGTTCGTCCTTATGCACGGACCACGAATAGCATATTAAAGGTGAATCGATTTCAATGTTTCCACTAAACACATGTTTTAAGAATATTTTCAAATGTTCTTTTGTCATTTTTCCATACACATTTGGAGGTGTACTCTATTCTATCTTCTGAACTTTGGGCCCGAATTTGTTTTCAGTGGGTTCTTGAAAACAGGGGTATAACCTCTTCCCAAGTTGCCCACACATTGAAATAAGAACATCTATCGTGTAAGAATGTGTAGTTCCATGTAGGTTTTGAACTGTAGCAACCGTGAGCTTTTTGCCTTTGACTGCCAGTGGTCTGTTTTCTGTCATTTCATAATTAAATTGACTTTGGTCACAGTTCCACACATTCCTTGTTGACATACAGTTTTCTTGAATAGTCTGATTAACGTCTCTTACAAACTTATTTGCATTTTCAATAGTTTGAGTTTCGTTTTCAATACCCTTGACAGTAACAAATTTGGTAATTTTTCTTGAAGAAATGTTGTTTTCTTTTTTGAAATTTGAAATGAATGTCTTTGAAACTTTAAATTCATTCAAGCACAATTCCTTCGCTCGAAAAACAGCCCACGTTTGTAATGCCAATAGTTCACTGTCAATCCCCGATTTCGAGAATCTCGAAACATATTAAGGATGTAGTCTTTAATTTGGGCGATTTTGTAGGGGTCTCTGTTTTTGAATTGTGAAGCTAGTTAAGATGTTTTATTTTCTATATAATTTAAAACTGTTCTTACATTTCGGTTATTAATTAATTAATGATGTCATCTTTGTATTATTTGTGAATAGGGATTCGGGCCAGATTTGCCTGACATCCTATATTAATAAATGTTTTCCAAAGTTTCTTCAGAATTGGCAGACAGTACGTTAGGACGTTTAGGTTTTTTAACAGGAGACGGCTCAAAGCTACTTCAACTCTCACTGGATTCGTTGGCAATTTCGAAGTGTTGAGAACATCCGGTCTGTGTGAGCTTCTGATTGCAAGTCTTCGAAATCTAAAGTATTTTCGCTGACGTCCTCTAACCCATTCCAATATTTTTGTTCTATAAGTTCTGCCAGAAAATACGCAAACTGGTCACCATCCAATCCAGGTTCTTCGTGTTTTTCAAATGTTTCCTGAACTGTAGATTCTACCGTAGTTAAGACGTAAAATGAATTTATGATGTCCATTTTATTCTTTTGTTGAAATATTTTACGGACTCACAAGACTATCGTGTGTAAATGTACACATTTACGTGTAAATATACTGTTATGCCCTAAAAAGAAGTATTAATTTAGTCTATAAAAGTGCTAATCAATAAAGCAAATATTCTACAGGGTGATTCAAAATTGACTTTACAAGCTTATAGAAATTTATTTAGAAGACTTACAGAATTGGTTTTAATGTCATATGATAGCACGACTCATCAAGTTTTCATCGACATAGTTTTATAGTACCTAGTTCTCTCACCGCGTGCGCTAACGTAGTTCATATCAAAATGGCTGCTTTCACAGGTGCCAAGCGTGCTCGTTGAGTGTTTTTGTTCGAAGAAACTAAATCTGGCACGGGAAATCTGGCACGGGAAGACGGCAGCAGCTGTAAAAACCCGAAGATAGATAGATAGAACTAAATCTGCGACAATTGTTCAGCGTAGATTTCGTACCCAGTATGGTAAGGATCCTCCTAGCATATCCAGATAAATCGTACCGTTGATAGTTTTTTTTTTCTTGGAAAAAGAAGGGGCCGTACACTTTAGTTTTACTTAGGGCACAAAACACATTCACTTTCGGGCTGTGTATGAAATCTACGCTGAACAATTGTCGCAGATTTAGTTTCTTCGAACAAAAACACACAACGAGCACGCTCGGCACCTGTGAAAGCAGCCATTTTGATATGAACTACGTTAGCGCACGCGGTGAGAGAACTAGGTACTATAAAACTATGTCGGTGAAAACTTGATGAGTTGTGCTATCATATGACATTAAAACCAATTCTGTAGGTCTCCTAAATACATTTCTATAAGCTTGTAAAGTTGTAAAGTCAATTTTGAATCACGGTGTATTTTACTTTAATTTTATTGAGTTTTTATGTTTAAATAGAAGCAATTCGTATATACTGTACAAATACTCGACTGCGGGAGTGGAATAAATATTCACACTCCGGTGCGCTTTTCAAGTAACCGTGCCGCTCCGTTGCAGTATTTATTTCGTTAGTTTATCTCTCTCTACCTGCCCCTTTTTTGTTCTTCCCTCGTTCAGTACACTATCATTTTCTACTTTTATTTGTATATGTTCTTTTTTCCAAATGTTTTACTCATTTATTCTGTCATATACGGATGTTAAGCCTCTATTTCTTTTTTTCTTGTTCCTTATTTCCTATTAAATGTTATACATACTATTGAATTTGCAGTGAAATGGCTAATATCACGGTGTTCGGTATCCTTCATTCAACATATCCTCCAATTTTTGTTACAATCCAACTGGTCCAATGTAAGTACTTCTCCATTTGATATTAATTAATATAGCTACACCACTGCAAGCTCTTCTATCTTGAGGTACTCCACTGTATATTAGTATATCATTACCAATATCTTTTGTCCCTTTCAACTTCTTCTTTGTTTCAGTAAGTATTGCTATATCAATATTTTGATTATTTAGTTCTCTGATTAGTTCTTCTTCTTTTGTATTTAGTCCTCTGACATTCCAAGTTCCCACTTTAATCCGATCCTTTATACCAAATCGTATGTCCTTCATTCTACGCTGGGGTCGTCTTTGGTTAAGTCCGTCCGAGTTCCCATTGTGAAGAATACGAGTAATATGTTTTCCTCTGATCGCGGTACCAACGCTATGCAGAGTAGACCATTGGTGGGGCTCCACCTCAAAGCTTTAGGTCCAGCTCCTGGTTGTACTAACACCATCTAGAGGGTTGCTACTTCCACCAACCTATTAAAAATTAGTTGTCGTCGTGGACTTTACTCTTGTTTCCCCGAGTATGGGTCTCTTATCATCCCAGAGAAAGAACCCCCTCTTCCCATCAGTTCTCCGACCCAAATCGCCGAAGGGATTCTATACCACAATCTTGATTTGGGTTACTCGGATTAGCAGGTCCACCTCGAGCAGGTTGGGAGAGGAGTTGATATGCAGAGGCTGTGTGTTTGCAATGGAAACTATATTGCGCATGCATACCCTTGGACCCTGTTCCTGTAGTATGGGCTCTAATCGGGTTTCAACCCGCGATCCTCAAATTTTCATGAACTCGTTTCAATTGAGAAAAAAGATCCCCAACGACTGGACGCCCGTTTGGAACAAACTACCAGTGAATTACACTTTCAAAATTACTTGTAAGAAATAAATAAATAATAATAATAATAATAATTCTTTATTTTAGCGGCAGGGTTGGGGCCATAAGGACTTCTCTTCCACTTAACAAGACAATAGTAAACGTATACAAAAATTACATTTATTACAATTTAAAAATATTATTAAAATATAGACTAAATAAAGTCAATTGGGATGTGGTCTAATATTAGCTAACTATAACAAAACATGGAATAAAATAAAAATTATAATAATATAAAATAAAATTAAGTAAAGCTTCCTAGATGAATATTTATAGGTAGGCCTACATACAAAATGTTGAATATAGTTGTTACACAGTTGATATTTTCATTGTGTGGAATTTACGATATCCGTTTAATTTGTTTTAAATAATGATAGTGATTCTGAGTAGAGAGAGGAATTGTATGAAGAAAATTATATAAAAATATGAAACCATAAAAAATAATATGAAAATTATGACACACACACATATATATATATATATATATATATGTTATAATTAAATCTTTAACATTGAGCAATGCAAGATTAATATGGTATGATAAGAAAAATAAATGCCTGGACGGGATTCGAACCCGGATCTCTGAGTCTGTACCTCAGCGTGATATCCATTACACTACCAGGCGAATCCAATTAAGTGTTTGAATTGGATTCGCCTGGTAGTGTAATGGATATCACGCTGAGGTACAGACTCAGAGATCCGGGTTCGAATCCCGTCCAGGCATTTATTTTTCTTATCATACCATATATATATAATTTCAGAAAATATCTACATATTTTTGTGTCATAATTTTCATATTGTTTTTTATGGTTACATATTTTTATATAATTTTCTTCATACAATTCCTCTCTCTACTCAGAATCACTATATATATATATATATATATATAATTATCTAACTCACTGGCACTATCAAATCCATTGGTACATGGTCGCGTGGACATAAGCTCTCCATACATCCTTACCCTGAGCTAATATTTTCCAATTATTCCCAGTATAATCTACTTCCCTCAAATCATAGCACAGTTAACGTTATTCTCCCACCTCATTCTTTCTCTACCAACTGGGGATTTTCCCTCTGGTTTTCCTACAAGAAGTTTCCATGCACGCCTTTCATTCCCCATTCGTGCCATATGTCCTGCCCATCGCAGTCTACGAGACTTGTCTGTTTTTATTATATCTGGCTTCCTATAAAGACCATGTTGTTCACTGTTATGTAGTCTTCTCCATTCACCTGTCTGTTCATCTCTCTTTGGTCCAAAAATTTTCCTTAGAACTTTATTCTCAAATACTCATCTCCTTTTCTCCCTTAAAGTAAGAGTCCATGTTTCACATCCATATAGGCCTAACTGCTATATATATATATATATATATATATATTCGACCCTCAGGGGTCCTCATCTAGGGGGTATGTGGATGGCGACCACAAGGTACCCAAGCTGAGCAAAACATTTCGTTCACTTACTTGTATTTTGCACTCTTTTAACATTACTATCTAACCTCTCTTGGTTAACTCTTGTTTTTTCGACCCAGATGCTATTAGGTCATCCGATGGCTATGGAGTCTTTCCTTTCTTCCATTTCTTCATTCCTTTATTTTCTCTTCTTCTCCAGAAAAGCCTGACCAGAGGCTATAAGATGGCAGCCCCATCTCTGGTCTTGCCTTCCTTTCGCCAGCAACCAATCGAAGGGACTATTATTATGCTTTCAAGTCTTACACGAGAATTTCCCAGAAGGATCAAACTTATGACGACCAAAGCATGAAAAAGGACAATTCTTGGAAGAAGAAAAATATTTTGCTTTTTAGCACGTGGAATATACAAGGTATTAACTATAAAGATGATCAGTTAGATGATATACTGTGCAAAAAGGGGATTTCATTAGCTATAATATCAGAAACAAAAAAGAAATTACAAGGCACCAAAGAAACTCAAAATTACATTCAGTTTTATAGTGGTGTAAAAAAACATATTCATGCACAAGCAGAAGTAGCCGTTATGATTCATAAATGATTTAGAAATTCAGTACATAGCTGTACTTTTTGGAATGAAAGAATAATTCAAGTCCGAATAAAATTATCTCTAGGATATTTTACAGTGATAGGTAGATATGCACCTGTAGAAGGAGATGAAGAAGAGAGTGAAAAATTGTATCATGATTTCCAGAAAGTTATCTGCACAATTAATAATAATGATATGATTATAATTTTGGGTGATTTAAATGCCAGAATTGGTAATACTAAATTTGATTCTTATATAGGACCATATGGAGAGCAAACCTGTAATAGAAATGGCTTACGGTTAATTGACTTTGTCATGTTTAATCAATTCACAATAATGAACTCAGTATTTAACCACAAGGATAGTCACAAATATACATGGGAAGCCAGGGGCCTTAAATCAATTATCGACTATGCTATATGTAATAAAAAATTAGCATCTAGAGTTCTTGATACAAAAGTTTTACAGAGGACCTGAAATCGAATCAGACCATTACTTCCTTGTTTGTCCAATTCGTATGCCACCGACATGGAAAAATAAAAATAAAATTAATAATATAAAATTTGAAAATGTGGACCATACTTGTAAAGTAAGTCCTTTCCGAGATCCCACTATTTACCTGATTATACAAATGCAGATTAGATCGTCTAGTTCAAGAAACACCGGTTGGTGAAAATATTGAAGGAGAATGGCTTGCTCTACAAAGTATTTTGACACAAGCAGCAAATGAAAGCCTGGGTATCAAAACTAAATGGAATCGAAAAAAAGGACTACCGATATGGGATGAAAACATAAAAAAAAGTAATTGATGATAAATGTGAAGCATACAAAAAATTCTTGTCTACAAAAAAGAAGATGAAGATAAAGTAGAATATCATAGGAAGAGAGCCATAGCTAAAATTGAAGTTTGCAAAAAACATAGACAAAGCTGGGAACAAGTTATATCATTTTTGGAAAATGATATCACTAGGCCTCAACCAAAAATATATAAAGTTTTAAAAAAAAATTTAAATAATGATTCAAAAGAAAATTCACATTTAAATTGTATATCTAAAGAATCTTGACTTAACTACTTTCATCATGTATTGACACAAAAAGATGATTTATTACAAATACCGATCTCTAATAACACTGCTTTGGAACAAATTTCTATAGATGAATTAACTGATGTTGTTAAATAATTAAAAATTAACAAAGCTCCCAGAGAGAGATGATGACATTAATCAGGAATTATTTAAATTTTCAACTAAAAAAATTTTTAGACAGATTTCTTATTCTCCTTAATATGATATGGGAAGAAACAAGAACCACCACAAAGCTGGAACAAATCCATGTGTAATACCAATCTTCAAAAAAGGAAGTCGCTAAATCCAAGATAACTATCGTGGAATTAGCTTGTTGAACTCTGGATATAAAATTTATGCCAATATAGTTAAGAATAAATTGAAAAAAAAATGTATGAAAATACAATTGGAGAAGAGCAGAATGGATTCAGAAAGGGTAGATCTTGTACAGATGGATTCTTCACTCTAAAACTACTATTCGAAAAGCACAAGGAATTCAATATAGAAGCTCATATCGCCTTCGTTGACTTCATAAAGGCTTTTGACAAAGTAGACAGAAATATATTACTACAAATTTTAGCTGATGATAACGTTCTACAACAATATATTACTAATATCTTCAACATCTATAAAGGTAATGAAATCTCTGTTAAACAAGATGGCAAATTATCTTCTTGGGAAAATATCAACCCTGGAGTAAAACAGGGATGTGGACTTTCACCGGTGCTTTTCATTATAGGCCTATATATGAATAGAATAATAAACGAATGGAGGAAAACACAACGGGGATACATACACATCAATAGGAACCTCAAACTCGATGCTATTCTTTTTGCAGACGATTTAGCTCTTCTGGCACTTTCCGAAAATGATTTTCAACGATCAATTTATAATTTACAAAAAATAGGTGCCAAATTTAATATGGAAATATCAATTAACAAAACTTAAATTATGGCATTTCATGGGAAGGACCCCATACAAAGTAAAATCTGTCTCCAGAATAAAATTTTAGAGAGATCTAATCAATTTAAATATCTTGGATATTATCTCTCTATCTGGGATGAAAAAGATATCCCTGAAAAAATTACTAGTTATAATAAAAGTTTAGGAATTATTAATCAAGTTATGAAACCATCCCTTGTACAAAAAAACACCAGATTACGTTTATATAACACTTTGGCTAGACCAGTGTTGACCTATGGTAGTGAAGCATGGACACTAAAAAGACAACATGAAAGCAGAATAACGGCTTGTGAAATGAGATTCATGCGCAGAACAGCGGGTTACACCAGATGGGATCGGAAAAGGAACACCGATATCTTAAAAGAATTGAAGACTACGCCAATTTTAGAATATATTAAACAGTACCAACTAAATTGGAAACACCATCTTGAAAGAATGAGTTCAAATCGGATCCCCAAAGCTGTTTATAATTATATACCAAGAGGACGAAGATCACTGGGCCGTCCTATGAAACGCTGGAGGGAAAATTTTCTATAGGATCGTAACAGGTGTTGGCCTAATACTTGGAAGGAAGAAGAAGAGAAGATATATATACAGGGCAAGTCAAAATGTTGTGCAGGTTTTCAGAAATTTATTATGTGAAATGTAATGAACATATAATATCGTGAGACATATTGTATGAAAGGTAAACTCTCAAAGTTTAGTTGTCCACTTCTAAAGTTCCGCGTTCACCCGCAAGATGTCAACAGCAGAGCAGTAAAGGAAAATGGCGTTGACTGGGGATCAGAAGTCTTTCTGTGTGCTTGATTACCATGTAAACAACTCTGTGACTAGTGTTCAACGACATTTCCGTACCAGATACGATAAAGACCCGCCGGATGGGAGATCCATTCGTAAGTGGTACACACAATTTAGGGATTCAGGCTGTATCTGTAAACGAAAATCGACTGGCCGTCCGTCGACGAGTGAAGAGACAGTCGAACGCGTTCGCACATGCTTCGTGCGGAGTCCCACAGAAATCCACCTACCGGGGAGCGACAGAACTTCAACTACCACAAAAAACTGTATGGCGGATTCTCCGGAAACGTTTACAGATGAAACCCTACCACTTGCAACTGGTTCAAGCCTTAAAACCCGCCGATTATGCTTTGCGAGCGTCCTTCTGTGTTGATTTTCTCGCATTAATGGAAGAGAATGAGTTCCATGAGAGGGTAGTTTACAGTGATGAAGCGACTTTCCACCTTTCAGGAAAAGTGAATAGACACAATGTAAGGATTTGGGGAACTGGTAACCCCCATGCAACTCTGGAACATCAACGCGATTCTCCGAAAGTGAATGTCTTTTGTGCCATTTCCCATGCAAAGGTTTATGGGCCCTTTTTCTTTCATGAACGTACTGTGAACGGACATGTTTTCCTTGATATGCTACAACAATGGCTCCTTCCGCAGCTTGAAGCGGATAGTCCAGATTTCATTCTGCAGTTGGATGGTGCCCCTCCACGTTACCATGGCAGTGTTCGTGACCATTTGAATACGGCTTTACCACAAAGCTGGATAGGCCGTGCATCTCAGGGTGATCAACAACTCATTCATTGGCCACCTCGTTCACCCGATCTAACCCCGTGTGATTTCTTCATGTGGGGTCTTGTAAAGGATCATGTTTACGTACCACCACTTCCAACAACACTGCATGAACTGCGTGCCCGCATCACAGCAGCCATTGCTGATATCGACCGCGGACTGCTACAGAAAGTTTGGCAGGAATTGAATATCGGCTTGACATCTGTCGTGTAACAAAAGGCGCTCACATAGAACATCTGTGAATATTTAAAAAAAAACTTTGAGAGTTTACCTTTCATACAATATGTCTCACAATATTATATGTTCATTACATTTCACATAATAAATTTCTGAAAACCTGCACAACATTTTGACTTGCCCTGTATATATATATATATATATATATATATATATATATATATTCGGACACTATATAATTTATACCAGCACATAATTGAGATCAGCTCCCTCATTTATGGCTCAAGGAATCAAGATGTTCATATTATTTCAATTTTAACAGATTTTCATAAATATAGAAGTACAAAATTTATACTAGATACAGTTTGGTATCATTGCTATTCACAATGTATAAATATAATTAACTCCAAGTAAAAGCACATGTAACAATAACATTGTCATCATCATTGTCAATTCATCATCATCATCATCTTCATTCATGGATTAGGTCTGTTGACCCGTTCCGACTTCAGCCCATCTCTTTCTAGGTCAGCAGAATTGTCAATTATGTTCACAATAAACAATTACACGTTTCTCTACATTTTCTGCAAGTAGTTCAAAGGTCGAATCAACAGTTACACACATATAAGCCAGCGGGGTATGTAGATTTCTGGGACCGCCAATAGCACGATAGACAGATTAGTTTTCTGCATGTGAACCTTTAGCAGTTCAATCCGTGAAGAAGTAGATCCTGATGAAAATTCCTACCATTAGTCTCGTGTTCTTCCGAAGATACTGTAATGTTTTATCTAGCACTTCGAGTGATTTTCTATGGCCTTTCCACATTAATCCCATATAATGATTTTGCATCGCATTAAAATCTGACCACGTGCCGGATCTCATATCACAGCCTGGAAACTCTTCTTCGGCTACAGTTAATAGTAATTTTAAAGCGGAATGTGCCGTTTTCCCGCCCTCCAGTAACGTGGCCGCAATTCCAGACGATGTCATTGTTAATGCAATTTTTTTTACATTCGATTTTAGCTGTAATCAAATTAATAAGAAACATTTTACCAGTGCTCTGTGATGCATTCAAAAATATACTTCTCCCTTCATCTATTTCAATACGATTTATATCCTATCGTATACTGTCTATCAGTTGTGTTTGCGTTAATTTTACCACATCTCCCACACCACTGCATCCATCGATACGCAACCACCATAGTCTGAAAGCTACAATTTCACTCACCAGTGACCTGTGATGTGTTGTTTGGACTGCAAAGCGAAATATACAGACACACACGTATATATTCATCTGTAGTAATTATTCCCGAGGGCAGGTCTTTCACTGCAATCATAACATTTTCATGCTATGCTTTGCAGCTTTACTAGGGAATTATAGGTGTGGTAGCTTGCCGTTGCATTCCACACCAATGAAGGATGAAGCTGATAATCATAAGGATGATGATGATGGCCGGATGGTTTTCGGGGACCGTTGGGTCCTAAGCTTCCTGACATTTGTCTGACAGGTGAGGAAAAACCCCGAAAAAACTTCACCCAGGAGCCTGTCCCGACCGAGAATCGAACCCGAGCCCGCTACGTGACAAGGCAGACCACAGCGGTGGACACACGTAAACATAAAGATTATTATTGTTACTCCTACTATTTTATAGGTATAAAACTTAGGTATATAGGACCAATAAATTAGACTCCATGGCGGGACAGGGCTAGATGGCCCTTGTCCTATTAGCCGGTTCCCGGCCTATTATTCACATGTGTCATTTGCAGGGATGATCATTCAGCTATTTATTATGTATTTCAATAAAGATTAGATATAGATAGGGACATAGAGCAGACCCGGGGATAAGAGCATTATGCCCGAGGTGGTGGAGCTCTAATTAAAATAATAAAAATAGTATAGGGATGGCATGGTAAATATGTCAGATTTCCTAGCCGTTACGGTGATTTTCTCAACCTGGAAGTAGTAGTTCCTGTCACTCCTCTTGGAAGCATAGGGCCTTTGTGAAAGCACGCCATCGGATTCGGTTTTTTGCCAAATTCCTGACATCATTTAACGTTTCCCTTGTTCAAATTCTATTGTTACAGTGCTGCGCCATGTAATATTTGGCCATCTTTCTAGGCAATCCCTGTGGATTCCATTCCAGTGCTCTCTTTGGCACACTGTGTAGTTCTCTTCTGAGTGTCTCAACCTGGAGCCGTTACTTATTGAAGCTACCTAAATTCTACACGATGATGAATGGACAAGGCCACACATTGGCCGAAATTCCTGAGAAAATTTTCTTCCTTCATGAGGACTCAAACCAGCGCATGTCCTGTAGCTCTACGGGGAGCAACGATGCCTTAAACCACTCAGCTACAGCGCGGAACGAATGGGACTGCACAATCTTTAAAAGTTACAATATAAAAATGAATACCTGAGAAACAAATGCTCCATCTTCAGCTTGTAAATCGGTACTGGTTGTTTGTTAGAATCTTGTAGAGAGGGTTGACGTCACTGGGGGAGTTCTCATTAAGCAGGTGAGTGAATTTTAAAAGTATCGATGCACAATCTTTGTAATTAAGGTCCTACGCTTATAATAATATGTTAATGGAAAGAATTCAACTTTATAGGCAAATCAAACTGGAATATAGCTAAAACAGTTCTCTATCTAAAGTTTATTAGGGGTTACAAGAGGCATGAAATCAATCTAGTTGTGAACAGAATACGGTTAAGAAACTCTGATGAATGGATTTAGTTTCACGGTACTTGAAAGACTGCGAAACTAATTTCAGAAGCCAAGATGCTGCAAAGGATGAACTCCACTTAACTTGCAAGAATCTTTGTATGAATGAAAGTTTAACTTAGCTACATAATTAATGAGGAACAGGTTATTCAAGGTATGATACGGTTGTTTCAGTGGAATTTACCTGCTCTCATCGATTATCTCTAGACCAAGTTCCACGAACCATCTAACCGCATCTTCTAATTGAAATTTCTGACACCAATTCTACTAACAGTTTAACATGTTGCTATTCATACATCCTTCACGAAGTATCTGCAACGCTTCTAGGTATGGATTTTATTTCATTTATTCTGGGGGTCTGCCATATTGAATTTAACTATTTTTAAAGGAGAATGTATTTCAAAGATTCTATAGGGCTGTTAAAAATAAGATAACACAACAACTTCTTCCATCCAAGTCTTAGGCCTACAGGCCTGATGGATTTTGTATCAGTGCTTTCTTGTACGGCCCAGAGATCCCTTTCCTCTTGGTCAATAACAAAGCATAGCTTTGAGAACTGCATCTGTACTCATTCATCAAAATGATCATGCAGTAATTCTGATATGCATGCATGTATTTAATGACAGAAATAATTAACATAATACATCATCATCATAGTAATTCACGAATTTAGGTCATTTGTTGATCTGTTTCGGCCTCAAGAGAAACACCATCCAGAAGTCTTTTGAGTGGACGTCCTGGTCTTCTTCTTCCTGCAGGTTGATATCTTAACATTTGTTTGTGTATCTTGTGATCTTCCATTCGATGAACATGTTGCATCCATCTTGACTTATAATCAGAAATGTTGTTTTCTAAAGGTTCCATGCGTATTCTTCTAAGATATCTTCATTTTTTTTTTGTGATCTAGTAGTGTGTATCCTGCATTCCTCCGAAGGCATCTCATTTCAGCAGATCTAAGTCTCTGTATATACTTCTGTTTCAGCGTCCATACTTCGCTAACATACAAAAGCGTTGGAACAGCCAATGTTTTATACACTTTTAGTCTTGAATGTTTTTGGACTAACTGTGGCTTGAAGATAGAATTTATTAACCCTAAAATTCTTAAAAATTTCGATAATATACATTTATATAATACATTTAGAAGACAATTAGCGAGAATCACTAGCAATTCATATTTAACACTTAAATTCGTAATGCATCTACAGATGTTCTTCATTCATGAACCGTCCCAAGTTTGGGGGTAAAAGCTGATGCAGTTTATGTTATTTAATACGTTTAATAAAACAGAAGAAAACGAGCTAGTAGAAATTACTTAAATGTGTGTAGAATTACAAATTATACTCAATAATAATAGTTATGTATGATATCGTTTTCACTGCGGTCCGCAACATTCAAATAAGTCACCAGAAATTAATGTTTTGTCAATTTTAGGTTAAGGTATACTAACTACATTCTGCGTTCAAATCCAATATTCCACTAACTTAACTGGTTCTCAGTCACTCAGGGCATGGGTAGCGAAGCTCAAATGGTAAGACTCTCAGCTCGCAAAGCTAGAGATCTTGGGTTCAAATCACATCTCGGGTAGAAATTCTTCTCTTTGGTTTATTAACTATTACTTGCGGATGGCTTGCCTGATTTTATTAATTTCAATATTACGTTCGTATTTAGTCGATATAGCATGGAATAAATCCCATCATAAAGTCTTCTTGGTATAAGTATCCTGTGTAGTGTGAATATAAGCTATTAGGGGTTAAATTCCTTGCCATTGGTAAGGAGGGTTGTGGGTTCAAAAACCGCCGAGGTCGATGGATTTTGTAGGGTGGAAAAATGAAAGGAGTACATCCTCGGTGATGGATTTTAAACCGTGGTTCCCGAGTCTGAAAAAAAAAATCGGGCTCATAAAAGAACTTGAAGCCTAAAATTAGAGCCTCTGAGCAACATTTAATCGGTCTTTCCCATCCAGGTAATATCTTAACTGCTTTCTAGATGTCACTTAGAGCCGATGTGCTAGTCACATGTCACTCGCTGACATCTGTACAAAAATAATCATAATTAAATTAACTGGGTTAAGAAACTGCTTCTAGTGGCACCTTTTTTCCCATGTAAGGGATAGAGTAGAATAGACTATGAATACAAGGGGATTTAGAGGTGAATTTATGTCTGATCCTGGAGTTGTCTGAGGCGTAAAGCTCGAGATCTTGGGATTAAATCTAGTAGGTTCTGACAGACATTTTTAACTACAATAGTATTAATTACTACTTGCGAATGACTTTACTGAGTATGTTAATTTTAGTATTACGTTATTATTACGTATATTCGCATATATACTTTACCATCTAGGTGGTACGCCCGGTAGCGTAGTTGGTTAAGGCAATACGCTACAAACCTTCTGTTGGCACCAGGGTCTTGAGGTCGACTCAGCCTCTAACGGAAATGAGTACCAAATGCTTGTTTGGCGGCCGTTACGCAGGGCTGACAATCCGGCTGACATCAAGTGCAGATTTTCTAGGATAAAAGTGAGAGCCTTAACCTCCTACTACCCCAAGGGTTACCTGTAATTGGATCACTTTACCTTTACTCATCATCATCATCATCATCTTCAATGTATGGGCCTGTTGGCCCGTTCCGCTCCCCGGTGCACTATATGCTGCAGGTGCAGGTCGTCTTTCCAACGACGTTTTAGTCTTCCTACATTTCTTCGGCCTAGAGGCCTTTAATTAAGCAGATGTTTTGATAAACGATTATTTGGCATTCTTTGTATATGTTCAAACCAATTAAGTTTATTTGTGTGTATTCTCTTGTTTATATTCTATATTTGTAATTCATCTCTGATATCTTGACTTCTCTTTTGATCTCTTAGAGATACACCTGCAACTGATCTGAGAAATCTCATTTCTATTGTCTCAATTTTATTTTTATCAGAGATCGTTAAAGGCCAAGTCTCAGACCCGCATGTTAACGTTGGAACGGCTATTGTTTTGTAAAATTTTAATTGAGTTTCCCTTGTGGTCTTATTTCTCAAATATCTTCTTATTGAACCACATATCTGTTGAAATTTCCCTAATTTCTTTTCCATGCCACCTCAAAGCATTTGAACATGCTTCCATCTGTGGAAACCCCAGGTGGAGGGCTGCCTCTTCCGCTTGTCACGCCTTTATTGAAGCTTGTTCTTTTTCCATATTTGGTTCGTCTTCCGGGCCGATCCAACCGTTGAGGTCTTCACCCGTATCCCTGGGCAGGGGCCCTCGTTATACCCCGAGAGATTGGGTCCTTGACAGAACTTAGTCACTAAGATTCTTAGTGTCCACCCCCGCGACGAGAACGCGCCTGTCAAGAATTACCCAGCTGTATACAGTTCCGGCTTATGCCCCCTGTACACACTGGGCCGGGTTAATAGCCTTGTCTAAAACCAAGGCTAAAGGCTCTTAACATCAAAAGTTATATAGCATCTTGGATATTAAAGATAAATGTTAAAGTATTATTATTATTAATAATAATAATAATAATAAAATATTGAAATTAACATACTCAGAAAATTAATTCGGAAATGACAATTAATAAAACTATAGGTAAAAATATCCCGTGCTGTAACCGAGTGGTTAAGGCAAGAAGCCTCGGCGCAGAGCTACGGGACTTGCCCTGGTTCGAGTCCCCATGGGGGAAGAAAATTTTCTCATGGAATTTCGGCCAGTATGGGACCGGTTCTCACCCAGTATGGTGAGGCATTTGGGTAGCTATAATAAGCAGCGGCTCCAGATTGAGAAGACCAACTATAAAGGCTGGGGACCCGACATGCTGACCACATGTCACCCTTACACTGGCTAGATGATCGTCTACCTCTGTGATTAACACATGTGGATGTGAGACCAGGAACCGGCTCGTAGCCCAAGGGCCTTCTAGGCCTGTCGCACTTGCAGTTTGAAGGTAAAACTGTCTGCATGGACCTAGATTTAAATAACAAAAGCATGAAAGTGACCAAAAGAAGATTACATTCTATGTTTATGAGTTGTTGGGGCACGCCGTAGCGTAGTGGTTAAGGCAGTGCGCTAAAAACCGGAAGGTCGAGGGTTGAAGTCCCGGTGGGTCAAGATTTTTAAACTCACCCAAACCTTCTGATGGTACCATGGCCCTGGGGTCGATTCAGCCTCTAACTGAAATTCGTACCAGACGCTTGTTCTGGGGGTAAAGGCGGCCGTCACGCGGGCTGACAACACGGCTGACATCAAGTGCCGATTGTCTAGAAAAAGTGGGAGCCTTAACTTCCTACTACCCCAAGGGAATGTCTCCTTGGATCAAACTACTAGATTTATTTGTGCCGTGGATAGAATCTTCCATATATTTCCTAGCAACCAAAGTATTTTCCGCCCACCCAAATGCCTTTTCTAAAACAGATACACCATTACCTCTATTCACCAATAGTATAGTTGACTAAAAGATAAAAGATGAGCCCATTTTTTTTTTCCTTTACAGAAATTTAGGCGCTCTCCCCCTCTAGGGAAGAATTTGAACCATACTAATTTAGTTACACTTGTTTTCGTATAGATGTCCTTTGAGTGATCAGCGTTCCGCCTCATACTGACATCCAGGAAACCAAGGTAGTACTAGGATGGGAAAATTCGGTAAATTTTGCTTAGAGGCCTTTTCATTCAGGCTTAAGGATTTTTTACGAGCCTGAAAATCTTCAGACTCGGGACCCACGGCTTAAAGTCCCTCCCGGAGGACTTGCTCCTTGGATTTTTCCGTCCTAAAAAATCCATCGACCCCGGCCGGGTTTGAACCCGCGACCTTCGGGAGCAGAGGCAAGGAGCATAACCACTAGCCCACCGCGGCCGACTACTAAAAGATATACGGCTGAAAAAGTCCCAAGTACATCCCAGAATTAGACAAACCAAGAAATTCGACAACATTTAGGAATTTCTTTTATCCTATGAATACCAACTCTCTGATTAATAGGATTGCCATTCAGTTATCGGCCTATTATTAATAGAATGTTTTGAGCAAACCTTTTGTTCCCCATATATCCTATTTTTTATAAAATTACAACACTGACATAAGCATAAACTGTTAAGACAAACATTTTTTGCACCGATATATTATAAAAAACGCACAATATAATTAACCACACAGAAGATGGTCTGAACAATTTTAACAATTCCAGCTTTCATGAAACCGGAACGAGCCAACAGGCTTAATCCCTGGATGATGATAATTAACAGCGTGAATAGGCCCTACTTACTTACTTATTCACTGGCACTATCGAACCCGTACGTTTATGGCTGCACGGACATAAGTTCTCCATACATCCCTATCCTAATGAGCTAATGCTTTCCAATCATTCCCTGTGTAATCTGCTTCCCTCAAATCACTGTTAATGTTATTCTCCCACCTCATTCTTCGTCTACCAACTGGGCGCCTTCCCTCTGGCTTTCCTACAAGTAGCTTCCATGCAAGTGTTTACTATAAAATAAAATTCATATTAGTCATTCAAAATATCTCTGCAGGCGGATGAATTACGAAGCCCTGTTTGTTGCTACACGTGACGTCATATAAGGCAGTGTACACTGTCAGCGTCCCACGTCCCATTCCCCTCTGCACTCATAGATAGCAGTGTCACGTGTTCTATTCCTGCATAAACACGATTGCAGTGCCCTCCGTCAACAACTGCGCTTATTCCTTAAACGGGTAATATTACAATTGCAGTGCTTACCGAATTTAATGTACTTGCTAACAAGAAACAAACCAATAAGATTATATCATTCCTGCTATTATTTTCGTGTATTTTATCCGATTTATCTGGCGATAATTCTCTCATGGCTATGTTATATATTTATGATATTTCTTTGATATACTTAATTTAGTCCGTTGCCGTGGCGTAGTCGGTAGAGTCCCTACTGGATGTACTAAAGTCTCACACTGTGGGGCTTGTGGATTCAAGCCCTAGCCGGTCTCACAACGGCTGCAGGATACGTCCCTGGAGGCAGAACAGGGGAACGGTCGGTTGATCTGCGGTAGCAGTCCTCCCGGCTAGGCTCAAGGAGCCCGTGGACCAACTGTGACCTGACGACTAAGAAGCTCAGTAATTCCCAGCAGTTGCAACTCCAACACCTTCTCCCTAGAGGTGTTGGTTTCAAGCCGTGAACTTTGAATGTGGACGCGAACTAGATAGGGAGGACAAGTCTGGGACTTGGGAGAATGGTCATGATGACCGAGGTATCCCAAGGGGTGGGGGACGGGCCTAGTCCCTACCTTCCACTCCGGCGACCCGGGTTCAATTCCGGCGGGATTTTAAATCTCCTTGTGTCCGGGTGTGTGTCCTGTCTTGTGTTTGTATGTGTAAGATAAAAAAAAAAGGTTAACTAAGGTAAAACAAAAAAGGGAGAGACTCGAGCCAGCGTAAGACCGTAGTTATGCATCAAGACTTCTTGCCTTAACCACTCGGCTACGGTGCGAGACTGTTGGTATCAATGAAAGACAAAAATGGTTATTGTGAGTTATCCATAAGAGATAAGGGACTCTTGGTATCAATGAAAGACAAAAATGTTTTTTTGTGAGTTATCCGTAAGAGATAATCATATGCTGTCGCGGACTTTTTTGTACAGCTTTTTGAGATATTCAATTCTGTGTACATTAATTTTGTGTATTTCTTATGGTTTAGGCAGTGTAAGCCATTTAAGCGTCCAAAGAGCTACTTTTTCCACATTTTTCACTACAAAGGGCGATTTTTAAGGGTGTAGGAGTTAAGTATCACAACTCTCTTATAGCCTATGTTCATCCCGGGAATCTCCTGAACATTTTGCAAAAAACCCCATCACAATCGGATCAACGGTATGGCCGCGCATAAAGTACGAACAAACAAATATATAAACAAACAAACATTAATTTTTATATATAAGATAACTACTATGTATGAACAAAATTATCGCAAAAAAAATAATAATAAAGTAATAAAACGTAATATAACATATGAAAAAATGACAATAGTGAACAATAAGTATAAATTTATATAAATTTAAATACGAGTATAAAACCATTCCGCGTAGACGAAGAGGGATATTCAGTTATTCCAACATGGCCGCTCGTGTTCAATACGTTAAACACCAGAGAGGAAAACGTTTGAAAAGTGGTGATAATTTCTAAAATACGTGTAGATGCATGTGACTTTGGTAAATTATAGATTTTGCCAAAATTTTAGAACCTCATTTCCAGGAAATACGTTGGACTCACCCCTTCTCTTTTCCACTCATAAATTCCTGCTTTTAAATACCTGTGAAGAAAAGTAACAATTGTCTTACAATAAGAAGTCCGCCGCTGTGGTCTCGAGGTAGCGTGCTGCCTTGTCACGCAGCGGGCCCGGGTTCGATCCCCGCTCGGGACAAGTTTCCTGGTTTTTCGTCACCTGTTAGACAAATGTCAGGATATTTAAGGCCCAAACGGTATTTGGCCATCATTATCATCAATATCATATCCACCTCATTAGATAAGTTTAGGTTTAAGGCCTCTACTGGCGCATCATTGCCCATCGTCATCACCCATCAGACCATTGGGGCTGCGTAATCCCACCTTCCAGGCGCCCCAACCTCACAAGTGGGTTACAATACGCCAATGCCAGAAGAGAATACCAGAAATGTCGAATGACAAATAGGTGGCATTGAAAAAAAAAGTCCTGCAATAAGATGCTGGAATGCTTACAGCAAGGCAAGGTTCTTAAGTTTTAGCAAAAAGCATAATGCCACCTGTTGATGCGTAAAATAGTACCATCGCTCCACCAATCACAGATGCCTGCGGAAGGATACCTTGTGACTTTGTTTACAGTACAGCATAAACTAAGACCGAAAGTAGTATAGTTAAAAATACAGTGCTATTAATATACATTAGTTTTGTGGTTGATACGCACGGCCCGGTAACGAGCGTAGTTTGTCTACCAACCTCACGTCAGTAGTACATACGTACCTATTGAAATATATTTAATTATTATTTAGTGTGTATTTATTTATTTAAATAGTGAAATTAACACAGTATGTCTATATATTAATACGTGAATAAAAAGCTTTGTACCCCTTTTTAAGCACATTGCGCGCGAGGAGTGTGATATTTGGCATTATTAAAGTTCATATAGAGAAGGAATGCAGAAAAAATAAAATTTATGTATAATATCTGTTGCAAATAAATTTAATTAAAATAAAATAAATTGTCTCTAAGGAATTTATGTGTATTATTCATTTGTGTACTCATTCATTTGTTTACGTTCATACTGAAAGTGCATTGTTGCAAAAAGAACATTTGGGGCAGCACTGTGAAATGACTTACTCTTGCGTATTTATTAATAGTGGTTTATTATCAGCGGTTTTAAAAAAGTGAGTACATTTTATTATTTAACTTTAAATTAAAACCCTGTCAGTAATTTCATTACTTTTTTTTTTATATTTACATATTCGCACCTACTTCCAATATACCTCGACATGGAACATTGACGGGTTGGAGTGAGAGACAGAAGGGATATATATTCCCGTACACATAATAATAGGCCAAAAGCAAATTTAAATAGTATAAATAGTTATTCTACCAGTTATATTATATGGATGCGAAACATTGACTCTTACTTTAAGGGAGGAAAGGAGATTACAAGTATTTGAGAATAAAGTACTTAGGAAAATTTTTTGACCAAAGAGAGATGAACAGACAGGAGAATGGAGAAGACTACATAACAATGAACTACATGGTCTTTATAGGAAGCCAGGTATAATAAGAACAGTTAAGTCTCGTAGACTGCGATGGGCAGGACATGTTGCACGTATGGGGAATGAAAGACTTGCATGGAAGCTTCTTGTAGGAAAGCCAGAGGGAAAACGCCCAGTTGGTATACCAAGAATGAGGTGGGAGAATAATATTAACTATGATTTGAGGGAAGTAGATTATACAGGGAATGATTTGAAAGTATTAGCTCAGGATAGGGATGTATGGAGAGCTTATGTCCGCGCGGCCATGAACCTACGGGTTCGATAGTGCCAGTGAGTAAGTAAGTAAGTAAGTAAGTAAGTAAGTAAGTAAGTATAAATAGTAGACGTAGTATATAAATGTTAAAAGACACATTGTTTTTTTAATATGGCTTAGCCAAGCTATACCACATATTTCAGATTGTTCGTATTTTTTAAATATATCGAAAATTAATGCATTATGACGTATTTGTTAATGCAAACTAGAGGGCTAAGCATCGAAGATGTCCAAGACCGTAGGCTTTGGAGGTTTGGCACGGGAAGACGGCAGCAGCTGTAAAAACCCGAAGATAGATAGATAGATAGATAGATGACGTATTTGTAACAAACTTAAAAATTTAATGAATTGTGGTCGAATTTCGACCGCTGGATGTACACTAGTAATGAAAAATACACAATGGGAGGTCTAAAAAGTTTTCTTTTTTACCTCATCCGTAAAACCTAATTTCCATCGTTGTAACATAAATGCTAATGCTAACATGTAGACCCATGCTAACTGACAGGGAGCCTATAGATTCCTTCCCAGATCTTTCAAACGAAAACTCCTGGCGCGACAGGCCTAGAAGGCCCTTAGCCTACCAGCCGGCTGCAGGCCTCACATCCACATATGTCAATCACAGAGGTAGACGATCATCAACAGTGTAGGGGTGACATGTGGTTAGCATGTCGAGTCCCCCAGCCGTTATTACTGGGTTTCTCAACCTGGAGCTGCTACTTATTGTAGCTACCCAAATGCCTCACGATACTGGGTGGCACCGGTCCCATACTGGCCGAAATACCTTGAGAAAATTTCTTCCCCCATGGAGACTCGAACCAGCGCAAGTCCCCTAGGTCTGCGCCAAGGTTTCCTGCCTTAACCACTCGGCTACGGCGCGATGTTTACAGGATTTATAACCAAGAAGAGCCCCCGCGATTATCTGAGCGGTTTTAGGCATCAAGTCTTGGTTCAGAGCTACGGGACTTGCGCTGGCTCGAATCACCACAGGGTAATAAATGTTCTCATGGAATTTCGGACAGTATAGGACCCGAGTCCAGTTGGTATCTTGAGTACAGCAAATAGCAGCTCCAGGTTGAGAAAATAACTATAATGACTAGGAGCTCGACATGCTGACTACATGTCACCCCTATACTGGAAAAAATGATCGTCCACATATGTGGTTGACACATGTGAATGTGAAGCCAGCAGCCGGTTGGCAGGCCAAGGACCTCCTAGGCCTGTTACACTATGGAGTAAAAAAAGTATGAGGTAAAGAGAAGAGAAAGAACAACTATCCCAATATTTTTATCTTTAGCAATTTAGTTTATTTTCTAAAATATGAGGTAACAAAGTTGAAGTACGAGGAGAAGAGAAGAGAAAGAACAACTATCCTAATATTTTTGTCTATAGCAATTTAGTTAATTTTGTAGAATATGAGGTAACAAAGTTGAAGTATGAGGAAAAAAGAAGAGAAAGAACGACTATCCTAATATTATTGTCTTTAGCAATTTAGTTATTTTTGTAAAATATGAAGTAACAAAGTTGAAGTACGAGGAAAAGAGAAGAGAAAGAACAACTATCCTAATATTATTGTCTTTAGCAATTTAGTTTTTTTGTAAAATATGAAGTAACAAAGTTGAAGTACGAGGAAAAGAGAAGAGAAAGAACAACTATCCTAATATTATTGTCTTTAGCAATTTAGTTTTTTTGTAAAATATGAAGTAACAAAGTTGAAGTATGAGGAAAAAAGAAGAGAAAGAACGACTATCCTAATATTATTGTCTTTAGCAATTTAGTTAATTTTGTAGAATATGAGGTAACAAAGTTGAAGTATGAGGAAAAAAGAAGAGAAAGAACGACTATCCTAATATTATTGCCTTTAGCAATTTAGTTAATTTTGTAAAATATGAAGTAACAAAGTTGAAGTAAGAGGAAAAGAGAAGAGAAAGAACAACTATCCTAATATTATTGTCTTTAGCAATTTAGTTTTTTTTGTAAAATATGAAGTAACAAAGTTGAAGTACGAGGAAAAGAGAAGAGAAAGAACAACTATCCTAATATTATTGTCTTTAGCAATTTAGTTTTTTTGTAAAATATGAAGTAACAAAGTTGAAGTACGAGGAGAAGAGAAGAGAAAGAACGACTATCCTAATATTATTGTCTTTAGCAATTTAGTTAATGTTGTAAAATATTTAACAGGCTTATTTTAAGGCCTAATTAGAAATTTAACATGAAAGATATAATCTGTATTAATAAAGCTTTACATTCTGTATATTTTGTAAGTGATAATGATGATGTATATTTCGTATTATAGGCTTTATACAAAGATCCTAAAGCTACGTAATAGCATTAGAATGTTGTGAAAACGTAATTTTAAAGTTTTATAATTGGCTTCTCCCTACTGGAGAGGATGAAGTGATCTTGAGCAAGTTGAGTGTCACCACTTAATTAAAAGTGCAAAATATATTAAAATCACAAGTACGTCGTCATAAGCATGCCATATTTTTATTATTCAAAGTCTTATACAAGCGGAAGCACTCAAGCAGATAAAAAAAAATAGCAATTTGCCTTGCGAATTTCATGGTTACCTTGTTATGAGATCTTGTATGCCACAATATGTTCAACCTTCCAGCTTTTTATTTCTTCTTTGTTTATGGTAGAGTGATATAACAGGCTACAGTACGTTAGCCTGCAATAATTTAAATCTCCAATAATTGACGGACGTGCAACTTCATTCAATGATAAGAGATCAGATGTTATGCAAGAATTAATTTCTTCCTTATACTGATGATTCAGAAAGAAAAAAATCTGAGGAAAGCCCTGCGGCTAGCCAATTAATTACTACCTAGCGGCGAGCAGTCCATTTTGTTTTCCTTAGCAAATCCGAAATGGCAGAGCCCCACGTCCATGCTAAAAACATTTGCTCCGATTTCTGCTCCACATGATTCAATAATTGCTCGTACCAGTTATTTAAATATTTCGGATCGCAATGAAAACAAACTCATAAAACTGTATTTTATTCTGCGCGATAGTGCGTTTTGTCGTACTTACAGCAATGGCGAATGATTGAAAGTTCAACTTCCTACATTTTGCGGTTGCCAACCTAAATAATTATACTGTAATAAAATAATACTGTAATATAACATATTACAAACCCATGTGTAAGAAGTAAAACCACTGCTCTTTATGTATACTACATACAATGTATATACAAAAATATCCAAAATGTAGTGTTAATATATATGTATATATATATTATACGAAATATATATATATATTATACGAAATAAATCACTGTATTTTAAATGAAATTTATTTGAAGCAATATAAAACAATAAATACATACGTGCCCCCATGTTATCACTAATTGGTCTCACGGCCTCCTGTAGTTTAAACTAATAAACATTGCCCACCCTGTTAACATTAGTCAATTGTTTATAACGAACGCAAATATTTCGAATGATTTCATTATCAAGTGCTCGACATTAGATACCAACCATATTTCCAACAAAGATATTATTTTACCAATATTTATTATCTTGAAAACACCATCGAGCAAAAAATAATGTACAACGCACGTCTGTGAAGAGTTTTACAGAATCTCGGACTCGCTCGGTTTTTAAAAATTTTCCTCCAATCTGTAAAAACCACTTCCCGACCTCACATCGTAAGATACTATTGTTTTTAATGGATATTAGTTGTGTGTTGATACGAGAAACCCGTCTCTTATATGTCATTAGAAAGTAACGTGACCAGATATTAAATAAGCTAATTTATTAGCAGTGAATATGAATAGTTCTTACGCCGTAGCGTAGTAGTTAAGGCACTGTGCTACAAGCCGGAAGGTCGAGGGTTCAAGTCCCGGTGGAGTCAGGATTTTTAAACTGACCCAAATCTTCTGGCGGCACTGTGGCCCTGGCGTCGAATCAGCCTCTAACAGAAAAGAGTATCAGACGCTTGTTCTGGGGTAAAGGCGACCGTCACGCAGGGCTGACAACCCGGCTGACATCAAGTGCCGATTATCCAGAAAAAGTGGGAACCTTAATCGCCCACTAACCCAAGGGCCTCCTGAGGTCTGTAGTGGGAATACTTTACTTTACTATAGTGAAATTCAATGAAGGAAGTGGGCAATATTTTATTTTAAATAGATAATATAATTAGCGTCGAAATTCAGAACTGGGCGTAAACGAGCCAACAAATTTTGCTTGAGACCTCTTATTTAATGTACCTTAAATCTATGAGATTCGATCCATGACTTTACTTCCAATTCGAAGAAGTCTACCCCACCCAAAATTTTTACGTACTGAAAAATGAATTGCTCCGGGTGGTATTAAACGCGCGAAACTTCGAACCAGAGCCAAATATGGTAACCAGTAGTCGATCGACATAGAAATACAATAAAGAAGTGTAACATGAGTATCTTATGAAGACATTGAAAAAATAAATAAAGTTGGTACCCGACATCTCAGTCGTATTCCACTAGATAAAATGAAACACAGTAAAACTTGCTCAAAGAGGAATCGCATGGGACCATTTTTTCCCCCACATTAGACAAAATTCCACATTATAAAAAAAAAATAAAAACTTATTAACCAGTCTTAGATTATAGAGTATCGTATAAGTTTTTTTTACGTACCTTGGATTAATTGTTCCGCTGCCGTTGAACCATTCCGTCTTGTAAAACTGTCCAACTAACCTGAAGATGCCTTGAAATATCCCTAGGGATTTAGCAACAGCTAGAGCTTGACTTCGGAGCATCGGTCCGGTGGAGATTTTTTGATCTTGCACTTGTAAACCATTCCCACAGTACTATGTTGATTTCTTCACTTGACCATTTCCTTGTCTTTGTGTTTTAAAGTATCATAAATTTGAGTTTTTCCACATTTAAATTAAATCAACATTTCGAGCACTGTGAATTTGTTTTTCTTTACACTCAATAACATTCACTTTTTTCATTTAATGACAATGATATATACTGTTTAGCCAAATTTATTCCGAAAATTCTGAACGCTACGGGTGAAAGATACGTACACAATCGGCCTTGAAACTAAACTCGTAAACTGATTTAAGGTTTACAGTGCACAGTGGTTATTTGTAAGACAGGTATCACATGTCAAGTATTTGTTAAAGGAAATTACGGGTACTTTTCACCCTGTGGCAGGTAGAGGCCGTTTCACTAAGGAAGAAGCATGTCCTCAGATGCGCAGAAGACCGGTTTCATCCCCTTGACTGCGGGTAGTCTAACGTACAGGCATCACATTCAATTCCAAAATAGTGTACTGTCAGTCTAAAAAATATTTGTTTTCGTCGCCTTACTTCTAAAATCTCGTAAGATTCTTGATCTACCAACTGGCCGTTTTCCCTCTGGTTTTCTTACAAGAAGCTTCCATAGCCTACACCTATTTCATTCCCTATTTGTGCCACATGTCCTACCTATTTCAAAATTATTTTATTTTTTCTTATTTTTATTACATTAGGTTTGAAAATTTACTATAGGCCTAATGGAGTTCTAGTATACAATATAATTAATGTAAGTAATGAGTTTGATTTAAAAATAATAATATTAATATTAACATGAATAATATTTGATAAATTATTGGTTTGCAATAATTTTATTCTCATTTTCTTCCAGTTTTAAGGACACCCAGTAAGGTCTATTTTATCGATGTGTAATATTAGTTTATCGATTTTGGACATTTAAACCCATAAAAATTGATTTTTAAAAATGGCGTCTCTGTGTTCTCCTTATGTGCTTTTTTTTTTTTTTTTGCATTTTCCCGTAACTTGAATTTTTTAATATTTTGGTACACTTTTCTCTGAAACTATGAAAGATAGGAGAATTATTTTGGCATGGATATGCAGTTTAAAGAGCTCTATAATAAGTTAAATTTATCTTTGTGCTATTGATAGTGTTTGAAATAAAAAAAAGAAATTATGCAACATTTTTAATAAAAAAAATGGTTTTTGAATTTTTTAAACAAATTACAATCCAAATCTGAACGCAATCAAACCTTATTATTGTCAAATGAACCATGGACAATAGCATACTAAATTTTGGAAATAATTGGATAAGTAGTTTGTGAAAAAAATGTACCAAGACAATACTTTTAACATAATGCATTTTTTTGTATTTTAAATTACTCATAAAGAAATATGTCTAAAAAGTTAACCAAAGTGTTATTATGTTCAGGAAGACTTGTTTAGGGCCGGTTGTACCAACTCAGTATAAGTTCTGAATACATGCTATCTCAAGTATTCAGCCAAAATTGCGTTGTACCACGACAGTATTGCACCTTAGCCGGAGCATAAACTCGGTAGACTTTCTACGGTCATTCGAAGCCGATTATTGTGAAATACTCGAGTTAACTTTCCAAAATGGCAGCCAGAAACATGTCTAGAAATTTATTTCTGGATTCTGATAGTGACGACGAAGTATTATACGATATGTTTCTAAAGACCCGGAAACTCAGACAAATCAGGGGAAGACCGGATCATATTGAAAATTACAATGATGAAGAATTTTTCGTCCGCTTTCGCCTTGATCTCATCAGACATCGATTAGAACATAAAACGAAAAGGTAAGATTTTAACATTTTTCGTTTGTATTTTATTATTTCCACAATCATTGTTTAATATTTGTAGGTGATTATTTAAACATTTTTATTTAAAGAGGTATGAGCATGAATTAGCATTAATACTCGTACTTGAACCTGTAGCTTCATTAGATAATACTGTATAATACAATGCATTTTATAATAGGGGTAGGAGTTTAAAAAATAATCTTCTATGAAAGTGTGCTTTTCAAAGTATAATTGCTTTTATTTTACACACTATAATTTAACAAAACATTGAAGTGCAAATTTTGAGGTTATATTATAATGCCATTAAATTAAAATCTTAATTACAACGTTGGTTATGCCATTGACTTTAAATAAAAAATGTGTATTATGTCGTGTGCCATAACCTTTTTTCTAAACTATCATAAAATTGATAAATTGTTATTATTATTATTATTATTATTATTATTATTATTATTATTATTATTATTAATCAGGATATTATCAGTAACATAACCATAATTTTTTCAACATTCTACAGAAAAATCTCAAGGAGACCAGTTCATCTTGAAGAAGGTATGGAAGATTGTTTCGTCTGGTTTCGCTTTTGAAACGAAGCAATTACGTTCAATGTGGATCTGATCATACATCGATTACAACAGAAAGGTAAAATATTTTATATTTAGTAAAAAAATTAATAAAAAATAGTCTTCTATCCAAGTGTAATTTCTTAGGCTATATGTTACATACCCACAAAAATGTAACAAAAGAACATTGAAGTGTTAATTTTGAGATTATATTACAGTGCCATAACCTTAAAACTTAAGTTACAGTAGTGATTATGGTATGCATGTTCAATATGCAAGGTTGATTATGTTGTACTACCATGGACCTCTAAACTTATACTTAATTTCCAATTTTTCAAGCTGTTATTACATTGACACATTATTATTAAAATGCACTGGCTATTGTATGCCAAGAGACCACGTATACTTATTTTGGCTCAAGTTTCCATTAAGTGCAGTGAGAATTTTTCCTAAGCCCGAGACAGACACAACGCGCATGCGCCAACAAGGTTTTATTTTCAAATTATTTCCCACCATTTACAACAAATTTTACATTTTTTCTAACGATTACTTGAACACATTTTTCTATGATATTTAACTATATACGTAACATGAAGACGTGGCAACCATATTGATTTTAAGGAATATTCTATGCAACAACAGTGCAGCCAACATAGGTTATGTACTTCAGAATTTGAGAACTTACTATTTATTTTTGGGTGTTGCATTCTTTCACAGGTTAGAGTGCTTAAATTATGTTAGGTTAGCTTTTAGGTTGGTCTTTCATAAGTTAGAGTACTTAAATTGCATTACGTTAGCTTTTAGGTTTGTTAAATAGCATGTATAATGTTGGCTGCATCGCGATATTCCATAGAGTAAACTGCTTCGCGTTTGTCGTGCATGCGTGTGGTGTCTGCCTGGGACTTACGTACTCCTTCTGTCTTTACTAACTTTTGTACTTTTTTAAACATTTTCGCTTCCGACTTCACTCTGCTAATTAACTTCAAATTTGAATTCAAAATTTAAACTGGTGCTACTGTATTTTACAGGAACCAGGGGTTCTACCTATTAAGGAGGATCAAAATGGATTGCTCACCGCCAACACTTAAGTGATGGCCACAGAGCTTTCCATCTATCTAACATTTTGCAACAATACTTATAACATTTTTTTTACAATTATTAAATATTTATCTCCATACACAATTATTTCTTTGAAGTATGCAGAATCATTGTGCACATGTGTGAACGCTAGAAGAACTTATACTAGATGGTGAAGATATCTGTGAAAATTGGAATGACCAACATTCAAAAGTATATTCTCAGAAAAAGATGTTCACTCAGTTCATTTTGTAGGTTCTGATGGGACAGGTTAGTGTATATCAGATTAGTATATGCTTCATTAAATAATATGCAAATAATTTATTTTAAGTTAGGAAGGAGAAAGTTGGTGTATATCCATTTCTAACAAATGTTTGGGGATGTATTGAAGTTTGGTCGCAGCTACATTCTTCCATCTAGTGTCAATTCTTTAAATTTTCTGTAGAACTTCTTTGTGATTCCATCTAGTGACAACTCTATAAACTTATGCTCATGCACATGTTTCACTGTAGGACACAAAAATTAAGGGAAGGTAAACTAAAGTTTTTCCGGCTCAACTGCACTTCTACAAGCACTTGATTTTCAGTTATATTGTAAACTATAGCTCTTCCTCTATATTTACTAACATTACTTAATATTTTAAACTTTTTCAAACAATTTTTATAACATTATTAGACAATTTTGAAGTATATATTTAAATATACAAATCACAATATTATGATACTGTTATTCAATATTGTAATGCTGCTATTTTCTCCACAGAGTATATTACCTAGTCTCTAATTTTTCTATTGCTGTTTTGGGTTATCGCTGGTTGGATCAATATGAGGGAGTGATAAGTGAGTGTACACCCATTTTTAATAAACGTTTGGTAATTTTAATATTATTAATATATTTTTTAAACATAGATTTGGAGATTTATTGCAAATATTGGTCATTTAAATTTCATTGCGACGGATAGTAACCGAGGATGATAATCGATATGTAGTTTGATTGTGGGTTATCGCTGGCTCTATAAACTCTGGCGCATGCGCACTGTTGTTCTATAGGACTTTGAAAATATTTCACGCTAGTTTAAGTGCAGTTTTTCCATTTTTCCTACATAACAGTTGTGTGGATGCTCAAAGCTTATGAACTTACTCGATAGATGACGAGTATCTGTGCTATTGGAATAATCAATCTTCACAATAAGTTCCCAAGCATGCTTTTAAAGAAAGGAATAATTTATTATTTGATAATCTAATTTGGTGTACAATAACTTTTCCTTCTTAACCAAACAAAATAAAATAGTAGTTATATTGTGAAAGATTGTCATACAATAGCACAGTTAGTCTTGCCATATATTGACAAAACCTTTTGCATGCACATATGCACTACAGCTCTGTAGAACTTAGAAGAAATGAGTGAGAGATTTTATATACATAGATAAATATATAAGAAATATAAAAAAAATGTTTTAAGAATCGTTACAAAATGTTAAAACAGTAGGAAATGTTAGTAGAAATGGAAAAAGTAAATAGTGTAACAGTGTCATATTAATGTTGTATGGTATAGCATAGTGGGTCATAAACTATAGTTCAGCCATCATAGATTTAAGCAACTTTCATTGTATATTTGATAAATGGTGACCTTTATTACAGCATAAGTCAGTTTTGGAGATTCTATGCCTCTAGTCCACCTGCATTAGTCACTGTTCAAACAGAATAGCCAACTTTGCCTTATGGTGCACTGCAAGTTTGCGTACACCAATTAGTTTATTAGATAATATGGCTTCCCATAAAGAAACCTCTAATTTAATTAAAAGCGAGTTAATAAGAAATGCCATAAATATAGCAACTTAACGTTTGTATGCAATTGCCCAAAATGTTGTATTTGTATAACATGTTCTGGTATGAACTGTGAAAACATTATATGAGAATTAGAGGTGAGTTGTAATCCAATACATCCATAATGAGAATAATGAAACTTGTTAATACAGTAATCATGAATAAAATAATGTGTACCAGTAACTGAAAGGGAATCAAATTACAATGCATAAAGTAATGTAACATATCAATTGTTGCTACACATTATGTTTTTCTTGGAACATTCTTTTTTTAATATAGCAGAAAATAAAAATTTTTGCCCCTTAGCTTATGACGTCTGAGAAATTACAATGTTATTAAAGTAGTAGAATCCACTAAAAATATTATGCATTTGTTCTATAGTCTATATTTGATGGTGAATAAATATTAGTCACTTTTGATTATCTGATAAAATCATAAACATTCTTTTTTTTTTTCTAGAAGGCTTGCTGGGATATTACATCGCTTCATTCCCGAATGTCACCGAAGACTTGGACTGCATGCACATAAAGACCAGTTCTCCAGGATAGTACAATACTGAGGAACATACAAGGAATAAAAGTGTATGATGTGCAGTTAAACATTTTAGATATTATTGTTTAGTTGTTTCTTCACTCACCTCATACTTCTTAACTCCCAAGCAGACTCGAGTTTCTTCACTTCATTTGTGATATTCTCAATGTTGTATTACATTCACAACTGATGTCCAATGGCCTCCTATCCTGCAGACTGACCTCCGCGCCATCTGATGGCTGACCGACGAACTTCCAAATCAATCCCCTCTCCTTATCACCGGGTATTTCAAAATTCATAGTTGTGTTTTTATTCTTGCATATATAATTTTTTTCCCAAATTGTGAGTTCCTTCGGTTTTTCCAATTGTTTAAGTAATTTTGTTTTGGTTTCTATTCTGTGTTTTTCTGACCAGGCATCTACAGCTATTGCAGATTTTTCTGTTTCTCCATTTTTAACATTTCTGAGGTGTTCCTTTAATCTTGTATTTAGATTCCTTTTTGTTTTTCCTATGTATATCTTTTCACAATCTTTACAATTAATTTGATAAATTCCCGATTTTTTGCAGTCTTCAATCTTTTCATTTTTGTTGGTTTTTAGAAAAGATTGAAGATCTAACACATGACTAGACAATATTTAACAATTGTGCATTGAAGACTCAGTTTGAAAAGGAGTAAATGTTCTTTAGTATAAATGGAGTAGAGAGTCAATCATAAGCATCATCATTACCAGTACTATGGTCCATAAGAGCCAGGATCCCCTGATATATACGTCCAATTTTGATTCCCCAACCCATATAAAGGTTTCTATTATTATTTTATAAACTGTACATAACCACTGATTTAATATATTATCTTGTATATCAGCAAATTAAGTTTTCACCAATGTAGACAGATTTTTTTGAAGCTGTAATAGTATTTTAAAATGCAATAGGAAGTATCATTAAGAAGTTTGTTTAATAATTAAGACATTTTGTCTGTACATTCTTACCTCTTATGGTTGTTTTTGTCAAATATATGTTTCAAGGCTTCTGAGCCCCATCGTCAGCAATTACAGACTGTAATCAGAAGCCTTGAAACATATGTTCAACAAATACAACCCAAAGAGGTAAGAATGTACAGACAAAATGTCTTAATTACTGTAATATGTTTTCTGCTGCTAATTTTCATTAAGTCTTTACAAAGCCTTTACTTGGATGGGAAAGGCCATTCAATTTTGCTCCAATGTAGGCTGAGATTATGTTACGAGCCTGAAATCTTCAGACTCGGAATCCATGACTCTAAGTTTCTCCCAGAAAACTTTTTGTTTTCTAGGATTCATCCATCCTAATAATATATCGACCCCAGCCAGATTTTAACCCTTGACTCTTGGGACGAGCAACTTAATCCCCAGATCACAAGCCGGATATTGAGATATATACTATTTTATAATCGTTTTGTTAGAATCATATAAGCAGAATTCAGTAGTTTATGTTTTTCTCTTCAAGTTTTTTTTAAGCTTTCTGTCACAAAAAAAAATAAGATGACTGCAAATTAAATTTCCTTGTGAGAAAATAAGTAAATATGTTCCAGGTAACTGCCATTAATAATATTCACAAATGCAATCCTAATAGGCAGGTTGTAATTCTATATATTAAATGTTTGTCTCATGATATTGGTCAAATTATGTGTAGTTTTACTGTACAGATAGAAATATTGTAAATGCATTATAAATTCTCACATGCCTGTGCTGCACCCTCCCTTCTAGCCACTATTATGCCATGACTTACTTGTTGTAGTCAGAAATCCAAAGATTCATTCATTCACCTATAATGAATATCCATCTATAGTAATTCTGCCCGAAGGCAGGTCCTTCACTGCAATCATAGCATTTTCATGCTATGCTTGCAGCTTTACTAGGGAATTGTGTAGGTGTGGTAGCTTCCCGTTGCTTTCCACACCAGTGAAGGATGATGGTGATGATGATGGTAATGACAAGGATGATGATGATGGCTATATGATTTCGGGGACCGTTTGGACCTTAAAGTTTTCCTGACATTTGTCTTACAGGTGAGGAAAAACCCCAATAAAAACCTCACCCAGAAAAACTGCCCCGACCGGGGATCGAACCCGGGCCCGCTGCGTGACAAGGCAGCACGCTACCTCGAGACCACAGCGGTGGACATAATGAATATAAATTATCTGAAATGTATTTATACATCTGCAAAGAAAGTGTTTATTTAAAGTTTTATTTGTAATATACACCACGGCTATGGTCTCGGGCTAGCATCACTGTTTTGTTTGCAGAGGGCCTGAGTTTGATCCCCAGTCATGACAGATTTCCTGGATGATGGTTTTATTGATGGTTTCTCTGAACCCGTACGACAAATGTTAGGAAACTTTAAGGCCTAAACAATCTGTGATCATCATATTTGCCAGGTTTAGTATGAATGTGAGTGAATTGTGCATCTTGTCTTAAATATTTGTGTTGTCTTGGGGCAGGTCCTGGATTGGAGGTCCTCAGTAACCATGTGTGATCCAAAGTCTCTCTCTCTCCCAACCTATAAGATATGAGGTTAAATTACAATAGAGAAGAGAAGATCTGTATAATATATGTGTGTGTTCCAAAGCCACCTGGTGCACCTTTCATGCTTTGGGTTTCATTATATTATGTAGAAAAATAGTTTAATGTGGTCTATTTTTATTTTACGTAGGTGATGTTTACTTTTATTGTGTATAATATAAGCATGTTGAATATCCATTGTATAATTTTTTATAATAAAGTAATGTATGAGTAATATATTTTTATTAAATGTACATAACTAGTACCAATAAATTACTCCTCAGAAGGTTGTCCCTAAAGAAAATCTGAAATCTACTGTCTTATGATTGGTTGTTTCACAAAGGACTACAGTTTCTATCAATAACAAATTTGTCAAAAATATGATAGAAAATTTGAGATGATATAATTATGTTAAAAACATATAAACGTTCAAATTTGTTTTATCTGCATTATGTTAGTTCAAATTGTGAAAGAAATCAATCATAAAATACAAATGAAAAAACGTATAGTGGTGGTCTTTAAGTCGACCATCAAAAATTTACTTTAAAAGCAGTCTTCTAATAGGGGATATCTCCTCATCCTGAATACAATCTGGACCTTTACACCATAATTGGAAAATGTTAACATTCTTCTTCTTTATTAGGAATTTCTTTATAATACAGTAGTTTTTCTACAACCCATTGTAAATTTTACTCCTCCATAAATCCCTATTCTCTGCATCACACTCTGTTATCCTCTCGACACTATACTCCTATTATGCACTCCTTGAATTCACTTTCTTTTGATCTCCCTTTTCTTCTGTTGCCCTCCGCTTCAAGATTTAATATCATCATAGGATCCTGTCATCTGACATTCTCTTTGTGACCAAACCATTTCAGTCTTCTTCAATAACTTGTGGAATGTCTTTTTGAACATCCATTACTTCTGTGATTTTAGCATTTCTAATTTTGTCTCTTTTTGAATTTCTAGAAATCCTCCTCCAAAATTGCATCTGTCGCCTATAGTTTATGTGCTTGCTCTCTGCTTAATGCCCAATATAGTATAGGGATTTCCAGCCAACCTAGACTCTGCCTGTCACAAGCCAGGAGAAATGGGGAGTGATGGAGGAATAACACCTCTTTAAAAAACCAGGGTTCATTCTGGCCTGGATGATAGTACTTTGTGACAGCTCCTTGCTAGGATACGGCAACTGCTGCCTTGTAAGGATATGTTGGTTCGTCAAAGCCTAGAGGAAGGAAACCTTGAACAAAAATCATCTGGTCCTCCAGGTTGAGGATTATAACAATGGCCCAGCTCCCCATTTTATGGAAAAAAATTAACTATGCTAAAGAAATTGATGTGAAGAAAATATCAACATCTGAATATAATTTATTGCAAGCACATTAATACTACTGAGTTCAGGTAAGATAATTTATTTGAGCAGAGGTTGCTGTTACTAATTTAACTATCATTTAAATATGTACAAATTGAAGACTAAACTCATATATCAATAGCTATCATAGAAAGATTCTGAATTTACAAACCAAATGTCTTGCATAGTTGCCTAAATAGGAAAAAAAATGTTAATATTTTTATTCTCAATTGTTGTATTATTAGATTTCAATGGGATACAGGATTTAAATAACTACTATTCTACCCCTCTGGCACACAGTGACAAGAATATAGCCTTCATTAGGTTTATTACATAATATGAGCAAATACAGGCAGTAAGACATTTATAAACTTATCAAAAGCATCGGCGTTGGTTGGGAAGAGAGAGAGAGAGTCATCTTACAGAGGATCAGAATATATAGTCATAGGAATAATCCTTTCCAAGTAATTGTGATTGGTTTCAAAAAGTAGTTGTATGCAGAAATTTCACTATTTTATAATACAGTAAAGAGATCTCAACACAGAATGGACAAAAATTTAATAAAGCAACTTCATTTTGGAAAAAATGCAATAATACAAAAAAACATACTAACTTAAAATTAACAGAAATTCACACTGGGCTATTTTTATGCAGTTTATTTCTAGTGTGCCTACATGTAAAAAAGAAATTGAGATTCTTATAATTGGTCAATTTCCAACAAAATAGACATAGATTACATAGAAAAAAAATAACAAAATAACCAAATAGGTTTATATATAACATAAGACAATTTACTTGCCTTCAGTCATCTGATGACTATCTTAAATTAAAAATTCAGTTAATCAAAAAACAAATCTTGGTACTTATAATAGCTATTTATAGCTAGAGCGAGGAATTATATGAAGAAAATTATAAGAAAATATGAAATCATAAAGACAAAATATGAAAATTATGACACAAAAATATAATGAAGCTACTATTTTCTAAACTTTTTACATATATTTATATGCATAGACGCACTACGACTTATAAGTGTACATACAGCACAAACAGAACTTATTTATAGCACAAGAAATCAAAATGTTCACTGTATTTTGATTATAATTTTTCATTATTTTTGACCCAATATAAAATATCATATTCATGATCTGAAACAATTTTAATGGATCATACCATAGCGTAGTTGTATAAGGAAACGTGGTACAAACAGGGAAGTCGTGAGTTCGAGTCTTGATATGGTCAAGATTTTTAGCTGGACCAGACCTTCTGATGGCATTGTAGACCTGGGATCGACTCAGATCCTAATGGAAGTGAGTACTATATGCATGTTCTGGGCACAAATGTAGCCATCAGGCAGATCTGACAACCCGGCAGACATCTAGTGCCTTTTGTCTAGAAAGATGGAAAATTCAACATGCCACTACCCCAAAGGCCTCCCAAGACTGTAGTGGAATTATTTCATAAATCAAATCTGAGAGTTTATATATAATACAATTAATTAATGTATTGAATGATTTTTAATTATGAAATTTAAACATATGCAAGAAACAAAACATTGCAACCCAAACTAACAAGTTTCCATGAAATATAGCACTGACAAAGTTTAGAGTAGGTACCGGTATAGTTTGGGTTATTGCTATCTTTACATTGCATGAAGATATTAAATTCATGTAGATGCAAATGTAACAATAACATTAAATTGGACGATTTAGAATACAAGTAAACCATTCCAGTATGTCATATTTGGAGAGACAAGATGTTAAAAGTTATTAGTCCATAATTGAATCTAGGGATTGTTTCAGAACTCTTTGCAATTACAGTTACATTTAATATTGAACTATAAACATGGTGAAATGTAGTTAGAATTATTTTAACGTTAGTTTTTTTGTATATATGAAATAGGTCTTGCATAGTGTCTAGTCTTGGTCTACTTGTGCTATGAACAATCAAATTGTCAATTATTAATTTTGTTCATAACACATAGATAGGATTTTTTTTAAATATTTTGTGATAGTAAACTATACAGCCTATCTGTCAGAATTGTTTTGCAGAATGAAAAATTATGCTCAACATCACATGATGTTATGGGAGGATACTCGTATCATGCTATATTTGATACTTTGATGTAAGTGAGAAAAATGCTGGCCTAACCTACATCAACGTTACTAATTTCACAAAGCACTGCTTCAAGTTTCTTACATTTCAATTCTGTAATCTGTTCACAGAGTAAAGACTGTCCTCAGGTAGCAAGAACGAACTGACAGCTACCTGACTACAGAAAATTCCAATATTGTTATTCTACTTATTCATTTAGGCTCATGATCTTGTTCTGGGGGACAAAAAACTCCATCGAACTTGACACTCTGTGACTCATCATCCAATTATTTGCTTTTATAAAGATACTGATAAATTTTCACTTGTCTACCACATTACATTGTCAAAAATTACACAAATACATTCATTTCAAAAATATTTTAATGAATTCCTAGAACTTTTATTGAAAAAAAAATATCGGAATTTGAAAGTTGAAAAATATGGAGGAGTATGAAATTTTCACTAAAATATGAACATTTTGTTAAAATATTATGAAATATGAAGTTTTTTGTTGGTCTTATTTGATTCTGCATATCATAAAATGTAAAGATACTTAACCTCAGCGCTCTCTGACAAATAGTTTAAAACATGAAATTTTATAAAATTCCTCTCTCTATTTATAACAAATATGAGAAAGTTTGAATTTCATATAATTAAACATCGCATTACTTTTTAAATTTTGGTGTGTGCGTGTATTATACCGTACATATATTTCACAAAACTATTACTACGTGTAGGCCTAATTACATTGAATTGTTATAATATTAAACAAACTTCAAAGAAATAAAAATAATATTAAAATGAATAGCACGAAAATGGAAACCAACCCAATTTATTTAAGACTTTTTAAATTTTGGTGTGTGCGTGAATTATACCGTACATATATTTCACAAAACTATTACTACGTGTAGGCCTAATTACATTGAATTGTTATAATATTAAACAAACTTCAAAGAAATAAAAATAATATTAAAATGAATAACACGAAAATGGAAACTAACCCAATTTATTTAAAACTACGTACATATACACTAATTTATAATATTGAAAATAAACTATAATATAGTATAAAATTAATTATATCAGAATTGAAAACATTGATGCAGTATGGATAAATAATGAAAGCAGACGAATTTTTGCTATGGGAAATAAGAAAACATAAGAAAGATGATGCGCGGATACCCAATTCAGCCAACATAATACGGAGGGAAATTGGAATTCATTACCAACATAACTGAAAAGTTAAGTTAAAACCGGTATACGCAACTGGCGGTTAAAAGCAGGTGGTACAACGCATATTGACGTTGTACTCCTGCTAGCCTTAAGCGTCAGATGACTAACTTGGGAGTTAACCTGAAGTTCGTACAACCGGCCCTTAATGAAAAAAATTATTTTTGTATGTCCTATTTTTAAACCAAATTGCAAGGAAATTAGTACCGGGTGCCCTTAAGGAATTTGACGTGATACATAGTTATTATAATCATTTCCTATTCAGGGTTAATATTTTAATTTCGACTAGTAACCATGTACGGACAAAGCCTGCTGATAGGGATCGTTTCCCCAAGACCCCACGTTTACCTGCGCGAGTTTTGTAAGGCATGCTTCTTCCTTAGTGAAACGACATCAACCGTCTTTTGTTCTTTTTTTTTTTGTCCTAACCGGAATTCAATGATGTGGAACCTAATTTATTTCCCTCTCTGTCTATCCGCATTATAAAGATAATTTGCAAGAATTTTGTAGAAATGCCTTCCATTTCCGAATTGGACGATTCCATGCAAAGTAAATACACGTAAATTACAATTCTTTCGCCGGGAAAAATCAATTTGTTCACATTGGACATATTTCCGCAATATTCACGTTGCGGATTAAACAAGTTTTACTGTAGTATATTACGATGCGAGGTTGGGAAGTCGTTTTTACAGAAACGAGGGAAATGTTTTTAAAAAACCGACCGATAGCCAGGTTTTTAATTTCCGAGATTTTGTAAAACAAACGTGCGTTGCACATTATTTTTTGTGGGATTGTGTTTTCAAAATAATAATATCTTTGTTGGAAATATTTGCGTTCATTATATACAACTGACGAATTATACCTCAAGAATAATAAAGAAAATATAGTTAGTTTCATCAAATCCAAAAGATTACAATGGTTTGGACATACACTAAGAATGCCAAAGGGAAGATTGTCGAATGATATTTTAAATTGGAAGCCACAGGAACAAGACCAAGGGGAAGACCCAAGGATCGATGGGAAGATGACGTAATTGAAGATTTGAGAGAGATGGGGATTTTTGATTTGAAATCTACTGCACAAGATAGGAAGAAGTGGCGTAAACTGATTGATAAGACCAAGACATTCCACTGGAAGTCGTAGAGCCTGACGAAGAAGAAGAAGATAAACAACTGATTAACGTTAACAGTGTGGGCAATGTTTATTAGTTGTGAATACAGCAGGCCGTGACACCAATCTGTGATAAAACGGCGGCAAGTACGTATTTATTGTTTTATATTGTTTCAAGTAAAGTTCAGTTCATTTAAAATGCAGTGATTTGTTTCGTATAATGTATATTGACACTACCTTTTGGATATTTTTTTGTACATACACTGTACGTAATATACATAGAGGGCAATGGTTTTACTTCCCACACGCGTTTTGTAATATGTAATATTACAGTATAGTTATTTAGGTTGGGAACCCCGAAATGTTGGAAGTTAATTTTCAATCATGGTTGCCATTACTGTAAGTACGACAAAACGCACAATCGCGCAGAAAAATACTTTGAAGGCCTGTCCACCGCTGTGGTCTCCAGGAAGCGAGCTGCTTTATCACGCAGCGGGTCCGGCTTCGATCTCCGGTCGGGACAAATTTGCTGGATGGGGTTTATTTTGGGGGTTTTTCTTCACCTGCAAGACAAATGTCAGGAAACTGTAAGGCTCAAACGTTCACCGCACATCGTACCCATCATTTATATTCGCTTTAGATTAAGTTTAGGATTAAGGATTCTCCTGGCGCACCAGTATCATCACCACCACTCATCACACCATCGGGGCAGCGTAACTTTGAAGATCTTTCGGAAAAAACATGTTCTATCTTCAGTTAATAAACCGATACTGACTGTTGCTAGTTAACATTTCATGTAGAAGGTTCAGGTCACTGGGTGCGTTCTCATTCAATAGGTATGTGTTCTTGGCCTCTTTTAATATTTTAATTTCTATGTAGGAAATTAATTCTCGAGTTACTACTCTCTTTGTAAACGATTATATTGATTTTTTATTCATTTTTGAGATTCTATAATAAATCTAACTACGGATATTGTCCTGTACGATGACATGTTCGGTACTTTCCACTCCGGAAACTCGGTTCAGTTCTCAATGACGTAGAAGATTTTGAAAATCCAACTTCGACCTGTGCTCGTATAAAAAAAGTAAAAGACGGGAAAAAAATTCAATAAAATACACAAGTTGAGTTTTAAAAAATCGGATTTTCTTTTATTAAAGATTATTATTTTATTTATTTTATTATTATATCACAAGATGTGAAAATTTAAAATATTGTACGTTTTATCTTTAATAAAGGTATAAAATGAAATGGATCTATTTTGTAATTTCAAATTAAAATCGAAACAATTGAACATATTACTGGTCAACAGTGGTTTTGTTGCCGTTGATATAAAATTAATTTCGGATATATTTATGGTCACAATTCATGAAACTATCAATGGTTTCGAAATATTTACTCTGTTTTTTTTAAAATCTTTATTTTCATTTTACACTACAAAAATCGGAAAATATGAAAAAAATATAAGATATATTTATAATGTCAATTGTTTTTTGAAAAATTAGTATGCACCGACGTAAATAGAAAGAAAAATATCGAAAACCCATGTTATACTTCAGTGAAACGTCTTTTATAAGATTTTCTTCTATAATTTTTTAGGGAACAATCTCTTTTTAAAGACCAGAAGTATTCTACCATCATATGACGGTCCCATCTACCCTGAAATATTCAATCTATCTACCAAATTAATATTAATCATATTTATTATAATTCCTATACTTTTACTATTATTTTATAATTCCCCCTTCCCCATTTATAGCCAAGAAACCTTTCCTCCATTACTTTTAGATCCTAGTGAAAGCACACTCCCTGTTCGTCGCTATAATTTCCTAAATTATCCGGAAATCTATCCACGTGACTGTGCAGAAAGTGTAACTTTATACTCATATTTTCTCCCACAATTTTGAAGCTTATCAACATGTTTTGCACAATTTCTTTATAATTTGGTGCTTTATAGTTACCTAGGAAATTTTCTACTACCAATACAAAACCCTTCTAAGCTTCATTTTCTGGAACAGTCATAATTTTGATAAAATTTGCATCTTTCATCAATTGCCGAATTTTAGGATAATCAAATATTCCGTCTTTTAACTTTTCCATACTGAGCTTAGGAAATTTTCTACAAATGTATTTGAAACATTTTCCTTCCTTGTCGCACGCTTTGACGAATTGTTTTATATCCAGATGCACGTCGTGAATACTTTAATTTTGTCAAATAACTGAGATCACGGCCGATGTGCGGATTGAGGGGTGTGAGAGTGGGGATGTTTGTATACGCGAAAGAAGCGCAGAAATCAAATCATGACTGGAAACATAAATTTTATTAGTAACAAGTCGTTTACTGTTTAAGATATAACATAAGCAAAAATCATAAAAACTAGAGCACATTCAGCACTTTCATGAATATATTCGTAAACTGTGCACTTGAATACATAGAAATTCGCTGAGATATCCAGAGCAATAATTTTTTTTAGAGCTGTGTATTCGATCATAACACGTTGGGATCGTTGAATACAAAGTAGGCCTTTCCATTACAATGAATATATTTTGCTGTGTGTATTCATTTCCGTTGTGCAAATTCAACTAGTGTTAACTTATATTTAAAGCACCATGAAACTATTTTATGGAGAAATAGATCGTGGGTAAGAATTTTCATCTATTTCGTAACTGAGAAAAGCTACAACATTACAGGTTGGTCGGCACCGGGATTTCAACTCGTACTTCCCGAATACGAGACTCAATCGGTATCGTTTGCATTTGATAGTCGATAATTTAGCAACTGAAACAATATCATTTAATTAATTATTACTACAGTTTGCTTACTTAAAATTAAGTAAAATGCATCGAAAATATTTTTTAATTGTGTTTAGTATTTGCCATTGCGTTTAGGATTTCCATTAAAATAATTCTGACTTGTATATCAATTAGGTGTTACCTTGTAGGCTGATTATTAACTAACTATCCATCCATCCATAGTAATTCTGTCCGAAGGTAGGTCCTTCACTGCAATCACAGAATTTTCATGCTATGCTTGCAGCTGTACTACGGAATTCTAGATGTGGTAGTTTCCCGTTCCTTTCCACACCGGTGAAGGAGGATGATGATGGTCACATGATTTCGGGGACCGTTTGGGCCTTAAAGTTTCCCTGACATTTGTCTTACAGGTAAAAATCCCACCCAGAAAAACTGCCCCGACCGGGGATCGAACCCGGGCCAGCTGCGTGACAAGGCAGCACGCTACCTCGAGACCACAGCGGTGGATATTTTTTAAAATTAACTATGCATCCATAGTAATTCTGTCCGAAAGCAGGTCCTTCACTGCAATCAAAGCATTTTCATGCTATGCTTGCAGCTTTACTAGGGAATTGTAGGTCTGGTAGCTTCCCGTTGCTTTCCACACCGGTGAAGGATGGCGATGATGATGATAAGGATAAGGATGATGATGGTGGCCATATGATTTCGGGGACCGTTTGGGCCTTAAAGTTTTCCTGACATTTGTCTTACAGGCGAGGAAAAACCCCGATAAAAACCTCACCCAGAAAAACTGCCCCGACCGGGGATCAAACCCGGGCCCGCTGGGTGACAAGGCAGCACGCTACCTCGAGACCACAGCGGTGGACTTTAATTAACTATCTGTAAAGGAAAAAAGTGGATTTTATATTTATGAATGTATTGTTTAGTTTGATGGACAATTATAAATGCTCTTTGAAATATGTGAGGTCCATAGCCGTTGTCTCGGGGCAGAGTGGCTGCCTCTTACGCAGCGGGCCCGGGTTCGATCACCTGTCGGGGATTCCCAAATGATGTTTTTTTTTTCTGTTTCTTCCCTCACCTGTAAGACAAATGTCAGGAAAATAATAGTTATCGTATTCGCTGTGTTTAGTATGAATGTGTGTGTGTGAACGATGTGTTTAGTTTTAATGTTGTGTTGTCTCAGAGGAGGCCCTGGTATAGAGCTGATCACTCTTTCGGGAGGCCCTCTATGTCCTTGTGTGGTCAAAAAAAGCATGTATGTGATCCATAGTTTAAATTGTCTCTTCCGATACGTCGTGCCACTGTAAGGCTCAGGTGTCGTGTGGCTTGTAAATGGTGCTTATAAGATGAGAGGTTCATATAAATACCGTGGTTCAACTGTAAATGTAAAAAAAAAACAGTATAGAGGAAGGAATGAGTGAAATAATTTTCCTGGCCAATAAAGCCTACTATGCAAATAGAATACCTTTCAAAAGTTTACTTATCTCCAGATTAGCTAAATTAAGCTGCACAATAGGCCTACAGTAATACGACCGGTTGTAACTTATGGCTGTGAAACATGGGTACTGAAAAAATCCGATAAACAAAAACTATTAATCTTTGAAAGGAAGATCTTACAGCACGTAGAATTTTAGAGCCAATTAGAGAAACGGATGACACTTGGCTTACATGAATGAACTTCGAATTAAATAATTTTTTAAGCCTCGGGTTTGTCCTTTTGAACATTTCTGGTGTTCTCTCTTGGCATTGGCGTAATTGTATCCACTTCTGAGGTTGGGGCGCCTGGAAGGCAGGGTTACGTTGCCCCGATGACATGATGGGTGATGAAGATGAATGATGATGATTGCGATGGCCATTTGATGTTCGGGGACCGTTTGGGCCTTAAAGTTTCCTGACATTTGCCTTACAGGTGAGGAAAAACCCCGATAAAAACCCCATCCAGAAAAACTGCCCCGTCCGTGGATCGAACCCGGGCCCGCTGTGTGACAAGGCAGCATCTTAACTCGAGACCACAGCGGTGGACGAATTAAATAATTTAATACAGAATAAAAATATAGTAAACCATATTAAAGCTCAAATGCTGCGCTCGCTGGTTTTGACATTTGAATAGAATGGAAGAAGACAAACTTGTAAAAAGAATATCATCATCATCATCATCATCACTCCAGGGATTAGGCAATTGCCCGTTCCGACTTCAAAATGCATCAGCCCAACGTCTTCTAGGTATTTCAACATCACGCATTCCTCTTGGTTGATAGTTTCTTGCTAACAATGGATATCTCTCCTTACTCATTCCATCCATGTGATCAATCCATTTCTGTCTGTAATTCGTGACTTTATCCAATAAAGGCTGTACTTTCAATTCTTCTCTTATATCCTCATTTCTTATTCTATCAAGTCTGTACATCCTTTAACTTGTCTTAGGAACCGCATCTCTGCCGTCTGTATTCTATCCTTCTGTCTTTTCACTGGAGCCCAAGTTTCACATCCATACAATATTGTGGGAACCGCCATAACATTATACATTTTTATCTTGGTTTTTCTAATTTTATTTTTGAATGTTCTCTGTATTGTTCCACACACCGTCTGAAATTTATTTATTTTCGAGTCAATATCTCTTTCCACATTGTAACCAACATCACAGCCCAAATATTTGAAACTAGACACCTGTTCTATACTTTGATTTTCTAAAATATTTTTGGATCTCACTAGATCTCTTCCTCTAAAAGCCATGGTCTTCGTTTTCCTTACAGAAATCTTTAGATCGTATAATTTACAAATGAAAACCAATATGCAGCAGAACAGCTAGACGCACAAAAAACAGATGGCAATATGACATTATAAAAGATGTAATAGATATTGGAATAAAAAAATGGCCTATCTGTATCCAGAATAGATTCGAATGGAGAAAAACAGATGAGAAGACTAATACTTCACTGACTTTGAAGTCGCCTACTAGTAGAAGGTGAGAGGTTAAACTAAGTTAATGAAATAGAAAGATCAAAGACAAAAATATATTAATTAGTGCACCTAATTTAGGATGTGATAACTTACAGAGAAAATAAAGATATAGAAAATAAAGTAAATAAATTTCAGGCTATTTGTGGAACCATAAAAAGAACCTTAGGTCGGAAAACAAGGAAAGATACGAAACTTAAATTATATAAAACAATGGCTGTTCCTTTGTTGTTGTATGGAAGTGAAAATTGGATAATGAAATCAAGGAATAAAAGCAGGATACAGACTGCGGAAATGCTGTTTTTACGTAATGTAAAAGGATGCACAAGAGGGATAAAATAAGGAATGAAACTATACGAGAAGAATTAAATATATATAAAATTGAAGATAAAATCAGCGAAAATAATAAGAAATGGACAGAACACTTAATGAGAATGAACAACGAAAGAATACCAAAAAGAACCTTCCTCTATAATCTCAAAGGAACAAGAGATGTTGGTCGACCTCGTAGAAGATGGACTCCACTTTTAACTTCGCCGGAACAGGCTGCATAGCCTAAACCTTGTAGTAGAAGAAGAAAAAAAGAATTGCACCTAAACGTTGTCTATTAACTTATCTATAAAGCGTTTTGTAGTTGTAATGTGTTATCGAAAGTTGTGCATATATCTCTCATGAATTATTCCATTATCCACAAATAATAGCCATATTACGATGCGAGGTTGGGAAGTGACTGTCACAGAAGCGAAGAAATGTTTGAACACCGAGCGATAGCAGCTTTTTAATTCCGAGATTCTTTAAAACACTTCACAAACGTGCGTTGTATATTTTGCGCAATGGTGTTTCAAAATGATAAATAATAGTAAAATAATAACATCTTTGTTGGAAATATTTGCGTTTATTACAACAGTGTGGGCAATGTTTATTAGGTGAGACTACAGCAGGCCGTGACAGTAATCAGTCATAAAATGGCGGTAAGTATTTATTGTTTTATATTGTTTCAAATAAACCTCAGTTAATTTAAAATGCAGTAATTTGTTTCGCATAATGTATATTAAGACTACCTTTTGGATATATATTTGCATATAATATTGTACGTAGTATACATAGAGTGCAGTGGTTTTACTTCCCGCACGAGGTTTGTAATATGTAATATTACAGTGTATTTATTTAGTTTCCATCCAACCATAGTAGTTCTGCCCGAGGGCAGGTCTTTCACTGCATTCATAGCATTTTCATACTATGCTTGCTGCTTTAGTAGGGAATTGTAGGTGTGGTAGCTTTCCACCCCGAAATGTAGGAAGTTGAACTTTCAATCATGGTCGTCATTGCTGTAAGTACGACAAAACGCACTATCGCGCAAAAAAATTATTATACCAGAAACATAATTATCTTAAGAATGATAAATAGTTACGCAAAGAGAGACCTGATCCTATTTCAGAAGAATGCAGCCTATATTAAAATCTCCCTTTGAATTTTTCCCACTTAATACGCCTTGAGAGTTTTATTATTTGTGAATTGAATCACTTTTGGTGCGAGTCTTTGAACATTATATATTGTAAAAAAATGGAGGAAGAGGTAGATTTAAGAAAAAAATCAGCATAATAATAATATAATAAAAGAACCACCATATATAGACTCCTTATTCAATATTCATCCTCTTGAATTTTATTATAATAACCACATTTTTTTTTATTTTTCCCCTTCTTTTAGAAAGCATCTTACTCACGGAAATGTTGCTATAGAAATGAGGAAACAATTTTTTACTGGAGAGGAAAGAGTCTTGGAGCAAGGAGAATTTATTAAGCTACGGCATCCGAGCAACCTCAATCTATCTGCATATTATAATACGCGCTCACAAACATGCTACAGTAATATGAAAACGTTAAGATATTGCAAAGAAGAAGAAGCTAGAAAATTACTCAAGTACCTCACCTTACTCCTTTATTTCTTCGTCTTTTATGTATCACATTCTTTAAGAGAAGAATCTGAAACCACTTCTATTATTCGCAAACAATGAAATGACCGCTATGTTAAACTAAACATTTTATTACTACGAGTATGGTAATGATAATAAGTAATAACACAAAAACACAAGTTTCTTCATTCCCAGAAAATGCTGGAGATTAATTATTAATTAGAGTTATATATTAAAATTCATACAAAAATATAGTGTTTTTCGTTAAGGTCTTCCGATATGGATGTTCAATCATTGATTCACAGTGTCTCTTGTTATGCTTTTTATTTTAAAACACGGCATTTATTTTGCTTCCTTTAAAACAATTTAATTACCTAAAGCTGTAAAAATAATAAATCCTATAGGCCTATTAGTAGGCATATATAGGAATACTCTAGTTAATCCTGCAAAAAATCAAAATAGGCCTATGGTATTACTGTCTTTTCTTCGAAAAAGTTTAACTTACAGAATTATTTATTTTAAAGTTCTCGGGATAAGACGTCATCAATCAATGTAACTGGTATATTTAATATTAATAATCTCTGGAATTCATAAGTGTAGATAGTCCCTACTATTTTAAGAACAATTCTAAAAATATTTAATAGATAAACGTCACCAAGAATATGATAATGAACTTGAAATATTTTGTCCAGTCATTCATTAAGATAATGAAGTTAAACATGTTATATATTAATACAGTATTATTATTATTACTATTATTATTATTATTATTATTATTATTATTATTATTATTATTATTATTATTATTATTATTACTATTACTATCACTATTATTATTATTATTATTATTATTATTATTATTATTATTATTATTATTCCTAAGTAATGGTAATCACCAGTAAATAAATAGTAAGAATCCATCCATAGTAATTCTGCCCGAAGACAAGTCCTTCACTGCAATCATAGCATTTTCATGCTATGCTTGCAGCTTTGCTAGGGAATTGTAGGTGTGGTAGCTTCCCGTTGTTTTCAACACCGGTGAAGGATGACGATGATGATGATGATGATGGCCATATGATTTCGAGGAACATTTGGGCCTTAAAGTGTTCCCGACATTTGTCTTACAGGTGTGGAAAAACCCCGACAGAAACCTCACCCAGAAAAACTTCCCCGACCGGGGATCGAAACCGGGCCCGCTGCGTGACAAGGCAGCACGCTACCTCGAGACCACAGCAGTGGACATAGTAAGAATAATAAATTATATTTTTCTTCGCATCATCGTACTTATGTATTTTCGTGATATCAGAAGACAAATATTTTATTAGAACTTGAAGCTTTCCGCTTACTTGTCCTTTCTTATATTTATTTATAACATAAACATTAATTTATATTTAATATCAATATTATATATTTTAATCCTAATTGTTAACGCATATGATACACTAATACAATATACGATGGATTACTTAAATTATTATTATTATTATTTCCATGCAACATAGAGAATCATTTTCCTCAACTGTGTACTGCTTTTTCTTGTGTTATATTATTTTGAAATCATTTAATAATACTTATTTCATTCCCAAATTACAAGAAAAGTGTAAACATTTTAAGAAATAAAGGACTGAATATTAACGGGAGCAACTGTAGGGCCCATTCCACGATGAGGTCTGGTTTGTAAGTTTAACATTCTTTTAAACGATTAAATGTAGACTACCATGGACACTGAACTAAGTGTTATACTGTTGTGGAAAAAGTGCTTTTATGCACATAAAGACATTAAAGGAAATATTTTAATTGAAAGGAATATTTTCGTCTTTTAGATACGATACAATACAGAGAAGAATATTGGTAGCAGTAAACATCTGGAGAAGAAGATATAATAAAGAATTAATGCAATTATCAGAAGATCTTGATATTGTCCCAAACATAAGGCTTGGCAGTTTGAGATGGATTGGACATATTAATAGAATGTAAAATAATAGAAAGTAAAACAAATCTTCTGTTCACAACCTCAAGGAACCAGATTGAGAGAAAGACCTAAGAATAGATGGTGGGATTGTGTGCGCCAGGATCTAAAAAAATTTCAAATAAACCATTGGGGAAGACTTTCTATTGAGAGAGATGTCTGGAGGAGGCTCATTGAGGAGGCGAAGGTCCTTATTCTTCTTCTTCTTCTTCTTCACTTCACGGGCTAGGCAAATTGCCTGTTCCGCCTCACAGTTGTTCTGTCCATCTTTTCACTGGTCATCCTACATTCCTTGAACCTCTTGGTTTGTAGTTGAATGCTGCTATTGGTAATCTTGATAGGACCTACATTCAATATTTCCACGTGTGTAAACCACTCTCTATATTCTAAGTAACCTATACCTGGTAGGGGGGGGGGGTGTTACGTTATTTGTTTAGGAGTACTCACAGATAGATTACGTCATTCATCCCTAAACATAACACAGCACGGTTCTAAGAACTGTGGCTTTAACGATTATGTGCTTCTTTAATCGTTATTCGTTTAAACTCCTTTATCTGACAAGAGAAGGCGCTCATTATTTGACGCTTAAGCGCCCGTGGAATTGCAGCTCTTGGAGAACCTTGGCCGCCTCACATGCTTTTTTTTTAATTCACGTCTATCTTATGTTTTCGTTCTCCATCTTTTAATTACTATTATTCTCAAATCCTTTTCCGAAGTCTTCATCATCTTCTTCTTCTTCACTTCACGGGCTAGGAAAATTGCCTGTTCCGCCTCATAGTTGTTCTGTCCATCTTTTCACTGGCCTTCCTACATTCCTTGAACCTCTTGGCTTGTAGTTGAATGCTGCTCTTGATAATCTTGATACATCCATTCTTTCCACGTGTGTAAACCATTTCACTCTATATTCTCTGATTTTCTCATCCAATGGATATATATTTAACTCTGTTCTTATATCTTCACTCCTTACCCGATCTAATCTTGTGCAGCCTTTTGTTCTTCTAAGGAAGTTCATTTCTGCGCTTTGTATTCTACTTTGCAATTTTTTGGTCATTACCCAAGTTTCGCTCCCATAAAGTAATGCAGGAACTGCCAATGTTTTATAAAACTTCAATCTAGTATCTCTTCTTGTTTTATTCTATAATGTTTTATGTATAGTTCCACATATCATTTGAAATTTCGACAGTTTCATATGTATGTCTCATCTAAGATACAATTTTCCTCAAAACTGTTTTTCTACATTTTGCTACAAAAATTAAAAATATAGTATGGTTGGTAACTCATAAAATATTGTATTAAAATTAATATTCTTTGTGCACTTTCTTAGTCTACATACTGTAGGAAAAAGAAACGCACTGGTTTTCTGCAGTTAGTTTAATGTAACATTTATACAGAATCAGAAGCGATCTCCCTCCCTTTAGACAGTATTATCGTCTTCCGTCTCTTTTCATCCGTTACTGATACTTTAGTCTAATAAATATCCACCTTGTTAGATCTGCTGAAACGTATATTATAAGGGTAGTTTGTAAGCCAGAGGATGGGAGGGGAAGGTTCATGACAATATTGGCTTTGTAGCTTGTTGGCTTTTATTCTCCGCGTTAGATAAGGGGGGGGGGTGGCAGAGGGTGTCCTGGTCATGCGCTTATTGCGCGACTGGGGGATGATGAACCGTGGATTAGGGAATTAGCCTGCATGTGGTTAGCAACACGGCTAGTTAAATCGCGAAGCTGTTTCTTTTTGTGGCGTAAACACAGTTGTAATTAAAACCAACCTACATTTATACACGTTTCCAATCAATAGCCAGGTGGAATAAAGGTAGAAATAAAGCAGTTATTTTCGCATGGTGTAGAGGAGAAATTAAACTATAGGAGCAATTAAAACGTTTTGTGATTACAGTTTTATTATGCGGAAGTTCATCAAGATTTTCTTTCAAATAAACACAGTTTTTTTATTTATATTACATAGTTTTAAAGCCACTTCAATTATACAGTGTGTAAACTAATTGAACTGGTTATAGAGGGGATGCTGACAGGGAACCTAGAGTATCGGACAGAAATACCGGAATTATCAGTTGTTTATATTTGAGGGAAAGCGCCCAGTAGGTAGAGCAAGGATTAGGTGCAAAACTAACATTAACCATAATTTTAGAGACATGTATTATACGGGGGATGATTGGAAACAATTAGGTAAGAATAGATATGTATAGAGAGCTTATGTCCGCGTGGCCATAAATCTACAGATACGATAGTGTTAGCGAGTTAGTGTACATTTGATTATCAAATGCAATACTAAACCTAAATAGGCGTATAGGATAGAGCGGGTTGGCTTCAGAGCTTAATTTTTTTTGTAGACCTACTTACTCGTATGTTAATCATAAGATGTTCCATTTTAAACCAAACGAAATTTTCCTTGTATATGTTTTATTGATGAATTAGACTTTTAGACTTTCACACTCTCAGCTAGATCTTTATAAATGCCACTTATATGTATATTTGCAAAATTATTAAATTTACATATGATTATAGGCCTAAGCCATCTTTTGAGATGCAAGACTGAAAAAAAAAATAACTCACTGGCATTATCGGATACTTAGGTTCGTAGCCACGCGGACATAAGGTCTCCATGCAACCCTATCCTGAGCTAACGACTTCCAACTATTCCCTGTGTAATTTACTTCACTCAAATTACGGTTAATGTTATTCTCCCACCTTATTTTTGGTCTACCTACTAAGCGCTTTCCTTCTGGTTTTCCTATAAGGAGTTTCCAAGTTCCTATTTCATTTACCTTTGTGCCACTTGTCCTGTCTATCGCAATCTACGAGGCTTAACTGTTCTCATTATATTCGGTTTCTCATAAAGATCATGCAGCTCACTGTTACGGAGTAGCCTTCTCCATTCATCTGTCTGTTCATCTCTGGTTGGCCCAAACATTGTCCTATGAACTTTATTCTAAAAAAATAATATTTTCACGTTTATAGAACTGGGAACATAAGAGTTTTGTATATCTTCAGTTTAACCTGATTTTGAGAGATATTTGGATGATAAAAGCCGCTGTAATTCTTGAAATCATGCATTTCCAGATTTGAGTCAATGTTTAATTTATTTGTGCACCTCTTTCCTGTTTGTAATTATTGTCCCTAGGTATTTAAATTCAGCTATTTACCTCTTAAACATTTTCCTCATTTCTATTATAGGCCTATAATGCATTTTTATGTGTAGCCAGAGACCTATATTTAGTGTTACATATGTTTACTCCCAGCCCCAATTCCTTAGTGTTATTCAATAAAATATGCGTATTGCATCTCCCCTAATAATACATCATCATCAGCATATAGGCCTACTAACAGGTTATTAATATCACTGAGTGTTACACCTTCTTTGCCCTCTATATATGCTCTATATAAAATTGAATAAGAGAAGAACTTCCAGAATTCAACCTATGTTTAATTTCTTTGTGAACCTCATCCCTGTTTGTAATTATTGTTACTAGGTATTTGAATTCAGTTTCTTCAAAACTTCCTTCACCTGTTATTAACTACCCACTTCTATTATTTAATGGATTTCTATATATGGCCATATATTTGGTTTTATTGATATTTACGTTCAGCCTTAATACCTTCGTGTTACTCTATAGAATGTGCGAGTTGTTTCTCCTCGCTATCGCCAAATAATATTACATTATTAGCATATAAGTTACTAATATTAATACCATTAAGTTTTACGCCTCTTTGATGGCATGCTCTAGTACAACATTGAAAAATAGAGTAGATAGTGTAAAAATAAATGTACTGAAATTTATAATTTCATTTCAAACAATCTTCTTCTTCTTCACTTCCTGGTTTAGGCAAGAGTTGCCTGTTCCGTCTTCACTAATAGATCTAAGACCATCTCTTCCGAGGACGTCCGACATCTCTTCTTCCTCTTGGAAAATAATGGAAGATTTTATTTGGTAATCTTCTTTCTTCCATTCTTTCTACATGTTCTTTCCACTGTACCTTGTTGTTAAATATCTTTTCTTTTATGGAGTAGATCTGCAGTTCTTCACGGATATCCTCGTTTCTTATCTGGTCCATTCTAGTGCAGCCTTTTACTCTTCTTAAAAATTTCATCTCGGCTGCTTGGATTTTACTTTCTTGTTTGGTAGTGGTAATCCAAGATTTCAAACAATCTTAAAAGTATAATTCAATTTTTCGATCCAATTTTGTCGTAATGTTGATATCGAATGGCTTGCCATATTTTTAGGACCTACACCTTCCATGGAATAAACGTTTGTAGTAGGGATCAGGAACTGATCAACAGTGGCGAGACACTCCGGATCTGGGCTGTAGGCAGCCCGGGACTCATGATAAGAAACACACATCCAAGAAAGAAATTTAAAGTACATACTCCGCCGGGATTCGAAATCAGAGTTGAGAAATGCAAGTTAGGGATTAACTTCAATCTAATAATATACATCAAAAAATATTAGTGATTGTTAATAATGGTAAAGAAAGATTTTAGAAATTTATTTAATCTAAGACATAAAGGGATAAAAAAACTAATAAAAATAACTATTAATATTAATATTCTGCAAGAATTAAAAATAATTACCACAAATTCGAATTTTAGAGACTAAAAAGATAAACCCACTGTAATTCATCACCTCGAACACTGAAAAATAAAACTTTGAGGAGTACACAGTTAAAATGTTATAAAATTATGGCAGTGCCTATACTAACATATGAAAGTGAGAATTGGACTCTTAACCGTTCAGACAGAAGAAAAAATAGAAACTGCAGAAATGAAGTTCTTACATTCAGTAGCAGCTGTGACAATTTTGGACAGGAAAAGAAATGAAGATATTAGAAAAGACTTAAATATTTTTAATTTGACAAATAGAATTGCCAACATGAGAAACAACTGGTATGAACATGTTAAAAGAATGCCTACAGATAGAATCCCTCAGCTGTTATTAAAGTACAAACCAATAGGATATAGAAGTGTTGGACTCCCATTTATTAGATGGGAAGATTTATTAAATCTCACTTGATGCGAAAACAGGTCAAAAGGCCTAATTTCATGAAGTAGAAGAAGAAGAATTCATCACCTTTTTGTCACAACAACCCGACGAGTGTTTCTGTCTCATGTAAGATCTACTTCCAAACTTCTCTGTTCTGGCAGCTCACCGCAGTTCTTTAGTCTGTTTTCCAATTTGTCGTCTATGGATCAGTCTGGTTTTATTTCCTTTTGGATACACGAAGTCTGTTTTTACGGGTAAAGATGCAAGTCTTCCACCCAGTCCCCAACCTAGAGAAACAATGTATCAATATTTGTCTGGATTATCTCGTTTGACCTGTCTGATGAGGTCACTTGACCTATCAGTAGCTACCGGTATAGCTCTTTATACCATATGTTCCCTCACTACATTAATGTAACGATGCATTTGGGGGAGTTCGTTATCTTCTTCTTCTTCCTCCTCCTCCTCTATGCATGAAAGCTGGCAGCTTGTTGCGTGCTTATTCACTACAGGTGCTGGGTATGGTGACGTCCTTCCATCGTAGTTGTGGTCTACCTAATGGCCTTTTCTGCTGAGGTGTCCAGTCACGTACTTTCTTCACTAATCTACTGTTCTTCATTTTATCAATGTGATCGTTCCAATTTAGTCTTCCATCATTTATCCAGAGGTTTATAGGTTCAATTTCACATTCTTCTCTAATAACAAAGCTGCGAAATTTCTCTCTCAGCGATTTTCTTCCGATTTTCCTTAAAACTTTCATTTCGGTTGTTTCATTGATTTGTTTTGTTTTTTGAGTTTCTGTTCGGCATTCACAACCATATGTTAGAACTGGTCTTATGACAGATTTATAAATTCTTACTTTTGTATCTATTCTTAAATTTTTATTTTTCCGAACAGTATTGTTTAAACATCCCAATATTTTGTTTGCATTATTTGTTTGATGGAGGATTTCATCTATTATTCTGTTGCTGCTATTAATTTCTATTCCTAAATATTTGAATTTCATGACCGCTTACTACGAGAACGTTTCTGTGAGTAATTGAAAATTTTACATCTTGGAAGTGAGTTCCTGGCCCTTCTTCTTCGATGGGTATCTCTTTTAGTCTGGACCTTCTTCCATGCCAGGCATGTTGGAAGTTACACTACCGCCTGTATAGCTCATGGAGTCATTAGGACTCACAAGCCGCACCACCACGTCAAGGTACCGACAGTGGAATATTATTCTGAATAATACAGTACATCATTTTATATGTAAATTTAGTGAAATATGGAAAAAATGTTTCCCAATTTGGGTTTTGTTGCTCTGTACATAATGTCAAGGGTGTTTCGATATATATTAGCAAAGTAAGGAGTATTTATTTTATTTAACTATTTCCTTTAACAGCTCCGGTCGTAATAAAAATCCGGTTTTGAAAGGACCGATAAATATTGCACGAAGTCCTCTCACATCAGGACACAGGACTCACGAAATATACTTCCCTTCCAACGGAAGCCTTATTTAGAATGTTTAAACCCCGAAAATCTACCGACACCGTCTGGGATTGAATCCGCGAATCTTGGAACCAGAGGCGAGATGGTAAACCACTAATCCATGGGAAGGGCATAGTCCTAAGTTAATGGAAATGTATTAACATATAAAAAAAAAGTTTAATTTGTATATTTGTCTTCAGTTTTCACTTTTCTAATCATTATCGTTAGGTCTACTACCACCTGGGTTCCGTAAAAAAATCCTTCACGCATCAACTGCGTATACTAAGCGAATTCCTAAGCAAGTCTAATTTATGAGCAAATTTTGCTGGTTTAAACGAATATTTCTTTCTTTTGTCAATTTGGCCCAAATCATAGAAATCCAGTTTTGTTGAGAGAAAAAAAAACATGGTGGCCGCTAGAGCGATTTTAAAATGTTATCAACTTCTAATGATCAGATATATATTTTTTACACACTTCTCTTCATATTTCAGTGTCACGTGTCAATTAAAAAAAGCTGGCGCGACAGGCCTAAAAGGCCCTTACCCTACCAGCCGGCTACTGGCCTCATATCCACATGTGCAAACACAGAGGTAGATGATCATCCAGCCAGTATAGGAGTGACATGTGGTCAGCATGTCGTGTCCTCCAGCCGTTATAGCTGATTTTCTCAACCTTCACCATAAACAACAACAACAAGTAGCAGAAGCTCAACCTGCCGAAGATGGAAGATAACTTCCGAAAGCGCTCCAGTTAATTATATATACAATATTTTAACAAGGTTGAGGACGACGACACCTGCCAACAGGTACATTTTAATTTTTAACTTTCATCATATGACTATTCACCTCAACAGAATTTGATATGAATTTGATTAGTATTGCGTAAATCTACACCTTAGAACCTGCATAGCAAATAATATGAGACCATGCTAACACAAGTCCTCTATATATCCTTATTTTAAGCCATTTTTTCCAGTCATCCCTTATATAAATCGGTTACCTCATGGTTAATGTTATTTTTCCAACTCATTCTTGGCCTATTTACTTGGCGCTCTTCTTTATTGTATTTTCTACAAGAAGTTTCCATGCCCTTATGTACACTAAATATCATCATCATCATCCAGGGATTAAGCATGTTGGCTCGTTCCGGTTTCATGAAAGCTAGAATTGTTAAAATTGTTCAGACCATCTTCTGTGTGGGCGTCCAACATTTCTCCTTCCGTGGGGTTTATAATTTAGCAATAATTTTGGAAATCTTTCTTCTGGCATTCAATCAATATGTTCTTTCCAGTCGTTCCTATATTTAATTATTCGATCTGCAAGTTTCAAAATATTTAATTCCTTTCTTGCATCTTCAATCCTTTTCTTTTCCAGCAGAGTATATCCTACTATATTTCTTAAAAATCTCATCTCAACTGCTTCCAATCTTCATTCTTGTCTTTTAGTGATCGTCCAACATTCTGATCCATACATCAATACAGGAACAGCCATTACTTTATAAAATTTAATTGTTGTTTCTTTTCTTGTGTTTTTAAGGGTTCTTTTAACAGTGCCACACATTAGATTGAATTTATTTATGTTGTCATTAATATCTTCAGTTTTAACATATGATAAATTGAAGCCTAGATATTTAAAACTGTTCACTTGCTCTAAATTTTTATTATCAATTACTATTTTTGCTCTTAAGGTATCATGTCCTTTAAATGCTAAAATTTTAGTTTTATTCTTTGAAATTTTTAAATTGTAAATGGCACTTACTTTTTCATAATTAAAAATAGCTCTTTATACATCTTTTCACTGATCATCGGCAAATAATATTGTATCCTACAGTTCATTATTGGGGACACGCCGTAGCGTAGCGGTTAAGGCACTGCGCTACAAGCCGGAAGGTCGAGGGTTCGAGTTCCGGTGGGGTCAGGATTTTTAAACTGGCCCAAACCTTCTGGCGGCACTATGGCCCTGATGTCGACTCGGCCTCTAACGGAAATGAGTTCCAGACGCTCGTTCTGGGGATATAGACGGCCGTCACGAAGGGCTGACAACCCGGCTGACATCAAGTGCCGATTGTCCAGAAAATTGGGAGCCCTAACCTCCTACTACCCCAAGGACCTCCTGAGGTCTGTAGTGGGATACCTATACCTTACCTTTACAGGTCATCATTTATTTTTAAATGTTTATTTAAATTAATCTGCCACTTTAACATAGCCTCGTCTATATATAAATTAAAAAGAGGTGATAAAGGACACCCTTGTCTGACACCACGATTTATTATTATAATTTTTTGTTTAGATTTAAAACCCATTTCTATTACAATTTTATTATTTACATATAAACTTTATATAGCCATAATCAAATGTGGAATACCTTTATTTGTCTATACTAAATATCTTGAAGAAAACGCATAGGAGTTCATGAAACCCAGCGGCTGGAATATTTTAATTACAGATTAATTTTTAAAAATAAAATAAGAGTGATTAAGCATTGAGGTGAGAAAAGTTGGCAGAATAAAACAACAGAATCTCTAACATATTTCCGATAACTTCTAACTTTCCCGACACAAAATTTAATTCCATCGCGCAGGTACCGAACCGATCTTGGGATCACAACAGTGACAAGTGAGTGTGCATGACTATTAAAAGCACGCGAAAAAATTATTCATTTATAAAAATATTATATCTACGAGTACATATATACAAAAAAGTTAACATAATAACAATTTCATGTTATATGTAAAACGGTTATTCTCCCAGTTATATCTACATACAACGAAGTAACAGAAATTATCAGAAAATTACAAAGTAGAATGCAAAGCAGCATAGAAATGAACTTCCTTAGAAGAAGAAAAAAGCTAGGCCTACACAAGATTGGATCGGATAAAGAACAAAGATATAAGAACAGGGTTAAATATATATCTACTGAATGATAAAATAAAGGAATATAGAGATAAATGGTTTAGACATGTAGAAAGAATGAATGTAACGAGATTACCAAAAGCAGCATTTATCTATAAGCCAAGAGGTTCAAACAATGTAGGAAGGCCAGAGAAAATATGGACAGAACAACTCTGAGGCGGAACAGGCAAATTACCTAGCCTGCGAAGAGAAGGAGAAGAAAAAGAAGAAGAATCAGAAGAAGAAGAAGATGATGATGATGATGAAGTAACAGCCCAATGTTGGGTCCTGCCTGCTCTTCTTACATGATCATGGAGCTCACTGAAATGTTTCCTCCGTCCACCTCTCTAAAATACATTTAACTCACTGGCACTATCGAACCCTTAAGCACATGGCAGCGTGGACATAAGCTCTCTATACATCCCTATCCTTAGCTAATGTTTTCTAATCATATCCTGTATAATCTGCTTCCCTCAAATCATGGTTAATGTTATTCTCCAATCTCATTCCTGGTCTACCAACTCGGCGTTTTCCTTTTCATTTTCCTACAATATGCTTCCATTCCCTCGTTCATTCCCCAATCGTGCAACATTTCCTGCCTATCGCAGCCAACGAGACTTAACTATTCTTATTACATCTGGCTTCCTATAATGATCATGTAGCTCACTGTTTAATAGTATTTTCCATTCACCTGTCTGTTCATCTCTCTTCGCCCCAAAAATTTTCCTGACAACTTTATTCTCAAATACTCGTAATCTTACCTCCTCACTTAAACTTTCGCATCCATATAATATAACTGGGAGAATAACATTTGTATATTTTTCAGTTTAATGCATTTTGAGAGAAGTTTGGACAAGAGTCTATTTATAATGATAACGTGCATTTCCAGAATTGAGCCTATGCTTAATTTCCTTATGTATCTTATGCATCTTTAATCCCAGAGTAAATTTCATGGCTCCTAAATTTATTTAAAAAATTGAAAATAATATAATATTATTAACATAAAACTAATCACTATAGAATTCTATTAGAGCTATAAAATAATGCAATAATGTGACATAGAATGTTTTATTGTGTTGAAGTGTGAACACATTTCTGCATTACAAATCCCAGCCAGGATCCGGCTGCATCGGGGTGGCAGAAAAGCGACGTCGGTAGAGAGTGGGGGGCGTCGGTCCATACAGTAGAACGAGTGGTGGGGGAGGCGCACAAAGCACAGCCTCGTCCGCTCCGTCTCTTTTGATTCCTGCTATTAATTGAAATGCCTCGCATTCCACGTATAGAGAGAGAGACAGGGACACGAGGAAGGGCGTCTGCGCTTGCGCAATCATTATCAAGTGTGAAAATGTTTGCCATCCTAGGGTTTTCCTTAACTTGATACGGTCTTTAATGTAAAGAAATAACATCTTGACTGTAATACACCTAGCATACAGTGTGGTGGAATGACTGACTATTTTTCTAACATTAATGCAGAATACCCATCTGTATTATGGAACGCAAATATACTAGTAATTATTCATTATATAACAAAGGTAAGATAAACTTACAGTTGAGGATGACGTGCTCCCTGATAGTCAACAAGTCTGCAACTGGTTGAGATAACTTATGTAACGAACTATACACACACACACACACATATATATAATTATATACACACACACACACACTAGCTAATACCCGGTGTGCGCTGCTACTCCTAAATAAATGTTAATGTGTTTTTACCACTAGCCGTGCGCTGTTATACTTGCCCGGGAATCTTCTTATCCCGATCTTCTTGTCACCAATGAAAGACAAAAATGGTTATTGTCAGTTATCCGTAGAAGATAAACATATGCTGTAGCGGACTTTTTTGTGAAGTTTTTTGAGATGTTCAATTCTCTGTACATTAATTTGGTGTATTTGTTATTGTTTAGGCAGCGTAAGCCATTTAAGCGACTTTTCACGTTTTTCACTACAAAGGGTGATTTTTAGGGGTGAGAGGGTTGGGTATTACAACTCTCTTATAGTCTATGTTCATCCCCGGAATCTCCTGAACATTTTTCAAAAAGCCCCACCTCAATCGGATGAACGGTATGGTAGAGCACGCTTGTCCGGGAATCTACTTATCCCGATCTTCTTGGTATCAATGAAAGACAAAAAATGGTTATTGTGAGTTATTCGTAAAAGATAAACATACTGTCGCGGACTTTTTTGTAGAGATTTGTAAGATATTCAATTCTGTGTACATTAATTTGGCGTATTTGTTATGATTTAGGCTGCGTAAGCCATTTCAACGTCAAAATAAGGACTTTGTTTCACGTTTTTCACTACAAAGGGTGATTTTTAGGTGTGAAGGGGTTGAATATCACAACTCTCTTATAGCATATGTCCATCCCGGGAATCTTCTGAACATTTTGCAAAAAACCCCATCAAAATCGGATCAACGGTATATGGCCGCGCATAGAATTACAAAGAAAGAAATAAACAAACAAACAAACATAGATGCATATATATGTATATATTGTGAACAATATTTAGATGTTATAGTTATAACATATAAATATACAAGCGTTACTGCTATAAAGTAAATATTCTATTTAAAAATCCTTACCTATTATGGTGGCCACTAGATGACAGTTGCAACGACTTCCCGCTACCTCCTGTATGAATAAAAAAAATTACATATATAAGAAAAATGTATGTTTGTGTTGGAATACCTTAGTAGCTCAGTTGGTTAGAGCGCTAAACGTACAGAGTTTAGAGACTCGGGTTCAAATCCCGACTCAAGCATTCATTTTTTTTTCATAACATTATATATATACACGCACAGTAAAACTTGTTCAAATCGGAATCGCATGGGACCAATTATTTCCACATTAGACAAAATTCCGCATTATAAAAGAACAAAACTTATTAACTAATCTTAGATTGTAGAGTACCGTGTATGTATTTTTATGTACCTTAGATTAATTGTAGTTCCGCTGAAGTTGAAACATTCCACACTACATTGTGACATATTTTAAAACTGTCCAGCTAACCTGAAGAAGCCTTGAAATCGTTTATTCCTAGGGATTTAGCAACAGCTAGAGCTTGACTTTGGAGCATCGGGGAGATTTTTTTATTAGTGCACTTGTAAACCACTCCCACACTACTACGTTGATTTCTTCAATTAGTTTTTTTTTCCCCCTCTTTATTTGACCATTTCCTTGCATCCATTCATTGATTATTTTGTCTTTGTGATTTAATGTCTCATGAACTTGAGTATTTCCACATTTAAATTAAATAATTATTTCGCGTACTGAAAGTTTGTTTTTCTTTATCTTCAATCACTTTCACTTTTTCGTTTAATGACAATGTTTTAGCCATCTTTATTCTGTAAATTCAGAACACTAAGAATCGGTCTCCGAACTTAAACTAATTTAAGATTTACAGTGCACTGGTCATTTGTAAGACATGTGTCACGTGACAAGTATTTGTTAAAGGAATCTTTATTTTCGATAACGGGTGTACAATGATGCCGAAAGAAAATTCCAGGTACTTGACCTGGCGGCAGGAATAGTCCTTTATTGTTTTTTGACCTAACGGGAATTCAATGTAGTGGAAACTAATTTATTTCTGTGTGTCTCCGCTTTATAAAAGTATTTTTTAAAGAAGTTTGTATAAATGCCTTCCGTTTCCGCACTGGACAGATTTCGTTTTATACTAAATAAATACATGTAAAATTACTATTATTTCGCCGGGACCAATAAATTTGTTCACATTGGACAGATTTTCGCATTATTGACGTTCCGGATTAAACAAGTTTTACTATATATATATAAAAGCCTTATAGCCTATTTGACATGAAAAGAAAAATCGCCTCAGCCGGGGATTGAACCCGATACTTCTAACTTCAAACGTTAGCGCGCTACTAACACCGCTACTCAAGCATACCAGTAAAAATATAAACATATTGATTTATTTGTATGTTTCTGTGTGTGTCGTGTGTGTATATATATATATATATGCCTGACTCTATGGAACCCGTAGGCTCATGGCCGGGCGAACATAAGCTCTTCAAAAATCCTGTTCCCAATTGATGTTTTCCAATCATCCCCTGCATAATCTATTTCCCCCCAATCATGATTAATGATATATTCCCTCATCTAATTATTGGTCTACCATCAGGGTTTATATATATATATATATATATATATATATATATATATATATATTATATATATATATTCCAATTCCACATTCAACGAAATAAAGAATAAATTGTATACTATCCAAACCCCATGGTGCAACAGGCTAGACGGTCCTTGGCCTCACATCCACTCGTGTTAAACACAGAGTACGATGATCACCAGCCAGTTTAAGGGTGACATGTAGTGAACATCTGTACATTATGAAAATAATTAAATTTTAAGGAAGATTAGCTTTAGTTTACAGCTGTTAATATCTATGAAAATACTTTACTGTTCTTTCGTTCTGCGGAGTAGTTTACAACCTTCTTCTTCTTCTACTACAAGGTTTAGGCTATGCAGCCTATTCCGGCGAAGTTAAAAGTGGAGTCCATCTTCTGCGTGGTCGGCCAACATCTCTTGTTCCTCTGGGATTATACAGGAAGGTTCTTTTTGGTATTCTTTCGTTGTTCATTCTCATTAAGTGTTCTGTCCATTTCTTATTATTTTCGCTGATTTTATCTTCAATTTTATATATATTTAATTCTTCTCGTATAGTTTCATTCCTTACTCTATCCGCTCTTGTGCATCCTTTCACATTACGTAAAAACAGCATTTCCGCAGTCTGTATCCTGCTTTTATCCCTTGATTTCATTATCCAATTTTCACTTCCACACAACAACAAAGGAACAGCCATTGTTTTATACAATTTAAGTTTCGTATCTTTCCTTGTTTTCCGACCTAAGGTTCTTTTTATGGTTCCACAAATAGCCTGAAATTTATTTACTTTATTTTCTATATCTTTATTTTCTCTATAAGTTATATCATATCCTAAATATTGGAAATGTGATACTTGTTCTATTATTTTGTTATCCAGTACAATTTTTGATCTAATTCCATATTTACCAATAAATGTCATTACTTTTGACTTATTTATTGATATTTTACAATTATATCTATTGGCTATTCATTTAAATTTATATGCTAACATTTGGAGCTCATTTTCAGATTCTGCTAAAAGTACAACATCGTCAGCGAATAATAAAGCATTTATTTTATCTTTATTGTCAATTAATATTCCTTCATTAGTTAAAACCTTCTTCCATTCTTTTAGGATATCGTCCATATAAATGTTAAATAATATAGGTGAGAGTGAACACCCTGTGATTAATCTACTTTAGTATTTATTCACTTTTAACCCTTGCAATCATCCTAATTATAAATTCTCTCCTTGGTTTATTTGAAAAAAATGTCTTATTTTTAGTCAACTGAGGGTCAATACAAATATTTGTTCCATAGTACAAGCTCTTAACAGTTTCTATAATCTGAATAGGGAGGCCTTTTTCATTTAGGATATTCCACAATATTTCCCTGTTTACTCGATCAAATGCTTTATCTAGGTCTATGAATAACAAATGTGTTTCTAGGTTTTTTTCTTGTCTTTTGTTTATTATCTGATTCAGGGCAAATACTCCATCGGTATAAGATCTTCCTTTTCGGAACCCATTTTGTTCTTCTGCTAGTGTTACTTCAGTAATTCGTTGTATTCGTTTTGCTATTATTCTAGCATATATTTTATATCCACTATTTAGTTTACAACCTACTGTAGGAATCTGGTTGAAATTCTAAAAAAAAAAAATATATGAAAAAGTGTACATCTATCCCTCCTGGCCCCGATATTCAAAATGTATAATTAATTTAATTTTTACAATTAAAAATTTTAATCCCACCGGATATCGAACTCGAGTAGCAATAGTTATGACCTTGAAACTTAAATAATTTGGCGGTATCTTGGTCCATTTAGAGGAATCTGTCCCATTATCGATAGTTCACATTGAACCTTACTTAATTTTATAATTTGTATGCCGCCGTATATTGAAGATAGTTTTAGGGTTAATTTTCTAAAAAACTTAAAAGTGGTATTTCAGGTCAAGGTGCAATTTAAAATTAAGTGGAGATGAATTGCAATACAATTTTAATTAAACGGATTGTCGAATTAAATGTTAATAGGAAGATATTCATCATTTAATAGAAATTTTATATAAAGATTATAAATTTGATTTAGGCCCACTAGTCAGGTAATAGGCTTGCTACCATATGAACCAATATGGCGGATACACATACCTTGTAAGCAGAATTCAAGCATTGGTATTATGTGCATTCAAAATCTATTTAAATGTTATTTCACTGCTCTCAGTCAAAAAATATAGCGGTATATAATTGGATGCATATAGTAAAATAAACCCCCTACTCTTGTCCGGCATAATTACATAACGAGTATATGAGATGAGATGAAGTCTCTATTATTGAAAGTTTGGCTAAACTTTACAACCTGTGACGCGACTTTAATTCCTTCATACACTCTTGTCAAATTATAGCCTATTCCTAGGATTTCCTTTTTAAAATAATTTCCCACCATTTACAATGTTTTTTTTAAATATTTTCTAACGATTATTTAATTTTTTTTCACGATATTGAAATATATGAAAAGTTGGCAGCCATATTGATTTTAAAAATTTATTCTGAGTTCCAGTGCAGCCAAAATAGTCTGTACTAATTAACTTACACTAAAAAAATCAGCGTGCATTCTTTCACAGGTTAGAGTAGGCTTACTTATATTGCGTTAGGTTAGCTTTTAGGATGGTCTTTCACAAGTTAGAGTACTTAAATTGCGTTAGATTAGCTTTCAGGTTAATCTTCCACAGGTTAGAGTACTTAAATTGCGTTAGGTTAGCTTTTAGAATGGTCTTTCATAGGTTTGAGTACTTAAATTGCGTTAGATTAGCTTTTAGATTAGTTGGCAATGCGTGTTCAAATATCGTGTATATGTTGGCTGCATCCTGTGATTCTATAGAGTAAGCCGCTTCGCGTCCGTTGGCATGCGCATGGTGTATGATTGGAACTTAGAAAAAAATTTAGCGCCACATGTTGTAAAGTATTTCCGAACGTTTTTTTTTTTATATTCAAGGATATCAGCTGCGTAAGTCTCTCCATCATATCAGAATCGGATGAATTGGAACGAAATGGATGACATGAGTATAAAGACTTGATTGAATTAAAATTTACAGTATAAAATAGAGTACCTGAGATCTCAGTCTTCCTCAATTTTGGATGTAGGATGTGGAGTACTTTCGAAGCATATGCCTCATCTTCAGCTTATAAATCGGTACTGGTAGTTGGTGAGAATTTTGTAGAGAGGGTTGACGTCACTGGGTGAGTTCTCATTAAGCAGGTGAGTTTTTCTGGTTTATTTTAATATTTCGATCTCTTCGAGAATGTTGATTTTCAGTTTGTTGTTTTCTCTATGGATGAAGGATGACCATCGACAACACTTTATCCATCATTCATAGAGAAATCAACAAATTGAAAAGCAACATTCTCGAAGAGATCGAAATATTAAAAGGAACCAGAAACACTCACCTGCTTAATGAGAACTCAGCCAGTGACATCAACCCGCTCTACAAAATTCTCACGAACAACCGGTACCGATTTACATGCTGAAGATAAAGCATATGCTTCGAAAGTACTCCACACCATACATCCAAAGTATTCTATTTTATATTGTAAATTTTATATAGTAACCTCAAGGGTGTTTCGTCATGAATTTTAAAAGTATCGATTAGTTGAATTAGTGTTTTGGTGGAGAAAACGCAGGAAACCCCGAGAAAATCGCCCCTGGTTTTGATTTGTCCACTACGAACCCCACATTGAGTGACCAAGAAGCAAACCAGATACCCAGTTGTGGATGTCGTGTGCGTAACCACTTGCTCTAAGAAGCCGTCCAGGTCTGGAATATTCATAAGTAGAGCGAGGATTTTTATGAAATTTCATGTTTTAAACTATTGGTCAGAGAGCGCGGAGACAAAGTATCTTTACATTTTATGATATGTAGAATCAAATAAGACCTTCATATTTTTTCATATTTCATAATATTTTGGCAAAATGTTCATATTTCAGTAAAAATTTAATATTCCTTCATATTTTTCAACTTTCAATTTTTTAAAATAAAATTTCTACTAATTCGTTAGAAACATTTTTGGAGTGACTGTAATTTTTTAAATTTTTTGACAATGTAATATGGTAGACAGGGAAAATTCCTAAGTATCCCATCTGGAACAAGATAAATAGATTTGATAAAAAAGAAAATAATTGAAAAAAGGAGAGATGGAATGACCAAGTGGAGGCTTTTGTCCGAGACTACAGAAAAAGAACAGGGATTTCCTAATCTGTGACAAGAACATGATAAATAGAATAACAATGTTAGAATAATAACCACCCACTCTTTTTTCTCAGGTAGAAACCTATTCCTTTTTGCTACCTAAGGACAGTCATTATTTTATGAATGGATTACAGTATTTAAATGTAGGTAAGACTGCTGCTGTTAAACTTGAAGCTGTGCTGTGAAATAAGGTCTTGCTCCACAGTTTATGAAATTTGTAAAGTTCTTGTAGGTAAGGCCAATATTATTCTTACTTACATCAAACTGTCATATGTACTGCAGTACATGATTACTCCCATAACATCATATAATGTGGAGCATACTTTTTGATCGTACAAAATAATTCTGACAGACAGGTGTTAAAAAATATATAAGAAGCTCGTAACTGTATTACGAACAGAATTGATAATTTGATTATTCAAAGCACATGCATACCATACTGTGCTCGGGCAAATTTCATGGAAAAACTAATGTTAAAATAATTCTAACTACATTTCACTATGTTCATACGTGTAATGTATAGGATTAAAAATAATTGTAATTGCAAAGAGAGTTTTGAAATACTCCCTAGAATTATTTGTGGATTAATTTATTTTAACGTCTTGTTTTTCCAAATATGACATATAGTACTTGGTCTACTGCGATGGGCAGGACATGTGGCATGAATGGGGGAATGAAAGACGTGCATGGAAGCTTCTTGTAGGAAAACCAGAAGGAAAACGCCCAGTTGGTAGACCAAGAATGAAGTGGGAGAATTACATTAACGATGATTTTGAGGGAAAGATTATAGAGGGGATGATTGGAAAATATTGGCTCAGGATAGCAAGTTACAACGGTTACTATGCTTTGTCTTTTTATTTATGTTTGGATTTCGTAATTAAATATCATTAGATAAATTAATTGATCGTGTTTTATATAAGCCCAGTATTAATTTATTGAAAAAAGTGTCAAACTACAGGCTTGGGAGGCCCTTGGGGTAGATGGATCTTGAGACTTCCACATTTCTAGACAATCTCCAAGGGATGTCCACTGGGTTCTCAGTCCTGCGTGACGGCCCCTTTGCCCCAGAATATGCGTCTGGTACTCATTTAAATTAAGAGCTGAGTAGACTCTAGGACTATGATGCCGCCAGAAGGTCTGGTCCAACTAAAAACCTGACCACATTGAGACTCAAACCCACAACCTTCCGGCTTGTTAGCGTGATTCCTCACACAATATACTTCAATGTGAGCCATTAAAATTGCTTCAAATCACGAACATGATATTTTATTGATAAGAATCAATAAAACCTCATAATGTTAAAAATTCCCAAATTTATTATATTAAATGATATTTTATATTGAGTCAGAAGTAATGAAAAATTAATTAAAATGGAAATACAGTGAAACTCTTGATTTCTTGAGCTACAAAAAAGGTCTTCTTGTCTCATTTGTGTGCTTGTATGTATACCCATAAATTATACAGGGCTTGTGTATATAAATATGTGTAAAAAGTTGAAAAAATGGTAGCTTCATAATATATTTGTGTCTGAATTTTCATAATTTTCATATTTTGGTATTATGATTTCATATTTTAGTATAATTTTCTTCATAAATTCCTCGCTCTATTCATAAGTAATGCCACGAGTAATTTCCAAATTATCGATAAATTCACGACTCACTAAGCGAAGAGTGAATTTATCTAGAGAATTTGGAAATCAAGAGTGGCATTTGTTAGGACTATTTAACGAATAAAATTAAGCTGTTTACTCACAAATCATTATTTAACTACAGTTATTTTAAAATATTTATATATTTAATGTAAACGGCGATGTTTGAAAACAAATCAGAAATGTGAGGTTATGTTCATTCACTGCTGCTTGATCATATTATTTATTGCCAAATAAGATCGCAATATTGAAAGAGTACACCCAAGTGGAGAAATAATTAAACACATCAAACAATATATCATAATCAACATTACGGGTTATTCATTTATTTTTTTAGTAAACAACTCAGTAAAATCAAGGAATCTTTTCATTATTTGCTATATTCAATGTAGGCCTATTTTGTTGGAGAAAAACAATGCTTTGACCTGTTCAGTACATTAAAAAGGAGGAGCTCTCTTTATCACAAAAGCAGGAGCTGATAAAGAGAAATCGATAAAGAGTGAGGTGAAACACGACTGTGATTGGTTGTAAATAAAAAATCATTGTAACGTGATTGGTCATTGACTAGCATTTGTGGCATGAGTTAAATATTCATTGTAAATGTGGAACTGATATAACACTACAAGTATAAACTAATAAACAGTTATACATGCTTGTATAATTCTAGTTTTAATTAGCTTTAGATGAGAACACATGGTACATTTAACTCCTTTTATCTCATAAGAACGTGAAACAGTGTATTGGAATTACTGTGCGGTTGTGGGTAATGTCTCTGGCTTTCAAACGAATCTGCTAATAATATGCAGTAATTGTGGCTTCACATTTCATGGTAGACCGCATAGAGTTGAGAACAGAAAGGCATAATAAGCGCTCAAAGTTACATCAAACATGCAATACTACCATGAGAATGCTAACAACGTTCCTAAAATCATATAAATAATACAACGTGAAAACTGTATACTTTTCAGTAAAATTACACTTTACTCCAGTTCAGCGAAGATAAGCAGTACACAATTAGAAAGGAAATGGCAGAAATAGAATCCATTTGAAATTTTGTCTTTGTTTAAAGCATACGTAAAGAGTAATAAAGATTGCACTGGTCAACAGTGGTTTTGTTGCCCTTGATATAAGATTAATTTCGGATATATTTATGCTCACAATTCATAAAACTATCAATGATTTTGGAAGATTTCCTCTGGTTTCTTTTTTTAATCTTTATTTTCATTTTACACAACAAAAATCGGAAAATATGAAAAAAATATATATATTTATAATGTCAATTTTTTTTTTAAAAATTAGTATACACTGACGTAAATAGAAAGAAAAATATCGAAAACCCATGTTATACTTCAGTGAAACGCCTATTATAAGATTTTCTTCTATAATTTTTTAGGGCACAATCTCTTTTTAAAGACCAGCAGTAATCTGCCATCATGTGATGGTCCCATCTACCCTAATACCTTTCCTCCATTACTTTCAGATCCTAGTGAAAGCACACTCCCTGTTCGTCGCTATAATTTCCTAAATTATCCGGAAATCTATCCACGTGACTGTGGAGAAAGTGTAACTTTATACACATATTTGCTCCCAGAATCTTGAAGCTTATCAACATGTTTTGCACAATTTCTTTATAATTTAGTGCTTTATAGTTATCTAAGAAAATTTCTACTACCAATACAAAACCCTTCCAAGCTTCACTTTCTGGAACAGTCATAACTTTGATAAAATTTGCATCTTTCATCAATTGCGGAATTTGAGGACCATCAAATATTCCGCCTTTTAACTTTTACATACTGAGCTTAGGAAATTACACCTACAAATGCATTTGAAACATTTTCCTTCCTTGTCCAATGCTTGGACGAATTCTTTTATCATGTCCAGACGCACGTCGTGAGTACTTTAATTTTGTCAAGTAACTAAGATCACGGCCGATGTGAGTGAGGGGTGTAAGAGTAAGGATCACGTGATGTTTGTATACGCGAAAAAAATGCGCAGAAATCAAATCATGACTGGAAACATAAATTTTATTAGTAACAAGCCGTTTACTGTTTAAGATATAAGATATGCAAAAATCATAAAAACTAGAGAACATTCAGCACTTTCATGAATATATTCGTAAACTGTGCACTTGAAACATAGAAATTCGTTGAGATATCCAGGGCAACCATGTTTTTTTTATTTTTTGTAGAGCTGTGTTGTTTCATTTCAATGTTGATCTCAGATTAAGTATCTTCTAATAACTAAGGCTCGGAAGTTGAGGATTTTTTTTTCATTTTATGTCTGAAGACGAAGCCCAACTTAATATATACACATTTGGGTCATTTTAGGCCAGAACATGGTGTATTTTATTCGTCCTTTTTGTCCTTTTCCAACATGTTTTTGGCTTAGGCCTATTGGTCTTTTTAGCCTTTTTCTTAGGTCTTAACTGCTTTTTTTTACAACTTTATCTTGTTTTGACTACATTTATACCATTTGTATAATTCAAGAATCTGCAGAGTCTAGTCTCATTTCCATCTTTTAAAAACCTAGTTTTAATTTCCAAAGACTTTTCACATTGCAAACACTTTTGTTTCGCGAGAGATTATTGAATCTTCACAAAACATCCCTTTATTTTTAACCAGCCTACTGACCGCCTGATATCCATTGCGGGTTCGTTGAATTCATTCTAGGTGGGAAAAATTGTTCAGTGTACGTAAATTCTCTAAGAACTTTGTTTTAATTAACACAGAATTCCTTTTTCAAGCTATGTTGAATTTAAAAAATAATAAAGTATGAAAAAATATACATTTTCAGTAATCAATTTTTCGCAACTTTTGCTGCATTTCGCTAGAATTTTGTACTTTTTAAAAATATTTCATTAATTGAAAATGCAGTTGTAAATACAATTATAATTCAATTTTAATAGCGTTTTTACGTCGTTTCTTTTCAGTTTTTAGGCCTTTTTTAGGCATTTTATGGGTCTTCAACTTCCGAGCCTTACTAATTTTCAATATTCTATTCTATACTAATTCTGCCCGAAGGCAGGTCTTTCACTGCAACCATAGCATTTTCATGCTATGCTTTGTAGCTTTACTAAGAAATTATAGGTGTGGTAGCTTCCCGTTGCTTTCCACACCGGTAATGGATGATGATAATGAGGATGAGATGATGGCCGGATGATTTTCGGAGATCTTGGGCCCTAAGCTTCCTGACATTTGTCTTACTGGTGAGGAAAACCCCTGAAAAAACCTCTCCATGGAGCCTGACCCGACCGAGAATCGAACCCGGACCCACTGCGTGACAAGGCAGCACGCTACCTCGAGACCACAACGGTGGACTTTTACAATATAAACAAATTATTAGTAGAAGTTATCTGAGAACTCAGGGACGCATGTTAACCCATTTGCTTCAGGTTTAAATGCTCAATGCATTTCCCCAGAAACCGAATTTAAGTTACCGTAAATTATATTGTCTATTTTCAGACACTCAAGACAAGCAAAAGGTAACGGTACTTGAGATCACAATAAGGGTGAAGGCCAAAACACATTCCTTTACTATTCATAAATGTTATAAAATAAGTTAAAATATACCTTCTTAGGTAAAATCCGTCGTCCTCAACTTATAAAATATGTAATCTTTATGCCTGTAGGCCTTTCAGAATATCCGTTCCATCTACAACATCCATTATGACTCTCCACCTCAATGGTTTTAACAATGAATTTTATTAGTATTGACTCATAAATGTTAACAAAAGATTGCTCTGCCAAGAGATGCACAAAATATTGCAAAATATATAACAGCGGAGTAATTTACCTCTTCTTCCGAGTTGAAGGCCATTTAACTGCCGGCGAGTCTACCTAGTCTCTTGAGGCGAATGGGTTAACCTTTCACATAGTAACTTCAACGGTTGGTCATTATGAATTTTAAAACTACTGAAACCAATTCTTGTTTTGCCGGAATTATTTAAACCCTAAAATAGTAGTATGCCAAGTTTGCAGGACTAAGATCGAAGCGAAGAAATAAAAAAAATATAGCTATAGGTTTCTCATGTCTAAAAAATAGCATTGCTCTCGTGGGAACGCTGTTGCCACTTTACGCCGCAGATTGATTGGCAGATGGAAACGTATGCATAAGTACAATAGCAACACCATTTTATGGCATAATTATCTTCACTGCTGCTACTAAATCTAATTCGTGATCATTCTAATATGGTTACTAAAGAACAATTAACATTTGGAATTTCACAGATTGTGACCACAGAAACGCCAGTGGCTTCAGAAAAATCTATACCACACATGATATATTAATTGCGTCTCGTTTTTGATCACGTCTGTACGTGTCAAAACAAGTTTCGTTGATAGGGGTTGGTTCAATGGCATCTCCTATAGCTGCTGTTTCAATAATTGGGTTCACCCCTTAAGTTTATTAAATAATTGATGATAATTATACTTTCCATAATGGTATTTTTTCATAAATCGGGACCAACTTTCTTGGCAAAGTTATGAGTGGAACTATTTCACTTAATTATTTATTTCAAATGAATTAAATAATAAATCACTCACACATAAAGACATATTTACTATATCTCTTTCGGCCTGAGTTTAGGTTGTAATGTAAACAGAAACACGTGCTTAAGTGTGATTTCATTGGCCACATGAGCCGAATGACATCATTGTCCAGCGGCGTAGATGAAAACATCATCATCATCCTGCCACGTATTAGTCCTAGAAGAACTATTACGGCTTGAGAAAGCGGTTTTCGTGTCATCTTCTCATAGGTCGACCAAGTGACCGTTTCCCATTTGGACAGTAGTTCATTATTGCCTTGGGGATCCTGGATCTAGCTTTCTTGAGACATGTTCCTTCCAGTTTAGCTGATATCTGGAGATGTAGTCCAGTATTGGTGACACATTAAGTTCTTGAAGGATTTCTACATTTTTCTTTCGATCCCATTTTGGTGTAGCCAGCTGTTCGGCGCATAAATCTCATCTCACAAGCTGTTAGTCTGCTTTCATCTCTCGCCCTTATAGTCCACGCTTCACTCCCATAACATAGGACTGGTCCAACCATTATTTGATAAAGACAAGTACGAGTTGATTTTTGCACTAATGAAGGTTTTAAAAACTCTATTAATGATTCCCATTGATTTGTTGAATTTCACAATTTTCTCTGATAAATCCAAATTTTCAACAAAAGAGAGTTTATACAATAAACTATCATAATTCTAATTACATCAAAACTAACTACAAAAATATTATTTTATTTAAATAATAACTATTATGAAATAATCCTTATAAAATTAACCCAAATAAGTAAACTCATTAACTCTCTCTAAAATTTTGTTATTTAGACAAATTTTGCTTGGTATTGGGGATTTTCCACAAAAGGCCATTATTTTAGTTTTATTGGTAGATATTTCCATTGAATGATGAAAACATAGTTCCCTAAACATTCTACATTTTATATAATATAACTACTATGTTTGAACAAAATCATGGAAGAAATAATAATAATAATAATAATAATAAAATACAATATAACATATGAAAAAATAACAATGGTGACCAGTAAGCATAAATTTATTTAAATTTATATATAACACCATAATGGCCGCTCGCGTTGAATACGTTCAACATCATGTGTATTAGTATTAGTCATTCAAAATATCTCTGCAGGCGGAAGAATTACGAAGCTCTGTTTGTTGCTACACGTGACGTCATATAAGGCGGTGTACACTGCCAGCGTCCCGCGTCCCACGTCCCATTCCCCTCTGCACTCAAAGATAGCAGTGTCACGTGTCCTATTCCTGCATAAACACGACTGCAGTGCCCTCCGTCAACAAATGCGCTTACTCCTTAAACGGATAATGGCGTAACTATTTTGCCGCTTCCCTCTTTCGAAATTAATTGAAAAACGTTTAGGACTAATAAAGTTTGTTATTTTAAATAATATTTTTATAGTTTCTAAAATATGTGTAGATTGTAGATGCATGCGACTATGGTAAATTATAGTTTCTGCCGAAACCTCATTTCCAGAAATACCTTGAACTCGCTCCTTCTCTTTTCCATTCATACATTCCAGGGAACAAAAGGCAACCCTTCTTATTCTGCTTTTATTATAAATGGATTGCGCACAAATGTGCAAAGGTGATAACACAGCTAAAAATCACTAACACTAAATTGGTCTTGCGTAATCACAAATTGTTTTTGTTCTTTGTGTACATGTTTCGATGTGATATCTTTCGCATTTCTGTTCACACACTTCGCATATGCATGACATCTTCGGGTCATGGAATGTTTATCTCTACACATTAGGTGGTGGAATCCATGCACGCTTAATCTTGTGATGTGTCGTATCTGGAAATTTGCTTCTGTCCAGTTCCTATCTATCATCGCTCCGATGCTGAAGAATTCCGGCCATACTTCCTCTCTTTTTCTGCGTAGTCTTTGTAGCGCATGCTTATAGGGTTCTGTGGTTGGTAGTAGGTATGATGTTTTCAAGTCCTCGATAAGGAAAGTCTCCCTTGCCAGTAGGTACACTAGACGGCCTCTTGTCGTTTTTGATACTCCTATTGCCCTTTTTATGTATGTAGCTTTCACTTTTTCCAGTGTGTTCAGATTAGCTTCTGTAAGATGTGGCCATATGATTTCCATCCCGTAAGTTATAATTGGGAGGATCTTTGCATTGAATAGTTTCATTGCTGATTCCAGGCTTAGAGCTTGTATATTGCGTATATCATTTATTGCCATTATTGCTTGCGTTGTTCTTTCTGCTAAGTGTTTTGTGAAGCTTGTTCCACTGGGTTGTAAAACAATGCCTAGATATTTAAACTCCTTTACTATTTTGATGTTATCTTTGTCCAGTTTTATTTCTGTTGTGGCAGGGATCTTTCCTCCGTTTCTGAACACCATCATTTCTGTTTTTTTCTTTGTTTATATAGAAGCTGTGGGTTTTACACCATTCTTCCATAGTTATTATGGCGTTCTGAAGTTTACTTATATCCGTTGATCCGATTACGATGTCGCATTCTGCTTTTAAATACCTGTGAAGAAAAGCAACAATTGTCCTGCAATAAGATGCTGAAATGCTTACAGCAACAGGTATTGAAAATATCGCTAATAGCGGACTTAAGGTAGTGCCGTGAGGCAAGGTTCTTAAGGTACGTACACATATGCGCGCCGCAAACACGCGCTGCTCGTGTTATGTTCGTCGAAATTATTAATTTCAACGAACCTCCTGCGATCCATAGGAAATCCACAAACCTTCAGTCATTTTGCAGAGACAAAGGCCTACACTGGATCATTCCATGTCTCTTTATTCAATTATTTTCTTTTATCAAAACTATTTATTTTCTTCTGGATGGGATACTGAGGAATTTTTACCTGTATACCATATTACATTGTCAAATAATTTCAAAACCACAATCACTTCAAAAACGTTTTTAACCATTTATTGAAATTTTATTTAAAAAAATTTAAAAAATAAAGGAATATTAAATTTTTACTAAAATATGAACATTTCGCCAAAATATTATGAAATATGAAAAATATGTTGGTCTTATTTGATTCTATAGATTATAAAATGTAAAGATACTCTATGGAGCAATAAAAATTTTTATAGAACGCAAAAATAGTAGGTATTATAATATATTAATTTTAATATCAACATAAGTACAATTTACAAATGTAATACATTACAAAATTATGTATAGTACCAGTATTATTTTATTCTTTGGCATGTTTCTCATTTGAGTGAACTTTTTAAGTAGATTGCTGTCGTTTAAATGGTCATGCATTTTTTCACAAGAATTTTTTTAATTGTATTTCACACATAAAATAACTTTCAAAGTCTCAACCCTCAATTGCGATTTTTTTTATATCCACACTTTATTTACCAAACAATGGTGGTCGAATCAACAATGTAAACTTTGATAAGCAGTTCTCAACAATGATTTGTTATTTTAAAGTTTAACATTATAAAATTAACAAAAATAATATAAAACTCATATCCTGGCGAAATAGCTGCATGGGCGCTGAAAACCGTATATTCCCTTTCCGTTCTTCCGCCATTCCCTAGCTTGTCGTGCATTTTTTCCCAAAATCGGGACTTTTTTAAAATGACGCCGGACAAATTGTTAAAAATCGGGACTCTCTCGCCAAAATCGGGACGTCTGGTCACCTTACACAATACGCTTACTACTGGTATGGGTTTATATATTGTATTGTTTTGTGATACTTCATACATAACATTATGAAATGAACGTTTTTGGTACACACGAAAAAAAAAACCATTACATTGAAAAAAAACAGGCATGCTGTAACAATATTGTGAAATCATTTTTTTTATTTCTTAGAGTAAAAAATATCGATAGACATCAACGTGCACACTGACCTGACGATCTTCACTATTTATTGTAGCGCCAAACCAACAATACTAAGTTATGTGTCAACAATATAACAGTATTTTACTTTTCTTTCGCCGGTAGGAAGAAAGTAAAGTAATTATCTTCATCCTGCATGTATCCGGAGATATATCCATTTTATCTCCTATTTCCCTCCAGGCATCTCCTTTCAATGATTTTTTAAAATGATCCTTATGTTGAGGATCCCACAATAATTGTTTCTTTCTATAATGATCATTATGTTTTAACATGTTTCCCTCTGACCACTCCATACTCAAATAATAATAAGGTGCGCGCCGAAAACAACAAACCTCTCAAGTACCCGTCCAAATCTAAACAGCGAACCATCAGAGTGTTCGTGGAAAACCGACAATGAGTGGACCGTGGTGCGCCGCATGTGCTCGGCGCGCGCACCTTAAAACCCCCGTACAAATCTGACGAACATGGTGCGCGCGCGCCGCGCGGCGCGCAAATGTGTACATGCCTTAAGGGCGGAATTCATTAAACCATCTTTACGCAAAGAGTGACTTTCCACCCCTCTACGTCACACAGAGGGGGAAAGAGTCGCTCTTTGGGTAAAGATAGTTTCATGAATTCCGCCCTAAAACAATAACATGTTATCTATTATCTTAAAGAAAAATCAATCTACATAGTTCTAATACCATCTCCACTACCAAATAAATATGAAATAATGAATGCATTTGAACGTGAATCTGTACATTTAGTTCAGATCAGTTACGCGTTTATTAGGTCCTACATGTTAAAAATAAAGTATTTTAACTGTGTACTATGGTGATGTCTATAGTAATTTGCAATATGGAATAACATTATGGAACGCAATGGTTATACAAATTATATTAACTCAAGGCACCAATTACATAAAAACTCGAACCATCTTAAAATATGAAAATCTTTATAAAAAAAGTTATGTAATAGCCCTAATACATATTTGTCCACCGCTGTGGTCTCGAGGTGCGTGCTGCCTTGTCACGCAGCGGACCTGGGGCAGTTTTTCTGGGTGAGGTTCTTATCGGGGTTTTTCCTCACCTGTAAGACAACTGTCAGGAAAACTTTAAGGCCAAAACTGTCCCCGAAATCATATGGCCATCATCATCATCATCCTCATCATCATCATCATCATCGTCCTTCACCGATGTGGAAAGCAACGGGAAGCTACCACACCTACAATTACCTAGTAAAGCTGCAAGCATAGCATGAAAATGCTCTGATTGCAGTGAAGGACCTGTCTTCGGGCCGAATTACTATGGATGGATGGAATACATATTTTATTGCAGGTTATTCAAGAACAGACCATAAAATGAATTCTGAGATTCTCAAAGAATTACAAACAGAATCAATCATGGAATATGTGCAAAAATACAGAACAGCTGGAAATCTAACGTAAAAAGAATGAGTAGAACAAGAATATCATGTCAAGTCTTAAATTACCAGCCACCAGGCAAGAGATCATTGGGCAGACCCTTCAAACATTGGATTGAGACCGTAATTGACCGCGAGGTCTATCACATGAAATGAAGAAGGAATTTTATTTCAGGTAAATCCTGTAGAACAATCAGCCTATAAATCTAAGATATTAAAAACCAAGAAACGATGAAAGTATACTCAGGAAGTAAAGACATCTGTATTATTTTATTATTGAACAGGTTCAAAACCTATAAAAATATATTCTGGTGTAAAATGTTTATTTATTTATAATATGAAAATAGAATACCTGAGATCTCAGGCTTCCTCAACTTTGGATATATGGTGTGGAGTACTTTCGAAGCGTATGTTTCATCTTCAGCTTGTAAATCTATAAGACAACTAAAAGTAGAGGAATTAAACACAACAATAGTGAAATACAGAACAAACTGGAAAGAATACTTGGCAAGGATGACTGAGGATAGAATACCAAAAGCAGCATACAGGTATTCACCACGAGGAAGAAGAAGTTTTGGAAGACCAAAGGAATGATGGAAACAGCAGCAATTTGGAGCCGGAACAGGCTAGTAAATAAGCCTAAACCGTGATGAAGAAGAAGAAGGTTTCATTTTCAGCTTGTAAATTGGTATTGGTTTTTCGTGAGAATTTTGAAGAGCGGGTTGACGTCACTGGGCGAGTTCTCAATAAACAGATGAGTGTTTTTGGTTTCTTTTAGTATCTCGATCTCTTCGAGAATGTTGATTTTCAGTTTGTTGTTTTCTCTATGGATGGTGTATAAAGTGTTGTCGATGGTATTAAATTGGTGACCTGTTTCTATGACATGTTTTGCAAAACTAGATTTACCTTAATTAAATCTGAAGTCCTTAAGATGTTCGTTATATCGTATGTTGAAATTTCTAGTTCTGCCAATATAAAACTTCTCACGGCTGTTTTTATAAATGTATTTCTTCTATTTTATTTGTCATTATGTTATTTAATTTGTTGATTGTTCTGAAGGCAATTCTTACTTTTTGTCTTGTTTTTTATGGTTTTTGGCCAGTTTTTTTGTGTTTCGGGAACAGTATGCGTGAGAGTTAACCGCTTAGTTTTATTATTATCCATTTCTCTATTTAATGCAGTTAAGTTTACTAATTCTTCCTCATTTATTTGTTTTTTATTAATTTGTCAATTATTTCTTTGTTATAACCGTTTTTGGATGCTAGAAGTTTGATGTATTTCAGTTCTTAATTGTAATTTTGTTGGTTGAGCGGTAATTTTCTCATTCTGCTAATGAGGCTGGTGAAGGTAACCTCAACGGTGTTTTGTCATGAATTTAAAATGTTTACAGTCATTAATACAAGTATTGCAGCCAATTGGTCACATACAATTATGTTACATTTTTGCATATTCATTGATTGAGATTGTTCTTTTGGTACAGAGTTCCAGGTGGTATCGACCACATTTTTGTTCACACAATTTGCACAGACATGTTGCGTTTGGTTCATGGAAAGCTGGATTGTTACAGATGATATGATGAAATCCGTGGATCGCCATTCTTGTACATATGTGTCTCATCTCGAAGTTTGCTGCTGTCCAGGATCGATCGATCATGGCCCCTGTGGCATAGAATTCTGAAGATATTTCGTCTCTCTTTTTGATCATTGCTGTTAGGAATGTTTCTGATGCTTTGGTGCTGGGTAGAAGCATTTGAAGTCTGATGTCTTCAATGAGGTAGGATTCTCTTGCCAGTAGATATACAATCATATTCCTTCCTCCAACATTCTCTATCTTTCCATTCTCCCTCTTGTAGTTTTTTTCTCCCATTGTTTTCTTCATTTCTTGCAACCACTGTGTTAACATCTATCTCTTCATCTCTTTCCTGATGGCATCAATTCTAAAACCTTCTTTGGCATAAGTCCATCCTCTATCCGTCCATCCGTTTTACTTGTCCACTCCATGCCAACTGTTTACATTTTACACTATCAAGTATTGAATCCTCTATACTTTTTTTTGTATGGTTTCAAGTCTTAGAGTATCTAGCTGAACGTCCATACCATTCCAATTGTCTCTATTTTAAATAACCAAGTATTCAATGATCTTTATTCATTTCTTGTCCAATTTTATATTTATTATTATTATTATTATTATTATTTAAAGTCTAGAGTGTCTAGATAAACGTCGCAAGTAGTCTATTTCCTGTTTTGATAATTTTGATTTTAAATTCAGATTTAACTTCCATATTTCTGTCCGTAAGTCATTATGTTTGAAATATAGATTTGTTTAAAAATATCATCCACTGCTGTGGTCTTCGGAGAAAGTCATTACCTTATACACAAGAATCAGAGTTTGATTCCAGTCGAAACAATTTCTTGAGTGAAGGTTTTCCGCGATTTTCTATACTTGTAAGACAAATGACGGAAAATTCTAAACTCAAATATATCAAAAACATCATATGGTCATCATAGTCATTATCTACATCATACCTGCCTTGTGTGATACGAATAACTAAGTGAATGCTGTATCATATCTAAAATATTCTTGCCTCGGAGGTGGTTCTAGAATTGAGCTGATCACTTATCCAGGGAGGCCTTCTACGTTCTTGTGTGGTCGAAAAAATTATGTGTATGATCCAAAGTTATATATTATATCCCGACAGTTCGTGGCCCTGTAAGGCCCGCAAGCACGGGGAATTAAGAATAGGCCTACCTATAAGAGAGAGATTAAACTAAGATATATATATATATATATATATATATATATACACTGCTCAAAAAAATTAGGGGATATTGTAGAATAACCCATTAAGACTATGTTTTTTTTGGAATAGTATTAGATGCAATCACTTTCTATTATTCCAAGATAATGTAAATAAGAGTTTGAAGTTGTTACGTAACCTCGATACCACACCAGAGGGCAGTGTCTGTACTGTTGATGTGAAAGGGTGGTGTGGGGGTGAATGTTTTGTTGCTGTTTTTAAATCCAGTCCAGTTTTCAGTTAGTGAATGACTTGCCTTAGGGACAGTGATGCCTCGACAACGTGATTTACCTGAACCAATGGCTTGGAGGGCCATAGGAAGGATGGAAGCTGGACAGACACAACAAGAGGTGGCACAAGCCATTGGGGTGTCTCAAAGCGTGATTTCCAGTCTTTGGAATCATTTTCAAAGAACATACTGTACACAGAAGAGCCGGACAAGGTCGACCAAGGGCAACAACAGCAAGGGATGACCGTTACCTCTTGTTAACAGCCCGTCGGAATAGACAGCAGAATGCAACTCAACTGCGAAATACACTTCAAACAGCAACAGGAAGCAGGGTGTGTCAACTCAAACTGTCCCTAATCGACTGCATGGAAGTGGTCTCTATGCCCGTAGGCCCATGGTGTGTACCAGGTTAACTCCACAACACCGTAGAGATCGCAGCAGAAACTGGGCGGAGGAACATCGTGGGTGGAGGCATGCTGAATGGAGATCAGTTCTTTTTTCTGATGAGTCGCGATTCAACATGGAATGTGATAGTTGGCGTGTATTCATCTGGAGAGAAAAAGGGACACGAAACAATCCAGCTTTTGTACGTGAAAGATCCCCATATGGTGGCGGTGGATTGATGGTGTAGGCAGGAGTCAGTAGTGGTGGACCTCTACGTTATCCAAGATGGTACTTTGACTCCGGTAAAGTATAGAGATGAGATTCTCCGACCTTTTGTCGTGCCTTATGCTGATGCCATAGGTGATTCTTTTCTTTTTATGGACGATAATGCACGACCCCACAGAGCTGGCTTGGTGGACGACATGCTGGAAGTGGAGGGTATAGAGCGTATGCAATGGCCAGCTTCCTCCCCGGACTTAAATCCGATTGAGCATGTGTGGGATGCATTAGGCAGGTGCATTGCAGGCAGACCAGCACCTCCCGTAACTGTTCCAGAGCTGCACATTGCTCTTATGGAACAGTGGCCACGTATCCCCCAAGAACTCATTGCTAACCTCATTGCATCAATGCCATACAGGTGTGAGGCAGTGCTGGCCGTTCGAGGAGACCATACACCATACCAAAGAAACATTTTCACCCATGTTAATGTTGCTTTGTTTGTTTGCCATATTCCTAATCAGGATCTCTTTGACATCTGGTGTGGTACAGAGGTTACGTAATGACTTCAAACTCTTGTTGACATTCTTTTGGAGTAATAGAAAGTGATTGCATCTAATACTGTTCCTAAAACATAGTCTAATAGGTTATTCTACAATATCCCCTAATTTTTTTGAGCAGTGTATATATATACGGTATATATAAATGATTTTTAGTTTCTCTTATAAATGTATTTCAATTAGGTTGTAATAAATTAAAATGCAAGCATACAGTACATTAGGTTAAGATTGTAAGGTAATAAAAAATAAATGCCCGAGTTTACGTTATTGTAAGAAAAATAAAATTATTTCTTACACATCTATATAAATGTTAATTAAAATATAAACACATGTTTTAGGACAACGATATGGAAAACAAAATGTATATTATTAGCCTACGTAAAATCCAGTCTCTACTCATTACAAATTGCAATGTAGAAATATAATTTTAGATTCTAACTCTAGGGCACTTATCTGCCAAAATAGTTAATAATATTCAATAATTAAAAATTATTTCTCATACTTGCTCCTTTCGTACTAAAGTATAATAAAACTTAATAGATAGAAACCAACCTGGCTCGAGTTCTCCCCTTAGTGTGTGTTACATAAGATTGATATCGGCCATTCTTTTGCTTCACATTGTTGGTTTCAGATCTCTGATTGCTGCGATTTGTTACGATAGGCAGTTCTTTCTTCGTAAATTGCCCTAAAAAAAACATGTAATTTCTACAAAACTATGTATCTTTTTCAATGAAAGATGGTGTATCCACGACAAAACCCTGCAGGAATTAAACATATTTGTCATTCATCAAACCTCTTTCATTTTTAACAAAGGGGATTCATTCAAATCAAGTTGAGAATTTAACAGTTTTTTACTACTTTTAAACTTATTAATTTCTACAGCCTCCAAAAGATCTAACTTCTTACCCTTATCACAAATATGTAAAATTTCAAAATTTGGATCGAAACAATGATTAAATTGGAATAGGTGGTTAGCATAGTTTGAATTTTCTAAATTTCTGTTATATGCTCTCATGTGTTCCTTTATCCGAGATATAAAAGGTCTACCAGTTTGTCCTATATAGACATTGTCACATGTGCCACACTTCAATTTATATACACCTGATAATTTTTCTTTTTTTGTTTTGGTTTTATTGTTTTTTATTTTTTTTTGTAGAGTTTTATTAGTTTTAAATGCCACATTAATGTTCAACTTTTTGAAGTGTTTAGATATTTTATTTGAAAGTGGGCCTATGTATGACATTACGACATATTTCTTATTGTTTTCTTTGGGTACAGGAAAAACTTTGTTAATTGCTTTTTTGTAATTAATCTTCTTAATTAAACATTCTATAATTTCAGGGTCGTATCCATTATTAACAGCCAATTGTTTAATAATATTCAATTCATTATTATATTCCCAAGGGTGAAAGAGGGATATTTAAAAGTCTATGAATGTAACTATTAAAGGCTGCCATCTTATGAGTATATGGGTGAAGAGAAGAACTATGGATAGTGGTATCAGTATGAGATGGTTTGTGAAAGATACCAAACTCAAACTTATTATCAATGTGTTTTATTGATAAATCAAAGAAATTTATACTATTATTTGTTTCTAATTCCATTGTGAAATTAATACTTCTGTGAATGTTATTAATAAAATTTAAAAAGGAATTCAATTGTCTTTTGGTTCCTGTGAAGCCTGCTATGACATCATCTACATACCGATACCAAAATAGAACATTTCTAGCTAATACATTCTTATGTATGGTTTGTTCTAAGTCATCCATAAAAATCTCTGCCAAAAGAGGGCTCAACGGATCACCCATAATCAAACCATCTTTACATTTTTTACTAGCCAAGCATAGTGTTAAGTACTGAATATTGTAGGAAGTTGTCATGGGTACAAAGCTAGTATATCCTCTGAGTGTATTGAAATAGTAAATAGAAATGAAAGTTACGAACAATGTATCCAAGAATTGGAAAACTAAGAACATCGAATGCCATTTTGTTATTTTATCTTATTGTGTAGCTAAAGATGCTCCTATTTAATACTAGGTTTAACCATAATCATACATTTAATGAATCTCTATTAATGTCTATCTTTAACAATACTTAAATTAAAATATCAAATTGTTACCCAATAGGTCTGTCTCCTCAGCTTTGTAAATTTGTTATCTGTAGGCCTTTCGGGACTAGTCCATTGTCAGCAGAATGAGCAGGAGATATATCTGTATCTGCTGATCCTGAAAGCAATTGCCTACAGAGAATTAACGGTTTACAAAGTTGAGGGGACGGACCTACCAGGTAACAATTTTATAATTTTATATTATAATTTTATGACTAATACCTGAAAGAAATTTTATCAAGAATTTTGTTAATATTTGTCTATATTTAACCAAATAAAATAGATTTTGTCCCAAATATAAATCTACATTTTATATTATAATTACATAATTTTATTTGAATAGTAAGTATGATACGTTAATAAAGTATAGGAAGTATAATTTAATTTTTTTTATTTTTAATGAAAGAAAAATAGTTAGTTTGGTTTTGTTGTACATAGTTTTTAATTGTATTATTTTACAACTGGAATTTTACTTCCTTTCCAAATGAAGTCATAGCAAATATTTTTACGCCCTAAAAAATCTATATGCTATACCCTTAAGTATACTGAATAACTAGTTCTTGAGATTGAGTATTTTAACATTTTGACTATATCATAATGCAAATAAAACCGTTCATTCTCTCAATCACTGATTTCAATGCTTGTCTGTGCTTTGTAAGATAATGTGTATACTGAATAAACACGTTCTCTGTTAAAATAACGTATTTATATCAATATTTAATGCTTATAGGATAATTCATTTTTCGCTTTATAAAGGCCTATTCTTTCATTTTTTTTAGTTTAAACTCTCTTTATACTTAGGCACTTTTACTTGTCTATACCACTTGAGCCTTAGAGGGATACGACTTGTCAGTAGAGTATTATGAACACTTGATCACAAGGACATAGAGAGCCTTCCCGGATAAGTGATTAGCGGAATGTCATATTAACCTCCGAGATAACACCAACATTTAACACAAGACTTACCACTTACTCATATATTCATAGGCTAGTAAACGAGGTGAATGTGATATAGATTATCATGATGGCCAGATGGTATTCGGAGACTATTTGGACTTTAAAGTTTTCTGATATTTGTCTTACATATGAGAGAAAAAAAAACCGAAAAAACTCGCCCAGACAAGTTATATCGGTCGGGGAACAAATCCGGGCTCGCTGATTCTGAGAAAATGACGTTACTCCCAAACCATAGCGGCGGGTGTTATATAAACCAATCATTTGGATTCGTGAAGACACTCAGAAAATGGTTGCCTTCTTATAAGTGAGGAAGCTAAGCTACTCCTGATTGATACATATGAGGGGTTCAGAGCATAAGTGAACTAAATCCATACCTTTACTCTTTTGAGAAAAACTTACATAAAGTTAAAGTAATACATTTAATTTCAGATGAATATATTTTTTTTTCAGTGAAAAAGAACAAATACAATACTTGGTTCACTATTGAGATAAAGTTAAAGTAGTCCCACCACAGGCCTAGGAGACGCTTGGGGTAGCAGGAGGTTAAGGCTCCCACTTTTTATAAACAATCGGCACTTTATGTCAGCCGGGTTGTAAGCCTTGAATGACTGCCGCCTTTACCCCTAGAAGAAGCTTCTGGTGCTCATTTCCGTTAGAGGCTGAGTCGACCCCATGGCCATGGTGCCATGAGAATGTTTAGGTCAGTTTAAAAATCCTCACCCCACCGGGACTCCAACCCTCGACCTTTCAGTTTGTAACGTATTGCCTTAACAACTACATTATGTCGTGTCCCAACTTGATTCACCGTTACTCTTAATAATTATCGTCATTTTGTACACAAATTCACATATAACTCTGATTTTCAATTTTTTTTTATTTGGCCCACATGCGCTGAACCCCTTATATATGATACTTTTAGAGCGTTTCAAACAATAACAATTTTATTCTAAACTCTATAATATGTTAAGCTTCTGGTGCTCATTTCCGTTGAGGCTGACTCGACCTCAGGGCCATGGTGCCATGAGAAGGTTCAGGTCAGTTTAAAAATCCTCACCCCACCGGGGCTCCAAACCTCGACCTTTCAGTTTGTAACGTATTGCCTTAACTACTACATTATGTCGTGTCCCAACTTGATTCACCGTTACTCTGAATAATTATCGTTATTTTGTACCCAAATTCACATATAACTCTGATTTTCAATTTATTTTTTTCGGATTTGGTCCACTTATGCTCTGAACCCCTTATATATGACACTTCTAGAGCGTTTCAAACAATAAAAATATTCTTCTAAACTCTAATATGTTAAGGTGAATTTAAAATGCTAGTTATATCTTATGTTGAAGCCCTATAAATAGGAATTACACATAGTTTATCTTAGTTTCAATTTTTCCGTTCATTTTTCATGTATTGTTGTTTTTAAAGAAGTTACCCAAGAAGTGTCTTTTCAGCGTAAAACTTATTTTGTGCCCATGACTACTTCATATTCGCGGCTCAATCTAATTTTGTTGGTTCAAACTTACTTTTAAGACTCATGAAGAGAATATGTGAGTTTGACTGTAACTTATATTGGATACTTTCAAGAGCATCTAAATCTTCCAAGCAGCTTAATATAACAGAAAATTTTAATACAAAACTCATTTCATTACATAGTAATGTGGAGGGAACAATCAGAGGAGCATTCAATTGAAGAGAGGGAAGTTTAGACAAGAAAAATTGTACAATTTGGAGAATGAGGCAAGTTATATAAGGAGACAGGAACAAGAAGGAGAATATAAGGTTTGAATTAACCCCGCAAAAGGAAGAAAGAGAGGATAAGGCAGCGCTTTATCTGCTAAAACTTTTAAATTGCATTCCCTCCTCCGTCTTCTGTGCTTTATATACGACTCAACTCGACTCGCAATTCCTACACAACCTTTTGTTTCAGGAACAACAACTCCAAGTACACTTAACATGAACACATGTTATGTTCATACAGTTACGCCAAAATTATAGTAAAACTCGCTCAAAGTGTAATCGCATGGGACCATTTTTTTTTTCGCATTAGACAAAATTCCGCACTATAAAAAGAAACAAACTTATTAATAATCTTAGATTATAAAGTACTGTATATGTCTTTTTTTCGGAGGGAAGAGAAATTGGAATGGGGGTAAGTCAAGATTGTCTTCTATCACGTACCCTTTCGACATCTCCCTGGAAGACCTAATGAAGAACTGCTTCAGCAAAACGGGAGGCGTAAACATGGGAGGAAGAAGAATAAAGTGCATAAGATTTGCTGATGATATGGCTTTGCTGATGATATGGCTTTGCTAGCAGAAGATGCAATGACACTGATGAACATGCTGATGGAGCTAAATGATAAGTGTGAGGATTATGGGATGAAGATAAATATAAATAAGACGAAGATAATTATAAATAAGACGAAGAAACCAAGGAAGATAAACATGAGGATTAAATATAGTGCTATTGAACAAGCGGAGAGCTTCAAATACGAGTACTTGAGTTGTACTATCAGTAGTAACATGAACTGCGGTCAAGAAGTAAAGCAGAGGATAGCAATGGCAAAAGAAGCTTTCAATAAGAAGAAGAAGCATTTTCTGCGGACCTTTGGCAAAAGAATTAAGGAAGAGGCTAGTGAAGTGCATTGTGTGGAGTGTAGCATTGTATGGTGCAGAGACTTGGACATTACGACGGAATGAGGAAAATCGACTGGAAGCTTTTGAGATGTGGATATGGAGAAGAATGAAACGTATAAAATGGACAGGCAAAGTAAGAAATAAAGACGTGCTAGACAGAGTGGGTGAAAGAAGAACAATGCTGAAACTCATAAAGAGGAAAAGAAATTGGATTGGCCACTGGCTAAGAAGAAACTGCCTGCTGAAGGATGCCCTAGAAGGAATGGTAAACGGAAAGAAAATTAGAGGCAGAAAAAGACATCAGATGATAGACAATATTAAAATAAATGGTTTGTATGCAGATACAAAAATGAAAGCTGAGTTAAGGAGAGAGTGGAGAATGCTGAGTTTGTAGTGAAAGACCTGCTCTTGAGCAGAACAATAAGAATGAATGAATGTCTTTTTTTACGTACCATGGATTAATTGTAGTTCCTCTGTCGTTGAAAAGTGAAGTATAGTATGTACGAGCAACTTCGAGTAGTAACGCGCGAAAAAAACCGACCCGTTTCATCAGCGTTAAAAATGTATCTTAGGCGCGTATCCTGAAATCAAAGTATGCAGTTTCGGTTTCCGCTCACTAATTACACTTTTGTCTACATCCTTTGATTCTCCCTTATTTGTGTTTTAAAGTCTCATAAACTTGAGGTTTACCACATTTAAATTTAGTCATTATTTCGCGTACTGAGAGTTTTATTTTCTTCAATCACTTCCACTTTTTCGTTATTTGACAATGATACATACGTTTTAGCCTTCTTTATTCTGTATATTCAGAACATTACCTGTGAAAGATAGGCCTCAGAACTTAAACTAATTTAAGATTTTACTGTGCAATGGTTATTTGTAAGGCAGGAAAAATATATGTATTTCGCATAACGGGTGTGCAGTCCCGAGGTCAAAAGAAATTTTCAGGTACAAGTAAAATTCACCCGGCGGCCTAACGGAAATTCAATGAACTGGAAACTAATTTATTTCTCTCTCTGTCTTTCCGCTTTATATTTTTTTTTTCCACGAATTATATAGAAATATCCTTCCATTTCCGTGTTGGACAGATTCCATTTTATGCTAAATGAACCCATATAAAATTACTATTGTTTCGCCGGAACCAATAAATGTGTTTACATTGAACAGATTTACGCATTATTCACGCTCCGGATTAAACAAGTTTTACTGTACTACTATATTTATAAGCATTCTTGTATCTATGGCCGTATCGCGTCAAGAATATTTAATGATATCCAGTAGTATAATACAGTGCTTTTTTTAACTTGAAATTTGTTTTCTGCAGAAATAAACTGACTTAATTTCAGTAATAGGCATGTACAGCCGAGCGGTTTAAGGCATGATTCTTGGTGTAGAGCTAAAGGACTTGCGCTGGTATGAGTCCCCCAAGGGAGTAGATATTTTTTCATGGAATTTTGGTCAGTATGGGACCGATGCCCACCCAGCAGCGTGATGAATTTGGATAGCTACAATGAGTAGCGGCTCGAGGTTGAGAAAACCAAGTATAAATGTTAGGAGATCTGACTTACTGACCACATGTCTTCCTTACTGGCTGGATCATCCTCCGCCTCTGTGATTAATTTGCGTCATGGATTTAAGTTAATATGCGTGTTATGAAATCGTGTTTATAATTAAGATTGGGATTTGCTTTAACGCATGAGGAAAAAGGGGGGGGAAGGGCAAATTGGAATGGGTCAGTCCTAAATACAGTAGACCTATCTCCCAAACACGAGTGTAAAACATTACCGCTAAGGTACTTGCTCGGCGTAATAACAACAACAACAACAATAATAATAATAATAATAATAATAATAATAATAATAATAATAGTAATAACAATAATAATAATAATAATAATAATAATAATAATAAAATAATTAAAAAAACTTCAAACAGGGATACATCATATCAAAAATAAGAAACAATAGCAAAACTCAGGGAACAAAATTGGACAGTACACTTCGGCTGGATAAAAGTACATGTTGGAATTTATGGGAATGAAATGGCAGATCAATTGGCAAAAAACCTGCAACAGAAACCAGCGTAACCGTAAAATATACAAAAAATGCCTAATCATCGATAGTTGCCCAAATAAAAGAAGAAAGAACTATTAAATGGCAGAACGAATGGAATATCACAGATAAAGGAGTCACATGTAAGAAGTTCTTCCCATCAGTCAGAGACAGATTAAAACTTAAATGTGAAATAACTCCAGAATTTTCTGAAATGGTAACTGGTCATGGAAAAAATAATCACATCTTTATCGTATTGGGATATTAAACAACGCAACCTGTCCATGTAGAAAAGCAATTCAAAACGTAGAACATCTATACAAAATATGAATTGCAACAGCATTCCAGAAATAAGTTGAAAGAAGAAATCCGCAAAGGAGGAACATGGCCTGTGACGGAGAAAGACCTAATACACAAATATTTAAGACATTAAAAAATATATATATAAACAATACTGTACGAAAATGAGTAATTAACAAGTGACGAAGATAAAAAAAAACATGTAAAAATACCAAATATGTGATGTTATGCATGTAATATTACTACGGCAATGGGGAATGCTGAAAAAAAATAATAAATGAAAACAATTATAATAATAACAATAAGAATTATAATAATAATAACAGTAAGTATAATAATTATAATCATAATTATTATTATTATTATAATCCATCCATCCATAGTAATTCTTCCCGAGTAATTCTTTCACTGCAATCATAGCATTTTCATGCTATGCTTTGCAGCTTTACTAGGGAATTGTAGGTGTGGTAGCTTCCCGTTGCTTTCCACACCGATGAAGGATGATTATGATGATGATGATGATAATGATAAGGATGATCATGATGGCCATATGATTTCGGGGACCGCTTGGGCCTTAAAATTTTCCTGACATTTGTCTTACAGGTGAGGAAAAAACCCGATAAAAACCTGACCCAGAAAAACTGTCCCGACCGGGGATCGAACCCGGGCCCGCTGCGTGACAAGGCAGCACGCTAACCCGAGACCACAGCGGTGGACTTTAATAATAATAATAATAATAATAATAATAATAATAATAATAATAATAATAATAAGCGTTTGGTACTCTTTTCCGTTGGAGGCTCACATAACCCCATGGTTCGAAGGTTTAGGCCAGTTTAAGAATCCTAACCCCACTGGGACTCGAACCCTCGACCGTCCAGCTTGTAGCGTATTGATAACTGCAAGTTAGATATATTCCAACTTAAATTCTACCCCCCTTAAAGATAAAACTTTTAAAGAAATTTGAAGCCAACCGGAACCTTTATAAATATTATAATAATTAACTTAACCACCATGCTATGGCGAATTATCGAAACTTCGAATGAATATGCTATCCTTCGGGTCGCACGAAAATTTTTCCAAGTTCTATAGAATCGCAGTGCGCATGCGCTAGTGCTCCAATTATCCCAGGTAGATAAATGCAACCTCCAGCAGTTGGCGGTATCTGTATGAGAAATCAGTATGACCAACATTGACACAATAATCCCAGATGAAGCCACAACTGTTCACCATCACCTTCCCTGTCCATTCCAGTTTACGAATCAACTTTGCAGTGTGAAGTGTGTTGCCGGTGTAAATTAGAAGTGTAAAGTGTGTTCCTGGTTATAAAACGAGGATATACTTTCCTTTAGGTCCGGAGAAAATTTTTCTAAGTTCTATAGAATCGCAGTGCGCATGCGCTAGTGCTCCAATTATCCCAGGTAGATAAATGCAGCCTCCAGCAGTTGGCGGTGTATATATGTGAAATCAGTATGACCAACATTGACACAAAATTCCCAGAACTTGTCTAAAAATGTATAATTTATTTTACGTATCAAATCACTTTTAAAAAGCAAGGAACCTAAAAGCTAACCAAACCTAAATCAATTACTGTAATACAAATCAATTACTCTAACGTAGGTGAAATCCAGGGAACGTGGAATCACATTTAAAAAGCAAGTTCGGGTTGTTGATGGTGGCAACGCTGGAACAACATAGGAAGTGGAGGGAAAAAGACAAAGAGCAGGAAGTAAGAAATGTAGCACGACCATGTTTTACGCAAATATATAAATATGGAAAAAAAACTCGTTGGAACATTGGAATATGTTTAAAATGTGTTAAAAAGTGTTGCAAAATGTTTTGAAAGTGTTTAAGAGTGTTTAGTGCATCAGTGGAATAAGATATAAAATTGGAAAATTTTTCGGACCTAAAGGAAAGTACAGCCTAAAACGAAATTCATGTAATAATGCGGAATATTTATGGCACTTCGACTGTAAAAATCGTAATGCGGATCCTTTCCAAGAACTCATTGAAGATATTAGAGTGGTTTACCGTATAGTTTAGTTTAGTTAATATGTTCTATAAAGTTATTTAATAAGTTTCATTTTAGTTAATATGTTCTGTGTGTTCTAATTTTTTTAATATAACTTGTATGTTTTATAAAAATAAATTGTATGTGTGTGGTTTTTAAATATTTTTTAAATGTTTAAAATGTGTTTAAAATGTGTTAAAAATGTTGCAAAATGTTTTAAACGTGTTTAAAAGTGTTTAGTGCATCAGTGGAATAAGATATTAAATTGAAACATTTTTGCGACCTGAAGTGTACAACAGCCCTTCGAATTAACAAAAGAAACAATTTTACATAAAACTGTACCCTAAAATATATTGATTTAATGCAAATACTGCAATTACCATGCTCTGTAACTCATCCTTTTAATTTCCATGTTTTGTCATAAAATATGTAGCACTCTCACCGCACACGTTTTTAAACGAAATGTAATTTCTTTCCTGAAAATCACTGAACCAACTTCCACTTGATTTAAAATTTTTAACTGCAAACTTTTCTGCAAATTCTTCGACCTTGGCACGCACTAATGAACCACTCAATTGTATGTTGTCCGTGTAAGTTCTCTTGTTATCCCGAGAAGAAAGAATCCATCGCTCTCAGACTATCGAACCTACCCTGAATTAGTCCGGTGCAGCTAAATACTCAAATTCCTCAACAAACCACTACCCTGAGAATTTATTCCCTATTAAAATCTTGTCCCAATGCTACGATCACGCGATTGTTTCAATCATTTGAACACACTCAAAAACTTAAGGAAATTCACATCCTTTGCATTTCCTACTTCCACCACTTTGTAGGTTCCAACTCTCCATTGTGTTTTCTTTATCCTTTACGTAGGTGTATAAAGTGTTCGGCAGTATTCCATATTCCTTGGCAATATCACACTTATTCTTTGTTCCTTTTCCTGCTTCCCTGAGCACTTCACTTTTTTTTTGCTAATGTTAAACTGATATACACTCCGCGTTCCGACATTGTAAATCGAGTCACATAACACATTCGTACTGACTGAAGTTTTTAACTGTACTGTATAGTCCACAGACGAAGAGAATGAAAGCAAGGGACAAAGGAGGGGCAAGGGACAAAGGAGGGGCACGGGGAATTGCAAGCGAAGCAATGGCATTCTACCTGAGAATAAAGGAAGGCTTATGATATATGAAATACCTACTGCTTTTATTCACTTCGTCTGTGGACAATATGTATACACGTACCTGTACTGTAAAAGTAAGAGAGGGTACAAAGCATTATTCTCAGTTTTTGGACAATACAGTTCAATTAGCTTGCTATCCAACGGGACTTTAACAATAAGCAGGTAATGCTATGGTTTATCTACGACGCAACGCGACAGCGCAAAAATTGCTCCCCATGTATTTAAATAGATGTGGTTTATCTACAACGCAAATTGCTGGCTCGAAAAAATTTTGCGCTGACATGTCACGTCGTGTATTGAAATCACTTGAATCCAGGACGCAATTTTCCAGCGCAAACAAAGAATATAGAAAATATTACCCGTACTCATTGGTGTAATTGCTAAAATCAAACTAAGATTTTATAACAAAATGTCGGAAATACAGTACTTGTTTTATAACTTTCCAATTTTGACGACGAAAAGTTAGATAGCTTTATTGCAATTCATCATGTTCTATACAATATGAGCATGAGATGTACAAAAAAAAAGAGTTATCGTGGCTTGAACTTAGTCAAGAGATAAATAAAAGCTGTAAATATTGTAATGTATCTTGGGGATGTTATGGATGTACATAAATTTCGTCTTCTATTAAATTCAAAACCTGATAAAACTGCTCAGGCGAAAATCTGAAGTATTATAAAATTTGGTATTTTCATCATCCATATGTTCATTTAAGAACTAAAGAATACTTTATTCTATAATTTTCCATACAACATTCATATGAAGCTCTTGCTCTAGGTACTTTTTCTGTCTTTACTAATATTTCGTACTATTTTAAACGTTTTGCAACGATTCTTAAAACTTTTTTTTATAAAGAATTTTAATATGTTTATCTATATACACAAATTATGACTTTTCCTCTCAATTTATTTTCAAATTTCTTTATTAGAATTGAAGTTGGCATACGTGAAGGCTTATAAAATTAAATCCACCAGATGGCAGGACATATGTGTGAATGACCAACATTTGCATTTAATTCCAAACCATATTTTAAGAAATAAATGTTCAATCACTTCATTTTGTTAGGTTCCGATAGGTCAGTTTAGTGTACATCAAATTAGTTTATAGTTTACTAAATAGTATGTATGTAATTTATTTCATTAGGTTATGCAGGAACAGGTTTGTATACATTCATTTTTGTAAACATATTTTGGAAATTTATTATGAACGTTGGTCATTTTGATTTCCCATATATGTGGTGCCATCTGGCGACAATTCCATAAACATAAGTGCTGTACCGTATGCGCTCCATGCGAAACCAGCCTCACGCCGAGCGTAACGCGAGAATGCGTAACGTTGGGCGCGACACGATGTATAATAAACCGTAACATTAGAATACGGGCAGTAGATGAATTCTTGGAATTTTTCAACCATATTTAAACTTTTATACAATTCAGATTACTTTTTCATTATCAGTAATATTAATTACATACATACGTACACAGTGCTCTGCCCAATAACAGATCTTTCACTGCAAACTCAGCATTCTTCACTCTTTCCTTAACTCAGCTTTCCTTTTTGTATCTGCATACAAACAATTTATTTTAATATTGTCAATCATCTGATGTCTTTTTCTGCCTCTAAATTTCTTTCCGTTGACCATTCCTTCTAGGGCATCCGTCAGCAGGCAGTTAGTTTCTTCTTAGCCAGTGGCCAATCCAATTTATTTTTCTCTTCTTTATGAGTTTCAGCATTGTTCTTCTTTCACCCACTCTGTCTAGCACATCTTTATTTTTTATTTTGTCTGTTCATTTTATACATTCTATCCCTCTCCATATCCACATCTCCAAAGCTTCCAGTCGCTTTTCCTCATTCCGTCGTAATATCCACGTCTCTGCACCATTAATGCTACACTCCATATAAAGCACTTCACTAGCCTCTTCGGTAATTATTTTGCTAAAGGTCCGCAGAAAATGCTTCTCTTCTTGTTAAAAGCTTCTTTTGTCATTGTTATCCTCTGCTTTACTTCTTGACCACGGTTCATGTTACTACTGATAGTACAACCCAAGTATTTGAAGCTCTCCACTTGCTCAATGACCTCTTCTTTAATCCTCATGTTTATCTTCCTTGGTTTCCTTCCTATAATCATGGCCTTCGTCTTATTTATATTTATCTCCATCCCATAATCCTCGCATCTGCCATTTAGCACCATCAGTATGTTCCTCGATATCCTTGCATCTTCTGCTAGCAAAGCCATATCATCAGCAAATCTTATGCACTTAATTCTTCTTCCTCCCATATTTACGCCTCCCATATACCTGAAGCAGTTCTTCATTAGGTCTTCCAGGCAGATGTTGAAAAGAGTACAATTTCTCTTCCCTCTGACATTTCTTCTCCTATCTTCACTTGTATTCGCTGTTTCAAATAAAAGACTACTTACGAGCCTCCTCTCCTTCCAGTTCACGCCAATTTTCTTCAAAATCTTCAGGAGTTTATTCCAATTCACTCTGTCAAAGGCATTTTCCAGCATAACAACATATATGGAACGTTTAGCCTACCTATTCAGAACTTTCATTTTAAGATCATATTGACAGGATAGAGTAATGCTACGCCTATAATATTATTCATCACTAATATTATATTAGTATATTAATCACAGGCTATACTATTTAAAAACGAAACAGAAAAAAGTAGAAGATTCAAATAAGTATACTTATATTATCAAGGTCAATTAAATAAATAAATAAGTATATATATATATATAGTTAGTCATTTTAGCGAATTCGGGAGGAATGAAGCTATTGAGATTATATATATATATATACACACCCACACACATAGTGGACATTCGATAATTCGAATAATTGGGTTATTCGAATATAAACACAATCTCCTTGAAACTCATATTTAAAATAATATTAAAATCCATGTTTAATTCGACATATTGAATACAACATTTGGATAATTCCAAGCCACAACCGAAATTGCTTGAAAAATGCGAAGACCATACCAGGAGCAGATATCAATTCAGATCGTGTCTTACTAATAGGCGAAGTAAATATTTTCCTGAAGAAGATAAGAGGAAGACAGGCAACAAAGAAGTTTGACTTCGAGAAACATAAAACTGAAGAGGAAAGGAGAAAATTCCAACAACATTTTAAAAATCTCATATGGTAATACCAAGGAACACTGGAGTCATTTGAAAACCTCTATACAGATAGCTGCAGAGGAAACATTTGGATACAAAGAGAGCAAGAATATTAAGAAACCTTGGGTCACATAAAAAATGTTGGAGAAGATGGAAGAAAGAAGAAAATGGAAAAATAGCAATATAGCAGAAGCCAAAAGGAACTACAGGAAACTAAACAACGAACTTAGAAGAAAAACTGACAAGGCAAAGGAAGAATGGATGAAGCAGAAATGTGAAGAACTGGAGAATCTGGTGAGGAAAGGAAAATATGATTTAATGTACCAGGAAGTTAAATGCTTGGACTATGGAAAGAAGAGCAGGAAAACTACGTGGCTGATTGAGGACGAAAATAATGAAGAAATAACAAACAGGGAATTATGAAACCGTACGTGGGAGAAATATGCAGAAGAGCTATATGAGACAAGAAATCGTCCGGCTAACTTGGATATAGAACGTAACGAAAGTGTATCAGAAGATCAAAAAGGATTTTCATTTCTGAAGGAAGAAATTGAACTAGCAATTAAGAAAATGAAAAATGGGAAAGCTACAAGAGCTGCTAAGGACTTTAACAATAAGCAACTAGAAATACGGGCACTAGATGAACTCTTGGAATTTTTCAACCTTATTTAAACCTAAATATAATCACACTGTTCGCCACTCTATAATCATCTAGAACTTTCTTTGCCAAGCCAATTACTTAATCAAATTATAGATTATTATTATTATTATTGTAATGAATACGTAATAAAAATGATGTAATAAAAAAGTAACAAAGACAGGGGTTGCAAGAGTTATAAATAACACGGTTTTTTCATAAGAAATCATAAATTCATGCACTTGTAATGAATACGTAATAAAAATGATGTAATAAAAAAGTAATAAAGACAGGGGTTGCAAGAGTTATAAATAACACGGTTTTTTCATAAGAAATCATACATTTATGCACTGGTTTTGATAAAATATTATAATATTTTTAAAAAACCAGTGCATAAATTTATGATTTCTTATGAAAAAACCGTGTTATTTATAACTCTTGCAACCCCTGTCTTTATTACTTTTTTATTACATCATTTTTATTACGTATTCATTACAATTATTATTATTATTATTACTACTATTTTTTTCTTTCCCTTGTCAATTCTACATTGTGTAGCCTATGCCTATTATGTATCATTAATCAACATGTAGATAATTTATAACTGTTATTATTCCACCGCTGTGGTCTCGAGGTAGCGTGCTGCCTTATCACGCAGCGGGTCCGGGTTCGATTCCCGGTCGGGACAGGCTCCTGGGTGAGGTTTTTTTGGGCTTTTTTTTTACCTGCAAGACAAATGTCAGGAAGTTTAGGGCCCAACGATCCCCGAAAATCATCCGGCCATGATTATCATCATCCTTCATCGGTGTGGAAAGAAACCACACATATAATTCCCTAGTAAAGCTGCCAAGCTAAGCAAGAAAATGCTATGATTGCAGTGAAAGACCTGCCTTCGGGCAGAATTACTATGGATGGATGAATTATATGTCCCGCGCCGTAGCCGAGTGGTTAAGGCAAGAAGCCTTGGCGCAGAGCTACGGGACTTCGCTGGTTCGAGTCTCCATGGGGGAAGAAATTTTTCTCAAGAATTCCGGTCATTATTGGACCGGTGCCCACCCAGCATCATGAGGCATTTGGGTAGCTACAATAGGCCTAAGTAGCGACTCCAGGTTGAGAATACCAGCTATAATGGCTGGGGGACCCGACATGCTGACCACATGTCATCCCTACACTGGCTAGATGATCGTCTACGTATGTAATTAACACATGTGGATGTGAGGCCAGCAGCCGGTTGGTCACACTAGGGCCTTCTAGGCCTGTCGCGTTTGGAGTTAGTTAGGATGAATTATGTGTATAATTTAATTCTGGTGAAGGGGAAGAAAAGATCTTATGGTATTGACTCTATCTGGTAAAATAAATAAACAGTTTATTTACATAAATATAAGTAGTTTTAAAAAAATAAATATAAGTAATTTATCTAAAATATTCTTATAAAAAATTGGACCACACAGACTTAATATTACTCTGTAGTAGAGCATCTAAAATTATTTAGACCTATGGGTCCTTGTTTCTGGTATGGAGGATTCTATGCATAAATTAAAATTACAAAAAAAAAAAAAAAAAAAAAAGGAAAAACGCACAATTTATTGTTGCAGTGTGTGAATAATTACCTGAGAGGAAGGATATATCTTCATTTTTCACCAAAAAATTTGAAAAATGCTTTGAAATGAAGTGAGAATTTGAGCTCAAAATAACCTAAAATTCAGCATATTTGTAATATAAAATATGTATTAGTCATTGCTCAGACAGTGTAGCTAACTTATTACAAACAAACCCGCTAGCAAACAAGTGAACTATAAACTATTCTGGTGTAATAACTCATCCATTTTCTCACACTAACTAGCCCACTAATGTAGGTTGACTCTTGGGACAGAATCCCCACATATGTGAAAAAACATGTTGACAATTGGCTCTAGCGGCAACTTGAGTTATCACTAGGGAGCGCATTTTTATGTACTATAAGTTAAGATTGCAACATAGTATAATGAGAAGTTAGACTTATGACTAGAGTCCGGATGTTAGGCACTTAAAAAATTCAAAATAGGCAGGCAACAAAGGTACTAAATATCATTAATATAGGCACTAAAAATTCAAAATAGGCTCTTACTAAAATGGACTACAACGTAAATTTTTACAGCTTTACGTTAAAATAAAATAGCCATTATTTGTTATTTCGCCTAATGGGAGTGCACTGAGGCGGAAACCATCTACCTGTTAAGTTAGTGTCTTATTGCCACTCTTACCCTAAAATATTCTAAGAGAGAATTTATAAAAAGAACACTTGAAAATTTCTATGCAATGATATGCGTCATGAAGTCTGTCCATTTCAATTGATTTCGTGGAAATACTAAGTTAATTTCGAGAAAAAATGGCAAATAGGCATTTAGAGGCATTGTAAGCTGAAATAGGCATTTATAGGCAAAATGAACTTCATGGAAAACAACTCTAAGGTCGTAGGTATGAACTTACATGAAGTCACTTTTACAATGTCTATAATAAATAACTATAATCATTTTCCCTAACATCCGGTCTCTACTTGTGACTGTCTTTTGTTTTGGTTTCACACACAAACAGTTGAATAATATATACTATCTGCATTGCAATCTTTATCATTTATTACATAAAAATCCGCTCCCTATTATCACACTGGCCAACATGACGCTAGCAGTCACTTATTCTCCGATTGAATATTCACAAGTAGTCCACCGCTGTGGTCTCGGGGTAGCGTGCTGCCTTGTCACGCAGCGGGCCCGGGTTCGATCCCCGGTCGGGACAGTTTTTCTGGGTCAGGTTTATATCGGGTTTTTTCCTCACCTGTAAGACAAATGTCAGGAAAACTTTAAGGCCCAAACGGTGCCCGAAACCATATGGCCATCGCAATCATCATCATTCATATTCATCTCCTGGCGCACCATTTTCATCATCATCATCACCCATCATATCATCGGGGCAACGTAACCCCGCCTTCCAAGCGCCCCAACCTCAGAAGTGGGTTACAAGTACGCCATGCCAGGAGAGAACCAGGAATGTCGAAAGACAAACCTGGGGTATTTGAAAATAAATAATGAGAAGTTAGGCTTATGACTGTCTTTTGTTTTGGTTCCACACACAAACAGTTGAATAGTATAATGAGAAGTAAGACTTTTGACTGTCTTATCTTCTTATGCACACAAACAATTCAATAATATATACTATTTGCATTGCAATCTTATCTTTTATTACATAATAAATAATAGTTTTAAAAAACTAAAAGAACACGCTTTATTAGAAAACTAAAAAATGAAAAATAATGTTAATTTCCAATACGCTTGGGATAAAATTAAAGTGGTCAACAAAAAAATCATCTCCAATGCATATAGAATAAAACTAGAGTTATCAACAAAAAGAAAATAATTTTACCATCAAAAGCGTGGGGTGCTCTATATAAATTAATATATTTGATAATAAACAGATATTGGTAAAAGTAAGCTCTCTAAGAAGAAAATGTAATCATAAAAAGCACCCCACGCTTTTGATGGCAAAATTATTTATTTTTGTTGATAACTCTAGTTTTATTCTAGATGTACTGGAGATGATTTTTTTGTTAGCCACTTTAATTTTATCCCAAGCGTATTGGAAATTAAAATTATTTTTCATTTTTTAGTTTTCTAATAAAGCGTGTTCTTTTAGTTTTTTAAAACTATTATTTATTTTTTATTTTTTAGTTTTAATATTTTACAGAATATGATAAAAATGTAAATATCTTTAAATTGATACTATTGTAGTATGAGCTAAAAGTAATACTCTTCTATTAAAAAAAACCCTCCCAGCCGGATTTGAACCAGCGACGTAGGCCTATATGAAATTATATACCACTAAGAGTTCACTGCTCTACCAACTGGGCTCTTACAACGATTGAATAAAAACTCGACAAGTCCGCAACCTATTACACCAGTTTTTATTTTTTTGATTTTCGGATGATTCTGGCCAGGATTTTAGAAACAAAATATGAAATTATTGTATTGTCACGGGTCCCCTACACGTATACAAAGTTTCAGTCGATCCAATGTTTCTAAGTGGGTGAAAATCGCGTTGAAAGATTCCGTTACATTGATACAAAAACACTTTTTTTGATTTTCCGATGATTATGGCCTAGATTTTAGAAAATAAATATGAAATTATTGTATTGTCACGGGTCCTCTACAAGTATACAAAGTTTCAAGTCGATCCAATGATTTTAAGTGGGTGAAAATCGCGTTGAAAGATTCCGTTACATAGATAGATAGATAGATACAGGTCAAGCTAATACTGTATAAAGCGTGTAAAAATCTGCTCCCTTTTATCACACTGGCCAACATGACGCTAGCAGTCACTTATTCTCCGATTCACAAGTAGCACGATGACATAGAATAATCCTGATATGTTTTGGAAATTAACGAATACAGAATTTTTTTCGGTTTGCTTTTGTGAAGGTAATAAAATAGGGTTAACATATCCCTAAAAGAAAATATAGTAAAGATTGAAAGCTGAACTGTGTCCAGACGTAAAATGATCGGAGTAAAAGAGAAGTAAACGGACTTTGTTAAAACATTTTATTAAGAAGACTGGATTGATGGAATATCAGACTGCATTATGACACAGGTAAAGAAACCGATAAAATGAAATTTGATAGGCCTATAAAGAAATTGTTAATGCAACATTCAGATAAGATATAAACTTACCAAGGATTAATGACATTTTTAATGAGCTACACAAACATTCCCTGTGAAAATAAAAACTCATAATAAACGGCTACCAAGTTTAGTGTCACAACGCGGAATTTGACTTATTCCCGCCTAACTGCCTAATGTAGTAGTTTTCTTGCTTGTAGAGCAATTTAAAATTTAATAGCCGACTAGTGCAATAAAAGAAGTTGAAGCTACTACAGGAAAGAAAACTTGATTTTTTTATACCTAAAAGTAGTCTTAAGTCTGTCGGCCGCGGTGGTCTAATGATTGTGTTCCTTGCCTCTATTCCCGAGCGTCGCCGGTTCAAACCTGCCAGGAGTCGATGGAGATATCCAACAAGTTTTCTGATAGGGATTTTGGGGATTCTATGCCACCTACACAAATTCACATAAAAATGACAAATACCGCAATTCATTGTTGTAATATGCAATTACCCGAGAAAAATCTAATAAATAAAAATGTTTGTTTGTACTTTATGCGCGGCCATACCGTTGATCCGATTGTGATGGAGCTTTTTGCAAAATGTTCAGGAGATTCCCGGGATGAAAATAGGCTATAAGGCAGTTGTGATACTCAACTCCTATGCCATTAAAAATCGCCCTTTGTAGTAGAAAACGTGAAAAAAAAGTAGCTCTTTGGGCGCTTAAATAGCTTACACTGCCTAAACCATAACAAATACACAAAATTAATCTACACAGAATTGAATATCTCAATAAGCTCTACAAAATAGTCTTTGATTGATGCAAAGAAGATCGAGACAAGTACGTAGATTCCTGTGCAAGCATAGGTAGCTACTTTACGGATATCTCACAATAACGAATTTTGTCTTTTAGCTCATTTGTGCCAATAAGATCAAGATAAGTAGATTCCCAGGCAACACCGGGTAATCTTAAAATAATTACGATATACATTTATAATTCTTTTTCATTTCACTTATTCAACTAATAAGTAGTACATTGATCTTTGTCTTTCAGCTCATTTGTGCCAAGAAGATCGGGGTGAGTAGATTCCCGAACAACGCCGGGTAAAAAGCACGGGGTATCTAAAAATAATTACGATATAAATTTTTCCTCCTACTTATTTAACTAAACATAAAACATTAATTTTCGTATTTCAGATCATTTATGTCAAGAAGATCGGGATAAGTAAAAAGTACGGGGTATCTAAAAATAATTACGATATAAATTTTTCCTCCTACTTATTTAACTAAACATAAAACATTAATTTTCGTATTTCAGATAATTTATGTCAAGAAGATCGGGATAAGTAGATTCCCGGGCAACGCCGGGTAATCAGTACGGGTATCTAAAAAATATAAATTTACTATTATTTTTCCTTTTACTTATTCATCTAGACATAAAAGCACATTAATTTTCACGTATTTAGGCGTAGCAGCGCACGCCGGGTATTAGCTAGTATATTATGTCGATTTTAATACCACTGTGCTTAAATTTTAGAAAAGTTAACAGTCTGTAATCCACTTTGTATCTTTTGAATACTATGTAAAAAAAAAAAAAAGAAAGGCAAATCTAAAGTCATGTCTGTGACACATGATAATTATTATAGGCCTAATACATGAGAAAAGAAAAAATGTGTTTCTCAAAGAAATTCATTAATAATAATTTAACTTATGGTTTTGTTAAAACATTTTTATTTATATAATTATTATGAATTTCACTAATGATTCATGCTTTTGTAATAATATTTTTATTTAAATAATTATTGAAAAGAGATATTTGAAAAAAATAGAAGAAAAACGTTTGAAAAGGTATGGACACCTCATAAGAATGGAAGAAGAGAGAATACCAAAGAAGATCTTTAATTGGAAAGCTAATGGAAGAAGTGGAAGAGACAGACCTAGAGAACGTTGGATGGATGGAGTAAGAAGTACGGAAGCTAGAGATTTGAGGGATGAAGATGCTCTAGACACGAACCACTAGCAACAAATCACTTTGGGTTGAAGGAGGAACACTGTATTGTGGAATACCACTAATTAAAAGAAATATTAAGTATTTTATGCTCATAATATAATGTGAAATATCACCTATGTGACTATCATGGAGCTAAGTAATAACTACTATGTGCTGAAAATTATTTAAAAGTTTAAATACGTCCGTCGCCGTGGCCTAGTCGGTAGAGTCCCTACCTTCCACCCCGGATGACCCGGGTTCAATTCCTGGCGGGGTAGGGAATTTTTTAATCTCCACCTTGGTATGGGTGTGTCTCTTGTCCTTGTGTCTATATGTGAGAATAACAGAAAGTTAACAAAAAGGTAAAACAATAAGGTAAAACAAGAAGGGAAAAATTTAAAAAAATAACATATATTACAATTACTGCAGAGTCATTAATACAAAATTATATGACTGTTTAAATGATAAAGTTTAGTATTTTGCAAAAAAAATCCAAGCTTCTCCATAACAAAAGACAGTTATATTTTATAATTGTTTTTCCCCATTTCCTGGAGAGAAAAAAAAAGAATATGTTTGCACATAGAAAAGTTAAAAAAAACGAACGACGATATGTTAATTTTATCTCAAAAAATGAGAGAAATGCCTTAAATGCAGTGTGAAGTTGAACTGAAAGTAACCTAAAATGACCATATTTGCAACGTAAAATATGTATTAGTCCTTGCTCAAACAGTGTAGTCAACTTATCATAAAAACCCCTCTAACAAGTGAACGCTAAACTAATCTGGTGTACTAACTCGTCCATTTTCTCACCATAATTTGCCCAAATTAACGCCAACTTGCGCATTTCCTCTCCCTAGCTTGCCCACTTATGTACGTGGACTCCAGGGATAGAATGCCCTATATGATAGTTAACAGGTTAGCAATTATTGGCTCTAGCGAGAACATGTGTAAACACTACAGCCCAGATGTTACGCACTTAAAAATTTCAAAATAGGCAGGCAAAAGCACTAAAAGTCATGAATATAGGCACTAAAAATTCAAAATAGGCTCTTATAAAAATGGACTACAACGTAATTTTTTACAGCCTTGCGTTAAAATAAAATAGCCCGTATTTGTTATTTCGCCTAACGGGAGTAATTACATTGAGGGGCAAACCATCTACCTGCTAGGTTATTGTCTTATTGCCACTCTTATCCTAAAATATTCGAAGAGAGAATTTATAAAAAAGAACACTTGAAAATTTTTATACAATGATATGTGTCATGAAGTTTGTCCATTTCAATTCATTTTCATGGAAATACTAAGTTAATTTCGAGAAAAAATGGCAAATAGGCATTTAGAGGCTTTGTAAGCTGAAACAGGCATTTATAGGCAAAATGAACTCCATGGAAAACAACTCTAAGGTCGTAGGTATGAACTTATATGAAGTCACTTTTACAATATCCGTAATAAATAACTATAGGCATTATCCCTAACATCCGGTCTCTAGTTACCACATTAGCCAACATGAAGCTAGCAGTCACTTGTTCTCCGATCGAATATTCACAGATGGCATGGTGGCAAGGAATATCCGGGACTTGAATCTGTGGAGTCTGAAGATTATAGGGTTCATAAAAGAACCTCATGTCTCAATAAATGGCTTCTGAGCAAACTTTAACCGACATTCATCCATTCAAATAATATCTTAGTTTCCTACTAGTTGTCTCCTCGAGGTAATATACTAACCACACATTCCTCGCAGACATATCTAGGGAAATAAGCATAACTAATTAGTCTGCTTAAGAAATTTCCCACTATGGAAGTTCTCATTTCCCGCTGCGGGACTAACGGAGATCAATCAAATATAACTCTAATCTTAATATTAAAAAAAAGTAAAGTGATCCCACAACAGGCCCGGACGCCCTTGGGGTAGTAGGAGGTTAAGGCTCCCAATTTTTTCTAGACAATCGGCACTTTATATCAGCCGGGTTGTCAGCCCTGCGTGACGGCCGCCTTTACCCCCAGAACAAGCGTCTGGAACTCATTTCCGTTAGAGGCTGAGTCGACCCCAGGGCCATAGTGCCGCCAGAGGGTTTGGGTCAGTTTAAAAATCCTGACCCCAACGGGACTTGAACCCTCGACCCTCTGGCTCTTAGCTCAGTACCTTAACCACCACGCTACGGCGTGCCCCCTTAATATTAAAATTAAATTAAATTAAATTGGTCGCACAAAGAGCCAAGGCCGATCCACCGCTTGTTGTGGTCTCGAGATAACGTTATCGTCTCCTACAAACACGGGCAAGAATCCTGGGTGAGGTTTTATTTGGCGTTTTTTCTTATATTCAAGACATTTGTTGGTAAACTTTAAGGCCCAAATAGTCCCTGAACACCATAATTATGCTATCACATTCGCCTTGTTTAGTATGAATGTGTGAGTGATTTGTGTGCCTAGTCTTAAATGTTCGTGTTGTCTCGTAGGTGACTCCGTATTGAGCTGATACCTCGTTCGGGGAGGGCGCCCTCGTGTGGCGAAAATAGTAGGTATGCGATCCAGAGTTTAAAATATTCTCCCAACAGATCATGCCACCATAAAGCCCGGGTGGCTTGGGACACAAAAGTACCTAAACTGAAGAGGTCAGACCAAGAATAAAGAAAAAGAATTAACCAACATACTGTATGTATGAAGTGTTATAATATTATATTTCAAGTATTTTATATTATACTACCCCTTAGCGTTCATTTTAGAATGTGTATTTTTTTTATTTAACATTTTTTCAATACTGTTATTTTTACGTAGTTCCAAGAATGGATCATATTATAATGATATAGTGAAAAGAAAAAATATTTGTCTGAACCAGGAATCGAACCGTGGACCTCTAGTTATCAAGACCAGTGTGCAGCCCACTACACCATTCCAGACCTGCTACAACCATTAACAATTCTTTCCACATATACAGATCTATAATTCTCGTTTCGTCCACTGTGAGATAGGTGTCACAACCATCACCAACGGCCGGCTTCGTTTAGAAGTATCTATATTTGAGAATTTTACACCACTACTTTTATAAGAAGAAATTATGTTATTTGACATTTTTCAATACTGTTATTTTAATATAGTTTTAATAATGGAGCATATTATAATATTGTCCACCGCTGTGGTCTCGAGGTAGCGTGCTGCCTTGTCACGCAGCGGGCCCGGGTTCGATCCCCGGTCGGGGCAGTTTTTCTGGGTGAGGTTTTATAGGGGTTTTCCCTCACCTGCAAGACAAATGCCATGAAAACTTTAAGGCCCAAACGGTCCCCGAAATCATATGGCCATCATCATCACCCTTCTCATTATCATCATCATCCTTCACGGTGTGGAAAGCAACGGGAAGCTACCACACCTACAATTCCCTAGTAAAGCTGCAAGCATAGCATGAAAATGCTATGATTGCAGTGAAGGGCGGATGGATTATAATATTATAATGATATTGTGAAAATAAAAATTAATGTCTGAGCCAGGATGTAGATACATCACATCAATTCAGTTGTTTGACGTCTCATGTCAATATTGGTATTGTAATGGACTAGCAAGCAAGATGGACGCAACTTTCACCAGCATTAAAATGCAAACTCAGTACTTATGCAAACAAGTAAAGAAGCAACGGTAACTAATAGAACTCTTACTGATGTAACTAACCATATAATCAGTAATTACTTCATTAAAGGCACATCTTCAGATTCTAAATCTGATGCACTCTTCTGCCAAAATAGTTAATAATACACAACATCTAAAAATATTTTAAAACTTGATCCTTTCGAACTAAAGTATCATAAAATTTAATAGAACCATAACCTAGCTCATCCCAATTTGAACTCAGATCATATAAGAATTATAAGGTCGAACAGACCTACGGAGGGATGTTTCCGATCTCTGATAACGATTTGCCAAGTAGTTTGTGACGTTGGAGTGTGAGTCATCAGGAAAGGAGTGTGCGAGGTGATCAAACCAGTCAGCGTGCTGCTTTTGTTGCACTCGCAAGCGTGTTGCTCTCATAATGCCTAATCAGATAGACCCGTTTTGGGACGGTACATTAACGCCCTTTCCGACGCTAATTATAGTTATTCCGCGATTATTGAGGCTTGCAAAACGTAATTTTATGGTGTCAAAGCGTGGAATTAGCTCAGTGCTTAATAAAAAGGGAAAAGGGAAAGGGTCGCTTGGGATTATTACCTGTATTTAATAATTTTAAAACATCTATATGGTGGGATAAGAATATTTGAAAAGACGCCAAAAACATATTGGTAAAACATTAGTGGAATCTGTTGTAATACTCCATACTTATATGAAAGCGAGGTGTGGATAATCAATAAATACTACAAGAATAGACTAATAGTTCCAGAAATGGATTATCGCGGAAGTGCCAGAAAGTCAAAATTATAACATGTTAGGAATAAAGAAATTAGATACATAGACCTAATGGAAGGAGAAGAAAACATAATTGAACGAATTGAAGAGAAGGAATTTAAATGGTTTGGGCATATTTTAAGAATGGAAGACAAGAGATGGCCGAAACAACTATATCAATGGCAACCGACCAGGAAGAAGAAAAAAGGAAGACCAAAGTTAACTTGGAAGGAAAGCATGAGGTTAGCAATACAGACAAGAGGTTTAAGCATTGAGGATGCTCAAGATCGTAGGCTTTGGAAGTTTGACACGAGAAGACGGTAGCAGCTGTAAAAACCCGACGATAGATAGAAAAGTTAAAGATTTCGCGTTACAAAAAAATATATGTTTTAAAAGTTATCACAATTGTATTACATTTTGGTAGTACTGATCTTCAGGCCTTAATGATTGTTACAAGTAATTTTGCAAATGGCTGGCTACAAATTAATTCTGTGAGATATGCAATAAATATTTTTATCGGTTTATGCATGCCCATAACATCAATGCCATATTGTGACTTAGGATGTAGATGTAGCCTAACAATTTGTGTATTTTTATAGTCCAGCCGCCTATTCTCCGGCCCTGACGTTTAGGTTATACGAAGTGTAAAGGGAGAAACTCGCCCTCTACTGCCAATAAGGAAATAGTTGAAATGGGAGCGAACGTTTGTCACAAACAAACACTGCACTTGACGCAGCTAGTACTGTCTAAAATTGCTGCGATGTTGTCGGCTGTATTTCTGCTAACCGCGTGGCTTCAGTGATACATAAAGCGGCCAGTCCCACTGAATATCCATATCGGCAACACTGTCCTGAAAATGTCAGAGCCGGAGACCCGGCGCGGCGGCTCGACTATATTTTATATATGTAGTCTGTCATGTATTCTTAAACAAGAGTATATTTTATGGATGATTATGATGGTCAGAGGGTGTTTGAGGGAATATTTGTGCCTTAATGTTTCTGACATTTGTCTTATAGCTGGGGGGAAAAATCACAAGAAACTTCATCCACTAAAGTTGTCGGGACTATCCCTGGCCCTCTTTGAAACAACAACATTGCGGTGGACTGATATTGTTGACACATAATAACGTATTACAACTATTATTATATTTTATCATCAAATAGGCTAACCTTAAACAGTTCAAGATTACATACTGCACGAGCCAGTTTATTGGGAGCACATTTTATAAACATTTTGACATTCATTTATTAAACAAATATTGAATTTAACATCTTTAAAGTCCACCACTGTGGTCTCGAGGTAGCGTGCTGCCTTGTCACGCAGCGGGCCCGGGTTTGATCCCCGGTCGGGACAGTTTTTCTGGGTGAGATTTTTATCGGGTTTTTTAATCACCTGTAAGACAAATGTCAGGAAAACTTTAAGGCCCAAACGGTCCCCGAAATCATATGGCCATCGCAATCATCATCATTCATATTAATTTTAGATTAAGCTTAAGATTAGGAACTCTCCTGGCGCACCATTATCATAATAATAATCATCTTCACTCATGATATCATCGGGGCAACGTAACCCCGCCCCAACCTCAGAAGTGGGTTACAAGTACGCCATGCCAGGAGAGAAACCAGGAATGCCGAAAGCAACCGGGGGCATTTGGAGAAAAAATATATTTATATAACAATTCAGCCTGCATATGTTTGTGACTTACAGTCTTCTGAACCTTTAAATATTACTGAATTCAACGTAGGTATAATATGAAAAATGTGTAATCGGTAAGGATTCAAAATATTTTAAGAAATCGTTTGAAAATTTCGTCCACAGAAGTTTCGCCTAACATCTTAACTCATCCATAAAACTTAGTACTTTCACTCCGAACTTTAACGTATGATTCTAGCTGCAATATGCAATATTTTAATTATTGATTTAGTACATCTCAATGATGGATAAATCATATTTGAAGAGAAAAATTATACGCTCAGACCGGGACTTGAACCCGGGACCCTTGGTTCTCTAGACCAAGTGCTCTACCAACTGAACTACCTGAGCAAGTAAAATGTATATAGAGAAAGATTTGCGTTTAGATCGGTACTTGCTCAGGTAGCTCAGTTGGTAGAGCACTTGGTCTATAGAACCAAGGGTCCCGGGTTCAAGTCCCGGTCTGAGCGAATAATTTTTCTCTTCAAATATGCAATATGCTTTTAACTAACGAGGTAATGGGGACCGAGTCACGGCGGTATAACCGTTCCATCAAATATGGAGAAAATTTGATATTTTGAACGCCTGACTAGAGGCTATAAGGTAGCAGCCCTACCACTAGTCTTGCTCTGTGGATGGCTGGTAACCAACCCAGGGGACTTCCTACTACTCGAAGAAACTTAAGCAAAGTGAGGACAGAGACAAAACTAAGATGACATAACATCACATCAAAAGCTGCTCTAAAATGCGGAAGTGAAATTTGGATTTTAAATAAAAGAAACTCTCATAAACTTCAAGTAAGCCAAATGCGCTTCCTACGATCATTGTTAGGAGTTAATAGACTAGATCACCAAAGGAACACTATTATCAGAGGAAAACTTGGAATAACAAGTTTAAATGAAGATATAGGCTACAAAGATACCAACAAGAACGGAAAAATCATCTGAGGAGAATGGCAAGAAATAGACTTCCAAAATTGGCATTCCAATATAACCCAACTGGACATAGGGACCAAGGAAGACCAAAACATCGGTGGAAAGATCAAGACCATCTTCGCTAGGTTTACCGTACAGGCCACATGGCCTAAAACGAATTTGTTCATGATGATGATGATATGCAAATAAATAACTTTACTAGATACTCTAATAGGCTGTCGGTAATTTCGGCACATAGGGTTAATTTATTATGTTGATACACTTCTAATTTGTATGTCAATAGGCACACAAATGAAATTAGCAACACAGCATATGGAAATGTATTTGTACTTACTTAAGTTTCGTATCTGATCCTAGAATACGTTTCATGTCTGCATTAGTGTATACTGATGTTGCCATATGAAGAATTTTCCTTCTTCCATTCTAAATTATGCCTCATTAGACCGATTGATTATACGAGACCGACCGTCTGTTTGAAGTTCACTTATTTTAGCATAGTAATATGTTATTTTAATGTCTATTAAAGTGAAAATGAGAGCAAGATGTTTGTAAAAATTCGTCATTCGGTTTGCTGTGGTAGTCTTCACATTACCAATTTTAGGTAATAGAAAATCGGCGGAAAGATTTACCCATCAATAACATTTAAAATGTGTAATCTTCAAACCACATACATTGAGAAACACCAGTGCATCAGAAATTATTTCGACAAAGATATCGGACATTTGTTAGGGAGGTAAATACATTTAAAAAATTAACCACTTCTGAATTCCTAAAAAGTTAGTTAGACTTATACGAATGTGTCTAAATGGCTCAAAGAGTAGGGTGCGTGTAGGCAAACAGTTTTCAGACACTTTTGAAATCCAGAATGGGTTGAAGCAAGGAGATGCACTATCTCCTCTACTATTTAATTTTGTACTAGAGCATGCAATTAAATCTTTAGAGAATGAGGAAGGCTTACAACTGAATGGTATTAATAAGCTGTTAGTTTATGCTGATGATGTAGTACTACTGGCCGATAGCGAGGAGATACTAAAGGCCAACACGCACACACTATTGAGTAACACTAAGAAATTAGGACTGGAAGTAAATATCAGTAAAACTAAATATATGGTCACACGTAGAAATACATTATATAATGGAAATGGACAGCTAATAACAAATGAGGGAAATTTTGAGGAATTGGCTGAATTCAAATACCTAGGAACAATAATCACAAATAGGAATGAGATGCACAAAGAAATTAAACATAGGCTCAATTCTGGAAATGCATGCTATTATGCATTGCAGAGACTTTTGATGTCCCAACTCCTTTCAAAAAACGTTAAGCTGAAAATATATAAAACTATTATTCTACCAGTTATATTATATGGGTGCGAAACATGGACTCTTACTTTAAGGGAGGAAAGGAGATTACGAGTATTTGAGAATAAAGTTCTTAGGAAAATTTTTGGACCAAAGAGAGATGAACAGACAGGTGAATGGAGAAGACTACATAACAATGAACTACATGGTCTTTATAGGAAGCCAGATGTAATAAGAACAGTTAAGTCCCGTAGACTGCGATGGGCAGGACATGTTGCGCGTATGGGGAATGAAAGACGTGCATGGAAACTTCTTGTAGGAAAGCCAGAAGGAAAACGCCCAGTTGGTAGACCAAGAATGAGGTGGGAGAACAACATTAACTATGATTTGAGGGAAGTAGATTATACAGGGAATGATTGGAAAGCATTAGCTCAGGATAGGGATGTATGGAGAGCTTATGTCCGTGCGGCCATGAACCTACGGGTTCGATAGTGCCAGTGAGTAAGTAAGTAAGTAAGTAACCACTTCTGAATTTTGGATACTGACTAGACTGCACCGTTCCGCAGAACCGACTGGCTAGAACACGACTGGTTACGTTTTTCCACTTGTTTACTATTTGTTTATTTCGTGACGTATTCAATTTGTAGTCTATAGTCGATTTCAATCCTGCAGTATTGTCATTTAGCTAAAGGCATTACAGAGATGGGACGAAAATAATTTACGCTTAAGGATATTTAACGATATTTTGTGCCGGAATGTTTGCCGCCGATATAGGAGGGAAGAAAAGTAATAGGCCTACATTCATTTTTTTACAGTAATTGTTACTTTTTTCTATTGAGAACATGACCATATTTCTGTAATGTACTATAATAATAATAATAATAATAATAATAATAATAATAATAATAATAATAATAATAAATTCAAAATAATAATAATAATAAATTTTACTATGCATAGGCGTACTCTTTCCGGGTTAATTGTAATATAGTTGATTAAAAAAACACGTTACAAATCGGAAGACGCGGGTTCAATTCGCGATGGAGCCAGCATTTTTTAACTGGCCTAATCTTTCTGACGGCACAGTGGTTCTGGAGTTGACACGGTCTATATCGAAAATGAATAGGCCTACTAGACAATAATCTGGAATTAAAAGTGGACTGACAACCCGGTAGAAGTCTCGTATTACATATTTAGAACAGGGGCTCCCAAACTACGGCCCGCGGGGCAGATACGGCCCTCCATCACTATAATTTCCTAGTAAAGCTGCAAAGCATAGCATGAAAATGCTATGGTTGCTGTGAAAGGCTGACCTCGGGCAGAATTGCTATGAATGAATCGCTTTCTATCCGGCTCCAGTAAAACTGTAGCATCCTAATAAATTAAAATATGCTGAAGGTAGCCTGTAATATTAATCTAACAGTAATGGAACAAAAACTTTTGTAATATGTTATAACGACATAATAAAAGTAGCTAATCAACACACGCTATTAATAATAATAATAATAATAATAATAATAATAATAATAATAATAATTATTATTATTATTATTATTATTATTATTATTATTATTATTATTATTATTATTAATTTATTTTAGCAGGTTTCATAATATTTCATATCGTGCTGCGCTCAATTCTCCACCATATCTCTGAAATCCCAATCTCAATCCCAATCTGCATCGTCCAATTCGTTTTCTATCAAATGCTGCTCAAAGCATCATCAATGCACTTTTTCTTTTATCGTCCTCTTCTTTTTCTACCATTCTAATATTATTCTAGGGGATCTGCTTTCCGTCATTCTTTTTTACATGACCTTGCCATTTTAATTGATGTTTTTCACAAAATTCGCAATTGAAGGGTTTAGGGCAATAACATGATAAGTCACGTATGTTTTTCTGAGATATAAGGATTTTAATGTTTAAAAAATTATAAATACTAATTGGGCAGTATTGTTGTTAATACATTGTGTGCCTACATGTTTTAACTCATCACTGGCACACTTATAAATAATTTTATGGATATTTAAATACATTTATTTGTTATAATTGTAATAAATTACATATCCTAACAGAATGTGGCTTATGTTACTACCCTAAGCTCTTCAATTTAAGGGTGAACATTAATCTTTTGTTTAATTGCACTGTTTCTTATTTTATCTCTTCTTCTTCTTCTTCTTCTAATAATAATAATAATAATAATCCACAACATATATAATAAGGCCTACGGTCCGCGCCACCTTCATGTTTCTTCCATTTTGCCCGCGATACAAATAAGTTGGTCGGCGTTGGTCTAAAAAAGATGGGGACCTTAACCTCCTACTACCCGAAGAGTCTCTTAAGATCTGTAGCAGGATCACTTTAACTTTTATAAATATTCGTTCAGTATTGTTTAATTGGTCCCGCGCCGTAGCCGAGTGGTTAAGTCAAGATGCATTGGCGCAGACCTACGGAACTTGCACTGGTTCTAGTCCCCATGTGGGAAGAAATCTTCTCATGAAATTGCGGCCAGTATTGGACAGGTGCCCACCCAGTGTCGCGAGGCATTTGGGTAGCTACAATAAGTGGCGACATCACGTTGAGAAGACCAACTATAGCGGCTGGGGGACCCGACATGTTGGCCACATGTCACCCCTACACTGGCTAGATGATCGCCTACCTCTGTGATTAACATGTGGATGTGAGGCCAGCAACCGACTGGTAGGCCAAGGGCCTTCTAGGCCTATCGCGCTTGGAGTTTGTTTATTGTTTAATTGATTATGATTACAAACGCTCCCCAGATATTGTATTAATGACGGGGAGAAAATACATTCAGAAACGCAGAAAAACAGTAAATGATCATCATCTCGCTTTGATGGAGTTAGACCATTGTTTTTACCTCTTTCTGCATCAATAAAAAATCCAAAATACGATGAATAAGCAATTAAAAATGTTAAAGCCTTTATTTATTCATTCATTTGCTTCATTTTATTTAAAAATAGATTTCCACGTGTCAGTGAAAATATATTTATCGCAACATTCGATAAATTATTAGGTATTAAATCTTTAAATATTATTTTAATAAGTGGTTAATTAGTACCGCTTTAACTGTAATAGCCATATCGTAACCTTCTGAACTTTGGACCTTTTAAAATTTAAAAATATTTGAGACACAGAACCTTATTCCTCTTTCGAGTTAGTTGCCTCTCTAACACTCGAAATAGAGAAGATAAAAAAATAAAATTATATAGCCTATTATCTAGCACATGTCTATTTAGCCTATAGGAAATTATAAAAATATTTAATTACGATTTTAATAGATTGAGTTTATTATATTCCTACACATGCGCAATGTAGAATACTTGGAATTTCAGTTGTATCGAATGGATGTTTCTGTGTAAGACATTGCAAATAAAACTACTTGAAAAGCGGAGAAAAAAATGTTTTGAATGTTTTCAAACAGTTTAGTAAAAAATATCCTACATTAACCATTGAGGGTCGGTTTCACCAACAGAGGTAACTGTATTACGCCAGTTTATGCTATGTATTATACACGGGGAAATCTTAACTTGTATTCAATCTTATTTCTAGTAAAATACGATGTTATCTAAGAACAATGTCAGTTTCATACATAATTCACTCATATGGCGGGTAAAAGTAGCACCCCGTTTCTTCCAATAGACAGTGTCGGCGAAGTAATACCTTAGCCAAGTTTGTTTACAGTACAACTAGAACTTATGCTCGGAATTGGTATGGAGTAGGAAGTTGATTTTCAAGAAGCAGCCGTTTTTCGTGTAGGCTAAGAGGCATTGAGACTGCGCACTTCATGATTTACCCTGTATGCACCGAAAAAATCTCTGTTTTTGCTATTCGTGCTTATGCAGTCAACAGAGAAGGTTCGCTTGTAAAATTTTAGTGTCTGTATCACCAACAGAAAGAAGAAAATATATATGTAAATATGGAAGGTTCACCCGAATGGGTATTATTCTTTGCTATATTCGGAGATCGATGTTGTTCTTTCACGGCACTCGGTGATATGATATTGGTTGCATCTCTGTCCGCACAATTCACATACACGTTGGTCATTCGGGGTGTGGAATGTCTTGTTCTTGCATAATTTGTGGTGGAAGCCGTGAATGGCTAGACTTTTAATGGTAAAGAAAAAAAATATATATATATATATATATATATATTTGTGAGAAGTCATACTTTCAGTTAGTGAAACAATTTGTAAAAGGTTATTTTGCCTGTAAGTTTCTCAGGCACTGCTCGGGACCCAGCTCCGTGTGTCTGAAAGGAATTTGCTGACTCAGCTGTTAGTATATGAGAAGCATAGAAGTGTACCTCCTCCCACTCCCCACACTTCTCCCCGCAAACACAAAGAGCTTGGTCTCGAGCTGTATTCAATATAGTTACGTAGATACTTATCTTTTCTATACACACAACAACTTGTTCTTGTCCATAATACCAGAGTTCATTGCTCTCTTACAAACATTTCAATGTGTAAACAATTCACAAATATATATATATATATATATATATATATATATATATATGTAAAAGGGGTGAGTTCACGCACTGGAATGGGGTTGAGACTGCGCGTCCAGATACTTTCCAGCTTCATTTCAGACTGTTTCTATTTTGCTGTAAGTTCCGTGCCTGAATGAAATGTTGGGGTCTAAATGATATAAAAATACACTAATACAAAAATAGTTATTTAATTTTAACATGATTAACCTGATACATCGAGTATTAAACAATTATTACACAGAATAGGCCTACAATACATTTTGAAAATACATTTTCTCATGTAGTTTCGGCCAGTATGAAAGATGCCCACCGAGCATTGTGAGAAATTTAGGTAGCTGCAATAAGTAGCGGCATCATACTGATAAAACCAGCTATAACGGCTGGGGACCCGACATGCTGATTATATGTCGCCCATATACTAGCTAGATGACAGTCCTCCATGATCAATTCATGTGGATGTAAGGACAACAGCCAGCTGTTAGGCCAAGGGCCTTCTAGGTATGTCGCGCCATGGAGTTAGTTATTATCCATCAAAAGCAGATTGGATTAAATTCATCTCATGTTCCAAATGGTTACATGAAACATGTTCCAAATGGTTACATGAAACATGTTCCATTCATGCTAATTTGTGTTCCCTGTGTGGCAGGAAAGAAAAGAGAAAAATCAGAGACCAGAAAAAATAAGAAATTCGTTATTATGAAGTGCGTGATCTAAACCACCCTGGTCCAAGAGTTAGCACTGAGCTCCATCGTTTTCTAAGCCCGTTTTTCCTTAAATAAAATGTAGAATTTGTTGCAAAATGTTTACACTCGTTTATCAAATGAATGCAAAGTATATTTTTTAAATTAAACACAGTATGACACATTTGATTTTTAGATTATTTATGATTTTTTAAAAGTGCGCGATCTAACCCACCGTTACCCTACGCTGACACCGCTCTTAGCGCTAAATTAATAACATTAAGATAAAGTAGGTTAAATTCATCACAATATTAAGTCCAATTCAAGTTACGTTACATGAACCAAGTACGACAGGAGACATGTTATGTGGTAGAGGCTGAAGGACCGTATTGTTTTCCATGCATCCCCCCCCCTCCTTCATCACTCATGTTCAGAATCTGAGCCAATTTGGTCTCCTATAAACAGCGTATGGATAATTTCTGAGGATAAATTTGTGCCATTGACTACGAATCATAGTTCACCGAGACAAAGTCTTCATGACTTGTTGTTGAGATGTTAATTATAAAATTGTTACCTGGTAAGTCAGTCGTCCTCAAATAAATTATTAAACTTCAAGTTATTCCAAAATGGAGGCCTTTCAAAAACAATGTTTCATCTACTGTATTTTAACTGTTGTTGAGGTACCTAAACGTTTATTTTCCAAAGTTACATTCCTGAAATATTGTGAACTATCTATTACAGCACTCTGTATCTGATAAGCTTATCTAATGACAAACACCGTTTCTGTCAAGTTAACTACACTTGGAGTTTGTTACTTCGATATAGCCGAAAGCGCACGAATGCCGTAGAAAAGAGGTTGTGGGCGGGAGGGAAAAGCAGAGAATGAGAGGGGGGGGAGAGAGAGAGTGATGGTAAGAGGAATTCGCAAGATTGAGGGGGTTGGAGACGTAAGACGCCGGCGCTTCGAGTTAAGTAATTGAAGGTCCTAGCCTCATTAAATCCTTGCTCTATTAAAGTAATTTGTAATTAACTTCGCCGTAGCCTGGCACGTTGTGACGTCACTTTAATGTAGAATAACGCTACTAATTAGTTGAGAAGGAAGGAGCAAGCTGTAAGGGAAGGAAGGTTATCCCGAGGCAAAACAATGTTGTAATATAATAGATAGCTTGCTTACATCAGGTATTTGAGAAAGCGACCCCTTTGAAATGCTTACACTCGTGTTTGTAGTTATGTACATTCCTAGACATGAATACGGTACGCAGATTAGTATGCATCACATTCCTCCAAACCTGTATATAAAGAGAATATTAGCTGTTCGTTACTCAAAACATCAAATATTTATAAACAAAAGATTCCGTGTTTTTTCTCCAATAACAAGCACTTTCTCGAGTTTCCTTAAGAAATGGAGGTAAATGCTAACACTACAAAAACCGAACGTTCTAAATGGTACCGGTAATCTTTTTACATCCACATGGATACAATCAAATATTGCATTCCCTTCATCCATTCAGAACTTCTACAGTATGTTTATATTATCATTATTATTATTATTATTATTATTATTATTTATTATTATTATTATTATATTATTATTATTATATTATTATTATCAGTATTATTATTATTATCATTATTATTATTATCATTATTATTATTATTATTATAATATTATTATTATCAATATTATTATTATTATCAATATTATTATTATTATTACTATTATTATTATCATTATTATCATTATTATTATTATTATTATTATTACTATTATTATTATTACTATTATTACTATTATTATTATTACTATTATTATTATTATATTATTATTATTATTATTATATTATTATTATTATTATTATTATTATAAATTAAACATAGGCTCAATTCTGGAAATGCGTGCTATTATGCATTGCAGAGACTCTTCATATCCCAACTCCTTTCAAAAAACGTTAAAATGAAAATATATAAAACTATTATTCTACCAGTTATATTATATGGATGCGAAACATGGACTCTTACTTTAAGGGAGGAAAGGAGATTACAGGTATTTGAGAATAAAGTACTTAGGAAAATTTTTGGACCAAAGAGAGATGAACAGACAGGAGAATGGAGAAGACTACATAACAACGAACTACATGGTCTTTATAGGAAGCCAGATATAATAAGAACAGTTAAGTCTCGTAGACTGCGATGGGCAGGACATGTTGCACGTATGGGGAATGAAAGACTTGCATGGAAGGTTCTTGTAGGAAAGCCAGAGGGAAAACGCCCAGTTGGTAGACCAAGAATGAGGTGGGAGAATAACATTAACTATGATTTGAGGGAAGTAGATTATACAGGGAATGATTGGAAAGTATTAGCTCAGGATAGGGATGTATGGAGAGCGTATGTCCGCGCGGCCATGAACCTACGGGTTCGATAGTGCCAGTGAGTAAGTAAGTAAGTAAGTAAGAGTAATTATTATTATTATTATTATTATTACCCCGTGTGGAGTTGCTAGTCTCCCATCGGGCGCCTCCCCGGGTGGATAGGGGAATGCTCACCAGATATGGCCGGTGCTGGGGAAATAAAATACCCAGGGCGGACCAAAACTAGCGCTGCTGCCTTGCAGTAAGATACTGGACTATCAAAGGATAGAGGAAGAAAACCTTGAACAAAAATTACCCGTCCCCTAGGTTGGGGGTTGATGCATCGGACCAGCTCCTCTATCATCATAAAAAGAAAAAATGCTAAAAAACCAAACATCATGCCTCGGAAAAATATAGAATACGAAATAAAGAAACAAGGGAAATTATGGGTGTACAAGAGGAGTCGGGCATCATAGACATTATAGAAAAGAAAAGATTACAGTGGTACGGCCATGTCAAAAGAATGCCAGAACAAAGATTGCCTAAAATGGTTATGGAATGGATCCCAATGGGAAGGAGGAAGAGAGGAAGACCGAAGAAAACTTGTATAGCAGGGGTACAAGCAGCTATGAACATCAGAGGAATGGAGGAAGATCAATGGATGGACAGAGATGGAACTTGCGAGAACAGAACTCAAGGAGACAAAAGAAAAATTAAAACTTCTGAGAGGATAAAACGCGGATCTAAGAAGAGAATTAGACGATCTACAACAGTACACGCGCAGGGACAACATTATGTTGTATGGAGTTCCTGAATCAGAGGAGTCTGCATACAGTGATATAAATTCTATCTCAAACACAATAAACGCAGTAGAATTAACTAAAGACATCAGTATTGCTCATCGCCTTCCATCAAAAACTGGGAAACTGTAGTCAGGTTTTTCAAAAGGAAATCCAGAGACGAATGATTAACAAACTTTCGTCATGAGGCAAAAAAAGACAATGACTGTCCAGGTATAGCGGCTTCAAAACTTGAGACGGCATGGAATGAGGGACGTATCAATGCCGGAGACCAATTAACAATGACGACAAGACAACTACTCAACATGACAAGGGATGCGGCCAAGCAGAAGGGTTACGTTTTTGTGTGGACACGTAATGGAAACATTTTTGTAAGACAAAACGAAGTCAGTCCTGTGAGTAGGATTAATTGTCCACAGGACATAAAAAAATTAGGTGAATAGTTTTGTAGTCACGAAATTCTATTGACTTAGCAATGGCTTGTAATACAATTTTAGACGAAATAGATCTCCACCCTCTCAATAGTAATCCAAAAACAGCCATATTTGATGACATCACTGAATGCAATTAGTATGTTAATACCATTTTATCAGACTTCAAACTACTTCACATGAACATTCGTAGTACAAATAAACAATTTTTCAGAATTCTGTGTCTTACTCGAAAACTTCTCATATTCTTTTGATATCATAGTGCTCACAGAAATATGGCTTGATCACGATTCTGGTTTTGATATCAACGGCTATAAAAATTTGTTAAGACTAATGAGTATAATATATGTGACGGCATAATTTTTTATTTAAAAAAAAACATTCAAGTCTTTTTGAATCTTTGCGGAATCGCAATGGACCAATTTCTTTCCACATTAGAAAAAATTCCGCATTAAAAAAAAACTTATTAACCAATCTTACATTAGATAGTACCGTATAATTATTTTTATGTACCTTGGATTAATTGTAGTTCCGCTGCCGTTGAAACATTCCACACTACATTGTGTCCTCTTTTACTGTCCAGCTAACCTGAAGATGCCTTGAAATCGTTATTCCCTAGGGATTTGGCAACAGCTAGAGGTTGACTTTGGAGCATCGGTCCGCAAATTTGGAGATTTTATGATCGTGCACTTGTAAATCACTCCCACACTAATACGTTGATTTTTTATTTCCTGTTTTTTTTTGTTTATTTACTTTTGTCTTTGTGTTTTAAAGTCTCATAAACTTGAGTTTTTCCACATTTAAATTAAATCACTATTCCGCGCACTGAGAGTTTATGTTTTTCTCTATATTCAATCACTTTTTTGTTTAATGACTATGAAACATACGATTTAGCCATATTTATTCCGTAAATTCTGAACGCTACCGGAGAAAGATACGTACGTTCTGGTCTCGGAACTTGAATCAATTGAAGATTTACAGTGCACTGGTCATTTGTAAGACATGTGTCACGTGTTAAGTATTTGTTAAAGGAATCTTTTTTTTTGCGTAACAGGTATGCAATGAAGACAAAAGAAAATTTCAGGTAGTTCGCCCAGTGGCAGGTATCTTCCTTCTTTTTTTTCGGTCTAACTGGAATTCAATGAAATAGAAACCTAATATATTTCTCTCTCTGTCTCTCCGCTTTACAAACATTTTCCAAGAATTCTGTAGAAATAATAATAATAAGTAAAAGGTTCGCCCGAGTGGGCATTGATTATATTTAATCTTTGCTATATTCGTTCAGTGTTTTTGTGTTCTTTGGGCACTTCTGTATGTGGTACCGTTCGCATCTGTGACCACACAAAGCACATATACATTTTTCACTTGGGTCGTGGTACTTCTTGTTTTCACACACTTTGTGATGAAAGCCGTGCACTGCATAACGTGTCACAACATGTCGCTGGTCCTGGTTAGCTTTAGTCCAATTCCTCTCTATCATGGCTCCCGTAGCATAGAAATCAAGGTCTATCTCCCTCTTCTTCAATTTGCTTCGGTGTACGAGTTCTGTGTAGGGGCCGGTATTAGGTAGAAGGTGTTTCATCCTCAGATCTTCTGCATAGAACGACTCTCTTGCAAGTTCATATACAAGTCTCGACGGGGGTTGTTTTCCCCACCCTTAGAACCACTTTAAGGAAACGTGCCTTAACCTTCTCTATCCTTTCGAGATCGCTAAGTGACAGTTTCTCCCATATAATGTCTATGCCGTATGTTATGATTGGAGATATCGTTGTATCGAATAATGTCATGGCCGTGGGTAGTGACAGTCGGGCTAGATTTTTTATGCTGTAGATTGCTCTTGTGGCTGCTGCTGTTTTCTCTTGTATATGTTGGTTGAATGATCGTAATGTTGTTTGGAGTGTCATGCCTAGGTATGTGAATTTGTTGACTGTCTTTAGTGGTTCGTCATTCAGCATTAGGATATCTTCTTGTGTGGCTCTTCCTCCTCTTCTAAATGTTAGTTGGACTGTTTTTCTGGGTTGATGGTGAGTTTGTTTTTGTCGACCCATTGTTCTAGTTCCTGTAGTGCCGCTTGCAATTCTGTTTTGTTTGGACTTCCTAGTATCATATCATCCGCGTACATGATCAATGTCGTTTCCTGCATATTTTTCAGTATGTCGGTGATATCGGACGTTACTGCATTGAAAAGAAGTGGGCTCATAGGATCCCCTTGTAGGACACCATTGGTCTGATGGATTGCGTTTGATGTGTCTATTCCATCATCGATTTCGACGAGGTTGTATGCCAGGATGTTTTCTATTATGTTACTGAGCGGATGAGTTTCCCCTATCATATGCTTGAGCTTGGTGATTAGTTTGCATCGGTCTATCAGGTCGAAAGCCTTTTGTAGTCTATGAAGACTGCATGGAATTTGCCTTTTGGTCTCCGTAATGCTGTTTCTATCTCATCCATCAGGCACTTAATTGCATGTTGAGTGCTCCTTCCTCTCATAAAGCCGAACTGGCATTCTGATATGTATCCAGCAAGTTCTACCTCTAGTCTGTGAGCCAAGATCCTTGTGAAGATTTTGAATAAGTTGTTTTCTAATGCGATACCTCGGTAGGAGTCTAGGTCTTCCCTGTCTCCTTTGCCTTTGTACAGCAGTTTGATTTTTGCTGTTCTCCAGCTATTTGGGATCGTCCCTGTGTGTATACATTCATTAAGCAGTAGGGTCCAGAAGGGTAATAATAGGTCTTGTGCGACTTTCAAGTGTTCGGCTTGTATGTTGTCAGGCCCTGGGGCTTTCTTGTTTTTCATTGAGATCACTGCCTTCTGGATTTCCTCTGATGTTATTTGAAGAGTGTATTCATTTCTGTGATCTTGGGTGTTGGTGGTATAGGCTTCCTGGGTGTTCATTTTATTCAGGATACTGTTGAAGTGTTTTTCCCATGTTGTTATGGGTATCTGTCTTGGTTGTGCCACAGGTTTTCTATTTCTTAATGCCAAGAAGGGGTTCTGTTTAGCTTCTTCTGCTATTTTCTTGGCTTCTTGCTCTAAGAACTCCGTTTTCTTTTCTTTTAGAAGAAGTTTGTATGTCTTTCTTTTTTCTGCGTAGTGTCTTAGGTCTTCCTCGCTTCCGTCGATTGTAACCTTGTGCAATGCTAGCAGTGTTTCTTTCCTCTCCTTATAGCAGTCTTTGTTAAACCATGGTTGGGACCTTCTTGGCTTGTTTGGTATGATGGCATTTTGTATAATGTTGTTGGTTAGCATTACTGCTTTTTCCATCTGGCCATTTGTTAGTAATTCTATTGCTTCCTGTATTTTGTCATCACATTTAGTTAGCTGTGCTGTGTTTAGTTTCCTGCTTTGGGCGTCATTCGTTCGATTCTTTGTTTCTGCGCGTTGTGTCTTCTTTATTATGAAGGTCGTTTCTATGGGTATGTGTTTTCTAATTGGAGCTGCTGGTGATGTCCATAGTCCTTTTTGTTCCTCCAGGGTGATTCCTGTCCCTCTGTAGAAGACCAGGTCAATGGCGCTTGAACCGTTGTGACAGATGTAGGTCTTTAAGGATTCTTTGTTCGCGAGCGAAAATCCTTCTTCATTAAGTGTTCTTAGCACTAGTTCCGTTTTACTGTTGGTTTTGTCAATTCTGCAGTTAAAGTCGCCGGTTAGAATGACATCACCTTTGTCTCCTATTTTGGGCATCAGACTTAGCAAAATTTCTATGACATCCTCAGTTGTCCTATGTGGCGGGATGTATAGTCCTACGATTGTCATTAAATTTGTTTCTATCATGACCATGGTTTTCTTCTGTGTGAGCTTTTATTAGATTTCCTATGCTGGGTTTGAAGAAGCTAGAGACCCCTCCTTCCGGTCTACCTTCCGTTGGAGTGGCATAAGAGTGGATTCCATAGAAGCCCTTGATGTCTACTGGTTTCAGCAGGAACGTTTCTGTGGCCAATATGGCGTCATATTGTTTAAGGTGCTCTTCTGATACGTATGAGAAGGCGTTTCTAGCTCCTTCCGTGTTCCATGTCATAATTTTTAAGTTCCTATTCGAGAGATGCTCCTTCCGAGGATCCGTATTGTCTCCGAAATCGAAAGCGTCTAACTAGAACTCCAGTTGGCCAGAATTCTGGATTTTCTGCGGTGGATAGTTCAGAGAAAGGGATTCCAAGTTTGAAGGCTTTCTTCCTGCCTTTCGTGATTAGCTCTTCACAGTCGATGTTGCCTACGATACCGTTACTGTTCACATATTTAATTCTGTAGAAATGTCTTCCATTTCCACATTGGAGGGATTTCGTTTTATGCAAAATAAATGCACGTAAACCCGAGCCGCCATACCTCCGGGTCTATAGTTTAGGTTATACGAGGGGTAAAGGGAGAATTCACCCTCTACTGCCAATAAGGGTATATTTGTCGTGAGAGTAGATGTCTCCAACAACCAATCACTGCTCTTGATGGAACTACAGCACGCTTGTAAGGTTTGAAATTGCAGAGATGTTGTCAGCTGTACGTCTGCTAACCGCATACATAAAGCGGCCAGTCCCACTGAATATCCATATCGGCAACACTGTCGTGAAAACGTCAAGGCCGGAGAAGCAGTGGCTGCAGTATAAAATTATTATTATTTCGCCGAGACCAATAAATTTGTTCACATTGGGCAGATTTCCGGATTTAACAAGTTTACTATATTTGATTTAACTTTTTTTTTTCAGTGTTTTGTATACTTTTTTTAGGAATTTTTATATATTTCACTAGTTTTTCCAAGAAAACACCACGGCGCGACAGGCCTAGAAGGCCCTTTGCCCACCAGGCAGCTGCTGGTCTTACATCCATATGTGTTATCATAGAGATAGAGCATCATCGAGTCCCCCAGCCGTTATAGCTGGTTTTCTCAACCTGGCGCCTCTACTTATTCTAGCTACTAAATTCCTCACGACGCTCAGTGGGCACCGGTCCCATACTGGCCGAAATTCCATGAAAAAGTTCTTCCCCCATTGAGACTCGAAATAGCCCAAGTCCCGTAGCTCTGCACCAACTTGCCTTAACCACGCGGCTATGACGCGGGACAGGTTCCTAAATTTTACTCCTCCATACATCCATATTCACTGCAATATTCTCTGTTAATCCTCTCGACACCATACTCCTATGGACCTCTTCAACCCAATGCCATTTTGATAACCTCTTTCTTCTCTTGCCTTCCGCTTCAAAATTTAATATCATCTTCGGTATCCTGTCATCTGACATCCCCTTTAAGTGGCCATACCATTTCACTCTTCATACTTCAATAACTTATTCTGTATTCTTCACATTGGTTTTTTTTAGCATAGTGCATTTTTTCCATAAAACGGTAAACTAGCCCATCGTTATAACCCGCAAGCTGGAGGACAAGGTGATTTTTGTTCAAAGTTTTCTTCCTCTAGCCTTTTCTTCGGCGGCTAACTATTACGCAAATAGGTACCGCTAATTCGCACAATTCCATATTTTATTTTCTGCAAAATGGCTGATTGCAAATGCGCAAAATATTTCAAGTCCTAAATGAATGCATGTACAACAACTTACCTTTTAAAACGGGAACGCAACACATTGCCCCATTATTGTCCCTGTATGCCGTTTCTCTACATCACGATGGGCTAGAACCCAAGTGAAAATTTTTGAAATTATTCATCGCTTTAATATATCCTCCATAGTTCATTTGCAACTGGATGAATATTTGACCACTTTTTTTTTTAAAGCACTGTGCTGAAAGAAATATACTTTTCACTCTAGAGTTGCTTTAAAATTTCTCTAAATTCACGAATAGAGGGCTATGTGAAATGTTCGTTTCAAATGACGATTAACGATTCCGAACCACTTGTTATTTCATCTGTTAGTACACTGGCCCACAAGTTAGGAGAGTATTTAATCTTCACTTACAAAGAAAAATATATCAATTGCAAGAAATTATGTTACATTATAATCTACATATACTCTTACTTACTCACTGGCACTATTGAACCCGTAGGTTCATGGTCGCGCGGACATAAGCTCTCCATACATCCCTATCCTAAGCTTGTAGCGTATATTTTTTTATATCAACAAACAAATTCAAAGTAATGGCATTTGAAGGAAATTATCGTATCCGATCAAAAATAGGGTTACGGCGCAAAAAGTGGACATCCGAATTTCGAGATAATTTTGGTTTTAAAATAAAGCTTTCAGGACCACTAAACACGAAAACACACAAAAAAAATTGCGGACCATCCAGAAACAAAGCAGTAAAATAACATTTTATAAACACTACAAAATACACATTTCGCTAGTTTACTGTACGTGACATCCCCATTTCGATATAATATTGGTATTGAAATGAATATTAGGATCACCAAAGATGAAAACACAAGAAAATCTGCGGATCATCACTAAAGAAACTAGGTTAGAGTAATAGTTTCTTATATTTAATTAGGTTAGGTTCGCTTTGAGTTTCTTACACATATATTATAGTTTATTTACATTCCTGTAATTTGTGACCACCGCTGTGGTCTCGAGGTAGCGTGCTGCCTTGTCACGCAGCGGGCCGGGGTTCGATCCCCGGTCGGGGCAGTTTTTCTGGGTGAGGTTATTATCGGGGTTTTTCCTCACCTGTAAGACAAATGTAATGAAAACTTTAAGGCCCAAACGGTCCCCGAAATCATATGGCCATCATCCTTCACCGGTGTGGAAAGCAACGGGAAGCTACCGCACCTACAATTCCTTAGTAAAGCTGCAAGCATAGCATGAAAATGCAGAATTACTATGGATGGATGGATGGATGGATGGATGGATGGACCTATAATTTAATATTGTCTAAATTCTATTTATTACTTTCACAGGTTAGAGTAATTGAAATAAGTTAGGTTAGCTTTTAGGTTATTATACATGTATTCTAACAAATTGTATTACAAATTTCGAAGATCATGTTATAAATAACTGGTATCTATTTATTGAATATTTTATAAGGACTAATTTGCCGTTGTTCATTTTCGAGGAATACGTACGATGATGTATCGATTATTATCGACAATCGATTCAGTTAAACCATTTTTTCTTAAGAAACTCTATATCAGGATGTGATTTTTATTAAATATCAAACCCTTTGCTATATAATTTTGGAAATATAGCATTTGGAAATGCAGCAGTGTACTTTTATTACAATAAAATATTTATTCTATTTTTGCATCTCTATTGAAGAAAACTTGTTTTCACCCTGAAATAATGTCTGAATATCGAATCTGACGTCACGACCACAATGGCAGCCACTTTCTTCAGGTAATATAGGGAATAGTGCTTTATAAAAATTATTTTACAGCTTTGTTTCTGGATGGTCCGTATTTTTTTTTTTTTTTTACGTTTTCATCTTCGACGTTCCTAAGCTTCGTTTTAAAACCAAAATTATCTTGAAATTCGGATGTCCACTTGTTGCGCCGTACCCAAAAATATTTCTACATAACAACAGATCAAGTAAAATGTTTAAATTATTTAGGATTTTTATTATCATAGGAAAAGAGAAATATCTAGATAAATTATCACAATTCCAGCATATGTGTTGCACAATTCAAAGAACCTTGCTTAATAAAACCAGGGCTCAACTGCACTTCTACTATCTCAAATGTTTTCTGTTATATGGTTGTAAACTATAGCTTTTGTTCTGTACTTACCAACATTTTCTAATATTTTAAAACGTTTTAAAACAATTTTTTATAACATTATTAGACAATTTTAAAATATTAATTTAAATACGCAAATCGCAATATTATGAGACTGTTAGACTGTTGACGCTAACTGCTATTTTCTCCACAGAGTATATTACTTAGTCTATGATTTTTCTATCGCTGTTTTGGGTTATCGCTGGTTGGATCAGCGTTAGGGAGTGATAAGTAAGTGTACACCCATTTTTAATAAACGTTTGGTAACTATGATGTTTGTGGGTTATCATTCAATGATAACGTTATCGCTGCTACTTCTAACTGCTACCGTGTATTCGCAGTTCTTTGCAGTTTTGAGATAGTGTAAGTGCAGTTTTTCCGAGAAATATCTAGATAATAATTTATAAAAATTCCAGCATATGTGTTGCACAATTCAAAGAACCTTGCTTAATAAAACCAGGAATGAGACAACGATGAGATTTTACATACGGAAGTGAAATCTGAGCATTAAATAAATTTGGAAAAAGGAAGATAGAAACGGCAGAAATGCATTTTTTTAAAGAAGGATAGCAGGAATCACTTTAAGAGATCATATCCGTAATATCGACATTAGAGAACAATTACAAATTTATGAATTAGCAAATAAATAAACAACAAATTAAAATGTTGTTTATTTATTTGCTAATTCATAATGTCACAATGGAGACATATTGTCTATGAAAACAGACTTTACCCAAGAGGTAAGCGTTCCATTGGACGCCATATGACCAGGTAGATGGATATGCTTTGAGTCGGCATAGGCTTACAGCCTAATCTTGAAGTTGAAGACTTACAAAGTTTTTAAACACACAGTCTAGGAATAACGTTAACTGATTATGATTAGGAGCAATGCTATGCAACTCATCCCCATTGTGCATGGAGGTATATATTTTGGCTCAACTGCACTTCTACTAGCGCTTTATTTTTCAGTAATATTGTTGTAAACTATAGCTCTTCTTCTGTATTTACTAACATTATTTAATATTTTAAACTTTTTCAAACAATTTTTGTAACATTGCACAATTTTGAAGTATTTATTTAAATATGCAAATCACAATATTATGACACTGTTAGACAATATTGTGATGCTAACTGCTATTTTCTCCACAGAGTATATTGCTTAGTCTATGATTTTTCTATCGCTGTTTTGGGTTATCGCTGGTTGGATCATTTTTTAATAAATGTTTTGTAATTTCAATATTATTAATATATTTTTAATCATAGATTTGGGGATTTATTGCAAATATTGGTCATTTAAATTTCATAGCAACGGATAGTAATCGAGGATGATTATCGATATGTGGTTCGATTGTGGGTTATCGCTGGCTCTATGAACTCTAGTGCATGAGCACTGTTATTCTATAGGACTTCGAAAATATTTCACGCTAGTTTAAGTGCAGTTTTTCCCATATTTTAAACCAAACAAATATTTCAGTAACTTTCCTACTTGTGAATTAGGAATGGTATATTCAGAGCGAAATTCCAAGTCCCAAGAACGAGAACATCCGCAAGCTAACGAGGCTAAAATACGCAGCAACATCAGCAATGGGGTTGAAATGGGGGGGGGGTCATGTGCTCAGAATAGATCCTAAAAAGTGGACTTATACAGTGACTATGTGGGAACCCAGACAAGGGAAAAGGAAAGTTGGAAGACAAAAAAAGCATTGGAGTGAAGTGTTTAAGTGTCATATAGGAAAACTGTGGACTAGAATAGCACAAGACAAAGATGGAAGAAATCCTTTAAAAAGTTGAAGTGATAGTCCCAAGGGATTGACTATCCCGGGGATATAACTTACGCCACCCTGCAGTCGCAGGAGGCCCTTGCCCGAAAGGGATGATTATGGGCTAATTCTAAATATTCACAGCGAAATCCCAAGTCGAGTATCTTGCTACATATCTGGCCTAAATGAACACTGCAGCCTTTATCATCGGTTATGTTAATAATGCAAGTCTTATATATATATATATATATATATATATATATATATATATATATATAATATCTCAGTAACTCTGCATTATTCTGTAAAGCTGTGGTACATTTATTTTCCATGAATTATTTACCGTCTTTAATTTACGCTGTTTTCTACATTTAAAATTATACATTCCACGTCACCATTTGTGACCGTTCTTATAAATGACTTACATCAAATTCACTTACTATCACAGCAAAACTTCCTTCTTGCAATAACACTTTCTTTCAACTACGGTTGTGGAGACATCGAACCCCCGCCCCTCTTCAGCGCCATCTACACCAAACATTAAACGCACATTCATCAGCGCCATCTTCACCAATACAGAATGAGTTAGAAAAAATTTAATATAAAGTTTTCAGGTAATGCGGCATTGTAAATTTTTTTTGCGGTATCGAAACAAAATGATTGACCATAAGGTATTCAGCCCTTTGCTTTCAGCATTTCTCAGCAACTGACACCCATAAAAGAGCCGATTAGTCCACCGCTGTGGTCTCGAGGTAACGTGCTGCCTTGTCACGCAGTGAGCCTGGGTTCGATCCCGGGTCGGGACAAGTTCCCTAGGTAATATTTTTTTCGGGGTTTTTCCTCACCTGTAAGACAAATGCCAGGAAACGTTAAGGCCCTAACTGACCCCGGCTGTCATTAACATATTCGTTAAGTTTAGGATTAAGGCTTCTCCTGGCGCATCATCACCTATCATATACATCGAGGCAGCGTAACTCCGCCTTCCGGGCGTCTCAACCTCAGAAGTGGGTTACAATAACGCCATGCCAGGAGAGAATACCAGAATGCCGAAATGACAACCTGATGACATTGAATAATAACAATGAACTGATTATTCCAGATAACGGTCCGTCCACTTCTCTGTCATCAAATCCAAGCAGGTACTTGTGCCAAGGTAAAACTTACAGACAACATACGACGTATAAAAAATTGTCTGGTTTAGCAAATCTGCCGTCAATTCTAAAGATTTTTCCAAATGTTTTAAAAGTAGGGCTTCTTTTTCAATTTTATGATTCTCCAATAAACTATGTGCTGCAATAGCTGATTTTTCAATTTCACCATTTTTAATATTTCTGAAGTGTTCCTTAGTGCGAGTGTCCAAATTTCTTTTCGTTTTTCCTATTTATTGCAGTCCTTTCAATTAATTTGACTATTTAACTCATGCCCCAAATGGGAGTCAATGACCAATCACGTTTCAATGATTTCTGTTTTACAACCAATCAGAGTCGTGTTTCACGAAATATTTATCAGTGTTATAATTATCATATTAAACAAAGCTCCTCCTTTTTAATATTCTGAACAGGTCTGACCGTTATTTTGCAGTGACTGAGCCTATAAGAAATACGGCTACCAGATTGTATATAATAGTGCATACATGTCAACATTTGTAGCAATTGATTATACCACCAAAAAAAGAAACCACTGTTTGCACTTTCTTAAATGTATTTTTTCCCAGGTAATAATCGATAAAAATATAATTGTCATATTTACATCATACGACATCAAAAATGAATTAATATACAGATTGATGTGTTTCATTTTTTCTCCACTAGAGAGCATTCTTACAATATTGCGTTCCTTTGGCAATAATAGTATGATCTGGTTGCAGTGATAAACAAAAGAAGCAGTAGAAGCGTACCTATCGTTTCTCATTTGTTTTCAAACATCGCCGTTTGCATTAAATATATAAATATTTTGAAATAACTACAGTTAAATAATTATTTGTGAGTAAACAGCTTAATTTTATTCGTTAAATAGTCCTAACAAATGCCACTCTTGATTTCCAAATTCTCTAGATAAATTCACTCCTCACTTCGTGAGTCGTGAATTTATCGATAATTTGGAAATCACTCGTGGCATTACTTATGATAAATTTCAGATTTCTTGCTATCTGGGGTGTTCAATTTCTTATTAGTTATTAATAAATTACCAAGGCTAAATTTATTTATCGGTGCCAATGTAATATTGAATTTCTTGAATTTTTTTTTAAATTTGTTACGTATTTCAGGATGATACGTAATTTTCTTAAACTGCTATTATTGTCCTCCGACGAGTTTAGCGCTCAAAGGGATGCGGTATTGGGATGGATACTGGATAACAACACCAGTCAGGAAGGAAGTACAATCATATTGAAAACATTCGCCCTATTTACGAAAGACACAGTCACAGAAAACCGCAAACTGAAAACTGCATTTGTGAATGAATAATACTTCCCTTCGACTCGGCTGTAGGAACAAAAGAAACTATATACCTGCAGGTTATGAATACATAGTCTTTTATATAGATTTTTAATTGTTTTATAGATTATTTTAATTATTCAAGCAAAGTCTTTTGAAATAGAGTTTAGACATTCAAAGTCTGTTGAAATAGAGTTTAGACATGATATAGTTCAGAGCAAAGTTTTGCTTAGCTAACTGTAAACATCCCTACATTTAGTTTATTGGAATGTTAGTGAGTACAGTTAGGGTAACTAGAGGTCAAATTGAGTATATAATACTTGAGAAGTGAGGGTCTCGGGTCTGTGTGTATAAACTGCTGAAGGGTAAGTCACCGACCATTTTTCTTAATATGTATTCTGAACTTTTGGGAAGGGAATCAAGTACAATTAACTATTTTGATATTAAATTTTCAAAAAGTGATATAACATTTTTAAAAATGTAGATTAGGGTAGATTTATAACTTCCACAACTCCCTCTCTCTCAAACCCCAGAAAGTACTGTAGGTTTTAATATAGGCTTAGATTAGTTATTTAGGGCTAGTCTAATTATGTAGGCTTTAGTAATAAAATAGTTTAAAATAAGACTCCATTCGTTTATTTCAAAACATACATAACTGTACATCCTCATACTAACGCTCGGCTAGATAAACGCTACCAGATTTTCCAAGGCCCCAAGGTCCTTTAAGCCTAAGAAATCCAGCGGGGTTTATAACACTGCAAGAGTAGTAAACCGAATGGCAAAAATACCCTGCCTCCCAGCGCCTAAATTCGTCGGAGGACAGTATGGAGTTTCTCATTGCTAAGCTTCCTCTATTCTTATCCCTTATTTGACATAATACTGTATTTGTCATAGTATTAAATGGTAGTAATGGTTGCCCAGCGCCTCGCTTTGTTTCCCCGCAGCTGTTATATACCTTATAATTAAATACAAAGATGCCGACTACCGCCACTATAATAATTCCGCAGGTTAATCATTGTCAAGCATTGTCGCGCGTCGCCCGCTTTTATACACACGGACAACAATCATAGTGAGGCGATAATATCATAATTTCGAATACTTTTATATACTGAACTGCAGAAACGGAGTCTGAATTGCTTCTACGATTTTACAATTTTTATGTTTCCAGAACAGCCTTAAAAACTGAAAAACCACTGCTGTTAGTTAGAAAAAAGTGTAAGACTGAATCATGACTATAGATTTTAACAATTTCTTTGGAATTCAGTTATTTTTATAGTTGTTATGGAAACAATAAAAATTGATAAACCGCGGTGGTGATTTAGACTTCGTTTCTGCAATCCCTTGATCGAGTCCCACAGTCAAGATCTCCGTCTTATATTTTTTAATGTTTAGACTCCTAGACAAAAACAGAGATATCTAAAGTGTCATTCCCGTCAAAAGTAAGAACAATGACAGCATTTGTTTTTATTTAATTTTTTTGCACGCTGTAGCGTAGTGGTTAAGGCAGTGCGCTACAAACCGGAAGGTCGAAGGTTCAAGTCCCGGTGGGGTCAGGATTTTTAAACTGACCCAAACCTTCTGGTGGCACCATGGCCATGGGATCGACTCAGCCTCTAACGGAAATGAGTACCAGACCCTTGTTCTTGGGGTAAAAGCGACCGTCACGCAGGGCTGACAACCCGGCTGACATCAAGTGCCAATTGTCTAGAAAAAGTTGGAGCCTTAACCTCCTACTATCCCAAGGGTCTTCTATGGCCTGTATTGGATCACTTTACTTTATATACAGTTACTTTAACATATCGCGTCTTGAATCATCGGTTATATCCAGTAGGCCTACATATATTGTGAGTGGCCATGTGTAATTTTTTTTTTTGTTTAATGCCACCAGGTTGTATTTTATGACATTTCTGGCTTTTCCCCTGGCATTGGCCGAGTGGTAAAGGCAGGAAGCCTTGGCGCAGAGCTACGGGACTTGCGCTGGTTCGAGTCTCCATTGGGAAAGAAATTTTCTCATGGTATTTCGGCCAGTATGGGACCGGTGCCCACCCAGCATCGTGAGGCATTTGGGTAGATACAATAAGTAGCGATTCCAGGTTGAGAAAACCAGCTACAACGGCTGGTGGACTCGATAAGCTGATCACATGTTACCCCTACACTGGCTAGATGATCATCTACCTGTGTTTAATACACAAGTGATCTTCTTGGTGATATAATATTAAAATATATATGTAGTCAATATGCCCATTTCACCAATTAATGTTTTAAAATGGTCAACAAGTTTCTACAGCCAAGCTGTCATTCTCAAGACCAGATATTGATCAATATCTTGAGAATGACAGCTTGGCTGTAGAAACTTGTTGACCATTTTAAAACATTAATTGGTGAAATGGGCATATTGACTACATATATATTTTAATCTACCTGTGTGATTGACACGTGTAGATGTGAGGCCAACAGCCGGATGGTAGGCTGAGGGCATTTTAGGCCTGTCGCGCCATGGACTTATACATTGGCCGAAATATAATCGATTTCTTAGGCTGGGTATCTGGAAGGCGGAGTTACGTTACTCCGATGATATGATCTGTGATAAAAGATAATGAAGCCCCAGGAGAGTACATGATCTAAACTTAACCTACATTCCAGATCATGGGCAACTGGAATAATTCCCTTTAAGGAAAAATTACTACAGTATAACCGTAATTCGAACCCGGGACCTCTTGAACTGCAGTCAGGAACGTTGACCACTAGCCCATGTGGAGTAGTCATATGTTCTTATATAATTTCACTGTTTTCTTCTTATAATGATATTACTCGTTGCCTTGTACGTGGGGGCCTGGATTCCAAACCCGTTCGCTGAACAAGTTTTCAGGGTGGGATTTTTTTTCACCTGTAAGATAAATGTCAGGAAACTTAAAGCCCTAAATAGTCCCTGAATACCATCTGGCCATCATAATCATCTTGTCATATTAACCTTGTTTCGTATGAATGTGTAAGTGATAGGTGTGTCTTGTCTTAAATGTTCATGCTGGCTTTTGCTGGTCCCGTATTGAACTGATTCGGAGAGAGGTCCTCCATTTATTTTTATGGTCCAAAAATTGTATGTGATCCAAATTTTAAACTTTCTCTCCCGACAGATCGTGCCACTACATGGGACATGTCATCTATCCATAGTAATTCTGCCCGAAGACAGATCCTTCACTGTAATTATAGCATTTTCATGCTTTACTAGGGAATTGTAGGTGTGGTAGCTTCCCGTTGCTTTCCACACCGGTGAAGGATGATGATGACGATGATAATGATAAGGATGATGATGATGGTCATATGATTTCGGGGACCGTTTGGGCCTTACGGTTTTCCTGACATTTGTCTTACAGGTGAAGAAAAACCCCGATAAAAACTTCACCCAGAAAAACTACCCCGACCGGGGATCGAACCCGGGCCCGCTGCGTGACAAGGCAGCACGCTACCTCGAGACCACAGCGGTAGATATGGGACATGCAGAAGTACCTAAACGGGAAATAATTATGGTATTATGAATTGATTAAAGTGATCCCGGAAATGAAATTCCAACCCAGTATTTGTCTTGACGACTGAGGACAAAATTCAGCTTCTTGTCATCGGAATGTTAACTTGGGACTTCCCGAATATGAGCCTCAAACGCTACCATCTGAGCCAACCCGTTCGCTAACAGCGTCTCATTACACTGAGCAACAAAAAATAAACTTTTTTTTTTGTCTCAGAAAGAAAAATATGTGATTCTGATAGTACTTTTTCTCCTGAATTAAAAAATATGATATAGGTTTTTCTCCATCACGCAAGGTTTCCGAGAGACAGGCATTTATAATTTCAAACACTTTAATATTTTCTACATTCGTAACTACGCAATATTCGAACATTCGGACTCACCTAGAAAGTAAGAAATGACGATTTTCTGCTATATTTCGCCAGTGGAGCATCCCTCTTGATGGTCCAACAATAATCGTCTAGCATATTAGGATTCCATTAGCCTTGATATCTCTTTTCCATAGCTGAAATCTCCTGATGAAAGTGTTCCCCGTGCTCATCGCTCATTGCGCCAAATGGACAAATGAACGAAAAAAAACGTTTATTAAAAAAATTATTATTTAAATCCATTAATTGAAATTGAAATAAAAAAACTGTGGCTGATGGAGAAATTCCGAATACATAACTTATTTGAAAGCACGATAAAAACTGCATTAAGTACTACTATTGGTACTCATGAGACAAAAATCACGTTGACCAGTGTTACATAAGACAATCTCGTTTGTAAAAAAAAATCAAGTAAAATTAACTGTTGAATGCAAGCTTTCACTGCCAGTAATCATAATATTAAGAGCTCCCTGGCTATGTGGCTGTAGTCCATGACTGGCGTTTCTTCGACGTTTCTCCCTTGACTTCGGAGAGCATCTTCAGAGGTGGAGGCTCTTCTCCGACCAGGGAACACTACCTAGAAGTACTAGCCACTGTAGATGTCCTCCGCAGTCGAGGAAAAAAGTCTGGAAGACACATCTGTCATGGGCCACGATCACATAGCCCGGAATCTTTTAATATTGAAATTAACTGTTTCCATTGTATCTACAAGAAAATCAGGGGTTTTAACATTTTTTTCTCTTATTTTACTTAATTTTATGTGTTTCTATCGTTTTACTTAATGACATATACAAATTCAAGCATAGAATATACACCTAGACTCGTGGAGATTTAAAATTCTTTAACTCCCCAAGAATCGAACCCGAGTTGCCGGGATAGAAAGAACGTACTCTACGGTTACCATACGATGATGGACGTAGATCTTGCCTCATTGTTCTTTATAGTCGTAAGCTAGTTATGGAAAATGTAACAGGTGTATATTTCTGAAATATGAGGCTTCCATCTGACATCTGAAAGTAGATTTAAATAGAATTCATTAAGTCAGAATTAAATGGTTGAGAACACAAAGGGATGTTTTTAATTAGATCAAATCACAAATGCAGAAACGTTCTTGACAATTTCCTTTTAATGAAAAATTAAGCAATTTAGGTCATACACACATACAATTTAGAGCATCCCAGAATACCTCGCAAATTACATCCCTCCGACTCGAATGTTCATAATGGCGTTAATTACTTATGGTACAGGTAGACACCATCAGGTTATCTTTTATGGCATTTCTGGCTTTTTTCCCCTGGCATTGGCGGAATAATAATACATTTCTTATTTTGGGGCACCTGGAAGGCGGAGTTATGTTACCCAGATGATATAATGGGTGATAAATGATAATGGAGCTCCAGGAGAGTCCTAACCTAAACTTTACCTAAATCCAGACCATGGCAACCAAATTAATAATAATTCCTACTAAGGAAAAATTCCTATGGTCTTACCGGCAGTCGAACACGGGACCTCATAAAATGTAGTCAGAAACGCTGTTAACTAGCTTATGAGGATAAGCAGAAGTATGTAGAGTAGATCTCATTTTACAATTTGAATTCGTGTTATCTCTGTTTTTATTAAGTCTGTAGAACAGCAGTAGTTTCTGTCACTCCTCTTGGAAGCATAGGGTCTTTGTGAAAGCACGCCACCGGACTCTAATTTTTACAAAATTCCTGACTTCATTCCAACTTTTCCCTTGTTCAATTTCAGCAGTCTGTAGAGTAGATATCTGCTTTTACAATTTGAATTCCTGTTATCGTCTGTTTTTATGGCAATAAGAGAATACCCAGTACCTGTTAGGCCTACTATAAATTTGTCATGATTGTACTACAATTTTTAGATAGCCTCTTTAAACCCTTTGTATAACTAAACGCTAGAGAACAAAAAAAAATCTGTCGGAGTCACAATGGATGACAGAACGAAAGATCAAAAGATGTCAAAACCATTGCAAATTGATAATCCTTGGTCAAGTTTTTAAAAGAGGATTATAGCTCTCGTTACATGGTAACATGGTTCTCTCAGCGCTCATAAGAAGCGACAGATCGCTGCGAGGAAGAAGGGAGTCAGTTACATAATACCACCACTACCTTACAGTGAACGTTTTAAATTCAAATAATTTTCCCAATTACACAAATAATTACAAAATAATACAAACTAGTTAATTCATTCATATATCCATCCATAGTAATTCTGCCCGAAGGCAGGTCCTTCACTGCAATCATAGCATTTTCATGCTATGCTTGCAGTTTTACTAGGGAATTGTCCAGGTGTGGTAGCTTCCCGTTGCTTTCCACACCGGTGAAGGATGATGATGATGATAATAAGGATGATGATGATGATGATAAAGATGAGGATGGCCATATGATTTCGGGGACCGTTTGCGTCTTAAAGTTTTCCTGACATTTGTCTTACAGGTGAGGAAACCCCGATAAAAACCTCACCCAGAAAAACTGCCCCGACCGGGGATGGAACCCGGGCCCGCTGCGTGACAAGGCAGCACGCTACCTCGAGACCACAGCGGTGGACGTCATTCATATATCATCATCATAATTGGCTCGACAGCCCCATGTGGGCCTTGGCCGCCTTCAGAAACCTATGCCAGACTTCCCTGTTCTGCGATTCATTCTTCCAGTTTTTTATTTTTAAAATTTTAATGTCTTGAATTATACCATCCTCTCATCTTAATTTAGGTCTTCCAACTTTTCTAGCCAATAGTGGTTGTTCATTGTAAATTCTTTTTGTAATCCTTTTGTTGTCCATGCGAATAATGTGTCCAGCCCATGCCAATCTATTAACTTTAACAAAATTCAAAATATCTGGCTGATTGTACAATTTATACAATTCATTATTGTATCTCTTTCTCCATGCATTATTTTCTTTCACGGCACCAAAAATGGATCTCAGTATCTTCCTTTCAAAACGCCCTAATAATTCCTCATCAGATTTCAACATGGTCCAAGTTTCTGATGCGTAAGTTAACACTGGTCTAAGGAGAACTTTATACATGAGTATTTTTGTCTTTCTAGATATAAACTGAGATCTAAACATTGTCCTGAGTCCAAAAAAACATTTGTTTGCAGCCATGATCCGTAGATGTATTTCAGCCGAATTGTCATTTCTACAATTTACTTCAGATCCTAGATAAATAAAGCTATGAACCAGTTCAAATTTATATGTGCCAACTTCCAAACTAGATGGGCATGCTTCACATTTACCTTTAAGTCATTCATATATGGTCACACATAAAAATACATTATATAATGGAAAAGGACAGCTAGTGACAAATGAGGGAAATTTTGAGGAAGAGGCTGAATTCAGATACCTAGGAACAATAATCATAAATAGGAATGAGATGCACAAAGAAATTAAACATAGGCTTAATTCTGGAAATGCGTGCTATTGTGCATTACAGAGACTCTTGACGTCCCAACTCCTTAAAAAAAAACGTTAAACTGAAAATATATAAAACTAACTTATTATTCTACCAGTTATATTATACGGATGCGAAACATGGACTCTTATTTTAAAGGAAAGGATATTACGAGTATTTGAGAATAAAGTACTTAGGAAATGTTTTGGACCAAAGGGAGATGAACAGACAGGTGAATGGAGAAAACTACATAACAGTGAACTACATGGTCTTTATAGGAAGTCAGATGTAATAAGAACTGTTAAGTCTCTAGATTGCGATGGGCAGGACATGTGGAACGAATGGGAAATGAAAGACATGCATGGAAACTTCTTGTAGGAAAACCAGAGGGAAAACGCGTATTGGTAGACCAAGAATGAAGTGGGAGAATAATATTAACTATGATTTGAGGGAAGTAGATTATACAGGGTATGATTGGAAAACGTTAGCTCAGGATAGGGATGTGTGAAGAGTTTATGTCTGTGCGTCCATGAACCTACGGGTTCGATAGTGTCATTGAGTTAGTTAGTCAGTTAATTAATTCATTCATTTTTAGAATATTCCTCATCATTGAGGTTTTCTTCAACCAATCTTAATAATTAACATGAGTTATAAATAATACATAAATGACTACGGACTTACAGACTATCAGTTTGTAACAAACATTCACAAATTTCCATTAATTAAAGTTCTCCATCGTTCTGCGTCCTCTATGTCTTCATCCATTATACCAAATTCCCTCATCGAATTCCGAATATTATTCTTCCAGGTTGTTCTTGGTCTTCCATTTCTGCTCCTTCTTTCAATGTCCCATGTACAGACAGCCTTTGGTAGTCTTCCATCCTGCATTCTTCTTACGTGTCCATACCATTTTAGCCTTCTGTGTTCAATCTCATCCATTATACTTCTTTCTGCATTCATCCATTTTCTAATTTGTGTGTTTCTAATTCTTTCCAGTCGATATTTTCTGGCATCTCAACCCCAAAAATTAACTTCAACTGCAGTTATATTGGCATGTTGTTGTGTAGGAATAAACTAGTTATAAAATAAAAATGAATCTTCACATTTAATTATAGCGAATAATGAGAAAATAATAAATAACAATGGACAGACAGTCCACCGCTGTTGTCTCGAAGTAGCGTGCTGCTTTTTTCATGCAGCGGATCCGGGTTCGATCCCCGGTTGAAACAAATTTCTTGGGTGAGATTTTTTCGGGGTTTTTCCTCACCTATAAGACAAATGTCTGGAAACTTTAAGACCCAACGGCCTCCTAATGGGCATCATAATCATCATCATTAACACTCTTTTAGATTAAGTTTAGGATTAAGGGCTCTCCTGGCGCACCACTATCATCATCATCATCCTCATCATCAACGCTCATAATATCATCGGGGCAGTGTAACCCACCTTCCAGGCGCCCCAACCTCAGAAGTGGGTTACAATTGTGCCAATGCCAGGAGAGAAAACCAGAAATGTTTAAATGATAACCTGGGGCATTGAATAACAAAATGGACAGATGTTTTGACGTTTACAATAAAATAAATCGTAGGACCCGAAGTATTGGTTTGGTGTTTAATAATTGATTTCTAAGTTTTCAATGTCTATAGGCTTAATGAGCAATTCCGGGAACTTCATTTATTAGAACCATAACATTTTGATTTCGTGCTATAAGTAATATAATTATCATGGGAAAAGTTCTGCACCAAAATATTAAATTAACAAAAACCCATATCCTATGAAATGTCTACTTTACAAAAAGTTACAAGATGTGTCCATAAGTTAAACTGTCCAAATATTGAAGTTGTCCAAGTTGTTAAAAATCATAGATTATTGAACTTTTCCAGTTTATAAAGTGCACTTTACAGGCCTAATATCTACTCAAAGAATTCCCTAATTTTGACAACAAAAAGCCATCACTATATCAACACATAATATAAGTAGCAAACCCATGTCCAAATCATTAGAAACGGGCAATGTTCAAGTAGAAAATTTCTTTTCGAGGTGATGTACAGTGAGGACAATCCAAACCCTAACCCAAACCCAAACCCGACCCAGAAAAAAAAACAAAAATGAAAGAAAAACTTAAATTAAAACTGAAACCCGAACAGAATTCAAAGTGAACCCAAACCCGAACCCAGAACCAAAATACAAAACCCGAAACCAAAACTGAAAAAAGCTGAAATCAAAACTGAAACCTAAACAGAATTCAAAATGAACCCAAACTGAACCCGAATCCGAACCAGAACCCAAAACCGGACCTAACCCAAACATAAGATTATCCTAATCCGGATCTAATCCTGATATAACCTAACCTAATCTAACCAAACTATGCCGAACCTAACTAAACCTAACCTAATCTATCCTACCCTGTCCTAACCGAAACTAACCTGACCGATACCTGACCTAACCGATACCTAACCTAACCCAGAAACATAAACTAAAAAGTCCAACCGATCCGACCAAACTACCCCTAAACTGATGAAATTAACTCTACAACGACCAAATTACAGTAGCTAATCAAACTACCTCTATAAAGACCAAAGCTACCAGTAAACCGATTAAACTACCTCTAAAACGTGAAACTACTCGTAAACCGATCAAGCTACCTCTAAAATGATAAAATTACCCTTAAACCGATGAATCTACATCTAAAACGATAGAATTACCCGTAAGCCGGCGAATTTACCTCTAACCCGACCAAACAACCGCTAAACTGATAATTACGACATAAATTTATAATTATTTTTGTTTCTACTTATTTAACTGAATACAGAGTGTCCGAAAATGATGTGTACACTCTTTGAAACGTTATTTTTCAGCATCGAAATGAGGCAGAAATACAATTTTATTTATGTATGATCCACAAGGCACTGGAAAAACATAGCAACACGTTCATCGATCTTCACGTCTTTATAATCAACAATGGTGGCGTGATTATCATTCGATGAACGTAAGTGGATACTGAAGTGTTATTGGAAAGTGGAGAATGTTGTTGAAGTGCAACGACGTTGGATGGTTGAATTTGGTACACCACCGCCAACAAGGATAACAATAATTCGAGACAAGTTTGAAGACGATGCATGACTGCAACAGTACTCTCGTTATCAGTCGAACGTCTCTTTCTTCCCCACCGACCTTTCAACACATCTTGCACAGTTTCATTGTCTTAAAACTTGTCTCGGATTCTTGTTATTGTTATCCTTGTTGGCGGTGGTGTCCCAAATGCAACCATCCAACGTCGTTGCACTTCAACAACATTCTCCTCTTTCCAATAACACTTCAGTATCCACTTACGTTCATCGAATGATAATCTCGCCACCATTGTTGTTTATAAAGACGTGAAGATCGATGAACGTGTTGCTACGCTTTTTCAGTGCCTTGTGGATCATACACAACAAAAATTATATATATGTCTGTCTCATTTCGTTGCTGAGAAATAACGTTTCAAAGAGTGTATACATCAATTTGGGACACTCTGTATAAAAATACATTTAATTCATTTATGTGTAGCAGCAGCGCACGCCGAGTATTGGCTGGTGTACAATAATAACTTAGAGTTTTACATGATCTTGTTTACTTTGCGGTCCGGAACATTTAAATAACAGGCAGAAGAAATTAATGTTTTGCCAATTTAAGGTTAGGACTGTAGTCTGTATTTCAGTCCATCAGAATTGAATGAGACTGTGATGGTTTTGTTACAATTGACACTTACTATCAGCGAGCGCTAAACAGCAAAATTGCTATTACTTCATAACCGATTAATTTATGGACTCATGTTTAATAGGACTAAATAAACGTAATAACATTCAGGAATAAATAAATAAAAGAGTACAAAATGCTAAGAAATGTTATTTTTCAATGAATAAAGTATTTGAATTCAAAATATTTTTAATGAAACACTAATTACACTAGTGTTAACTTAACAGGAGTGAAACCAGGGTTCTGACTGAACTTGAAAATCTCAACTAGCTTTTTGAAAGAAAGATACTCAGAAGGATATACGGACCTATTAAGGAAAATGCGTTATATAATGTAAATAACACTATGAAATTGGGACTGGAAGTAAACATTAATAAAACCAAATATATGTTCACATATAGAAATATATTATGTGATGGTAATAGACAGTTAATGACAAATGAGGGAAATTTTAAAGAAGCAGATCCAAGATGTTTCAGACAAAACTTAATCTAATTTATAAGCTGTTTATTTTTAAACTCACGCACCACCATTAAAATAGGCGTAGGCTTACTGGCTGGTATGAGATGCTTCGGACTATAGTAAGGGATTCGATTAAACTCGACGATTAACAACAAATAACCAACTATATTTACAAAATGTTAGTCTTTACAGAATATCTCAGCAAATATCGAACTATACTTTCAAAATATATATTTTCAAAATACAATTAGCAAAATTTTATCAATTGGGTTTGCTGCAATCTCTAAATAAGTTCTAAAGTTACCTAATTCCATTCTATACAATTAATTAATTTAATGTTGGATTATGTGTATCACATCTAAACGACTCCATAAACCTATAGATTAATTTCAGCATGTTTCGTTTAACTAGGTTCCTTATCTAAAATTCCTAAGTTGAAACACATCCATAACCACATAAATGTCTCCATTTTAATTAATTTTGATCATATATTCAGTATATATATATATATATATATATATATATATATAATTCTTCTGTACGTGTGTTTGTCACTCCACTCCTCCTAAACAACTGAACCGATTTTGATGATTTTTTGTGTATATCTATTGGGTCACTCGGTGACCTAGATTCACAATTGAACACTCTAAAACCGTTAAGTGTAAGTTTACCTGAAGTGAAAACTTAAAAATCGTTCTAGCGGTCACAATTTTCGATGTTTCACAACGAAACTCTGTATATCCTATTTAAAAAACCGAGGAAGGGGAGGAGGGGTACATTGCAACATCTTGATTTCTCAGATGAAGAAACCTAGCAAATGCTACTATCCTTCGGAAAAATGTTCAATTACTTCATCCCGTAAATGTGATGGCCATAGTTACCGCGATTGAAAGTTATTCCTTATGTTCTAACGATTTGATCGAAATCATCACTGGTGAGTAACTTTCAGCAACTCTCTTACTTCACACGGTATATGCTATACTTTTTGAAAATATAGTGAATATTTAAAACCGATTTGTAGAGTGATCTTTATAGTTTAATAGTGTAATAAAGTAATTTAAACTACTAATAACTGTTTGGAAGAAGACAAAATTTTATACAAGAAAGCGTATCGTGGCGTGTTGCAACAGATGTTGCAACTTACCCCACGAAATTTTTTGGCGTGGTTTTAGTAGCGATTTTTTTAATGCTTAAGTCTCATAATTATTTTATCTAAAGAGTGTAGTATATCTTTTCAGTTACTAGAGGTGAGGAATTATAAACGGAAGACAGAAAAATACACTACACCTTAAGATGTAATGGACCGGACAACCTATCTTGTCGTAGAAAATGGTGAATTGGGTGAATACAGTATAATTATGGTCTCAATGGTCATGTGCCAATTATGGCCCATCTTAGAATTGTATATAATGTATAAATAAAGAAGACAATAATTGTGACACATCAGATTGTGAAAATTTATCTTTTCATTTGAATTCTTCTGGCTATTGTAATGTGCCCCTGCAACTGGTCCCAGTTTTTTTCATAAATGATTTAAAGTAACATGTTGCTGGCAAAATCAGATTTTGATTTTATATATCAATGTTGGAATGTGTGTACTTTTGTGACAGTGACACAAAATTTAACTCAGAATGTTTAATAAATTGTTAAAAATACCAAAATATTTTTTGTTGCAATATGCCCCACCTTCTCTATGTATTATCCAAAAATAAGCGAAATCCAACAATTAGAAGTGGAGGTTTACCGAAAAGACGATATTAAAAACTAACAACTGCCATGTTTCGTTCGTCTCAGCGTATACCATATAATTTAATTAGCTTTTAATATCTAATTTATGTCCCTATAGAAAAATTATAAATTGCTTTAAGACGTATGGGAATTAAGACTATAATAATTAAAGATATACAAAATTTATATGACAATTGCATATCTAAAATTAAAATTGGCAGTAAATTGTCACATGGTTTTACGATAAATAAAGGTCTTCGTCAAGGTTGTTGTCTATCACCGACTCTGTTTAATACATATGTACATGAAATATTAAAGAATTGGAGGATAAAATGTTCAAGCATGGGAATTCCTATTTCAAACAACACAACTTTATACAATTTACATTTTGCAGATGATCAAATATTAATTGCACAAGATTATGAAGATTTAGAATATATGATTAGAAAATTAATAGAAGAATATGAAAAATGGGGATTAAATTTGAACATGAAAAAAACGAAATATTTATCAATTGGTGAACCAGAACAAAATTTAAGTTTGAAACAATAAAATCTTGTAGTGAGATCACATATTTAGGAATAAAAATAAATAAAAATGGGAGATATGAAGAGGAAATAAAAAATAGAAATAATAAAGGAAAATTTGCAACTGCTTGCCTGAATGGAATATTGTGGGATAAAAATATAAGTAATAAAAATAAAATGAATATATATCATACAATTGTTAAAAGGATCATTACTTATGGGGAAGAACTTTGGCCATTAACAACAAAAACAAATAAGTATATTTTGGCAACGGAAATGGATTTTATACGAAGGGCAGGAAGAATTTCAAGAACACAAAAAATTAGGAACTCAGTTAGGCCTATAAGGGAGAAAATGAAGATTGAAGACACTTTTAGATTATATTAAAACTCAGCAATTAAGATGGTACGGACATGTCCAGCGAATGGAACTGGATCGGCTACCAAAATATGTTTTGGAATGGAAACCTGAGGGAAGCCGAGGAAGACCTAAAACCTCCTGGAGTCAGATAATATATTTATACATGAAGGAGAAACATCTACAACCAGGAGATTGGATGGACCGACAAAATTGGCTATTAGGAATCGGACGTGTCAAAGACATTAATCAACCGATGATCTATCTATATTTAATTTATTTAGGCGTAGCAACGCACGCCCGATATTAGCTAGTATATATATATATATATATATATATATATATATATGTTATAATTAAATGTTTAACATTGAGCAATGCAAGCTTAATATTGTATGATAAGAAAAATAAATGCCTGGACGGGATATATTAAGCTTGCATTGCTCAATGTTAAACATTTAATTATAACATCGATAAAGCGTCACTGCTATAAAGTAAAAATGTTCTCTTTAATTTGCTTACTTGTTATAGTCAGCTACTAGATGGCAGTGAAGACTGAGTTCTCATAACATCTAGTAATAATGGAGAATATAATACATATATAAGAAAAATGAATGCTTGAATTGGATTCGCCTGGTGGTGTAATGGATATCACACTGAGGTACAGACTCAGAGATCCGGGTTCGAATCCCGTCCAGGCATTTATTTTTCTTATCATACCATATATATATATACAGTAAACTCGGCTGGATCGGGACACAGGATGAATAGGACTCTTAAATTGTGTTCCCTCGACTGAAATCCAAGCCTCCCAGCGATAGTGCTGGTATCTATCGATTAACCTCTATACTTAATGTATCGAAACTAATTGTATGACATTTCGTTTCTCGTTTAGTTATGTGAAGATTCCACTACAAATAATTGGTGTTCCAGGTGAGTAGAATAATAGCTTCGTACATTCAATATTTTAATTTTTGTTATGCGTGTCTCTTATTAACTAATGTCCAAATACGAATTAATTTTTACCCAGTTATGAAGAATTTATCCCCAAAGAGATTGGTATAATCCCCATCTTTGTCGATAATAGTTTAAGTGTTGCCAACCTATGAAAATTGAAACACTGCATTGCGGATGAATAAAGACACTAATTTTTGGCAGAATAGGAACAGTATATTTCATTAATTTATTTGTAATTATTGCATTAGAGATTGGTAATTATAAACAGAGTTGGACAAAAGTTGATTTGCATAAAGCTATTAAAAGCGTCAGGGAAGGAGCTTGTATCATCCGGCAGAGTTATTTCGGGAACCTCGTTCGTGTCTTCACCTTTACCGTAACAGTGGGAATGATGATCCGCTGAATAAAATCAGTTGATGGCCTACAAAGAATTCTTCCATTTTATGTACGTGGATTTGAATTAGATTTCAACTATGTAAGAAAGACAGCTTTTTTTTCTTCGCGGAAAGAAATGCAATAAGCATGATGATGATACTAAAGAACCGGAAATAGAATAACGCTATATGTGGGTTTTGTTTATAAAATATAGTGACATGATAAAAAACGTGAATGGTACCTTGAAAAGTGAGTTGGAGCTGAGGAAAGAAAAAAAAGTTTGTAGGCCTACATAGAGAAATAAATCTCATTCTATGATAATTTATGTAGGAATTTATGTTATAAAATTGTGTTCAAAATCTCTGATAAATAAATATTTTACCAAAGTAAGCCATCCTGACGATGTACATGACACACTAGACAAATTAAATAGTGACCTAGACTCAATTTCCCAATGGTCGAAGAAACATGGACTTAATCTAAATACTGACAAGACACAGTGCATAATTATAGGACATCGGCGAATCCAAAGCATTATAAATTACGAAAATATCCCTACCATTCTCCTAAATGACAAAAATATCCCCTACAGCTCAGTAGTAAAAAATCTGGGTATCTATATGGACCAACACCTAGACTGGAAAATCCAGGTGAATAATACCTGCAAGAAAGTGTTCTCAATTCTTCACTCCCTAAATAGTTTTATAAACTTCCTTCCTACAAAATTAAAACAAATACTTGTACAGACTCTTATAATGCCACACTTCGACTACTGCGACATATTACTGACTAATCTTACAACTGATCTATCTGACAGACTACAGCGTGCTCATAATGCGTGCATTCGATTTATATTCAATCTCCGTCGTTATGACCACGTGTCTCCTTCATTTCAGGCCTTATCATGGCTACGCCTAAATGACAGAAGAACTTTACATTCACATACCTTACTATTCCAAATTCTGCACACATATTTACCAACTTATTTAACAACACGTTTTCAACATTTATCGGCTCATCACAATTTAGGAACAAGATCACAAGACTCTTCTTACTTTTGATACCACAACACAGGACCTGTCTGTACTCTGAATCTTACACAATATCTATGGCTAGAGCATGGAACTCACTTCCCAGTCATGTCAGGGACTGTCAATCGCTATCATTATTTAAATCCAAATTAACTGATATCTTAAGTTCGACACAATGAAAACATTAACTACATAACAACTATATAGAGCATTCTATTAATAATCATGTAGGAAGCTACTTACTTTATTTTATATCATTTTAATTTTATTATATTCTATGTTTTTGTTAGCATTAGCTAGTATTAGATCCATCATCATTGTATTTTGTTTAGTCTGTATTTTAATATGTTAAAATTTTAATATGTACGTAATTTTTGTATAATTTTACTATTCGCTGGTTGAGTGGAAGAGAAGGCCTTATGGCCTTAACTCTGCCAGCTAAAATAAATCATTATTATTATTATTATTATTATTATTATTATTATTATTATTATTATTATTATTATTATTATTTTAAACTGCCCTGTTTCATCCAAAAGACTGCCCCTATTCATATACCGTATTGCTCAAATATGAGGCTAATAAAATGTTGATTTATCTATGTTGTGTGAAGAAAGTCTGTAATGTGTGATGACGCCATTTCAAATATGTTTAAGAATTTTTCTAAAAAGGTTTTTCATATTTCACCAAAGTCAATGTTTAAATCCCTGACAGTTTCATCCATCTATTGTTTAATTACTCGTGCTGGCGGTGATTGTATAAAAGAAATGAACACGGGAATGAAGTCAAAGTTGTGTCATTGTGGCACTGAGGAAGTTGGATTCTAGAGTGTTTTTAATTACAAGAACTGATGTGACCACGCATGTTCCGTGCTGGATCAATCACATGTTGCCATGGTGTCGGTGTGTTCATCCAACAGTAGTTAACCATCCATAGTTACTAACAAATCCGATAATCATTTCAATTTGTTATTGTCATTATTTTATAAAAAAACAGATTCCTTGAAGCACATTTAGATTAAAGGTGGAACGATATCTTATCCCAGGGAAGAAATATTATTGAAATATTTTTTCTTGGGTCAAGCAATTAAATTAAAAATATGGATCTCACCATGGTTAACTTATTTGCAATTTAGAATTATAATATAAAATTACTGTATATACATTTTAGGTCCATCTCAACCGTTGAAACATGAAGTTACTGTAGGTCGTTCGGGACTAGTCCCATCACCAGCAGAAAGTACGACTACAACCACTGGCTTCGACTGTAAGACTGGCTGGTCCGAAAGTATCGATTATGTTTAGTATAAGAACAGTTAGGTCTCATAGACTGCCTGTTATATTATACGGATGGGAAACATGGACTCTTACTTTCCATCCATAGTATTTTCTGCCCGAGGGCAGGTCTTTCACTGCATTTTCATGCTATGCTTTTCAGCTTTACTAGAGAATTGTAGGTGTGGTAGCTTCCCGTTGCTTTCCACACCGGTGAAGGATGATGATGATAATGGTAAGGATGATGATGATGATGTTCATATGATTTCGGGGACCGTTTGGACCTTAAAGTTTTCCTGACATTTGTCTTACAGGTGAGGAAAAACCCCGATAAAAATATCACCCAGAAAAACTGCCCCGACCGGTGATCGAGCCCGGGCCCGCTGCGTGACAAGGCAGCACGCTACCTCGAGACCACAGCGGTGGACGACTCTTACTTTAAGGGACGAGAAAAGATTACGAGTGAGAATACAGTTCTTAGGAATATGTTTGCACCGAAGAGAGATGAACAGACAAGCGAATGTAGAAGACTATAATCAAGAGTGAGTTACTGCTCGGGACCCAGCTCCGTATGTCTGAAAGGAATTTGCTGTCTCAGCTGTTAGTACTATGAGAAGCATAGAAGTGTACCTCCTCCCACTTCCCACACTTCTCCCCGCAAACACGCAGAGCTTGGTCTCGAGCTGTACATGATCTTTATAGGAAACCAGATATATTAAGAATGCCCACCGCTGTGGTCTCGAGGTAGCGTGCTGCCTTGTCACGCAGCGGGCCCGGGCTCGATCACCGGTCGGGGCAGTTTTTCTGGGTGATATTTTTATCGGGGTTTTTCCTCACCTGTAAGACAAATGTCAGGAAAACTTTAAGGCCCAAACGGTCCCCGAAATCATATGGCCATCGCAATCATCATCATTCATATTCATCTTAGGTTAAGCTTAGGATTAGGGACTCTCCTGGCGCACCACTATCATCATCCTCATCACCCATCATATCATCGGGGCAACGTTACCCCGCCTTCCAGGCGCCTCAACCTCAGAAGTGGATTACAAGTACGCCATGCCAGGAGAGAAACCAGGAATGTCGAAAAACAACCTGGGGTATTTGAATATATATTTTTTTATTCATATACAGAATTTTAATGTTTACACATCTTTCTGTACCTGAAGTTTTATTTTTCTTCTCCACTCGTCTCCCTCCATCCAATCCATTTCCTCCAGTCCTCTTGCTCTCATTCCAGTTCTTATTTCCTGCATCCACGAGTTTCGAGGTCTTCCTCTCCTCCTTCTTCCAGGTGGACACCATTCCAATGTTTTCCTGAGTAATCTTTCTTCTTGCATTCGTCGTACGTGCCCATACCAATTTAATTACTTATACCGTATATAATATAGGCCTACTATTGAATAGCCAATATTCATTTTTTCTCTTATGACAGTATTTCTAATTTTGAACATCTTGCTGCTCTCCTCAAGAAATCCATTTTCATCGACATAAGTTTTATATATATATATATATATATATATATATATATATATATATATATATTAAGAATAGTTAAGTACTGTAGACTGTGATGGGCACGATATGTGGCACGAACGGGGAATGAAAAAGGAGCATAGAAGCTACTCTTAGGAAAATCAGATGGAAAACTTCAAGTTAGTGGAGCAAGAATGAGGTGGGAGAATGATATTAACCATGATTTGAGGGTAGCAGATTATACAGGCGATGATTGTTAAACATTTTCTCAGGATAGGGATGTATGGAGATATTATGTCCGCGCGGCCAGGAACCTAAGGGTTAGATAACGCCAGTGGTTAGTTATGTTATAGGGTTCAATTCTTTGTTCTTTTGTCGTCAATGTTTGGACGACTTGCAGGATAAATTGTTAGAGAAATCATTTCATTGTATGATTCAGCATCACCTTACTTCAAATTCAATTTAGGATTAGTCCACTACTGTGGTCTAGTGGTAACGTCGTTACCTCACAGAAGCGGTCCCGGATTCTATCCTAGGTCGGGAGAAGTTTTCTGGGTGTGTTTTTTTTTTTCGGGGTTTTTCCTCACCTATAAGTGTCAGGAAATGTTAAGGCTCAAACAGAACCCGATAACAATCTGACCATCACAATCATCCATATCATAATCGTCTTGTTTAGTTTGAACGTATGGGTAAAAGGTACTTCTGGCTTAAATGTTTGTGTAGTCTCGGATGTGACCTGGCATTGAGCTGATCACAGGTCCAGGGAAAATCTTATTGTCCTTGTGTAGTCGAAAACAGTATATAGACATAATTTTAAATCCTATCCCGGCAGGTCGTGATCAAGTATGATCCGAGTGATGTGGGGCATGTAACAGTACCTATGAAGGGAGAGGTTGAACTAAGAAAAAAGAAGAAAAGTTCGCGATTACCACATAAGCCGTGATTTACATATTTGTTATAATTAAAATATAAAATTATGGAATATTCACCTGAAAGGTCCGTCTCCTCAACTTAATTAATTGCTTGACTGTAGCGCTTTCGGGACTTGTCCGATCATCGACAGGTTGAATCCTGCCGATGATGGGACAAGTCCCGAAAGCGCTACAGTTAAATAATTAATTATGTTGAGGAGACGGAACTTCCGGGGGAATATTCCATAATTTTATGTTTTAATTTTGAATAATACCTCAACGGAACACATCATGAATCTTATAAAAGTTGAACTTTGTTATAAGGTTATAACAAAGATGCAATTATATTAATTGTTTCTATAAATTCTAATTACAGTTTAAGATAAATGTTACAGAATCGTAAGGCATGAATTGAAACTGCACTCTGTTTTGCGGTTTAGGTGCTATATTTACCACAACGAAGTTGTAAATGAAGTCTTCATCAACTTGATTTTTTTCTTGAATATGTTGTAAAATTATAAAATATACAAATATACATAAGATGGCGTTATATTTAGTCTATCTCTAAAAATAATTTTTGAATTCATGCATGTCCTCTCATATTTATAATTGAGATTGGCAGTAGGTCTAATGCAATATTACTTACTTACTCATTGGCACTATCGAACCCGTAGGTTCATGGCCGCACGGACATAAGCTCTCCATACATCCCTATCCTGAGCTAATGCTTTCCAATCATTCCCTGTATAATCTACTTCCCTCAAATCATAGTTAATGTCATTCTCCCACCTCATTATTGGTCTACCAACTGGGCGTTTTCCCTCTGGCTTTCCTACAAGAAGTTTCCATGCAAGTCTCCCATTCCCCATACGTGCAACATGTCCTGCCCATCGCAGTCTACGAGACTTAACTGTTCTTATTATATCTGGCTTCCTATAAAGACCATGTAGTTCATTGTTATGTAGTCTTCTCCATTCACCTGTCTGTTCATCTCTCTTTGCAATATTAAAGCTACCATTCCATGTTGAACATTAATAAAACGTATGGTAGAACTCTGTTGAGGTGTTAGAATATTAAAATTATAATATAAAATTATGTAACTTGTAGGTCCCTCCCCTCAACTTTTTAGAATATTAATTAATTGTAGACTTTAGTCCCATCATCGGCAGAGGGTACAGAGATCTGTTTCCACTGACCCTAGATCAAGTACTTCAATGACAATAGACTTTGCTATTGTCTGTCCAGCCTAAGAAACACACTTTGACATTTAACTTCCGAACGTATTACTCCGAGCAGCACTTGTATAATTACATGCTATCTCCGTCAGCTGCTTGTTACAAGCCGATAAATAAATGCACAATAATCGTTTTAATTTTCAATGTTGCAGATTGTATTAACACACACAACGGTACGTCGAAAACAAATTAATTATTCTTCTTGTAAGCACATGTTTTCCCTTAACAGAGATTTTAGGCGCTCTCCCCCTATAGGGAAGGATTTCAACCATGCTAATTTAGTTACACTTGTTTTCGTATCGATGTCCTTTGAGTGGTCCGTGGTCAGCGTTCCGCCTCATACTGACATCTAGGAAACCATGGTAGTACTAGGATGGGAAAATTCGGTAAATTTTGCTTAGAGGCCTGTCATTCAGGCTTAAGGATCTTTTACGAGCCTGAAAATCTTCAGACTCGGGACCCACGGCTTAAAGTCCCTACCGGAGGACTTGCTCGTTGAATTTTTCCATCCTAAAAAATCCAACGACCCCGGCCGGGTTTGAACCCGCGACCCTCGGGACCAGAGGCAAGGAGCATAACCACTAGTCCATCGCGGCCGATACAAATTAATTATAATTTTATAATTATAATAATTATATAATATAAAATATAGTTTTGATGACACATATCACCGAGTTAGGTTATACCATAAACTATACGACAGTCGCCATATTTGTAACTGGCATTCAACTTCTCAGGAATCGATCAGTTTCAAATAAATGCGAATTTTTAGTTTCTCTCCGACCTTCGAACAAACATGTAGGTGTATACTGTAATCTCATCAACTATAGTTAACATAAATAGCTTCAAATACGTAATGATATTAATCGAATACATTATCTATTTTTTCGCTTCCGCTGTACTGTGCTTTGGCCATGCGCGAATCGCAGTATCTGCAGCAGTTATGTGTTTCGGGGATTTCCACTTCATTTGTTTCTTAGGCTGGACAGACTATACCTTCGGCTGATGATGGGATTAGTCCCGAAAGGCCTACGGTTGATTAATATTCTAAGAAGTTGAGGAGACGAACCTACAAGGTATACAATTTTATAATCTTATGATATAATACTAATATTATCATTCCTTACACTTCATCATCATCATCCTAAGACACGGCAACTTCAAAAGTGAAAGTTTTGGCCTTCTCAACAATCCTCCTCCATGCCAATCTGTCTCTTGCCTTATTCAAGTTAGACACTTTCATTTTCTTTAGATCGTTCATTGTATCATCCTCCCATCTAATCTTCGGTCTCCAACTGCTCTGCCTCCTATAGGTTTCCATTTATAGAGCTTCTTGACCAGTCTCTGACCATCCATTCTTATCAAATGTCTAAGCGAATTAATTCTGAGAGATTTCATATGGTTCACTATATTCTGATTTTCATTCCTTAAACCTAGACCTATATTATTTTCAATTTTGTTCTCCCTTATAATAGCCTATATTATTTACTTGCATATACGAGTAGCCTATATCCAAACCTTCTTTTGGACATTGTCATTAACTATTTACTTTATTTGCTTTTTTATATATTCTTATAACCCGGTACTTTAATATTTTTACATATTTTAATTTTAATATTATTATTATTATGCCTTCTCAAAATCAATAATATTAATCATTATTATTATTATTATTATTATTATTATTATTATTATTATTATTATTATTATTATTATTATTATTATTATTAGTATTAGTATTATTATTATTATTATTATTATATGGATGTTTTAAGAAGAACAGCTGGAAAATCTAGAATGGATGGAATACGAAATACGGAAATAAGGGAAATTATGGGTGTACAAGAGGAACCGGACATCATAGACATTATAGAAAAGAAAATATTACAATGGTATGGCCATGTCAAAAGAATGCCAGAGCAAAGATTGCCAAAAATTGTTATGGAATGGATCCCAATAGAAATGAGGAAGAGAGGAAGACCGAAGAAAACTTGGATAGAAGGGGTAGGCTACAAGCAGCTATTATATCAGATGAAGCGAGGAAGATCAATGGATGGACAGAGAGGAATGGCGTTTGGTTTCCGGAAGACGGCGGCAGCTGCCATGATACCGGATGATTATTATTATTATTATTATTATTATTATTATTATTATTATTATTATTATCATCATTATTATCATTATTATTGTTACTAGGTCTATTATACTGCCAAATTCTATTTTAATTTATTTTCACTATCGGAATATATGATTATAGGCATAGTCTACTTCTGTGATTAATACATGCAATCGGCTAGTAGGCTTGTCACGCCATAGAGTTGATTGAGACATACGGCAAAATGCCTTTAGTTTAGTCTGTTTCAGTCTCATTCAAAAAAATAAGATGGGACTCAAAACTGTGTGTTAAATACACAAAATGCCACACTGAAACTAAAATTTATCTCCCAGTTCAGCGATTCATCTAATTCGTCAACATATAATTAGTCGTATTCTTCCACAGATATTTCAATAAAATATAATAATTATATCTTTATTAGATAATACTAAATTCTCGGAGTTTAAAATTCTTGGGAATATATCTCATCAAGTAATAGGTTTCAATGAAATTATTCTTAAAAATTAAATAGTGCATAATATAAAAATTTTGATATTAAAAGTAGACAGCATAATAATTAATAACTCGCATAAAAGAAATTGGATCGTTGCTTTAAAACAAAGTTTTTATTTTTTATTTTGTGTACTCTATAAAGTGGCAATGTCTATCCATCAACATCAGCTGCCCTCTCAATTATTTCTCATCCCTATTGTTATACAATATTGCGCTATTCCCTCATTATGACATTAACCTCCACGGAACGCTAGCATTTTATATTTAGCTCTACTAAAGAGCCCTTCTCCGGGAAAAAAATTCCATTGATGTTATGTATGCAATATAAGCCACGTCGACGTTCACTGATATCATGATGCTATCATAACAAAAACGACTTATGGGCGTTTTATATTAAAATTATTAAAAGTACGAGACATAAGATTTCAAATAGGCTACTGATAACCAGTTCATCCCCATTTTAGGAATATCAAGATCACCATGTGTCAATTATGTTATTGTTTATAGGCTTATAGCTTGAAGTATAATTAGCGAACTCCGATAGAACGAGCTATTGAGGTTGTTCTAATGAAAATATTTTTTTAATTTTTTTAACAGAAATTAAGATTTATTTATTTTATATTTATTTGAGTTCGTGGAACTTTACCTCGGTATCATTATGATAAATTAAGTAGACACCGAAAAACAACCATTAACAATTTATATAGGCCTATACATTCAACTCCATAGTGTTCTGCCCTAGGGGAGGTCCTTCATTGCAATAATAGCATTTTCATGTCATGCTTTACAGTTTTTACTACGGAATTATAGGTGTAGTAGCTCCCGTTTCCACACCGGGGATAATGATGATGATGATAAGGATGATGGTAATTGCCAGATGATATTCGGGGATCTTTTGAGCCTATACATATATAACTGAAAATATATAAAACTGTTATTCTACCAGTTATATTATATGGAGGCGAAACGTTGACTCTTACTTTAAGGGAGGAAAGGAGATTACGATTATTTGAGAATAAAGTTCTTAGGAAAATGTTTGAACCAAAGAGAGATGAACAGACAAGTGAATCGAGAAGACTACATAACAGTGAACTACATGGTCTTTATAGGAAGCCAGATATAATAAGAACAGTTAAGTATCGTAGACTGCGATGGGCAGGAAATGTGGCACGAATGGGGAATGAAAGATGTGCATGGAAGCTTCTTGTAGGAAAGCCAGAGGGAAAACGCCCAGTTGGTAGACCAAGAATGAGGTGGGAGAATAACATTAACTATGATTTGAGGGAAGTAGATTATACAGGGAATGATTGGAAAACATTAGCTCAGGATAAGGGTTCGATAGTGCCAGTGAGTTACTTAATTAGCTATACATATACAGGCCTATGCCCGTTGCAATTTTTGTTTTATCAGAACCAAACTGATCATATAGCAATACATTTTAAAAAAAAGCAAAGTCAAGTTCCTTTAATAAAAAATCTAACCATTATGTGTAAGAGTTCATCTGAAACGAACATTAAAAAAAAAATCTCTAACGCAACGTTCGCAATTTTCGATATTTCGCAACGAAATTCAGTTCATGCTATTAGAATAAAAGAATAAGTTTAATATTCTCTAAAAATCAGAAAAATCCGACCATTAAAACTAGGGGTTTACCTGAAACCCGAAATTAAAAAATCGCTTTATCAGCCACCATGTTTGTTTCGTCCCAACATATCGATATATAATAGATTTTAATTAATCTTTAAAATGACAATGTTTCCTATATGGTACATTATTTAAATTATTCAATATTTTTAATAAAGTAACAGAAAATTAACCAGTAGAAGTTAATTAAATTTGTGTCAAATTATACAACAATATTCAAAAGGTTTTTTTTTGTTCAATGCCACCTGTTTGTCATTCGACATTTCAGGTATTCTCTCCTGGCATTGGCGTATTGTAACCCACTTCTGAGGTTGGGGCGCCTGGAAGGGGTTACGCTACCTCAATGATATTATGGGTGATGACGATGGGTAATGATGTGCCAGGAGAGGCCTTAAACCTAAACTTAATGTAATGAGGTGAATATGATATTGATGATAATGACGGCCAGATGATGTTCGGGTACCGTTTGGGCCTTAAAGTATCCTGATATTTGTCTTACAGGTGAGGAAAAACCCCGAAAAAACCCACCCAGGATACTTGTCCCGAACGGGGATCGAACCCGTGGCCACTGCGTGACAAGGCAGCACGCTACCTCGAGACCACAGCGGTGGACACATGTTTAAAAAGTAATAACTTAGGTTATGATAGGTTTGTTTTCTCTGTATTTCGACCCGTTTAAATAAGTTAGCAGAAGAAATTGAATTTCTCCGATTGATTGAGGGTCTTTCCACTTTTCAGCGGTTGCCCTTTTACCAGCCGGCTGCTGGCCCCTCACATCCACATGTGTCAATCACAGAGGTAGATGATCAACAGCCAGTGTAGGTGTGACATGTGGTTAGCATGTCGAGTCCCCCAGCCGTTATAGCTGGTTCCTCAACCTGGAGCCGCTACTTATTGTAGCTACCCAATTGCCTCACGATGCTGGGTGGGCACCGGTCCCATACTGGCCGAAATACCATGAGAAAATTTCTTCCCCCATGGAGACCCGAACCAGCGCAAGTCCCGTAGCTCTGCGCCAAGGCTTCCTACCTTAACCGCTCGGCTACGGCGCGGGACTGAATTTCTCCAAATTAGCAAAATAAATATACATATTCCTTAAAGCAGCGAAATCGGACCATTACATAGAGTTGATGATTTAATTAATTAATTAATTGATTCAATATATTTGTGGAGAAGAAACCCATTTGACAATGATAGATTTAGAGAAAGCTTATGACTCAATTCCGAGGAACAAATTATGGGAAGTATTGGAGAAATACAATATTGATAAAAACCCAATAGAAATTATTAAACAAATATATAAAGATAACTCCGCTTATGTTAAAATTGGAAATATAATGTCTAATCCTATAAAAACCACAAAGGGATTGAAACAAGGTTGCAGTCTATCACCAATTTTATTTAATATTTATGTAGAATTTATATTAATGAAATGGAAACAAAGCTGCAAAGGTATGGGGATGCCAATAGGCAACAGATTTTTGCTGACATTACAATTTGCCGATGATCAACTGGTTTTAGCGCAAGACAAATTTGATATGGAATTCATGATAAAAAGGTCGAAAAACACATATGAATCATGGGGTCTCACAGTAAATTTACAAAAAAACAGAATATCTGGCAATAAATAGCAATGAACGAGAAAATTTAATATTGGAAGAAGGAATCCAAATAAAGCAAGTGAAACAAACTAAATATTTGGGAATAATTATGGATAACATTGAAGGTACAGGCAAAGAGAACATAAAACATAGAATTGAATTGAGTAGCAAAATAATATCATCGTTAAATTCCATATGGTGGGATAAGCATATTTGGAAAGACACAAAAAAAAATATTGGTAAAACATTGGTGGAATCTGTTGCAATGTACGGAAGTGAGGTATGGACAATCAATAAGTACTACAAGAATAGACTAATAGCTCTAGAAATGGATTATTTACGAAGAAGTGCCAGAAAGTCTAGATTAGAACATGTCACAAATAAGGAAATTAGAAACATAATGGAAGCAGAAGAAAGCATAATTGAAAGAATTGAGGAGAAGGAATTAAAGTGGTTAGGCATGTCTTAAGAATGGAAGATGAGCGATGGCCGAAGCAACTATATGAATGGCTTCCGAACAGAAAGAAGAAAAGAGGGAGACCAAGGTTAACATGGAACGAAAACATGAAGACAATAATGCAAGCTAGAGGACTAAGCATCGAAGATGCCCAAGACCGTAGGCTTTGGAGGTTTGACACGGGAAGACGGCAGCAGCTGTAAAAACCCGACGATAAAGATAGATATTTGTGTTTTGATGTTTACAGGATTTTTTTTTTCTTTTACTCTTATTAAGATGAGCATCTACTTTGTTAATGATAGTGTGAAATGGTGAATACGATGAAATGAATCCTCGTAATGAAATTCAAACCCAGCATTTGTCCTAATTGAGGAAAAATATAAAAACTGAAACTCAGGATGGTCGGCATCGGAGTTTAAACCTGAGGGATCAAGGCAACGTGAAGGATTTACAGCAAGCTTACAGCTTGAATTCTGTTTATCATCATCATCATAGTACATTCACGAATTTAGGTCATTTGTTGACCTGTTTCGGCCTCAAGAGAAACACCATCCAGAAGTCTTTTGAGTGGACGTCCTGGTCTTCTTCTTCCTGCAGGTTGATATATTAACATTAGTTTGGGTATTCTGTGATCTTCCATTCGATGAACATGTTGTATCCATCTTGACTTATAATCAGAAATTTTGTTTTCTAAAGATTCCATGTGTAATTCTTCTAAGATGTCTTCATTTTTTTTTGTGATCTAGTAGTGTGTATCCTGCAGTCCTCCGAAGATATCTCATTTCAGCAGATCTAAGTCTCTGTATATCCCTCTGTTTAAAAAAAATGTATCTGTAGAGGGAAGGAAGTGAGTGCAAGGCAGACAATTGCAACGTAAACAATATAATCAATATTATCAGCATGTTAGAGAAACAAATACATATAATGCATTGCACTAAACTGGACGGTACTGAAGAACAGGGAATACTGTATCGATTACAGGAATCTTTCTTTATTAGTCGCACGTTTTGAGTTCGTTTAATTTAATTTAAGTCGCAAACCTGCTATATTTTTATATGTATTTATAAGAAAACAAGTACTATCTTTTAAAAAATTACAATTATCATACTAATGTAGCTGTGGTCTCGAGGTAGCGTGCTGCCTTGTCACGCAGCGGGCCCGGGTTCGATTCACGGTCGGGACAGGCTCCTGAGTGAGTTTATCTCGGGGTTTTTCCTCACCTATGTCTGGAAGCTTAGGGCCCAACGGTCCTCGAAAATCATCCGGCCATCATCATCATCCTTACCATTATCATCATCCTTCACTGGTGTGGAAAGCAACGGGAGGCTACCACACCTATAATTCCCTAGTAAAGCTGCAAAGCTTAGCATGAAAATGCTATGATTGCAGCGAAAGACCTGCAATTACTATGGACGGATGGATACTAATGGAATACAATTGGTACTCTGTTGTCTTGGCATATGGGTTTCTCTTAGAGGCCAGTCTTATATAGTATAGCGTGATTCGTATTATCCCACAAACATGAAAAGTAATAGTATTTTGTAAATCCTCCTTGTAGTCCTAATAAAATGGGAAAGACATTTAAATCTCCACATATTTGCCAGCCGTACTTGCTGTAATGAATCTTATCTAACAGAAAGGCCATACATTCGTATGTTTCCTTCGTTGAGCCTCTGATATTGATGGTTTAGTATTGTTATTATGAAGCAACATGCTTTGAGGCTTAACCAAGAAGATTCAATAAATAAGCTCCATTATTCTGGGTAGTTTTAAAATCCTAGCTTTTTCATTAAACTAACTGTATGTGTGCGTGCACAAAGGGAATTTTCCATAGCATCGCAACTGTATTTTTTAAAAATAAAATTGTTGATGCTTCCTTCTGAGAACTTAAATTCTGATATTGGGAGCGAGACGACATTCCTGAAGAATTCTATAGAATGCAATTGGTACTCTGATGTCTTGGCATATGATAGATAAGAGCTGGTCTGGACCAAATAAGGGACTTAGGCACTAGATAAACCGATATACAGTCCACGGTTTCCATCACAAAGTGTGTGTGAATGTCTCTTACCATCAAATCGAAGACAGTTGCAGATGTAACTATGAGGACTAAAGTGTATAAGATATCATGTGGAATTGTGTTCCAAAGAGACATGTCCTTAGCGTAATATGCCACTAATTAATTTTCCACGACTGTGCGCAATTATATTATCATTATTAGTATTATTATTATTATTATTATTATTATTATTATTATTATTATTATTATTATTACTGTTATTATTACTATTATACGACAATGTCCCTATAGAGAAACTATGGCTTGCTTTAAGACGTATGGGAATTAAGACTGTAACAATTAAAGCTATACAAAATTTATATGACAATTGTATATCTAAAATTAAAATTGGCAGTAAATTGTCACATGGTTTTACGATAAATAAAGGTCTTCGTCAAGGTTGTTGTCTATCACAGACTCTGTTTAAAATATATGTATATGAAATATTAAAGAATTGGAGGAGAAAATGTTCAAGCATGGGAATTCCTATTTCAAACAACGCTTTATACAACTTACATTTTGCAGATGATCAATTGTTAATTGCACAAGATTATGACGATTTAGAACATATGACTAGAAAATTAATAGAAGAATATGAAAAATGGGGTATAATTCTGAACATGAAAAAAATTAAATATTTATCAATTGGTGAACCAGAACAAAATTTAATTTTTGAGACTGGAGAAACAATAAAACCTTTTAGTGAGATCACATATTTAGGAATTAAAATAAATAAAAATGGGAGTTATGAAGAGGAAATAAGAAATAGAAATAATAAAGGAAAATTTGCAATTGCTTGCCTCAATGGAATATTGTTGGATAAAAACATAAGTAATAAAAATAAAATGAATATATATCATACAATAATTGTTAAAAGCATGGAGCAGAACAACAAAAACAAATAAGTATCTTTTGGCAACGGAAATGGATTTTATACGAAGGGCAGGAAGAATTTCAAGAAGACAAAAAATTAGGAACTCAGTTAGGCCTATAAGGGAGAAAATGAAGATTGAAGACACTTTTAGATTATATTAAAACAATTAAGATGGTACGGACATGTCCAGCGAATGGAACAGGATCGGTTACCAAAATATGTTTTGGAATGGAAACCTAAGGGAAGACGAGGCAAAGGAAGACCTAAAACCTCCTGGAGTCAGGGAATATATTTATACATGAAGGAGAAACATCTACAACGAGGAGATTTGATGGACCGAGAAAATTGGCTATTGGGAATCGGACGATGCCAAAGACATTAATCAACCGATGATCTACCTATCTATCTATCTATTACTATTATTATTATTATTATTATTATTATTATTATTAATGATATTGGGAGCTGGTGGTAAATTCCATTGTTGATGGTTGGAGAATATCTCGAGAATATACAGGTCCATGGTTCACTAACATAGATTTTTGCCAATTTTTACTTCCTTTTAAACATATTTTAATGATTTACAAGAAAATGGAGGATTATGGAACATTTTTATATCATGCTTGTTAATAGATCAAAAAACTTAACTCAATGAGCCTGTAATAACGTATGTGGTAAAAACCCTGTTAAGTAGTGTTATAGCACAATATCCAATACCAGAATAAAACATATTTTAAAAGGAGAATTACAAACAATTCCATGATAAGGCAACTCATTTTTAGTGATTTATCAAAAATTAATTTTGTAAACTGTTGATATGGCAGTATGAGCAGCTCATTGATTATGCACTCGAATTTACTTCTCTACTCTTTCTTCAGTTAGATTTTTAATTTCTTATAATATTGTATCTGTCCCGCGCCGTAGCCGAGCGGTTAAGGTTGGAAGCCTTGGCGCAGAGCTACGGGACTTGCGCTGGTTCGAGTCTCCATGGGGGAAGAAATTTTCTCATGGTATTTCGGCCAGTATGGGACCGGTGCCCACCCAGCATCGTGAGGCAATTGGGTAGCTACAATAAGTAGCGGCTCCAGGTTGAGGAGCCAGCTATAACGGGTGGGGGACTCGACATGCTAACCACATGTCACCCCCTACACTGGCTGTTGATCATCTACCTCTGTGATTGACACATGTGGATGTGAAGGGCCAGCAGCCGGCTGGTAAAAGGGCAACCGCTGAATAGTGGAAGACCCTCAATCGGATAATATTGTCAACTCAATGTATTTTTAACTTTTTTTTTAATAATTAACTTTAAAAATTATTTATTTTTAGCGTTTATTTGAGTTAATGTTAATATTTTAATTACATTTCACATTTTATGTATTATCACAATAACACATGATTAGAGGGAAGTATATTATATAGGAGATGAATGGAAAACATTAGCTTAGGATAGGGATGTATGGAGAGCTTAAGCACATATGGGTTCGACAGTTCCAGTGAGTTAGATAGTTATCATTCTAATGCAACAGAAATATGGTAATGGAGACGATTATCAAAGATATAGGCCTAATCCCACTGGACATAGAAGAAAACAACTACAAGATTAAATAGATTAAGATAGGTCATTAAGGATTTACATTTATACCTATCTTCTTTTTTCTTTAGTTAGATTTTAATTTCTTATAATATTGTATCTAACAAATTAAAAGAGCATAAGTTAGGCTAGATATAGTTACCTTAACATTTATTTTTAATTTTCAATAAATTACGAGTATATCTAATTTTATTTGTTTTTTTATAATTTATCATGATATTATATTTTAATCATATGCATATTTCAAGTTTTTTATATTATGATATCGTGACATATTTTGGGTTTTTTTTTTTTTTTTTTTAATTTCGCGTTCGACGGTGACTCGCCTTGTATAATAGAGCTTTCGAATCACGAATCGGAAAGCCTACGGAGAACTTTCTACATGCGTCTATTCCAGAAAAATCAACTCTAGAATATCTGACGATCTGACTCTCGAGGCTTCCACAAGGGAAAAGTCTCGATTGAGAGCCGAGAATGCTCCTACCCTCGCATTTACAACCAGTTATGAGAAACGCATCTGCTAGTGTCCGAAAAGTGGAGCAGTGAAGCGATATCAAGAGTAAAAACAAGAAAGTGATCTAAGTGAAACCGTCAGCGAGTATAAGAACTGAGTGATAAATAAATTGTGAAACAAGGTATTTTATTAGCAGTGAGTTATTTGAGGAGAATATGTGGTTTAGAGAGAAATCAATATTTGGAAATTTTTGAATAAACATCTATGGTGTTTACATAAAGAAATTCCATCTGAATCCTACGTACCATCGACTTAGTGACAATATTAATGCAACAGAAATTTGTTTATGAAGACAATTAACAAATATATAATCTTACCGGACAAAGAATAACAAAACAGCTACCGGATTTAATAGAAGATAGGACATAAGTCTTTAAAATATATCTATCTTCGAGTTTTTCCAGCTGCTGCTGTCTTCCCCTATCAAACTTCCAAAGCCTACGATCTTGGGCATCCTCAATGTTTAACCCTATTAGTTGCATTGTTATCCTCATGCTTTCCTTCCATGTTGGGGCCTGGGTTCAGTCCCCTGTTGGGACAAGTTTCCTGGGCGACTTTTTTTGGGGGGTTGTTCCTCACCTGTAAGACAAACTTCAGAAAGTTTTATGGACTAAACGGTCCTCGAACATAATATGGCTATCATAAGCATTATCATTCATATTCGCCTTAGATTAAGTTTAGATTTAAGGACTCTCCTGGCGCACCGCTATCATCATCACCCATCATTCCATCGAGGCAGTGTAACCTCGCCTTCCAGGCGCCTCAACCTCAGAAGAGGATAACAATTACAGCAATGCGAGGAGAGAACACCAGGAATGTCAAAATGACAACCTGAGGCATTGAATTAAAAAAAAAGGTCACTTTGGTAAAATATTGCTACATTGACCATTAGAGTTAAACCAAATATAAGTAGAATAATAAGCAAACAATATTGGAAAGGCTTTTTACCAAACCATCTATATGAAGACAGGAAGTGAGTCTAATTAAAACATCAATTACTTTTATGTTTTAATAATCATTAAACAATTTTATAGAATTGAGTTTACTTAGCGACTTGTCTCAGGCAATAGTTACACTTGAAGTCGGAAGGGCACGGATTGAAACTCCGCTGTCTACAAACCTGACTGACTACTGCAATAAGGGTTAAAAATAAATAAGATGCTAGTATTAAGGTAATGATGTTTGTGGGGGTTTATTCCTGATTTTCCTCAATCATGAAAACAAATTCTGGGTTGAAAATTCATTACCAGAACACATTTCTACACAATCACTATTTAGTAGTATCATTACAGTTAAAATCAGCTAATTTCTTCAAAGAAATACACAAGAATTAGTGGTTATCGTGTTCGTCTTTTGTTCCAAGATTCGCATGATCAAATCGACCGGGGTCGATGGGTTTTTAAAGGTATACAATTCTTTAAATGTGGCTTCCATCGGAATGGAAGTAAATTCATGTGCACAGTAAAATAACTTCCAGACTGAAATAAAAGGCCTTAAGAGCAAAATTTGAGGGTAGGCCTACTTTTTATTTGCGACACTGAACTGTTGTAGAGCGTTTGTTAAATAATAAATACTAAGACTACTACTACATTAGAAACATACACCCAACTAATAATATTGACTTGTGTTTTCACGACCGGAGTTCGTATTATGGCTTTGTAGAATAATTTTCGGACTGTTGGTCGCTGTCTTAGGCTTCAGGTTCCCCGACGTTTCGCCAGAGACTATCCTTGAGGATGCCAAACGTAGTCTCTGGCTAAACTTCGAAGAACTTCAAGCCCCAAGACCACGACCAACAGCCCGAAAATCTTCTGTAAAGTCATTATATACACCCAACTGCTTATATATAATATAAATCCTAGAGGAGGTATTTCACTGCAATCATAGCATTTTTTTCTAGTGTACTTTGCACCTTTACTAGTGAATTATAGGTGTGGTAGCTTCTCGTTGATTTCCACACCGGCGAATGATAATGGTGATGGCCGGACGATGTTCGGGGACCGTTTGGACCTGAAAGCTTCCTGAAATTTGTCTTACAGGTGAGGAAAAACCCCGAAAAAGAAAAGCCTTACCAGGAACCTTATCCCGACCGGGAATCGAACCCGGGCCCGCTGCGTGACAAGGCAGCGCGCTACCTCTAAGACCTTCATGACATTCAAACATCTATAAATAAGAGTTACATAAACAACTCAATATAGGTAACTTTCGCAATGCTTCCTACGCCATTATTTAATTATTCCAATTTAGGTAAGGCGCATTTGTTTTAAGATCTGCAACCAATTAACTCGATTTGCATATATAAACTTCCAAATGAAAAAAAATAATAAATAATAATAATCACAATATTAGTAACCGTCGTTGAAATCTCTTGATCCGTTTTTACATTGATGGAGATGATTTTTTTTCAAATAAGAGAGCACCGACAAAGTAGATAACGGGAGAGCTTAAAAACCATTATAACATTCGGGAGCGTATATAGTACATAGTTTATACGAACCACAATCCACTTGCGTCCCTTCCACTCGACAAGAGAACAGCTTAGAATCCTCCCCTACCCCCAGAGGGTGGAATCAAAGCGTAACAAATGATGTCCACTGGTGATTATCATTGCGACAATATGCTTCATGGCAAGGAGAGGGAGGAGAACATGTTAAAAAGGGAAGCGCTGGATAGAGAGCGATAATCAACGGTAAATAGAGATAGTGGGAGAGAAAGGGCAAGACAAGAGATAAAAGAATATGAACGTCTAAACTTCAGTCAACCCTCAATGACAATGTTAATGGATGAGAGTTATTAAAAGTTTTCGTTAAGTCGATAAAAAATCATATTATATGAAGTTTGTAAGTCTTTTAGTCCTTCTAATTAAATGTACGCTATTGGAATAGGCGCGTCTAGGATAATCATGGATAATCGTGGTCTTTCTGGTACACAACACTATGTCTAGGGATGATTTTTAAGCTACAATTTAATTCAAATCATGCAATATCTTAACTTTATCTTATTCTTGAATGTTATAACTAGGGCAAGGCAATTAATGATTTTGCATTTTTTTCTTATGAAGGTTGAAACATTGCTTGCATATATAAAAATGTATGGCATTAAAAAACGGATTAAATAAAAGCAATTCGTTAGGGCAGTTTTTTGCATTTTCTTAATTTTTTTTAGGGATAGGTCATTTTTTGGCAATTTTTAGGTCTTTTGAGCATTTTTTACACTTTTCCGGAAGGCTGTGACATTATTTATATTTGATTTGATATTTTTATTTTAATTCAGTATTTTTCCTTGTCAATACAATTTCTTGGGATTAAGTAGATGTTTTGCTAACTACTACCCGTATTTTTCAAGGTATGTGCATAATGGACTTGCCCACTTCTACGAATTTTATTCAATTTCTTAGAGCTCATGCTAGCTTTTACCCTATTTTGATTGTTAACTGCAATTCAAAATTGTTGTAAAAGTGGACTGTATAATTGAAATGGATTTTCTGCAATAAAAGGTACCCTAATATGTATTTTTAAATACTTTTATTTTAATATTTTGATGTCAAGTTAAATTTTATGTAATTCAATAATCGAGTGAGTACTTAATCTAATAAATAGTATTTTTATTGGTAATTCTTAACTTTTTATTCGTCATATTTTTTATTTTGTTCGTCATTTTTTGTATTTTTTAGGTCATCAATGCATTTTTTATTTTGCATTACCAATTTATAGGTCATTAAATGCCTTGCCCTAGTTATATCACTTTTAATTGCACTATGTTATGCATCAACCGGCTAAGCGCCATTTAAAAAATATATATTGATGTCATCTGTTTCACTGCCTCGTGAAGTAAGTGTACGCACACTTTTAGCGCCAAATCTTTAATATCCATCCATAGTAATTCTGCCCGAAGGCAGGTCCTTCACTGCATTTGCATGCTATGCTTGCAGCTTTACTAGGGAATTGTAGGTGTGGTAGGTTCCCGTTGCTTTCCACACCGGTGAAGGATGATGATGATAATAATGATAAGGATTATGATGATGGCCATATGATTTCGGGGACCGTTTGGGCCTAAAAGTTTTCCTGACATTTGTCTTATAGGTGAGGAAAACCCCGAAATAAAACCTCACCCAGAAAAACTGCCCGGCCCGGGGATCGAACCCGGGCCCGCAGCATGAGAAGGCAGCACGCTACCTCGAGACCACAGCGGTGGACTCTTTAATTATAGCCTTATGATTAAAGAAAAATTTAAATACCATCAGTCCTGTGATATGTAACAAACGGGTATGAAACCAGATCTTCATAAGTGCTAATCTAAATTTTGCATCATGTAACTACGCGCCAAATGTTTCCGCTCCTAGATTGTTGATGCATAACTGTCAAACAAGGAAAATAACTTGCAATATCCAGTATTATTAGTTGGCGTTACAATAAATAGTGAAGATTGACAAACTTTTAACGTGTTTTTCTAGAAACTTATATATTGGCGCATAGCCGGTTGATGCATAACGCAGTCTAATTTATTTTACCAGAAAAATGAAGAGATTCTTTCTCATGTAGGCCTATTCGAAAATTCTTACAAATATAGACCAACATATATGATGACCTCAATGTTTTATACAACTATATGCAAAGCATAGCACTTCCAATAACCGCATTTCAGGATGTGGCCCCATTTCAATCAGCTTTGGGCCTTATACTGCATCATAAATTTATCACAATCGCTTATTTTCCAGTTATAATTAGTAACTTTCAAGCTATTGCTTTAAATGTTAACTCGTTTTGTGCTAGTGATCAATGCAGCAATTGCAGTTATTTTCAGACTACAGTGTTAAGAGTAAGTATTATTGTTTATTTAGCATTGACTAAAATTTCACAAATTACCAAAACATATCATTTATTGATATTATTTACAATTTTATTATTTATTATTGTTATAAAATGAAAGTTTCCTTATTGAAACAAGAGCTTCGTTTCATGCATGTTTTGAATTTCTCCTACAGTTATGAATATGTGAAACAATGATCTTAAAACTGTGCAGTTAGCGTAGGTAAAATTTGTACCAAATGTAAAATATCTATGTACATTACGCCTCAAATATATATTAGGTGCTTTCAGTATATTTATAATTCATTCTCCACTAGTTTTAGTTTGACATACCTCCTCAGCCTCAATAAAATATCAGCCTACCATAAAAAACTTACTGAGTTTAAAATTTAAATGTAATATAGAAATACAGTAACTTCTATAATTCCTAGTGAAATTAATTTAATAAGCAAATATTTAATGCCTAAAATGTTTAATTAGTATCCATATATATGTATATATACCTATTTTCGCGTGTATAGGCCACACTTTTTTACCTAAAAAAGGTTTGAAAATTAGGGTACGGCTTATATATGAAATAACTATAAAACGTGCTTCATTTTAGAACAAATTTATCATAAGTAATGCCACGAGTGATTTCCAAATTATCGATAAATTCACGACTCACGAAGTGAGGAGTGAATTTATCTAGAGAATTTGTAAATCAAGAGTGGCATTTGTTAGGACTATTTAACGAATAAAATTAAGCTGTTTACTCACAAATCATTGTTTAACTATAGTTATTTCAAAATATTTATATATTTAATGTAAACGGCGATGTTTGAAAACAAATCAGAAATGTGAGGTTATGTTCATTCACTGCTGCTTGATCATATTATTTATTGCCAAATAAGATCGCAATATTGTAAGAGTGCACCCAAGTGGAGAAATAATGAAACACATCAAACTATGTATCATAATCAACATTACGGGTTATTTATTTATTTTTTTAGTAACAACTCAGTAAAATCAAGGAATCTTTTCATTATCTGCTATATTCAATGTATTTGTTGGAGAAAAATAATGTTTTGACCTGTTCAGAACATTAAAAAGGAGGAGCTTTCTTTATCACAAAATCAGTAGCTGATAAAGAGCGAGGTGAAACACGCCTGTCATTGGTTGTAAAACAACATTCATTGAAACGTGATTGGTCATTGACTAGTATTTGTGGCATGAGTTAAATAGTCAAATTAATTACAAGGCCCACATACCTTACAAATATTTGAACATATGTATCCAATATGTGTGTTGTCAGCACTTATTGTTCATCACTTAATGCGTCCAGGTCACTTTCATCATCACATCCTCTAGAGTCCTGACTGCTTGATGAGGCGGCCCACAATGCGTCGTATTCTGTCCCGTCCATGGCATTAGAAATAGATGTCACTTTAAAACTCTTACTGACCATGTCTTGTGGCATTAAGTCCCATGCTGCGACAATCCATTCACAGATTTGAGTGAGGGAAGGTTTCTTCAATCGTCCACTCGATGTCATTTCCTTGGAAGTGTATCTCCATTAGCGGTAGAAACGTCGCAGATGCGTTTTAAAGTGGTGGTTAATTGAAATGTCAAGTGGTTGTAACATGCCAGTCATTCCTCCAGGTATCACAACCATGTCACACTTTTCACGTTTCATTTTGTTTTTTCACACTTTCCGTTAAATGATCTTGGAAACTGTCTATTATCAACATGGATCACCGAAATAAGAGTGCACCTGGCCACTGAAACCACATTGATTTCAACCAATTCATGTTCTTCGGTCATCCATTCTTTGGTCATCCACCCTTACCAATATCAAAATTCCTGGAGGCAAGTTTTTCTTTTGACAAGGTCTTTCTTTTAAAAATAACGAAAGGTAAAAAGAAAAAAGTTTTCATCCATCAGCAGTGATGCCAAGCATTATGGTGCACCGTTGCTTTTCTGCTCCTGCCATTTGCACTTGCACCATTTTTTCGCCAACCTTATGCACAGTCATGTTTCCTGGCATGTCGAAGAAAACAGGCGTCTCATCAGCATTCCCTATTGCTCTTAAGCCATAATCATGTGTTTTCCTTAAGTTGAGGACATGTTTTTAGAATGTGAGCAATTTCTCCTGGTACATATCGGGAAGTTTCTGCGCTATTGATGTATGCTGCCGAATTACAAGGTTGTGACATGTCATAAATCGCCTTGCCCAGCCATAACTTTCCTTAAATTCATTGCATGGGATTTCCATATTCTTGGCTATCTTAAGGCCTTCAAACTATATCATTTCAACAGATACAGAAAATCTGTCTGCCCTTGTTTTCCTTCATAATCCAGGAGAACTCTTTCTAACTGTGGATATTTCGTTTTCTTTTCTTGGAAAGATTGTTGATGTTTTGACGTGTTTTCAAGTTCATGTTTTGTTTGGATCCACCGTCACACATTTTTTTCGTCCATATCAAACTTTCTTCCTGCTGTCCTATTCCCATGTTCTGCTGCATAGCACCACTTGCAGCTTGAATTTGGAGGTATAGCTTGCTTTGCACCGACCCATGTTTACACACAGTGAACAGGAATGACAGTAAATATCATACCTACCAACTGACCGCTCCATTGTATCCTTGTATTAATGACTGAGCCGCAGCCCAAATATACCATTACGTAACCGGGAACAAAAGCTTTGGAATTTACAACATTGCCAGATTTAAAAGTGATGTAGGCCTACTTCTGTCTATTGCACTGGCTCTTAGCAAAAATATAAGACAAATATTTTTTCCCTAATTTATTATCGCAAAACTTGGGTGCGGCCTATACACGCGTAAACACGGCAATTCTTAACTCATTTAAATATAACAAAGTTGCATACTCATTGTTAAAGTGTTTTACCATTAATTATAAATTGTTTCAATCCTCCATTTTTAAACACAGAAGACCATTCATTATACTCAGAAGTGATATAAAATGCGCTAAACAATAATAATTTGAAAAATATGCTATTTACAGTATAAATAACATTATAATAAGTAATGTCATGAGTGATTTATAAATCATCGATAAATTCACGACTGAATTTATCTAGAGGATTTGGAAATCATGAGTGGCATTTGTTTTATCTATTTAACGAATAAAATTAAACTGTTTACTCAAAAATCATTATTTAAATACAGTTACCGGTATTTTAAAATATTTATATATTTAATGTAAACGGCGATGTTTGAAAACAAATCAGAAATGTGAGGTTATGTTCATTCACTGTAACTTGATCATATTATTTATTACCAAATAGGATCGCAATATTGTAATAATGTACCGTAGTGGAGAAACTACATCAAACTGTATATTATAATCAACATTATATGTTATTCATTTTTTTTAGTAAACAACTCAGTAAAATCACGGAATCTGTTCATTATTTGCTATATTCATATATGTTTGTTGGAGAAAAATAATGATCTGATCTGTTCAGAATATTAAATAGGAGAACTTTCTTTATCACAAAAGCAGGAGCTGATAAAGAGAACTCGATAAACAGCGAGGTGAAACACGACTGCCATTGGTTGTAAAACAAAATTCATCTCTAGTTCTTCGTACTAGTGTGCAAAGTTCTCTACGGAGAACTAGAGGTCAATGGTTCGATTCCTGGTTCAGACGTTGATTTTTCTTTTCACAATCTTAATATATAAAAATTTCGTGTCACGTTGTTTGTCCGCGATTGAATCCTAAACTACTGAACCGATTTTAATAAAATTTTGCACACTGTGTGCAGTTTGATCCAACTTGAGACTTAGGGTAGTTTAAAACTAAATTTATAGTCGTATTAGTTTTTTATTGCAAATTGTTTGTTTATTATTTAACAAAGAGTTATAATTATCTGTGCGTTCCATACGATTCTAACAGATGGCGGTGTAATTATCTTAAGTTCCATACTATTCTAACAGATGGCGGTGTAAGGTAATTTGGCAAGGTAATTGGTTTATTATTTAACAAAGAGAGATCCAGATGGTTGTGCTTTTTGTTGCAACCGCAAATTTCAATTGAATTACAAATATTGATTATTTCATAATTTAAGTGTGTTCAGTGATTATTTCATTTTCTATATTATTAATTTCGTGTGTAAGTATTAGTTTTAAGTAATCCGGCTGAAAGACAGCAACTTAATTTAAATTTTGAACGTATACCTTAGCCACAGCAACGCGTGGCCGGGACTTCTAGTATCATTATAATATTATAATATCCATTGTTGGAACTGTGTTAAAATAATAGTATTGGAAAATGTTAAATGAGTTAAAAAATAATCACCCAAACTGTATTGTTGAACTATTACAAAATGTTTCCACATTTTGGTTTAGCAATAAAAATACCACTTTTTTTAGAAAATAACTTGAAATATATATTATAATTGAGCTGAAAAACGCCCGATGTTTGTACCACAAATTTTAGCAGAATAAAACCGTGCAGCACATATTTCATACTTGTAATCTGAAGTGTCATTAATGTATTTTTACTTTCTTTGATCTAAGATAGTGGTTTTAGAAAAACATGGCATGCCTTAGAAATCTTCTTTTAGTAATTACTATATCTAACGTTTGACACCCCTGTTACAAACTGTAACTATGGAATCTAACATCAGGTTTATGAAAGTCCACAAGAAAAATGGCTTCTCATTCCTATAACGCTCCACACATGAATCTCTCCCTCCCCTATCTCTATTCTTATTCCCGGTTACTAGTAGACCTAACCCTATATATGATCACAGGAATTCCTTCCACCCTCCTTTTCATCCGTTCCCCTTCCGCTAAGTTGTCAGAGTGAAGCCAAAATGAGCTAATGAAAATGATTGGTCCCATCCTCTCATCCCACCCCTGTAAATCAAGCCACCAGTTGTGCCATCATGTGTGGTGTGTTGCCTGTAGAGACAGGCGCACTAATGCGGCGCCTCAGTTTCGTGTACTGCATGACGCACACTTTATCAGTTTGAGTACTTGTTACAGTAAGCCACATCTACAAACTTTACTTCATCTTACTACTTACTAATCCTAAATTCTCAAACTGTGGCCCGTAGGTCTCCACTTTTAATATCTTATTTTTGTGATTTTTTTACTATCAACTAATTCAGTCAACACTTTTAAAATTCATATTATAGCACCGTCGAGATTATGTAATAAGATCCATCCATAGTAATTCTGCCCGAAGACAAGTCCTTCACTGCAATCATAGCATTTTCATGCTCTGCTTGCAACTTTACTAGGGAATTGTAGGTGTGGGTAGCTTCCCGTTGCTTTCCACACCGGTGAAGTATGATGATGATAATGATAAGGATGATGATGGTGATGGCCATATGATTTCGGGGACCGTTTCGGCCTTAAAGTTTTCCTGATATTTGTCTTACAGGTGAGGAAAAACCTCGATAAAAACCTCATCCAGAAAAACTGCCCCGACCGGGGATTGAACCCGGGCCCGCTGCGTGACAAGGCAGCACGCTACCTGGAGACCACAGCTGTGAATGTGTAATAAGATATTAAATATAAAATTATTACCTGGTAAGTCAGTCGTTGGAATTTCTGGATGAAGTTTGATAATTTATTTGAGGACGACTGACTTACCAGGTAGGCTTACCAATTCTATATTTAATATCTTACAACTAATTCAGGTCGAGAATATAGTGATAAGATTTTTTTTTTATTTTTGAACAAATTAAAGTTTTTATAATTGTATAACAGTACCTGACATCTCAGTCGTCCTCAATAATTTGCAGTGTTGTTTTATAGGAGCCCTTTTGATAACTTATGTATCATCTTCTGCTTTCATTTTGGTACTGACTGTTGTTGGTAATTATTTTGTACAGAGGGTTTATATTGCTGGGTATGTTCTCGTTCAGCAGGTGTTTATTTGTGGTTTCCTTGATGATTTCTAATTCTTCGAGAACGATGTATCGAAAATCAACGTTCTCGAAGAATTATAAATAATCAAGGAAACCACAAATAAACACCTGCTGAACGAGAACATACCCAGCAATATAAACCCTCTGTACAAAATAATTACCAACAACAGTCATTACCAAAATGAAAGCAGAAGATGATACATAAGTTATCGAAAGGCCTCCTGTTATGAAAACATAGAGTATTTTATATAGATATTTAATTATTTATAGATTATTTTAATTATTCAAATAAAGCGTTGTTGATATAAAGCTTTAGATATATTATATTTCAGGACAGAGTTTTGACTTATGGCAGGAACAAAATTTTCAAGGTTTTCAAGGCTAACTGTAAAATCTCTGCATTTAGACTATGGAATGTTTAATACAGTTACTTGGAGATGTAGGTCAAGAACTTAGTATTTAACCCTGGCAAAATAAGGGACTCGAGTCTGTCTGTGAAAACAAGAGCAGCTGATGGGTAAGTCAAGCTACCATTTTTCTTAATATAATGAACCTAGGACTTTTGGAAAGGGAATCAAATACATTAAATATTTTAATATTGTTTATTTTATTAGTTAGGAATTAGTAGATACTTATTTAAAATGAAGATTAGGGTAGATTTATAAAACCCCCATCCCCCTCTCTCAAACCCCGGAAAGTTCGAATGTAGGTTTTCTTAATATAAGCTTAGATTAGTTATTTAGGGACAGAATACTTAGGGTTGGGGCACGCCGTAGCGTAGTGGTTAAGGCATTGCGCTACAAGTCGGAAGGTCGAGGGTTCAAGTCCCGGTGGGGTCAGGATTTTTAAACTGTCCCAAACCTTCTGGCGGCACTATGGCCCTGGGGTCGACTCAGCCTCTAACGGAAATGAGTACCGGACGCTTGTTCTGGGGTAAAGGCGGCCGTCACGCAGGGCTGACAACCCGGCTGACATCAAATGCCGATTGTCTAGAAATAGTGGGAGCCTTAACCTCACACTACCCCAAGGGCCTCCTGAGGCCTGTAGTGGGAATACTTTACTTATACTTAGGGTTATTGTAATCATTATACTCTAGAAATAAAATAGTTAAATTAAGAATCCATTTATTTATGTTCAACAACACGTATGCCTTTATAACAAATACTTCCCCTTACTAACGCTCGGCTAGAACCTCATGCTACCAAGATTTCCAAATCCCGAAGGTCCTTTAAGCCTAGGAAAACCAGCAGTTCGTAATACCTCCTATAAAACAACACTGCACATTGTTGAGGACGACTGAGATATCAGGTACTGTTATACAATTATTAAAACTTTAACACAGTGACCTCAACGGAGTTTCATAATGTATTTTAAAAACATTGAATTTGAACAAATTTAATATATTGTTACTAGAAACAGGCAATATGTGAAAATCTTTCTATTTTAGTCTATTACGGACCCAATAATTTATCTAGTAGGATTTCCAAGTGATTTCCTCACTCGAAGTCTACGGCGTAGATGGCTTTCTTTGGTATTCTATTAACCTATATTTTGTCTCCAGAAATTAGAGATGTCATTCAAGAGACATACCCATTTCACACATTAATAAATTGTTTATAGATTAAAAATATCATGTGGACCCTTATGATCTCAACATTTTTCTCATATGATTTACAATTATTGACCTGATACCTTTTGTAATTCTTTTGTATTTATTATATTATGGTCCCTTTAGCCTAAATCAAGACCCTAGAAAGTAACGATGTAATTCAAGCCACAATTATCGTACTTATACAATAATAAAACTATATTGTATATTAAATAATATGTCATGATTGTATTTTTTTTCAATTCATTAGATATTAGGCATACTGATAAAATCAAAGTTCAACAAAACAATAAGAATAATTAACAAAATTATTAATCCTTCTATAATAATAGAGACTCATACTGCTATATAAAAATATTAAAAAGAACATTATATATAAGGACACCCATCGAATCACAGCCTGCGAGATCAACTTCATGAGATCAACAGCAGGTTATTCCCGAAGGAACACAAAAGAAATAAAGATTCCTTCAAGAACTTCAGTCAGAATAACTACCCATTTTATAAACAATTGCCAGCACAACTGGAAACCTTATGTAGGACTACAACGTACAGTAGTCAATCCCAAAAACCACACTTAATTACCGTCCCATCGAAAGATGTCATTGGGCCGTCCGAAGAAAAGATGGATTGAAAATCCAGCCTTGAGACCAAACCAAACCAATGATGATGATGATTATGACTGTATATATCACCAAATACAAAGGCCTATTCAGAAAGAAGGAACAGACTTCAAACAATTATTTCAACGTAAATAATGTTCTGACCTGTTCAGAATATAAAAAAAGCAGGAGCTTTCTTTATTTTGGTAAACAGAATTCGATAAATATCGAGGTGAAACACAACTATCTATGGTTGTAAAACAAAATTCATTGAAACGTGATTGGTCATTGACTCCCATTTGGGGCATGAGTTAAAAAGTCAACCTAATCCTCCTTTCTTTTTATTAAAGGAAAGAGGACGCTGACCGGAATAAAGAAACATATGAATAATGACAGAGGTCCTATCCCGATCAGCGTCCTCTTTTCTTTAATTAAAGAGAGAAGGATTATATTGATCATCTCAGTAAGTACAGTAAAAGCACCTTATTCGCTGTTCCATTATTCGCGGGTTAAAAAATTCCGTCACAGTTCCTGTATTTGCGGCTAAAAATGTCTTTATTCGCGGATCCAGTCGGTATATTAGCAGGATTAGTGTCCTTTATTAACCATCGGCCTTTTTTTTTTTACTACAGGCAGGTAAAAGGCGGCTGTTACAAATAGTGATTCAAACAAAATTGATAAATAAATGTCACAACAAAACAAATTTTTTGTCACTAACCCTAAAGTTCATTGTTAAAGCTGTTGTATTTCACGAACCGATATGTAGTTTGATAAATGCCTCCATCGCCACGATCGGTATATTATTGTTTCAACTTGTCATTCGTTGCAATACAATAATTTAAATATTGCAGAATTGAAATGTGGCGTAATCAGAATAATAACTGATATTGTGTTTATACATTTAATCCTGTTCATATTCAATCAATATTATAATTAGTCCTGTCGAAATGCATTGACTATTTTAATATTTTGGTTTGGTGATTTGTGTTTTATTGAATGTACACTATAATACATTTAATTATCATAAGTAATGCCACGAGTGATTTCCAAATTATCGATAAATTCACGACTCACGAAGTCAGGAGTGAATTTATCTAGAGAATTTGGAAATCAAGAGTGGCATTTGTTAGGACTATTTAACGAATAAATTAAGCTGTTTACTCACAAATAATTATTTAAATATAATTATTTTAAAATATTTATATATTTAATGTAAACCGCGATGTTTGAAAACTAATGAGAAACGTTTGTTATGCTTAATTTGTTCATCACTGCAACCAGATTATATTATTTATTGACAAAGGATCACAATATTGTAAGAATGCACCATAGTGGAGAAAAAATGAAACACATCAAAGTGTTTATAACCAACATATTAATTAATTTATGATGTCCTATGATGTAAATACGTCAATTATATTTTTCTGGAACGTAATTTCCTGGGAAATAATACGTTTAAGAAAGGGCAAACAGTGGTTTCTTTTTTTTGTGGTATAATCAATTGCTAAAAAATTGTTTATATTATATCCCGCAAGCACTATCTGGTTACATTTGTGCACTATATATAAAATCTGGTAGCCACATGCATTCTAGAATTCTTACATCTTAATATATCAATTGTTATATTCAACGTATTTCTTAGAGAGTCAGTCACTTCAAAATAATACTACGACCTATTCAGAATGTTAAAAAGGAGGAGCTTGATTTTAAAGTGATAAAATTAAATTGATAAAATCGAGATGTAAAAAACTATTGTGATTAGTTGTAAATCAAAATTCATTAAAATGTGATTGGTCATTGACTCCCATTTGGGGCATGAATTAAATAGGACCAAGAATATCCTGTTTATTAATAAAAGATTAAAACTTATTAAAATTGAAATACAATCTGCATAACAATATAAATCATATATAACTATAACATAAATTAATTATACCATACAACTTTTATTGATTACAGAGTGGTGTTACACAAGCAGTAAAAGATGGAAACCGGTGTTCTGCAAAGTAAAATGGCCGAGTTATAAGAAACATATAGTGTATTTTAACAATAAATCGAAATGAAGTGGAGTAGCTGTACAATTTACACTAGAATAATTTTAAATCGTATTAAGCTCTCCGGGTAACCTGATTGCTAATATCTGATTAACCAAAAATGTAGTGTCTTTAAAATATTTAAGAAAAAAACATCGGCAGTCTATAATTTCGAAAATGCTGATAAATATAAGACGAGATGTTAAGGCAATGATGCCTTGGTGATAGAGCTATGGGATTTGCGCAGATTCGAGTCCCCATTGGGGAAGAAATTTTCTCGTTGAATTTCGGCCAGTATGAGACCGGCGGTGTTCACCAACATCATTGGGAATTTGGGTAGCTGCAATAAGTAGCAGCTTCAAGTTGAGAACATCAGCTATATCAGCTGGAAGCCTAACATTCTGACATGTTAATCCTATATTGGATAGATGATCGTTCACCCCTGTGATTAACACATGTGGATGTAAGGCCAGCAGCGGGCTTGTAGGCCAATGGTCTTCTAGGTCTGTCGCACTATGGAGTTTATTTTCTAATGTATGACTGTAAGACTATTAACCTGCCAAGTGCACATTCGAACGTGGATTGTCAATTTTCCAGAATTAAAGTGTGATATATATTGATAAAAAGAATAAAAATATTCGGTGACATTTTTTTTTCAGAGTGTCTGAAGTTAAGGAGTATTGTGAAAAATATATCCACTGAGCAAGAAAATATTCGTACTTTATGACTTTTAAAATTGAAGAGATGGATGACGATTTATCATAACATCATAAGTAATACCACGAGTGATTTCTAAATTATCGATAAACTCTCGACTCACGAAGTGAGGAGTGAATTTATCTAGAGAATTTGGAAATCAAGAATGACATTTGTTAGGACTATTTAACGAATAAATTTACGCCGTTTACTCACAAATCATTATTTAAATATAGTTACCGGTATTTTAAAATATGTATATATTTAATGTAAACGGCGATGTTTGAAAACAAACGTTTCATGTGTTCATCACTGCAACCAGATCATTTATTTATTGTCAAATAGAATCATAATACTGTAAGAATGCACCCTAGTGGAGAAAAAATTAAACACATCACTACAGGTTATTAATTAATTTATGATGTCCTATGATGTAAATATGTCAATTATATTTTTCTGCAACGTTAATTCCTGGGAAATAATACGTTTAAGAAAGCAAACAGTGGTTTCTTTTCTTTTTCTTTTTTTTATGGTATAATCAATTGCTACGAATGTTTTTCTATTATATCTCGCAATAATCTGTTTACATTCTTGCACTATATATACAATCTGGAAGCCACTTGATAAAATGAAAGTGATACAATGGAGGTGAAAAACGACTGTGATTGGTTGTAAATCAAAATTCATTGAAATGTGATTGGTCATTTGCTGCCATTTGGGGCATTTGAAATCTTACAGGCCTGATTTTATACAGCCCTACCTAAGAGATTTAGTTCCTTCAATCGCATGGATCATTTTAAATCTACCGCTAAGTTTCTTACGTGATTATTCTTCGAGTTTATCCTCACTTGTAAACCGTTAGTGGTAAATAAACCCTGAACATGGTTACTATAATTACACATGCCATATTCGCCTTGTTTAATATAAATATATGTATGAATAACGTTTAATAACGGAAATTACCCTGTATTAAGTTGATAACTCGCTAAGGAAGGTCCTCTACGTATGTTCGTGTGTGGTCATAAAAGTATTATGTGATCCACAGTTTAAAATCTCCATGCCTCAATTAAATGAAAAACAAGATGACTATAATATATCACAAGATGATATTACTATACAGAGACTTCTTGATGATGATGAGAATCCAAACTGCCAACAGGTTCGTAGAAAAAAACGAAAGTAAATGAAATCAGCAAGCCTCCTCAAAATATTCCATCAATAAATGTATATAATCCTTATGATACACTTACGGATGATACTGAGAATGCAGACAACATAAATTCATCTCAATCAACAAAACTACTTCCACATAAACCACCACCCATATTTATACCGGGTGTAGTTAAGGTACCAGAACTAAGAAGTTGTGTAAACCAAAAACTTTCTGATTTAGAGTTCTCACTTAGTTTACTACAATATAATTTAACGTATACCTTAGCCACAGCAACGCGTGGCCGGGACTTACATATATATATAATAACAAAGTCGGATTAGTTACACTATTTATAACTCAAGAACGGCTGGACCGATTTTTATGATCTTTGGTTTGTTGGATTTGTTTCCGCCCCGAATAGCACATAACTATTAAAACGTCGGAAAAATTAACGTAAAAATATTTAAAGGCGATATGACGTTCGCCGGGCCAGCTAGTATATCTATAAAACCTGGAATCGTGGGAGACGAAAAAGTATCTGGAAATGGAGATACTCTATTTAACTAAAGCAGACAGATCGGGAGGATTTGTCAACATGCAGTGAAAATAATATTTATTTATACTGACATGTCCACCGCTGTGGTCTCGAGGTAGCGTGCTGCCTTGTTCGATCCCCGCTCGGGATAAGTTTCCTGGGCGAGATTTTCTTAGGGGGTTTCCCTTACCTGTAAGACAAATATCAGGATACTTTAAGGCCCAAATGGTCCCCGAACATCATCTGACCATCATTATCATCAATATCAGATTCACCTTATTAGATTAAGTTCAGGTTTAAGGCCTCTCCTGGCGCATCATTTCTATCGTCATAACCCATTATATCATTGGGGCAGCGTAACCTCACCTCCCAAGCTCTCCAACCTCAGAAGTGGGTTATAATACGCCAATGCCAGGAGAGAATACCTGAAATGTCGAATGACAAACAGGTGGCAATGAACAAAAAAGATATGTATTTATACTGAAATATAGCATTACTGTTAAATAATAACTACTCTTACACATATTGTTCATAATTGCATCATACGTACATAAAGATTGGAAAAAATAGTTCCAAATATTTTTTTATTATTATTATTATTATCGATCATTATTGTTATTACCCTATAAAATGTTGTTTGTATATGACATTTACATTGTTACATTTATTGTATCTTTAAGTGTTTATAATTAGTATAGTGTATATCTATATTTGTCGAATATTTATTTGTATTTGTACTGGTTGAGTGGAAGAGAGGGCCTTATGGCCTTAACTCTGCCAGAATAAATAAAGTATTATTATTATTATTATTTTAAAATTTTATTTCTGATGTAACATAAAATACTGTAATTTATAATATTAATCCATAATGAGTGCTTGACAAGTTGGCACTACTAAAACTAAACTCCATGCACGACAAACCAAGAAGGTCCTTGGTCCACCAGTCGGCTGCTGACCTCGCATCTACATGTGTTAATCACAGAGGTATACGATCATCCTGTCAGTGTCGGGGTGATATGTGGTCAGTATGTCGGGTCCCCCAGCTTTTATAGCTGGTTATATCAACCTGAAGCCGCAACCCAAATTTCTCGCGATTCTGGTTGGGCACCGGTCCCATACTGGTCGAAATTCCGTGAGAAAATGTATTCCCCCATAGAGATTCTAACAAGCGCAAGTCCCGTAGCTCTGCGCCAAGAGCTTTTGCTTTAACCAATCGGGAACAGTGCGGGACGGTTGGCATTACTGATCACTAATATTAATTATAGAAGTATTAATTTCTTGAATGTGAGATCCATTTAGCGTTAACAAATAAAATATAATTGGTAAAAAGGTTTTAAAAGTACGTACACGTCCAACTGCGCTCTATGATTTGTTTACAAAATATTTTATTATGACAATCACATGACATGACAATCATTCAAACATATACATAACGTGAAAACCATAACTCCCTTGACCAACAACTGTCTGCTGTCCTCACATCCACATGTGTCAGCTATAGATGTGGACGATCGAGCCATTATAAAAGATTACGTGATCAACATGTCGAGTCCTCCAGCCGTTTCAACTGATGTTTTCATCCTGGAATCGCTACTTATCATAAGTAATGCCACGAGTGATTTCCAAATTATCGATAAATTCACGACTCACGAAGTGAGGAGTGACTTTAACTAGAGAATTTGGAAATCAAGAGTGGCATTTTTAGGATTATTTAATGAATAAAATTAAGCTGTTTACTCACAAATCATTATTTAACTATAGTTATTTTTAAATATTTATATATTTAATATAAACGGCGATGTTTGAAAACAAATGAGAAACGATTGGTACGCTTCATTTGCTTCTTTTGTTCATCATCACTGCAACCAGATCATATTATTTATTCCCAAACGATCGCAATGTTGTAAGAATGCACCCTAGTGGAGAAATTTATAACCAACGTTATAGGTTTTAATTAATTTCTGATATCCTATTGTAAATATGTCAATTACATTTTTCTGGAACGTCATTTCCTGGAAAATAATTCGTTTAAGAAAGTGCAGTGGTTTCTTTTTTTTTTTTGTGGTATAATCAATTGTTACAAATGTTTTTATATTATCTCTCGTATGCGCTTTCCGTTAACATTCTTGGTAGCCGTATTTCTTAGAGAGTCAGTCACTGCAAAATAATGCTATGACCTATTCAGAATGTTAAAAAGGAGGTGCTTTCTTTATTATGATAAACTTTAGTTGGTAAATTCTAGGCGAAACACGACTGTGATTGGTTGTAAATAAAAAAATAATTGAAATGTGATTGGGGCATGAGTTAAATAGTCGTAGTAACACAAATTCCTCATGATGCCGGATGAGCACCGGTTCCATACATTGTCCGAAATGGTTTAAAAACTTTGAAAGTTTATAAAAAGAATTTGTAAATGAGGGAAATTTTGAAGAAATGGCTCACTTCAAATATCTAGGAACAATAATAATTACAAATGGAATGAGATGCAAAATGAAATTAAACATAAGCTTAATTCTGGAAATGCATACTACTATAATTATAAATTACAGAGACTCTTGTCCCAACTTCTCTCAAAAGACGTAAAACTGAAAATATATAAAATTGTTATTCTCCCAGTTACATCTTTAGGGCTAGAAAGAATTACGAGTAGGCCTATTTGAGAACAAAGTTCTTAGGAAAAAATTTACACCAAAGAGAGATGAACAGACAGGTGAATGGAGAAGACGACCTAAGAGTGAGACACATGATCTTGATAGGAAATCAGATATAATAAGAATTGTTAAGTCCCGTAGACTGCGATGGGGAGGATACATGACACGAATGGGAATTGAAAGAGTGTGCAGGGGAACTTCTTGTAGGAAAATTGGAGGGAAAACGCCAGTCGATAGACTAAGAATGAGGTGTAAGAATAACATTAACCATGATGTGAGGAAAGTAGATAATACAAAGGATGATTGGAAAACATTAGCGCAGGATAGAAATGTATGAAAAGCGTATGTACGCGCGGCCATGAACCTACGGGATCGATAGTGCCAGTGAGTGAGTTGGTTATAAAAAGTAATATGAAATTGTACTGTATTATATAACTCTCCCCTGGTAGGGATTTGAATAATGCGCGCACCATATCCTCGCACCAAAAACATGAGACGCTGCGAGACTCTAGAAAAAATATAAAGTATAATAAGAAAATTATAAGAAAATTATAAGTATGCCTATTAATTTATCTAAAGAAAAAAATGTATTATATCACACACGATCTCTATTTAACATCCTATGAGAAATTAAAGCTATACTTTATGTCCATTTAGTCTACCGCTGTAGTCTCGAGGTAGTGTGCTGCCTTGTCATGCAGCGGGCCCGGGTTCATTTCCCGGTTGGGACAAGCTTCCTAATTTTCTGGGGTTTTTCCTCACCTGTAAGACAAATGTCAGGTAGCTTTGAGGCTCAAAATGCCTCTGGCCATCATCGTTGTCATTACTCCATCCCTCGGTGTGGAAAGCAACGGGAAGCTACCATACCTACAATTCCCTAGTAAAGCTCCATAGCATGAAAATGCTATGATTGCAGTGAAAGACCTGCTCTAGGGCAGAACACTATAAATAAATGTCAATTTATATTGTTTTTCTTCACCAAACGAAATGAAACATAGCCCTAATTATCCATCAACTTTAATTTTTTTTCGAATGTGTTAATGAGATTAACTGTAGAAGTATATGCATCAGAATGGATTTTTTTAAATAAAAATAAATATTGACGATTTTCTTCATTTAAAAAATGCTTTGGAACCCTTGCCACTGTTTGTTGAAAATTTTATAAAATCTTCCCGTATAGGATATAATTTCCTACCAATATTAGAATTGTGGCAAAACTAAAACTATAGAGACTTAAGTACAGCAAACACGAGATAACTTTGCTGTTACAAGCTCTGTCAGAAGTTAGGTTATCTTTAACTGATAATGTCCCAACAATGGTCTCTAATTTATTTAAAAGTTTCAATGGAATAACACTGACTTAACGTAATAAATTTGTATATTATTGCAATGAAAAAAAATGTAAAAACTAAAAAATTATTTATGTAACAAATTATAACAAAATCACTTGATTAAAATTATTTAAATCGTGGTTAAATTCACTTTTATTTAAATCAATACACCCTGGTATGCAGATTCCCGGGGGTATTCCTACCTATTTGTGGTTAAAAATTATTCCAAAATTAAAATTACGAGTAATAACAAAAGCTACACAGCCAAGAAAAAAAAATCACAGAAACATACTGGGTACACAAAACAACCGCTAATATATTCCTACCAATGACAACACTTTTCTGAACTAGCTTCCTTGCTTATTTCGAAAATATTCCATCCATAGTAATTCTGCCCGAGGGCAGGTCCTTCACTGCAATCATAGTATTTTCATACTATGCTTTGCAGCTTTACTAGAGAATTGTAGGTGTGGTAGCTTCCCGTTGCTTTCCACACCGATGAAGGATGATGATGAAGATGATAATGATAAGGATGATAATGATGGCCATATGATTTCGGGGACCGTTTGGGCCTTAAAGTTTTCCTGACATTTGTCTTACAGGTGAGGAAAACCCCCGATAAAACCCTCACCCAGAAAAACTGCCCCGACCGGGGATCGAACCCGGGCCCGCTGCGTGACAAGGCAGCACGCTACCTCGAGACTACAGCGGTGGACTTCGAGAATATTGATCTAACTAAAACTCACTAACTTACAGGCACTATCGAGCCCGTAAGTTCATGGCCGCGCGGACATAAGCTCTCCATACATCCCTAACCTGTGCTAATGTTTTCAGTCATACTCTGTACAATCGTGTTTAATGTTATTCTCCCACTCCATTATTGGTCTACCAACTGTACATTTTCCCTCTGGTTTTCCTACAAGAAGCTTCCATGCAACTCTTTCATTCCCCATTCGTTCCACATGTCCTGCCCATCGCAATCTATGAGACATACCTGTTATTATATGTGGCTTCTTATAAAGACCATGTGGCTCACTATTCTCCTCCATTCACCTCTCTAAATCTCTCTTTGATCAAAAATTTTCCTAAGAACTTTATTCTCAAATACTCGCAATCTCCTTTCCTCGTTTAAAGTAGCCTAAGAATTCATGTTTCGTACCCATATAATATAATGACAATATTATATATTTTCAGTTCAACGTTTTTTTTTCAAGAGTTGGGACGACAAGAATCCCTGTAATGCATAATAGCATGCATTTCCAGAATTGAGCCTATGTTTAATTTCATTGTGCATCTTACTGAACCAACTAAAGTACAGTAGCGTCAATTATTGCATTGACAGACGGCTTGGTTTTCTTAATAATAATGTTTGTGGTATTATTAAAAGTTCATCTCAAAAGAAACCGCTACTTGGATCCGATTGACCGTCAGCACTATTATCTAGACAGCGGTTCTCACCTTTTTCGACTCGCGAACCCCTTCCACAACGATCTGAGTTGGGTGAACCACTGACTTTTAAATACAGTAGACACACATACAGTAGACATGCATAAAATTTAATTCCAAGCAAAAGGTTCAATAACCTTATATTAACTCTTAACGGATAAAACCTATATTACTCTAGTTACGGCTTAAAAGTTACACAACGTGCAGGTCTAGTTGTAGCGAAAGCAAATGCATTCCTAACATTGTTACGTAACTCTAAATCAGGCATTCGCGGTAAACAATTTATTGTGGAAATAATGTGATAAATTCCCGATATTACTCATATGTAACAAGGGACATTATAGGGTTAATTTAATTTTTAAATAATAATAATATATGGATAGACCAATTCTAACATGAGATCGGAATAGACCAGTAGGTCTAATCCTATATGATGATAATAAAAAAAAATATTATTATTATTATTATTATTATTATTATTAAAATGCTGCAGAAATTATTGAAACAATAATAGACCTAACCCCGAAACCCGCCAATACGGAAAAGTTTTGGTGAACCCCTTGAAATCTTTTGCGACTACCCTGGGGGCTCGCGAACTACGGGTTGGGAAACGATGAGTTAGACAATTAACGTAAACAGTGTGTCACAGAAATTTCCAGAAAACTTTAATTGTGAAATCTCCAGGTGATCTCGTACGTCCCGTTATTACTACCTTTTTTTAATAAGGTATACTAATACAATAAACCTGATGCTGGCGACTAGATTTTTTTTTTTGGAACCCTAGTAGGTATATTTCTTAGAAAAGATATAACGAATCATTCGATAATCTTGATAAAATAAACAATAGACTAACGATATAATTACTTTTTACTTTGTAAAACTAACTCGCTGACTATCATTATTGGTTCATAGCCGCGCGGACATCCCTATCCTCAGCTAATATTTTCCAATCATCCCCTTCCCTCAAATCATGGTTAATCTCATTTTCCTACCTCGTTCTTGGTCTACCAAGTAGGTTTTATTCCCTTTGGTTTTTCTACAAGAAATGTCCATGCCCCTCTTTCATTCCTCATTCATGTAATATTTCGTGCCCATTGTAGTCTACGAGACTTAACTGTTCTTATTATATCTGGATTCCTATAAAGATCGTGTAGCTCACCGTTATGAATTCATCTCTATTCGTCTGTCTTTTCATCTCTCATTTGTCCAACTTTTTTCTTAAGAACTTTATTCTCAAATACTCGTAGTATTTTCTCTTCCCTTAAAATAAGCGTCGATGTTTCGAATCCATATATTATAACTGGGTGAATAACAGTTTTATATACCAACAATTTAAAGTTTTTTGACAGAAGTTGGAACAAGAGTCCCTGTAATGCATAATAGCAGTCATTTCCAGATTTGAGCCTATGTTTAATTTCTTTGTGCATCTCATTCCTATTTCGATATTAGTAAAATTCATGGTGATTTTCCGTTGAGATATTAGTTCACAGTAATATAACGTACGGTTAAAAACTATAATATAGTTACCTTGTAGGTCCGTCTCCTCAACTTAAGTTCTTTTAAAACTCTGTAGACCTTTCGGGACTAGTCCCATCATCAGCAGAATGCATTAGGTCCGTTCTTGTTGACCCTTGTTGAAGCACTCATTCCTATTTGTAATTATTGTTCCTAGGTATTTACATTCAGCCACTTTTTCAAAATGTTCCTCATTTGTCATTATTACCCGTTTAAGGAGTAAGTGCAGTTGTTGACGGATGGCACTGCAGTCGTGTTTATGCAGGAATAGAACACGTGACACTGCTATCTTTGATTGCAGAGGGGAATGGGACGTGGAACGCTGACAGTATACACTGCCTTATATGAGTCACGTGTAGCAACAAACAGAGCTTCGTAATTCTTCCGCCTGCAGGGATATTTTCAATGACTAATAACTATCCATGTTCATTATAATTATAATGTTTAGTTTTCGTCAAAAGTTAAGAACCTCAGTTCCTGGGAATACCTTGGAATCATCCCCTCTTTTCTCCATTCAAAAATCCCTGAGAACAAAAGGCAACCCTTCTTAATCTGCTTTTAAAACACGAGCCAGTGGTGTGAGGCGATGTCCTCATGTTCTGAAATATACTGTATTTATAGGCTATGTGTGAAACTTTTATTCATTTTGCACAAATTATAATTATTGAAAAATAGATTTTAAACAATTCTGAAGTGAATATTCCGATCAATCTGGCTGCTATTTTAGAGATCTTTCACAGTCGCTAAGGTGAATTCCAGTTTCAAATTTACATTCCACCTGATCCGATTGATATTGAATATTTGTGCTGTCCTTACGAGTGGTTTGTGAATATGGCTAAATGCAAACAATGGACTTACACATACCATTCATAACAAAAAATATAATAATACATCCATCCATAGTAATTCTGCCCGAGGGCAGGATTTTCACTGCAATCTAGTCTTAAATGTTTTTGGACTAACCGTGGCTTGAAGGTAGAATTCATTAACCTAAAATCCTTATTTTTTTTATATTTTTGCATTTACATGCTTTTATTCTTCATATGAGATATTGCATCCTACATACGTAAAATTATTCACATTTTTATTCCTAATTTATATTATCCATCCATCCATAGTAATTCTGCCCGAAGGCAGGTCCTTCACTGCAATCATAGCATTTTCATGCTATGCTTGCAGCTTTACTAGGGAATTGTGTAGGTGTGGTAGCTTCCCGTTGCTTTCCACACCTGTGAAGGATGATGATGATAATGATAATGGTAGGGATGATAATGATAAGGATGGCCATATGATTTCGGGGACCGTTTTGGCCTTAAAGTTTTCCTGACATTTGTCTTACAGGTGAGGAAAAACCCCGATAAAAACCTCACCCAGAAAAACTGCCCCGACCGGGGATCGAACCCGGACCCGCTGCGTGACAAGGCAGCACGCTACCTCGACACCACAGCGGTGGACATTTATATTATATATATATATATATATATATATATATATATATATATATATAATAAAAATAATGGAGTTAAAAATATAATTACTCAGTAATAAAGCACCGGAGGCCACAATGTCCTTATATCGAAATATTCAACTAACATCTGAAAGTTTGTCCGTAGAGTTTGCAATCCACCCCTATATAGGCTCATTACTTTTTGTTAAAGAATGCCGACAACATTACGGAAGCTACAATACATTAGAATGTTATCTGGAGCACAGACGAGAAGTAATACAAAGCTTATTGAAGCTTGATTGATATCTCCGGGAAATAAAGCAAGTTAATTTCATCGTACTAACAAATACAGTCTCTCAGGAGAAGAGCTAATAAAATCACAATCTGCTCATTTCATTCACAAAAGGAATGTTGCTAATCTCTGCAAATAAAATCACTCGCAAAGAATTCCATTGATGTCTATCAGGTAACGCTTCTTGTAAAATGTTTTAAATATTATATGAAACAGTGTGACTAATCTGCTGAAAAATCAATTACGCAAACTTACAAGGAAATTTCTGGTAGGAAAAACCGGAGGGAAAATGCCCATTTGGTACATCAAGAATGAGGTTCGAGTATAACATTAACCATGATTTGAGGGAAGTAGAATATACAGGGGATGATTGCAGAACATTAGCTCAGGATAGGGATGTGTGGAGAGCTTATGTCCGCGCGGCCATGAACCTACGGATTCGACAATGCTAGTAAGTTAGAGTTAGTTTTACATTACATTGTATGGGTTTCTATTGTTTAAACACAATTTATTTTTTTAATTTTTCTTTTTCCAAATGCCGCACGCAGGTTGTCATTTCGACATTTCAGTTGTTCTCTCCTGTCATGGCGTTCTTATAACCCAGTTCTGAAGTTTGGGGCGCCTGAAAGGCGGGGTTACGCTGCCCCGATGATATGAGAATTTATGATGATGGTAATGATGCGTCAGGAGAGACCTTAAACTAAAATTAAGCTAAATAGGCGAATATGGATGGCCAGATGGTGTTTGGGGAGAGTTTGGGCCTTAACGTTTTCGATATTTATCTTACAGGTGAGGAAAACTCCCGAAAAAACCTCATCCAGGAAATTTGTCCCGACTAAGAATCAAACCCGGGCCCGCTGCGTGACAAGGCAGCACGCTACCTCGAGAACACAGCGGTGACTGTTTTTTAACATTGAGTAGGTTATCCCTTTATATTGTTCCCTAGGAGTTTTTAATATCCATCCATCCATCCATCCAATTCCTGATTGGCTCAAATTCAAACTTTGGCCACCCTAGTTTTTAATATAGGCTAGTTAAATTGATAATAATAAAATTAGTTATCTCAGTCAAAGTTATGTTTATTCAGGAATTCGTGGACGTTTCCATCTCCTTATGTAAGATCATTCTTAAGTTTGCAAAAATTATATAAACAAATTGGAAATGGTACTATATAAATTTATACAATAAACATAATTTAACATAAAAACAAAAACATACCTCAGTTTTAGTTATCAGCTATAATGGAAATTGATACGTCAAATATAATTAAAATCAATTTTTTGTGACTATTTAACTCATGCCCCAAATGGGAGTCAATGACCAATCACGTTTCAATGATTTCTGTTTTACATCCAATCAGAGTCGTGTTTCACCAAATATTTATCAGTGTTATAATTACCATATTAAAGAAAGCTCCTCCTTACAATATTGCGTTCCTTTGGCAATAAATAGTATGATCTGGCTGCAGTGATAAACAAAAGAAGCAGTAGAAGCGTACCTATCGTTTCTCATTTGTTTTCAAACATCGCCGTTTACATTAAATATATAAATATTTTAAAATAACTATAATTAAATAATGATTTGTGAGTAAACAGCTTAATTTTATTCGTTAAATAGTCCTAACAAATGCCACTCTTGATTTCCAAATTCTCATAAGTAATGCCACGAGTGATTTCCAAATTATCGATAAATTCACGACTCACGAAGTGAGGAGTGAATTTATCTAGAGAATTTGGAAATCAAGAGTGGCATTTGTTAGGACTATTTAACGAATAAAATTAAGCTGTTTACTCAGAAATCATTATTTAACTATAGTTATTTTAAAATATTTATATATTTAATGTAAACGGCGATGTTTGAAAACAAATGAGAAACGATAGGTACGCTTCTACCGCTTCTTTTGTTTATCACTGCAACCAGATCATACTATTTATTGCCAAAGGAACGCAATATTGTAAGGAGGAGCTTTCTTTAATATGGTAATTATAACACTGATAAATATTTGGTGAAACACGACTCTGATTGGATGTAAAACAGAAATCATTGAAACGTGATTGGTCATTGACTCCCATTTGGGGCATGAGTTAAATAGTCTAGATAAATTCACTCCTCACTTCGTGAGTCGTGAATTTATCGATAATTTGGAAATCACTCGTGGCATTACTTATGATGTTACAACAACGTTGCCATTACTTACCGAATGCCCTACTACTTCTTCATTTTTTTTTTACTTTGTTATAATTTTACATTTTATTTTCAGGCACAAAAATTATATATATATATATATATATGTCCACCGTTGTGGTCTCGAGGCAGCGTGCTGCCTTGTCACGCAACGGGCCCGGGTTCGATCCCCGATCGGGACAGTTTTTCTGGGTGAGGTTTTTATCGGGGTTTTTCCTCACGTGTAAGACAAATGTCAGGAAAACTTTAAGGCCCAAACTGTCACCGAAATCATATGGCCATCATCATCATCCTTCACCGGTGCGGAAAGCAACGGGAAGGTACCACACCTATAATTCCCTAGTAAAGCTGCAAAGCATAGCATGAAAATGCTATGATTGCAGTGAAGGACCTTCTCTCGGACAGAATTACTATGGATGGATATATATAAACATACACTCCCTGTAGAGAAAATCGCATATCTAATACCGGAAATCAAACTTAGGCGACTCCTGCTTTGTAACCAGGAACATTGACCACGAAACCACAATTTCAGTCATAATGATCTGCTGGCACCGGATTTGAACTCAATGCCTCTTGAATCCAAGCCACATGTTCTAAATAATTGAGCCACCAGAATATGTATTTGTTTTAGAGCCCAATGTCTATATATATATATATATATATATATATATATATATATATATATATATATATATATTGCTCACATGAAGAAAAACAAATGATGAAACTCAATAAAAAATAGCTTACTGGAATATCGTAGTGTTCTATAGACACAATACTTTAGATTCGTTAACGGAATATAAATTGCACATCCTAAAAATATTTTACTTCTATTTTAAAATGAAGCTATTAAAAATGTCCTGATAAACAAACAATTTTACATCTTACATATTTTAATTACTTGGCAAGATCTTAAAAGTCTATAAAAATAATGAAATAATAAACACAATTATATTACACGGTGTTATGTATGTTAAATTTTACCGCAGGGTTTGATGTTCATTTTTGTAGTAAGTTTATTAGACTTAACACGCCTCCGGGATTCTTCCAGTCACTTTTTAATTATATTCCCACGACAATAGATTCAAAAAATGATACATAGATAAGAATCTCTGGATCATGTTTGAAGTGGTCTCTTGTAACTGACCAATTTGATGCAGGATAGCCACAAGCTGCTGCTGCTGCAGCTTTATGACAGCTAGTTGGCTATAAAAGCCACCGCTAAAAGCTTTAGGTTGTAACACCAAGTAACGGCTGCTTGTTGGGTTTATAAACGCCTTACTCTAATTAAGTTTCAGCTTCTTTTACGAAATTTTATTTGCAAATATCCTAATATGTAAAATACATTTACGCAACTTAAAATAAGGAAAGTATATGATCCCAAGCACTTTCTCAACTTCAGGGCAAATTTGAAGTTCCATCGACGTTACCGTGCTCGCTAAAAACCAATATTAAAATTTGTCAATACTGGAGTCATTTTAGTTTGATCTAAATACAGTTATAACTAACTAACTAACTCACTGGCACTATCGAACCCGTAGGTTCATGGCCGCGCGGACTTAAGCTCTCCATATATCCCTATCCTGAGCCAATGTTTTCTAATCATCCCTGTATAATCTACTTCCCTCAAATCATTGTTAATGTTATTCTCCCACCTAATTATTGGTCTACCAACAGGGCGTTTTCCCTCTGGTTGTCCTACAAGAAGCTTCCATGCACGTCTTTCATTCCCCATTCGTGCCACATGTCCTGCCCATCGCATTCTAAATACAGTTATAGCCAAATAATTTGTTCGCAACAAGCGCGAGGGGAATTATTTGCTGATGTTAATGTCAGGGGAGTACCGTGGGTGGGGACGCGGGCAAGTGAATCTCCGTGAGATTATGAACGCTTCGGGAAGATGAGGGGAAGAAAGAGTGAGACTCGTGGTCCGGGGGAACATGTGATGTAAAATAGATGTGCGAGGACATATTTCTAATTCTGCGCAACTGACAATTTATATGGCTTTTCCTCCAGCAACAGAATGTTCGAACGTTACGATATGATTGGTTATTACCCGTTTAAGGACTAAGCGCAGTTGTTGACGGAGGGCGCTGCAGTCGTGTTTATGTAGCAATAGAACACGTGACACTGCTATCTAAGAGTGCTCAGGGGAATGGGACGTGGGACGCTGACAGTGACACTGCCTTAAGGTACGTACACATATGTGCGCCGCGAACACGAACGGCGCGCGGCGCGTGTTATGTTCGTCGAAATGATTAATTTCAACGAACCTCCTGCGATCCATAGGAAACCCACAAACCTTCAGTAGACATTTTGCAGAGCAGGTGTAACCAACCATGTCTATTCCCTTTCCGTTCTCCCGCTTGTCCTGCATTCTTTCCCAAAAATAGGGACTTTTTTTTAAATGCCGCGGGACAAATTGTTAAAAATCGGGACTGTCCCGCCAAAATCGGGACGTCTGGTCACGCTTATTACTTATTACATCTTATAACTTTATTTATACTTTTTCAAATATTATAGCATTAAAGGAATTTAAAAAAAGTATATGATTTGTATATATATGTTTAAAATTATTAAGAATCTATCTCACCATAACATGGCCTTAATTTTTAATAAAGATGTACATGATTATTATACTAGAGGTTGTACTTTATTGCACAAAGACACTAGTTTCTCAAAAAAAAAGGTATAAAAGGGATTCGTTATGCATTAATCAACCATTACAATAACTTACCTATTGAATATCAACATTTCACGAATGTTAAACATTTTTCTAATTGTATTAAAAATATTATTTCTCATTGTTTTCTTAGTTAATTTTGTTAATTCTATTATTATTAATATTATCCTGTTTAAATATTGTATTTATATGTGTATATATATTGTGCATCTATAGTAGTTTGTATTACTTAAACTTATGCCTGAATGTTTTCTTGTTTTTATTGTTAATTTTTATGGCCATTATTTTTTGTATATTGCCCCTTAACATGAGCAATCTTGCTCTTTGGAGTCTTTGAAGAAATAAATAAATATTTAGTAATAAATGTGTTTATATATTGTATTGTTTTGTGATACTTCATACATAATATTATGAAATGAACGTCTTAAATAAATAATGTTTTCTAAATAATTCTAATTTATTCATACAATTACAGTACACACGAAAAAAAAAACAGGCATCTCCTTTCAATGATTTTTAAAAATGATCCTTATGTTGAGGATCCCACAATAATTGCTTGCTTCTATAAATATCAATAAGTTTTAACATGTTTTCCTCTGACCACTCCATACTCAAATAATAGGTGCGCACCGAAAACAACGAACCTCTCAGGTACCCGTCCAAATCTAAACAGCGAACCATCAAAGTGTTCGTGGAAAAAACCGACAATGAGTGGATCGTGGTGCGAGACGCGCGCGCCGTTCGCGCGCACCTTAAAACCCCGTCCAAATCTGACGAACATGGTGCGCGCGCGCCGCGCGGCGCGCAAGTGTGTACATACCTTTATATGACGTCACGTGTAGCAACAAACAGAGCTTCGTAATTCTTCCGCCTGCAGAGATATTTTGAATGACTCCGATTGAGGGTCTTTCCACTTTTCAGCGGTTGCCCTTTTACCAGCCGGCTGCTGGCCCTTCACATCCACATGTATCAATCACAGAGGTAGATGATCAACAGCCAGTGTAGGGGTGACATGTGGTTAGCATGTCGAGTCACCCAGCCGTTATAGCTGGTTCCTCAACCTGGAGCCGCTACTTATTGTAACTACCCAATTGCCTCACGATGCTGGGTGGGCACCGGTCCCATACTGGTCGAAATACCATGAGAAAATTTCTTCCCCCATGGAGACCCGAACCAGCGCAAGTCCCGTATCTCTGCGCCAAGGCTTCCTACCTTAACCGCTCAGCTACGGCGCGGGACTTGAATGACTAATATTGAAAAAAGTTACCCGTCCTACCATTCAAAAAGTAGTACATACTTTGACATCGAATAAATCGCTCTGAAATTAAATGGTAATTAAATAACCCGTAAGAAATACCTGTGTGAATAAATGGAAATACCAGGGCATTCGATAAATTATGGCAACACTGATATAAGATTACAAAAAATGTATTAGATTTCTTTTAGTATTACGAACTTCATTGCAGTTTCCTGTCAAGTCAACTATATTTTGCCAAATCCTTGAATATCGGCGCATTCCATCTGCAGCACAATTTATGGATGCCTCTTTCATCTGATCGATCTAGAGCTTTCTGGATATCAACTCTTGATTGAAATCGAATGTTTCTTAGAAGTCTTTGATTTTTGTGAATAAGTCATAGTCACATGGGCTCATGTCCGGTGAATTTGGAGAATATTCGAGTACTTCCTAATTCCACCTTCTAAACAAATTGTATTGAACATATTTTTAGGGCGGTATTACTTACTAAATATGGTAAACAATGGATATATTCACGAAATATTGCTATTTCAAGAATCTCAATATTACAGATTTCTACAACAAAGACTACTCAACATACTTTAAGATTACAGAAGTCACCGCTAGGATTGATTATTTACAACAGTGTTGCCATTACGGTACTTATCGATTTCCGTAGTAATTCAATTTAGTTTTCTTTTAATAACAAACATTGTATTAGGAGCATAGAGAAAATGTGATTGTTTTTCAAATGGTTAAGATCAGGCGGAGGAGTTTTAATAACTATAACATAAGCCGTCTCAGTGGACGCATGGCTAGTGCGCGCGGCTGCCCTGACTGGGATCTCAGGTTCGAATCCCGGCGGTTCCGGAGGAATATTGGTGTGGGCCACACTGACATTTTTCGGGTTTATTACTCGGGGTTCTCCCGTTTCCAAATTTCATCCCACTGCCGTATCCGAGTACTTTAAGACAAAGTGCCTTGGTGCAGAGCTACGGGACTTGCGAGTCCTATGGAGGAATAAACGTTCTTATGGAATTTCGGGCAGTATGGGAGCAATGCTCACCTAGCATGGTGAGGAATTTGGATAGCTAAATAAATAGCGACTCCTGGTTAAGAAAACTAGTTATATCGGCTGAGGAACCAAAATGCTGACCACATGTTCCCCATTAATTTATATAGCTTTACCTTTGCGATTAACATAATTATGTGATGTAAGCTCAGCATCCGGCTGGAAGGCTTTCTAGGAGAACACTCCACTCCTTTTCCCATCGCCATCATGTAATTTCTTCTCCAGTCATTAATGCCATATCACCTTTTATCTACCCTCATGTTAGATAAAAAAAAACAGCCTTCTTTGTCAATATAGGTGTTTAAAATATGTGGTTGTGATGATCTAATGGGGCACATTCGTGTACTTTTTCGTGACTCCGATTCTGTGTGATATCTTATGGCAGAAGGAGGTTACAATGATCAACACTCCTCCTCCTGACGCAACAGACCTAGAAGGCCCTTTGCCTACCAGCCGGCTGCTGGCCTCACATCCACATGTGTCAATCACAGAGGTAGATGATCATTAGCCAGTGTAGGGGTGACATGTGGTCAGCATGTCGAGTCCCCCAGCCGTTATAGCTGGTTTTCTCAACCTGGAGCCGCTACTTATTGTAGCTACCCACATGCCTCACGATGCTGGGTGGGCACCGGTCCCATACTGGCCGAAATACCATGAGAAAATTTCTTCCCCCATGGGGAGACTCGAACCAGCGCAAGTCCCGCAGCTCTGCGCCAAGGCTTCCTGCCTTGACCACTCTGCTACGGCGCGGGACTGGTCAACACTAGGATCGCTGATTTATAACAGTGTTGCCATTACTTATCGAATGCCCTAGTAAAAATTTCAAGTTCTGGAAAACGGTAATATTTGCTGATGAGGACGAATATTGTGTATTTTGATCAGATGGGAGAGTTAATGTGTGGAGAATGCATAATACAAATAAGAAATCTGCCCATCTGAAACCCACTATGAAGCATGCGGATAGTGATATATGTTTATACGTAGTTGTGTCTCAACTCTTGAGATGTGAATATAACTTAGTTTTTTATTTTATATTTGAAGAGAAAAATTATACGCTCAGACCGGGACTTGAACCCGGGACCCTTGGTTCTCTAGACCAAGTGCTCTACCAACTGAGCTACCTGAGCAAGTACCGATCTAAACGCAAATCTTTCTCTATATACATTGTAATTCCCATCCACCAAATGCTGTGAAGCCATGCTTCTATCTTGCAAATGGCGGCTCCTTTATTAAGAAGACATATTTGGGAATTATACATTACGGCCAGTACGGCTTTTTCCAAGTTTTTATTATTGATTTCGTAATCTCAATGATGGATAAATCAATAATAAAAAAAATAGTTTTTTATTGATGAAGCAATGGATCATAAGATTTACTTTAGAACTATGATGCCGCATTTGGACCTGTGACGTTCTACTGACATAAGTGACGGATTGTCAGACAAACTGCAGCGTGTCCATAATATGTGTATCGGATTCATATTTAATGTTCGAAAATACGACCAGATTTCTCCATTATTCCACGAATTGTCATGGCTACATCTAAAAGAGAGAAGAAAATCGAAACTGTCTAATTCTTTTATTTAAGATCCTACATACCTCGATTCCCAATTATTTATCATCCCGTTTCCAGTATCTATCCTCAAACCATAACTTAAACACAAGATCACAACATAGTCTCTTGCTTAATATACCGCAACATAGGACATCACATCACTCCATGTCATATACCATCTTCACTTCTCGCAACTGGAATTCCCTACCACAAGAAATAAGGGGCTGCGGGACATTGGCATCTTTTTAAATAAATCTAAATTTATATTTGCTCTAACCTCGACTTCATTATTACCCAGTGTAAGGTATATATATTAATTGGTGTTTCTCGTATAATTTATCATATTTATATTATTATTATTATTATTATTATTATTATTATTATTATTATTATTATTATTATTATTATTATTATTATTATTATCGTATCATTATTGTTGTTACCCTATAAAATTTTGTTTGTACATGAAATTTACATTGCTACATTTATTGTATCTTTAACTGTTTATAATTAGTATAGTGTATATCTATATTTATCAAATATTTATTTGTATTTGTGCTGGTTGAGTGGAAGAGAGGGCCTTATGGCCTTAACTCTGCCAAAATAAATAAAGTATTATTATTATTATTATTATTATTATTATTATTATTATTATTATTATTAAAACAATTCGAAAGATAGTGCTCGAAGTCTTGACCTTTTTCTATATTCTTTATTTATTTAGTCTGGTTGAGGTAAGGCCATGTGGCCTTCTCTGTCACTCAACAGGACAAACATGTGTTACATTATAACAATCACAATTAACTCTAATCCATCCATCCATAGTAATTCTGCCCGAGGGCAGGTCTTTCATTGCAATCATAGCATTTTCATGCTATGTTTGCAGCTTTACTAGGGAATTGTAGGTGTGGTGACTTCCCGTTGCTTTCCACACTGGTGAAGGATGAAAATGATGATGATGATGATAATAATGATGATGATAATGATAAGGATGATGACGATGATGGCCATATGATTTCGGGGACCGTTTGGGCCTTAAAGTTTTCCTGACATTTGTCTTACAGGTGAGGAAAAACCCCGATAAAAACCTCACCCAGAAAAACTGCCCCGACCGGGGATCGAACCCGGGCCCGCTGCGTGACAAGGCAGCACGCTACCTCGAGACCACAGCGGTGGACATTAACTCTAATATTAAATACTAAATGAAAATTTGACCAATAAGATAATATGCAAAAGAATAAGATCGATAACATAATCATGTTAATGATAATTAAAATTAAAAATACTAATAATAAAATATACACAAGAAAGGTAAATTAAACTGAGTTAGGCTTTCACGGCCGGAGGTATTATGAAGATCTTGAAGAAGATTTCCGGGCTGTTGGCCGTGGTCTTAGGGGCTTGAAGTTCCCCGATGGTTCGCTCTAGAGACTGCGTCCGGCATCCTCAAGGGTTGTCTTTAGACTTGTTCCCCGACGTTTCGCCAGAGACTGCTTCCGGCATCCTCAAGGGTCGTCTTGAGAGTATAGACCACGGCCAACAGCCCGGAAATCTTCTTCAAAATCTTCGTAAATTAAATTGTTTGGCAGACTGTCCCTATCTAATCTACACAAAAAACAAAGAGAAATAATGATATAATACCAAGATAATAATCCAAATCATATGACACAAGGTGAAGATGTGCCTCCTGTACAGTTGCTCTTAAGAACAGTAAAAGCTCCTTATTCCCGGTTTCTTTATTCGTGTTTTCATTATTCGCGGGTTAAAAAATTGCGACACAGTTTCTTTATTCGCGGATCCAGTCGATATATTAGAAGGATTAAATAATTTATTAGCCATCGGCAACTTTTTTACTGCACGTGCCAAGGCGGCTTTTACAAGGAGCGATTCAAACCAAATTGGCAAATTAATATCAAAATAAAACAAGCTTTATTGTCACAAATCTAAAATCCATTGTTAAAAGCCACTGCCGCCGTATTTCACGTACCGCTATGTCCGTTGATAAATGCCGCGGTAGGTACAATCGGTGTTTTATTGTTTCAACTTGTCATTCATTGCAATAATTTTTATTGGATAACACCTGTCTCTTCTGTTTTGTTGCCAATTTATAATGTCGAGTAAAAGGAAAGAAAATAAGTTTCGAAGCGGAAAAAAGTAGTGTTGCCGCTTAAAGTAAAAATGGAAATGTTTGACCGTTTACGTGTTGGCGAGTCGTTTGCATCCATATCACGCTGTTTCAATGTTAATGATCAACTGTACGATTCATCAAGAAATCCAAAGGCAAAATAAGGAATTATATCATTGAATTCATAGGTAAATATCAATCAGAATCGAAAGACCTTATAAAAGCGTCAAAACAGGAAAACATTACTAAGTTCTTTAAGCCCTTGCCTAAGCTAGACAGAAATAATTAGTATAAATTGTTCAAAATCTCACATTAATTGATTTTATTGTGATAATTTGTATTTTATTTTGGAACCTTGGAACGTATCCCCTATATACCCATATAAATTACCATTCCATATTCGCGGTTTCTGTATTTGCGGCATATTTGCGGAACTACTGCATTGAAAAGTCACCAGATATTAATATTATCTAGAATTAGTAGCATCGACTGCAAGCATAACTGAGGAAACGTGATATTTTTAGTAAACTAGACAAAACAATTATATATGTTGCATGATGGACGGGGAAAAATAACCCACAATTATTGGAAAATTTAGTGAGATCCATTCTGATCGTCTTCGACAAGTAGAATTAAAAAATGGAATATCCGAAAAAGTTGCAATTTAAAAAAAAATGATATTATAACTAATTCCATGGCGCAACAGGCCTATAAGACCCTTGGCCTACCATCTGCCTGCTGGCTTCACACCCACATGTGTTAATCACAGATGTAGACGATCATCAGCCAGTGTAGGGGTGAAATGTCAGCATGTCAGAACCCCAGCCGTAATAGCTGATTTTCTCAACCTGGATTCTTTACTTACAAATGCATATCGATGCTGGGTGGGCACCGGTCCCATACTGACAGAAATTCCATGAGAAAAAATGTTCCCCCATTCAGACTCGAACCAGCGTAAGTTCCGTAGCTCTGCGCCAAGGCATCTTGCCTTAACCACTCTCTTTTGTTATTTATTAATATACTATTTATTTTGAATATAGGTACTTTGTCACCGAGTTGTTAAATATAGATAAAGGAATAACATATGTTTGCATTCGAAATAAAACATTAAAAAACATAGTCACAAAATAATAAGCAATGTCAAAAATGTTTTTATGCTCTATTGAAAAATTTGTTAAATTAGACTTAAGCCTGGTCTACACGTAACGTTTTGTCGTCAGTGCATGATCAAAACCGTGCGGCTACACTACTCAAACTTGTACTCAGTCTTTGGATCAGTCGTTCCGAACACGCCATGGAAGAAGAACTATTAGTGTCGATAATTGCACTATCTGCCCAAAAATTGAAGAAAACTGCAAAGTCTGCACGTCGTTCTAGGTGGTCCCGGGTATGGTTGCTAAAGGGAGGAGCATTTTCCCCACGTGAATCTTCTTCGAGAACTCCAGCAGGAACCATAATATTTGCGGTATTATTACGTATCGACATAGACTAAAAACTGTTAACGCGTGTAACCCCAGAAATAGAAAAACAAGACACTGCCACGAATAAGGCTATCAACCCACACGAGACACTAACCGCGACGTTATTTGGCAATGTCGTAAATCTGATACAATTTTTACAGTCATTATACACAATAAAAATACTAGTTAAAATCTCCAGTATCGCCGAGAAAAGACTGGTAGAAGAGCAAAGTTTGACCGATTGCAGATTGACATTGCGTCTAGATGCACCAACTTGTCCGCCGTCTTGCATGTACACAAAGCTCCAGTCATCAGTCTTTTGCGAGTTTGTCAAACCTCATTCAGTTCATGCAAAACTATAGAGAAACTTCGAATAGAGGGAAAACTCAGTACAGTGGCATCTAAAAAAAATCGGTCGTTTACGATGAACTACAATGAGCAAACTACAATGGTAGCGCTGTTTCGTAATAACAGAATATGTAACTAAAAAAACAAATGCAAGTCACACGGCGTGTTCACTCAGGATTATGGGAAATTAGCCATTTTGTAAATTTAAAATTTTAACTGCTATTCTTTCGTTCTATGTAGACGGTACTGTAAAAATGATATACTATCGAAAGTTAAAATCATTACTTAGATTTTATTTTACTCTAATTTGTAAGTAAATTCAAGCTTGTTTACGTTTTTAATGTGAATCTATTTTCAAAGATAAACCTACTAGAAGTGATAAAATTCTAAGATTTGTTAGGTTAGGAAGAGTGATGTTAGTGTACAGCCATTTCTAATAAACATTTTAAAAAATGTGACTTTATAATGGATTTCAGATGTACGACATGACTAAGGTTCCTTAATAAATATTGTATAAAATATGTGAAAATAAGGGGGTAGGTCAATTGTAAATTTGTATTAAAAGAGCTCATAATACACGTTTTTAAATTTTAATAAACGAAAATAAATTAATATGTTTTATTTATTTCCACTCTTCCCTTCTGTTAAAATTAAAGAAAATCTTTAGGTCTGTGAGGCTGGGTACAAATAATTCCATAATTTAAGATTAATTAATGTGTTATTTACTCCTATAAAAGTTCAATTCCATGATTATTCACCAGATGGCGTTATATAATTATAATTCATAATTTTACCACCAAACGGTGCTGAATTTCATATTAGTACCAGAAAAAAATCGAAAAAATTTAAATGTCGTTAGTTGTTCTACACTAGCGCCGCTTGTGGCATGTACGCGAAACTTGTCCACTTTCTTCTCTAGTACTCTGTGATGCAAAACGTCCAATTTGTCGTACACACGCAACGTGTTGTTTGACAAACTTGGCATGATCATGCAAGACTGACGAAAAAACGTTACGTGTAGACCAGGCTTTACGAGGTTTTAAAAGTAAGGTGACGATGTATAGGCCTATACATACAAAGCTACTGTAACTCAAGAAAAATAAATAGGCTATTACCTTCAAGAATGTGAATTTGACATTGTCTCACTGTATAGGCCTATGTTTGAAAACACATTGACAATTATCTGGTTATATTTTTAAAAAATAGTTTCTACTTAAATTTAATGCGTTTAATATTAACAGACGTGTTAATATAAACACCGCGCCTCAAAAAAGTTTATAGTTGTGCTAAATAAAATTCCAAATGAGTCTTGTATAATATGCAGGCAGTCATTATTAAAGAAGTGAAAGAGGTTTTCTTTGTAAGACGTATAGACCTGCTTCTCTTATGATGAGTTTTATTATGCTTTAATGTTCGACCTTAAAAACCCCATTAGCAAGATACCTAAGTCAGCTTTAAATTATCATGAATACTTTGATGTATGTTTATACAGACAAAAATCTAACGAATGACTAGAGTAAATTCAATGAATAATTATTATTACCCAAACGTTTGATAAATACATATAACTAGATCGCTAATGTAAGTAGTAAAGATGTTAATTAATATTTTATTTTTTACAACGCTCTTTAAAAGTCCAGATCATTAGCAACGCAATTCAAATCTGGGCGTGAAAGGATGGAAAATGTACTCAGAGGCTTCTTATTCCAGGCTTGAGGTTGCTTTATGTGCCGTAAATGATGATGTAGTACTATTGGGCGATAGCGAGAAGATACTAAAGGCCAACACGCACACACTACTAACACTAAGAAATTGGGACTGAAAGTAAATATAAATAAAACTAAATATATGGTCACACATATAAATACATTACACAATGGAAATGGACAGCTAATGACAAATTAGGGAAATTTTGAGGAAGTGGCTGAAATCAAATACCGAGGAATAATAATCACAAACGGGAATGAGATGCACAAGGAAATTAAACATAGGCTCAATTCTGGAAATGCGCACTATTATGCATTACAGAGACTCTTGACTTCCCAACTCCTTTCAAAAACTTTAAACTGAAAATATATAAAACTATTATTCTACCAGTTATATTACATGGATGCCAAAAATGGACTCTTACTTTAAGGGAGGAAAGGAGATTACGAGTATTTGAGAATAAAGTTCTTAGAAAGATTTTTGGACCAAAGAGAGATGAACAGACAGACGAATGAAGAAGACAGTGAATTTACATGGTCTCTATAGGAAGCCAGATATAATGCGAATAGTTAAGTCTCGTAGACTGCGATGGGCAGGACATGTGGCACGAATGGGAATGAAAGACGGCATGCAAGCTTCTTGTATGAAAACCAGAGGGAAAACGCCCAGTTGGTAGATCAAGAATGCTGTGGGAGAATAACATTAACTATGATTTGAGCGAAGTAGATTATACAGGGGATGATTGGAAAACAGGCTCAGGATAGGGATGTATGGAGAGCTTATGTCCGCGCGACCATGAACCTACGGGTTCGATAGTGTCAGTGAGTTAGTTAGTTAAATGTACGGCACAGGCTTACGGCTCTTAAAAACTCATTTACCTCGATCTGATTTAAACCCACGAATCTCGGAACCAGAAGTGAGCATGGTAACTACCAGGACCAACAATTCCGAAATCAATTAAATTCCCAGCGTTAACCTCATTATACAGTAATAGAAAGTAAAATCTGTCTCCAGAATAAAATTTTAGAGAGATCTAATCAATTTAAATATCTTGGATATTATCTCTCTGTCTCTGGAATGAAAAGGATATCCCTGAAAAAATTACTAGTTATAATAAAAGTTTGGGAATTATTAATCAAGTTATGAAACCATCCCTTGTACAAAAAAAAAACACCAGATTACGTTTATATAACACTTTGGCTAGACCAGTGTTGACCTATGGTAGTGAAGCATGGACACTAAAAAGACAACATGAAAGCAGAATAACGGCTTGTGAAATGAGTTTCATGCGCAGAACAGCGGGTTACACCAGATGGGATCGGAAAAGGAACACCGATATCTTAAAAGAATTGAAGACTACGCTAATTTTGGAATATATTAAACAGTACCAACTAAATTGGAAGCACCATCTTGAAAGAATGAGTTCAAATTAGATCCCCAAAGCTGTTTATAATTATATACCAAGAGGACGAAGATCTCTGGGCCGTCCTATGAAACGCTGGAGGGAAAATTTTCTATAGGATCGTAACAGGCCTTTGCCTAATACTTGGAAGGAAGAAGAAGAAGAAGGAAGCCATAATAAGAATGCTATCTCATAGACTTACTTACAAATTACTTACTTAATTTTTGGCTCTACAGCTCTTATTGAGCTTTGGCCTCCTTCATAACCGTCTTCCATTCCTCTCTTTGCTGTGTTAATCTTCTCCATCCTATTATCCGTAGTTTTTTTTCAAATCTTGCTCTAAATCCAGCACCTACTGTCCTCCAACGAGTTTAGCGCTGGAAGGTAGAGTATTCTTGCCATTCGGTTTACTACTCTTGCAGGTCAGTTTCTTTTGTTACTACAGCCGAGTCGAAGAGGAGTATTATTCATTCACAAATATGCAGTTTTCAGTTTGCGGTTTTCTGTGATTGTGTCTTTCGTAAATAGGGCGAATGTTTTCAATATGATTGTACTTCCTTCCTGACTGGTGTTGTTATTCAGTATCCATCCCAATACCGCATTCCTTTGAGCGTTAAACTCGTCGGAGGAGGACAATACTTCTTTCTCGGTCTCCCTATTCTTTTAACTCCTATAGGCCTAATACTATCATGCAGTAGACTTTTGGGTATCTTGTTATTCTCCATGTATCTTGTTCTCCATTATCTCTAATGACCCAACAATCGCAGCCGTAAAGATTTTACATATCTCACAATATTTTCTCCTCCCATTATTCGTTCAATCTCTGTATTATGTCTTACTCTCCATACATCATTTTCTCAGATTGGTCCATATATCCTTGTTATAATTTTCATAAGTAATGCCACGAGTGGTTTCCAAATTATCGATAAATTCACGACTCACGAAGTGAGGAGTGAATTTATCTAGAGAATTTGGAAATCAAGAGTGGCATTTGTTAGGACTATTTAACGAATAAAATTAAGCTGTTTACTCACAAATCATTATTTAACTATACTTATTTTAAAATATTTATATATTAATGTAAACGGCGATGTTTGAAAACAAATGAGAAACGATAGGTACGCTTCATCTGCTTCTTTTGTTTATCACTGCAACCAGATCATACTATTTATTGCCAAAGGAACGCAATATTGTAAGAATGCTCTCTAGTGGAGAAAAAATGAAACACATCAAACTGTATATTAATTCATTTCTGATGTCGTATGATGTAAATATGACAATTATATTTTTCTGGATTATTACCTGGGAAAAAAATACATTTCAGAAAGTGCAAACAGTGGTTTCTTTTTTTTGGTGGTATAATAAATTGCTACAAATGTTTTTATATTAACTCCTGCAAGCGCTATGTGTTGACATCTATGCACTATATATACAATCTGATAGCCGTATTTCTTCACAGGCTCAGCCACTGCAAAATAATGGTCAGACCTGTTCAGAATATTAAAAAGGAGGAGCTTTCTTTAATATGGTAAATTTAACACTGATAAATATTTGGTGAAACACGACTCTGATTGGTTGTAAAACAGAAATCATTGAAACGTGATTGGTCATTGACTCCCATTTGGGGCATGAGTTAAATAGTCCTTTTAAACATTCTCAGTAAATCTCTATCTTCCTTGAACCGCGTATGTTACTACTGGTCGTATTAAGGTCTTATACTGCTTTAATTTAGTTTCTTTCGTTAATAAACTTGATTTTATTAATTTCATATTTGTATAATAAGCTCTATTTCCAATCATTATTCTATTATTTATTTCTTCTGACGAAGATCCATCATTATTTATTTGAACTCCCAAATATGTGATTTTTTTTTACTTTTCAAATTCGTGGTTTCCTATTTTAATGTTATGTGTGTCATCACATACGTGCTTATGAGTTACTCCATTATAAATCATGATAGAGAAGAAGTTGACGTTATACAAAATTTACGCAGATATATTCGAGGCAGAGACGAGCCACTAGTTCTAAATCATGGAAGTTAATGCTTGTGATCTAATATATAAAAACGTTTGTTTGTTTGTTTGTTCGTACTTTATGCGCGGCCATACCGTTGATCCGATTGGAAATTTATGTCCATTTGTTACTTAAGATTTGTTTTTTTTCAAGTTTGTCAAGAATTAGACTAGTTTTTTTAAGAGTATACTTTATTATGAATGAATTAATCTATTTTATTGAATGGGAGGTATGTGATGGGGCTTTTTGCAAAATGTTCAGGAGATTCTCGATATGAACATAGGCTATAAGAGAGTTGTGATTCTCAACTCCTACACCCTTAAAAATCGCCCTTTGTTGTGGAAAACGTGAAAAATGTAGCTCTTTGGACGCTTAAATGGCTTACGCTGCCTAAACCATAACAAATACACAAAATGAATGTACACAGAATTGAATAACTCAAAAAGCTCTACAAAAAAAGCCCGCGATAGCATATGTTTATCTCTTACGGATAACTCACAATAACCATTTCTTGTCTTTCATTGATGCCAAGAAGATCGAGATAAGTGCGTGGATTCCTGTGCAACCATAGCAGCACACGGCGGGTATTCTTTTACGGATAACTCACAGTAACGAATTTGTCTTTTAGCTCAATTATGCCAAGAAGATCCAGATAAGTAGATTCCCGGGCAACACCGGGTAATCAGCAGGGGGAATCTTAAAGTAATTACGATACACATTTATAATTATGTTTTATTTTACTTATTCAACTAATCATAAGAAGTCACCTACATTAATTTTTGTCTTTCAACTCATTTATACCAAGAAGATCGGGATGAGTAGATTTCCGGACAACGCCGCGCGTAAGCAGCACGGGGTATCTAAAAATAATTACGATATAAATGTTTCCTTTTACTTACTTAACTAAACATAAAACACATCGTATTTCAGCTCATTTATGTCAAGAAGATCGGGATAAATAGATTCCCGGGCAACGCCGGGTAATCAGAACGGGGTATATATAAAAATATAAATTTATAATTATTTTTCCTTTTACTTATTCAACTAAACATAAAAGCACGTTAATTTTAATTTATTTAGGCGTAGGAGCACACGTCGGGTACTAGCTAGTATCTTATAAAGGTCTCACAATCTGTAGACATCTTCTGGGCTTGTTGGCCGTGGTCAAGGGGCTTCTTAAAAATCCCCGACGTTTCGCTAGAGACTGCGTCCGGCATCCTCAACCGTTGTCTAAATCCAATCCTTTTTAAGCCTCATGTCCACGGCCACACAAACCTGGCATCCTCGAGGGCTGTCTCAAGCCAACCCTTACAGATGCCGGACGTAGTCTCTGGCGCAAAGTCGGGGATTTTCAAGTCTCATGACCGCGGCCAAACAAGCCCGGAATATAGCCTATCTTCAGATTGGGATAAGAAGTCCGGCCGTAAAAACCAAAGAAAACATATTACAACTGTTTGTTAATCGGTAGAGTTTAAAAGGTATCTGAAGAATTTTCGGAATGAACTATTAATTTATAAAAATAAATTTAGATTTAATTACACATTGTTCTCTCTAAAATAATGAATATCTTAGAAGTGAAATTTGAGTGCTCCAAAAAACAGATTAGGAAGCGAATAGCAGTTTTCGCATGTTTCATAGAAATAGAAACTGTCAAAAAATTAACATAAATAAAAAATAAGTTAAAAATGTTCGTTTCCATAAAAAGTCTACCGAAATAACTACATCAGTACCGGTATCTAGAAATAAGATCAATTGCAACCTGAAAATGAAGAAATATGGATCAATTTAAAATCCGTTAGAAACTCTATTGCAACAATTGTTTAGAACAAAAATACTATTATTATCCCTAAAACTTACTAGTGTCCGTTCTTTAAAGGGTTTTGATTTGATTTTCAAATTGTTCAGTCTCCTATAAATTCTCTCGCGAACTTTTTACATTATGATTTATTCTTACCGAACGAGTTGACTAGACAGCTTTCGAAATCGTATTTAGGAGTTTTTTTTTTTTTTTTAGTTTTTGTCAGTACTTAAGCCAAATAGTGGTTCATTTACTTATCATGATCCATTAATATTACCAATAATTTGATGATTAAAACAAAATGAGTAACTTATACAAAACGCACGAGTAAATTTGAAAACGCACTTAGGCTCATAATATCCCCATAGCGTCCTAAATGTCCATTAGTAAGGATAAAAATAAAAACCTTTGTTCCTTAGAGAATATTAAAAGAAAAAAAACAAAGGCTAAACTTTACAACTGTAACGCAACTTTGTTCATTCCTTCATGAACTTCTGTCAATTTTATACTTTATCATTTACAATAATTCTGCATCTTTTCTAATGATTATTATTTCAATCTATTTATCTATGATATTTAATTACATGTCATGGAGACATGACAGTCATATTGATTTTAACCTATATTCTATGCAACAACAAAAGCGTGTTCCAGTGCAGCCAACGTAGAGTATTTACTAATTAACTGTACATATATACTTCAGAATTTCAGAACTTACTATTTATTTTTGGGCGTTGTATTTTTTCACAGGTTAGACTGCTTAAATTGCTTTAGGTTAGTTTTAAGGTTGGTTTTTCACACGTTGGAGTACTTAAATTGCCTTAAGTTAGCTTTTAGGTTCCTTAAATATTATGTATATTTTGGCTGAATCCCGTGATTCCATAGGCCTAGTGTAAACCGCTTTGTGTTTGTTGGCGTATGCGCATGGTGTATGATTGGAACTTAGAACATTTTTTTCGCGTCACATTTTGTAAAGTATTTCCAAAATAAATTTTATACTTTCCATTACTGAAAATAATTGAGAGAAAGCTGTACAAAAAACTCGAAGGCTAATCCATATTCCTAAAATCTTAACATTTTACATAAGGTATAGAAAGTATTCAATAAAATATATCCAGCTGCAAAACTGTGACTTGTTTAGAAACTACATGTGTTGTGTAATGAAGTAAGCAGTAGACAACACAGATCGGAAAAGGAATGTTGATATTGGTAATTAATGTGTTATTACGTTAGATCTACACCGGCGATTGATCTACACTTGAAAACAATCTTGTTTCTAATGAATACGCGCTAGTCCGAGCTTGGTTGACTAAAAATTCTCACATATTATTATTATTACAAAAAATAATAATTATACAAAGCATCCAAAAGAATTTCTTACCTTAGTGTTACACCCAATCTATGTACTTGCAGATAACCATTTCCTAAAACTGTTGTTTTCTATTTGCAGTTAAATTTCATCCATATAGGCCTACCGAAAAATGCCTGTCAGATGTAATCCCTGAAACAATAAAATAATTGTATCGAGTTATTCAATACCTTTGGACGGGTTATGTAATGTATCACGTTCCAATACTTTAAAAAAATACAGAATTTCCATTTATCATTCCATTCGTTTCATTAATTTACTATAATATTTGTTACCATGCTCTCCAAAACTCCAAGCGCGACAAGCCTAGAAGGCCCTTGGCTGACCAGCCGGCTGCTGGCCTTAAATCCACATGTATTAATCACAGATCATCTAGCCAGTGTAGGAGTGACATGTGGTCAGCATGTCGGACCCCCCAGCCGTTATAGCTGGTATTCTCCAACCTGGAGTCGCTACTTATTGTAGCTACCCAAATGTCTCACGATGCTGGGTGGGCACCTGTCCCATATTGGCCGAAATTCCATGAGAAAAATTTCTTCCCACATGGAGACTCGAACCAGCTCAAGTCCCGTAGCTCTGCGCCAAGGCTTCTTGTCTTAACCACTCGGCTACGGCGCGGGACTTTGTTACCATGCACATTAACAAAATGCGTATAAAGTACTTTTTTAAGAGCGTATAAAGATTACCCAGGAAAACATTGGAATGGTGTCCACCTGGAAGAAGGAGGAGAGGAAGACCTCGAAACTCGTGGATGCAGGAAATAAGAACTGGAATGAGAGCAAGAGGACTGGAGGACATGGATTGGATGGAGAGAGACGAGTGGAGAAGAAAAATAACTTTAGGCACAGAAAGATGTGTAAACATTAAAATTCTGTATATAAATAAATAAAAATAATTATCCCTGTATTACGTATTTCCGAGAAAATGTGTATACAAGAATTTCTATGTAAAATCAATATAGCCTACCTAGAAGCTTCGGACCTCCCCATAAGAGATAAAAGATAACTTCTACTGTCTTTCTGAGATTATAAATTGTTTTCAAATCGAATGTAACTAGTGCAGAAGAAAAATTTGATACAGGTGTTGATAAATAGGTAATATTGTATCAGAGATATACAGACTTAATGTTATATCGATGTCCACCGCTGTGGTCTCGAGGTAGCGTGCTGCCTTCTCACGCAGCAGGCCCGGGTTCGATCCCCGTTGAGGACAAGTTTCCTGGGTGAGGTTTCTTTGGGGTTTTTCCTCACCTGTAAGACAAATGTCAGGATACTTTAAGGCCCAAACGGTACCCGGACATCATCTGGCCATCAATATCATATTCACCTCATTAGATTAAGTTTAGGTTTAAGGCCTCTCCTGGCGCATCTTTACCCATCGTCATCACCCATCATATCATTGAGGCAGCGTAACCCCGCCTTCCAGGCGCCCCAAACTCAAAAGTGGGTTACAATACGCCAATGCCAGGAGATAATATCTGAAATGTCGAATGATAAACAGGTGGCGTTGAACAAAAAAAAAATATATCGATCAGAGACACACTTCCAAAACCGCTATTCCATGACGAAGTTGGTTATTTTAGTAAGCATGTAATTAGCGAAATCTAATAAAACTATTTATCACGAATACAATGTATTTTATTAATATAATTTTAGTTCCAATTTTTACTATTGTGATGTTCCACTGAAGTCACGTCGTAGCCGAGTGGTTAAGGTAAGATGCCTTGGCACAGAGCTACGGGACTTGCGCTGGTTCGAGTCTCCATGGGGAAAGAAAATTTCTCATGGAATTTCGGTCAGCATGGGACTATTGCCCACCCAGCATCATGAAGAATTTGTGTAGCTACAATAAATAGCGGCTCCAGGTTGAAAAAAACCAGCTATAACGGATGGGGGACATGATATGGTGACCACATGTCACCCCTACACTGGCCGAATGATCATCTATCTCTATGGTTAACACATGTAGATGTGAGGTTAACAGCTGGCTGGTAGGCCAAGAGCTTTCTAGGCCTGTCACGCCGTGGAGTTTGATGTTCCACTAACTGATCCTATGTTAATAAAAGTCTATTCCAACTCCTGGCGCGACAGGCCTGGAAGGCCCTTGGTCTACCAGCCGGCTGCTGTCTCACGTCCACATGTGTTAATCTCAGAGGTAAACGATCATAAGCCAGTGTAGGGGTGACATGTGGCCAGGATGTCGAGTCTCCCAGCCGTTATAGCTGATCTTCTCAATCTGGAGTCGCTACTTATTGTAGCTACCCAAATGCCTCATGTTGCTGGGAGGGCACCGGACCCATAATGGCCGAAATTCCATGAGAAAATTTCTCCCCCATGGGGTCTCAAACCAGCGCAAGTCCCGTAGCTCTGCGCGAAGGCATCTTGCCTTAACCACTTGGCTACGGCGCGGGACAATGAAAGTCTATTAGATATATTTATCTTATAAACTCTATGTTACTTCATAACAGTTATGCTATTCAAGATTATTCATAATTCCACTTCAAATTATACAGTCTCTTGTTTACAGCATCGCCTTCCAATCATAATTTAAACGCACGATCAAGTCATCCTCGCGAGTCTCAGTAACTAGCTTTGACTACTACTACTAAGGGTCGTATATATGAACGCATTCGATCCTAAAAGTTGTTCTCTGCTGAGAAAGTTGCATCCAAAGACGTTTTGCGTACTCAAAAATCTGTTCATGCGATAATAATTGTAAATAAAGGTGACTTTTTAGAGAACGAATCGTGAGCAACCCGATGGGAACCGATGGTAACCGATGTAGTTTGAAACCTTGCCGCGTACCTTGCTGCTTTATCCAAAATGTCGGACCTTGAAGACTTCGATCATGTTTTCGGTACACGCGGAGAAGAGGAATTTGATAGAGTCTACCAAATAATTCAACTGGAAGAACAGGAGAATCGGCGTAATATCGCGCGACGCAGACGTCGTCGTATACGGTATTATTTGCGGGACGCAAGCGTAAATGCGTTCCTCTAGTAGACGAAAATAACGAAAGTGGTTTTATCGCTGAGAATTCTGGGTAATTTCTTGCCAGTATTACGAAAAAAACTACTTTCATGCATTACCAGTCAGTGACTCGCTAATTCGAACTTTGCACGTTCTCACGGAAAACTCAACTCACCAGAGACTAATGTATTTGGATGCGGGCCTTAGTGCTGGCGTTGACTGGCAACACCCAGGCTGCTGCATACTGGATAACCAGTTAAGGAACCGTGGCAGCCAAATTCCATAGGTGTTATGAATTTGGGGTAGGAGTCAACGCATTAAGCGGAATTGGTGGTGAGCCGAGTGATGTAGATCTGGCATGGAATGAGGTGCTCCCGCTCTGGAGCAGGGCATCGTAAAACACGCTGCCGGACAAGCAGAGTAAGAAAACCGACAGCATGAAATGAACCATGCTACTCCAGCTGTAGCAGAACTCTCGTCCTATAATTCTAGGTCCATTCGGTGTTGGAAATATGCTTTACTAGCGCTGAGACACTGGATAAGTTATATTAGTATTGAGACATTCTACGCTTCAATGTTTATAACAAAGTATACAACTGCCAGGAACGTTTAACTCTACTTTCTTTGCAGTACGTTCTATACACGTCAATAATTGAATAGCGTACAATATATATATATATATATATATATATATATATTCATATGCCCCAGGTTTGTCTTTCGACATTCCTGGTTTCTCTCCTGGCATGCGTACTTGTAACCCACTTCTGAGGTTGAGGCGCCTGGAAGGCGGGGTTACGTTGCCCCAATGATATGATGGGTGATGAGGATGATGATAGTGGTGCGCCAGTAGAGTCCCTAATCCTAAGCTTAACCTAAGATGAATATGGATAATGATGATTGCGATGGCCATATGATTTCGGGGACCGTTTGGGCCTTAAAGTTTTCCTGACATTTGTCTTACAGGTGAGGAAAAACCCCGATAAAAACCTCACCCAGAAAACTGTGCAGGCCGGGGATCGAACCCGGGCCCGCTGCGTGACAAGGAAGCACGCTACCCCGAAACCACAGCGGTGGACTATACCGTACAATATTATTTATAGAAATTGTTAACAGAAGAGAATAATATTCATTCTTTTTAAAGAATATTAGTTTTGATTTGGCGGCTCCGTGGTGCAAGCGGTTAGACGCTCGCCTCTCACCATCGGGGTCCCGATATCGAGTCTCGGTCACTCAATGTGGGTTTCATGGTGGACGAAATGGAGCTTGGGCAGGTTTTTCTCGGGGTTTCTCTGGTTTTCCCTGCCACAATTTCATTCCACCATTTCTCCATACTCATTTCATCCATTTCGTTTCATTTTGTTCGTCTGTCCCTGTGATGGTGCGTCAGGCGTGGTCGACCGGCACCCTTATCATTCACAGACCTCTATATAGGAGTTTCATCTCATCTCATCCCTCGACACAACCCTGAGTTGGACACGAGTTGAGGATAAAAAAGTTTTGATTTGTGCGAAATATCATACACAGCGGAAACAGATATAAATAACAAACTAAATAAGTTTAATTATATAACAGGAACACCAAAAAGAACTGAAAAATAAAGTCAGGAAAGACCCTATAATGAAATTACACAAGACAATGACAGTGCCTATTATTACTTATGGTTCCGAAACATGGACAGTGACAACACAACAATCTGCCAGAATACAAGCAGCTGAAATGAAACTCCTCAGACCAATAGCAGGATATCAAAGAACAGATAACACAACACAGAAATAAGACAACTAAAAGTAGAGGAATGAAACACAACAATAGTGAAATACAGAACAAACTGGAAAGAACACTTAGCAAGGATGACTGAGAATAGAATACCAAAAGCTATTCACCACGAGGAAGAAGAAGTTAGGGAAGACCAAAGAAAAGATGGAAACAGCAGCAATTTGGAGCCGGAACAGGCTAGAAAATAAGCCTAAACCGTGATGAAGAAGAAGAAGAAGAAGAAGGATTTGTGCCGACTGTAAAGCTGACAGGTCTGTTGTATATGAAGCATAGAATGTCACAATACTGATAAACTACTTTAAGTTTCATCCTAAATCATAAACTAACTCAGAGGTCCCCAAACTTTTTTTGTCTCATAGATCATGCATTTTTTTTACTTTTTTTTACCCCCTGCCTTTGTACGAGTAATATTGAATTTTAACAAATTCATCAACATTAAATGAGTTTTTGACAGCTGACATGGTACTACTCACTTTGATATGAACCCCTTGTAGGTCAGAATCGACACCTGGGGGTAGATATAGACTATTTTGTGAATTACTGGTCTAACTGATCTCAAATTCTGCCCTATCAAAACCCCAACTTGTGCCAATTACAACGAATCACATGCTGTACGTTATCGAAAATGCCCAGCATATTTAAAATACGCAAACTCAAGTCCAGCTACTCACAAAACATCACCTCCAACACAAACACAATACATACCACACACAAAAACTACTTCAGCTCCAATATTTGATGACACAAACTTCCGTACACTATAAACACATCACAACATCAACGAGTGAAACCAAAAACAACACGACAAACAGTAACAACAATACACACACTGACCTACTGCAAACCCTACTAAATTTGATACAGAAAATGCTTCAAAACTCACAACTATTATCCACAACAATAAGCCTACTAACATCAATGAGAAAATATATAAAACTATTATTCTACAAGTTATATTATATGGATGCGAAACATGGACTCTTACTTTAACCCTTAAATTCGTAATGTATCTTTTTGGATACATCAGTTGGTTCAATTAATGTAATATTTAAATAAATCAGAAGAAAACGAACTAAAAGGAACCACTTAAATCTGTGTCTAATTATACAATATACCTAATAATAACAGTTATACAAGATTCCGTTTTCACTGCGGTCCGCCACATTCAAATAACTGGCAGAACAAATTTGTGTTTTGCTAATGTAAGGGTTAAGGGAGGAAAGGAGATTACGAGTATTTGAGAATAAAGGTCTTAGGAACATTTTTGGACCAAAGAGAGCTGAACAGACAGGTGAATGGAGAAGAGTACATAACAGTGAACTACATGTTCTTTATAGGAATCCAGATATAATGATAACAGTTAAGTCTCATAGTCTGCGATGGGCGGGACATGTGGCACGAATGGGAAATGAAAGACGTGCATGGAAGCTTCTTGTAGGAAAACCAGAGGAAAAACGCCCAGTTGGTAGACCAAGAATGAGGTGGGAGAATAACATTACCATGGTTTGAGGGAAGTAGATTATACAGGGAATGATTGGAAAACATTAGCTCAGGATAGGGATGTATGGAGAGCTTATGTCCGCACGACCATGAACCTATGGGTTCGATAGTGCCAGTGAGTTGGTTAGTTAACACCAATGAGAAACACACAAGAACCATACATCCATGACAAAAACAACAAACCCTTACCAAATCAAGACAAACAAAAGGGTCATAACACCACACATAAATAACACCTTCCATTATTATTTTATCTATAGTTGTAATAAGCTTACAAAACACTCTAGGAGAGAAGACTCCCTAGAGAAACATAATACAAACTCATGACAAATCAACACATAAAGACATGGGTCAAGACGCCAATCATGGACGTCGGTATCATAATAGCCACACATGATATCAAAGCGTTCACGTTAAGATGGTAGGTAATTTCCAGAGAATGAACAGTAGTGAAATTGTCACAAAGGAAACGGAAAGTTAACCAGACGGTTAGGTAAGTTTAGAATACCATGCCTCTAATAAATAGAGTACAGGAAGACATGAAAACAGAGCTGTTAATAACTGTTCAACAGGTGAGGAAAGTTGGCAGCCATCCTGCCCGCATACAGGTGCACTCCCAATGAAACAACACAACTGACAAGTAAGTGGCATCTTGTCAGCCTATCCGAATGATGGTTGAATATGAGGGCGGGTCGTCTTTTCATACCTATTAAAAAAATAGTGAACAATTATTAATAGGCCTGCATTAAAATCTTGAAAAGTATGAATTGATGGACACTAACAAGAGATAGAGAGGCCTGGAGAAGAATTCAAAGAGAGGCTACAATATACAGTAAAACTTGCTCAAAGCGGAATCGCAAGGGACCAATTTTTTTCCACATTAGAAAAAATTCCGCATTAAAAAAAACTTATTAACCAATCTTACATTAGATAGTACCGTATAATTATTTTTATGTACCTTGGATTAATTGTAGTTCCGCTGCCGTTGAAACATTCCACACTACATTGTGTCGTCTTTTAAAACTGTCCAGCCAACCTGAAGATGTCTTGAAATCGTTTATTCCCTAGGGATTTAGCAACAGCTAGAGCTTGACTTTGGAGCATCGGTCCGGAAATTTGGAGATGTTTTAATCGTGCACTTATAAATCACTCCCACCACACTACTACGATGATTTCTTCAATTAGTATTTTTCTCCCCTCTTTATTTGACCATTTCCTTGCATCCATTCATTGATTATTCTGTGTTTTAAAGTCCCATAAAATCATTATTTCGCGCAATCACTTTACTTTTTCATTTAATAACGATGACAATGATTTAGCCATCTTTATTCCGTAAATTCAGAACGCTACCGGTGAAAGATACGTACACATCGGTTTCCGAACTTAAACTAATTTAAGATTTACAGTGCACTGGTTATTTGTAAGACAGGTGTTACGTGTCAAGTATTTGTTAAAGCCGTTAAAGAAACCTTTATTTCCCATAACGGGGGTACAATGAGGCCGAAGGAAAATTTCAGGTACTTCACCCGGCGACAGATATCGTCTTTTATTGTTTTTTTGGTCTAACAGGAATTCAATGAAGTGGAAACTAATTTATTTCTCTCTATGTCTCGTTGCTTTATAAAAATCATTTTCAAGAATTTTGTAGAAATGCCTTCCGTTTCCGCATTGGACGGATTACGTTTTATGCAAAATAAATACAGGCAAAATTACTACCCAACAACATTAACGTTTTAGCCGGTGAGGGGAAGCAAAGGCGCTAGTGTTCAAGAGGGGGAAAATGTCTCCTTCCACCGTTGGTACAAGCGAATGACTGGGCACGTGGTATAATCACTGGCAAAATATGGCGGACCTATTTGAAATAGTTCATGAAGTTAATGAAAGATTGTCGGAGATTGTAGGCTTAATATTTCTGTACAATGTGACGTACAAAGAGATTAAATCAGCACTGATTTCCAGCTGCTGTCAGACAAATGTTGTAGGGAAACAAACATTACTGAATAATTATGTATTGATTTATTGTATTAGTTTCAAGTTAAAATGGAGAGATTATTATTATTATTATTATTATTATTATTATTATTATTATTATTATTATTATTATTATTAACTAACCAACTCACTGGCACTATCAAACCCGTAGGTTCATGGCCGCGCAGACATAAGATCTCTATACATCCCTATCCTGACCTAATGTTTTCCAATCATCCCCTGTATAATCTACTTCCCTAAAATCATGATTAATGTTATTCTCCCACCTCGTTCTTGGTCTACCAAGTGGGCATTTTCCCTCTGGTTTTCTTACAACAAGCTTCCATCCATGTATTTCATTCCCCATTCGTGCCATGTGTCCTGCCCATCTCAGTCTACGAGACTTAACTGTTCTTACTATATCGGCTTCATACTAAGACCATGTAGTTCACTGTTTAATAGTCGTCTCCATTCACCCGTCTGTTCATCTCTCTTTGGTCCAAAAATTATCCTAAGAAATGTATTCTCAAATACTCGTAATCTTCTTTCTTCGCATCCAGATAACTAGTAGAATAATAGTTTTATATATTTTCAGTTTAACATGTTTTGAAAGGAGTAGGACGACAAAAGTCCCTATAATGCATAATAGTACGCATTTCCCGAATAGAGCCTATGTTTAATTTCTTTGTGCACCTAATTCCTATTTGTGATTGTTTATTGTTGTTATTATTATTATTATTATTATTATTATTAGTACCATCATCATCATCATCATCCACCGCTGTGGTCTCGAGGTATCGTGCTGCATTGTTACGCAGCTGGCCCGGTTCGATCCCCGGTCGGGACAAGTTTCCTAGATGATGTTTTTTTTCGGGGTTTTTCGTCACCTGTAAGACAAATGTCAGGAAACTTTAAGGCCCAAACGATACCCAAACATCATCTATCCATCATTATCATTATTAACATATTCATTTAAGTTTAGATTTAAGTCCGCCCCTGGCGCATCATTACCATCATCATCACGTATCACATATCATCGAGGCAGCGTAACTCCACCTTCCAGTCTCCCCAATCGCAGAAGTGGGTTACAATAACGCCATGCCAGGAGAGAATTCCAGAACGTCGAAATTACAACGTGGTTGCATTGAATAAAAATATATTATTATTATTATTATTATTATTATTATTATTATTATTATTATTATTATTATTATTATTATTATTATTGATAGGAATTTTCAAATCGTCCTTTATTTTCTTCTCTTCGCAAAACTAGATAACTTTCTTTATTATTTCATGGCCTTCATTGTCAATATAGGGTTAGTTGTAACTAACAACTGACTATACACGACTAACGGAAAGTAAACAGTCACTGCAACCTGAGACAAAGGTCTACTACCTCCAACTCACTCTTACCACATTCTTTTAGTTCCCAGTTTTTCCGCATTGATAGTTAATATAGCCCACAGAGTACCAGAGAAGAAAGTAGGCAAGTTGCGCGTACATGCCACAGGCGGCGCTAGTGTAATACAACTAACGACACCTAAATTTTTTCGGTTCTTTTTTTGGTACTAATATGAAATTCAGCACCGCCTGGTGGTAAAATTATAATTATATAACGCCATCTGGTGAATAATCATAGAATTTAACTTTTATAGGAATAAATAACGTATTAATTAATCTTAAATTGTGGAATTATGTATACCCAGTCTCTCAGACCTACAGATTTTCTTTAATTTTAACAGAAAGGAAGAATGGAAATAAATAAAACATGTTAATTTATTTTCGTTTATTAAAATTTTAAAACGTGCATTATGAGCTCTTTTAATAAATATGTACAATTGACCTACCCCCTTATTCTCACATACATATTTTATACAATATTTATTAAATAACCTTAGCCATGTCGTACATCTGTCCATTATAAAGTCACATTTTTAAAATGTTTATTAGAAATGGCTGTACACTAACATCACTCTTCCTAACCTAACAAATTCTTAGAATTTTATCACTTCTAGTAGGTTTATCTTTGAAAATAGATTCACATTAAAAATGTAAACAAGCTTGGATTTAGTTACAAATTAGAGTAAAATAAAATCTAAGTAATGATTTTAACTTTCGATAATTTACAGTACCGTCTACATAGAACGAAAGGATAGCAGTTAAAAATTTAAATTTACAAAATGGCTAACTTCCCATAATCCCGAGTGAACACCGTTAAACACGCCGTGAACGACGCCGTGTGCCTTGCATTTGTTTTATTTAGTTACATATTCTGTTACTACGAAACAGCGCTACCATTGTAGTTTGCTCATTGTAGTTCATCATAAACGACCGAAATTTTTAGATGTCACTGTACTCAGTTTCCCCTCTATTCGAAGTTTCTCTATGAATATAGCCGAGTAATACTATCATTTTCAGTTCAGTTTCTTGTAGAGTATAGACGTGTTTTTGTGGAGCTCCGAGTCTTTCCTTTCTTGAAATGGGCAAACCTAGGCAGCAGGTAGCAACTAGTGAAGAAGGTCGCGACCACAGAGTTTCTCTATGGTCGCGACAACGAAATAATAGTAGCTGTAAAGAAAATGTTTGAAGAGCTAAAGTCCTCTTTGCAGCGGGAAGTCAATGACCTTAAGAAATCTGTCGAATTTATGTCCGACAAATTTGATAATCTACAATCAGAGATGGAACTTGCGAGAACAGAACTCAAGGAGACAAAAGAAAAATTAAAACTTCTGAGAGGATAAAACGCGGATCTAAGAAGAGAATTAGACGATCTACAACAGTACACGCGCAGGGACAACATTATGTTGTATGGAGTTCCTGAATCAGAGGAGTCTGCATACAGTGATATAAATTCTATCTCAAACACAATAAACGCAGTAGAATTAACTAAAGACATCAGTATTGCTCATCGCCTTCCATCAAAAACTGGGAAACTGTAGTCAGGTTTTTCAAAAGGAAATCCAGAGACGAATGGTTAACAAACTTTCGTCATGAGGCAAAAAAAGACAATGACTGTCCAGGTATAGCGGCTTCAAAAATTGAGACGGCATGGAATGAGGAACGTATCAATGCCGGAGACCAATTAACAATGGCGACAAGACAACTACTCAACATGACAAGGGATGCGGCCAAGCAGAAGGGTTACGTATTTGTGTAGACACGTAATGGAAACATTTTTGTAAGACAAAACGAAGTCAGTCCTGTGAGTAGGATTAATTGTCCACAGGACATAAAAAATTTGGTGAATAGTTTTGTAGTCACGAAATTCTATTGACTTAGCAATGGCTTGTAATACAATTTTAGACGAAATAGATCTCCACCCTCTCAATAGTAATCCAAAAACAGCCATATTTGATGACATCCCTGAATGTAATTAGTATATTAATACCATTTTATCAGACTTCAAACTACTTCACATGAACATTCGTAGTACAAATAAACAATTTTTCAGAATTCTGTGTCTTACTCGAAAACTTCTCATATTCTTTTGATATCATAGTGCTCACAGTAATATGGCTTGATCACGATTCTGGTTTTGATATCAATGGCTATAAAAATTTGTTAAGACTAATGAGTATAATATATGTGACGGCATAATGTTTTATTTAAAAAAAGCATTCAAGTCTTTTTGAATGGTGTTGATATATCTCACTGCAATTCTATACATGTAAATTTACTATTAAATACTATCCCAGTTGCTCTAAGTGCAATATATAGATCCCCAAAATCTTTGTAAATTCAGCTTCGTCGAACAATATGAAAGGTTCTTGTTTTCCTATAAAGAATTCAATAACCACATTATTGTAGGCGACATTAACATTCAAATCCTGAAAAATAAATTAGATAATTGTGAAAACATGTACATGGACGTAATGCACGAATATGGATACATAAAATACCTCAAATCTACCACTAGGCCATCATCCAAAAATGACTCATGTCTTGATCATATATTTTTAAAAACAATTATTAATCTAAATTTTAAACCTGGAGTATATAGTAGTGCTATAACAGATTATATAGTTTTTGCTTTATTTACGAGCGCACATAAAACTTCAAGTAAAAAAACTATTGAACCCTCTGAGAATTACAAACAAATTATTAATTATAAATATCTAATAACCCAACTTAAAAACATGAATTGGGACCCGATTCTGAACTGCACAGATGTGGAATTAAGTTTCAATATGTTTTATAAAACTGCAGGTAATCACATCTCCAAAGCCTCTACTACTGTCTCATCTATTTCCAGCAAATACAAAAAAATTAAACCTTGGATTACAACTGGCATTGTTAAATCAATAATAACTAGAGATAAAATTGCGAGGCAGGTAAAACGTGAACCTTTGAATACTGAATTATTTAGCAAATATAAATTATATAGAAATATGTTAATACGCGTGATAACATCTATAAAATTAAATATTATTCTGAAAAAATTAATAATAACAAAAAGGGCCCCAAAAGAGTTTGGCAGACCGTCAATGAGGCCACTGATACATTTTCAAGTAAAAAATCTTCAGTCAATAAAATAATAAATCAGAATGGTCAACAAATACAAAATAAAAATGATATTGCGAATGAATTTAACGACCATTTTACTGAGATAGGAAACAATATTGTAATTAACATCCATCCATAGTAATTCTGCCTTCATAGCGATCATAGCATTTTCATGCTATGCTTGCAGCTTTACTAGGGAATTGTGTAGGTGTGGTAGCTTCCCGTTGCTTTCCACACCGGTGAAGGATGATGATGATGATAATGATAATGGTAAGGATGATAATGATAAGGATGATGGCCATATGATTTCGGGGACCGTTTGGGCCTTAAAGTTTCCCTGACATTTGTCTTACAGGTGAGGAAAACCCCGATAAAAACTTCATCCAGAAAAACTGCCCCGACCGGGGATCGAACCCGGGCCAGCTGCGTGACAAGGCAGCACGCTACCTCGAGACCACAGCGGTGGACGTAATTAACATAAATAAGAAAATATTTAATTCTTCTCACTACAATTTTGAAAAAGAAATCACGTCCTCAATGTTTCTATTTCCTGTGAGCGAAAACGAAATTATTAACATTATAGAATTCCCTAGTAAAACTGCAAAGCATAGCATGAAAATTCTATGATTGCAGTGAAAGAATTACTATGGATAGATAGAACAATTAAAAAATAATGTATCTCCAGGAATAGACGGCATAACAAATAATACCCTTAAACTTGTTGTCAAAACTATAGCAAAGCCACTTACCTACATAATTAATTTGTGCATTTCTCAAGGAATTTTTCCATCAGCTCTTAAACGCGCCGTGATTGTCCTAATACACAAGGCCGGAGACAAAAATAATCTTAACAACTATAGACCCATATCACTTTTACCAAGTTTTCAAAAATCTTTGAAAAATGTATAAAGACACGATAAATGAATTTCTTGCAAAAAAAACTGTTTGTTAAGCAGAAATCAATTTGGTTTCAGACATAATATAAGTATAGAGGATGCAATTATCACTGTCACCTCAAATATAATTCATAACTTAGACTCAAGAAATAAATCCCTAGGAATTTTCTTAGATCTCCAAAATGCCTTTGGTACAGTAAATTACAGTATACGCTGGATAAATTAGATAAAATTGGCATTAAAGGAACCGCTTTAGAACTATTTAGATCGTATTTAAGTAATAGAACCCAAACAACAAAAATTGACGATAACTACAGTAGTATACGTAATATTAATATAGGTGTCCCTCAGGGGACTGTTTCAGGACCAAGTTTATTCCTAACTTATATTAATGATTTACTCAAAATTAACTTAGAAACATTTTCTGGTTCTATGCTGACGATACAGTTGTCTTATTTTCCGGCTCTACAGGACCCAAACCATTCATAATGCTAATAAAGGAATCAATGTAATTAAAGAATGGCTAGACTCAAATTTACTTTCTTTGAATATCTCAAAAACTACTTAATGCATTTTTCATTAACATCACGCGGTATATATTTATTTCATTCAAACCCCAGTCTCGATATTATAATGCACAATTGTAATAACGCATATTGCACATGTCCATCCTTGAGAATATCAACACAAGTGAAATATCTAGGTATTATAATAGACCAATATTTAAGATATGATAAACACGTTTCCTTGCTGTGTAACAAACTACGTAAAACTATTCACAAATTTATCATCCTTCGATCATATTTACCAATGTATGTATTGCGAACTGTTTACTTAGCTCTGGTTCAATCAATTATCCAATACGGAATATTAGGTTGGGGTGGAAGCGCAAATCTATCCTTTCTCCCTTAACATTACTACAAAAACGAATCATAAAATCTGCTTGCAGAAACCTTTAGATTACCCTACAAATTAAATTTATTCAGAAATCAACGTGCCAAATATTAAAAATTTTCAAACATGCATTGCTTACTTATTTTCATAAAAATAAAAACGAATTTAAAGAGCACAGTCGAAGTTTTTACAGCACCAGACAAAATACTACTTCTTTGCTACATGTTCCAAAATTTTATACAACTGCTGGATCTAAACATAGTAGATATCTGGGACCCAAATCATATAATTAATTAATTAGATACAATCCAGAGCTAAGTAAACTAAACATAACTAGTTTGAAAAAAGCAATTAAATGAATTATTTTTAATTAATGAATTAAATAATTAAGTGGAAAAATTAATCATTTGAACTTTTTAAAATAATAAATATGAAGCATCTATTTTTGCTTATTATTATAACCTAATATATTTCTAATTACTTGTTCTAAATTATTGGTTTTAATCCATCATATTATATGGTTTATATTATTTTATGTATATCATTCTCCATTGCATTATTTCTTTTATTAGAATAAGCTTTACTCCCAATACATTTTTTTTTATTTGTACGTGTCAATTTATGTAAAAATGAAACTGACCCTTAACTTTAAATGTATATATTCTATTTGTATTATTCATGTAACTGAACTGCGCTCGAGCATTTGCTCATTCGAGCGTCAATACTGTATATAATATTTATTTGTAAATAAAATTTATTCTTATTCCGCCGGGACTAATACATTTGTTCACTGTGGACAGATTTCCGCATTATTCACGTCCCGGATTAAACACGTTTTATTGTATTTTAGATTGTTAACTCACTGATTGTCATTCTGCTTCAAAATGAGGCTATGACATGTTTTAGATTGTTAAATAAATTATGATGATTCTGTTTATCATCATCGCATTATTTAAAAATACTAACACCGTGTATTGAATTTTTATTTTTAATGCACTATGCATGTAAGAAACAATATCTACTTATAAAACAAAATGACACAATTAATTGAAATAAGATAAAGTTTGAATGTTTACTTGTAGTGGGTAATACAAAATTGTTTGAATGTACGCAAGTTACGATCATGGGATGTTTTGAAGCTCACTACTTATAAAGAATTACGCAAAAACTATAAAATTAATTAGATAAACATGTTCCAAGAGGCAATTAACTGGTTATTACAACCAGTTTTATTATATCTTTCATGTCATAAAACTTGATTCAGGTGGAGTTAAAAATGCCATAACCTTACCAGGAAGCTGACACACAGAAATGCTGCTGTGTATTGGATGATGCTAGTGATTGTTGAGTTTAGGACACGTAAAGGTGCAAAGTGTAATTAAAATAACTACACCACGATTTTCTATTAAACATTCTAACTACATAAGACAAGTTTACTTAAAAGCAATAACAATAACTTCAACTATCGCCATTAAAAGCACAAACCGTTCAGAAAGAAGACAATGATACAGCATTTTAAATTGCTAATTGTTATTATAAGTTGCAACTTTTAGGCGTGTCCTCTGGACATTTATAGAACTGAAGTTAACACAGTCATAAAGGCCTTAAGCTTATTTCTGCCTATAGTGAGATTCAAATATTTAAAGCTGTTAGTTTATGCTGATAATATAGTACTATTGGCTGATAGCGAGGAGATACTAAAGGACAACACGCACGCACTATTGAGTAACACTAAGAAATTAGGACTGGAAGTAAATATAAATAAAACTAAATGTATGGTCACACATAGAAATACATTATATAATGGAAATGGACAGCTAATGACAAATGAGGGAAATTTTGAGGAAGTGGCTGAATTCAAATACCTAAGAACAATAATCACAAATAGGAATGAAATGCACAAAGAAATTAAACATAGCCTCAATTCTGAAAATGCGTGCTATTATGCATTACAGAGACTCTTGATGTCCCAACTCCTTTCAAAAAACGTTAAACTGAAAATATATAAAACTATTATTCTACCAGTTGTATTATATGGGTGCGAAACATGGACTCTTACTTTAAGGGAGGAAAGGAGATTACAGGTATTTGAGAATAAAGTACTTAGGAAAAATTTTGGACCAAACAGAGATGAACAGACAGGTGAATGGAGAAAACTACATAACAATGAACTACATGGTCATTATAGGAAGCCACATATAATAAGAACAGTTAAGTCTCGTAGACTGCGATGGGCAGGACATGTTGCACGTATGGGAATGAAAGACTTGCATGGAAGCTTCTTGTAGGAAAGTCACAGGGAAAACGCCCAGTTGGTAGACCAAGAATGAGGTGGGAGAATAACATTAAGTATGATTTGAGGGAAGTAGATTATACAGGGAATGATTGGAAAGCATTAGCTCAGGATAGAGATGTATGGAGAGCTTATGTCCGTGCGGCCATGAACCTACGGGTTCGATAGTGCCAGTGAGTAAGTAAGTAAAGAATTATCCCAAAAATGATGATGCACTATAAGCCCAAAGGACATCGTCAACGTGGAAGACCTCAAAATATTGCTTTATGGGACCGAAACAGATATACAAAGGCCTAATTCGTGACGGATGATGATGATGATGGTGATGGTGGTGGTGATGGTGATGAAAGCTACTTCCGTGGCAGGATTCAAAGTTTCTATCTTGGCTATCCTGGATAAGTCGCATCTTGTTTATTAACACATCTGACCAGTTGTTCACATTAACAAGAACATGACAAGATGGCAGAAATATCACATGAATTTTTAAATCATAAATCGGTGTATCTAGAATAATTAAAATATAACATTTTTGCACAGGTCTATAATTGATATCTGATCAGCCTATGGCTGAAAGCAAAATCAGATATATATATGTTTAGTTTTTTATCATTTTTTTCTTTTTGTGATGAACGAGGAGCTGGCCCGATGCATCAACCCCCAACCTGGGAGAAGAAATGGAAAATATAAATTTCAATAATGGAGAAGAACTAAAACCTAGTATTGAATGCACTTATTTAGGAACAAAATTAGACCATTCAGGCGATAACACAGTGGAAATTAAAAATAGAATCGCTCAAACAAAACAAGCAATAAATGCTTTAAACTCTGTTTAGTGGAGCAAAAATATTTCAAAAAATAAAAAATTACAAATATATTGAACCATAATTCAGAGCATTTTAACATACGGTGCTGAAGTCTGGCAAATTCCTACCAGGGAAATGAAGCGAATTTTAAGTACAGAAATGGATGTTTTAAGAAGATCAGCTGGAAAATCTAGAACGGATAGAATATGAAATAAAGAAATAAGGGAAATTATAGGTGTTCAAGAGGAGCCGGACATCATAGAAAAGAAAAGATTACAGTTGTATGGCCATGTCAAAAGAATGCCAGAGCAAAGATTGCCTAAAATAGTTTTGGAATGAATCCCAATGGAAAGTAGGAAGAGAGGAAGGCCGAAGAAAACTGGATAGAAGGAGTACAAGCAGCTATGAATATCAGAGGATTGGAGGAAGATCAATGCATGGACAGAGAGGAATGGCGTTTGGTTTCCGGAAGACGGCGGCAGCTGCCATGATACCGGATGATATATATATATAATCACACATACATTCTAGAGTTATCTTGCATTGCAAACGTGAAATAAATTTGCATCTACAGTTGGACTAGTAACTTACAGTTTAATTAATTTACATTAACTCTGGGTCACTACAAGCCAAGAGGTTCAAGGAGTGAAAAGATGGACAGAACAACTATGAGGCGGAACAGGCAATTTGCCTAGCCCGTGAAGTGAAGAAGAAGATTAAAAATTAAATTTGTAAAACATTACAAAACTCAGTTTACTATAATTTAGATAAGGCCTACTTGAGGTAGATCTTATTACGCCCCTCAATTATACTTAGGCCTATATGTGGTACTCATTCTTCCTAAGAAGCATTACCGAAAATGTTGATTTCAGATTATGATATATTAGACTCATATAATGGATAACTCGAGTTCAAATCCCTGTGCTGATCAGTCTTCGATTGTATTTTTTTTTCGTGGTTTTCTCAATAATCAAGGAACATATATTATGTTGAAGTTCTGTTATATTATCCATTCACCATTAATCATCATTCCATAGCTAATAAAATTTAATTTTAGTTGAATTTGTACAAAACATACCAGCAGTACAAAATACAATAAAAATATACAAGAAGGAATAAGGAATGAAACTATACGAGAAGAATTAAATATATATAAAATTGAAGATAAAATCAGCGAAAATAATAAGAAATGGACAGAACACTTAATGAGAATGAACAACGAAAGAATACCAAAAAGAACCTTCCTGTATAATCCCAGAGGAACAAGAGATGTTGGCCGACCACGTAGAAGATGGACTCCACTTTTAACTTCGCCGGAACAGGCTGCATAGCCTAAACCTTGTAATAGAAGAAGAGAAGAAGGCTACTGATCTACATGCAAAATCCTAACGTTTTATAACCAAAGAAGTTCAAATATCTCAAAAAATTAAACTTAAAAAAAATTATGTAAAACAAATGTCAAGACAATTTTTAGGGAAAAATAGTCCCCAACTCAATTTCACCATAATAATCAGTAATCACCGTACCGTTTTCGCCTAGATTAGTATGAATGTATGAGTAAATAATTTGTTTAAAAGTTTGTGTTAATTCGGAGGTGGCCTCGTTATTGAGCTGATAAGTTATCCCGGGAAGTTCTCCATATCATTATGTGGTCAAAAAAAAGTACGTGTATGATTCAGAATATTTTTTTTTCTAATAGGCCGTATCCCTGTAATATCCGAGGGCGTTGAGGGTATATTAAAAGTACTTATGAAAGAAAGAACTATAGGAGGAGGAGGAAAGAGAGAGAGAGAGAGAGAGAGAGGAGAGAGAGGAGAGAGAGAGAGAGAGAGAGAGAGAGAAGGAAAGACGTGTGCAACAACTAAATGCGTCAAAGAACAAATTTATAAAACCTATTGTATTATTTTTCTGTCTGCATGTTTTTTTCCCCCCTAGAAATATGAATCCGATCTCAATGTCATACAGTCTAGTTACATAATTAGGCTACCTACCAGCAGATGACGGATTTTACGCTTTATAATCTTACTGTCACGTATCACGTTTCCTTGACTGCATGTTGCGATTTTAATACTCTCCTTTCCTTCAATCAACTTTTTTCCTCATTCTTTATTTTTATATTATTTAATTTTCGCTGGTCAGTTATTAATCAGTCGCCATTATAAAAGCAAGTATTGAAGGAACTGATTTAATGCTCATTCTGGTCTCTAAATTCCATTTTATCAAATAAATTCCTGAAATTAAATCTAAAGATTGAGATTTTGGGGAAATGTCATACTATAAAACCGCCAAACGTGATAATTAACTTTGAACCAGAGACAAATGAACTAGTGTCAGCGTAGGATGGAAGTCAAAAATGGTACAAGGCTTTTTGAAGAGCGACAAATTTCGTTCAGAGGTATCTGATTTCAGGCTGAGGTTATTTTACATGGTGTCATAAATTTATGTTATGGGATCCACGGCTTTATTGCTCTACTGAAGGAAGCCATGCCAAACATTTTTACGCCCTTAAAATTCTAACGACCCGGAGCCGGTTTGAACGCTGTTATCCCTAAAGTAATTTAATGATAACTAAGTTACTGGCTCAATCAAACCCATAGATTCATGGCCGCGCGGATATAAGCTCCCTATTCTGAGCTAAAGTTTCCAATCATCCCCTGTATAATCTACTTCCCTCAAATCATGGATAATGTTATTCTCCCGCCTCATTCTGGGTCTACCAACTGGGCGTTTTCCCTCTGGTTTTCCTACAAGAAGCTTCCATGCACCTCTTTCATTCCCCATACGTGCAACATGTCCTGGCCATCGCAGTTTACGAGACTTAACTGTTCTTATTATATCTGGCTTCCTATACGTATCATGTAGATCACTATTAGCCGATGCAGTTTTCTCCATTCACCTGTCTGTTCATCTCTTTTTTACCCAAATTTTTTTCTAAGAACTTTATTCTCAAATACTAATAATCTTCTTTCCTCCCTTAAAGTAAGAGTCCATGCTTCGCATCCATATAATACAACTGGGAGAATAACAGTTTTATATATTTTCAGTTTAACGTTTTTTTTTAAAGGAGTTGGGACGTCAGGAGTCCCTGTAATGCGTAATAGCATGCATTTCCAAAATTAAGCCTATGTTTAATGTCTTTGTGCATCTCATTCCTATTGGAAATTATTGTTCCTAGATATTTGAATTCAGCCACTTCTTCAAAAGTTCCCTCATTAGTTGTCCATTTCCATTATATAGGCCTAATACATTTCTATGTCTGAACATATATTTACTTTTATTGATGTTTACTTCCAGTTTCAATTTATTAGTGTTACTCAATGGACTGTTTCTACGGAATGTCAAGGGTTCGAGTCCCAGTGGGGGTTAGGATTTTTAAACTGACTCAAACCTTCTGGCGGCACTATGACCCTGGGGTCGACTCAGCCTCTAACGCGGAAATGAGTACCAGACGCTTGTTCTGGAGGTAAAGGCGGCCGTCACGCAGGGCTGACATTAAGTGCTGATTGTCTAGAAAAAGTGGGAGCCTTAACCTCCTACTACCCCAAGGGCCTCTTAAGGCCTGTAGTGGGATCACTTTACCTAAACCTATACTCAATAGACTGTGCGTGTTGGCCCTTAGTATCTCTTCGCTATCGCTCATTAATACTACATCATCATAAGTAATGCCACGAGTGATTTCCAAATTATCGATAAATTCACGACTCACGAAGTGAGGAGTGAATTTATCTAGAGAATTTGGAAATCAAGAGTGGCATTTGTTAGGACTATTTAACGAATAAAATTAAACTGTTTACTCACATATCATTATTTAACTGTAGTTATTTCAAAATATTTATATATTTAATACAAACGGCGATGTTTGAAAACAAATGAGAAACGATAGGTACGCTTCTACTGCTTCTTTTGTTTATCACTGCAACCAGATCATACTATTTATTGCCAAAGGAACGCAATATTGTAAGAATGCTCTCTAGTGGAGAAAAAATGAAACATCAATCTGTATATTAATTCATTTCTGATGTCGTATGATGTAAATATGACAATTATATTTTTCTGGATTATTACCTGGGAAAAAATACATTTAAGAAAGTGCAAACGGTGGTTTCTTTTTTTGGTGGTATAATCAATTGCTACAAATGTTGACATGTATGCACTATATATACAATCTGGTAGCCGTATTTCTTATAGGCTCAGTCACTGCAAAATAACGGTCAGACCTGTTCAGAATATTAAAAAGGAGGAGCTTTGTTTAATATGGTAATTATAACACTGATAAATATTTGGTGAAACACGACTCTGATTGGTTGTAAAACAGAAATCACTGAAACGTGATTGGTCATTGACTCCCATTTGGGGCATGAGTTAAATGGTCATAAGTAATGTCACGAGTGATTTCCAAATTATCGATAAATTCACGACTCACGAAGTGAGGAGTGAATTTATCTAGAGAATTTGGAAATCAAGAGTGGCATTTGTTAGGACTATTTAAAACGAATAAAATTAAGCTGCTTACTCGCAAATAATTGTTTAACTATAGTTATTTTAAAATATTTATGTATTTAATATAAACGGCGATGTTTGAAAACAATTTAGAAATGTGAGGTTATGTTCATTCACTGCAACTAGGTCATAGTATTCATTGCCAAATAAGATAGTAGTATTGTAAGAATGTACCCAAGTGGAGAAATAATGAAAACACATCAAACTATATATCATAATCAACCTTACGGGTTATTCATTTATATTTTTAGTAAACAACTCAGTAAAATCAAGGAATCTGTTCATTATTTGCTATATTCAATGTATTTGTTGGAGAAAATAATGTTCTGTCCTGTTCAGAACATTAAAAAAGAGGAGCTTTCTTTATCACAAAAACAGGAGCTGATAAAGAGGAATCGATAAATAGCGAGGTGAAACACGACTGTCATTGGTTGTAAAACAGAATTCATTGAAGCATGATTGGTCATTGACTACCATTTGTGGCATGAGTTATAAATAGTCTGTATAAACTCAAATCAACCAAAAAAATTATCTTTCAGTCCTTGTAACGTAAATAACTATAATCAAAACAAAAATTGTACTGTATACAATGTTAATAATAGTGAAATAATATTTCTTATTCTTCTCCTTCCTCTTCTTTAACTCACTTTAACATCTCACCTTACAGGGTAGTTTTTGTATGCCACTCACCATCCGGGCCTTACAGTGGTACAACCTGTTGGGAGAAGAATTTTAAACAGTGGATCGCACACATACTTTTTTGACCATACATGGTCATGGAGAGCCTCCCGAATGAGTGAATAGATACTCTCAGGACCTCCTCCGAGACAACACAACATTAAGACGAAACACTTTCATACTAAACATGGCTAGTATCATAATGATGATTATGATAACCAGATGATATTCGGGGCCCATTTAAGTCTTATAAGTTCTCTGATATTTGTCATTCAATTGAGTAAAAACCCCGAAAAAAAAATCACCCAGGAAACTTATCCCAACAGGGAATCGAACCCGGGCTTGCTGCGTACGAGACAGAGATGGTACCCCGAGATCACAGCGGTGAACTTACTAATATTTAATGAGGTCATAAATATTATTTTTATGTGAAGTCGTTCTTAATAACAAAAATAGCACGCAAAGTATTAACACAATGTTCTGAATATCGCTATTAGTCTCTAATCTAATAATTGTCAAGCTTTTTGATAATAATGTCTTAGTTTATCTAGTTATAGGAAGGAGAAAGAGATATTTTGGAGAAAGTGGAGTCCATAAACTAAAGTCAACTATAGGGAGGATGTTAAAATAATTCAAAAGAAACCTAATTTTAACTCGGTTTAAATATTACGCATTGGTGCTTATCTATATGTCGTCTTCTTCTTCTTCTTTTTCTTCTTCTTCCTTTCATATGATAGACCAAGTGGTCTGTTACGGTCTCAATCCAACGTTTGAAGGGTCTGCCCAAAGATCTATTGCCTGGTGGCTGGTAATTTAAGATTTGACGTGGTATTCTTGTTCTGCTCATTCTTCTTACGTGAGGTTTGCAGTTGTTTCTGTATTTTTGTACATATTTCATGATTGATTCTGTTTGTAATTCTCTGAGAATCTCAGAATTCCTTTTATCGTCTGTTCTTGAGTAGCCTGCAGCACGTCTCATAAATTTCATTTCTGCCGCAGTTAGTTTTTGTTCATCTACACTGCGAATTGTCCAGGCCTCACTGCCATAACATAATATGGGACTGGCCAGTGTTTTATAAATTCTAGTTCGTGTGCGTTGCTGTACTGTATATGGCTTGAAAATATTATTTATAATTCCTGTTACTCTGTTAAATTTTATAATCTGAAATTCATAACTTCAATATCATTGATGACCAATAGTTTATAGTGTAACTGCACTGTTTTTTGACTAAAATCTTTTTCATCTTCGTACGTAACTTGGTATCCGAGGTAGTGAAATGTGTTAGTTTGTTCTAATATTTTATTATTAATAACAATTTTACTGAGAACTGGGTCTTTTCCTAGGAAAGCCATGACTTTAGATTTTTCTGTTGAGATTTCCATGTTGTAGTTAATTGCAATTTGGTGAAAAGAGTGGACTGAACGTTGTAGGTCATCTGAATTCGCTACAAACACAATGTCATCTGCAAATAATGTGCAGGTATTAATTAATGTTTATTGTCTAATTATTTTATTATTATAATAATTATTAGCCCTATTATTATTATTATTATTATTATCATTATTTGTATTATTATTATTATTATTTAATATATAAAAAGAAGGTCTGTGTGTATGGCCCTATATATTCACCATCTTATCTTTTTCTTGGCTACTGCACGGAACAAAATTAATGCATAACAACCAATTTCCCATTAATATTCTACGTACTACTTAATTCTCTACTAGGGTGACTTTTACATATTACCGAGAATTTTGTTAGAAATAGGCCTATATCATATTTTAAAGACCCATGAAACTTTGAATGTTAAACTGTTCCCATGTAGCAAGAAAATAATTCTCTTTTAAAAATAATAACAAAACAGATATAAATGATAAGTACGTAGAATTTAATTTAACTAATTATTGTCCTATTGTCAAAATAAATTAAACTCCATATTTTTTTTCCATATTTTGCATTAAAGTGAACGCTATTGAAAATATTTGAGAATAAAAAGGCATTGGTTTTGAAAATTAATTATTTTTTTGTTTTCAATTCCGGTTGTACTACTCCATAACCATTCAGATTCGTTAAAAAAGGCTGAACAATATACGTATCGGATTATAATAGGACGCGATATTTTTCATCGCAGGAATAATGGAGCAAATCGGACACACACTTCATCTTTCTCATCGAACAAAGGAAATCAACGAGCTATAAATGAAATTTAATAATAATTTCCCGAATATACGCTTGTGTATGTGTTCTACGACTAACCGGAAAAGTATACGCATTTTTCTCTACTGAATTGCTTTCCTGTTATTAATGATGTTTTGGGGATGAGAATGAAACCCCCAGTGGGAGAATGAGACAATGAAACAGAGCGCAAAACAAAAATGTGTTGTCATCAGAGTAGGAAAACAATTAAAACAAGCTGGAAAGCCGTCCAGAGAGGCAAAAAGGCATTTATCATTTTTCAATTTGATCTCCGTTACCAGCTTTATGCATATGTTACTCTTTGGATTGCTATAGATGTTACTCCCTCCTCCAGCCCTTGGCATTTACATTCCGTTTAGAAATTATAACAATGCTTTACTACAGAAAGTTGAAATCGCACAAAAGATGCTTACAGTAAAAATTAAAACGGTGCTGGTCATTCAGAAGTTATAAGCCATTTATTGCCAGGATGCATGGTCATAAATATTCACATTAATAAGCAAGGTGAGAGAAAATTATTATTTTTTTTTCCCACTTTCTGAAATTCTCCACTTCAACAAGAAGTTATATAAAGTTCACGCTCTTTTTATTTTTGCTGTCATATAAGCGTGATTAAGATTATCACATGCATAATTAAAATGTCTGTAAACAGTGAAGAATATTCTAGACTAAAGTTATCTTCCTAACAAACTGCCAACTTCTCAGAGTTCCTTTTATTATATCGATATCCATCCATAGTAATTCTGCCCGAAGGAAGGTCCTTCACTGCAATCATAGCATTTTTATGCTATGCTTGCAGCTTTACTAGGGAATTGTAGGTGTGGTAGGTTCCCGTTGCTTTCCACACCGGTGAAGGATGGTGATGATGATGATGATGATGATGATGATAATGATAATGATAAGGATGATAATGATGATGATGGGCATATGATTTCGGGGACCATTTGGGCCTTAAAGTTTTCCTGACATTTGTCTTACAGGTGAGGAAAAACCCCGATAAAAACCTTACCCAGAAAAACTGCCCCGACCGGGGATCGAACCCGGGCCCGCTGCGTGACAAGGCAGCACGCTACCTCGAGACCACAGCGGTGGACTTATATCGATCTAGACAAGACAATATAAATATAGCCTATTTTAATTCGTCCACCGCTGTCTTGTCACGCAGCGGGCCCAGTTTCGATCCCTGCTCGGGACAAGTTTCCTGGGTGAGATTTTTTTTGGGTTTCTTCCTCACCTGTAAGACAAATGTCAGGATACTTTAAGGTCCAAACGGTCCCCGAACATCCACAACTTCTCACTCAATAAAATACATCAATTAATTCATAATAAAATAAATACTTAAGAAAACCAGTCTAATTCTTGATAATATTTAAAAAAATAAATCTTAAATAACAAATTGATATAAACTTCTGGCCATCATTATCATCAATATCATATTCACCTCATTAGATTAAGTTTAGGTTTAAGGCCTCTCCTGGCGCATCATCATCATCATATCATTGGGGCAGCGTAACCCGCCTTCCAGGCGCCCCAACCTCAGTAGGGGGTTACAATACATCAATGCCAGGAGAGAATACTTGAAATGTCGAATGACAAACAGGTGGCATTGAACAATAATTGTTTTATTCATCTGATTTAATTCCTGGAAGGATGCTTCTACAGCTGTAGCTGACTGGCATTACTATGAGAATACATAATAAAGTCTACGACTAGTCACGAAGCAGGCCCGATTTCGATCCCCGGCCGAGACAAGTTTCCTGGGTGAGGTTTTCTTCGGGGTTTTTTCCTCACTTATAAGATAAATGTCAGGAAACTCTAAGGCTCAAATGGTCCTCGAACATCATATGGCCATCATAACCATCATCATTCATATTCGCTTTAGATTAAAGCTTAGGAATAAAGACTCTCCTGGCGCACCAGCATCATCACTCATCATATCATCGGGCAGCCGTAACACCGCCTTCCAGGCGTCCCAACCTCAGAAGTGGTTACAATTACGCCAATGCCAGGAGAGAACACCAGAAATATCGAAATGACAACCTGGGGCTTTGAATAAAAGAGAATATATGCCTATAATTATAATTCCTAACACCCTAACACCGTCACCTATAATAATAATAATAATAATAATAATAATAATAATAATAATAATAATTATTATTATTATTATTATTATTATTATTATTATTATTATTAACATTCAATCAGGATACACAGAGACTTAGATCTGCTGAAATGAGATATCTTCCAAGGACTGCAGGATACACACTATTAGATCATAAAAAATGAAGGCATCTTAGAAGAATTACACATGGAACCTTTAGAAAACAAAATTTCTGTTTACAAGTCAAGATGGATGCAATATGTTCATCGAATGGAGGTTCACAGGATTTTTTTCTCCTGGCGCGACAGGCCTACAAGGCCCTTAGCCTATCGGCCGGCTGCTGGCTCCACATCCACATGTGTTAATCACATAGATGATCATCCAGCCAGTATTGGGGTGACATGTGGTCAGCACGTCGAGTCCCCCAGCCGTTGTAGCTGATTTTTCTCAACCTGGAACCGCCACTTATTGTAGCTACCCAAATGCCTCACGATGCTGGGTGGGCACCGGTCCCATACTGGCCGAAATACCATGAGAAAATTTCTTCCCCCATGGAGACTCGAACCAGTGCTAGTCCCGTAGCTCTGTGCCAAGGCTTCTTACCTTAACCACTCGGCTACGGCGCGGGACAGGTTCACAGGATACCGAAGCGAATATTAAGCTGTCAACCTGTAGGAAGAAGAAGACTAGGACGTCCACTCAAAAAACGTTTGGTGGTGTTTCTATTGAGGCCGAAACAAGTCAACAAATTGCCTAAATTCGTGAATGGGCTATGGTAATGAAGATGATGATGATGATGATGATAATAATAATAATAATAATAAAATAATAATAATAATAATAATAATAATATATAATAATAATAATATAGTAACAATAATCATCTAAAACCGTGACAGTCCACGAATATATTATTTTTCCGAATCGTTTGTACTTTTTTGTCTATTATAATTTACTTTTCATCTTTTCCGACCATAAGTTAATAGAACTGGAAATGGACATCAAACCACCTGGCAAAAGGATTTGGGAAACCACAGTTTTCAGTGCAATGGTTTTTTTTATTTATTTATTTCTTGACAGACACTTCCTGCTGAAAACCCTGAAAAGAAGGATTAGTAGGTTAATGACATTTGAGGGTTGTTTGTATAATCCTGTATCAAAGTTCCACCGCGGATCAAGTACTCAGTTTGTAAATGGAGAGAAGTAGGCATAAAAATTTAATGGGATAAAATAAAAACTCCGTAAAAGTAGCAATATACTGTATTAATAATGCCGATTTTTAACTCTTTAATTGGTAATGTATCCTACAGGATCCATCAATTGGTTCGATTTATTTAGTAATATTATTGAAACAAAAGAAAACGAATAAGTAGTAATAACTTAAATGTGTGTCAAATGACACAATAAACCTAATGACAGTCATGTGTGATTTTGTTTTCAGTGCGGTCAGTCACATTGAAATAACTGTCACGAGAAATTAGTGTTTTGCCAATTTAAGGGTTAAGGGGAGAATATACCTTATAAACGGGCAAAATTTGAATATATATATTTTTTTTGCTCATATTCATACCTTCAAGTGTGTTCTATATGAATATAAATTGGTTTTGGACCACAAACTTATTTAAAGGTCCTAAGTGTGGGTTTAAAGGACAGGCTGCGGGATAGGACTGTGAGTAGTGTAAAACTTTAAACTCAATTTCCCACCACTTTTGTTTTGTGAGCCTTATGTTCCTTTTCTCTGAAACTATTCATCCCAGAGAAACGAAATTTTCACAGGCTATTTGTCTGGTACATAGGCATAAATTGGCAATTTCTCAACATTTTAATGCTATTTTTAAGCGCACCAATCATTATTTTAGTTTTCAAAATGCACCAAAAAATAGCATTGATTTTTAAAAAAAATCTTACTGTTTCATTTTTAATGCTTGTTCTGGAAAAAATGCAATTTGATTGCAAATACTGTATGTATATGTGAGAAAAAAATAATCTACTGTTAACAGTTCTTCTGAAAAGGAACATTAAAATTGGAACATTTAACATGGCGGAGATACAAGGTACCTTCTCCCCTTAACTGAATTTTTGAAATGCGATTATTTCGTGAATATGTTTCTTGATATTACGATCTGGTTCTCAATCGATTTTAATCGATTATATTATCACTGTCCACCGCTGTGGTCTCGTGGTATCGTGCTGCCTTGTCACACGCAGCAGGCCCGGGTTCGATTCCCGGTAGGGACAGGCTCCCTCTAAGACAAATGTCAGGAAGCTTAGGGTCCAACGGTCCCCGAAAATCGTCCGGCCATCATAATTTTCATCATAATCCCTCAACTGTATGGGAAGCAACGGGAAGTTACCACACCTATAATTCCTTAGTAAAGCTGCAAAGCATAGCATGGAAATGCAATGATTGCACTGAAAGACCTGTCCTCGGGCAGAATTACTATAGATCGATAGTATCACTATATATGTAGACTTCCAAAAGGCATATGATTCAATTAAGAGAGAGAAGTTATATAGTATCCTGCTAGAGTTCGGAATTCCTAAAAAGTTAGTTAGACTTATACGAATGTGTCTAAGTGGCACAACGAATAAGGTGCGTGTAGACAAACAGTTTTCGGATACTTTTGAAATCCACAATGAGTTGAAGCAAGGAGATGCACTATCTCGTCTACTATTTAATTTTGTACTAGAGCATGCCATCAAATCTTTAGATGATGAAGAAGGCCTACAACTCAATGGTATTAATAAGCTGTTAGTTTATGCTGGTGATATAGTACTACTGGCCGATAGCGAGGAGATACTAAAGGCCAACACGCACACACTACTGAGTAACACTAAGAAATTGGGACTGGAAGTAAATATCAGTAAAACTAAATATATGGTCACACATAAAAATTCATTATATAATGGAAATGGACAGCTAATGACAAATGAGGGAAATTTTGAGGAAGTGGCTGAATTCAAATACCTAGGAACAATAATCACAAACAGGAATGAGATGCACAAGGAAATTAAACATAGGCTCAATTGTGGAAATGCGTGCTATTATGAAATGCAGAAACTCTTGATGTCCCAACTCCTTTCAAAAAACGTTAAAACTGAAAATATATAAAACTATTATTCTACCAGTTATGTTATATGGGTGCGAAAAATGGACTCTTACTTTAAGGGAGAAAAAGAGATTACGAGTTTTTGAGAATAAAGTTCTTAGAAAGATTTCTGGACCAAAGAGAGATGAACAGACAGGTGAATGGAGAAGACTGCGTAACAGTGAATTACGTGGTCTTTATAGGAAGCCAGATATAATAAGAACAGTTAAGTCTCGTAGACTGCGATGGGCAGGACACGTGGCACGAATTGGGAATGAAAGACGTGCATGGAAGCTTCTTGTAGGAAAACCAGAGGGAAAACGCCCAGTTGGTAGACCAAGAATGAGGTGGGAGAGTAACATTAACTATGATTTGAGGGAAGTAGATTATACAGGAGATGATTGGAAAACATTGGCTCAGAATAGGGACATATGGAGAGCTTATGTCCGCGCGGCCATGAACCTACGGGTTCGATAGTGCCAGTGAGTTAGTTAGTTAGTTAGGTAGCATCACTATTGTACAGTAGTATACAAATGCCTAACACATAGAAGTATATGAAAATGTGATTACTGAGGCCAAAAATCTTATGTTTTCATCTTTTTTTGTCTTTATTTCTTTCTCTCTCTCTCTCTCTCTCTCTCTCTCTCTCTCTCTCTCTCTCTCTCTCTCTCTCTCTCTCTTTCTATCTTTAGTTTAACTTCTCACTTTTTAGGTATATTTACATGTTCTATGTCACCTGGGCCACAAAATGTTGGGAGAGGATTTTTAACTCTGAATCACACACTTAAATTTTTGACAACACAGGACGTGAAGGGTCTCCCTGGATAAGTAGTTCCTCAATGCCAGGGCTACCTTCGAGACAACACAATGATTTAAGACAAGACTTGCCATTCATTCATTCATTCATACATAACAAGGCGAATATGATAAGGATGATTGTGATCCAAGTGATGTTTGAGAATCAATTAGGCCTTGAAATTACCTGACATTTGCCTTATGGGCGAGTAAAAACCCCGAACAAACCTCGCCCGGGAAACTTGTTCCAACAGGGGTTCGAATCTGGTCCCACTGAATACAAACCTCGAGATCATAATGGTGCACTTTTTCTTTATTTTAATAACAAACTAACTCATTGGCACTATTGAACCCGTAATATCATGGCCGCGTGGACATAAGCTCTCCACACATCCCTATCCTAAGCTAATTTTTCAAGTCATCCCCTGTATAGTCTACTTCGCTTTAATCATGGTTAATGTTATTCTTTCGCTCTCTCTTGGTCTACCTATTGGCAGTTTTCCTTCTAGTTTTCCTACAAGAAGCTTCAATACCCGTCTTTCATTCTCCATTCGTGTCATATGTCTTGACCATCGCAGTATTCTAAACTAAATTGTTCGTGTTCTATCTGGTTTTCTATAAATGTAGTTCACTGTTATGTAATGTTCTCCATTCGCCTGGCTGTTCATCTCTCTTTGGTCCAAAAATGTTTCTAAGAACTTTATTCTCAAATTCTCGTAATATTTTCTCCTCCCTTAAAGTAGCCTACGAGTCCATGTTTCGTACCCATATAATATAACTGGGAGAATAACAGTAGCCTATTATATATTTTCAGTTTAATGTTTTTATTATAGAAGTTGGAACGACAAGAATTCATGTAATGCATAATAGCATGCATTTCCAGAATTCAGCCTAGGTTTAATTTCTTTGTGCATATCATTCCTATTTTTGATGTCCCAACTCCTTTCAAAAAACGTTAAGCTGAAAATATATAAAACTATTATTCTACCAGTTATATTATATGGGTGCGAAACATGGACTCTTACTTTAAGGGAGGAAAGGAGATTACGAGTATTTGAGAATAAAGTTCTTAGGAAATTTTTTGGACCAAAGAGAGATGAACAGACAGGTGAATGGAGAAGACTACATAACAATGAACTACATGGTCTTTATAGGAAGCCAGATATAATAAGAACAGTTAAGTCCCGTAGACTGCGATGGGCAGGACATGTTGCGCGTATGGGGAATGAAAGACGTGCATGGAAACTTCTTGTAGGAAAGCCAGAAGGAAAACGCCCAGTTGGTAGACCAAGAATGAGGTGGGAGAACAACATTAACTATGATTTGAGGGAAGTATATTATACAGGGAATGATTGGAAAGCATTGGCTCAGGATAGGGATGTATGGAGAGCTTATGTCCATGCGGCCATGAACCTACGGGTTCGATAGTGCCAGTGAGTAAGTAAGTAAGTAAGTAAGTAAGTATATCATTCCTATTTTTAATTATTGTTCCTAGGTATTTGAATAAAACCGCTTCTTCAAAATTTCTCTTAAAATTCATTAACTGTCCATTTCCAATATCTATCCATAGTCATTCTGCCCGAGGGCAGGTCTTTCACTGCAATCATAGCATTTGCATGCTATGCTTTGCAGCTTTACAAGGGAATTATAGGTGTGGTAGCTTCCCGTTGCTTTCCACACCGATGAAGGATAATGATGATAATGATAAGAATGATGATGATGGCCGGATGATTTTCGGGGACCGTTGGGCCCTAAGCTTCCTGACCATCTTACAGATGAGGGAAAACCCAGAAAAAAAACCTTACCCAGAAGCCTGTCCCGACCGTGAAATCGAACCCAGGCCCACTGCGTGACAAGGCAGAACGCTACCTCGAGACCACAGCGGTGAACATATTTCCAATATAATTATACACCGTGCCCCATTCAAACCTACCACATTTTAATTAATCATAACTCTCGAAGTATGCGGAATTATGAAATGAGGTTGGTATTAAAAAAAAAAAAAAGAAATTTAAAGAATTTCTGTTTTCATTGTTGCAGTTAATTCATCTGTCGCATGTTGGACAATAATGACATAAAACAAAATGGCGGCTCCTCAGCAATGAGCAGAAACTGTTTTCTGATATGCAGAGACGAAGTCAATAATTACAGTGCAAAGAAATTACCGGAGAGAATATGGAGGAAATGCACCTGATGGGAAGACCATTAAGGCATGGCTTGAGAAGTTTCTGGCAACTGGAAGCGTAAAAAAAGAATCAGGAGGTGCTCGTGCTCGTGTTTCGGAAGACAATGGTGCACATATAGAGGTGTTTTAATGTGTGGCAATGAAAATTCTTTGAGTTTCTGTTTAGTTTAATACCGGCCTCGTTTCATAATTCCGCATACTTTGTTAGTTATGATTAATTAAAACGTAGGAGGTTTGAATGGGACGCCCTGTATATTCTATGCTTCCTGTAGCAAAATGTATTGTACTGGAACTAAAATCCTCAAATAAGCTATGTTACAAGCTATTAAGTAAAATCCAGAATACCCTAACGTTTTGCTTTGAATGTGAAGTCGCTTCATATTCATGAATTTATTGATAATTTTCAGCAATTAAAATTGTGATGCTTTATTATAAAACTAAATATATGGGCCACGTAGAAATTCATTATATAATGGAAATGGACAGCTAATGACAAATGAGGGAATTTTTGAGGAAGTGGCTGAATTCAAATACCTAGGAACAATAATCACAGATAGGAATGAGATGCACAAAGAAATTAAACGTAGGCTCAATTCTGAAAATGCGTGCTATTATGCATTACAGAGACTCGTGATGTCCCAACTCCTTTCAAAAAACGTTCAACTGAAAATATATAAAACTATTGTTCTACCAGTTATATTATATGGGTGCGAAACATGGACTCTTACTTTAAGGGAGGAAAGGAGATTACAAGTATTTGAGAATAAAGTACTTAGGATTTTTTTTGGACCAAAGAGAGATGAACAGACAGGTGAATGGAGAAGACTACATAACAATGAACTACATGGTCTTTATAGGAATCCACATATAATAAGAACAGTTAAGTCTCGTAGACTGCGATGGGCAGGACATGTTGCACGTATGGGGAATGAAAGATGTGCATGAAAGCTTCTTGTAGGAAAGCCAGAGGGAAAACGCCCAGTTGGTAGACCAAGAATGAGGTGGGAGAATAACATTAAGTATGATTTGAGGGAAGTAGATTATACAGGGAATGATTAGAAAGCATTAGCTCAGGATAGGGATGTATGGAGAGCTTATGTCCGCGCGGCCATGAACCTACGGGTTCGATAGTGCCAGAGAGTAAGAGTAAGTATTATAAAATCTATAGCATAATTTGAAATAGCGATCGTTTTCTTGAATTATGATAAAATTAAGAATGTTGTGAAAAAAAAAACACAGCCCGTTCAATAAAGGATTCTCGTTTCTTTATGGCTTTGGCATTACAGAGTACGAATGTTCCAACATTTGTCACCACACGTCGTATTGATTTTGTTACCTAACCATTCTAAAACTCCTCACTAAACTCCATGACGCGATAGACCTAGAAGACCCTTAGTAAAGTAAAGTAAAGTGATCCCACAACGGGCCTCAGGAGGCCCTTGGGGTAGTAGGAGGTTAAGATTCCCACTTTTTTCTAGACAATCGACACTTTATGTCAGCCGGGTTGTCAGCCCTGCGTGACGGCCGCCTTTACCCCAGAACAGGCGTCTGGTATTCATTTCCGTTAGAGGCTTCCGCAAGGTCGAGGGTTCAAGTCCCGTTAGGATTAGGATTTTTAAACTTACCCAAACCTTCTGGCGGCACTATGGCCCTGGGGTCGACTCAGCCTCTAACGGAAATGAGTACCAGACGCTGTTCTGGGGGTAAAGGCGGGCGTCACGCAGGGCTGACATAAAGGTCGATTGTCTACTTAGCCTATCAATCTATTGCAAGCCTCGCATTCATATGTGTTAATTATAGGGATGGTCACGAACATTCCGTCAATATAGAGGTGACATGTTTTCAGCATATCGTATCCTCCAGCCGTTATAGCTAGTTTTCTCAACCTGGAACCGCTATTTATTGTACTAATCAAATTTCTTACGATGCAGGGTGGGCACCGTTTGCATACTGACCTAAATTCCATGATTAAATGTCTTCTCCTATGGGGACTCGAACCAGTATAAGTCCCATATCTGTGCATCAATGTATGATGCCTTAAATTGCTCGATCGGCCCGGGACACCCAAACATTATTTGTCCTTCTGGTTTGACTTTGCAAGAAATTTGTAGAAAGAGACAGCTGTGCTCTCCTCTCTCACTCGCACCAGTGTTGTCAGTTTTTCTTCGCCAGTTGATAATAGGGGCAAGGGAGAAGACAAAAACTGACAACAGCTGTGTTCTTTCTTTTGTATCTGGGCGAAAGTGGAAAAGGATCTACCCTTATATCTCCATCTCTCTCTTTGCCAAGTTAAGCCAGATATACAATAGGACTATTGAACAACGCCAGGATAAACTGAATGGCATCGTAAATGTTTTTGTAGATGAAAATGTATTTAAAATTTGAAAAATCCAGTCAAATGGCTGCACTTTGATAAAAGATACAGTACAATTACTTTTTCTTACTTATAGACGCTTACGCCACAGGCACATAGCATTTATTTATTTGTTATTTTTATGTTGTGATTTTATAGAGTAAATCCATAGATGTGGTCTCTGGGTAACGTCGTTGCCTCGTACGCAACAGGACGGGGTTCGATTCCCGGTCGGCGCAAGTTTCCTTGGGTAAGATTTTTTTCAGGGATTTTCCTCATCTGTAATACAAATGTCGGGAAACTGTAGGGCCCATATAGTCCCCGAACATCATATGGCCATCACAATCATACACATCATGTTCGCCTTGTTTAGTGTGAATAAATTAATAATTGCTGTACATTGTCTTAAATGTCCATGTTTCGGAGGTGAATCTGGCATTGAGCATCCATGGGAGACCCTCCATGCCTTTGTGTGATCATAAAAGTACGCTATGTAGTGACCTAGATTTAAAACCTATATAGTGTGACATGTAAAAGTACCTACAAATGGAGAGGTTATACTAATGTAAAGAGAGAGAGAGAGAGAGAGAGATTTGTCCATGTTTCGCATCCATATATAGTTGGACCAACGGATCTGTGCCCCCGTAAGAAATGCGAACTAAACACTAATTCCGTTTCTCCCTCGGTAAATTATTTCCCTCCCTGCATTCTTACCTGTCTCTATGTTCTATCTCTCTCTTTCTCCCCTCCCATTACTCACAGTTTTGAGCTTTCTTGCAGGATATTATTTGCACCCACAGTCCAGCGTTGTCAACTCAGTATCAGTATGTTATGTTAAATAGTATGTAAATTGTAAATTATTATCATTAGCTTAATTCATAAGCATAAATTAGAATTCCTGTATAGTATCAGTATGTTATATAATATGTAAATAAAATCGTAGCATGTAGTAACTTCGCCATAGCCGGTCCCTAGCCCGGATGAGAAAGGAGGAGGGCACATGATTATGTATTCATACCTAAAATTTTATAATTTTGTTAGGACTTCAAGATTGCGTTCCAAATCTAACCAAATAAGACAACGAGGTGAAGGAGAAATATTTATGACGAAACATTTATCTTTAAAAACAACATATGTAAATTCCCTTCACGTAATTTCCATTTAACCAACAAATATCCACTATTATAATTATATCCATTATCGTATAACATTAATCGTAGAAATCTATCAGTGTCATTAGACCTACTTAAATTAAATATGAAGAAGTAATAATTAACCTTACAATATTCAAGAGCCTGACACCGGGGGAAGTTTGGCAACGTCCCTACTCGGTCAGTTACAGTGGCTTCTATTTGACGTAGTGGGAGGGGAGCGCGGTGGAATGGTGTGAGAACTGACGTGTAATTTTCGAAGAACGATGCCAGCGCTACAGGGGCGCAGATCCGTTGGTCCGACTATAATATAACTGGTAGAATAATAGTTTTATATATCTTCAGTTTAACGTTTTTTGAAAGGAATTGGGACATCAAGAGTCTCTGCATTTCATAATAGCACGCATTTCCACAACTGAGTTTATGTTTAATTTCCTTGTGCATCTCATTCCTGTTTGTGATTATTGTTCCTAGGTATTTGAATTCAGCCACTTCCTCAAAATTTCCCTCATTTGTCATTAGCTGTCTATTTCCATTATATAATGTATTTTTATGTGTGACCATATATTTAATTTTACTGATATTTACTTCCAGTCCCAATTTCTTAGCGTTACTCAGTAGTGTGTGCGTGTTGGCCTTTAGTATCTCCTCGGTATAGGCCAGTAGTACTATATCATCAGCATAAACTAACAGCTTATTAATACCATTGAGTTGTAGGCCTTCTTCATCATCTAAAGATTTGATGGCATGCTCTAGAACAAAATTAAATAGTAGAGGAGATAGTGCATCTCCTTGCTTCAACCCATTGTGGATTTCAAAAGTACAAACAGTTTATGCTATGCATTATACACGGGGAAACTGGTGTAATACCTCTGTTGGTGAAACCGGCCCTTAGAATTCAGTGTTAAATTTTACTCTGATGTCAAGAGAATGATAGCTGAGAGATAAGCAGTTTTGCTATTATCAATCCCTAAAGGCCTAAACAACAGGATTTGTATTATAGTCCACGTATTTTCGTTAGTCAGATCAAGGTCATGCTGGAGGGTCAATCCCCTCCCCCTAATTTTTTTTTTTAAACTCACAATCAGTGTAGGGTTACATGATGCAATGTGGAACAATCTTAACCCACGCCTTATCGGCTAGTGGTCAGCGTTCCTGACTACAAGTTCATGAGGTCCCGGGTACGATTCCCGGTCAAACCATAGGAACTTTTCCTGTGGTTGCTCATGGTCTGGAATTTAGGTTAAGTTTAGGTTAAGAACTATCCTGGCGCTTCATTATCATTTATCACCCATCATCATCGCCTTCCAGGTGCCTCAACCTAACAAATGGATTACAATTCCGCCAATGTCAGGAGAGAAAGCCAGAAATGTAATAAAATACAACCTGGTGGCATTAGAAAAAAAAATAGAGTGTACCATGAAATAACAAATATTAATTAAATAAAAATAAAACGTAGTTTTATTTGATTTTCATATTTATTATATAATTCAATGACAGCTGTTTCGGTACACTGTACCTTCTTCAGACATGTTAACAAATTATAAATTAATATATAATTAATATAAATAACATGTCTGAAGAAGGTACAGTGTACCGAAACAGCTGTCACTGAATTATATAATAAATATGAAAATCAAATAAAACTACGTTTTATTTTTATTTAATTAATAAATATGGATTTTCATCAAGTAAACACCAACTCAATTGATTAAAATAACAAATAGTTCGACATTCTACTGCTAGACAGCAGCACCCCAAAACTCCAGCTGAATTGACTTACGTTCATATTTTAAATGGCATTCAATGTACAAAAATGTGTTACAAGACAAAAGGAAATATTTCATGGCTGTAACTTCAGCCATTCGCTGTATTGAGTTGTTTTCAGTAATGTGAGGAATTGAAGTCCAGCTTGTTGGCTCAGGTGGTAGCATGCCTGCTCTATCACCAGTGGCTCGGGTTCGATACCCAGAGGGGTTGAAAATTTTAATTGCAAAATTAATGTATTTAATTTAATTGTAAAATGTCTAATCTTGGAACCAGAAGGAGTAATGAAACACAATATTTAATCACTAAATTATGAACCAAATTCGTGCATTAGGCCTAAATTCAAACTTCTCCGCAGTAAATATGTTGAGAAGGCAGTTGTAAGGTCGGTTGGGGACGTTAAGCCCGGTGGCCCTCTTGGTGCTTCTCGACATGAGTTAGACTACTTCCGAGTTTCAGTTTCTCCCTTCTCTTGATCATCATACCACATACAACACGCTTATACCACACAAACACATAAACGTACTCTCATTCTACAGTTCTCTCTGTATACATTCAAAAAAATACATATATCATCTACGTAATATACGGCGAGTATATTAAATATATCACACTAACGTCATTTATCCAACCAGCGCGGATTATGAAAAACGAAAGAAAAAAAATCATTAGAACACACGTTAAGAACTGCAGTACTGAATTGTGTTTTTTTAACATTATTATTGACTATTTAACTCATGTCCCAAATGGTAGTCAATGACCAATCACGTTTCAATGAATTTTGTTTTACAACCAACGACAGTCGTGTTTCACCTCGCTCTTTATCGATTTCTCTTTAACAGCTTCCTTTTTTTCTGAACAGCTCAGAGCATTCTTTTTCTTCAACAAATACATTGCATATAGTAAATAATGAACAGATTCCTTGATTTTACTGAGTTGTTTACTAAAAAATAAATGAATAACTTATAATGTTGATTATAATATACAGTGTGATGTGTTTCATTATTTCTCCACTAGGGTGCATTCTTACAACATTGCGATTCTATTTGGTAATAAATAATATGATCAAGTTGCAGTGATGAAGAAATGAAACATAACCAAACATTTCTTATTTGTTTTCAAACCTCGCCGTTTACATTAAATATATAAATATTTTAAAATAACTATATTTAAATAGTCCACCGCTGTGGTCTCGAGGTAGCGTGCTGCCTTGTCACGCAGCGGGCCCGGGTTCGATCCCCGGTCGGGGCAGTTTTTCTGGGTGAGTTTTTATCGGGTTTCTTCCTCACCTGTAAGACAAATGTCAGGAAAACTTTAAGTCCCAAACGGTCCCCGAAATCATATGGCCATCATCATCATATCATTATCATCATCCTTCACCGGTGTGGAAAGCAACGGGAAGCTACCACACCTACAATTCCCTAATAAAGCTGCAAGCATAGCATGAAAATTCTATGATTGCAGTCAATGACCTGCCTTCGGGCAGAATTACTATGGATGGATATTTAAATAAAAATGTGTGAGTAAACAGCTTAATATTATTCGTTAATAGTCCTAACAAATGCCACTCTCGATTTCCAAATCATCTAGATAAATTGGAAATCACTCGTGGCATTACTTATGAATAAGAAATATTATGTAAATTTTAGTACCTAACGTTTTTTCTCGGTAGCAGCAGGTTGTCTTTTATGACATTTCTGTTTTCTCTTCCGGCATTGGCGGAATTGTAATCCATTTCTTAGGCTGGGGTACCTGAAAGATGGAGTTACGTAACCCCGATATGATGGGTGATAAATGATAATGAAGCACAAGGAGATTCTTAACCTAAATTCCAGACCACAGACAATCACAAGAATAATTCCCTTTAAGAATAAATGCATATTTTCTGACCGGTAATCGAACCCGGAAGCTCAAGAAACTGTAGTCAGAAACGCTGACCACTAAGCCCATGAGGCTGGTCTAATACCTGATTATTATTTTAAATTATCTTATATTAAATCTCTTCAAAGTGTCGGAACTAAGAGTTTAGGCCTACATCATTAAAAAAAGTCTATATAATTTTATATAAGACTCCAAAATAAACGTATCGGTAAAGGTAAAATGTTTAAACTAGTTAAAAATAGTGAACCCATCAGAACTCGAACTCTCGATTTTGCCATACATTGTATCAATAAACCAATTTATGCTTTGACGTGCCCCCAATTTAACATATAGAGAACCTATAAATCCAAGCACTAGTCACAACTCGATGTAGAATTAGTTTGAAACGGTATGTTAATTCTCCATTTCCACAATTTTGTATAAAGTTTTAAAAATATTTCGCTATGGTTTATGAGAAAACTTGGAATAGTAGACCTACCGGTATTTCTTTATAACAACTCAAAATAGAACAAAAGAATTTCCTAATAAATAGCACCGTTCTATCAAATTTTATCCGATGATGAAGTGAAGAGAATGGGGAGTAAAAAGTTGGAATTATTAAATTAAATTATAAAAACTCAATTTTGTAGTTGGAACATCGGAATTCAATTTAACGAGTGAGGGAAAAGTTAGCCGTTATAAATTTAATTAAATGTTAGTTGCGATTACAAGATAGGTCTCTGTTATGATTCACATTTTAATATGTTTCAGTGAAGCCTTGGTTTATTATTTCACCATTGTGGTATCATATGCGGAATAAAAAATATATATATTTACAAACTCATTGTCTGAGTAACATATCTTGCACACACAAAATCAGCCATTTTGTTCACATGCAATCTAATAATAATTCATTCACCCATCAACTAATACAAGCATATTGTTGTAATACTAGATGAGTCAAAAGCAAACTCAACTGACCTGAAGAGATGGAATTAAAATGTCGTCTGATTTCAACGCAGACTATCTATCCCCCCCCTTTCGATCCAATTTGATATCAAACTTTAATACAATAAATTAACATTAACCCATGCCGCACTGGATCTAAATTTATAAATATTCAAAAAATATAGCGAGAGTATTTTTTGCGCGATGGTGCGTTTTATCGTACTTACAGCAATGGCGATCATGATTGAAAGTTTAACTTCCTACATTTCGGGATTGCCAACCTAAGTAACTATACTGTAATATTACATTTAAACCCACGTGCGGGAAGTAAAACCACTGTCCGCTATCTATACTACGTACAATGTATATACAAAAATTTTCCAAAAGGTAGTGTTAATATACATTATACGAAACAAATCACTACATTTTAAATGAACTGAACTTTATTTGAAACAATATAGGTATAACAATAAATACGTATTTGCGGTCATTTTATCAATAATAATGGTCTCACGGCCTCCTGTACCTTCTACTACTAAATAAACACCCACACTGTTAAAAGGACTCAGTTGTTTATAATGAATGCACATATTTCCAACAAAGATGTTCTTATTTTATTACTATTTATTATTTTGAAAACACCATTGCGCAAAAAATAAAGTACAACGAACGTTTGTGAAGTGTTTTACAGAATCTCGGAAATTAAAAACCTTGCTATCGCTCGGTTTTTAAACATTTTTCCTCAATTCTGTAAATACCACTTCCCAACCTTGTATCGTAATATACTATTTCTGTTGTCTTAAACAAGACAAAAAATAAATATCTTCAAATACAGCTGTTTGAATGAAATTAATTGATATAAATCATTGCCATTTTATCGATACTATCTTTTTAAAGTCTCTTTCTTATGCGCTTGTTTTAGCTCAATTGGCACGGACTCCTCGCCTTAAATTTCAACGCAATTAACTATAAATTACGTCTTACAACCAAAGGGAGGGAAAAATAGAGGTGTGCGGATTGAAATACAAAAACTTGGAAAATATGAACGATCATAATTTATTTGTTTATATATGTCCACCGCTGTGGTCTCAAGGTAGCGTGCTGCCTTGTCACGCAGCGGGCCCGGGTTCATTCCCGGTCGGGACAGGCTCCTGGGTAAGGTTTTTTTTCGGGATTTTTCCTCACCTGTAAGAAAAATGTCAGGAAGCTTGAGTTCGATACCCGGTCGGGACAGGCTCCTGGATGAGGTTTTTTCGGGGTTTTTCCTCACCTGCAAGACAAATGTCAGGAAGCTTACGACACAAGGGTCCCCGAAAATCATCCGGCCATCATCATCATCCTTTTCATTATCATCATCATCCTTCACCGCTGTGGAAAGCAACGTGAAGCTGCCACACCTACAATTCCCTAGTAAAGCTGCATAGCATAGCATGAAAATGCTATGATTGCAATGAAAGACCTGTCCTCGGGCAGAATTACTATGGATGAATCCTCTATTCATTATATATATATATATATATATATATAATATATATATATATATATGGTATGATAAGAAAAATAAATGCCTGGACGGGATTCGAACCCGGATCTCTGAGTCTGTACCTCAGCGTGATATCCATTACACTACCAGGCGAATCCAATTCAAACACTTATTTTTCTTATATATGTATTATACTCTCCATTATTACTAGATGTCGCGAGAACACTGTCTTCACTGCCATCTAGTAGCTGACTATATCAAGTAAGCAAATTAAAGACAATATTTATTTTACTTTATAGCAGTGACGCTTTATCGATGTTATAATTAAATCTTTAAACATGAGCAATGCAAGCTTAATATGGTATGATAAGAAAAATAAATGCCTGGACGGGATTCGAACCCGGATCTCTGAGTCTGTACCTCAGCGTGATATCCATTACACTACCAGGCGAATCCAATTCAAACACTTATTTTTCTTATATATGTATTATACTCTCCATTATTACTAGATGTCGCGAGAACACTGTCTTCACTGCCATCTAGTAGCTGACTATATCAAGTAAGCAAATTAAAGAGAATATTTATTTTACTTTATAGCAGTGACGCTTTATCGATGTTATATTAAATCTTTAACATTGAGCAATGCAAGCTTAATATGGTATGATAAGAAAAATAAATGCCTGGACGGGATTCGAACCCGGATCTCTGAGTCTGTACCTCAGCGTGATATCCATTACACTACCAGGCGAATCCAATTCAAACACTTATTTTTCTTATATATGTATTATACTCTCCATTATTACTAGATGTCGCGAGAACACTGTCTTGGTCATTAACTAAAAGTGATGAAAATAAGTTAAAGATATTTGAAAAGAAAGATTCTAAGTAAAATCTATGGACCGATAAATAAAAATGGCAAGTGGCGCAGTAGATATAATCATAAATTATATGACCAATATGGTGATACTAACATAGCCAGAATAATAAAATCATCAAGGTTGAGATGGCTGGGCAATTTACATCGACTGGAAGAAACAGACATTGCCCATAGAGTTACATTCTCTAAAATAGAGGGAAAAAGGAAATGGAAGACCTCTTACCAGCTGGCTAGACAGCGTGGAACAGGATCTGAAGGTTATGGGAGTCCAGGGATGGAGAAGGTTATATATATTATAGGTTATATATAATATATATAAATAAGGATAATATAGGATAATATAGGATACATTACCAATTTAAATATTAATTAAATTGCATTATATACAGATACACTGGGATGATTGTCGGCTGTTAGAGGATTTTTTTTAATTTTCAGTTTCAAGTAGACTAAAACTTCACTTCTAATGGTCGGATTTCGCTGATTTTTTTTGTTTTCGGAGAGTACCTTCCGCGTTTGATTTCAACATCATATACTGAGTTTCTTTTCGAAACATAGAAAATTACGACCGCTACAATTTTTAAATTTTCGTTTCAAATGATCTAGGCCTATATATAAGGGTCCGATTTTGCTGGTTAAAGAACTTAACTTTTTTAATTTATTGCTATATGGCAAGTTTGATTCTGATAAGACAAAAATTGAGCATTAATGGTCACACACACACAAATGCATATATATATATATTTTTTTTGTCATGGTCAATTTCGGTATCTACTAACCTACATACGATCGGTGATGATCTACAAATAAATTGTTTAAAATACCCCTATCCCATTCAAACCTCCCACATTTTAATTAATCATAACTCTCAAAGTATGCGGAATCATGAAATGACGTTGGTATTAAAAGAAAGAAAAACTCAAAGAATTTTTGTTTTCAATGTTGCAGTTAATTCATCTGTCGCATGTTGGACAATAATGATATGAAGCACGTTCGCCAGACATCATTCCACTGGACTTCTTCCTCTGCGGGTATGTAAGAGACCGTGTGTTTGCGACTCCAGTACAAGATATTCATGATTTACGAACCCGTATCCTTGACACAATTGCAACAGTACCAATGGACATGTTGGACAAATCGAATACAGACTTGATATTGTTCGTTCTACTAATGGTGCACATATAAAGGTGTTTTAGTGTGAGGCAATGAAGATTCTTTGAGTTTCTGTTTCCTTTAACACCGGCCTCATTTCATAATTCCGCATACTTTGTTAGATATGATTAATTAAAATGTGCGAGGTTTGGGGCACCCTGTATTTTCATGAGAATAATCTAAATTGCTTCATTCCTTCTGAATTTGTCCACTTCTTGTTCAGAAGATTCATACAGAATATAGCGGACAGCAAAGAATTACTTGTGTGATTTTTGTTCGCACAGACTGTAACTTCTGCATTTTTGTGTATTTTAGCTTTTTTTTAAGCTTTCAATAAGGTGATCGGAATTTCCCAAGTGTCGGGGAACTTTGATCAAACCCAGGTACTACTTTTTTTTTTTTCAAGTTAGTTGATAGTATAGGCTATTTGTATTTTTATGTAGCCTATACCTGAGTAAGCAATAGAACAGTACAAAATTCTCAATTTTTTAAAATTCCTTTTTACGAATAATAAATTATTACAGTTATTCGACATATTGTTAAAGTGATCGATTTACCCCCACTTCTCCTTACGCTAAAGGTCTAATCCGAGCATCGATGTTCCTTTTGTAATCCAAATACGTCGTTTAAATTCAGAATGGAAGGATATTAACGCGGTTATGTACTTGCAATCGATCAGATTCGTGATAAAATTAATGGCGTGTTTTAGTTTAAGAAGGTTTAATGTTAGCCTACTTATTTATTCTATGAGGCTAATCAAAATGCCAAAATATCTTAATATTTTTCCATAGATATGATATTCACATTCGAGAACTTTTCCTACGTACCTCTCTGAAGGAAGCTTCATGGCCCGAAAAATCCCATCAGATTTATATGAACCAAATCGACGAACCTCGATTCAAGGAAAGACGCGATATTCCTGGACCACAGATACTGACAATTTTATGCAATTGAAAAATGTACTAGACATAAAATAAACACTGATATTATTGGATTAATTATCAAACAGTCGACCGGGAGAGAACTAAATAATAAACTAAACATCGCACCATCCCCAATAAATAACACTATAAGAGAGGAAACACACAACCGGAAAACGTGCAACACAATGCCGATTCCACATTTAATATTTGCCCCTTTGATCTCCTTTCAACTCGCTCTCAACATTTTTCATAACCAATTTCCTGGTTTGTGTCAGCGTGTTTTTTAATTTGCTTCTGATGTGAGCTCTGAAGCGTTTTTTGTAATTTTATACAAATCCAATACTCTCTTTATATAAGCTCTAACTCCCCTTTTTTCCAGATGTAAATGTTAGCTGATGTCATCGCATGAGCCAGGATCCTGGTACAACCTATGTAAATTAGTTGCTTAAAGTATAATTTATGAAGCTACGATATGCATGTCTGAATAAGTTAATTCAATTTGTCTCCCGTTAACAGTCTACTCCAGAAATAATTTTGTTCTATCCTCCTTTGCTTTCATTCCGTGAAATTTTCTCATAATTGCACATTTAAACGAAGAACCATGTAATGATGTAAACTCGACATTCTTTCTTATCAGCAACATTTGAAACTGTACGTTTCATGAATGTTTCTAATTGCAATAAAATTATGTCGCTTAGAAATATTGCATTGAATCTAAATTAAAAAACAAAGATATTTTGTTTTCTGAATTGGCCTACATTTAAGAAGTACCGTAGTCATATATAAAGTACGCACTAGCAAATACCCGGCATGAGCTGCTATACCTAAATAAATTATATGTATTTTTATGTTTAGTTGGATATGGAAAGCTTATGTCCGCGCGGCCATGAACCTACGGGTTCGATAGTGCCAGTGAGTTTATGGTTAGTTGAATAAGTAAAAAGAAAAATAATTATAAATTTATATCGTAATTATTTTTAGATACCCCGTGCTGATTACCTGGCGTTGTCCGGGAATCTTCTCATCCCAAGCTTCTTGGCATCATTGAGCTGATAGACAAAAAAATATTATTGTTTTGTCCGTAAAAAAGAGACGTGCTGTGCGGACTTTTTTGTAGAATTTTTTTAGATATTCATTTCCGTGAACATTAATTTGGTGTGTTTGTTATGGTTTAGGTAGCATAAGCCATTTAAGCGTCCAAAACGCTACGTTTTTAGTGCATCGATGCCTTTTTTTTTCTCCGGCCCTATAGTACGTACGGTAATATGCAATATACGTTAATAGTCACAGAAAAATTCTCTAAATGATGGTAAAAACTCCAAATCGGCCAAGTAGTTTTTAAGTAAGTCCATAAAGAGCAGAAACACAGACTCACACTCATTTTTATATATAAATAGTTTTGTATTGTTGTCATTCTCCTTTAATTCACATTTGCATTTTTATTATTATAAATAATTGCCTTCTTTTTCATTAATTTATTGTTACCTATCGGTTTGGCTCAGACAATAATATTTTAATTGCATTCCATTAATTTAGTTTAATCCCTCATCTCATACGTATCAGTATACACATAAATAAAGCAAATATTTATTGCCTTTATGGCCCTGAGAAATATCTGGAAAAATAAAAGTATTTCAAGAAAAACGAAACTTAAATATTTAGAAACAATGTTAAAGCTATCCTATTATTATACGGATCATAAACCTGGTTAGCTGGGGAAAAAATTAACGCATCTTCTAGAATATAAGGTTCTTTTAATGTTACTACTGTTAAGACTAAAATTAGAATGACTCTTTAACTCATACCCAAATGGGAGTCAACGACCAATCACGTTTCAATGAATTTTGTTTTATAACCAATGGCAGTCGTATTTCACCTCGCTCTTTATTGAATTATTTTTACCACCTCCAGCTTTTGTGATAAAGAAATATTTTCCTTTTTAATATTCTGAACAGGTCAGAGCATTATTTTGCAGTGACTGACTCTCCAACAAATTATTTTACTGAGTTGTTTACTAAAAAACAATAAGCTATCATGTTGGTTAACATTTACAGTTTGATGTGTTTTATTTATTTTTTCTCCACTAGGGTGCATTCTTACAATATTGCGATCCTATTTAGCAATAAATAATATAAACAAGTTGCAGTGAATAAACAAATGAAACATAACCACACATTTCTGATTTGTTTTCAAACATTGCCGTTTACATTAAATATATAAATATTTTAAAATGCCGGTAACTATATTTAAATAATGATTTTTGAGTAAACAACTTAATTTTATTCGTTAGTCTTAATAAATGTCACTCTTAATTTCCAATCCTCTAGATAAATTATTCACTCGCCACTTCGTGAATTTATTGATGATTTGGAAATCACTCCTGACTTATGATAAATCCAAAAGTCAAATGATGCAAGCATTTGCAAATCGCTATTTGCATTGAATATTTAATATACACTGTCCTGAAGTTATAAATAAACAATAGTTTTAAAAAACTAAAAGAACACGCTTTATTAGAAAACTAAAAAATGAAACATAATATTAATTTCCAATACGCTTGGGATAAAATAAAATGGCCAACAAAAAAATCATCTCCAACACATATAGAATAAAATTAGAGTTACCAACAAAAAAGAAAATCATTTTACCATCAAAAGCGTGGGGCGCTCTATATCAATTAATATATTTGATAATAGATATTGGTAAAAGTAAGCTCTCTAAGAAGAAAATGTAAAAATCATAAAAATCACCCCACGCTTTTGATGGTAAAATTATTTTGTTTTTGTTGATAACTCTAATTTTATTCTATATGTGTTGGAGATGATTTTTTTGTTGACCACTTTATTTTATCCCAAGCGTATTGGAAATTAAAATTATTTTTCATTTTTTAGTTTTCTAATAAAGCGTGCTCTTTTAGTTTTTTAAAACTATTGTTTATTTTTAATATTTTACAGAATAAGACAGAAATGTAAATAGCTTTAAATTCTATACTGTTGTAGCATGAGCTAAAAGTAATACTCTTCTATATATATATATATATATATATATATATAATAAAAAAAAAAAAAAAAAAAAAAAAAAAAAAAAAAACCCTCCCAGACGGATTTGAACCAGCGACAGATGGATTACTTAAATTATATACCACTAAGAGTTCACTGCTCTACCAACTGAGCTCTTACAACGACTGACTAAAAACTCGACAAGTCCGCAACCTATTATACCAGTTTTCATTTTTTTTTTTTTTTTTTGATTTTCGGATGATTCTGGCCAGGATTTTAGAAACAAAATATGAAACTATTGTATTGTCACGGGTCCTCTACACGTATACAAAGTTTCAAGTCGATCCAATGTTTCTAAGTGGGTGAAAATCGCGTTGAAAGATTCCGTTACATTGATACAAAAACACTTTCTTTGATTTTCTGATGATTATGGTCAGGATTTTAGAAAATAAATATGAAATTATTGTATTGTCACGGGTCCTCTACAAGTATACAAAGTTTCAAGTCGATCCAATGTTTCTAAGTTGGTGAAAATCGCGTTGAAAGATTCCGTTACATAGATACAAAAACACTTTTTTTTATTTTCTGATGATTATGAAAGACCAACTGAAGATCTACACTAAAGACAAAGACGCATTTAAACAAGTCCAAAAAGTACTATATGACCACGAAATGCAGTTTCATACACATATTTACAAACGCAGATCACATATGACCCAGAAGATAACACTAAAAGGACTCCCTGTAAAAATTACATCCCATGAAATCTTTCAAGAACTTGCAGACAAAGGATACCCTATCCACAACGTGAGACAACTCTTCAAAACCAGCTTTCAAGATGGATCCAGACTCAAGACTGCTATTCCTGTCTGGATTTTAACTTTCTTCCACAAACCAGACTTCACAATGAAAATAGCTCAACTGACCGACATTTTCAATGTTAAAATTAGACTCGAAACCTACAAGACGCCAGCCGGAGGAATCCAATGTTACAAATGTCAAGGATTCGGCCACCTAGCTGAATGCTGCAGTAGTAGAAAACAGAAATGCGTCAAGTGTGCAGGAAACCATAGCCTCAAAAACTGCACAGCAACTGAACTCCAATGCACAAATTGCAACGAATCTCACGCTGCCAGCTACCGGCAGTGCCCAGTCTACAAAGAATACAGCAATACAAGAAGAAAGCACACGCCAAGGATACCACAACACACCGCCAAAGCACCACTTCAAAAAACAGAGCCAGAAAAATCTTCAAAAATCTCCACTCCAGCACCAAGTGTGAACACTCCCATAACCCCTATCCCTCCACCCTCCACCTCCAACCCAGAAAACCTAGTTTCCCAACTACTATCCCTCATATCCAAAATCCTCCTAAATCCTGAACTCCTTAAAACTACAGTAATGCTTCTCACAAACATCATCTCAAGTCCTTAAAAAATTCCAAGAAACCACTTCAAGACATCATTTTTAAAGATCGACAAGCTTAAGCAAGAAGAGAACAGCATCTTCACCTTCAAGCACATTTCAAGAACCCAGCTGTCGAAAGGAGCACTTTCAACAGCCAACACATAATTTTCAACAGAACACTAAATAAAAGCACAAAAAGATATCGGGTCAAGACCTTCATAAGGTCGGTACCAAACCCATACTTAAAATAATTGCTTTAGGGATGATTATGGCCAGGATTTTAGAAAGTAAATATGAAATTATTGCATTGTCACGGGTCCTCTACAAGTATACAGACTTTCAAGTCAATCCAATGTTTCTGAGTGGGTGAAAATCGCATTGAAAGATTCCGTTACATTGATACAAAAACACTTTTTTTGATTTTCTGATGATTATGGCAAGGATTTTAGAAAATAAATATGAAATTAATGTATTGTCACGGGTCCTCTACAAGTATACAAAGTTTCAAGTCGATCTCATGATTTTAAGTGGGTGAAAATCGCGTTGAAAGATTCCGTTACATAGATGGATAGATAGATAGATAGATAGATAGATAGATAGATAGATAGATAGATAGATAGATAGATAGATAGATAGATAGATAGATAGATAGATAGATACAGGTCAAGCTAATACAAAGCGTGTAAAAAAGTTATACTATAGACTCTGACAATTGGAAACAGTTAACGATTTACAATTTAATGTGTTAAATTCACACAGTATCTTATATTCAGTTTGCTACTCAATTGGACCTTGATCGTTCTTAGTGCGGAAATTTAGGCATTGTTTGACTGTATTGGTTTTCCATTGTTGATGTTCAACTTCAAAAACTAAAAATACTGTTCAATTTTTAAGAAAAAAAATGGTTTTTGCATTGTGCACTGTATCAATATCCATAAAATACACCTGCAATAAGGTATTGAGTACTTAAACTTTAAGTACTTAAGTACCCCGACACTATTAGGGCATCCGATGGCTAGGGAGTCTTTCCTTTCTTCCATTTCTTCTTTCTTTTATTTTCTTTTCTTCTCCAGAAAAGCCTGACCAGAGGTTATAAGATGGCAGCCCCATCACTGGTCTTGCCTTCCTTTGGCCAGCAACCAATCGAAGGGACTATTATTATGCTTTCATGTCTTATACGAGAATTTCCCGGAAGGAACGAACTTATGACGACCAAAGCATGAAAAAGTGTGAAGCATGGACACTAAAAAGACAACATGAAAGCAGATAACAGCTTGTGAAATGAGATTCATGCGTAGAACAGCGGGTTACACCAGATGGGATCGGAAAAGGAACACTGATATCTTAAAAGAATTGAAGACTACGCCAATTTCGGATTATATTAAACAGTACCAACTAAATTGGAAACACCATCTTGAAAGAATGAGTTCAAATCGGATCCCCAAAGCTGTTTATAATTATATACCAAGATAACGAAGATCTCTGGGCCGTCCTATGAAACGCTGGAGGGAAAATTTTCTATAGGATCGTAACAGGCCTTGGCTTAATACTTGGAAGGAAGAAGAAGAAACTTTAAAATGCGTTTTTCTCAAAACTTTTATAAATTGACCTTGATCATTATTCCTGTTTTTTATTTACAGTGTTCTGCCTAGGGCATGTCCTTCATTGTAATCATTGCATTTTCATGCTATGCTTTGCAGTTTACTAATGAATTATAGGTGTTGTAGCTTCCCGTTGCTTTTCACACCGTGGATAATGATAATGATGATGTTGGGGACCGTTTGGGCCTAAAAGTTTCCCCTGAAATTTGCCTTATAGGTGAGAAAACAAAAACTCACCCAGGAAGTTTGTCCCGACTGGGAATCGAACCCGTGCCCGCTGCGTGACAAGGCAGCACATTACCTCGAGACCAAAGCGCTGTACGTTATTCTTGAGTACCATGCATATATATTACTTACTTACTCACTGGCACTATCGAACACGAAGGTTCATGACCGCGCGGACATAAGCTCTCCATACATCCCTATCCTGAGCTAATGCTTTCCAATCATCCCCTGTATAATCTACTTCCCTCAAATCATAGTTAATGTTATTCTCCCACCTCATTCTTGGTCTACCAACTGGGCGTTTTCCTTTCCTGCAAGAAGCTTCCATGCAAGTCTTTTATTCCCCATACGTGCAACATGTCCTGCCCATCGCAGTCTACGAGACTTAACTGTTCTTATTATATCTGGCTTCCTATAAAGACCATGTAGTTCATTGTTATGTAGTCTTCTCCATTCACCTGTTTGTTCATCTCTCTTTAGTCCAAAAATTTCCCTAAGTACTTTATTCTCAAATACTTGTAATCTCCTTTCCTCCCTTAAAGTAACAGTTCATGTTTCGCACCCATATAATATAACTGATAGAATAATAATTTTATATATTTTCAGTTTAACGTTTTTTTTTTAAAGGAGTTGGGACATCAAGAGTCTCTGCAATGCATAATAGCACGCATTTCCAGAATTGAGCCTATGTTTAATTTCTTTGTGCATCTCATTCCTATTATTGATATAATTTTTGTTCCTATGTTACAATATTAGAAACCACGCGACAGGAAATCAATTGTATTCTGATCCAAATTGTTAATTTTATATGAATCTTATTGTAATTCAGTTGCTATGAAACTGTGTCTTAAATATAAAATAAATTCTATCGGTGGCAAATACTCTCTAAATTCTGTGTTAGAAAATGAAATCACAAGGAATTAAATGGACGTATTCCGCAGTATTGAGTTAAAAATTATTTTACAATAATTGAGCTTAAGAAAACAGACTAATACATAATATTATTAACTCCGTGAATCGACATTGTAAAATTACACAATAAATCAATCTATGCAACTGTGGACAATGAAATAAAACCAAATTGCAGTAAGGTACGTAAAAACGTGATATTATCAACTAGAGAACAAAAGGAATGATAAAAATCAAGAGGAATTAATTGGACAAAGTCAACTCTTTTAAGTTACAAATAATTTATTACAATAACTGAACATACAGTAAGTAATGTCTATTTACTTCATGAATGGAGTGTGTAAATTACTGTAACAAACAAATGAATTTCAACCTGTGGACAATGAAAACAAATTCCTGTAAGCTACATATAAACTAAAAAATTATCAAGGAAAAATTTGTATTCGTACAGCAAAAAAAACTAATTAAGACAGAAATATTAAATCAAAAAACAACAAATATTTGACCAAAAATGCAGCTCTAAATTATAATTAAAGCAACACATATAAAAATGTAAAGTATAGAGAAGACATCAAGAGAATCATTGAAAAGCAAGTGTAATTAATCCAAAAAAATAGTAATAATTTGGGCAATATTATAAGTCAAATAATAGGCAAATAAGTCAAAAATTATCTCCGACTCCATAGGGAGCAGCTAGAACTACAGTGAGAGAAGAGGAGAAAACATCCCACAACTCTACCCCGACTCCCGAGGGCAATACTCGAAGAAATATCGGGATCCTCCAGTGGGAGAAGAGGAGAAAACGTCCCACAACTCTACCCCGACTCCCGAGGGAAGAAATATCGGGATCCTCCAGTGGGAAAAGAGGAGAAAACGTCCCACAACTCTGCCCCGACTCCCGAGGGCAATACTCGAAGAAATATCGGGATCCTCCAGTGGGAGAAGAGGAGAAAACGTCCCACAAATTTCCCCGACTCCCGAGGGAAATACTCGAACAAATATCGGGATCCTCCAGTGGGAGAAGAGGAGAAAAAGTCCCACAAATTTCCCCGACTCCCGAGGGAAATACTCGAACAAATATCGGGATCCTCCAGTGGGAGAAGAGGAGAAAACGTCCCACAACTCTACCCCGACTCCCGAGGGCAATACTCGAAGAAATATCGGGATCCTCCAGTGGGAGAAGAGGAGAAAACGTCCCACAACTCTGCCCCGACTCCCGAGGGCAATACTCGAAGAAATATCGGGATCCTCCAGTGGGAGAAGAGGAGAAAACGTCCCACAAATTTCCCCGACTCCCGAGGGAAATGCTCCAAGAAATATCGGGATCCTCCAGTGGGAGAAGAGGAGAAAACGTCCCACAAATTTCCCCGACTCCCGAGGGAAATACTCGAACAAATATCGGGATCCTCCAGTGGGAGAAGAGGAGAAAACGTCCCACAACTCTACCCCGACTCCCGAGGGAAGAAATATCGGGATCCTCCAGTGGGAGAAGAGGAGAAAACGTCCCACAACTCTGCCCCGACTCCCGAGGGCAATACTCGAAGAAATATCGGGATCCTCCAGTGGGAGAAGAGGAGAAAACGTCCCACAAATTTCCCCGACTCCCGAGGGAAATGCTCGAACAAATATCGGGATCCTCCAGTGGGAGAAGAGGAGAAAACATCCCACAAATTTCCCCGACTCCCGAGGGAAATAATCGAACAAATATCGGGATCCTCCAGTGGGAGAAGAGGAGAAAACGTCCCACAACTCTACCCCGACTCCCGAGGGCAATACTCGAAGAAATATCGGGATCCTCCAGTGGGAGAAGAGGAGAAGAAAACGTCCCACAACTCTGCCCCGACTCCCGAGGGCAATACTCGAAGAAATATCGGGATCCTCCAGTGGGAGAAGAGGAGAAAACGTCCCACAAATTTCCCCGACTCCCGAGGGAAATGCTCCAAGAAATATCGGGATCCTCCAGTGGGAGAAGAGGAGAAAACGTCCCACAAATTTCCCCGACTCCCGAGGGAAATACTCGAACAAATATCGGGATCCTCCAGTGGGAGAAGAGGAGAAAACGTCCCACAAATTTCCCCGACTCCCGAGGGAAATACTCCAAGAAATATCGGGATCCTCCAGTGGGAGAAGAGGAAAAAACGTCCCACAACTCTGCCCCGACTCCCGAGGGCAATACTCGAACAAATATCGGGATCCTCCAGTGGGAGAAGAGGTGAAAAGATCCCACTTAATTTTCCCGACTCCAGAGAGAAAACGTTGAATAATACTGGGATTCTCCATCGGGAGAGAGGTCATAGCTTTATCACAGTATTTTATCCCACACACGACCGTTGTGCCTAAATAATTCTGGATTTCCGTGAACGAGAGTTATAATTTTGTCAAAAATGCCTTTTCAATAATGTAGATGCTTCCACATCAGCAACACATCTGACTTATTTTCCTAATGTTTTTATGTGTGAACATTATACATATCTCCGTGTAGCAGTTACATTGAAATCAGTTCATTTCAGTATCACAGTTATCGCTATAATTAACTCCGTGAATAATTTTAAGTAAAGTGTAAATAGATCTTCTGTAGGTGACTGTTAGTATTGTCTGCACTTAAACTTAACATTAAAATTGTAAATAGTAATTTGTAAGTCTTTGCTAACGCAGTGTGTAGTTATATTTAATTATGTAGTTAATGTAGATTGTTTAACTTTAATGTTAGGTTAACTTCTTTAATATATGAATATTATAAGATTAATCTGTGTTTCATTTTATGGTAAATGCCCACTGTATTCATTATCTTGAGGCAACTGAACGGTTTACGGTGCTACGGGAGTTGATCTGGGTCGATCTTTGTTGGGGAAGAAGTTTTCTTATGGAGTTTCGGACTGTCCAAACCCAACATCATGAGTAGCTTAATAATAATAATAATAATAATAATAATAATAATAATAATAATAATAATAATGATAATAATAATAATAATAGCTTTATTTTACCTGGCAGAGTTAAGGCCTTAAGGCTTTGTTTGCCACTCAACCAGGTTTTAAAAAAATTCAAAAAAATAGTCTTACATCTAAACTACAATAAACATAAACAATTACATGTTATAAATACAATACAATTAATATTTATAATGTATTTTGATTTACTCTAGATTTAACGAATTTAATGTATAATACGTACAAGATATAGGCCTATATAAAAAACGACAAAAAATGGATAGCTGCAATAAGTAGCGGCTTCAAGTTGAGAAAACCAGTTGTATCGTCTGGGGAACCGTCATTTTGACCAAATATCACATATATACTGGTATATGATTGTTCACCATAGTGATTAATATATGTGGATATGAGGCCAACAGCTGGCTTGTAGGGAAAGTACCTTCTAGGCCTCTCGAGCCTATAAGTTTAATGAGGAAGGCAAAGAAGGGATAGCTCACTCCTCAGTAGTAACATGGTTGCCGGATTATTAATTCGGTCAACAACTACTGAAGGTGTCGGATCATTTAAAAAGCGTAGTATTTACCAAGAGGTTCCCTGCCAGTCAAATAACACAACACAGGTGAAAGGAAGTGGCAACATAGTAAGGAAAGGAAGAGAATCGACACCACATTTCTAGCACATATTCCGCGTAAATATTTAACTTGGCAGAGTAATATATATAGTATCCAATTTATTTTGACTGCCCGAAATATATTTGTATTGAAGTGCAAAATGTACAATTGTTTTGTAGAAAAGTTGTCAAATTATGTGGGGGAAATAATAATTAATGCATTTTCTAGCGTTGTTTGTTAACAAGATACGAATACTGTTTTTATTGAATTTTCATCTTTATAAATATATTTCAGAGTCGTTTTAACATACTACATTATATAGAGGAACTTCGGGTAATTTGGACTCCTGTTTTGAATTTATAAGAAAGGAGATAAAACAGATTGCAACAACTACAGGGGCATCTCATTACTTTCAACTTCGTACAAAATTCTAACAAATATATTAGTAAGCAGACTTACTCCCTATATTGATGACATTCTAGGAGATCATCAATGTGCATTTAGAAGAAACAGGTCTACAACAGATCAGATTTTCAGTTTAAGACAGATTTTAGAGAAGAAATGGGAATATAATGGTACTGTACATCAACTATATGTAGACTTCAAAAAAGCATATGATTCAATTAAGAGGGAGAAGTTATATAGCCTAGTATCCTGCTGGAGTTCGGAATTCCTAAAAAGTTAGTTAGACTTATACGAATGTGTCTAAATGGCTCAAAGAGTAGGGTGCGTGTAGGCAAACAGTTTTCAGACACTTTTGAAATCCAGAATGGGTTGAAGCAAGGAGATGCACTATCTCCTTTACTATTTAATTTTGTATAGAGCATGCCATTAAATCTTTAGGGAATGAGGAAGGCTTACAACTCAATGGTATTAATAAGCTGTTAGTTTATGCTGATGATGTAGTACTACTGGCCGATAGCGAGGAGATACTAAAGGCCAACACGCACACACTATTGAGTAACACTAAGAAATTAGGACTGGAAATAAATATCAGTAAAACTAAATATATGGTCACACGTAGAAATTCAGTATATAATGGAAGTGGACAGCTAATGACAAATGAGGGAAATTTTGAGGAAGTGGCTGAATTCAAATACCTAGGAACAATAATCACAAATAGGAATGAGATGCAAAAAAAATTAAACATAGGCTCAATTCTGGAAATGCATGCTATTATGCATTGCAGAGACTTTTGATGTCCCAACTCCTTTCAAAAAACGTTAAGCTGAAAATATATAAAACTATTATTCTACCAGTTATATTTATGGATGCGAAACCTGGACTCTTACTTAAGGGAGGAAAAGAGATTACGAGTATTTGAGAATAAAGTTCTTAGGAAAATTTTTGGATCAAAGAGAGATGAACAGACAGGTGAATGGAGAAGACTACATAACAATGAACTACATGGTCTTTATAGGAAGCCAGATATAATAAGAACAGTTAAGTCTCGTAGACTGCGATGGGCAGGACATGTTGCGCGTATGGGGAATGAAAGACGTGCATGGAAACTTCTTGTAGGAAAGCCAGAGGGAAAACGCCCAGTTGGTAGACCAAGAATGAGGTGGGAGAACAACATTAACTATGATTTGAGGGAAGTAGATTATACAGGGAATGATTGGAAAGCATTAGCTCAGGATAGGGATGTATGGAGAGCTTATGTCCGCGCGGCCATGAACCTTCGGGTTCGATAGTGCCAGTGAGTTAGTTAGTTAGTTAGTTTTGAATTTGTTGTTTTTCTTCATTTAATTAAGAGATTTGAATTTTGTTTAATTACAGTGTTTATCGTTAGTGTTGTAACTATGAAATAGCATTGTTATTATTTATTATATTCAAATATGGTAATTTATAAAGTTTTTTACATTACAAGAAAGGTCCACTTTAACCTCCATATTCCGGTAAAGTGGACCCCAGAGTCCACCTTAGCTTTTGGTCTATTTTTAAGTTTATTTACTCTATTAATTTATACAGACAGGCACACATTATTCTGAAAATATTTATGGCTGATCATAATTAAAAAGCGTTGATATTTATTTAATGTTTTGAAAAATTATTGTTGATTATAACATTCACACGTCATTCATCTGCAGAAAACGACGGTCTTTGGGTTTAGTAAAATTACAAGGATATTAAATAAAATTAATTAAGTAGATGGTTTTTACAGATATATACGTATTCGTGTAAAGTGGATCCACGTCCTTGTGGAGAGTCTACTTTAACCGAATTCCTTTGTTATGTTTAATTATTTCATACAGCCACCACGTCACATAATATCAAACCAAACCCGCCAGTATATTAAAACAGCATCTACATAATGCATTTAGGAATTTTTTAAACATTTGTAATATTCAATAGCAAAAATTATGAATTGATTCTTAGTTTGAAAAACTTTTAAAGTGTTCATTTTCATAAATATCACAAATAAACCCTTTTTTGCACAAAGAATAAAAGAAACTGGCCTTGAACCTGTCAAAGAAGAAATTAAAATATTTTCTGTTCGAGGGCAGCACCAATTAAAGAATATATTAACAGGGTTTGCTCAAACAGAAGGGTCCACATTACCCGAACTTCCCTATAAGTTATAAAAAATCTCCTGTGATAAACTGAACATAAGGATCGGTTAAATATCTCTTGAAATTTTTAAACAAATTTATGGAATAAATAAAGGGAAAATATGCGTGCTTTTAATATCAACGATAAAAAATATTCCAGATTCTCGCTGTCATTTTATTCTTTCCACTTCATTAATGCAGTGTAACCTCTCATCTTGCGTATAAATACATTATATAATGGAAATGGACAGCTAATGACAAATGAGGGAAATTTTGAGGAAGTGGCTGAATTCAAATACCTAAGAACAATAATCACGAATAGGAATGAGATGCACAAAGAAATTAAACATAGGCTCAATTCTGGAAATGCGTGCTATTGTGCATTACAGAGACTCTTGATGTCCCAACTCCTTTCAAAAAACGTTAAACTGAAAATATATAAAACTATTATTCTACCAGTTATATTATATGGGTGCGAAACATGGACTCTTACTTTAAGGGAGGAAAGGAGATTACAAGTATTTGAGAATAAAATACTTAAGAAGAATTTTGGACCAAAGAGAGATGAACAGACAGGTGAATGGAGAAGACTACATAACAATGAACTACATGGTCTTTATAGGAAGCCAGATATAATAAGAACAGTTAAGTCTTGTAGACTGCGATGGGCAGGACATGTTGCACGTATGGGGAATGAAAGACTTGCATGGAAGCTTCTTGTAGGAAAGCCAGAGGGAAGGTGCTCAGTTGGTAGACCAAGAATGAGGTGGGAGAATAACATTAACTATGATTTGAGGGAAGTAGATTATACAGGGAATGATTGCAAAATATTAGCTCAGGATAGGGATGTATGGAGAGCTTATGTCCGTGCGGCCATGAACCTACGGACGGGTTCGATAGTGCCAGTGAGTAAGTAAGTAAGTAACTTCTTATCTTGTTTTTCTTATGTCGTATTGTCTCGGAGGAAGCTCTGACATTGAACTATTCACTAGGTCTGGAAAGTTAATCTATAAAATGCCTATAAAAGACCTAAAATATCGTCAAAAAGACCAATAATATGAAAATGATGATGATGGTAATGCTGTGCCTGGAGAGGCATTAAACTAAACTTAATTTGATGAGGCAAATATGATAATGATCGTCATATGGTGTTCGAGGACAGTTTGGACCTTAAATTTTCCTGACACTTGTCTTACAGGGGGAGAAAACTCCAATAAAACCACACCCAGGAAACTTGTCCTCACACGAGATTGAACCCAGACCCACTACATAAAAAGGTAGCACACTATCTCAAGATCACAGTAGTGGACATAGCCAAGAAATATAAAATTTCAATTTCTCCTCAGGAGTCCTCATCTAGGGGATATGTGGATGGAGACCACAAGGTGCCCAAGCTGAGCAAAACATTGCTTCCACTTACTTGTGTTTTGCTCCTTACTTTTATCTTTTCTGTATATAGCCTCTCTTGGCTAATTCTTGTTTTTCGACTCTGATGGTATTAGAGCATTCGAGGCCTAGGAGATCTTTTTCTATTTTCATTCCTCTCTATTGATCTATCTAATTCTTACAACTCATGACTAGAAACCGGATGTTAGGGAAAATGCCTATACTTATTTATTATAGATATTGCAAAAGTGACTTCATATACGTTCATACCAGCGACCCTAGAGTTGTTTTCCATAAAGTTAATTTTGCCTATAAATGCCTATTTCAGCTTATAATGCCTATTTGTAAGCGTGGGGTGTTCTATATCAATTAATATATTTGATAATAAACAGATATTGGTAAAAGTAAGCTCTCTAAGAAGAAAATGTAAAAATCATAAAAATCACCCCACGCTTTTGATGGTAACATTATTTTATTTTTGTTGATAACTCTAGTTTTATTCTATATGTGTTGGAGATGATTTTTTTGTTGACCACTTTATTTTATCCCAAGCGTATTGGAAATTAAAATTATTTTTCATTTTTTAGTTTTCTAATAAAGCGTGCTCTTTTAGTTTTTAAAACTATTGTTTATTTTTTATTTTTAAATATTTTACAAAATAAGACAGAAATGTAAATAGCTTTAAATTCTATACTGTTGTAGTATGAGCTAAAAGTAATACTCTTCTATAAAAAAAAAACCTCCCAGACGGATTTGAACCAGCGACAGATGGATTACTTAAATTATATACCACTAAGAGTTCACTGCTCTACCAACTGAGCTCTTACAACGACTGACTAAAAACTCGACAAGTCCGCAACCTATTATACCAGTTTTAATTTTTTTTCATTTTCGGATGATTCTGGCCAGGATTTTAGAAACAAAATATGAAATTATTGTATTGTCACGGGTCCTCTACACGTATACAAAGTTTCAAGTCGATCCAATGTTTCTAAGTGGGTGAAAATCGCGTTGAAAGATTCCGTTACATTGATACAAAAACACTTTTTTTGATTTTCTGATGATTATGGTCAGGATTTTAGAAAATAAATATGAAATTATTGTATTGTCACGGGTCCTCTACAAGTATACAAAGTTTCAAGTCGATCCAATGTTTCTAAGTTGGTGAAAATCGCGTTGAAAGATTCCGTTACATAGATACAAAAACACTTTTTTTGATTTTCTGTTGATTATGGCCAGGATTTTAGAAAATAAATATGAAATTATTGCATTGTCACGGGTCCTCTACAACTATACAAACTTCCAAGTCAATCCAATGTTTCTGAGTGGGTGAAAATCGCATTGAAAGATTCCGTTACATTGATACAAAAACACTTTTTTTGATTTTCTGATGATTATGGCAAGGATTTTAGAAAATAAATATGAAATTATTGTATTGTCACGGGTCCTCTACAAGTATACAAAGTTTCAAGTCGATCTCATGATTTTAAGTGGGTGAAAATCGCTTTGAAAGATTCCGTTACATAGATAGATACAGGTCAAGCTAATATAAAGCGTGTAAAAACGAAGTCTTGTGGGATAACGCTGGTGAGGAACCGGTAGAAGTGCAAATTACGAGGAGGAAATGACGCTGGTTAGGCCAGGCTCTTAAGGTATAGTTTACGAGTATCTACGACGCAAATAGCCAGCGCAAATCCTTGTAATCGCTCCCCTTGTTTTTTAATGCATGTGGTTTCTCTACAACGCTGAGCTGTGGCACGAGAATTCTACGCTGACGTGATGCGTTGTGTGTTTGAATTACGTTACAGTACTTGAATTCCGGACGCAATTTGCCGGCGTTTCCAAAGAATACAGAAGCTATGATCCGTAGTCATTGGTATAATTGCTAAAAACAAACGAAGATTTAATGACAAAACGTTGGGAAAACAGCGCTTATTTTCTAACTTCAGCATATTTAATGAAATTTTAATTAGTTTTGTTTCAGATAATCGAGTTCTTTATGATATGAGGATTTCTAATAGCATGCTATCTGGTGTGAAAAGTTAGAACTATTTCTATACAGCTGTTTTTCATATGTACATTTTATATCGTGTGCACTTTATTAACCCTACAGAAAACCCAATATAATCTTAATACATGATGGATCCATCCATAGTAATTCTGCCCCAGGGCAGGTCTTTCACTGCAATCATAGCATTTTCATGCTATGCTTTGCAGCTTTACTAGGGAATTATAGGTGTGGTAGCTTCCCGTTGCTTTCCACACCGGTGAAAGATGATAATGATAATGATAAGGATGATGATGATGATGATGGCCGGCTTTCTGACATTTGTCTTACAGGTGAGGTAAAACCCCGAAAAAACCTCATCCAGGAGCCTGTCCTGACCGGGAATCGAACCCGGGCCCGCTGCGTGACAAGGCTGCACGCTACCTCGAGAACACAACGGTGGACACATGATATATAAAAATTGTACATTACAGTATTCTGTATCGTTAAACTTATTAAAAGAATTTATATGAACTTAGTTTTGTTAAGGTGAAGCTTTATTAATATTGAATTACTAAGTTCATTTTCGACTTACACAGAAACTATACTCATAGAGAACCCCCCGAGAAAATCAATCTGCTGATTTTGAAGAGAAACAAAAGACGAGTGAAGGACCACAGAGCACAATAACTGACAATACAATCCTTGGAAGGATGATCTACGCTCCATGTGAATCCAGTATCACGCTAAGCGTAAAACACCGACGCTATACGTCGAGCGTTTCACGCTGTATAATAAATAATGGAACCAGGGTCCTTCAAAATTTTGATTCTGTGGAAATGTGTATCCTTGATTGAAATCCTCAGGGAGCCAAAAACAGAGGGCGTTCACGTGGTACCTGAAAGCGAATTGTTTATGATGAGGTGAAGAGGATAGAATAATCCTGGAATGAAGTAAAGGCTGTTGCCAGTAATCGTGTCCGGTGGAAAGTTCTTAAAGATGCCCAATGCTCCTAAATTAGCGTGTCCATTCGTCCCGTTTTTCCCTGGACAGTCCTGTTTTTTTGGAAAATGTCCCGCTGTCCCGAAAGTTTTCTTGGGGACGCTCAAATGTCCCGCTTTTGGGATGATGCTTTGTCAATGTATTTATGAATGGCGACTTTCGTTTTGTTCTCAACTATGTTATTATAAATATGAACGTTAGAAAGTGCCAGTTTTATGACCACGATGCACTGTTTGATCTATAATCTTTGTTTTTTACACTCGTATATTGGTACACTTTTCAAATTGTCAATCCATGGTCAGTGCAGCCAATGTCGGAGATTTCCTGTTGATTCTGGTACATTGGCGGTGGAGAAATGCAATTTTAACTTGAATAAAAGAGATTTAGTTAGTGGATTTTTATACCCCTTGCGGCGATGAATAAATATTTTTAAACGTAATAAACAATTACTTTAGTGTTTTTTTATTTGCGAATGGTTGATTCTTATATATTAGTATTGGCAACAGTGTCGTGGTAAAAAAAAAAACTTTTTTATGTTTTGTTAATGTCCCACCTTTTTTGAAAGGTCCCAGGTTTTTCGTTTAATTTTTTGTACATGCCCCTTTTACATTGAAAATATTATGGAAGCCCTATCCTAAATGAAAGTGCAGGATATTGATGATGATGATGATGACCAGTTAATGCGATATGCGTAACATATTCCGTCGAGACTGCAAATTACCCGTAAGCCTACTTCTGCTATGGCGTTTATGTTTCTTGTATAATTCACATTTATTTAATTTCAACACTGACATTACTGGAATCAATCGTTGGGGGTATTCTATGACAGGATATTGCTGCAGTGTGAATAATTAGTGAGGAAAATATATTTTTTAAATGCAAGAAATGCCTTAAATTGAATGAGAAGTTGGGGCAATTTAACCTAAAAATTAAGTAGACAATAACATGCAATAATCATTGTCCGAACAGGTTAACAAACTTATAGGCCTACTCATGGATCCCCGGATTATCCAATAAACTGCAATCAAATCTGATGTATACTCACTTGCCCATTTTCTCCATAAACATCCACAGGTTGAACTCAAGTTCTCATTAGCAAAATTGTTAATTAATTACCGGTTGTCTTACGTCACTTCTACCTGTCTGAACATTCTCATTACTACTCCATGATTCCCAGTACGCGCACTAACAAAACACTATCACCATTTCGTATCTCTGGAAACATCATAGAGAATAAAACTTCCACAATTATAACAAAATAAATTATCTAGATAATATTTAAATTTTTTATGTAAATACTCATACCGGTAATTGTTACGCTAATTGTAGACTGAAACTAAAAACCGGGCTAAGTGCCAAAATCTTTTTGAGAAAAAAGAAAACATTGTCCTTATCAGTTTTTGATAGCCAGGCGCAATCTTGCGAGAAAAGTTTGAACTACTTGCAGACTGAATACCACATAACCCGGTGTCTACGCACTGGCATAGGGACATGCCCATATTTTAGCATTAAATAGAAATAGATTGTGTGCCACTTAGCCCGGTTTTTATTTTCAATCTACAATATATACCAAAAAATAATAATATGCTTACTAAGTTCCCCACAAAATATTTGTACACCTATTATTTTGTATTTAATTTGACGGAAGATTAGTAATAAGTAATAACGAATAATAATGTAATATTCATTATCACCATTTAAGGGTACTCTGGGATTATAATGCAAGCAGGATCGTCACCACTCCAGCGAGATCAAATGTTATCGTGATTTACAGACTATGCCCAGGGATTACGTCTTATACAGTTATCTGTTGTCTAATAATTAATTTTTCTCTATTTATTTAATGTTATACTATGTCATTAATCTTTTCCCCGTTTTTTTATATATCTTGTACATATTATATATTTAATTCGTTAAATTTAGAGTAAATCAAAATACATTATAAATATTAATTGTATTGTATTCATAACTTGTAATCATTTATATATATTGTAATTTAGATTTAAGACTTTTTTTTTGTATTTTTTTAAACCTGGTTGAGTGGTAGACAAGGCCTTAAGGCCTTAACTCTGCCAGGTAAAATAAAGCTATTATTATTATAAAATAAAACTATTATTATTATTATTTCCTTTTTATTTATGATATTACCATGCAATAAAACATGCTGAAAAATAGTAGATTACCCTAAAATAATACCCACAAATATTCTGAGAAATTAACCACACACTTCCACATTCGAAACAAGAATGAACAAAATATAAAATTTATATTACTGTTGCTGTGAATATACTTAGCAATGCCATGCATTCAAACCCCGCTACCCCAGTAGTGCTGTGGCAATTAATATTATATTAATTTTGGATTAAAATTAAATTAACATTTCCGAATTTCATTTAAATCCATTACGTATGATCATTAAAATTTTAATTTCCCGCTGCGATACCAGACGTGCTGAGTTCCATCGCATTTACTTTGACGAAGTTGTATCCAGGTAGCGTGCTGCTTTATCACGCAGCGGGCCCGGGTTCGATTCCCGGTCGGAACAAGCTTCCTGAGTGAGGTTTTATCCGGGGTTTTTCCTCACCTGTAAGACAAATGTCAGGTAGCTCTGAGACCCAAAAGGTCCCCGAACATCATCCGGCCATCATCATCATTTCACCGGTGGAAAGTAACGGGAAGCTACCACACCTATAATTCCCTAGTAAAGCTGCAAAGCATAACATAAAAATGCAATGATTGCAGTGAATGACCTGCCCTAGGGCACAAAACTGTAAATAAAAAAACCATAAACCCTAATGGATTCCGTGACAGATTAATTCATACACAGGCATATAATTCGGTGCCAGATCAACCTACTATCTATAAGCTTGGCTATTTACTAGCTTGGCCGAAGAGTGTAGGTTTGATATTACAGATACTGCAAAGACAAGTGTATTTCTCATTGATTAATTATCATGGAGTTTCGACTTAACGATTTTCCAAGCGATCTTCTAACTTGATTGGATCATGCGGAAAGCACGAGTTATTTAACAATAAGATAATGCTCTATACCCCATACTACATAATAATTGGTCGTAGGTTCAAACCCGGCAGGGGTCAATGAATTTTAGGGTGGAAAAATCTAAGGGACAAGTTCTGTGGGATGGACTTTAAGCCGTGGGTCCCGAATCTGAAGATTTACAGGCTCATAAAAGAATTGCAAGCCTGAATAAAAGGCCTATGTGCAAAATTTAATCGACCTTCATCCATATCCATCCAAGTAGGTCTACTACCTTAGTTGCCTATTAGATGTCTCATAGAGGCCATGTGCTAACCACATGCCACTGTTGACACTTGTAGGTAAATAAGTGCAACTATATTAACTTATTAAGAAATAAATACTGTAAGACATACACGAAATATACATACTCTATTTCCAAATCATTAAGTAATAATAATTTCTTTACATGGGACTAATTTTCAACAATCCCTTTTACAACAATATTCTCACTAAGTACTCCCAACGAATTTTAACCAAATTGAAATTTTTCAAATTATACATGGGAAGCAAAAGCATTGCATTTTATTATATTTGCAGATACATTAAAACAATATTTTTATCATTAACGAGAATTACACATTTAATTAATGCCTGAACCTGGGTTCAAATCGCAGTTCAGGCATTAATTTTTGTTTTCATGTAATATTTAGCTTTCATTGCTAAATGGCACAATTTAATTATATCGAGATAATACTATATTGTGAGACTCAATTCTGGAAATGCATGCTATTGTGCATAACAGAACTCTTGACGTCCCAACTCCTTTCAATATATATATATATATATATATATATAGCCTATATATATATATAACTATTATTCTACCAGTTATATTATATGGATGCGAAACATGGACTCTTACTTTAAGAGAAGAAAGGAGATGACAAGTATTTGAGAATAAAGTTCTTAGGGGGGAAAAAAATTGGAGAAGACTACATAACAATGAACTATATGGTCTTTATAGGAAGCCAGATATAATAAGAATAGTTAAGTCTCCTAGACTGCGATGGGCAGGACATGTGGCACGTATGGGGAATGAAAGACGTGCATGGAAGCTTCTTGTAGGAAAACCAGAGGAAACTAGATCAAGAATGAGGTGGGAGAATAACATTAACTATGATTTGAGGGAAGTAGATTATACAGGGAATGATTGAAAAGCATTAGCTCAAGATAGGGATGTATAGAGAGCTTATGTCCGCGCGGCCATGAACCTACGGGTTCGATAGTGCCAGTGAGTGAGTGGAAAATGTTTGGACCAAAAAGAGATGAACAGGCAGGTGAATGGAGAAGACTACTTAACAGTGAACTACATGGTCTTTATAGGCCTATAATAAGAACAGTTAAGGCCCGTAGACTGCGATGGGCAGGACATGTGGCACGATTGAGGGAATGAGATACGTGCATGGAAGATTCTTGTAGGAAAACCATAAGGAAAACGCTCAGTCGGTAGACCAAGATTGAGATGGGAGAATAACATTAACTATGATTTGAGGAGTAGAATATACAGGGAATAATTGGAAAACGTTAGCTCAGGATAGGGATGTATGGAGAGATTATGTCCGCGCTGTCATGAACCTACGGGTTCGATAGTGCCAGTGAGTTAGTTAGTTTATATTATGTTGTGTGTCCATTAAAGCTCTAGCGGCCGCAATTATTGTTTTATCAGAACCAAACTTGGCATACAGTAATAATTTTTAAAAAGTTAAAAGTTCGTAACCAACAAAATTGGATCATTAGGTGTAGTTCACCTGAAACGAAAATTTAAAAATCGCTCTGGCGGTAGCAATTTTCGATGCTTCACAATGAAAATCAATATATTTTTGGAGAATACCATCCAAATATGGTATTCTCAAAAAATCAGCAAAATTAGATCATTAGAAGTGGGCGTTTACCTGAAATTTAAAATTCGCTCTAGCAACCCCTAAGTTTACTTCGCCGTAATGTATACCATGCAATTTAATTAACCCTTAAATTGTCAATGTATCTTTTGAGGCAAGTACCATTAGTTTAATTTGTATAATATTTTTAATAAGGTAAAAGAAAAATTATTCAGTAGAAAATATTTAAATTTACGACAAAGTATACAATATTCAAAAAGCAATGACTTCGTTTTCTCTGCAGTCCGACACTTTTAAATACCCAACCTTTTTCGACTCGCGAACCCCTTACACAACGATCTGAGTTGGGTGAACCACTGAATTTTAAATATACATACAATAGACATGCATAAAATGTAATTCCAAGCAAAAGGTTTAATAACCTTAAATTGACTTAACATTTAACGGTTAAAACCTAAAGTTACTCTAGTTACGGCTTAAAAGTTACACAACATGCAGACCTAGTTGTAGTGAAATCAAATGCATTCCTAACGTTATGTAACTGTAAATCAAGCATTCGCGGTATGTAGGGTTAAATAGAAATATTGATAAAATTCCCTTCCATCCTTACTTTTCCATTAAAGACACTTTCGGATTCTTAATTTTAATTATAGTGCTAGCAATATTAACCCTAAAAGAATCTTATATCCTAGGAGACCCGGATAACTTTACCCCCGCCAATCCCTTAGTATATATTAATTTGTGGAAATAATGTGATAAATTCCCGATGTTACACATATGTAATAAGGGGCATTATAGGGTTAATTTAATTTTAAAATAAGTATTATAATAATATTATTACAGTGCTGCAGAAGTGAAGGAAATAATAATAGACCTAACCTCGAAACCCGCCATTACGGAAAAGTTTTGACGAACCCCTTGAAATATTTTGCGAACCCCTGGTTGGGAAACGATGAGTTAGTACAAAAAATTGCCCATGTCTTAAAAAAATATTTTCGTCCCTCCCCCCGCTACACGAAAATAAACTTGAGTTGCTCATCTTCCCTATTTTGATGCACTCATCACCGTACGGGTAACTTCCCGAGCTCACGCCATTGTAACCCCCTATATGCCACCAACCTCAACAGCGTGCTACACACCGAAACATTTTTGACTAGTATTAATGGTACTATATTTCACGGGGAACTGCCCACATTGTGGTTTACTGTGTTTCATGGCGTCGAACGGCGTGGCTCATTCCTCGATGTCTTCTATCAGACTTTCGGCTCGTCGGCAAGTGAGTTTACGATGCCTCGTTGCAGCTGCGTCATTGCATTTCAATTTTCCACCTACACTGCCTTATAAGCAGTAGCGGATTTTTAGGTGAAGTGCCACTTCGCCTATATTCTAATTAAATAACAGTATAATTATTTTATTATTATCTTCCTCTGACAAAATAATTTTATTGTGCGTCATCTTCTTAAGAACAGTGGCTGCTAATAGTTCACATTGTGTCCGCTAAAGCGTCCCTACCACAGTGAACTGAACTAAAATTTAATGGGTTATATCTTTGACACTTAACAACTTTGGTACTGCCAAGTCATACAATCATAAAAAAATCATGGTTTGAACAATACTTATGGTTATGCTGTAGTGTGACATTACAAAAACTCTTTTGTTGGCCATGTGTTTTGTTTAGTAATAAATTTGGTGTCTGGAATAATCAAGGTTTTTGTGACTTTCAAAATGTGACGCGTGCTTTAAATAAGCATAAAGATTCTGATGGGTATTTGAAGTGACATTTGCAGTTGAAAACTTTCGAAAAAAATAATCGTAATACAATCGCAGATGGTCTAAGGGACTGTGTACTCTTCGATTTAATGAATACGTTCCTTTGAATCGACAAATCTTCAGGCGTCATTAGGATTGTACTAGATTTAAATATGTTATCATATCATCACTTCAACTATTTTTTTCATCCACCAGCCGCCACTGCTTGTAAGTAAGAGTTAGTTTAACACCTTACAGTTAGTAAAAGAAATAAATTAGCCGTCAACGGGTACAGGTGCTTAAGAATCGGCGCAGTGGATGGTGCATTATTGCCGTTACAAAAAGAAGAAAGAATAGTTACCCCAATTTAACAAAAGACATATTCCATAAACCAGCAATATCGGACAAAAACTTCGACTTGCTGAGGAATTCGATTCACTTACGTAGTTCCTGCGTCACGGATTTTTCAAAATAAACCTGGATTTATTCTAATAGCCAGGTCCTATATCGACAACAGGAGATGGACTGTTTTCCAAATGAACGCTTGATTGAGATCCTATCTGGAAGTGCTTCAGTGAATAAAACGTATCCTAATTTCATATGGAATGCATAGGTCAACGCTCAAGGACCTCAAAACAGTTTTAAAAAAGTGGATTTGTGAACAAACTGGAAATGGCCCCCATTACGCCATAGAGTAGTTGGTTAAAGCTTTTTGGGTCCGGTGAGGTCCATGATGGCACCATGGCCTGGGGTTTGCAAGTATTGTCATACTTAAAATTTATTTTTGTTATTCATTTGTACCACTCCTTAGCGTGACTTTGTCGGATGACTGACAGTAACTGCGGGGTGTGACGAGGTCAATGTACCTTGGGGTGACAAAGGAAAGGGCGGCTTGCTCTAATTAGAGGATATATTCCCTTAGAAATTTGTAAGTATAACTGTTAGTTTGTGGTCTTGGGTTTGAAGATGGTCAGGATGTGTAAAACTTCCATGTTCAAACTTAGTGAAGCGACTAATATTGTCAAAGAGGGATGCTAAGACTAAAGTGAAATGTCCTGCGACCCGTTATTAAAATAGCGGGTGGTGGGCAATTCTTCGGCCTATTGTACGTGGAGCCCCGGCCGGGTTCCAAGACGATGTCCATTTGCCCCGGATAATTTTGAAATTTGGTTTAAATGATGTGATATGATGAATAAATCATGGCTGTTGACCCGCAGTCGCAAGTACCCGGCTCCGCTCCGTGTTTTTTTATTCTTTTTTTTCATCATCATCATCATCCGGTATCATGGCAGCTACCGCCGTCATCCGGAAACCAAACGCCATTCCTCTCTGTCCATCCATTGATCTTCCTACAATCCTCTGATATTCATAGCTGCTTGTACCCCTTCTATCCAAGTTTTCTTCGGTCTTCCTCTCTTCCTCCTTTCCTTTGGGATCCATTCCATAACAATTTTAGGCAATCTTTGTTCTGGCATTCTTTTGACACGGCCATACCATTGTAATATTTTCTTTTCTATGTCTATGATGTCCGGCTCCTCTTGTACACCCATAATTTCCCTAATGCTACGGTTTATTATACAGCGTGTCGCGCCCGACGTGACGCAATCTCGCGTTACGCTCGGCGTGATACTGGTTTAGTATGGAGCGCATACGGTACAGCACTTATGTTTATGGAATTGTCGCCAAATGGCACCACATATATGGGAAATCAAAATGACCAACATTCATAATAAATTTTCAAATGTGTTTACAAAAATTAATGTATACAAACCTGTTCCTGCATAACCTAATGAAATAAATTACATACATACTATTTAATAAACTATAAACTAATCTGATGTACACTAAACTGACCTATCGGAACCTAACAAAATGAAGTGACTGAACATTTATTTCTTAAAATATGGTTTGGAATTAAATGCAAATGTTAGTCATTCACACATATGTCCCGCTATCTGGTGGCTTTAATTTTATAAGCGTTCATGTATGACAACTTCAATTCTAATAAAGAAATTTGAAAATAAATTGAGAGGAAAAGTCATAATTTGTGTACATAGATAAACATATTAAAATTCTTTATAAAAAAAGTTTTAAGTATCGTTGCAAAACGTTTAAAATAGTACGAATATTAGTAAAGACCATAGAGAACAGACAGAAAAAGTACCTAGAGCAACAGCATCATATGAATGTTGTATGGAAAATTATGGAATAAATTATTCTTTAGTTCTTAAATCAACCAAATTTTAGAATACTTAAGATTTTCGCCTTAGCAGTTTTATCAGGTTTCGAATTTAATAGAAGACAAAAATTTATGTACATCCATAATATCCCCAAGATACAATATTTACAGCTTTTATTTATCTTTTGACTAAGTTCAAGCCACAATAACTCTTTTTTCTGTACATCTCTGTACTCCTTCATGCTCATATTGTATAGAACTCGATGATTTGCAACAAAACAAACTTTCGTCGTTAAAATTGGAAAAAGTTATAAAACATGTACTGTATTTCCGACATTTTGTCATAAAATCTTAGTTTGTTTTTAGCAGTTACACCGATGAGTACGGGTAATATCTTCTATATTCTTTGTTTGCGCTGGCAAATTGTGTCCTGGATTCAAATACACGACGCGACATGTCTGCTCAAAATTTTCCGCGCCAGCAATTTGCGTTGTAGATAAACCACATCCATTTAAATACGTGGGGAGCAATTTTTGCGCTGACGCTTTGCGTCGTAGATAAACCATATAATTATTTCTTTATTTCGTATTCTATCCATTCTAGATTTTCCAGCCGATCTTAAAACCCCCATTTCTGTACTTAAAATTCTTTTCGTTTCCCTGGCAGGAATTTGCACCATATGTTAAAATGCTCTGAATTATGGTTTGATATATTTGTAATTTTCTATTTTTTTAAATATTTTTGCTCCACCAAACAGAGTTTAAAGTATTTATTGCTTGTTTTTTTAAGCGATTCTATTTTTAATTTCCACTGTGTTTTCGCCTGAATGGTCTAATTTTGTTCCTAAATAAGTGCATTCAATACTAGGTTTTAGTTCTTCAACATTGTTGAAATTTATATTTTCCATTTCTTCTCCTATACAGATATTTAGTTTTCTCAATGTTTATATAAAGTCCCCGTTTTTCACATTCTTCTTTTATTTTTTTAGCCATATACTCTATGTCATCATAGTCTTGTGCTATTAATACCTGGTCATCTGCAAAATTTAGTGAATATACATGTGTATTTTGGATTGGTATGCCCATTTTTTCTTCGTCTCTTAGTACTCTTCCGAGATAAATTTTGAATAGAGTTGGAGATAAACTACAACCCTGCCTTAGATCATTTGTAATAGTAAATCCCTCTCTATTTTTTAATTATATATATACACACTGTAGCGTAGTGGTTAAGGCACTGCGCTACAAGCCGGAAGGTTAAGGATTCGAGTCTCGGTGGGGTCAGGATTTTTAAACTGACCCAAACCTTCTGGCGGCACTATGACCCTGGGGTCGACTCAGCCTCTAACGGAAATGAGTATCAGTCGCTTGTTCTGGGGGTAAAGACGGCCGTCACGCAGGGCTGACATCAAATGCCGTTTGTCCAGAAAAGTGGGAGCCTTAACCTCCTAAGGCCTGTAGTGGGATACCTTTACCTTTATATATATTTTTAATGTTCTCCGCATTCTTTAAAATGTTCTCCACGATTCGATTGTATAATTTTATTAGCAGATGTATTTTTTTTTGTATTCTCGTCAAGTAGCTATGTTAGGCTAACTTGAATGTGGATTGGCTGTGGAAGGTGACCGGTCCTTCAGCCTGTATTCGCAATATGTATTTTGATATGATTAATATTTTTTGTTGCTAATTGTGTATTTTATTTATTATATCGAAAAGGTCTATGACTTTTTAAGCATCATCTCAGTATAAAAATGTATCCCCCCCCCAAAAAAAAACATAAGGCGAAGGTTCTCGACACCGAGTAAGAGCGGATATAAATTTCAAAGAAGTCCTAAGACATTAAAAAAGTCATGCCCTAAATGTTAGTAGGCCTATAAACCTGCTGCATATGTAAAATTCTAAAATAGAGGTGTATCCAAATAGTAATTCTAACCAATAGAAATTTTGTTAACATTGAACATACCCATGAGCCATGACTTTCTTGGGAAGTAAATATAAAAAGTACATGTAATTTTATCTCTTTGGAGCTTGTAAGTATTTTGCAAGTGTCCCCTGAGTACGCTACTAACATTCTGCAGGGTTAGTCCTTTGGAGAGACTGCCTCCTTAAAGCCTTTGGGCTTGCTCATCCAGTTCGGACAAAGATAATATTAGAAAATAAACCAATAGAACAAGTGGTACGATATAACTTCCTAGGTTGTGAAATATCATACACAGCGGAAACAGATATAAATAACAAACTAAATAAGTTTAATTATATAACAGGAACACTAAAAAGAACTTTGAAAAATAAAGCCAGGAAAGACTCTATAATGAAATTATACAAGACAATGGCAGTGCCTATTATTACTTATGGATCTGAAACATGGACAGTGACAACACAACACTGCCAGAATACAAGCTGCTGAAATGAAATTCCTCAGATCAATAGCAGGATATCAAAGAACAGACAAAAAACACAACACAGAAATAAGACAACTAAAAGTAGAGGAATTAAACACAACAATAGTGAAATACAGAACAAACTGGAAAGAACACTTGGCAAGGATGATTGAGAATAGAATACCAAAAGCAGCATACAGCTATTCACCACGAGGAAGAAGAAGTTTGGGAAGACCAAAGAAAAGATGGAAACAGCAGCAATTTGGAGCAAGAACAGGCTAGTAAATAAGCCTAAACCATGATGAAGAAGAAATGTGATTTATTGTTAGATACAGTGGAGTCCTTGCTCTTATGAGATTACATATGACAAGAGGAGCAATCGCTCCAAGTGTATAAAGTCGAGTGAAGTTAGCGCACAGCCCATCATTGATAAAAGATACTATACAGGTGTAGAGCTATTGCCTTTACGTGAATAGATATAAGCGTGGAGCCTTTTCTCTTTGAATAAATTAAGATGCTACAAAATATTGTTTTACGCTAGTGAATCATTATTAACTAAATGATCTAAAAGTCATGATTGGCTACAGTATAACAAGTAAATATTGTAATCGCTACAAGTTATACATGTAATGGGTCTTATGCTGCTAATAAATCCTTCAATCAATTTCACCAACAATTTCTATTAAACACAAATTACCTGAGTAAATTGTTCCTTGACCTCTCACCACCCGAACCCTAAAAATCTAACACAACTCAAAGAATGGTCGCAGGTTCACTCAGCCTCTAATGGAAATGATAAATTATACACTCTTACTGATGGATCAAAATCTAAGAAGAAGTTTATCATATTTGAAGAGAAAAATTTTCGCCTAGACCAAGAGTCGAACCCGGGACCCTTGGCTTTCCGGGCCAAGCGCTCTACCAACTCTCTTCAAATATAATTTATCTTTCAGTGAGAAATGTTAAATCAATAATAAAAACATCATTAGAAGCCTTACTAGCTTTATAATGTAATGTTGTTGTTGTTGTTTTCAAATGCTGGGCCTTGGCACCGAAGCCATTAGCTTATAATGTAATGTTAAATTCCCAATAAATGTCTTCTTAACTAAGAAGCCGCCATTTGCAAAGATAGAAGCAATGGTTTCAAAAGCATTTGGCGATAGGGAATTACAACGTATATAAGAGAAAAATTTGCGTCTAGATCGTGACTCACCTCGGTAGCTCAGCTGGTAGAGTGCTTGGCCCGGAAAGCCAAGGGTCCCAGGTTCGAGTCTCGGTCTAGGCAAAAATTTTTCTCTTCAAACATAATTTATCTTTCAGTGAGAAATGTTAAATCAATAATAAAAACATCAGAAGTTTATCATATTCAGTGTATTACTTTATAACAACTTTTTCAGAAAATAGCTGGGGGATAAAAGTATAATAATAATTTATAACTGAAAAAATCATCATCATCCATGCAAGTATTAGGCCATGTGGCCTGTTACGGTCTCAAAGAGGAATTTTCCATCCAGTGCTTTTTTGGACGTCCCAGCGATCTTTTGCCTTGGGGGCAGTAGCGAAGTATGGCTTTTGGAATTCTATGAGACGGCATTCGTTGAAGATGGGCTTTCCAGTTGTTCTGGTAGTTTTGTATGTGGTGAAGAATGGGTTCTACATCCAACTCTTCCATAATTTCCTCATTTCTTTTATGGTCCCACTTTGTGTAGCCTGCTGTTCGGTGCATAAATCGCATCTCATTTGCTGTTATCTCTTCTTTGTATTGTCCATGCTTCACTACCATATCTTAATACTGGTCTTGCGAGAACCTTATAAAGCCGTAATCTTTTGGATAAAAGTATAACAATTTATAACTGAAAAAAATCATAATAGAATATGTAAAGAGTTAATCTGGAGTTTAGGCAGTTGTCATGCAGAGCTGACATCTCATGCCAATTGTCTAAAGGTGTGAGCTTTAACCTTCTATGAGTACTTCCCCATGGACATTTACTTTTCAAAATGACTAAATTAGTGTATGAAATAATTTTGATTTTATCTATCAAGAGTGTACAAAATATTATAGCCCATTTCCAAGCATAATGTAATGCAAAATTATTTTACATGCACATCCTATAGTAGAAATACATTAGTGACGTAAAATGCATTGTTCCCTACCGATCAGACTACATGCTGTTTACGTATGTAACTAAGAGATAAAAAACTATGCACAAAGAGAGGTGTACCCACATTGAATATCTGGATGCCAGGCCTGTAATATTCTACGGATTTTTTTATATATTGCATCTTAGCATATTGTTAATATATTTTTCCTGCAGCTAAATTTTCAAGTTGTTTCCTACAACCTAGTGAATTCTTTGTTTATGTGTGAGTTACAAGCTTTTAAGGATGTGGCAATCACAGGTAAAACTGTAGTTGCATTTTTTTTTGCTTTTTGTTTTTGTCACGCCAAATATGTTTATGTGGCTTGGGATCACCTAGAAAACTACCTTAATTTCCTGCTCTACAAGTTCATCAATCAGGTAAATATCAAAATTGTTTTGAAGTAGTATGCAGATAATTTTTACTGTTTCAAGAGTAGTACCGTATTTACACGTGTATAGGCTGCACTTTTTTACCTAAAATATAAGTTTCAAAATTAGGGTGTGGCTTATACATGAAATAACTAGAAAACTGATATATATATATTGGGTAGTTTCTGCGCTATTGATGTATGCTGCCGAATTACAAGGTCGTGAGTGTCATAAATCACCTTGCCCAGCCGTAACTTGTCTTAAATTCATTGCATGGAATTTCCATATTCTTAAGGCCTTTCAATTGTATGATTTCAACGGATACAGAAAATCTATCTGCCCTTGTTTTCCATACGTAATCCAGGAAAACTCTAACTGTGGATATTTTGGTTTCTTTCTGCAGAAAGAATGTTGATGTTGTGATATGTTTTCAAGTGCATGATTTGTTTGGGTCCACCATCACACATTTTTTTCGTCCGCATAAAACTTTCTTCCTGCTGTCTTATTTCGTGTTCTGCTGCACTTGTAGCTTGAATTTGGAGGTATAGCTTGCTCTGCACTGACTCACGTTCACATACAGTGAACAGGAATGATGAATACCATACCTACCAACCGACTGTCCCTTTTATCCTTGTGTTAATGACTAAGCCACAGCCCAAATGTACTGATACATAGCCGGCAACAGAAGCTTTGGTTTGCCAGATTTAAAAATGGTGTAGGCCTACTTCTGTATTTTGCACTGTTTGTTAGCGAAAATACAAGACAAACATTTTTTTCTCCAATTTATTATCGCAAAACTTGGATGCAGCCTCTACAAGCGTAAATACGGTAATGCAGATTGCGAATCAGAGAGTATACAGACTTTCTTACTGTCTAAGTTGAGACAATGGGTACTGCTTTGATACATAGAAGTTGTGCTTCTACACTCAAGCTGACTTCTTTAGTACTAGGGATGTAATTTCCTGCTCCTGATCTTTTCTTTTTGATTTTGTCGAGTGATACATCTTCATAAATGTGGATATATTTGCAGTATTATAGCTCACAAAATAGCTGGGTCTGCATTGTGTTTTGATATTTCTCCTATAAGCATAGTTTTAATTATCACTGCCATGGAGGAATTTCGGTTGTTGGCAGAATTTGTTTGTGGTTGAAGAACTTTATCGAGAATGCTATGTTTAAATAGGAAATATCTTTTTTTAAAATCTGAATCTGATGAAACTTGATTCAGGGGACGGTTAGTAGTCAAAGCTTTATTATCTAAGACTGAATCTTCCCATTATTTTCATTTTGTATTTATAACTCTTCCGAGCTATTTTCTAGTTGTTATGTAAACAAACCAGATGTATGTACTGCATTTTCATTGGTTGAATAATGTTTTACCTTCAAGTGTGTAAGAAAATGTAGTTCGCTTTCTAACACTAAACATAAATAATATAAAAATAATAAAAACGTGTATTATGTGCGTGTAGGCAAACAGTTTTCGGACAATGTATTCAATGTCTCAAGACAAACCTTGAGGATGCCAGACACAGTCTCTGGCAAAACGTCGGGGAACTACAAGCCTCACAACCACGGCCTACAGCCCGAAAATCTTCATCAAGATCATCATAGTTTTCGGACACTTTTGAAATCCAGAATGGGTTGAAGCAAGGAGATGCACTATCTCCTCTACTATTTAATTTTGTACTAGAGCATGCCATTAAATCTTTAGAGAATGAGGAAGGCTTACAACTGAATGGTATTAATAAGCTTTTAGTTTATGCTGATGATGTAGTATTGTTGGCCGATAGCGAGGAGATACTAAAGGACAATACACACACACACTATTGAGTAATACTAAGAAATTAGGACTGGAAGGTAAATATCAATAAAACTAAATATATGGCCACACGTAGAAATTCATTATATAATGGAAACAGACAGCTAATGACAAATGAGGGAAATTTTGAAGAAGTGGCTGAATTCAAATACCTAGGAACACTAATCACAAATAGGAATGAGATGCACAAGGAAATTAAACATAGGCTCAATTCTGGAAATGTGTGCTATTATGCATTGCAGACTCTTGATGTCCCAACTCCTTTCAAAAAATGTTAAACTGAAAATATATAAAACTATTATTCTACCGGGGCACGCCATAGCATAGTGGTTAAGGCACTGAGCTACAAGCCAGAGGGTCGAGGGTTCAAATCCCGTTGGGGTCAGGATTTTTAAACTGACCCAAACCCTCTGGCGGCACTATGGCCCTGGGGTCAACTCAGCCTCTAACTGAAATGAGTACCTGACGCTTGTTTGGGGGTAAAGGCGGCCGTCACGCAGGGCTGACAACCCGGCTGACATAAAGTGCCAATTGTCTAGAAAAAGTGGGAGCCTTAACTTCCTACTACCCCAAGGGCCTCCGGGCCTGTTGTGGGATCACTTTACTTTTATTATTCTACCAGTTATATTATATGGGTGCGAAACATGGACTCTTACTTTAAGGGAGGAAAGGAGACTACAAGTATATTTGAGAATAAAGTACTTAGGAAAATTTTTGAACCAAAGAGAGATGAACAGACAGGTGAATGGAGAAGACTACATAACAATGAACTACATGGTCTTTATAGGAAGCCAGATATAATAAGAACAGTTAAGTCTCGTAGACTGCGATGGGCAGGACATGTTGCACGTATGGGGAATGGGAGACTTGCATGAAAGCTTCTTGTAGGAAAGCCAGAGGGAAAACGCCCAGTTGGTAGACCAAGAATGAGGTGGGAGAATAACATTAACTATGATTTGAGGGAAGTAGATTATAAGGAATGATTGGAAAGCATTAGCTCAGGATAGGGATGTATGGAGAGCTTATGTCCGCACGGCCATGAACCTATGGGTTCGATAGTGCCAGTGAGTAAGTAAGTATTATTTAGCACATGTCTACATAAGTTATATGAGAGAATCTTAAAATGTAAAATTACAATTTTAATAGATTAAATAAATATTATTTCATTTAATATTTAAAGTTAATATTGAATTGATAATGTGTCGAAAACTGAATCTTCAAGAAATCTACAAAATTTAATATGAGGTGAGTCGTGAATATTCTAACTCCTATTATTTAGCATTTTATTGTTTAATTCTTATGCAAGTACAATGCAGAATATATTCAGATTTTGTTTTAAAATGGTTGCTTTCTGTAGAATTTCTTAAAAGACTGGAAAAGAAACTATTTGAAAAGCAGAGAGAAACAAATTATTTTGAATTTTTTCAAACAATTTAGTGAAAAATATCCCACATTAGCCATTGAGGATGGGGTGAAAACAGCAGCAGAATTTAGAGGGAGTCAGAATGGAACATAAATGCTGCTCACAATGAAATTGTAAATAAAGGATATCTATCGACATCATACAAAAAGCATAAACGTCTGATTAGGTAGGCCCATATATATTTTTGTCATAATTAATATGAAATTGTAGTTCCTAATTATTGGTATCATCTTACCTTGTATTCAGTCTTATTTCTGGCACAATTGCACACATCGGCACCAGATGGCAGTTTTGGAAGATGGTGTTAATGGCAAATTTTTCAACAGTCAAAGTTTTGATTGATGATGGAAGAGAAGGCCTTTGAAACTGATATCATGAAAAGTGGAACTTTATGACGTGAGATGAAAAAACACATATACAGCTTAATTTATAAACTGTAAATTACCTATGGTGCTATTTTCCACTGTAATTTTAATTGCATTTTAAAAATACTGTTTACATTCTACATAAAATTAAGTTCATACTTTTTAAGCAATTTTAAAACATAAATAAACTCACTTTAAATACAGATATGTGTAGAAAAGCAATTTTATTTATATATCATCCGCTATTTAACTTACTACTTTTAATGCTGATTTTCACTCTTGATTTATTTCCTTTAAATTTACCTCAAGTAAAATATTTTTATACATTCAATAATAACTGCATGTGCAATTTTACATAGTGTTATACAGAATAATTCAATGAAAATGTTTCATCATATTTGAAGAGAAAAATTATATGCTCAGACTGGGGCTTAAACCCAGGACATTTGGCTTTCTAGGCCAAGACTCTACCGACAGCTATCTGAGCAAGTTCAAATTTAAATGCATATTTTTCTCTTATATACGCTGTTAATTCCCGCGCACCAAATGCTATGAAACCTTTGCTTCTATCTTGCAAATGGCAGCTTCTTTATTAAGAAGACGTTTATTTGGGAATTTTACATTACATTATAAAGCCAAAGTTTTTTTATTATTCATTTCATACATCTCAATGAATAATAAAAAAAACATTAGAATGTTTCATACTAAAAATAAACTACAGGTCTTTCTTTGTGTTTCAGAAAATAAGTAAAATTTGTAATAAATTGGTGTCATAATTATGAAGCTTAGATCCATTATTTACTAAAGCATGATATCATAGACAAATTTAAAATATAAATAAAATAATACCTTAAGTTATGTAGATAGGAAATAACACTATGGGGTTTTTTAATATTGTTTATTTTTTATTTCACTCACCTCATACTTCAAGTATGAGATGAGTGAAATAAAAAATAAACAACTTAAAATAATAAATATCTCACATCACTTAAGTTCTCTTTTATTATGATTACGTTATTTTCCTCTAATGCACGCTCAGAATTTATAAGGAGCTCCTTCTGCTTACATCAGTGTAAATAGAGAAACAATACAGATTTTGAGCCTTAAGGCTTGATGTGTTTTACAAGCCTCTAAGCTCGTACTTCTCTGTTTCGAGAAAAAGCTTGTGAACCCAGTAATTTGGCTCGCAAGCGATCTCCAATCTATATCACTGAAATTATCCTTCACATTTAGAGGAAAAAAAGTAAATGTTATATGGGCTTAGGTCAGAAATGCTTCATTTTCTTGAAATAAATCTTTTTCTCAGCTCTATTTACTATGTAAGGTGCATAAGCAAGTATTTTTTTATATCGTAATTAATTAATACTCAATGGAAGTAACAATATAAGGTTCTTTTGAATAAAATTTAATCAAATCAGCACATCTTACCTCATAATTTTGTACTGATTCAATTAAATTTTATTATAGTAATTAATAGAACTTAGAATATTCACGACTCACTTCATATTTGTAGATTTTTGAAGACCAAGGTTTCAATACGTTATCAATTATCAATTAATATTCATATCAAGTTATGTAGGTAAATTAATTAATATTCATATACTAATGTTAAGGATTTTACATTATGAGGTTTTCTTATTAAAAATCAATTGAATCATGAATTCTTCTTACCTCATACATCTATGTTATTTAACACAGAACCACAGTATCGAGAGTCATCACTCCCATCCTCAGCTCTTGTCACAACTGTCGATTCTTCATCATGCCGGTCATTTTCTAAACTGCCACCTAGTGTTGATTACAGGGTTCTTCAAATCAACACTAGATGGCAGTATGATAAATCAACAGTCATGACAGCTGAGGATGGGAGTGACAACACTCGATACTGCGGTTCTGTGTTAAATAACATATATGTATGAGGTTAGAAGAATTCACTATTCAATTGAATTTTATCCATTAATAATTGATAATTATCATTAACAATTTTTAATGACACTAGTTAGAAAGAATTGATCCATCCATCCAATGGCTGATTGGCTCAAATTCGAGCTTTGGCCTCCCTTAACTTCTGCCTCCAATCATTTCTATTTTGCGCAGCAAGCCTCCAGTTGCGACACTTAAGTAGGTTTGCAGTATCTTCCATAATACCACCCTCCGATGTTTTTTCGGTCTTCCAACCCATCTATTCCTCACAAAACTTGCTGTAAGCACCTTTTTTGGTGCTCGATCTATTGAGAGCCTTTGTACATGGCCAGCCCATTCTAATTTCTTTAACTTAACAAAATTGACAAGGTCAGGTTCATTGTATTTGTCATACAGTTCTTTGTTGTATCGTATTCTCCACTGACCATTAATATTTATTGGTCCACATATTTTCCTGAGTACTTTTTTTCAAAATTATTTAAGGCTACCTCTGATCTTTTAGTTAGGCTTCATGTCTCACTACCATAGGTCAAAACTGATCGTATTAAAACTTATATAGCCTTATTTTAGTTGCTGAGTGTATGTTATTACTCTTCATTATTTTATGAAGTGAGTTGAAAGAATTGATAGTAGTTAGAAAGAATTGATAATGATACATAACATATCAAAATCTTGGTCTTCAAGAAATCTACAAATATGAGATGAGTCAAGTTATGTAGGTAGAAAATAACACTATGAGGTTTATTTTAATTTAGTTGAGTTGTTTCTTGACTCACCTCATACTTCTTAAGTATGAGGTGAGTCAAAAAAAACTCAACAAAATTAAAATGAGATGAGTCATCAATATTCTAACTCCTATTAATTAAAATAAACCTCATAGTGTCACTTCCTTTAAATATTATATTTATTATGGTATGCTGCCTGAATAGTCATCTGTTGGTTCTAGTTAACATAACCAGAAAGAAACATTTTCACCAGAACTGAAATTCCTAGCTTTACATGTTATAGTCCGTTTGCTCAATTAAGAGAATCTTCCTACACAAATATTTGAAGGGATTAGGGGCGGGGGTGAATTCTCTGTCTACTTGAAGGCCAGCGTCAGGTATAGGAAGGATCGGAAATTCTTTCTTTCTTTCGAAGGTATTGTACACTTTTGTATTGTATTTAGTGGTGAGTTGACGTATAAATTGTGCTACGTGAAGTATTTCAACGATGAGTGTTAACATATTTTAGAAACTTCGGCTAGTTGCTCCCACTCTCCGACTGGCCATGCAGCAACCGTTTGAAAATATACGCGGGAAGATTCTCTCATAATTATATTATTTTTGGTCTGGACATCTTACCTCCAGACCAAAAATAATATAATTAAAATAACCTCAAAATATAACTTCCTAAAATTAAATATTAAGATTCTCTTAATTGAGCAAATGGACTATAGCGTTCTACCATTGAAAAACCTATGCATTCCTCCCAGAGTAAACCCAATTAGTTTCCATATAAACTTGTAATTAGTAATGCAAAACATCATAATGGGTTGATACAGTTAAAACACCCTATTAATTGTGAACTTGTTTTTATTATTGTAGGGGGACACAGATGAAAGAGACAAAGGAATTTGAGCTTGGTTCAGGAGGTATGCCTAAATACCTCAGGAGTAGAGCACTAGTATATAAGCTAGAGATCTTGGATTCAATTCCTGGTTCAGCTTCAAATTTTTCTTTCTAGTTACGTTAAACTAATTTTATTTGTTGGACACTATTGCATTTCCTGTATATATAATATATATATATATATATATATATATATATATCAGTCTTACTAATAAAAATCTCTAATACAGGCTTTCATCAGTTGTTTAATTATACAATATATAAGCCTTATGTAGATCACGTATAATTTCCTTACTAATAAACGTTGTGCCGGAGCTATATAACAAAACAGCAGTTATACACAATACGTCACATATTCGTCATCATAATGACGTCAGAACAATATTACTCGCAGTTTGTAACAGAAATAAAACAACATCAACTAGTGATTATTGTGTAAGAAATGAATATGGATAAGAATTAATAGAGATTCCCTAATTGAGGAGGTACGGAAAAAATAAGTGTGTTTTAATTTATATACATTTCACTTCACGCAATGTCAAATAAAACGTAGAATTGGTTTCACAGATAATGTGCTGCCATCTAACGTCAAGAATTTCGACCAATTCTTGGAAACTAATAAAAGCTTTCCCCATTACTTATGAATTATATGCAGTGTTTTAAGATGCGTTAGAAAACGTTCAAAATAGTAGGAAATGTTACCAACAACAAAATATAATTTCAAGCGAAAAAAAAAATCACTATAGTTTGACCGGGAATCGAACCTACGACCTCACGCATCGTAGTCAGAAGCTCTAACCACAAGACTACCAAGTTAACATGTAGCTTCTTGCAATAATAGTACCTCTATACTTAAATACATTTTTATATCGGTGTGTGTGTGTGTTATGTATTAAAGATGCAAGAAAGTTTTCTTAAAATAATATTATGAAGCATTTAAGCTACATTGAGGTTAAATCTTGTCTACAGCAATTATTGTAGAACATATCCTTTTATGATTCAATGTTCAATTTTAAAATATTTTTAGGCCTAATCGAGAATGAGTGTAACGAAAGGCATTTTATGATGCCTTTATTTTCCTACCCAGAGCTTTATTAATATTATTTATGCCCTGTGCATCCATCAAACAATCGTTAAAGTGTTGCATTTTGGGTTAAATTTAAGGAAACTTTCATCAATATCATAAGAAAACAATCAGTTGATCTTGATGTCCGACATTTTGTCTAGTTATAGAATCCTTAAACAAGGGTGGAGGCATGTATAACGATTCCCATGTGAAGTTGTACACCTCTTCTACACTGAACAGCTAATACAGTGTTTATTAGTAAGAATTTTCAACTAAGGTGTGTATAAACCTTGTATAAAAGTTATATATGGATTATTAGTAAGAGGGATAGTATACTAGATCCCATACTAGAAACATGTTTTAGGACATATATTCATATAACATTTTTCATCCTCTACCTGTAAGGAATGTTTACCCAACATTTTTATGTACGGGACATTCCATACGAAATCGGCAAAAAAATTGTGAAAATTGAACTCTCATCTTTAAAAGTTTACTATTTTTTTTATAGTGAAACTTTATGATATACTGAATATCTGAACCGAATTTCAAGTCTTCACTTGGTGTAATTAAAGAGTAATAGAGCTGTCAATTTATCGTATTGTTTTAAACAGTCTCTCTTATAAAATACATTTCTCGAAGTATGGCTATTCCCTCAACTTGAAAAGATAGTCAGTCACATTATAGATGATTTTATGCTCTATCGCTTGAAAATTAGTATGTTAATATTTACGTTTTTCTGAAGGGCGTAAATGCAATTAATATGCAATTGACCTTCCTCACCAAAAATTTTATAAAATCAAAAAGTGTCACATTATTACCTGAACACCAGTTAATTTTTTGTAATTAGTATTAAAGTGGAGTCTTGAAAGGAAACTACCCAAAATAATTATTTTTCCTAAAATCTCCTATGTGTAGACTGCCCGCAATACCTTTCGCGTGAGTGGAGATCACTCGCTCGTACAAACAATGACGGAGCTACTTGGTAATAGTCCTTTGCGCACTTACAAATATTTTTATTGTTATTATCATCATTACATTATTTTTATTATCATTATTACAATTATTACATTATCATCATCATCGTGGACAAGTGGTTACTCTGCACGCCTCCGATTCCGAGGTTCGCGGGTTCAAACTCGAAAGGAATCAATGGCATTTTAAAGGCATAACAATTCTGAATGTAGCTTTCTCCAGAAGGAAGAGAATCCGTGAGTCCCGTGTCGTAAATTTATGGTACGTAGGAGAACCTCGCGCTTGAAATAAATTGCTACATAATAAACGTCATTAAATATAACAAACATTTATTGATATATTCAGTAGGCGGTTAATTTTGTGCTGATTTTGGCTAATGTATATTTTTATTTAAATTACTAAGCACCTACGAATTCAAGCTGGTAGGCATATTAAAAATATTTTCTAGAGAGTACTTTTGTAATGTGTTGTAATATTTTGTACTTGTACCTTACACCAATGTCTGATGTTGAATATTGTAAGTAATGTTAAGCTATCGATAATAATTTATAATAATTTTCATGCTGTTACAAATAATATTTAAGAGGTATAAATATATTTTATTGGCTTGGTATCACTTACTGATCTTGCATCCCCTACTCATGACATATCTAAGATGATATTAAAATGCACGATAATATTAGCTTTTATTATAAGCTAAATTATTGTTAGTAGTTTAATTTAATGTCTAAACTTCCCATTATTCTCCTTTTATAACACAAAATGTATACCTCTACGATTATTCTCTCATTCCAGAAACATTTAAGAAATTGTAAAATTATATATTAACACATAATATTGTTAATAACTATTGTATACTAATATATGCATAATTAAAATTATATTTAACTTCTAACACACCATTCAGTCTTTGTAGATCTGCAAACTTGTGAGTTAAAAACAATAAGATATTATTTTAAATTTGACTGTGACACTTAAAATGACGAGATGCACTAAACATATACAGTGATGTAAATCAACTGTCTAGTATGTAATCTGAACTTGAGAATTGTTGATGTAAAACAGATGTTTAAGGAAGACTTGCTGACACTGCATTATTATTGTTTGGTAGGAAGTGGTACGAGTATTAAAACATTCGGTTTTATTTGGAAGTGATATCTTATAACAATACTATTTCGTCAAAGTTTTCAGGGTACAATACAATACACTGAATAAAAAGTTATTTTAAGACTGAAATTAGTAATTATAACATAATAAAAATCTATACCAGTTTATTCAATTAATGATGAAATAGTTATATAATATTACATTTAAACTGTAATAAAAAATTTGTAACAAAATAAATAATTTGTTTTAAAAAAGGTCAGAAGATTACGAGTATTTCAGAATAAAGTTCTTAGGAACATTTTTGGATCAAAAAGAGACGAACAGACAGGTGAATGGAGAAAACTACATAATAGTGAGCTACATGATCTGTATAGGAACCCAGATATAATAATAACAGTGAAGTCTCGTAGGCTGCGATGGGCAGGAAATGTGGCATGTATGGAGGATGAAAGAGGTGTTTGGAAATTTCTGGTAGGAAAACCGGAGGGAAAACGTCCAGTTGGAAGACTAAGAATGAGGTGGGAGAATAACATTATACATGATTTGAGGGAAGTAGATTATACAGGGAATAATTGGAAAACGTTAGCTCGGAATGGGATGTATGGAGAGCTTATGTCCGCGCTGCAATGAACCTACAGGTTCCACAGAGCCAGTGAGTGAGTTAGTTATAAATAATTTGTTTAATAATTCACAGTAAACGTAAGTAACAGAGCTCTTTACTTCTCACTTCAGCAATAAAATTTGATAAATAAATATCTACTGCGTAAGAATTAAAATATCGCCACTTTTATAAATTTACGGTACTGTTCCATTAAGCAGAACATATAATAATCTATTCGATTTAATGGCAATTGAAAAAGTCACTGATGAAACTCTTTCAATAAAGTACGCGCGCAACCTTGGTCGTGCTGCGCCGTGGACCCGCGAGTTTTTTACGAAAATAGAATAAAAAACATTTATATTGTCTGAACTATTCAACTCTCCAAAAATGTAATTGCTGGAAATTAATCCTTATTACGTGAGTAGTATCCTGTATTTTTTCCGTCTTCATTTTTTGATATGTACTGCAGTAAACCGCCATAAAACAGAAAATTGACACCGAAAATAAAAATATCCTAATTATAAAAATAACACCCTTAAACTACATGATATCACCTATATAAATACGTTTGAAACAAATTTTTGCTGTTTACTGTTTCAGAAATATTAGTTAGTAAACATTTTAGTTTATCATATTTACGATAATTTCAGATCATCATGACTACGAACCTATAAATGATAAAAATTAAATTTCTGTATTAATACGTTTATAAATGTATTCACTATATTTAGGGATACATAAAATTAAAAAAATAAATTGCAAGATTTTTTGCTGTCCGGTTTGATATGGATTGTCCCGTACATGAACTTTCAACTGTAGTTTTAATGTAATAAATTAAAATATGTCATAATAATTATCTCATATCGTACACTCCGTGTTCATAGCACAGGACCATGGTATCTAGAACAGTTGTTCCTATCTAGAGCCACCTTTACGACTGTTGAATTTTCATCAACATTCATCTTCTAAACAGCCATCTAGTGGTGATTTGACAAACTTTGAGATCAATCTTGCTTGCCGGGAATTTAAAAATGCACGGATCTAAATTTGTACTTATGAATGCATATCTTTCCCCCAACTGTCAATTCCAAGGGTTTCACCAAATGTTTCAAAACAAATGCCAAATGTTTCTGGAACAACTGTTCCTGAAAACATAGTCCTGTGCTTTGACTAACAGGGACTGTATGAGGTGAGATAATTACTACCTATTTTAATTTATTAATTTGAAAGCCTCATAATGTTATTTCCCATGACAAATTTTACGTAATTATTGTGAGTTGTGTATTTTGACTCACTTTTTTACAAATATTGAATAAAGTTTTATGTATGGTGAAATTAAATGTTTCTTACCTCTCCTCATATAAATTTTCTAAGTTGATCGCGATTTCGAGACTATAACTGTCTCATCCTCAGAACTTTCTTGGAGTCACCAAGATAATTAAATGTTTCTTACCTCTCCTCATATAAATTTTCTAAGTTCATCGCGATTTCGAGACTATAACTGTCTCATCCTCAGAACTTTCTTGGTAACTCCAAGAAAGTTCTGAGGATGAGACAGTTATAGTCTCGAAATTGCGATCAACTTAGAAAATTTATATGAGGAGAGGTAAGAAACATTTAATTTCACCATAAATTAAACCTCATAGTGATTAATTCCTATAAAAGTTAAAAAAAAAGTTTTATGTAGTTTCAATGTTTAATTAAAAAAATTAGTATCATCATCATGACCCAGAAAATACAGATTTGAACTACCTAACCAAAAGGAAGAAATTTTTCATGAATTGAGCATCAGAGTACAAATTACATTCAAGTTTTGGATACTGAAAAATTGTAGTATAACCCATCTCTATTTACAATTAGGATAATTTTATTACTTACTAAAACTTATTAAAACAAGTCATTTCAATAAAAAGTCATTAATATGATTATACTGTAAAAAGAAGGTACCTCCATTTGTCTTTAGCTTATCCACTGTACACAAATGATACATTATTTTGGTTTAGTTTCTTGATCAGTGACATAACGAATAAATACATTGTCATCAGGCAGTGGATCTGGTGGTGTGTCCAATTCATACATGTAAGAACAAGCAATTGCTAAGACAGTTCCTGAAAATAAAATAAAATTCATCAATTATAAAACTGAAAATAACTTTGGTAGGGTATATAAACACTGATCTGCATCATAGCCAAGTGGCACTATGTCTTGGTACAGAGCTATATGACATGTGCTAGTCCAAGTCCCCACGTGGAAATAAATTTTATCTTGGAATTTTTGCAAATATGGAACCAGTGCCTACCCAGAATCACGAGAAATTTGGGTATCTACTATAAGTAGCAGTTCCAGGTTGAGAAAACCATAGAGAAACTTCAAATAGAGGGAAAACTGAGTACAGTGACATCTAAAAAATTTCGGTCATTTACGATGAACTACAATGAGCAAACTACAATGGTAGCGCTGTTTCGTAGTAACAGAATACATAACTAAATAAAACAAATGCAAGGCACACGGCATGTTCACTCGGGATTATGGGAAATTAGCCATTTTGTAAATTAAAATTTTTAACTGCTATCCTTTCGTTCTATGTAGACGGTACTGTAAAAATTATATATTATTGAAAGTTAAAATCATTACATAGATTTTATTTTACTCTAATTTGTAAGTAAATTCAAGCTTGTTTACGTTTTTAATGTGAATCTATTTTCAAAGATAAAACTACTAGAAGTGATGAAATTCTAAGATTTGTTAGGTTAGGAAGAGTGATGTTAGTGTACAGCCATTTCTAATAAACATTTTAAAAATGTGAGTGATTTATAATGGATTTCAGATGTACGACATGGCTAAGGTTCTTTAATAAATATTGTAAAAAATATGTTTGTGAGAATAAGGGGGTAGGTCAATTGTAAATATTTATTAAAAGAGCTCATAATACACGTTTTTAAATTTTAATAAACGAAAATAAATTAACATGTTTTATTTATTTCCATTCTTCCCTTCTGTTAAAATTAAAGAAAATCTTTAGGTCTGAGAGGCTGAGTACAAATAATTCCATACTTTAAGATTAATTAATGTTATTTATTCCTATAAAAGTTGCAATTCCATGATTATTCACCAGATGGCGTTATATAATTATAATTAATATTTTTACCACCACGCAGTGCTGAATTTCATATTAGTACCAGAAAAAAATTGAAAAAATTTAATGTCGTTAGTTGTTCTACACTAGCGCCGCTTATGGCATGTACGTGAAACTTGTCCACTTTCTTCTCTGGTACTCTGTGGAGAAAACCATCTACAACAGCTGGGGGACTTTACATGCTAGCCACATATCACCCTATACTGGCTGGACAATCATACATATCTATAAATGGCACATGGAATGTGAGGCGAGCAACCGGCTGGTAGATCAAAGAGCTTCTAGCCATGTAGCAATGGAGTAAATAAGCACTATCCAATATCCTACATTCCTATCTGTACATAATACAAGAATACTTAATCTATGTAAAGTGGTCTGTGGAAGTAGTGCATAAATTGAAAATAGGCAACACCATTAATCTGTCCAGCGCGGGACCCAAAGCACATAAAGTACAGTGTGTAACATTAGAATACACACATGTAATGAAATTAAAATATTTCTATTCTTACAATAAAAATAGTAATGTTATCTTACCATCACTACTGAAGCAGAGAGAGGCTATTGAAGCATTGTAGCGGTGAAACTGGCATAATCTTTTCTTATTAAATCCATCCCAAATATTGACATAACCATCAGAACCACCAGTGGCAAAAGTATTGTATCCTGTATGGAAACTGTAATAAAACAAAAGTCATTATTCTATTTATTCTCTTTCATTATGTGTATCCAGCCTTAGCTGATGACGCGAATCCATTGCATACTTTTATTATAAGTTTCAATGGGGCTGCATATGAACATGCAGCTTATGTGGGCATTCAAGATGAGTGTCCACAAGGTTAAAATAAAGATATATAGGAAAGACAGAAATGAACCCTTCGGCCTCGAATACTCTAATACCATAGGGGTCAAAGAACAAGAGCTCAGGCAAGGGAAACTAGACAGGAAAGTACTAGAAAAGTAAAAAATACCAAATTGGTTAAAAGATAAAAGTAAGGAGCGAAACACAAGTAAGTGGAAGCAATGTTTTGCTCAGCTTGGGCACCTTGTGGTCGCCATCCACATATCCCCTAGATGGGGACCCCTGAGGGTATTATTCTATTTATTGAATGAATGGTTTCAATATGTATACAACAAAATTAACACAGCATTAATTATTATTATTATTACTATTATTATTATTATTATTATTAGTCATATTGGATTAAATAATTACAAACATGAAGAGAAACCATTATAATTTTTATAAAAATTAATGGTAAATAATACTATCAGGTAAATATTAATGAATTTAATTAAGGTAAAAATTTTTATCGCTCACCTCATATTGTTCAAGTATGAGGTGAGTGGTAAAAAATTCTACCTTAATGAATATACCTCATAGTGAGAATTCCTAAAATAAGTAAATAAGTAAAGGTATGAATGTTAATATTATTCGTTTTTAAACACCTTAATGATGGACAAATTATATTTGAAAAGAAAAATATACGCCTAGACTGGGGTTTGAACCCAGGACCTTTGATGTCAATGCTCTTCCATCTCAGATGGAAGAGCATTGACATAGAAAGTCAAAGGTCCTGGGTTCAAACCCCAGTCTAGGCGTATATTTTTCTTTTCAAATATAAAGGTATGAATATTACAAATATGATTGTCTCACCTAGACATGTTTTGAAGACCATCATCCCTAACCTCAATTAAATCAGAATTTAATTGAGATTGGGGACGACAGTCTCCTCAATATGTCCTAGTGAGCGGATAATATTTTATGAGGTAGATGTAAAATTTTCAATTCATATTTTTAATTTACCATTAACACTTATTTTCTTTTTCTTCTATTATAAAAATTTCAGTCAATTTTCTTTTCTGGATCTAGGGTCCTGTAAGAACTCTGATCTACTTTAAACATAATTCACGTATATAGAGGGTGTTTCAGAAGTGATGATCAACAATTCACACATGGAAAGTACAGGGAAAAAGTAGCTAAAAAGCTCCAATAAACATGGGTCCACAAATCACCCATTGTCGAGATAGAACACGTTTTCTGTTGCGGTTCATCAGTGTCTAGGAACACATGGCATCTCTAAACTTTACAGAAGGTGTTCAAAATGTTGTCCATGCATCTGAATGCAACATTGAACACGTCTCTGAAATGAGTTGCGAATCCTGTCAAGCAGACCTGGAAAATTCTGTAAATGCTGGAAGGCTGCTTCAATCTGCAAGCGTGATTCCTCAAGAGAGTTGACCTCAATAGCATAGACCAGGCTTTTGACATGACTCCACACACAGAAATCCATGGGATTTAAATCTGGTAACCTTGGAGGCCATGGCGCAGGTCCATCTCTACCTATCCAATGTTGGCCATACCTTTGAATTAGAAGCCGGCAAACGTGTAATTGAAAATGTGCTGGAGTACCATCATGCATGAATCACAAATTCCCTGCCCAGACGTTCAATGAAAAACGCTGCTGATGTCGTGACACGTGTATTGCATTAGGATTAACATCAGCCCAAATGTACTGTCATGAGTAAATCCAGCTTCATCTGTAAATAGAATGCTGCTTACAAACAGGGGGTTCAGGGTACACTGTTGTTGCATCCATTCGCAGAAAATCTCTCTAGAAGAGAAGTCTGCATGTCGAGAGCCTGAACACGCTAGAGATGATACAGATACAGTAATTCCCGATGTAAAATCCACCACACACTCCTGGGTAGCAATCCTCCTTGTTGAAGTACTCAGACGTCCGTGTACACTGCATAACATCCTGTCAACATCAGGTGTTATGGATCTTGGTCTACCATCTCGTACATGATATGCAAAACTCCCAGTTTCTCTAAGATGCTAATGCAACCTGATAAATGACTCCTGTCGGGTTGCCTGCGTCGAGGAAAAGCTTCATACAATCGTGCAGCCTTGAGTGCACTGCCATTCGCTTTGCCATACATGAAGTGCATGTCAGCGTACTCTTCATTGGTGTAACCTCTGTCCATGGTGCCTTTACTTTCATAACTGATTGTGAGGTCTGTAGGCACAATGCACGAAGGGAGCAAGGGAAGTGCTGCGCATGTGTCAACAAACTGGTAGACAATCCCAAACCTTGAGATATCAACATAATTATCGAGGGGCATTTAGAGTTGGTTCCCAACTCGAATTATTGTGAATCTCGACAACGGTTGATTTGCATACCCATGTTTATTGAATTTTTTTTAGCTACTCTTGGTCTATACTTTCTATGTGTGAATTATTGACCATCACTTCTGAAACACACTGTATAAAAAATAAAATTATTCATTGGATTACTGTACTTCAAAGCATAATTTTTATTAATTACTGAATATAAAAATAAATGGCATCAAAAGAGATGGAACAATATAAATGCCTGGTGATTAACTAAGAAGCCGCCATTTGCAATGATAGAAGCTACGGTTTCAAGCATTTGGCGAGAGGGAATTACACTGTACATATAAGAGAAAAATTTGCGTCTAGATCGCAACTCGCCTCGGTGGCTCAGTTGGTAGAGCACTTGGCCCGGAAAGCCAAGGGTCCCGGGTTCGAGTCTCAGTCTAGGCGAACATTTTTCTCTTCAAATATCAGATTGTTTACCTCAAACCAATAGATCTGAATTCTATAATCTTCATTTCAATGGATAATAGAAGTTCCACTGTACTTAAATCTCAAATATTAAAATTTGGTGTCTGCTGATAGTCTATTGACAAGACTGGGCTACATGTTGGCACCAGGTTTAATTTTCTCGGTTCAGGCAAATATTTTTCTCTTTACCATTGATTTACAATAATTTAATTGTGTTTATTAATTTACCTATTTCTATCATAGTAATAGCTTTAGCTTCCCAATATTAATTTAATAAATAATGCTGTAGCTGTGTGGAGTCCCTTCATGTCTTCTTCAGGTAGAAGCCATTCATTGTGTATTTGTGAATGATGATTCATTGCAATTGAATGTGGGGCCAGTAGAGTAAAGGTAAAGGAAGGATTCTTGCTTGGATGGGAATGAAGCCTGGATGAGCTCAGTGGTCTGAGCATTAGCACAGAAAGCTAAAGGTTCGGGGTTCGATTCCCGGTTCAGGCAAAAAATTTTCTCTTTACCATTGATTTACATTAATTTTCTCCTCCTATTCCTGTTCTAAACACATCTAAATTACACATTCACTCATCCTAATGTGAGCACCTCTCCATATTTTGATGTTATATTTTAAATTAATTCTTTCCAGATTTGGATATAGTTTTATTTTAGAAAGAAAAATGAACATTCAACTCCCGGTTCAAACATTAATTTTTCTATTATATTTGAAGAGAAAAATTTTCGCCTAGACCGAGACTCGAACCCGGGACCTTTGGCTTGCCGGGCCAAATGCTCTACCAACTGAGCTACCGAGGCGAGTTACAATATAATTTATCTTTCATTGAGAAATGTTAAATTAATAATAAAAACATCATTAATTTTTCTTTCTAAAATAAAACCTTTCCATATATTAAATAAATATGTCCTATGAAATGGTCTGCCATAGAAATGTGCAAATTTAAAACAGATCACATCACATATCTGCTAAATACAGAACTAAAATAAAAAAGAGCAGTAGACTGGCATTTAACACATGCAAATCTCACATTACAACATGCTACATCAATAGGAATATCTTATTCATGATAATTTCTTACCTGATAGCATTGACTGGATAAATATTCTCAATTCCTCCTTCTTTTATTCTATGACATTTAAAAGCATATTTTTTCTTTTGAATTTCAGGACTTGTATCAAGATATTCTACTGCAACTCTGCCTTCAATACTGCTTAAAACATATCCCTGCATAAAAAATAACAGTATGATAACGTAGTTATGCTAATATTACTTTATAACTGTGGAACAGAAAACTTTTATAACATAACACCGTAAAAAAATGTTAAGATACCTACTTAAATTTATTCACTAAATTAATAAATATAGAAAAGAAATAATGAGAATTGTGGTCTATAAAACATGTCCAGGTGAAAGAAATATTATATGAGGTAAGGAGTGAAGTTTTCAATTAAAATTTTTATTTTAAAAAGTACCTTAAACCATAGAATAAAAAATAATTAGACTGAATGGAATAAAGAACTGAACTTGCCTGAGTAAGAATATTTACCTCTTTATATATTTCACATTTCTATTTTAACATGTAAACATAATAAAACATGATGTAAACATGATAAAATAAGATTTAATTTAAAATTCTTCATACCTAACCTTCTGATTATCTCGGTTTCAAAGCCTAGGTGGCTTCATCTTCAGTAATTTCTTGTCAACTGATGTTACATCGTTCATGTCCTGAATGAAATAACATCAATCGACAAGGAATTAAAAGATAAAGTCACCTAGGCTTTGAAACCGGTATAATCAGAAGACTGGTATAAAGAATTTTAATTTTAAACTTAAATTAAACCCCATACTATAAAAGTTCAATGATAAAATAGTTTAATAATTAAGAATAAATAAATTATAGTAATTTAACTTTCACAGGGAAAGAACACTATGAGATTTAATTTAAGAATTAAATTAATGTTTTTTATTACCTCACCTCATATCCTTTTCTTGTAGACTGCAGCTTCGGAGCCTAAAGAAGATAATTGAAACCAACAAAAATGAAAAAAATTGAAGAAGAATATAAATCAGGAATATATCAGATCAAATGTAAGGATTGTGATAAAATCTATATAGGAAAAAACAAAAAGAAATTAAAAAACTAGACTGAAAGAATGCGTAGGAAATGTAAAAAAGGGTGAAGTGGACAAGTCAGCTGTAGCAGCCCATGCTTGGCCTGAAAAACATTTAATCGATACAAAAGCTAGCCTAATCAAACACACAGATAAAAAAAAAAACTCACAGTCTAGGAAAAGATCCACATAAAAAAAAACAAGATAAACTTATGAATTTCGAAACTCCTGCAAATTTTGACCTGATCCAGAGGTTCATCTGTCCACCGATAGAAGTAAGAAGAAAACTGCCAAAAAACGACACAACACTGGTCGACCAGAGGCTACTGATGATGGAGATAAGCTCCAAAACTGCAGTCTAAAAGAAAAAGGATATGAGGTGAGGTAATAAAAACATTCATTTAATCTCAAATTATAGTAATTTTCTTTACACCATTTTTTTACTCAATTATAAGATCACCAAAATTTAACTCATTTTTTAATTGATGTTAGTGTTTGTTATATAGTGATACTTAGACTGTGAAAAGGGGTAGTGATATGTGGGGAACAAAGAAGGTAATTCAAGATGTGTCATACTTTTAGCTCTCAAAACAAATAGGGCATTGCAACAGCCAGAGGGAAATCATGGGAAAAAATTGATGAGCTATACACAGAAATAAAATATAAAGGCCGCAAAGAAGCAGTAGCAAAATTCAGACTGATGTCAGGACACGACTGCCTGGCTCACCACCTCCACAGAATAAACGTTTTCCAATCCGACAGATGTGTCATATGGAAAGACCCGGACCTGATCATGGACAAACACCACCTTCTAGTCTGTCCAGCTTTAAATCCAACTGCACAACACTCTAAGGACCTTGTTCGCTTGTACTGGGAAGCCAGAGAGAAAATGACTTAAGCGTCAAATCTCGCCATTAGAAAACAACAACAACAACAAATAGGGCATTCAAGTTAATATTTTTAAGATGTAACACTATGAGGCTTTTGTATTAAACATTATTAATCTGGAAATAAACTCAAGAATTTCTACAAGTTATGAGGTGAAGTGTTTATTTTCCTGTTCATAATGTTTGTGGCATTCAAGTTTTGGTAACATTTTACAGTTTTATCATTACTTATTTCCTTTCTGCTACTTGTTTCTATCTGTTCTCATTCAATCCACTTCATTAACAAATCAACTTAATAATGGAAAAATGCTACTTCTGCTTTATTCCTTTTGTTCTGATTAGCATTGCTCTTTGAGAAAAAAAACTCTTAACATCCAAGTTTAAAAAGGATTTCAATGTTATAATTAAATTTTAATATTCACAATGATGGTCAATTTTTTATTTGAAAAGAAAAATGAACATGTGAACCAGGATTTGAACCCAAAACCCTTAGCTTAAATTCCAGTTCAGGTAAAATCAAATGTTTCTTACCTCTCCTCATAAGAAACATTTGATTTTACCATAAATTAAACCTCATAGTGATTAATTCCAGTTCTGGTGTTAAGTTTTCTTTTAAAATAAAAAAAATTATCCATCATTGCAAGTGTTTATATTTAATTTTAACAAAAATATTAAGTTTTGCTCCTATAATGGTTATGTGAAATTCTCAATAAATGTCTTCTTGAATTAGAAACCGTCAGATGGCTTTCTGCCTCGTACAATAGAGTAAAGTAAATGAGACAAGAAAAATTAATGCTTGCACTGGAAGCCTGAACGGTGTAATGGTCAGCATGTTAGCATATAAAGCTAAAGGTTTTGTGTTCAAATCCCAGTTAAGGTGTTAATTTTTCTTTTCAAATAAAACATTTTAAAAAGATCATTATCCTTCACAGATTAGGTCTTTGCCTGTTCCGATCTCACTTCTGTTCAGCCCAGCGCTTTCTTGGTCTTCCCACCGATCTTCATCCTACAGAATTATACATCAGTGCCATTTTTGCAGATGTTCTATCCAATTGTTCCTGTGTTCTTCTATTTGTTGAAGAAGTGGTTGTACTTTTAGTTCCTCTCTAATATTCTTCTCTTGTACAACCTTTCATAGCCTGTAGGAATCTCATTTCTGCTGCCTGAATTTTACTTTTTTTCTTCTTCCTTCAGGGCCCAGGCCTCATTTCCATACATTGCCACTGATAGTGCCATCATTGAGTAAAGGTACTGACTATCAATTGGATAGCCAGGTTGAATCCCTGGTAGTGGAATCTTATCTTCACTTGTTCTTGTATAGGCTGATTCTAGCACCTTTCAGCCTCCTTTAAAATGAGTATCCATAGATCTTCCTTGATGTAAAATCAGCCAGAGTCCAAAGCCAGCTAGCCTATTTCCATCTTGTACAGCTAGCTGATAACATAATTATCATACCAACCTTTATGACATGTTAATGAGGTATCTTTAGTTTTTATAATTTTGAGATGAAAACAATACCTGTTTGTTGGGGAAACACCGAATGCAGCGAGTTTGGTACTTTAGACTTGACTCTCTACGTTGATGTACATAGCCCATATTTCGTAGATCCCATACATATACTTTCCGACCTCCAGTTCCGACAACAAATTTTTCTCCACACAGACTCATTGTGTAAACCTGAAATAGTTTTTGAACAAATTAATTATTATTAAATTATAACATATTTATGTTAAAACCCAAAGTACAAAAAGTGCATTGGATGGCAGTGGAACACACTATTTATTAAGATAAATTCAAATGTTTCATACCTTTCCTCATAATTAATCTTTTAAGTAGATCGCAATTTCGGGTTCATGGTGATCTACTTAGAAGATTAATTATGAGGACAGGTATGAAACATTTGAATTTATCTTAAATCAAACCTCAGTGATTTATTCTTATAAAAGTTCAACACTATTTATTCTTTAAATTAATAGGAAGTAATATGAAATAATTTATCAAGAGATGAATTGGTACTATAAGTCTTACCTCATACGTATTTTACTCTTTAACAGATTCGATCTCTTGATAACATGTTTATGTTAATAAAATTATTAAACTATGGACAACTTTGAAGTAGCAAGGAAACCTAAAAAAAAATGAGACTTCAAATAAAAATACTTTTCCTAATATTTAAAGGAAGTGACACTATGATGTTTAATTTAATTAATAAATTGAGTTAGACTTTATGACTCACCTCATAATTGTAGTTGTACTACAATTATGAAGTGAGTCGTAAAGTCTAACTCAATTTATTAAAACTTTTCCTAGTTCTGATATATATATTTTAAAAAGTAATCTAATTTTAAATAAATAAAGAAAAATATACGCTCAGACTGGGGTTTGAACCCAGGACCTTTGGCCTTCTATGCCAATGCTCTACCAATTCAGCTACCTGAGCACTCCAATCTAAATTCAATATGTATATTTTGGCAGAGTACTGAAAAATTACAATATGAAGTAACAGTATGAAGTTCTTAATAAATAAAGTGAATCTGTTCATCTTACCTCATAAATTGTCTTCTTTTTGGACATGTTTCTATATTATAATGAGTCAGGGATTTTGACTGCCTCATATGTTTTTAATTTTCTTGCAGACTGTGGTTTCATCACATTTGTGTCAATCCTTCCTATGTTTTATATGTTCTATATGTTTGCATATTATCTTCAGCTTGGTCAGACTAATTTATTGGCAGAATATATTCAAGATGGAGTTACTTGAGAGATGCAGATGGATTGGAATGCAGTGTTGGAATATGAATTATGGAGAAATAGATACTAAAGGTAGTTACTTATACAACCCATTATAATGGAATTATCTCAAGAATGATAATCATCATGATATATAATTAATATCCTACCTTATCAGGTTGTGTATACGTGCCAACACAACGTGGACTTCTAGGGTCCCATAATTTTGCTGTCGAATCCCAGCTTCCTGTCAGAATTCCATTCACCTCTGGAGAGTATTCAATAGCTCTAATTGCATTATCATGTGTGCCAACTATTGTTTCTGTAACAAAAAAATAGTTTCCATACATTTGTAAAGCAACCAAATCATACATATTATGTACACTGGATTGATAATGTTTTTAATTATGTACTTCAATAACTCAAGAAATTCTACATGATTAGTATCTAATATTGAGCAGTTGGTGATGTGATTTGCTCTTTTGCACTTCAGTGCATTTATGCACAAAGAGGATATGATCTTGGTACACATTTTCATTAATGAAATGAAAAAATAAGTAAAAGATTCAGCAACACCAGTTCTACTCAAATACTTATAGAGACAACATACAATGTAAGCAATCTGAAAGTTAAAGTAAAGTACAGGCCTCAGGAGGCCCTTGGGGTAGCAGGAGGTTAAGGTTCCCACCTTTTCTGGACAATCAGCATTTGTTGATGTCAGCAGGTTGTCGGCCCTGCGTGACGGCCACCTTTACCCCAGAAGAAGTGTCTGGTACTCATTTCCATTAGAGGCTGAGTCGACCCCAGGGCCATAGTGCCACCAGAGGGTTTGGGTCAGTTTAAAAATCCTGACCCCACCGGGACTCGAACCCTCGACCTTCTGGCTTGTAGTGCAGTGCCTTAACCACTACGCTATGGCGTGCCTCAATCTGAAAGTTAGTATTGTAAATTTTCTTGGATTTCTGGTACTATATCTGGTTTGTCAGACAGCACTAGTCAGTAAGGTTTTCATAACATGGATAAAAAAAGAATAATTTAATATAATTCACTAGCAGGACCCACGACGTTTGCGTTGACAAAATAATTTAAACAGGTTATGTATATATATATATATATATATATATTAAATTTGGGAATTTTTAACATTATGAGGTTCAATTAATAATAATTAAATGAATCGTGATTTTTTCTTACCTCATACATCTATATTTCTTTAAACACAGCACTGCAGTATCGGCGACACTTTGTCATCATCGTCATCATTGACGATGACGACAAAGTGTCGCCGATACTGCAGTGCTGTGTTTAAAGAAATATAGATGTATGAGGTAAGAAAAAAATCACGATTCATTTAATTATTAGGTTATGTATAATTAAATTATTTTGAGTCTGTTATATCTTACCTCAACATTAATGTTGATTTGTTTTTGAACATGTTTCAATTAGTCTTCTAATCATCTTCAGCATCTTGGCCAGACTGGTTGGATTTATGTTGTAAACCCTGGATGTCGATGTCAGCTCCCTCCCATCGACATCCAGGGTTTACAACATAAATCCAACCAGTCTGGCCAAGATGCTGAAGATGATTAGAAGACTAATCGAAACATGTTCAAGAACAAATCAACATTAATATTGAGGTAAGATATAACAGATACAAAATAATTTAATTAAAAGAACCTCAAAATATTACCTCCTAAAATAAAACATTAGGTTATGTATAAACTAATATATTTAAATTGGTAAGAATGAACATTGTATTTTTGGAAAAATCTTTGTAATTTGATTACCTGGTGTTGCTCAAGAATCTACTTATCCCAATCTTCTTGGCATAAATGAGCTAAAAGACAAAAATGGTTATTGTGAAATATCTGTCAAATTTTTGTAGAAATTTTTTAGATATTCAATTCTGTGTACATTAATTTGGTGATTTGTTATGCTTTAGACAGCATAAGCCATTTAAGTGTCCAAAAATTACTTTATTAGTGCACCGATGCCCTTTTTTTTAGCTCCAGTCCTACACTACATACAGTAATCTGTTATATACGATATTTGTCCCAGAAAAATTATCTGTATTTTTTATATTTTATGACTAGATTAGTGAACATACCCATGAACAGAGAAAATTATGAAAAAGATAAAGAATACATAATCAATGTGGCTTCAAACAATGGATTGAAGAAAGCAAGATAATAAGTTCAAAGACAAAAACTTCTACAAGTACACTTCTACAAGAAAAAAACATAAAATTCAAGAAATTCACATATCATCCATTAAAGCACCACAAGTTTCAATTTTTTTTTTAAATTTCAACATACAATTACTGAAAAAAGACTTCAGCATCATTAGATTAATTAGATCCAACAAAAATGAGAAAATAGAAGAAAACAAATCATGGATTTATCAGATTAAATGGGGGAATGTGAGAAAGTCTACACAGGAAAAAAAAAAAAAAAATAGAAATTTAGAAACCAGAGTAAAAGAACATCTCATGAATGTCAAGAATGGGAAATTAGAAAAATCTGCAGTAGCAACACATGCATGTTCAGAAAAAAATCTAATCAAAAGAAACGCTAAATTATTAAAACAAATAAAAAAATCCAAAGAACTCATGGCATGAGAAAAATCTACATTCAAAAAAATGGAAAGGAGAAATCAATGAACTTTGATATTCTTGGAGAAAATTATTTGATTTCGAGGTTCTTCAGACTACCAACAGAGGGAGCAGGAGGCGGCTCTTCAGGACAACACAACAATGGCTGTGAAAATACTGATGATGGAACCAAAGAAGATTTTGAAAGTAGTCTAAGAAGAAGATTATGAGGTGAGGTAATAAAATGTTTAAATCATTAGGAAGTAACATTATGAGGTTTAATTTAATAATTCAGTTTGCATTTTTAAAACCACTTACCTCATATGATAGTTTTGTCGGACATATGTTTCAAGGCTGTTGCCCTGTCATCAGTGTATCACAAATGAGTTTGTGGTAAGTTGACAACGGGGCAACAGCCTTGAAACATATATCCGACAAAACTATCATATGAGGTAAGAATGTTTAAAAAATACAAACTCAATTATTTAATAAAATTTTATTTAAATAAATAACGCATCATAGTGTTAATTCTTAAAAAAGTAATATGTATATTGAATTTACGACTTTTTATAGAATCTTAAGACAGAATATAAAGTAAATTTAGAACAATTTTACTGCCTTAGGCAAAAAGTCATCTAATATTTAATTTTAGGAAGTTATATTTTGAGGTTATTTTAATTATATTATTTTTGGTCTGGACATCTTACCTCAATATTAATGTATTAATCAGTCTGGGAAAGCTGACGATAAAACAGAATTGTTTTGAAATATGTCCAAGAACAAATCAACATTAATATTGAGGTAAGATGTCCAGACCAAAAATAATATAATTAAAAAGTCATCTGTTTCATTACCATTCAATCCACTTTGTAAGAGGATCTATTAATTATAAAACAATACTGTAGTCCACTTAATCTAGGAAGCTATTTCATATTTATGACAATCTAAGTTACATGTGGTACTGTTGATAGTGATTTGTCTGTTGAGTATGAACATAAAGCTGGTGGTCACCTTGTTGCTTTTGACAGGAGCAGAGTACATGCTACTAACAGATTTCACCTTCTCCTTTCTCTCTACCATCAACCCTTATATAACTCGCTTTCATTACGCATAAACACTTAAAAACATCATATTTGAAGAGAAAAATTTTACGCCCAGACTGAGACATGAACCCAGGACCTCTGGCTTTTTGGGCCAATGCTCTACCGACTGAGCTATCAAGGCGAGTTACAATCTAAATGCAAATTTTTCTCTTATATACGTTAATTCCCGTGCACCAAATGCTATGAAACCTTTGTTCCTATCTTTGCAAATAGCAGCTTCTTTATTAACACATTCAGTACCGTAAACCAGTTAAGGCATTTAAAGAGACTATCGTGTATGTGGCCGTCGGTCAGTTAACTCGTTTTAGAGTGGGCGGGAACAAACTGCATTTATATTCGGCGCCTAAATATTGTGTTGGCCTAGTATGTCTTGGAGATCATAGATGGCATGTAAATGTACATTTTCTATTCCCGTTTGACACGTTTAACCTTGGTGAATCCCCTTTTATTTTTAAAACAAACAACACATGGAATTCGTTCACCCAAACTTGGCTCCAATGCAATCGTATATTTTTCTCGTTATCGCGCTGTTGTTTGTGCATGAGTGAAACCATGGCGAAAGAAAAATATCTCACTGAAGAAGAATTAGTGAATATTTTGTATAATGATGATTCAGGTGATGAACCGATTCCTGAATTAGAAGATTCACAAAGTGAAAGTGAAGATGAACTTCCACTTCCTGAAATTGATACACCGTTAGCATGTGATGTCAATCATCCAAGTTATTTCACCATCAAATACTACTAGGATATCTTTGAATTTTCTAGGACTAATAGTTTGTAAATAACGGTCCATTTTCTGAAGTGCCACGAAAGGGGTAGCTGAGGTATTTAAATGGCTGGCCTGTGGGTTTAAATGCCCTGCTCAGTGCCTGGTACTGAATGTGTTAAGAAGACATTTATTTGGGAATTTTTATATTACATTATAATGCCAGTATGGCTTCTTTCGATGTTTTTATTATTCATTTCATACATCTCAATGATGGATAAATCATATTTGAAGAGAAAAATCAAATATGATTTATCCATCATTGAGATGGTAATGAATAATAAAAATATTGAATTAAAAACATACTACTAACCCTATACCCTATCTATACACAATATAAAAGCGCACACGCTATTAGAAGACATATAAGATAAGCCAATACTAATTCACTCTTATTGCGTCGTTGCCAGATATTGGTATGTAAGAGGGAAAGATTCAGACTATATGTCACGCGAGATACTTGTTGACCTACAGTTATAGTTATAATAACAAATTACACTGATGTCTACTTCCTCTCATCTCATATATATATATAGTGTCAATTATTTAATTAACTAAAAATATAGTATCTCTAAAAATATTTATTTAATATGCCATTAATTCCATGAATAAATACGAAAAATCATATCTGCATTATTCAAGTAAAGGCCACCTCTGCCAGTAGAGTCTTGCCAGATATCTTGCATGATTTTGATTCACCCACATCTCATCCAGATAAAATATGGGACAAGTGTCACCAGATGCCCTAAGATCATGGATAGTTCGCAAAAATCTTATCCTTGAGCTAACTAAGTCACTTCTTTCTAATAGGAATTTTCTACCATCGTTCGTTCTTTTATATTAAAAACCAAGGTTTTTTTAATATCAGTCCCATGGACGTAGTGGATCCCTCATATTGAATTTTCTCTGACATAATAGGCCTATAAACAGGTTTCTTAATTGTGGGATATTTGCCTCTGTTATACATTTCGAAGATTATATGACGAAGGACATATTTCTCAAAATCATCTAAATATATATATATTTTTTTTTTGTTTCCTAGACTATTTACCAGTTGATTTGAATATAGGTACATCTGTCGTGACCTGGCCCTCGGGTAGATCAGACAATTTGAAGGTAGGATTCGTTGTGAGTCCAAGAGCTCCAGTGAATGCAGAGCTTGATTTAATATATTTATTAAAGACGATGATTAAAAAGTTACAATATTGTGTCTCTAACTGTCATAGAGACAAGGTCGGAACCATGAAGAATAAGCCCTGATGCCAAGGGCATCAGCCGTTATAAACCCTCTGATAAGCAGGCGTGGCATGGACATTGAGTTGGAATGTATCACCCTCTGGATTTCAAAAGTGTCTGAAAACCAGTACGCAATTTCCCTTCATAATATAATATGAATACATTCTGATTGTTAATTCAATACTTTAATATATATATGGATTCTATGCTATTGGCTAACAGTGCAATAATTAATTAGTATATGCGGTAATAATGCTACAGCCAGCACACATCAATTTCTATATTTGACAGTTTACTCTGTTTCAAAATACACGACACTGCACACACACTTACATTACATGCCCTAGCTGTAAGTTCTTGATATTTAAAAAATTCCGTCTTAGAATGCACTTATTCTGACAAAAAATTCTTTAAAATAAGTGTACACATTAAAAATCAATGCATGTTCCTGCGAGTGTATAATTTTTCCTGTAGGCCTGTTACCTACGACACTGATACTTGGTTTAGAGAGAGACATTATTTACACTATGGAACACTCTAGTATAAAATAAAATAAATATATACAGTTTCCTAGAAAGGTGAACATTTTTGATTACCACATAGGACGATCACTTAAACACTTAAGAGGGAAATTCTCATTCGCATACAATATATCTGATCACAAAAAATTCATAACGAAGACTGATTTGTTATACCTACGCATCAAATATCAGAATAACGCAGATTACGAATTAAATAAAACAAATGGAAATGTCTTCTTCTTCTTCTTCCTTCCAAGTATTAGGCCAAGGCCTGTTACGATCCTATAGAAAATTTTCCCTCCAGCGTTGGAAATGTTTTATTTTAAAATCATTAGGAAGTAACATTATGAGATTTAATTTAATAATTGAGTTTGTATTTTTTAACATTCTTACCTTATATGATTGTTTAGTTGGACATATGAGGTAAGAATGTTAAAAAAATACAAACTCAATTATTAAATGGAAATGTGTTTATCTGAACTCAACACTTGTGCCAACAGATGCTCTTAATTCTAGCTGTATAAGTCATATGAAAATGATCATTGTACAGTAAGGTTCATTTAGGTAAAATTTCTTATCACTCACCTCAAAATGTTACCTAAATGAAAATACCCCATAGTGTCAATTCCTAAAATAAGTAAGTAAGGTTCATAATTTCATGCTCTATTCAGTGGTGCACTTAAAAGTGAGATCTGATCAATATTTTTCTCTTAATACAATGAAAAATGTGGAATGTAGATTTACAGCTAGGGGTCGCATAGTGCCAACTGTACAACACCGCTCAAATATGATAGGCTAGACGAAATGCACTACTAGCGCCGCACAGCTCCACCCAATACTTCTTCTAATAGCATATGCCTTATAATACACATCTTACATATATGGTATTTATGGTGAAATTAAATGTATCTTACCTCTCCTCATATAAATCTTCTAAGTAGATCGCGATTTCGAGGCCATAACAGTCTCTTCTTCAGTATTTCTTTGGCGACTGATGTCATGTCGATCAAAAGAACATAACATCAGTCGCCAAAGAAGTACTGAAGATGAGACTGTTATGGTCTCGAAATCGCGATCTACTTAGAAGATTTATATGAGGAGAGGCAAGAAACATTTAATTTCACCATAAATTAAACCTCATAGTGATTAATTCCTATAAAATTTAAATATATGGTATTTACCTGTATTACTGTTGAAATCATACATTTTCAGTGTGTTGTCCAATCCACCACTGTAAGAGTGTACAGCATCCTATAAAACAATTTTATTGTAATTATTAAATCTCATTGTATACTGTAAATTGAGAAGAGATCAAAATTGCTTAAACAACTCAATGCTTGGGAGAAGATCTACAACCAGAAAAATAGAGGCAAGATAATGAATTTTGAAATTCCCAGGAGAAAGGTAATTGTAAGGTTCGTCTGCTCAACACTAAAGGGAAAGGATATGCTGAGCTTCCAACGACCATCTCAACAGTAGAGTTTTAGCTGATGATGTGGGTAATGATCTTACGAAACTAGTCCAGGTGAAAGAACAAAATATGAGGTAAGGGTGTAAAACACTGACTCAATTTCTTTCATTATCATCATCAACATGTTTGGTGCTGCAGCCCACTGCAGATATTGACTGTCCCAACAGATGCTCCTCCATCCATTTCTATTTTCTGCCTTCCTTTTCCATCCCTGGACTCCCATAACCTTCAGATCCCGTTCCACACTGTCTAGCCATATGATAAGAGGTCTTCCAACTTTTGTTTTTCCCTCTATTTTAGAGAATGTGACTCTACAGGGTCCCGCGCCATAGGCAAGCGGTTAAGGTAGGAAGCCTTGGCGCAGAGTTACGGGACTTGCGCTGGTTCGAGTCTCCATGGGGGAAGAAATTTTCTCATGGTATTTCGGCCAGTATGGGACCGGTGCCCACCCAGCATCGTGAGGCAATTGGGTAGCTACAATAAGTAGCGGCTCCAGGTTGAGGAACCAGCTATAACGGCTGGGGGACTCGACATGCTAACCACATGTCACCCCTACACTGGCTGTTGATCATCTACCTCTGTTATTGACACATGTGGATGTGAAGGGCCAGCAGCCGGCTGGTAAAAGGGCAACCGCTGAAAAGTGGAAAGACCCTCAATCGGAATCGGACTCTACAGGCAATGTCTGTTTCTTCCAATCAATATAAATGGCTCAGCCATCTCAATTTTGAAGGTTTTATTATTCTATGCCAGTATCACGATGTAAGTCATATGATTATATCTACTGCACCATTTGCTATTTTCATGTATCGGTCCATAGATTTTCCTTAGATTCAATTGCTTTGCCGGATATAATTTTAAAATTGCAAAATTTAAATAATTAGATAGCAAACAAATGCATAAGAGGTGAAAAATATGCAGAGATTAAAATTACTGACCAATTTATGTGAATTCTTATCGCATTCATGTGTATTTTATAAACATTGTGATGCACTGTATAGTAGCATTTGAATTGCACGGGCAACGGCGGGAGTAGGGATCTCACATTCTTTAGTGAATGGAAAAATCACAAGTTGACAACTCATGAGTTGAAAGACCCACATAGAAATTTTTATATGCGTCTGGATCTTCATGGTAGAAGGTTCTCTACACATCTACCCTCCTTGTTCAGAGACTTTGATTTCCAAAGCCTCTGATCAAGAATAATTTCAGTGACTAGCCGAGAAATTTTCATCCCTGACATATAATCATTATTTGGGCCAGAAGAGAGTCAGAACATTGATACAGTTAACTGAGATCAGAAGAAATTGCACCAAGTGAAATCATCAGTGACTGGAAATAATTGTATGACAAATAAACTGTAAAGCAAGATTAATTAATGCAGCAATTTGTTAGTGAAGAGTCACCGAAAGTTTATTGTGAACCAAACAAAATAGTAGTAGTAGTAGTAGTAGTGGTAGTAGTAGTAGTAATAGTAGCATTCAAATGTTCTGAAGCTCTTGATTTGTCATCATTCGCTTGTACCAAATAAAGTTATTGTGAAAATTGTATATGAACAGCTGTTGTGTTTATTACAAGAAACAAAGTGAGAATGACCCCCCCCCCCTGGTAAATTCATATGTATTTTATACATACAGCGATGCCTTAGATATTAATTACCATACATAAATATATGGCAAGCTACCATTATTGAACTATAATGGAATTAATTTATCTTTGAACTTCTGGCAATTCAGCATTTGAAAATTATTGTGCCTATGATATCATAGCACACATTTAACCCTGACAACAACTAATTACTGTATAACAACCCTTTATTCTCCTGCCTACAAACTCAAAACATTCTCACAAATAAGAATCAAATGAATCGTGAATTCTTCTTACCTCATATATCTATGTTTTTAACATAGAAGTGCAGTATCGGAAAACATCATTTCCATCATCAGCTGTTTTCATGACTCAATTTTTCATTATGCCAGTAATTTTCTAAACTGCCATCTGGTGTTGATTTGAAGAACTTTGTAATCAAATTTGGTTCATCCGGAAATTCAAAATTCATTAAGAACCAAATGAATCGTGAATTCTTCTTACCTCATACTTCTGTTTTTTTTAACACAGCACCGCAGTATCGGCAACCATCATCAGCTGTTTTCACGACTGTCAATTTTTTCTTTTACAGGTAATTATCCAAACTGTCATCTGGTGTTCTTTTGAAGGAGTCATTTTCTAAACTGCCATCTATTGTATTCTTGAAGAACTTTGTAATCAAGCTTGGTTCGTCCGGAATCTCGAAGTTCATGGTTCTAGTATGGTTTTTTGAATATATATCTTTTCCCAAACTGTTAAATCCAAAGGTTTGGATAGATGTTTTAAAAGTTCTGCTTCCTTTTCAATTCTATGATTCTCTAATAAACTATGTACTGCTATAGCTGATTTTTCAATCTCTCCATTCTTTATGTTTCTAAAGTGTTCTTTTTTACGAGTTTCCAAGTTCCTTTTTTGTTTTTCCTATACATATCCTATTGCAATCTTTGCAATCAATTTGATAAATTCCAGATTTTTTGTTGTCTGGGGTGTTAACTTTATTATTAGTTAACAGAAGATTACCCAGGCTGAATTTGTTAATTGGAGCCAATGTTATATTAAATTTTCTGAAATTTATTATGAACTTCAGGATGGTAAGTAAATTTCTTGAATTTTTCATCTTTCATGGAATCATGTTGTAAGGTGGTGTATTCCTGTAACCTTTTCTGTTGTTTAAATTTCTTTAATTTATTCTTTATTATGTCTTCAACAAAACCATTTATTTTAGCAATATGATTCATTTGATTCTTACCAATAAAACCTCATAATGTTAAAAATTCCCAAATTTATATATCAAAATTCATTGTTCTAGTATGGTTTTTTTTAATGTGTATCTTTTCCCAAATTGTTCATTCCAAAGGTTTAGATAGATGTTTCTATCTAATAAATGGTGAAATTGAAAAAATCAGCAATAGCAGCACATAGTTTATTATAGAATCATAGAACTGAAAAGGAAGCACTTTTGAAACAACTAATGTTGGTATTCAAATTTTCCAAATTACATTCACATGGTTTTAGTTCAGATTTTGTTCTCCCTGTGTTTGGTTTTAATTTTGATTGTAAATACAATACTAACATTCAGTTAATTTGTGATTTTTTGTTGTAACTGTCAGTGTTTTATTTAGTTTTAAATTAATTTAGACACAATTAATCTCATATTGTTTGAGTTCATAAATTATAAAAATTTCCAGTCTCAATGTCAACATAAGTAACTCACTGGCGCTATTGAGCCCATAGATTCATGGCCATGTGGAGATAAGTTCTCCATACACCAATCTTGAGATAATATTTTCCAATCATCCCCTCTATAATTTACCTCCCTTGAATCATGGTTAATGTAATCCTCCCACATCATTACCTACTGGGTGCTTTTCCTCTTGTTTTCCTACGAGTTTTCTTGCCCCTCTTTCATTCCACATTCATGCCACATGTCCTGCCTAACAGTCTACAAGACAACTGTTCTTATTACATCTGGTTTTCCGTGAATATCATGTAGCTTACTGTTTTGTAGTCTTCTCCAATCACCTGTCTGCTCTCTTTGAACAAAACATTTTCCTAAGAACTTTATTCTCAAATACTCATATTTTTTCCTCTCTTGAAGTAAGAGTTCATGTATAACTGAAAGAATAACAGTTATATATATACACTTTCAGTTTAACTTTTTGTAGAGAAGTTGGGAGAATAAGAGTCCTTGTAAAGCGTATTAGCATGTGTTTCCAGAATTGAGCCTATGTTTAATTTCCTTCTGCAGCTCATTCCTGTTTATAAATAATTATTGTTCCTGGGTATTTGAATGCAGTCACTTCTTCAAAATCTCCCTCATTTGTCAATAATATTCATAAGTTTCTCACAACTGGCTTAACTTATAATAAAATCCCATGTTATAAAAATATGCTAGCCAAGGTTTCAGTCTATTCTGACACAAGCATAAGTACAATCCTAACAGGCACTTATGTCATTCTATCAAAGGTTTGTTTGATGATATTGGCCAAATTATGCCTATATTCAAATTGTATCTACAATACAAATTCTGGTGTACTGGTGTTCCCTCCCTACCATCACACCAGGTATGAGCTGAAACACTACACCTCGTATCTATACTCAAGTTGTAGCTATCAAAAGTCCAAAACCCAATTCCACTATACAGGAAAATAGTAAATGCTGTTTAGCATCATTTAGTTAGAGATTTATCTTAATTATATTATTTTTAGTCTGATCATCTTAATAGTGAGTGGAGAACATATTTTAATCGACTCACCTCATACATTTTCAAACTTCTTTGATACCGACGGTTTCAGACAAAATCATGTCCTTCAGTCATGGCTTCCACTGATGAAATTCCGTGATTGTTGATTTCTTTAGTGACATCACTTCTTGTGCTGCCATCTTTCGTTGGGATTATAAACTTTGTAATTAAATTTTTATCCACCGGAATATCGAAATTCATAGATCGATATTTATTCTTCTGAATGAATACATTTCCCAAATTGTCAATTCCAACGGTTCATCCAATTGTTTCAAAAGTTTCGCTTCTTTTTCAATTTTATGATGTTCTAGTAAACTATGTGCAGCAATTGCTGATTTTTCAATTTCACAATTTTTAATATTTCTAAAATGTTCTTTAGTGCGTGTTTCCAAATTCCTTTTTGTTTTCCTATGTATACTTTGCTACAATCATTACAATTAATTTGATAAATTCCAGATTTCTTACTGTCTGGGATGTTGATTTTTTATTGGTCTTTAGAATTTTTCCAGACTAAATTTATTTATTGGTGCCAAAGTAATGTTGTATTTGTCAAATATTTTTTTTAAATTTCCCATATTAATTTAAATATAACTGATCATCTTACCTCAATATTAATGTTGATTTGTTCTTGAACATGTTTCAAAACAATTCTATTTTATCGTCAGCTTTTCCAGATTGGTTTTATTTATGTTGCACAACCTGGATGTTAATGTCAGCTCCATCCTGTGGTTGGCCAAAGAACCTCCCAAACAAGGTCACGCTCCATCGGTATATCAAAATTCATAATTCTGTTTTTGTTCTTCTGAATATAAATTGTTTCCCAAATAATCAGCTCTTTTGTATTTTCTAACTGTTTTAATAATTTAGTGTCTGAATTTATATTATGTTTTTTCAGCCCAAACATGAGCAGCAACTGCAGATTTTTCTATTTCCCCATTTTTAATATTTCTTATGTGTTCTTTGGTTCTAATTTTTAGGTTTCTTTTTGTTTTTCCTATATATATATACAGGGTGGACCGCTCGAATGGACCTAATTTCAATTGCTTGTTACTGGCAAACGGTTGAAGATAGAAACTTAAAACAACGTTCATAGTACAGAAAAACTCACCAAGTTTCGAATCCTGTCGGTAGATGGCACAAAGATACGTTTCTCGTTCTTAGATTTAATTGTTTGTGAAAATGGCGACTCCGCAGATGAAAGCGCAAGCTGTTTTGTGGTATGCGGAGTTTAAATCAATCATTAGAGTTCAAAGGGAGTTCCGGCGTGTGTTTAACCGTGATGCTCCAACTGCTAGAAGCATAAAGAAGTGGCGTGATACATTATTAGCTACAGGATCTGTGTTGAAGAAGCATGGTGGTGGTCGCAGAGCATCCGATGAAATGGTAGCAAATGTTCAAGCCGCATTTGAGCGAAGCCCCCGGAAGTCATTAAGAAGAGCTTCGCGGGAACTTCAAATACCAAAATCGACATTACAACGGATTGTCCACAAACGCCTCAAACTGCACGCATATAAAGTGCAGTTAGTGCAACGTCTGGAGCCGAATGACATGCCGAAACGAGTGGAATTCGCCAATACGATGCTGGACCATCTCGGCGCTGACCTGACTTCATGACCAAGATTTTCTTCTCGGACGAAGCCACTTTCCATTTGTCAGGCAAGGTAAACCGGCATAATGTGCGGATCTGGGGATCGGAGAATCCTCACGCTATTCAAGAGCATGTTCGTGATAGTCCGAAGATGAATGTTTGGTGCAGTTTGTCACATAATAAGGTCATTGGACCGTTTTTCTTCGCCGAGAAAACTGTTCGTGGTACCACATATCTTGACATGCTGGAGCAGTTCTTCTTTCCACAAATTGAACAACTGCAGCCTAACATCGTTTTCCAGCAAGATGGTGCTCCTCCCCACTGGTCCAATGAAGTTCGTACGACTTTGGACAACATTTTCCCTGGCCGTTGGATTGGTAGGGGAGGACCAATCGCGTGGCCCCCGAGATCTCCCGATTTAACACCACTGGATTTCTTTTCTCTGGGGCTATGTCAAAGATAAAGTTTACACCACCCGTCAAAGACCTTCGTGATCTTCGTGAGCGCATCATAGAGGCTATTGAGAACATTCTAGAAGACATACTCCAACGTACTTGGCAAGAAATTGTTCATCGCTTTGATATCGTCACAGTGACTGCTGGGGCTCATATAGAGATGTGGTGATCTGGATATCAAAACTTGGTGAGTTTTTCTGTAATATGAACGTTGTTTTAAGTTTCTATCTTCAACCGTTTGCCAGTAACAAGCAATTGAAATTAGGTCCATTCGAGCGGTCCACCCTGTATATATATATATATATATATATCTTTTCACAACCCATGCATTCAATTTGATATATTCCTGACTTTTTATTTTTATCAGTTTTTTCATTTTTGTTGGTTTTTATTAGTTTATTTAAACTGTAGTTATTTTTTGGTGCTAATTTAATATTAAACTTCTCAAATATCTTTTGGAATTTATTATATACCCAAGGGTGATATGTGAATTTCCTATATTTTTTCATAGGTGTTTCTTCTTTTTCAAGAGTACTTCTGTTTCTTTATCTACCTGCACATGAAAATTTGACATCATTCTACTCAAAATCAGAGAGGTATAATTTACAAGTTCTGCTGTAGGTAAATAACTTGTTCTCAGCCTTACATTAATATTTTTCAGTGATAAACACATTTCTTGTACACAGAATGTAAAACTAGGGGAATTTCACATCTTGTCTGGTAAGGGAACTGTCAGTGTTCTCACATTGAAACATACTTTCAAATTCTGATGACAAAGTAGTCATCTAATAAAGATCCTATGTACCAAACACCAGCTATGAGTTCCAATTACAAGGTCCTAAGGTCAAGACTGGAATGTTTTGTAGCATGACAGATGGGCAGTAGCACATGCTGTCTTATTATCTCCCATATTCATTCCTACCTGCCACAAGGGCTGTCCAGGCATAACATTTACATTTTATAGCTTTTTTCATTAAATTTGATTACTTTGAGTTACAACTCAGTTAATTTCTTTTGCCTTTTTAGCTCAAAACAAGACAAAGAGACAGTCATAAAAATTTCAAAGTAGGCTTCAATATGAGAATATTTAATAATATAATGATCTTCTTGGTTATAAAATCGTAAAACAATTCACCAATTAAAAATTAAAAGAGTCAACATGTTTCTACAGCAAAGCCGTCATTTTCAAGACTAAATATTGACTGAAGACAAACATGGTAAATGAATAAACAGAATCCAATTAAAAACAAACTACGTCATATGAAGTAGTCAATTACACAAACTGTATGACATAATAAAAGTAATCCTCTTTTCTTTCAATTAAAGAAAAGTGGGCACTATATGGAATAGTGCCCTTGTCTTTATTCATAATTTTGTCCTTATTTTATAGATTTCTAAACTTTCAAGGATGTCAAGGAATTTGAAATTAATGACCAAATGAACTTTTACTTTGGTTACTTTTATCGATAACATGACCGTAATCAGAAATATGCTGAGCAACTCCAGATTTTTCAATTCTATTGAATCTAAAATGTGTAATATGTTCATTGAATCTGGTTAAAATAGATCTTCTTGTTTGTCCAACATATTTCCTATCACAGTCGTTACATCCAATTTCATAAATACCAGATTTTTCAAACAATCGACTTTATCTTTGGGGTTTCCAAGAATACTATTTAATGTCAAATTGGAAGTATAAACTAATTTAGTATCTAATCCTTTAAATATCTTGTTCAAACCTCTAGTTAAAGAGGGAACATATGGCATAATTGCAAATTATGCTTTATTAATAGAAGAATGGAAGGTTGTAGAATCAGTAATCAATTTTCAAAATTCAAACCTACGAATCAAATTAACAATCATATTTTCATTGAAACCATTACATTTCATGATATCTTTAATAGTTTGTAATTCTTTATCTATTTGTCTTCAGTCAATATTTAGTCTTGAAAATGACAGCTTTGCTGTTGAAACATGTTGACGCTTTTAATTTTCAATTGGTGAATCGAGTACATTAACTACACATTTTACGAGAATATTGATAACTCCATTGTAAGACTGCTGTTAAGTAACTACATAATTTTTTTTAAATATAGTAGAAACCCATTTTTTTAGAGTAAAGTGGGCAGAACTATATCAGACTTTTATTTTGATAATACATGGGATAAGTTATTATTTTAAAAAGAAATCCCGATTTGGCAATAATTTCTCTTTTAAAAATAATAATTCTCCAACATTGCAAATGATAAAAATGAAATTAATACATTGAAATGTGGGATAAGGTTGAAACATGAATCAGAAATTTTACACCTGACCTCATAATATAAGAACATTTTGGTAACCACCATCTTCATCCACATTTGAAGTTCAACTTTATTGATGTTTATATCATATAGTCACTTCTCATTAATTTTATAATTTATATAAATGGAAATTATTTTTGGTTATGGAAAGAAAAAATGTATAGTTAAAGTGATAACACAAAAGGATTTAGGAGTCCTTGGGGGAGTAGGAGGTTAACCAATTATATTGTGGTTAGTCCCCAGAAATAGTATAGTAAAAACCTAATTTAAATTTTTATTTAAGTAAAATTTTATTACCTCACAATCTTCTTCTTAGACAAGTTTCAGATCCTTCTTTGATTGATCATCAGTATTTTTACTTCTGTTATGTCGTTATGAGGACAGCATAACAGTGGTCGCAAAAACACTGATGATGGAACCAAATAAGGATCTGAAACTAGTCTATGAAGAAGATTTATGAGGTAAGGTAATAAAATTTTACTTAAATAAATAATACCTCATAGTGTTAATTCCCAAACAAATAACCTAATTTGAACTTTATATTAATAAATGAAGGGCTCGACTGTAAAACATGGTAACTGGCAAATTCTTGAAAAACTGTGATATGTGACCTTGTGAAGCATTTGGTGCATGTAGTTTTATTTACCATGACAATATCTCTGCTATCTATTGATGGATGTAAAAACTACATGCACAAATGCTTCAAGAGGTCACATATCACAGTTTACATGCTACAACTCAATTTTCAAGAATTTGTCAGTTACACTTATTACAACCGAGCCCTTCAAATATAAACTACCAGTAGCTTCGACGTTTTTATTATAAATTTCATACATCTCAATGATGGATAAATTATATTTGAAGAGAAAAATTATACGCTCAGACCGGGATTGAACCCGGGATCTCTAGATCAAGTGCTCTACCACCTGAGCTCAAATACCAGTAGCTTATTCATAGTATACAGTTACAATTGAGGGGCTCAGTGGAATAAGGGCCCATCCCAACCAATGGTTGATTTTTAGTTATTTGCAGATTATGTATCATATGGCTATCTTCTGTTAATCTTTAGAAGCTCATAATTCTAACTTTGCTCAAAAGAGGTTAAATGAGACTTTATGTCTAAGAAAAATTTCTAACTTCTTCACGCGCGCGGGGAATAAAGGCCCATCCCAACTGCTGACACGTGACCGTATATTGTCCGCTACTCTGTAGTCCGCTGTAATACTGACTAGCATTGACGGCAAATATCAGTAAATGCAGAATGGCTGATGCGGCAGATACTTGTGCAAATGGAAATAGTGTAATAAAATATAAGAAAAGAAAAATAAATGTGCAACAGTAGAATAAAATGAAGCAGAACATTTTACGCAACAGTGGAAATGAATATATATCGGCCTGAATCAGTTGCTTCAAGAAGTGCGGACGAAATTGCTTGTTGCTTATTAAAAGCTGTGCCACTGATTGAAAAAAGTGCTAATAAAAAGAAACTTATAATGTATCTAGTGATTCATGTGTTGTTCAAAACAAGAATTATACAATAATGGGACTTTGGCTGTACAAGATTGATTGTGGTTGGTTTGAAGAAATTGAACATAAATGTCTTCTACCAGGTCACACTTTTCTTCCCTGTGATGCTGACTTTGGTGTGATTGAAAAAATTAAAAGAAAAACACAAGTGGTTTATACACCTGAACAGTGGGCTCAGCTCATAAGAAAGAGTTGAACAAAAAACCATTTACAGTAATTGAGAGAAATGCAGAAGATTTTAAATATTTGGATAACTTAAATGTTCACAAAGAGAAATGTGACGTTGGACAACCATAAGGTGGGCATCAGAAAATCATCTCAGTTTTGTTTTGTGGAAAACAGACAAGTAATATACATACAATCTATTTTCAGTTATTTGGCTTTAAAGGAAGTAATAACCCTTTAAAAAAGGGAAAGGAAAGTGTCCAGTATTACGAGATGTAATATTGATAACAAAATATCCTAATGATAGGATGATAAAGAAGACATCATGACTCTCATAACATTTGTGCCACCTGTACACCAGACATTTTAACAGTAGCCTTAAATCAGATGATGATGATGATGATAATATAAATGCTGCAAACGTAGAATACGTAGATTAATGCAATATTCAAGTTAAAAAGTGTTATTTAATTTCTTTATTTATGTTGTATTTTTTATATTCTCAATTTTCTTTTTCTTTTATTAGACATATGAAACAACGTAGTGGTCTATACATTTGCAGGCAGAAAGCTTATTTTATGTACAAGACATGTACCAAATATTATCAATGTGTGCTCTATATATTTTACTCAATGTAGAATTTAATAAAATGCTATTTTTCTCCAAACTTAGTGCAGTTGGGATGGGCCCTTATTCCACTGACCCCCTCAATTGATTACAGCAGATTTATCTTATTCAAAGAACACATTTAAATTGAAAGCAGATGAAATGCATATTTGTGCAATGGAAAAAGCCTGACATGTTTATTCATAGCTTTGATAAAAAAAACAGAGAACTATGAAATAAAATTATTTTTGTCAGGTTTTTACTATACCTGATTAATCATGAAATTACCTGAAAACATATATCTAGAACTGGCCTGTCGTTGTATATTTCAATCGCATGTTATTTGTGATGACATCATATAATCTCACAGTACTGTCCCATGATGAAACAAGCAAAAACTGATGAGAGTTTGGACCAAATTTCACTGATGATATTCCATCTTCAGGTGGTGTTTTGAGCTTAAATTCAGTTCTTGCTTCAGCCATTTCTAAACAAGCAAATTATTTTATTTATTAGTTCATAATATCTTTGAAAAGAAAACAAGTAACTGCAAAAGGACAGAAAACAACATAATTATGATTTCAGCTAGTCTACCTGGCCTAACAACGAAAGCAAAAATGTTTTGGTTATTGTAACACAGATAACTGCATGTGCATGTTAGAACAGGCCACAGGTTGCTAATTATTGTAAATATATTTTATTTATCTTCAAGATTACTTTTCATTATCTTTGGTTAGATCCTGTACTGCCATCCTAATTCAAGCTGAGTAAATTCCACTAGATGGAATATTTCAAAATTAGGGTGAGTTATTTCTGTTAGATTTTTAAAATTGCTGAGCAAAATCCAATTCTAGTAAATTGCCAAATTTTCAAAGTGTTTTCATGATAAGGCTACATATTTCTGATGAAATGTATTCCCATCAGTTTGCAATATTACTCTTCTCATAATAATTTTAAGTGGTTTCAATCTCCCCTCATATAATTTATGTATTTACTATTTTTCATACTTTCTTAAGACCAAAAACTCAATTTCCTCAGATAAAGGTAAAGTGATCCCACAACAGGCCATAGGAGACCCTTGGGGTAGTAGGAGGTTAAAGCTCCCACTTTTTCTAGACAATCAGCACTTGATGTCAGCCAGGTTGTCAACCCTGCATGACGGCCTTTACCCCCAGAACAAAAGTGTCTGGTACTTGTTTAAGTTAGAGGCTGAGTCAACCCCAGGGCCATGTGACACCAGCTTTGGGTCAGTTTAAAAATCCTGATCCCACTGGGACTCGAACCCTCGACTTTCCGGTTTGTAGCGCACTGCCTTAACCACTAAGCTACGGTGTGCCCCCCATTTCCACAGATCAGTAATCAAATTCTGCAACAGTAATTTGATCATGACCATACCGCTGGCTAACAAGTGAAATCCACTAATCAGATTTCATCGAAATTTAAAATTTACACATTCCTTCTTCTTCTTCCTTCCAAGTATTAGGCCAAAGCCTGTTACAATCCTATACAAAATTTTCCCTCCAGAGTTTTGATCCTTCCGGGAAATTCTCGTATAAGACTTGAAAGCATAATAATAGTCCCTTCAATTGGTTGCTGGCCAAAGGAAGGCAAGACCAGTGATGGGGCTGCCATCTTATAGTCTCTGGTCAGGCTTTTCTGGAGAAGAAAAGAAAATAAAGGAAAGAAGAAATGGAAGAAAGGAAAGACTCCCTAGCCCTCAGATGCCCTAATAATGTCGGGGTCGAAAAAACAAGAATTAACCAAGAGAGGTTAGATAGTAAAGTTAAAAGAGTCTGGTATAAGTAAGTGGAAGAAAGGAAGAAATACCAGATCAGTTAAAGATAAAAGTAAGGAGCAAAACACAAGTAAGTAGAAGCAATGTTTTGCTCAGCTTGGGCACCTTGTGGTCGCCATCCACATATCCCCTAGATGGGGACCACTGAGGGGTACACATTCCTTATTGTAAAATTTCATGCATTTAATCTGGTGAAGTCCATTAGGTCATATCTCCAATATTTTATTTAATATTTAATAATTTTCATATCTACTAAATCAATACTTTTACAATATATACTAGTGAAACAAACTAATTCTCTTAATGTGTCAATTTCTTTTTTAATTAAAATATACATTTTGAACAATTTATTGTCCTCATTGTCAACTTAGTGGATGTATTCTGTCTACAGTGAGTTGTCTTGCGTGAATCAGCAGATTACTATCAACTTTACATTTTATTATATTACTGAAATAATATTGGAAGAAAAAAAATATTTAGCATTATTGAAGGTGTGATAAATTATACAAATAGACAAAAAAATGATTCTATGGCAAAGAAGATGGTTCAATGGAAGTAAAATTAGTATTTCTAGTTAAAATAATACAATGCTTTTGTTGGAAAAAAAGATCCTGTCATCTCTGCATTACCCCCAACTGATGCATTGTAATGATATAAAAATATAATACTTTTGACTAGTAAAATATTGTACATTCTTTAAACACAAATAAATGGTTTCAATTAATAACAAGAATACATGAAATACAAATTAATTAATTCTCATAGCAGTAGATTATTCATCTTCAAAACTAAACAATGACAAGTTTTTAGGCTTCAAATTTGTAGACCTATTTAAATAAACTTACATAATTATTCAACATCACTGATGAATTTAAGAAAATCCAACCGTGAAATCCCAAGAGTTTCCTTGAACACTTCGACTGACTTAAATTAAAATTAAAAAAGTGGGCAAAATTAAAAAAACACTGAGAATTACAATATAATTTTCTTTTAATTTATATATGTCCATCACTAAATAAATTAATCCTACTATTCATCTCTTTTATATGATATAAGTAAAGTGATCCCACAACAGGCCCAGAGGCCCTTGGGGTAGTAGGAGGTTAAGGCTCCCACTTTTTCTAGACAATCGGCACTTTATGTCAGCCGGGTTGTCAGCCCTGCGTGACGGCCGCCTTTACCCCCAGAACAAGTGTCTGGTACTCATTTACGTTAGAGGCTGAGTCGACCCCAGGGGAAGGTAAACTAAACTTTTTCAAAATATTTAATAATTGTAAAAAAATATGGATATGCTACACTTTGCATCGCAAGAAAATTCTTCTAAGTTCTATAGAATCGCAGTGCGCATGCGCTAGTGCTCCAATTATCCCAGGTAGATAAATGCAACCTTCAGCAGTTGGCAGTATATGTATGTGAAATCAGTATGACCAACACTGACACAAAATTCCCAGAACTTGTCTAAAAATATATAATTAGCACGAAATGAACTAGTGGAAATATGATTTTACGTGGTAACCGGCTGATATTTTGAATTTTTCATAGAATAACAGATATGAAGAGGTAATTTATTTTACATATCAAATCACATTTAAAAAGCAAGGAACCTAAAAGCTAACCAAACCTAAATCAATTACTGTAACACAAATCAATTACTCTAACGTAGGTGAAATCCAGGGAACGTGGAATCACATTTAAAAAGCAAGGAACCTAAAAGCTAACCAAACCTAAATCAATTACTGTAACACAAATCAATTACTCTAACGTAGGTGAAATCCAGGGAACGTGGAAATGGTTGGCAACATCTGGAGTATTTTGAGTTGTTGATGGTGGCAACGCTGGAACAACATATGAAGAGGAGGGAAAATAGCAGAGAGTACCAAGTAAGCAATGTAGCACGACCATGTTTTACGTAAATATATAAATATAAAAAAAGATTGTTGAAACATTGGAAGATGTTTAAAATGTGTTTAAAAGTGTTGCAAAATGTTTTAAACGTGTTGAAAAGTGTTTAGTGCATCAGTGGAATAAGATATTAAATTGAAATTTTTTTGCGACCTGAACCCTACAACAGCCAAAAATATAATTGGAAAAAGTCAGTTATATGTCCCAGACGAACTTTCTAAGATCCACAGAATCGCAGTGCACATGCGCGAGTTGCGGGAATTGCCATAATGGTTAATATAGCCTCCGGTAGATGGCTCTGCAGTCAGCATTACCAACTTTGGGAATAAATTTCCAAATGCAAAAAAAAATGGACGTTAACTAACTTGCCATTTTCTAACTAAAGAAAACAGTTACATGCATATTATTCATTCCCAAATGCTTAAAAAAATAGACGTAAACCAACTTCCCATTTCCTAACGTAACAAAGCAATTTACATGCATACTATTTAATGAACTACAAACTAATTTTACGTACACTAACCCTAAATATGGTTTTAGGTTATTTTCAAATGGTGGCAACGTTGGAACAACATGGGAAAGTAGCAAGCAAGTAATTTATCCACGATCATGTTTTACGTAAATATATAAACATAAAATATTGTAAAGAAAGCTTGAAGATTATTGGAAAATGTTTAAAAGAGTACAAAACGTGTTTACAAGTGTTTAATGCATCAGTGGCATAAGAGTGTAAGTGTAGAATTGTGAGAGACATAAAACCGACCATATCCATATAATTATCAAAATGCAAGAATGTAGTAATGGAATATCATAGAACGAAGTATTCTAAAGTTGAGCCAAAACGAGAGTAGTTGGATAGGCGGGTAGTTAACTTCGGAAATTAATAAGAATAAACTGGACACTTGGTAATCCTGATTGTGATTAAAATTGCAAATTGGGAGAGCTAAAGTTCTATTTTTTAATAAATCAACCAACATGCTGGAAATCCTTTTATGATAGATATAATAAAATGGACAAATGTCAACGTCAAACTATATGAATCCAAAATAGTGCAATATTAAAATAGCAGAACTAGTTATTCCTGGTAATTATAATTAGATGCTAAATAATTGGTAATTATAATTATTTCTAACGTTATTTGCTATCATATACTTACTTTCATTCAAAAAAATAGAGTTCTTCGGCTTTTAATATACTCGTTATCCGTTAAAAAGCATGCAAATCTAAATATCTAACCAAAATAACTACCAACTGTGATATAGTAGCCTAACTAAACCCAAGTGGAAAAAAATAATCTTTATATTAAATTTCGCACTAAGAGAACCCCAAATTTATAATTTAAAAAATCTAAAAATGTACTTAAATACTTAATCTATTTACGAAAGTGTGTATTCTATATGTATACAATATACATAAATCCAAATATATTAAATAAGTTGTTAACACTAACCAAATTACTTTCCGCTCTTCATGAGATACCAACCTACTGGTTTTCCCTCTGAATATTTAATGTGGGATATTTTTTAAATTGCTATTTATCTCATTTGTGCCAAATTTAAACCATTCAACGTAGAATGCGTTTATGATATAGATTTATTTTTATTGGAATATCTATTTATTAAATGGTATCTTTACCTTGTCGTGGTGGAGTGGCTTGCGTGCTTAAATTATCCCGAGAGCTATGCCGGCGGTAGCATTGCTGCTGATAAGGGTTACCAATGCCGCCCATGTCGAAGGCATAGAGCACTTTTGATCTGTGGGCATAGAGAAGATAGAGAACGAATAGAGTGGCCTCTCTGTGTTAAATTTTGGAAGCAATTTCATACCGCTGCGCCATCTGAAGATGACCACGGTACTACTTGAGCTTTGCCTACGGCGGATCAATCGCAAGAAAAGTACCCTATCCTTACCCATTCTTTTAAAAATAAAATTTAAAGCCAAACACAAGCAATGCTACTTTGTGAACAATTTTAGCATGTTTTATTCTTACTCTCTTCAGAAGAAAATTACAAGAACTTTGCCAACTTTTCAGATGTCTAACTATAAATTATTTGCAATTTTTTTTAAATTCATTAATTAGTAAGTTCACTAAAATGATTTACACAATTTCATAAGTATTTATTAAAAACCATTCCACTTTTAGATGAACATAAAGAATATGGGAAATCGCTATTTATTAGAAAGTAATTGGAAATGTTAGACATATACAACAAAAATATTGGCAAAATTTTTGTAATAATTTTTTTAAGTAAAAATAAAAAATGCAAAATTGTTTACAAAGTAACATTTCCTGTGTTATTTCCATTAAGAAATATCAAACAGGATCTGGATAATGGATATGCTAAGGCAGCACCATTTGACGAGCCTGGTCTAATGAGTCTAATATGCTATTTGTTTTTGTGTTTTTTAAGAACCGAAACCTTAAAGTAATTTAAGCACAAGTGTTTAAATGTTCTTAAAATGAAAATTCAAAAAATACCTTAGGTTTATAAGAATGTAGCAAAAAGAAATTCAAATTAAAACCTCTGCATCATTTCTCTATTCTGAACTACTCATATGTGAATGCACGCACATCAACTCTATTTAGTAACCAGACTTGTCTTGATTAGTTTGTTTGCTTTTAAAAATGAAATAACATGATTCATTTATTGCCTTGTATTAGAATTAATATTTTTTAAAAATTATACATTTTATAGTTACTGCAGGATGTACATTATTCAAGATGAACAGAATATTCTCAATGAAACTTCAGTCACATACATAGTTAAAGATTCAATATTTCAACAATAAACCTAATTATTTTATATGTAATTTTATAAGAAGATTATTTCACATTTAGTTACTAGCTTCCTATTACCCCAAGCCCTATAATGGGATCACCTACCTTTACATTTAGAAAATCTAATAGTTCATTAGAGAAGAAATCATATGTATATTCTCCAAGGTGCAACAAGCTGAGAATGCCCTTGGCCTACCAGCTAGCTGCTAGCCCAATATCCACCTGCGAGAAGAATCCAAATTGTTTAACATTTTAGATTAACACATCTATATAAGCCTAACACAAATGCCTACCTTCATTACTACCAGGAAATCGCTGAATAGTTGAATGTTAGGCCAAATTATTGTTGTTAAAATTGACACTCAATTGACGAAACAGTTTTGTTCTCTAAGTAATTACCAACACTTCATATTAAGATTTTTTTGCACATGTTTAATAAATGTTATAAGAGACATAGAAAGTTCTCAACGAGGTAGAAGTAAGAATGAATTCAAATTTACATGACATAATATTAACATAATTTAAAAATTTGTAATTTAAAATATATTCTATAATAGTTCAAAAATTTGTTTTTAATAAAACACAACCACTTTTCTGCATAGTCTATAATGTACTGGCATGTTCTTGCAATACACTTGTAGATATTCTTGAAGCGTAACTTCTTTACACCTATTGTAGAGCCTGAAAAAAAATATATATATACATATATGTATATATCCATCCATAGTAATTCTGCCCAAAGGCAGGTCCTTCACTGCAATCATAGCATTTTCATGCTATGCTTGCAGCTTTACTAGAGAATTGTAGGTATGGTAGCTTCCCGTTGCTTTCCACACCGGTGAAGGATGATAATGATAAGGATGATGATGATGATGATGATGATGGCCATATGATTTCGGGGACCGTTTGGGCCTTAAAGTTTTCCTGACATTTGTCTTACAGGTGAGGAAAAACCCCGATAAAAACCTCACCCAGAAAAACTGCCCCGACCAGGGATCGAACCCAGGCCCACTCTGTGACAAGGCAGCACGCTACCTCGAGACCACAGCGGTGGACATATGTATATATATATATATATATATATATATATATATACAGTGAGTTTCACTCAACCTGTGGCCAGTTTTTAGAAAAGAAATGGGAATATAATGGTACTGTACATCAACTATATGTAGACTTCCAAAAAGCATACAATTCAATTAAGAGGGAGAAGTTATATAGTATCCTGCTAGAGTTCGAAATTCCTAAAAAGTTAGTTAGACTTATACAAATGTGTCTAAACGATAAAAAGAGTAGGGTGCATGTAGGCAAACAGTTTTCAGATACTTTTGAAATCTACAATGGGTTGAAGCAATGAGATGCACTATCTCCTCTACTATTTAATTTTGTACTAGAGCATGCCATCAAATCTTTAGAGGATGAAGAAGGCCTACAACTCAATGGTATTAATAAGCTGTTAGTTTATGCTGATGTAGTACTACTGGCCGATAGCAAGGAGATACTAAAGGCCAACACACACACACTACTGAGTAACACTAAGAAATTGGGACTGGAAGTAAATATCAATAAAACTAAATATATGGTCACATAAAAATACATTATATAATGAAAATGGACAGCTAATGACAAATGAGGAAAATTTTGAGGAAGTGGCTGAATTCAAATACCAAAGAACAATAATCACAAACAGGAATGAGATGCACAAGGAAATTAAACATATGCTAAATTCTGGAAATGCATGTTATTATGCATTACAGAGACTCTTGACTTCCCAACTCCTTTCAAAATACATTAAACTGAAAATATATAAAACTATTATTCTACCAGTTATATTATATGGATGCGAAACATGGACTCTTACTTTAAGGGAGGAAAGGAGATTATGAGTATTTGAGAATAAAGTTCTTAGGAAAATTTTTGGACCAAGGAGAGATGAACAGACAGGTGAATGGAGAAGACTGCATAACAGTGAATTACATGGTCTTTATAGGAAGCCAGATATAATGCGAACAGTTAAGTCTCGTAGACTGCGATGGGCAGGACATGTGGCACGAATGGGGAATGAAAGACGTGCATGGAAGCTTCTTGTAGGAAAACCAGAGGGAATAAGCCCAGTTGGTAGACCAAGAATGAGGTGGGAAAATAACATTAACTATGATTTGAGGGAAGTAGATTATACAGGGGATGATAGGAAAACATTGGCTCGGATAGGGATATATGGAGAGCTTATGTCCGCATGGCAATGATCCTACGGGTTCGATAGTGCCAGTGAGTTAGTTAGTATATATTTATTAAACTGTTATCAAATTACCTTAAGAGATAGGCCTATATTTTGGCATTTCTTTAAAATTTACGTTTTATTTCATAACTAACTCACTGGCATTATCAAACATCTATCGAACCCGTAGGTTCTTGGCCGCTTATACATAAGCTCTCTATACATCTCTATCTTGAGCTAATGTTTTCCAATCATCCTCTGTATAATCTACTTCCCTCAAATCATGGTTAATGTTATTCTCCCGCCTCATTCTTGGTCTACCAATTGGGCATTTTTCCTCTGGTTTTCCTACAATAAGCTTCCAGGACCCTCTTTCATTTCTCATTCATACCACACATTCTGCCCATTACAGTCTATGAGACTTAACTCTTTTTTTTTCACTTTCAGCTTATTCTTATTATGTCTGGTTTCCTATATAGATCATGTAATTCACTATTATTAAGTTTTCTCCATATACCTGTCAGTTCATCTCTCTTTGGTCCCAAATTTTCCTAAGAACTTTATTCTCAAATACTAGTATTCTTTTCTCCTCCATAAAGTAAGAGTCCGTGTTTCACATCTATATAATAGAATGGGGAGAATAACAGTTTTATATATTTCCACTTTTACTTTTAATTTAGAGAAGCTGGGATGACAAGAATCCTTGTAATGCATAATAGCATGCATTCCCAGAATTGAATCTATTTTTAATTTCTTCCTGCATCTCATTCCTAGCATAATTAATGTTCTTAGGCATTTGAATTCAGCCACTTCTTCAAAATTTCCCTCATTTGTCATTAACTTTCCATTTCCGTTATATAATGTACTTCTATGTGTGAATATATGTTTAGCTTTATGGATGTTTACTTCCAATCCTTCCAGGCGAAGGATTTTCTTTCCTCCTCTATCCTATCTTAAGGGGGCTCATACACCATAATAGGTCAAAATTTTCAATTTTTTGTTTTTGGTCTCATTTCAAAGAGCATACTTTAAAGTACACATTTCTGAAATTTTGTGATGATATCTTCTGTTTTTGTCGATATATATATAATGTTAAATGCTAATGTTCTCTGGTTGACAGTTACAATGTCGCAGCTTGCTTGACATTTTCAATCGTTCCCAAGAGCAGCATAATGTAAAATATATAGAGTACATAGGAGACGGTGATACGTTCAGTTTCAAAACTGTGTATGACTCTATGCCATATGGACCTGACATCACAATAAAAAATTTGAATGTGTGGGTCATGTACAGAAAAGAATGGGGTACAGACTTAGGCAGCTGAAGAAGAAATTAACTGGAACTAAATTAGAAGATGGGAAAGGCATTGGTGGTGCTGGTCGACTAACTGATGCCATTATCAATAAAATACAAAGATATTATGGCAATGCCATTAGGGAAAATAAAGAGAACCTTGACAATATGAGGAAGGCAATATGGGCTATCTGGTACCATGAAGCTTCAACAGACTCCAATCCCCAGCACTATATGTGTCCACTGGGTGTGGATATCGACAAGCCCAGGCAGAGGGTAGAGAAGCAGCATATAAACATCCACATCCAATACCAATGGCTGTTATGAATGCCATTAAGACCTACCTTCAAATACCTTTCAAAAACAGAACTTCTAAGAAGGTGCTTGAAGGGCCGCACTCAAAATTCAAACGAGTCCTATAATAATAAAGTGTGGACAATTTGCCCTAAAACAAGAACTGCTGGGAAAACAGCTGATGCTGCAGCAACATTCAATGATGGGGATACAAGCAGATTAAAAGTTTTAGAAGAGTTTGGAGTGAACATAGGAAAATATGCTAAGGCTGCTTTTAGGCATCGTGATGTCCTGCGCATAAAATCTGCTGATAAATGCCTACGAAAATCTTCGAAGGAGTCCAGGAGAACTAGAAGATGACTGAGACTTGAGGAACATGGCAGGAGAAGTAAAAAGGAGGGCACAACATATGCTGCAGGAGCTTTCTAGTACAGACTGTAAGTAGAAACATGTGTAAATTTTAACATAATTTTCCCAAAAGTTAAGATTTTAAGAATATAAAACACAATAACTCAAAAACTAATGGTTCAATTTGCATGCAATTTTGCACACACACTCATCTACTTAGTCTGTATCAGATATACTAAAATCATTGCAATCTTTTGAATATTAAGGTTAGGTAATGGAGAATATATAGTGTAAAAATTATTTTAAAAAAATTATTAATAAAAAAAAAATTTTTGCTCTAAACCAATATATCTGGGCACATCTTAATAGTTCACAAGCTTTATTAGGGTGTTATATTTATTTTAAAAAAATGTTTATACTAGTCAGGTTATTAGTTTTTAAGTAATAATGTATGATATGATACATAAGAAAGTGAAATTATGCAAATTTTATTTTCCTGCAATTACAAAAATTTTGCTTCAATAATAACAATTTTAATATAAATGAAAGCCAATAGTGTATACTACCTGTGTGCAAATTTTCATAATTGTATGTTTTATAGTTTTTTATGTATTGTAAAGTAATGATGTGTGTGTATATGTACCTCGTGCTGGGTGTATGAGCCCCCTTAAGTAGCACAGTGGTAAGTCATTTATTGTTAAGTAGAAGTTCAGTATTGACAGTAACAAAAACGTTTATATTTCCCTGTGTTTTGTTCACTAGCTTGGTTAGTTTTTCTACATTTCTCTTGGAATATTTCTTCTTCTTCTTCCTTCCAGGTATTAGGTCAAGGCCTGTTACGATCCTATAGAAAATTTCCCCTCCAGCGTACCTCGGGAAATTCTTGTATAATACTTGAAAGCATAATAATAGTCCCTTTGATTGGTTGCTGGCCAAAGGAAGGCAAGACCAGTGATGGGGCTGCCATCTTATAGCCTCTGGTCAGGCTTTTCTGGAGAAGAAAAGAAAATAAAGGAAAGAAGAAATGGAAGAAAGGAAAGACTCCCTAGCCCTCGGATGCCCTAATAGCGTCGGGTTCGAAAAGACAAGAGTTAACCAAGAGAGGTTAGATAGTAAAGTTAAAAGAGTGCAAAACACAAGTAAGTGGAAGAAATGTTTTGCACAGCTTGGGCACCTTGTGGTCGCTATCCACATATCCCCTAGATGAGGACCCCTGATGGTTAATACATATAATATTTATTTAGTGTTTAGTTATTGTTTGATAGATATAAGAAAAAAATATTTAAACTTTAGTTTATTAGAGAGCATTTATATATAAAGTATCGACCTCGGTTATCTAGGAGTTAATTTTTTGTCTCTGGTCTCAAGGATCGCAGAATCAAATCCAACAGGGTGCGATAGATTTTTTAGGATGGTAGGATTCAAGGGAGAAATCATCTGGTAGGAACTTCAAACCATGGGACCCCGAGTCCAAAGGTTTTTCAGACTCATAAAAAAAGTCTAAAGCCTACTTTTAGAGCTTCTGAGCAAAATTTAGGGAGTCTTCCTCATTTAAATAATACTTTGGTTGCCTATTAGATGTCTCTTTGAGGTAATAGCTAACCACTTATCACTCGTTGACATATGTAGGAAAATAAGCCTAACTAATGGTGAAATTAAATGTTTCTTACCTCTCCTCAAATCATCATTTAATTTCACCATAAATTAAACCTCATAGTGATTAATTCCTATAAAAGTTAAAAGCCTAACTAAATTAGCTTGGTTAAGTGAATGCTGGAAAATAACACTCTTGGCCCATGTGGGGATGTACAGGTATACACAAACACACACATGTGTATATATATATAAAGTTCCTCTCTGTATTCGAGTGGTGTAAGGCAAGTACTGGCACAAAGCTGCAGGACAGTGCTGGTTTGAGTACCCAAGGAGAATAAATGTTCTTATTAAATTTCAACCAGTGCTGTGTCCATGTGCATCATGAACAATTTCTTCTTCTTCTTCTTCTTCGTCAGGCTCTACGACTTCCAGCGGAATGTCTTGGCCTTCTCAACTAGTTTATGCCATTTCTTCCTATCTTGTGCAGTAGATTTCAAATCAAAAATCCCCATCTCTCTTAAATCTTCAATTACTTTATCTTCCCATCGATCTTTAGGTCTTCCTCTTGGTCTTGTTCCCTGTGGCTTCCAATTCAAAATATCATTCGGCAATCTTCCCTTTGGCATTCTTAGTGTATGTCCAAACCATTGCAATCTTTTGGATTTGATGAAACTAACTATATTTTCTTTATTATTCTTGAGGTATAATTCGTTATTCCTTCTTAACCTCCAAGTTCCATTTTCCTTTACTGGACCTAGCACTCTTCTAAATATTTTCCTCTCAAACGTTAATAGTCTTAATTTATCTGCTTCTTTCAGTACCCAGGTTTCAGCTCCATAACATACGATTGGTCTTACTATTGCTGTATATAATTTGAATTTAACATTTTTTTTATATTAATTTGCTTTTGAATATATCGAAATTAGCAAAATATGCTTTATTCCCTTGCGATATTCTTGTTTTGATTTCTTCTTCAACAGTATTATTATCGTTTAATGATAAGAATTAAATGAATCGTGATTTCTTTTTTTAAACACAGCACTGATGCTGCAGGGCCGTGTTTAAAAAAACATAGAAGTATGAGGTAAAAAGAAATCACAATTCATTTAATTCTTATGAATTAAACCTCATAATGTTAAAAATTCCCAAATTTATTATATAAATTAGTGGGCAAGTTAGGGTGAAAAAATGGGTGAGTTGTAAATATGGTGATTTTTGGTTACTTTGAACTCAACTTCTCAGTTAATTTTAAGGCATTTCTCACATTTTTTGGGGGAAAATAATATATATATATATATATATATATATATACATTTCTCTTGACTAATTATTCACATACTAAGTAAATATGTCAATAGACTCTGCATGCCATGTAGGCACACAAGTTGTAGAAATATCTGAGATTTTATCACTGTTTAAGGATTTCATTACTTTTTCATGAATTGAGCAGTGTGCATCTGATGCACTTATTGTACTGCTTTTGGAAGGAGTAGAATAATCCGCACCTGAAATCCAAACAAATTAATTAGTTGTCTAATGGATAATAAACAAATGGGAAAGAGTGAGGGATGGTAAATTGTATTTGTCACGGCCAACACAATATATTTTTTAATATAGCTGATACAAAATCAGTTACAAAAAAACTTACTTGTGTTGTTCTTTTTAATAAGCCAGGTTAGGAAGTTCTATTATTCAAGATTGTACTTAACTTAAAATTTTACAAAGTGCAATAGAAATGAGCCGTAAGTTTGATCAAGTTTTTAAAATAAACATATAGTATATAATCGTTTTTCATTGAGTTTTTATTTATGTTCATGTGTTTTTACATGAACATGAAACTATTTATTTAAAAGTGTATAGTTAAAATAAATTACTTACAGAAAATAGCAAAGGATTTCCAGAGAATTTTAATGGTGTAAACAGAACAATTAAAACAAGTTAGTATAAATATAAGGAAACTTTTAGTATAAGTTTTCAAAACTTACTGTACAGTTTTTCATCGTAAACTTAGCCTATTAAAAAAAACAATAGGCCTACATTATTATTGTTCTGAGTAAAACTTACCTGCAGATAAAATATCTTCCTCTCTAGATTTTTTTAAGAATGAGATTATGCTCGTTTCACTTCGTTTCATCTTGATAGGAAACTGAGGAATTAAAAAAAATGACTAATATTGTAAAATTTTTCAATAATGAAAAGTATAGAGCAAGATTTCAGTCAAAATCATCTCTTTTACAACTTAAACACCAAACGATTCAACAAATAGAGTCACAGTCATTGCCACCACCAGTTCCTGCGAATTTCTCATTGTCTTGTGGTTGTGTAATGACATGTTGCGGATGAGGCTGGAATTAACACAGCTGTTTACATCTCTCAGCTGTTCTATTGTGATGCTCTGGTTGGCAAATCGTCCAGAACTGCTCTGTTATTGGTAGATGCGGCTTAGTAAAGAGCAAAGGCAACTACCATAGCTGCCAACCTCATGTCTATGACAAAACAAAAAGCCATTTGCAGGGCAGCTCTCCTTATTTCGTTCTTGGCTTATTGATATGGATCCATTTAAATGAATAAATAAAAATGATATACAGCTACCTTTAATCACTTATATATTAAAATGAACAAATAAAAAATAACTTTTATGTGGATTGTGTTGTAGACAGTGATGTTTTTTATTAATCTGAAAACAAATTTACATTCCCCCTGGAAATTTCGGCGGGAGGGGGGGGGGGGCTGAAGCCTCCTTAAGCCCCCTCCTTGGCTATGTGCCTGATATATATATATATATATAATCCTCTTCTGTATCCGAGTGGTCAAAGGCAAGTATTGGCACAAAGCTGCAGGACAATGCTGGTTTGAGTACCCATTGAGAATAAATGTTCTTACTGAATTTTGACCAATGCTGTGTCCACCTAGCATCATGAACAATTTAGATAGCTATAATGAGTAGCATCTGAGAAAACCAGGTATAATGACTGGGGACACGAGATGCTGACAATATTACCCCTATACTGTCTGGATGATCATTCACCTCTGTAAATGTCACATGTGAAAGTGAGACCAGCAAGACTCTTCTAGGCCTGTTGCACCATGGAGTTTTATAAAATTTATTGACCTAAATTTTAGTTTTAGCATCTTTTCAGTTGGAACCCAGTGAACTGATAAAATCAGGGGCAGAAAAGTTTCTGGAAAAGATATGTCGGTTGCTTAGTATGATTTGGGAAAAAGAGGGTTTTCCAAATTAATGAAAAGAATTGATTATCGTACCAATCTACAAGACAGGAGATAAAACTGACTGCAACAACCACAGGGGCATCTCATCAGTTTCAACTTCGTACAAAATTCTAACAAATATATTATTATCCAGACTTACTTCCTATATTGACAATATAATAGGTGATCAAATGTGGATTTAGAAGAAACAGGTCTACAATAGATATTTTTAGTAAAATACAGATTTTTAAAGAAAGAAATAGGAATATAATGTCACTACTGAAATTTTGGACAAATGGCTAATAAAAACAAGATATATAATGAGGGCAGGAATATTGGAATGTTTGTAGAGAATAAAGTGACATCAAATGAGACCAATCTTTTGGAAGGTTTAATTTCTATATCTTCTAATTTTTCATCATTTGGTAAGAATTTTCCACAGCTATTTTCAAACTTGTTCATTTCTTTGAATTTATTACTTAGCCAATTTGATATCTAGAGTAATATACTGGATCATTCACAATACAATCTAGAAATCCTAGTAAATGTTTAACGAAGAATTCTCTTAATTACCGGTACCACATTTTTAATAGAATACAATATTAATATGACAATAAAAAAAGTTTTTTGTATTGTTCATCAAAGTTTTTTTTTGTTCTCATGCCTCTGATTTGAAATGTCATGAGCACTAGACAGAATTGTGAAATGTTAGAAAATTTACAAAACACTATTACATTTTATTTTAAATTTAAATATTAAATCTGGTGCCATAATCATCAGTTTGGCAACACTGATCATGTTAATTATTTTATTAGATTATGTAAACATTGTTGAAGTTAATTATTGGCAATTGTGGTTAAGCAAGTGAAACAAAGATGTAAATAGATCAGCTCTCTTTCTAAAAGATAAGTAAACTCATTTCATGATATGTAACAATTTTTTAAAGAATTTTATTCTTTTTCAGCTACATAAAGAATTATAAATTCCTTGTTGGATATGGAGAATATTTTGAATGAAAAAATATTTCTTGAGTCAACAAATGGTGTAATTGAAGGAATTTTAATTTCTCTTGATTCACAAAATAAATCATTCACTTTAAATAAAATTATACATTATCCATCAGGGAAGACACAAGATGAGCCACAATGTTATAAAGAAAATGATATAAAATGGATCCTAAAATACAAGAATAACAATATGGAAATTTGTCAAGAGGATGTTGAGAATGGAAGAAAAAATACTGATACTTTTTATTCACCTGAAATAGTTCGAAATATAGTGCATATACAGAATGAAGAGTTTACAGCTGATGAATATGATATTTTGATTAACATGGCTCAGAATTCAATTTATATTGATTCTGTAAACAGTAACTTCTACAATGCCATAAAAGCTTTAGAAAGTGAGATTGAAATAGGAATTGATGCAAAAGGAATTGGCTTTGAGAATAATATAAAGATTTTAAATATTTCAATGTCTAATTGTGTATATCATTTCGATGTCCTGAAACTGGGATTACAGGGATTCAGCCAAGGTTTACAGTCTATTTTAGAGGGTAATGTGATCAAAGTTATTCATGATTGCCGGCATATATCATACTGGCTTAATAAATTGTACTTGGTGAATCTTAAGAATGTTTTTGACACTGCAGTTGGAGAATTAATAATAACAAAAAATGTTGGTGGTGAATTTCCTAGAGCTAGAGTTACCGGTATACGTAGTTTACCAGTCTGTTTAAAAATATTTCTTGGAATCCCACCACAATTAGTTTGGTTTGGAATTCATAATAAATCTATCTGGGCAGAGTACCCATTATCACATAGTCTTAAATTTTCTGCAGCAAGAGATGCAGTTTTCCTTTTACCTTTGAAGAATCGTTTACTTGGTACAATGTTGTCACCTTTATATCAAGGAATAGATAATTTTTTGAACTTGGTGAGGAATTCAACTGAAGATGAAGCTATAGAACACATTGGAACAGATTATCTTGTACCAACAAAAATGGAAGATTTAGAAATATACAAACTAACTAAAAATTTTGCATTTTAAAGCATTGAGCTTAATGTGTTCTAAGCCTATTATTTATTTATGTTACAATGATTAAAAATTAGTTTCTTTATGAATGAGTTGAATTCATACAAATTTTCAGTTTTAACAGCATATAAGATTTTTTTCATATTGTGTTGAATTTCATTATTTTTAATAAATATTAACATTTGCTTATTAAAACCAACAGAACAAATGAAATCTGCTCAGAATGAAGCCAAGACCTGAGGTTAGAAACTTTTTTGCACTAAATATAAGTTCCTTCTCTGGCAATATGGTATTCACCATCACATTTTGATATTTCCTGTATAAAATAATTTAAATTATAACTTCATAATATAATTAGCAAAAAGTTGAATTATTCATAGATTAATAATTTATTTTAGTGATGATTAATAAAACTAGATTTTAAAGCTATTAGGTCAAAACAATCTTAAAACTGAAATCAAACCATTTGTCTCAACCATGCTACAATTAATTCTTTTCCTATAATTTGTAACTGATGACTCATTCCTTTGGTTGATTAGTGCAGAAAAAAAGAGTAAGTGGATCCACATGAAGAATTACAGATCAGTTGATGTGCCTAACTTAAATGTTCAGGTTGCAGCTACTTTTTTTCCCCTCCTGAATTAACTATGTTGAAGTTAATAAGATTATTTTAAGATGGAATGTGAATTAATATGAAGGTTCTAAGTTAAGTAATGACAACAAAGTTAGGGCAATGATTTTGAGGTCATAAACAAAATTCCACAAATATTTCTTCAGTGTAATCGCCAGTGAAGTTCTGGACCTTCTGCCACATGATGCCGTTAACAAAGTCTCTGTTGTGGAGCTGCTTCTGCTTGGAGGATAATGGAATAACAGGGAAACCTGATGCCTGTGAGAGCATCTGTCAATTACAGAAACAAATCAAGAATATGTGCTAACAAAATCTTGATCATTGCATAAACTCATAGTTATGGATTTATAGTCAGGCATTTGCAATATCATTTGTAACAGTCAATAGACAAAGAGTGATTCAATCACTAGGCTACTGTCAATTGCAAATTTTTTCATACTTGCCTTTTATAGATGCTTCAACATATAAGGTCATATTGTGTCTATTTAAGAAATGCAAATTAAATCATATCAATAACTATTACAAATATTTCATTTTTTAGTTAGTCTTATATTGAAATAATTATAAACCGGTGATATAAACTTATTAAATCATCTCCATATAATTTATAATGTAAAGTAAAGTCAGTAAAGTGATCCCACTACAGGCCTCAGGAGGCCCTTGGGGTAGTGGGAGGATAAGGCTCCCACTTTTCTAGACAATCGGCACTTGATGTCAGCCCTACTTGACAGCCGCCTTTACCCCCAGAACAAGTGTATGATACTCATTTTCATTAGAGGCTGAGTCGACCCCAGGACCATAGTGCCGCCGTAACATTTGGGTCAGTTTAAAAATCCTGACCCCACTGGGACTCGAACCCTCGACCTTCTGGCTTGTAGCGAAATGCCTTAACCACTACACTACGGCGTGCTCCTAATAATTCCATAGCGCAACAGGCCTAGAAGGCCCTTAGCCTACCAGCCGGTTGCTGGCCTCACATCCACATGTGTCAATAACAGATGTAGATGATCATCTAGTCAGTGATGGGGTGACATGTGGTCAGCATGTCGAGTCCCCCAGCCATTATAGCTGGTTTTAATTTATATTGAGTACCTTTTATTGTTTACTTGTAAATAACTTTTGACATGGTTTCTACATCTGTTGGTGAAATGTGAACATAAAATTTCATCAGTCATTTTTAAAACCATAAAGCACTGAAACGAGACATAGTATGAAATAAAATTCAGTACTGGATCCTGGCTAAATTTCAGGATACCATATTGTTATTTATGCCATTTCTTGCTTTAAGATAACTAGAAAAGAAGCAATTATTATTTTAGTAATGATGATTTATTTTGCATCAGTTTCTATTTTATAAGTTAGTTTCATAAATGTTATGCATGAATGGTGGAAGTAATATACTTTAGTTCTAACATTTAAGAAAAAAAAATGTTACCAAGTGTCATTAAAATAGATACAGGTCGAAGGATAAACACCAAACGAACATACTTAATATGCCATTATTAATTTTTGTTGGGATAGAAATAATATTTTAGTAATTTTTTATTATTTGTTGGTGTTCATTAATTATCTTTCCTTCTGAGACCAAATTCTTATTAAAAGCATGTTTTTATACTTTGTCAACTTGCTGCGCCTACACAGCCTCTTTAGCTATTCTTTCAAAATTCTTCTCAAGGCCTTCACTGTTACCTTGGAAGTGCCATGGACGAAGTCTCCATTGTACAATACCCTGAAAAGTAATTTTTTAATTGAATATTTGCCCATCACTTAAGACTTGGATGTGGAGTCATATATGAGTCCTGTGCCATAGCCGCATAGGCAAGAAGCCTTGGTGCAGAGCTATGGGACTTGCACTGATTCGAGTCCCCATGGGGAAAGAAATTTTCTCATGGAATTTTGGCCAATATGGGACCGGTGCCCACCCAGCATCGTGAGGCATTTGGGTAGCTACAATAAGTAGCGACTCCAGGTTGAGAAGACCAGCTATAACGGCTGGGGGACCCGACATGCTGACCACATGTCACCCCTACACTAGCTAGATGATCGTCTACCTCTGTGATTAACACATGTGGATGTGAGGCCAGCACCAGCTGGTAGGCCAAGGACCTTCTAGGCTTGTAGCACTTGGAGTTTTATAATAAAAGAAATCAAAGAATATGGATATTTAGGAAGTAAATTTGATTCAGAAGGAATGTACTGAAAGAAAATATACAAAGGATCTGAGAAACTGGTAGATTATACAACCTAATAAAAAAATATTTTGTGGAAATGGGAAATTAAGAAAGAATAATAATTACTGATATATAAAACATATTTTGTACTTATATTAAATTATGCAGCAGAAACATGGGTTTAATAATGATAAGCAAGCAGCAGAGATGAGAATTTTGAGCAGTGTTGAAGAAAGACCAGAAGAGATAGAGAGATAGAATTAGAAATGCAGAAATCAGAGGATTGGCTTTGTAGTATAGCATTATGGGAATATATTGAACAAAAGAGGTTACAAAGATCCAGACATATTAAGCAAATGGCATCAGAGAGACTACCAAAAGGAATATTGGAACTTAGAATAAAATATGGGAAGGCGACCATTGGAAAAAAACAATCAAAGTTAATAGAACAGATAAGGGAGGCCCTACAAGCAAGAGGAGTAATGGAAAATAATCTTGAACAAAAAAATGCTGTTAGGGATGGGATGGGATACTCACAAGCCACAATATTTACTGTGCATTGCCTCCCTATAGATATATGGTATTTATAAAATAAATATTTTTATCATGTACTTTGTTTTTGAAATATGTGATTTTATAGTATGTTCAAGTATCTTCTTGTAAAATTTTGATTATATGACTTGTGAGTGTCTTTGATGGTTATGGTCTCATAAGAAATAAAAATAATAAGATCAAGCCAAAATATTTATTCCACTACTTTTTTCTTTATTCTCATAATGCAATTGGAATATCACTTTTTTTAAATTGATGTTTGTAAAGAGAGCTTGAGACTATACAATACAAACTAATGATAGTAGTTAACGTAAATTTTATACTTGTCTTTAGCAATATTTCATACAAGGAATTCACTTTTTTATATGAGTGAGATGTTTAATGTAGATTTTAAAAGTTTTTATTGCATAAAAAATTATTTTCTTTGTTATTGAATCACACAATTCAAAAGTGGTTTCATTCCACCAAATATCACAAAAAAATATATATAGTGTGATCAGTATAGCACTGGACAGCAGATGCGGAGATTTCACTATACACTGCTGATGCACTTGTGGCAGGGTACGGACAGCGTAGGATCGCGGTGATACAACCACACATATTTTCGTACTACTTTACAAATTGTCATACTTACCAACATCATTGAAGCAGGTGCTGGAACTGTTCACCTTTGTTGTCCATACATTTTTGACACCTCTTTATAATTTTTTTTTGAGGAATTAAACCCAATGGGTACAACTTGGACACGACACACACCCAGTCCCAAGGTTGAGATTTTAAAAATCCCTTACCCCACCGGGAATCGAACCCAGATTGCCAGAGTGGAAAGTAGGGACTCTACTGACTACGCCACAGCGACAGACTCTTGTTATAAAATTTGTTGTACAGATTATGGACTGTTGAACGTGATGGAATTTTTACACTCGGGAATCGTGTTTCAAAAAGTCTTCGTACTTGGCTGGCAGACTGAGTTAACAAATATTGATCATAAATAAATACATGTAGTTCAGTAGAAAGATTATTAGTCATTATACAGTTTACACTTATGCACACATCATCCAGTTTACATTATACATACGCCATTCAGTTTACAAGGAAAAGCGACCAAGCACCTTATCTACTCGAGTTACACTATCTAACTGTGACCGTGAATGCGTGGGGGGTATTTGTATACTGCTGAGTCAGCGCACATTTCAAGTCCCGTGTCTGCATGTGTAAGCCTTTGTCATCGCACAGCACAAACCCCACGTCTGCTGTTCAATACTATACTGATCTTACTGTATATATCCATTTTGTTTTAGTTTTAAGTCAAAATAATGCAGAGAAACACTATGTTGTACTTTGAGTTGTTATGATAGGTACTAGGCATTTTTTAAACTTAATCTTGAAAATATTTTAAATGACCCTAAAGTAATTGTAAAAGGAACAGAAGCTTCTTTTGTTTTGAACAAATAAAGTTTAATCTGTATCTTTACTGAATTAAACTAAAGTATAACAAAACGATGTAATTATGATGATAAATACACACATGTTCATATTTTTATTTATACCTTCTTGCATGAAACATCTAAACATGCCCTTATCTAGCATACCATTAAAATAATGTAGACTGAATTTGGCAAGGTTAATCAGTCTACTAATAAAGAGCATAAAAATAATAAAATTAAAGAAAACTTGAACTAAAGCTCTTTTTGCATGGTGTGATTCAATTATATTTAGTTGCTAATCGTACTTTGATGCATCTTGATAAAGTAGATTTAATTACAGTATCAACTGTAACTCGACAATTATGACTTAAAACTTCATGTTAACAAAAGTTCTCTTTTAAATATGTAATTATTCACTGTGTAGTCACCATTTCCATGATAAAATAATCTTCAAATTTAATTAAAAAACAATAAAAAAGCCTATATTTCATTGTACCTAAATATAACCTAAAATCTAATCCTAATACTTAATCTTAATTGGACATTTTTTCTGAACTTACATTTGAATATTTGTGCACAAGTGATATATGTTTTCTTTATTAGAACTCATAAAACACTTGAGTGCTAAATAAAACAAAATGGCACACATCATTATGTTATGATTCTTATAAAACTAAAAAAATTAACAAATTTATATATCAATTGGTGACCATACACTGAATAAATCCAGAGAACTTATAGGCCTACTACATATTATTACTTAAATACAAGAATATTCTGATCTACTTTCAAATTGAAATACAATTAAACATTAATAAATTTGTATAATATTTAAAATGGAAATAAAAGTACTGTGTGTCATGCTCATATATTTTTTTTTCTTCCTTGCTGAACATAAAACATTGCAAAGACATTCCTGATCATTATTTTAGTATCAATAGACTCAATACAAAGTTATTCCACTAACAATGCTGAATCTAACTATACAAAATCAAATTAGAATATAATTCATAAATTCATTAAGGGAAATGACATTATGAGGTATTTCAATTAATAAAAATTAATTAAATGAATAATATTTCACCTCATATGTTGTGTTTTCAAGAGGAATCCCTCGCATCTTCAGCCATTATCACAGTTCAGTCTACATTTTCAGATGGCAATTTTGAAGATGAAGATGGGAGGGATTTCTCTTGAAAACTGCAGTTTCAGTGCTTGAAGAACACAAAATAGGAGGTGATATATGACACATTTAATTAATTTTTATTAGAATATAATGCTGAACCTAACATAAACATACTTAAAATACTGTAATATTTTCTGTATTGTGAATTGAATTTACTTGGGGAAAGGGCTATGTTATACATGTAAGACATAGCCTACTTAAATTCCTCATTTTACAATTTTTAAATATTTTCAAATTATAATCATAAATTTTTTGACAAAATTTTAAAATTTCATTATGAAATAGAGGAAATAAAAACACTAATAGATTTCCTAGACAAACCAAAGTTCCAAGAAAAAAAAATACTTGTCTCTAATGCACAATAACAATGTTGGATATCTATCTTATTTTAAAATTCAGAATAGAAAATAAACTTCCACATATAAACAGTGTTTCTATTTTTGGGATAATGAATGAGAGATAGTTACAAGCTGCAAAATGAACATTTTACAGAGAAATATTTTGAAATTTCAAAGAAATAATCAAATGTATCAGTTGACTTGGTATACATATCCTCAACTCGTGTTCAACTCAGGGTCAGGTCGAGGGACGAGATGAGATGAAGTCCCTATATAGAGGTCTGTGAATGACAAGCATGTCGACCACACCTGATGCACCATCACAGGGGCAGATGAATGAAATGAAACAAACTGGAAGATATGAGTATGTCATGGATGTTTTTGGTATATTCTCTTATAATTGTCTTTTTTTATATATATATCTGTAGGCGGACAGAGGAACTATGGCAAAAATAGTAATTTATATGAAAATATGGCATGTGACTATCTTACCGCACTGCCTATTTGGTAATTATTATAAGTAATTGCATGGATTTAGTAATCCACTTATCTACTGCTAACTTATCACAGACAGCAGGGAAAAATGTAACAAATATTTGTTGACATGCTACAAGTACTGCATCAAACTTTTTCACTGCAGAATCATACAAGGGCAATATATAAAAGATTTAATAATTTGGAAATTTATGGTTACAACCATTTTTTATTGCTCTACATATAGTGCAATATTTAAGTTCTACCTATGTACAACTGTAATTATAATTAAATCAGTATCAATTCTTTAAGCAAATGTTGATATAAGCAGAGTAATGCTAAGCATGTTACGACTATCATCCCAGGGATACAAAGTTATATTCCCAGTCATGAAATATATATACATTTTTGTCTTATAGGTACTGGACAAGGCCCACTAAGCCTCTTAGGGACAACTGAATAGCTAACTGATATAAAAAGTAACAAAATTCAATTTAAGTCACAACATATGATTAAGGGATTGTGCTATGCTAAACATGTGGGTCTCTTTAATGATTTCTGTTTGTCAGTGACAACGGCCAATTTAGTAGCCCTTGACTATTCACATCTGACTTTCTTTATTTATTGATGCATTGATATTATTTAAAATCTAAATTTTAAATACTAAAAAAAAATTAAACTGAATGAAAAATGTGCAAACAAAATCAAAAGTAAGGTAGTTAAACAAGTAGAGGTACTTTTTTTAATATCTAAGGTACTGTCTGTTCAACGGATCTGTGCCCCCATAAGATATGCGAACTAAAATATACTTCCTTTTCTGCCTCGGCAAATCATTTCCCTCCGTGCATTCCTATCTCTCTCTTGCACTTGCACTCCAGTGTTGTCAACTGCAACCTTGCATTATTCAACATTCACGAGCCATGACACTGGTGGAAGTTTGGCAACATCCCTACTCAATGTTACTGTGGCTACTATTTGACAGTAATAGGAGGGAAGTGCAGTGAAATAGTGTGAGTATAGACATGTACTTTTCTAAGAAAGATGTCAGCGCTATAGGGGCACAGATTCGTTGGTCCTTATATTTAGTGACAGCTTCAAAGCTGGATTTGAAAGGGTCTGTTATTTTAAGCTTCTTTCTTTTACATGCCATAAATCTAGAAGATGGAATCCAAGGTTCAGACTACTTTCCTTCAAAAGAAATCCATAATAAGGAATTTTACAGCTATATATAAATAAACTACAGCTTGGTTTGAACGAACAAACCTTCCCTTCCAAATGAAGTCATACTCAAGACCGCTAAATCAAGTTATACCAAAAACTTTTACTTTAAATAAGTACCGGTAATAATAGTGGTGGGACTACTTAGAAGAGCTTTGGCCTCACATTCAATGTGTCAATAATAGGCAGATGATCATCCAGCCAGAACACACGTGACGTGTGGTCAGCATATTGGATCCCTCAGCCATTTCAGCTGGTTAATCTCAACCTGGAGCCACTATCCAAATTCGTCACAATACTGGGTTAGCATTGGTACCATACACTGGCTGAAATTACATGAGAAAATTTCTTCTCCTAAAAGAGTATTTAAACCAGCAAGCACTCTGTAGCTCTGCACCAAAGCATGGTGTCTTAGGCCAATCAGCCATGGTGCTAGATCAGGACTTTTACACCCTGAAAAAATCCATTAATCCCAGCTGGATTTCAACTCATAAACCTTGGAATCAGAGACAAACACAGTAGACCACTAGGAGCAACTATAATCAGGAAATGAAAGGCAATATAAGAAATGTTAAGAAAGATGAATAGATCAAATGGAAACAGATTAATTTTTTTTTAACATGAATCATTTACATGTATCATGTTGTAAACACAGATTATACCAACATATATAATTTGCGTACAGTCCACCGCTGTGGTCTCGAGTTAGCATGCTGCCTTGTCACGCAGCGGGCCCAGGTTCGATCCCTGGTTGGGACAGTTTTTCTGGACGAGGTTTTTCCTCACCTGTAAGACAAATGTCAGGAAAATTTTATAAGGCCCAAACAGTCCCCGAAATCATATGGCCATCGCAATCATCATCATTCATATTCATCTTAGATTAAGCTTAGGATTAGGGGCTCTCCTGGCGCACCACTATCATCATCATCATATCATCGGGACAACGTAATCCTGCCTTCCAGGTGCCCCAACCTCAGAAGTGGGTTACAATTACGCCATGCCAGGAGAGAATGCCAGGAATGTCGAAAGACAGCCTAGGGCATTTGCAAAAAAATAAAAAATAATAATTTGCATACATCAAGTTCAGTCTCTTGTATCATATCAACAAACAGAATGTTAACTTAATTTTAATGTATTTTCTGCCCAGCTATCTACATAATATAGGAGAATAACGAGACAAAATTGATTAGTGCTGTATGAGAAATTATGTAGTCACTAGCTCAGGATGAGTTTGTGCCCAGTGATATGGAGTGTGAGACAAGTTAAGCATACTTAACTTACAAATTGCATGTAATGCTTAGTAAGTAAAGAAGCTTGTCAGTAAACTATTCATTCACTTCATAGTCCATTTTAGTGAATAATTAATAATTAGGAGATTAAGAATTAAATTAATGTGTTTATTACCTCACCTCATATACTTTTTTCTTCTAGACTACAGTTTCGGAGCAGTCTAGAAGAAAAGGGATATGAGGTGAAGTAATAAAAACATTAATTTAATTCTTAAATTAAACCTCATAGTGTTTTATTTTTTTCGCTGTAAAAATTAAATAAATCAGGAGATTGTTTTTACTATTTTTGGGTTCGATAGAATGACAGATTTTTATTTAGTCTTAAACTTTATAAAGCCAACTTTTTTAATCTCACAAACTTAAAGGGAATAGTTACTTTTGTTCACTGAAATAAACAACATTGTAAATTTATAGTAAAAGATAAATTATGCTTGTTTACTTTCTGAATACCATATATATAAAACAGGTTTTATGTTATATATTGATTTTAAATAAATATCAGTGAATACATTCAGTTGATTGCAGAAATAAGGTGTAAACCATCACCACAATTTCACTTTTTTTTCATTTGTTTCCATAACAACCATTTAAAATTATAAAACTTCGGCTGTGATTTGAACTTTGTTTCTGCAAACAAACTGATTGAGTTGTGTTTTGTTGTTAGTTAGTATATGTGACTACTAACAAACGAAATCTGAATTTGTTTATACATTACCAGGCCTTGGATTTTTAGGCTCTAAAAGAGAACCTAAAGTATACTTTAAAAATTGTAAAATGAATTCTAGAAATACTTCAGCTTTTAAAAATGTGTAACATCACATATCACTATCATTAGGAGTAAAAAAAAAAAAAACTGCCCAGGCTCAAAACAAAAAAAAAAATACATGCTACCTTGCAGGAGAATAAAAAAAAATTGAGAGTTCACTTCAAGAACTTTCAAGGTTTGTAAGTTATTAAAAATAGCCTTAGTGTAGATGTTATGAGTACTACTCACTCAGCTCATATCTGTAGCTTTTTAGAAGAACTTTTTGATGCCTTAGGCATCACTGTCAATTCTTTCCAATAGTTAGAAAGAATTGGCAATCGTACCTAAAGGCAACGAAACTTAAGTTCTTCCAAAAAGCTAACCATTAGAAAGAATTGACATTGATGCCTAAGGCATCAAAACTTAAGTTCTTGAAAAAAGCTACAAATATGAGGTGAGTAGTACATATCTAACTCATATAAAATAAACCTCATAGAGTTATTTCCTTGAAATATTAAGTAGCCTTAGTCTGTTGATGTAATTTCAGAATTTTACTGTATGTTAATACTGCTACAAACAGATGGTGTTATGCATCAACCGGCTATGTGCCATTATATAAGTTTTGAGGAAAAGTGCATTTAAAGTCTAAGCCAATCTTCACTATTTATTTATAGTGTCACACTACCAAAACTGCATATTGCAAGTTGGTTGGTATCTAATGTCGAGCACTTGATAATGAAATCATTCGCTCTCTTGCACTCCAATATTTAGCAGAAAGGCTGGTCTCTTCTACAAAAGCTGAACAACGGAGGAGATGGTTTCTTTCCATATCTTCATTTAAATTGCAAAAAGGGCATTTAGGTGAATCTGTTATGCCAAGTCTGTGTAGGTGTTTATTCAGGCAGTCATGTCCCATTAGCAGTCTGAATGTTGCTACTGCAGATTTTCTTTGTAATGTAGTAATGTCATAAGCTTGTAGATTTTCCCATTCCTTTCCAGATGTTTTGTTGGTGTATTCTTCTCTAAGTTTATTGATATATTTGAGATAATTCTTTTGATAGAGTGAAAGGAAACTGGAGTAGAAGTTGGGTCTGAAACAATTTTGCTACCCTTCTTGGCCAGAAAATCTGATATTTCATTGCCTGTCACTCCACAATGGGCCGGAATCCATTGAAGTACAACTTTTTTATGTAGACAGGATAACTGTTTTATCATTTTGTGACATTCAATAATTTTGACGCTTTTGGGTGTTGTGTCTCGTGTTATAGCGAGAATGGCTCCTTTGGAGTCACATAGAATTACAACTTTTGTAAATTTTTGGATGTGATATAAAAGATTTTGTAAACTTAAGAAAATTGCTAGAATTTCGCCATCAAAGTTTGTTGAATTTGTGTTTAGTTTACGATAAAAGGAAAAAAGTGGACATACTGCACCAGCACCAGTGCCACCGTCATTTGGTAGGCTGGAGCCATCTGTAAAAATATGTATCCATTCAGGAGCAGGGTATCTTAGATTTATTATTTCCAGTGACATTTGTTTTAAAATATATGGGGGAGTTTCAGATTTCTTGATGTCTTCTGTTAAATGAAGGTTATATTCAATTTCCAAAAATTCTAGGGGGTTGTTTCTCATCTGCATATTTTCTTTTAAATATGGAAATTGCAATTTCTGTTTGAAAGTTATTTTCCTTATTTGACAGTTATGCATAAACAATCTAAGAGCAAGAATATTTGGCACTTAGCTGCATGATGCAAAATTTAGATGAGCATTTACGAAGATCTGGTTTCATAACCTTTTTTGCAAAACATAGAATCTCTGATAGGACTGGTAGGATTTACATTTCTCTTTAATAATAAGGCTATATTTAAAGATTTGGTGTTAAAAGTGTGTATACACTTATTTCAAGAGCCAGTAAAATAGATGGCATCAAAATCTCATTTTTTAAAAAAAAATGGCAATTAGCTAGTTCATGCATAACATCATCCAAACATTCAATACTCCTCATTATAATGCCTTGAGTCCAATAATTTTTACTAGTTTGCAAGTACAAAATGTTTTGTTGGAAGCAATTTGTATCAGAAAACTTGCAGTTTTACAGGGGTAAAATACATGTTAAGAAATAGCGTGTCCCATTTACAGGTTAAAAAACCTAAACATTTTATTAAAAAATAGTATATATTCAGGCATAAAACAGTTTATTGCAGTATGAAAGGCTATTTTTCTTCTCCTGAAAAAAAAGTTTTTTTTAAATAAGGACAGATTTTGCTAACACTAAATAGCAGTTAAAATAATTGGAATAAAATCGCAGGCCTGCATTTACCAGTGGGCAGGATGGAATGTTCCCAAGAAACCTACAAAAGATTCATGACTTTTGTTATGAAAGAAGAGAATGCATGTGTATGTATATATACCCTATGCATTGCGCATGAGGATACAGGTGCTCCACAGTGGGAGTTTTTTAACAAAGCTAATTTAATTATTAAACAAACCTCTTAATGTTACTTCCTATTGTATTTTAAAATAAATCTAATTTAGTTACAGAAGCCCTGGTGCAGAGCTACAGGACTTGCGCTGGTTTGAATCACCATGGGGGGAGAAATTTTCTCATGGAATTTCGGCCAGTATGGGATAGGTGCCCACCCAGCATCATGACGCATTTGAGTAGTTACAATAAGTAGCGACTCCAGGTTGAGAACTGTAACAGCTGGGGGACTCAACATGCTGACCACATGTCACTCCTACACTGGCTAGATGATCAATCATCTACCTCATCATCATCATCATCACACCAGGGATTAGGCAATTGCCCGTTCCGACTTCATAATGCATCAGCCCAACGTCTTCTAGGTCTTCCAACATCACGTCTTCCTCTTGCTTGACATTTTCTTGCTAACAATGGATATCTCTCCTTACTCATTCCATCCATGTGATCAATCCATTTCTGTCATCTACCTCTGTGATTAAAACATGTGGATGTGAGATTAGCAGCTGGCTGGTAGGCCAAGGGCCTTCTAGGCCTGTCGCACTTGGAGTAGTAATTTAGTGATACTTATTTACCTATGGATGTCAATGAGTGACAGGAGAATCCTTTATAATTTGATATTGCCACTTATCACATAACTGCTCCCATGGGATGATAATGAAATGGTGTTTTAAAGCATTGCCAAATTATCATACTTGTCACTGTATACAACACATTAGTCTTCAAAATAGGGTTAAACTTATACAATAAGAATAGGCCTAGACCTCTACATGTATCATCATTTTTCATAGCTAATCACACTTTAGTTCCATGATTTTGGAAAGCATTTTCAAGTATTTCAAAAAACAAGTCATCATGAACAAATTAATGTACATTGAAGAGGAAAAGAGATGAGAGAAGTTTTATTTATTTCATTCTTATTTATATGTTTTAACATCTAAGGTCATATCCATTTATTTTTTTAATGATACTTTGAGAATGGTGAATGATGAAATTAATTCTGGTAATGACATGCCATAGTGTAGTGGTTAAGGCAATATGCTACAAGCCGAAAGGTCGAAGGTTCAAGTCCCGGTGGGGTTAGGATTTTTAAACTGACCCAAACATTCTGGCAGCACTATGGCCTTGGGATTGACTCAGCCTCTAATGGAAATTAATACCATGGAATGTTCTGGGGGTAAAGGCGGCCGTCACACAGGGCTGACAACCCACCTGACATCAAGAGCTGATTGTTTAAAAAAGTGGAAGTCTTAACGTCTTACTACCCTAAGGACCTCCTATGGCCTAAAGTGAGATCACTTTAACTTTTACCTTTAATGAAATTCCAACCCAGCGTTTGCCTTGACAATCTTGCGCCATAGCCAAGTGGTTTAAGGCAGGATACCTTGGTGCAGAGCTATAGAACTTGTGCTGGTTCGAGTTCCCATGGGGGAAGAAATTTTTTCATGGAATTTTGGCCAGTATGGGACTGGTGCAAACCCAGCCTCGTGAGGAATTTGGGTACCCATAAAAAGTAGCAGCTCCAGATTACGAGAACCACCTATTATGGCTGGGGGACCCAACTTGTTGACTGCATGTTATCCCTATATTGGCTGGATGATCATCCACCTCTGTGATTAACACATGCAGATGTGAGGCCAACAGCTGGCTGATGGGCCATAGGCATTCTAGGCCTGTCAAGCTATGGAGTTTCATTTGCTTCGACAACTTAGGGAAACTAGGAAAAAAAACCTAAGATGTTGGCATGGAGTTTGAACAAGGGTCATCCTGAATGAGTCTTAAATGCTATTTCTGGAGTCAACTCGTTCAGTTGGGAGAATAGTATTTCATGAAACCCAGGAGACTAAACTGGCCGGGGTAAACTAGTGGTTATGTTCCTTGCCTCTGGTCCCGAGGATCATGGGTTCAAACCCAGCTGGAGTCAATGGATTGTTTAGGATGGAAAAATCCTCTGGAAGGGATTTATTTGAAGCTGTGGGTACTGAGTCTGAAGATTTGAGGTTCATAAAAGAACCTTAGGCCTGAATAAAGAGTCCTCTAAGCAAAATTTACCAACCTTCATGGTCTTAGTACCTTGGTTGCCTAATAGATGTCTCATTGAGTCAGTATGTTGGCCACATACCATTCATGACATCTGTAGGGAAATAAGCATAACTAAATTAACTTGTTCTACTAATTCCTAATAAAGGAGAAGTTAAGGCCTAACAATGGGATGTTCCGCCATTGTAGATAGAAGAGACTATGAATCCCTCCAATGCATTTTTGGTATTTCATCATTCTTTAGTTTCTTTGTGTTTGTATTATATCATGTCAGTGATTTTAATTTATGATTATATTGAATAAGTCAACATTAATCATTTGTAAGTTATTAATATGGGGAAAAAAGACAGGTTTAAACTCCAGACAATAAAATAGATCATCAGAATATAATTTTAATGTAAAAAAAAACTTTATATTTCTAGCAGTCTCAGAAGGATGTTCCATATACAATAACCAAAGGAAAGCATACACAATGTATAAAAAGTGCAACATAGCCAGAATTAGAGATTGAAAATGATCCAATAAATGATAGATGGAATTGCTATTTTATCAAAATTTATATGCGCACCACAATAAAGTTAGCCTCTGAGGATAACAATGGCTATTTTAAAGGAGTAAGGGAATTATTTAGTCGGCCATAGTGGACTAGTGGTTATGCTCCTTGCCTCTGGTCTCAAGGATCATGGGTTCAATGGATTGTTTTAGGATGTAAAAATCTATGGATCAAGTCCTTTGGGAGGGACTTTAAGCCATGGGTCCCGAGTCTGAAGATTTTCAGGCTCGTAAAAGATCCTTAAGCCTGAATACAAATGTCTCTAAGCAAAATTTACTAACCTCATCATCCTAGTAATACCTTAGTTAACTGCTAGATGTCTCATTGTGTCAGTGTGTTGACCATATACAATTCATGACATCTATGGGCAAATAAGTGTAACTAAATTAACTTGGTCTAGTAACTGCTAACAAAGGAGAGATTAACATTGGGCTACACCATTGTAGACAGAAATTAGATACAGTATGTTTTTTTCTTTGAAACTTTGGTTTTCCTGCTTTACTATAATACATTTTCGAGTGCGCTTTATACAATGAAGTCTTATACTACGACAAATATGGCTGTCAGAAATATGTTTTAAAAATTTAATATTTTCTTAGATTATCTTTACCATCTCAAGATATGAAACTAAGTTAACTCTAGTAGCTTTTGTTTTTAAAGATGTTCAGAATTGTTTTGAAATAGGTTTAATTCATACTTATGAATATTTCTATTGCCATGAGCTTGGTTTAACAAAAGAAAGTCAGGAAAATATAGAATGGTCAGGTGGTAGAATATAAAAGTATATTGTCCTTGCATGAAAAGATATTACAGCTTTTGTGGAATAGGGAGTTTTAAAAATTACATAATTCATATTTGAAATAAAAATAAAAAAGGTGTGCAGAAGTACACATTTAAGCACTACTAGATCTTAAGTAAATATAAAGTTATCCTTTAAATTGGCAATGTATCCTATAAGATACATTGATTTAATTTTTTAATATTGTTTATATAAAATAGAAAAACAAACAAGTAGAAATTATATTTGAAAAGAAAAATATACTCCTAGACTGGGGTTTGAACCAAGGACCTTTGACTCTCTATGTCAATGCTCTTCCAAAGCTACCTAGGCCTAGGTAGCTCACTTGGAAGAGCATTGGCATAGAGAGTCAAATGTCCTGGGTTCAAACCCCAGCCTAGGCATATATTTTTCTTTTCACATATAATTTGTCCATAATTAAGATGTTTAAAAACGAATAATAAAAACAAGTAGAAATTATCCATATTTGGTTCGTCTTCCGGGCTTATAGGCCGTGGTCTGGTTGTCTTCTTACTCGACGTTTCATCTACTGCTGCGGTAGACATCATCAGGAGATACTGCGTGCTTTCTGTGAACTCCTCAACAGTCGGCTGCAGACTGGTGGTAGGTCGTTGGAAACTGTCTCTCTGTTTATAGCTAAACCCCGGGTGGAGGGGAGGTTTTCTGCGCGCACCGAGTTGTGCGCTGTATTGCCGTGTGCCGAAGTCATAGGCTTCGTTGTCGTGTTAAGCAGTGCTGGGATCCAAATTTTGTTTATCTTAAAGGTTTCTTCTTTTTTGTTGAAGGAATTTTTATGTTTGTATATTTCTATGGCTTCTCTGTATAGTCTGGTGTAGTAATGTGATGTTTGTGATAATACCTGGGTATCTTCAAATCTTATAATATGTTGTTGGTTGTTCATACAGTGTTCCGCTACGGCCGATTTTTCATTTTGTTTTAACCTGCAGTGTCTCATGTGTTCTTGTAATCGTGTGTTGATCATTCTCTTTGTTGTACCGATGTACACCTCTCCACAACTGCACGGGATACGATATATACCGGCATGACTCAAAGGATCTCTAGTGTCTTTGGCTGGGCGCAGTATATTGCTGATTTTTTGTGTTGGTTTGTAGGTTGTTGCTATGTTGTATTTCTTTAATAATCGTCCAATTTTCTCTGTTGTTGTTTTGATATACGGTAGGTAAACCTTACCATTTATCTCTTCCTTGTTTTCGTTTTCGGGCCTATATTTCTTTGGATTTATGGCTCGACGAAAATCTGTTTTACTGTATCCATTGGTAAGAAAAGCTGCATGGAGATGATTGATTTCTTCTTGCAGATACTGTGGTTCCGAAATCCTTTTGGCTCGTTCAACCAGGGTTTTTATTATCCCGCGTTTTTGTCTAGGATGGTGGTTAGACTGTTTGTGTAGGTATCTGTCTGTGTGAGTATTTTTCCTGTAAACCTTGTGTCCAAGTGTCATGTCTTGGTTTCGGATTACCAAAACATCCAAAAACGGTAGACTGTTGTCATGTTCCTTTTCCAGGGTGAATTGGATGCTGGGACAAATCCCATTTATGTGCTTCTTGAAGTTATCTAGTTCCTCCTCACCGTGTTCCCAAATGACGAAGGTGTCATCCACATATCTTAGCCAAACTGTGGGTCTTAAGGTAGCATTCTCCAAAGCCTGTTTTTCAAATTTTTCCATGTAGAAATTTGCTATTACGGGACTTAATGGACTTCCCATGGCCACGCCGTCTATCTGTTCGTAGAATATACCTCTCCATTGAAAATAAGATTCTGTGAGACATATGTTGTAGAGCGCTGTTATGTCTGGAGGAAAGAGTTCTTGTAAGTATGTCATAGTTTCTCCGATAGGTACCTTAGTGAATAATGCAACCACATCGAAGCTTAGTATTATGTCATTCGGCTTGAGTTTCATAGTGTCTATTTTTTCAATGAAGTGTGTGGAGTCTCTTACAAAAGTATCGGTTTTACCAATATATGGTTTCAGCAGTGAGGCGAGATACTTGGCAAGTTCATATGTAGGTGAACCAATGGCCGAAACAATAGGTCTCAGACCTATTGTTTCGGCCATTGGTTCACCTACATATGAACTTGCCAAGTATCTCGCCTCACTGCTGAAACCATATATTGGTAAAACCGATACTTTTGTAAGAGACTCCACACACTTCATTGAAAAAATAGACACTATGAAACTCAAGCCGAATGACATAATACTAAGCTTCGATGTGGTTGCATTATTCACTAAGGTACCTATCGGAGAAACTATGACATACTTACAAGAACTCTTTCCTCCAGACATAACAGCGCTCTACAACATATGTCTCACAGAATCTTATTTTCAATGGAGAGGTATATTCTACGAACAGATAGACGGCGTGGCCATGGGAAGTCCATTAAGTCCCGTAATAGCAAATTTCTACATGGAAAAATTTGAAAAACAGGCTTTGGAGAATGCTACCTTAAGACCCACAGTTTGGCTAAGATATGTGGATGACACCTTCGTCATTTGGGAACACGGTGAGGAGGAACTAGATAACTTCAAGAAGCACATAAATGGGATTTGTCCCAGCATCCAATTCACCCTGGAAAAGGAACATGACAACAGTCTACCGTTTTTGGATGTTTTGGTAATCCGAAACCAAGACATGACACTTGGACACAAGGTTTACAGGAAAAATACTCACACAGACAGATACCTACACAAACAGTCTAACCACCATCCTAGACAAAAACGCGGGATAATAAAAACCCTGGTTGAACGAGCCAAAAGGATTTCGGAACCACAGTATCTGCAAGAAGAAATCAATCATCTCCATGCAGCTTTTCTTACCAATGGATACAGTAAAACAGATTTTCGTCGAGCCATAAATCCAAAGAAATATAGGCCCGAAAACGAAAACAAGGAAGAGATAAATGGTAAGGTTTACCTACCGTATATCAAAACAACAACAGAGAAAATTGGACGATTATTAAAGAAATACAACATAGCAACAACCTACAAACCAACACAAAAAATCAGCAATATACTGCGCCCAGCCAAAGACACTAGAGATCCTTTGAGTCATGCCGGTATATATCGTATCCCGTGCAGTTGTGGAGAGGTGTACATCGGTACAACAAAGAGAATGATCAACACACGATTACAAGAACACATGAGACACTGCAGGTTAAAACAAAATGAAAAATCGGCCGTAGCGGAACACTGTATGAACAACCAACAACATATTATAAGATTTGAAGATACCCAGGTATTATCACAAACATCACATTACTACACCAGACTATACAGAGAAGCCATAGAAATATACAAACATAAAAATTCCTTCAACAAAAAAGAAGAAACCTTTAAGATAAACAAAATTTGGATCCCAGCACTGCTTAACACGACAACGAAGCCTATGACTTCGGCACACGGCAATACAGCGCACAACTCGGTGCGCGCAGAAAACCTCCCCTCCACCCGGGGTTTAGCTATAAACAGAGAGACAGTTTCCAACGACCTACCACCAGTCTGCAGCCGACTGTTGAGGAGTTCACAGAAAGCACGCAGTATCTCCTGATGATGTCTACCGCAGCAGTAGATGAAACGTCGAGTAAGAAGACAACCAGACCACGGCCTATAAGCCCGGAAGACGAACCAAATATGGATCAAGACGCCGGCCGTGAAAGTCTACAATTATATATAAGTAGAAATTACTTAAATTTGTGTAAAATTACAAAATAATTTACAGTTTTACATGACTTTGCTTTCCTTGCAGTTCAAAACATTTAAATAACAGGTACGTTAAATTATTAAATCACCAATTTAGGGGATGAGAATTAAATCATAATAAATTTTACTTCAATTTTTTCTTTATATAATTTATTCTGCCTGAATTGGGATTTGAACCCAAGGCCCTCCAGCTTTACACACTGGCTCTCTAACCTGCCTTAGTAGCTCGAATCCCAGTTCAGGAAAAAATTTTTCTCTTCAAAATTGATTTTGATGATTGACCTGAGTATATTAATTTACTCTTTGTACAATACCCAAATATGTAAAATATAAGGTTGTAGAACCAACACTCACATTCAGTCATTCTTCACCTTACTGTGCATCATTTGCAGTGAAATTTATGTAACAAAACTAACAATGTACAGTTCTAAAACTATTTTGAAACATAGGATTTGCATACTGTATGCCCTTAAAGAAGAAAACCAATGGACGGGAGAAGAGCACGAGGAAGACCCGCCAAGAGATGGATAGACAGTGGCTGCACATCCAATATGTCTTCCTCCAAGGAGTGATTTGGCAAACAAACAGGATGAAAATCCTACAAATAAAGAATAAGAAGAAACCCTGTTTAATTTGAATCTACATTCACACTTTCCATTTCCACCAATCTAACTGCTACAATGGTTTCAAACTGAATTATTGGAATTCATTGTTTGTACATTATTAGAAGTCAGCTGATCGTCATCCATGCAAGCATTAGACAACGTGGCCTGTTATGATTTCAAAGAGGAATTTTCCACCCAGCACTTTTTTGGACAATCCAGCAATCTTTTGCCTTTGGGGTAGTAACAAAGCATAGGTTTTGGAATTCTTTGAGATGGCATTGGGTGAAGATGAGCTTTCCAATTGTTCTGGTAGTTTTGTACATGACATCCAACTCTTCCATAATTTCTTTATTTCTTTTATAGCCACACTTTGTATAGCCTGTTGTACTGCGCATAAATCACACCTCATTTGCTGTTGTTTGGCATTCATATCTTCTTCGTATTGTCCATGCTTCACTACTCTCATTATTATATTTTTCAATTAACTGAATCCACTTAATCTCATACCAGTATTACCAATTCTATCATAGAACCAATAATGCTTGCCAACAGTCATACTGTTGTGTTTTGGATCGTTTATTAAGTACTTTGTTTGGAGATTCCAGTTTTCAGGAAAAGCAAGGTATTATAGTAAAAGGTAGGTCTACTCTGCACATTTCTGAGTACAAAAAAACTAAGTATGTCATTTCAAAATTGAATACTTTAATTCTTCAAAATGGCTAAATGAACCTAAAATAGAATATTTTTTCTGGCCTTGTGTTTTTTAAAACAATAGTGTAGTATGGAATAGTTGTTCTTTTATATTAGTTTTATGATGTCGTAGAAAAATTTGTCCAGAAAGATTCTGGTAGGTGAAGAAGGCAAGATTAATTTTAATACACAATAAATAGCATATTTTATTATGTTTATATTTAGGCCCTATCTGTTTAGATTTGGTAAATGACAATTCCATTATGCTGGTCCCCCCCTGAAAAATACCACCACCCACCCACCACTGATATAGATCCATGTAACTCAGAAAGAAGCAAGGCTAAAGGAGGGAGATAAGCTGGACGAATAAATTTTCTTGCTCTGAATATGAAGGCAAGATTTAAGATTACCACTTTTAATTAGTAAAATATTGATGTTTTTATTATTAATTTAATATTTCTCACTGAAGGGTAAATTATATTTGAAGAGAAAAATTATACTTTTGGCCAAAGGTCTTGGGTTCAAACCCTAGTCTGAGCATATAATTTTTCTCTTCAAATATAGTAAAATATTGTTTATCTATTTTCTTTTAGATATTCTGCAAAGAGAATATCAAGTTTCTAGAATGTAGTCAGAACTCAAAGAGTTGCATAATACAATCACAATCCTGCACACCATCTAAAAGTAAAGCAGTGACTCTTAGGAAGATATATAACAAAAATATACCATCTTGGATTTGGAACTCCATGGATTGATGTTTATTAAATTTATTTATACAGTTAAATGCAAAAATATAAAATGCTATCAATCCTCTAGTCTTAAGTAAACATAAAAATTCTCAATGCAGATGATTTTTTTTTGTTCAATGCCACCACATTTCTTCTATTCGACATTCTGATATTCTATCCTTGCATGGCATTATTGTAACTCACTTCTGAGGTTGGGGCACCTGGAAGGCAGAGCTATGCTGCCCTGATGATATATGATAGATGATGGTAATGATGCACCAGGAGAGGCCTTAATCCCAAACTTAATGAATATGTTAATGATGATAATGGGGACCATTTGGGCCTTAAAGTTTCCTTACATTTGTCTTACAGGTGTGGAAAAACCCCAAAAAAAACATCACCCAGGAAACTTGTCCTGACTGGGGATCGAACCCGGGCCTGCTGCATGACAAAGGCAGCATGCTACCTTGAGACCACAGCGGTGGATTAATTTATACAAGACACTGAATAAGATTTGTTATATACTGTGTAGAAACTTGGTCTGTAACACAAAAGAAAATAATTCTTTTATGTCTTTGAAAAGAAAGATTTTCAGAAGAATGACTGGTTTAGTAAAGGATTGAGGAGAATGGAGAAGGCTAAAATTATATTTGAAGATGACTGGGTCTCTCAGGTATATTGATCCAATCTAACTTAGCACTTTAGTATTATAATATATCTAATTTAAGGACATGTGTGCTATAACTTAACATTATTCACCACATTTGTGCAAAATTCACATTAGATGTTAATTATGTAATTTTTACCTGGTAAGTCAGTCATTCTCAACTAAGTTACTAAACTTCTTCAAGTTATTCTAATATGGAGGCCTTTCGAAAACAATGTTTTATCTTCTGTGTTTTAACTGGAACTGATGGCTGATGGTATTGTATAGGTTGTATAATGGATTTACGTCTGTGGTTATGTTCTCGTTGAGCAGGTCTTCGTTCCTTGCTTCTTTCAGAATCTCTGTCTTCTAGGATCCTGATCCTGTTGTTGTTGTTATACTCTTTGTGTAGTATTGACAAAGAGTATCGACCATCAGTCATCAGTTCCAGTGAATGTGTCACATTCAGTACCGTAAACCAGTTAAGGCATTTAAAGAGACTATCGTGTATGCGGCCGTCGGTCAGTTAACTCGTTTTAGAGCAGGCGCGAACAAACCGCGTTTATATTCAGCGCCTAAATATTGTGTTGGCTTAGTATGTCTTGGAGATCATAGATGGCATGTAAATGTACATTTTCTATTCCCGTTTGACACGTTTAACCTTGGTGAATCCCCTTTTATTTTTAAAACAAACAACACATGAAATTTGTTCACCCAAACTTGACTCCAGGCTCCAATGGAGTCATATATGTTTCTCGTTATCGCGCTGTTGTTTGTGCGTGAAACCATGGTGAAAGAAAAATATCTCACTGAAGAAGAATTAGTGAATATTTTGTATAATGATAATGATGATTCAGGTGATGAACTGATTCCTGAATTAGAAGATTCACAAAGTGAAAGTGAAGATGAACTTCCACTTCCTGAAATTGATACGTCGATACCATGTGATGTCAATCGCCCAAGTTATTTCACCATCAAATCCTACTAGGATATGTCCTTTAGGTATGTACAAATTTAGAATTTTCTAGGACTAATAGCTTGTGAATAATGGTCCATTTTCTGAAGTTCCACGAAAAGGGTAGTTGAGGTATTTAAATGGCTGGCCTGTGGGTTTAAATGCCCTGCTCAGTGCCTGGTACTGAATGTGTTAAAATGCAGAAGATGAAACATTGTTTTCAAAAGGCCTCCATATTAAAATAACTTGAAGTTTAATAATTTAGTTGAGGACGACTGACTTACGAGGTAAAAATTATATAATTAACATCTATTACATAACCTCAACGGTGCTTTAACATGAATTACAAAAGTGTTGATTCACATTATTCAAAAATTTAGAACAAAACTCTCTTCAATGATCAGTACATAACATGCAATAAATACTTATGAATATATCCATAGAGAAAACTAAAATAATGGCTTTTTAGGGAAAAGGGCCAGTACAAAGTAAAATTTGTCTTCATGGTAAAATTCTAGAGTCAATGTATTTAAATACCTTGGTTATAAACTGTCTTTTCAAGAAGAATTAGTTATTCATTGAAAAATTGTCAACTTTAATAGATCCATATATTAAATTTGGGAATTTTTAACATTGAGAGGTTCAATTAATAAGAATTAAATGAATCGTGATTTCTTCTTACCTCATACTTCTACTTTTTTTTTAAACACAGCACTGCAGTATCGGCGACCCATTGTCACCATCGTCAGCTGGTGACAATGGGTCGCCGATACTGCAGTGCTGTGTTTAAAAAAAAAAACATAGAAGTATGAGGTAAGAAGAAATCACGATTCATTTAATTCTTTTTAATAGATCTGCTGGAATTATAAACAGAGTAATGAAACCATCTCTAGTTAAAAAATACACACATCTTCCTTTATATAAAACTCTGGCAAGATCTATCTTATGTTATGCGGACGACAGACGATAGGAGGATAACTGCCATTGAAGTGAAGTTCATGTGTCTAACAGCAGGCTACATTAAGTGGGATATAAAAAGGAATTCTGATATCCTTCAGAAACTCAACATAAATCCAGTCCTTGAACATATCCATAACTATCAAGAAAATTGGAAACAATATGTTATTAGAATGCTCATACCAGGTATCCCCAAAGCAATCTTAAACATATCCCACATGGGAAGAGATCATTGGGACGATCCATGAAGAGGTGGAAGGAAAACTTCAATAGATCATAACAGTCCTTCGAGGACTATGACCTGTCAGGATGATGATGATGATAACAAAACTATTTGTATTGTATTGTAAGCCCATGGTTTCCCTTTATAGAGATTTAGGCACTCTCCCCCTATAGGCAAGAATTTGAACCATACAATTAAGTTACACTTGTTTTCGTATAGATGTCATTTTTGAGTGGTCCGTGGTCAGCGTTCTGCCTCATACTGACATATAGGAAACCAAGGTAGTACTAGGATGGGAAAATTCGGTAAATTTTGCTTAAAGGCCTTTTCATTCAGGCTTAAGGAATTTTTACGAGCCTGAAAATCTTCAGACTCGGGACCCACGGCTTAAAGTCCCTCCCGGAGGACTTGCTCCTTAGGTTTTTCCATCCTAAAAAAATCTATCGACCCCGACCGGGTTTGAACCTGCGACCCTCGGGACCAAAGGCAAGGGGCATAACCACTAGTCCACCGCGGCCGATTAACAAAACTAACATTCTCCAAATTGAAATGCTTATGATATTGGTTAAATAAAAAAAATAAAAAATCTGAAACATTCATCCAAATTAGTATATTTGAGAGTTTTCTTTCACTAAAGTGAAAGAAATGTATTGAAGAGTGGAGAATATAAAATTTATTTCTACACTCCTCATAATATGCAATCTATATGCTAACATCTGAGAAATCTAAAACTGCTTAAAAATTTTAATTACATAATACAATGTCATTTTCAATATGGTTTGTCAAAACCACAAGTACATAATATTTTAAATTGACTCATAAGATAGTCTCTTTACAAGCTCATAATACAAATTTATTTAAAAGGTAACTATACTGTTTACACATTAAACAGAAACTGAGTTTCTGCTTTTAAAGATCTATCATATATATATATAATAAAAAGTTATATAAAAGTACTTCTCATTGACAGAAATAATGTTTTCTCTGTAACTTCATGATCCTGATATATCATTGGGAATATATAGTCAAAATAACATAGGTTTACTTGATTACAAAACACAGCAAGAAAAAACCTTTGTCAACTTCCTTTCAATATTTTATTTTACTTGGGCTCATGGAATCTTTCAACAAAGAGAAAAATCTTTCATTTTAAAGGTACTTAATATGCTTCCACTTCTACCCCAAAATCTTAATACAATTTCTACATTCATCTATAATAATACTTTGAACATTGTTCTGAAATTCCATTCAAATTATTTGGTCATAGCTTCAATGTGACTTCTTTATGAGGACTAAGAAATTATCTAAAACATATAAGCTCAAGGTAGTCTATATATTAAAAAAATCCACCAATGAAACAATCCTACATTTACCTATTTATAATCAAACTACAAAAGTGTGATGTTACAGTTATATTTATTGTCAATGAATTCCTTTACTTACATAAAAACCACAATTATTCACTATTATAAATTAAAAAACAGAAAATGTATTTAGGAATAAAATCAAGTCAAAAGTGTGACTTACTAAAATGACAAGAAAACAATACATTTTTAATGGAACTAAGCAAAATACTATACACGAATAATAAAAACGCAATGAAAAGTATGTGGCAGGCATTAAATAATACAAAGTAATGAAAGTTAAAAAAAGAAAAAAAGACTTCAACATGCTAGAATATAAATAAAAAATCTCCACTTAATTGTTGCCACAACACAGACAAATCCTGACATAATTTTGTTAGATTTTTAAAAGATTTGCTTGGGTGTGGTATCAACACCAATAAATAAATTCTCACACCTTATAGTATTGAGACTTTTTCTTGTTTCAGTACTTTTTAATTTAATTATGATTAAATTAATAACATAATTTAATTATGTTCAACTGTCAATTATTATATTAAAATATTTAATTACTGAGGATATAGTTTTTAGGAGTATATTTTTTGTGCATAATGGATTTGACCCATGCCCTTTATAAGTCCACTGACATATGTACAGATGTCATTAATATTTTCATGATCTATTTTATTCCAAATTATCTTTTAATCATACAATATTACTATGTTTTGTAAATATAAAAAAGTTAATCATATTTGGTCATAGCTTCAATGTGACTTCTTTATGAGGACTAAGAAATTATCTAAAACATATAAGCTCAAGGTAGTCTATATATTAAAAAAATCCACCAATGAAACAATCCTACATTTACCTATTTATAATCAAACTACAAAAGTGTGATGTTACAGTTATATTTATTGTCAATGAATTCCTTTACTTACATAAAAACCACAATTATTCACTATTATAAATTAAAAAAACAGAAAATGTATTTAGGAATAAAATCAAGTCAAAAGTGTGACTTACTAAAATGACAAGAAAACAATACATTTTTAATGGAACTAAGCAAAATACTATACACGAATAATAAAAACGCAATGAAAAGTATGTGGCAGGCATTAAATAATACAAAGTAATGAAAGTTAAAAAAGAAAAAAAGACTTCAACATGCTAGAATATAAATAAAAAATCTCCACTTAATTGTTGCCACAACACAGACAATCCTGACATAATTTTGTTAGATTTTTAAAAGATTTGCTTGGGTGTGGTATCAACACCAATAAATAAATTCTCACACCTTATAGTATTGAGACTTTTTCTTGTTTCAGTACTTTTTAATTTAATTATGATTAAATTAATAACATAATTTAATTATGTTCAACTGTCAATTATTATATTAAAATATTTAATTACTGAGGATATAGTTTTTAGGAGTATATTTTTTGTGCATAATGGATTTGACCCATGCCCTTTATAAGTCCACTGACATATGTACAGATGTCATTAATATTTTCATGATCTATTTTATTCCAAATTATCTTTTAATCATACAATATTACTATGTTTTGTAAATATAAAAAAGTTAATCATATTTGGTCATAGCTTCAATGTGACTTCTTTATGAGGACTAAGAAATTATCTAAAACATATAAGCTCAAGGTAGTCTATATATTAAAAAAATCCACCAATGAAACAATCCTACATTTACCTATTTATAATCAAACTACAAAAGTGTGATGTTACAGTTATATTTATTGTCAATGAATTCCTTTACTTACATAAAAACCACAATTATTCACTATTATAAATTAAAAAACAGAAAATGTATTTAGGAATAAAATCAAGTCAAAAGTGTGACTTACTAAAATGACAAGAAAACAATACATTTTTAATGGAACTAAGCAAAATACTATACACGAATAATAAAAACGCAATGAAAAGTATGTGGCAGGCATTAAATAATACAAAGTAATGAAAGTTAAAAAAAGAAAAAAAGACTTCAACATGCTAGAATATAAATAAAAAATCTCCACTTAATTGTTGCCACAACACAGACAAATCCTGACATAATTTTGTTAGATTTTTAAAAGATTTGCTTGGGTGTGGTATCAACACCAATAAATAAATTCTCACACCTTATAGTATTGAGACTTTTTCTTGTTTCAGTACTTTTTAATTTAATTATGATTAAATTAATAACATAATTTAATTATGTTCAACTGTCAATTATTATATTAAAATATTTAATTACTGAGGATATAGTTTTTAGGAGTATATTTTTTGTGCATAATGGATTTGACCCATGCCCTTTATAAGTCCACTGACATATGTACAGATGTCATTAATATTTTCATGATCTATTTTATTCCAAATTATCTTTTAATCATACAATATTACTATGTTTTGTAAATATAAAAAAGTTAATCATATTAGTGTCCATAATAATAATTGTTTTAATTTAACTATTCTCTCTCAGGGGATTGAATGTGTATAAGGATTAACAGTGCCATAATTTGAATTCTGATGTAGGAAGAACGTCACAAATAAGGAATTTAGCAACATAATGGAAGCAGAAGAAAGCATAACTGAAAGAATTGAGGAGAAAGAATTAAAATGGTTAGGCTATATTTTAAGAATGGAAGATGGGTAATGGCCAAAACTACTATATCAACGGTAATGACCAGAAAGAAGAAAAGAGGGAAGTCAAAGTTAACATGGAAGGAAAACATGAGGATAGTAATGCAAGCAAGAGGGCTAAGCACTGAAGATGCCCAACATCATAGGCTTTGGAAGTTTGGCACAGGAAGACGGCAGCAGCTGTAAAAACCCGAAGATAGAGATAGATGTAGAAACTGAAAGATTATTAAATGGAGTGATATATGAAGAACAGTATTTAAGTATCTAGGATCTACAGTATCTAGGAATGATACACAAATTGAAATAGAAGCAAAACTAGCTGCAGATTATAGATGTTAAGATCTCTTAACAAAAAAGCTGTTAGATGGTGTGTGGAATGAAGGTTCATAGCTTTTGCCACACAGGGATTGTATAAGATAGAGAAAAAATTATATTTAAATTGAGATGCTTGAATAGCTCAGTGGCAGAACACTTGTGTGCAAAACCAGAGGAGTTCAAATCCCAGTTTAGGTATTTATTTTTCTCTTCAAATATAATTTGTCATTCAGTGAAAAGTGGCAAATTAAGGAAAATTTATAGTCAAATTAAGAATAAAGGTGCCTGAAGAATAAGAATCAGGAAATATATGATTTATATTTAAAGATAATGGTAAAGTTATAAACATCAAAGTTAGACATATTGAAAGTTAGGCCACATATGCAGAATGAATGATACTTATTTTAGGAATTCACACTATGAGGTATATTCATTTAGGTAGAATTTTTTATCACTCACCTCATATTGTTGAACAATATGAGGTGAGTGATAAAAAATTCTACCTAAATGAATGATAATGCTTATCCAGAATGATATTGTCATTTAGACGCAAAGAAGAAAGTTGACAGATCTAGGTTAAGATGGATAGATGATGTAGAGACAAATTTATGAAATATACCATAGGGATAAGGAATTGGTAAGCAAGATCCACTAACCGAAGTGAATGGATGGTTGTCAAAAGAGAAACTATGGTCAAACTGAAAATGACCCTCACACCAATGATGATGATGATATGGTGTGACACCTCACACAATCCTTTTAGTTTATTCCTAAGTACAATTTTCCTTGGTAAGCCAAATTTAAAAGTCACATTAAAACTTACACCATTAAAATGTTTAATTTTGGTTAAGCATAAGCAGCCATAGCGTAGTGGTTAAGGCACTGAGCTACAAGCCGGAGGGTCGAGGGTTCAAGTCCCGTTGGGGTCAGGATTTTTAAACTGACCCAAACCCTCTGGCGGCACTATGGCCCTGGAGTCGACTCAGCCTCTAACTGAAATGAGTACCAGACACTTGTTCTGGGGGTAAAGGTGGCCGTCATGCAGGGCTGACAATCCGGCTGACATAAAGTGCCGATTGTCTAGAAAAAGTGGGAGCCTTAACCTCCTACTACCCCAAGGGCCTCCAGGCCTGTTGTGGGATCACTTTACTTTTATAAGCATGGAAAAATAAAATAATTCAGAAATATTATCTGAATTTCTTACAATTATTATCAAATGTATTATTCCCAAAAATAGTTCAGAAATGAGTTAGAAAGAAAACCTTATACTTATTTTAAAAACAAGTCATATGATCTCATCAGAAACACTGCCCATCATACAAAAATACTGAGCAATGTTCTTAAACACTATAACATATAATTAGTATCTGATCATCATTTAAATGGGATCACATAAAAATACAATGTATTTTCTAATTAACAAATTAAATCTAATACTTTTTCAACAAGATATGCTCTTTGTATGAGTAACCATTTATTTGGTTCAAATAAAGTATTTCATTTGATTATCATTTAAATTCATAAATAAAACAACTTTTCAGTGTACAACAATATTTACTTCAATATGCAATTTTCTGAATATCTTCAATTTTAATATTGCAATTTATATAAAAGCTTTCATGTTAAAAAAAACTCCAAGATATTACAGAAATATAAGGCCCTTGACCTACCAGCTGGTTCCTGGCCTCGCATCCACATGCATTACAGCGAGGTAGATGATCATTCAGCCAGTAGGGATGACATGTGGTCAGTATGTTGGATCTCTCAGCTGTTATACCTGGTTTTCTCAACCTGGAGCTGCTACTCATTGTAGCTATCCAAATTCCTCATAATGCTGGGTGGGCACCGGTATTATACTGGCCGAAAATCCATGAGAAAATTTCTACTCTCATGGAGACTCGAACCAGCATAAGTCCCATTGCTCTGTACCAAAGCATCTTGCCTTAACCACTAGGCTACAGCGCGGGACCTTTTATGGTAAAGATGCCTCAATAACATGTTATGTAGGACCTCAGGGATGTAGATGCAAGATCTGCAAATTCTCAGAGGTCAGCTACATGTGCTGGCCAACTTTATTCCCAGGAAGATTCTGATATTCATTCTAAAAAGGACTGAATGGATTCCTGGGCTAGTCTGGACATACAGAAAGCTACATCATTTTACTATTTGTTATTCTCATGCTCAATAACTACTTATCACTTGCTGAATCTGTAGGGAAATAAGCATAACTAAAAATTACGCTTTGGTTAAGTAACTCCTGCAAGGGAGCACCCTTGTGTCACAAGGGAATGTATGGTTACTCACAGATCCTCATGATAATGCATAAGTGATCATTTTACTATCTGATACTAGCTTTTTGCCTAGGATATCCATATAAGAGAGTCATATATATTATGATCATATTGGTAATATTTCAAAATGTTTATTATGCTTATAAATTTTTTAACATGATATAATCTAAAAATAGTAATATTGATAAAGAATATAATTTAAGGATTAAATTAATATTTTTAATACCTCACCTCATATCCTTTATTCTTGTAGACTGCAGTTTCGGAGCTATATCTCCATCATCAGTAGCCTCTCATCGACCAGTGTTATGTCGTTTCTTGGCAATTTTCTTCTTCCTTTTATTGGTGGACCAATGAACCTCTGGATCAAATAAAAATTTGCTGGAATTTTGAAATTCATGAGTTTTTCTTACTTTTTTTTATGTGGATTTTTTCTCAAATTGAGAGTTCTTTCTGTTTCACGATTTGGAAAAAAATCCATATTAAAAAAAACAAGAAAGAAAAACTCATTAATTTCGAAATTTCCGCAAATTTTGATTTGATCCAGAGGTTCATCGGACCACCAATAGAAGGAAGAAAAAAACCGCCAAGAAACGACATAACACCGGTCAATGAGAGGCTACTGATGATGGAGATATAGCTCCGAAACTGCAGTCTAGAAGAATAAAGGATTGAGGTGAGGTATCAAAAATATTAATTTAATTCTTAAATTAAACCTCATAGTGATTTTTTTCCTGTGAAAGTTAAATAAAAGAATATCATGTTATACACTGAAAAATTCAAAACAAACAATACACATGAGATATACATATTCACTATAATATACACACATAACAGGAACTCGTATTTATAAATGACTGGGACATAACAATCTATAATGAAATAAAATACCCAGAGATAAAACATTTTGCTTATTTACTTTCACTGTATAATTGTTCAGTCTATAAAGTGATTCTACATGACTGTACAATAAGTCTCTTTAAGCTAAACGAAACAACTTGTGAAAATTTGGGCAAAATAAAATTTAACTTATTTAAATCCTATCATTCCTGAAAATTCTTTTTTTCTATCTAATAGAACAGGATTGATAAATGTTAATAATTATTGCATGGAAGAAATTAATTTTGCACAAATAATCACACACACCATAATAGGAAATTCATGTAATTCAAAATCACATTTCATCTTATTGCAACAGGCTGAACAGTATTGATTTTTTTTTTAAATATTCAAAATCATCTTACTTTAACAAATTGGCAATTTATTCTAAAAATAAATTTCAATGTTATTTATGTCATTTCCACAAATGACAAAAAAATATTTTTTTTTACAATTAATGATAAAGAATTAATAATAAATAATTTTGTCTTTAACTGCTGATCCTCTGGTCCATCGAATCTCTCATAATATTGTCAATTGCATCTAATATTCAAAGTAATCTCATTAAAAAAAGTGTTTGAAATGGTATGGGGATTATTAAAGGAAGAAATTACATTCCCAGGAACTTTGCAAATGATGCAAGAATTAGAATGCAATATTGAAGAACAATAGATAGATGGGTATCAATGGAATAGGCTTTGTACCCAAACGACAAATGTCTTTTGAGGATAAAGATTAAGTATCTATAATCCTGCTACATTCTTTAGCATGAAAATGCCTGCATATCTATCATTTATTAATATTACAACAAAAATTCAATTGATTCACTGAAAGTTTAATTACAACACTTATTAATAATATTACTTTTAAATTCAGAAGAGTTTTTTTTTCATATCTACTTTACACTTCATTTAGAAGAGAAACATTAGTAGCCATACTAATTCAGAGCACTAAATAAAAAATCAAGAATTTAACATAAGAAAGAAAGTAGAATCAAGTCATCAAGAAACAATGAGGTTCTTACAGTGTAGAGTTTCTGAGGTTATGTGTATATGAATTTAGATAAATTAATACTGCGAGAGAAGATAATTCTTCTTGGAGATTGGACAACTGAAAACACTTTTACAAAAGCATTCAATATAATTACTATCAGATTATCTCTATAATCCACGTCTGCTTACTAATAAATAATTCACTGAATGATAATGGTCTTATTATTGTTGAACCATCGAATCTGTGCACTCATATGCTATCGCCATTATTAAAATAGTTAATGCCTGTACTCACTCCATTCCACATGCTTTTCTCCCACCACATCAAACAGCACCTACGAACCTTACCGAGTAGGGATGTTGCCAAACTTCCCACAAACAGTGTCATGGCACTTGAATATTGAATAATGTAAGGTTAATTATTACTGATTTATAGAAAACATATATTAACCTGTTTGTTTCTTTTCGTTGCAAAATGCTGTTACTGTTTAATAATATTTCTTTCATAACTATGTGCTATAGTATTCGTGTTGATTTGACAACAATGAACTGCAAGTACAAATAAACTGTCCCACAAGAAGGTTCAACATTTTGAGTAGTGGGAGGTGATAGGGAGAGATAGAAAAGAGAGATACGAATGCAGGGGGGGAAATTGTTTTACCAAGACAGAAAGGAAAAAGAGTTCAATTTGTATATCTTAAGAGAGCACAGATCGGATGGTCAAACAATAAACACTTTGCTACTTTCATAAGAATAATCTTACCCTGGATGAAAATTTAATTCTCTACGATAAATTTCATAATTTAGTTTTCTGTAAAATGCCAATTAATTTTCAAATTCGATAGTATCTTTTTAATTAATAAGCAACATTTAAAGAAATCAAAACCATTTTATACAATCTTGCTATAAATACTGATACAAACTTTTGACACATTCTGTAAAACTTGTTTTGAGGGTTATAACCAGCTCAATTACACCATTGTTCATTATGAGTTGATCAGTGACAGAGGAAGTAGTTACCTTGAGTTTTCAACATGGAATGGGAAGAATATGGAAACTGTATAATTGTGATAGCCATACACATGATAGGAAAAACTCAAAGTGAAATTTTCTATTTTTCTAAAGAAGTTGAAAATCACCAGAATGTCTACTAGAATATCCAGCAATTCATTCACACTGGATCTGCAAGGATTATCAAAGGCAAGAGCATCCTCAAGCTGTAAGGGACCCCTGCTGACAGAAAGCAGTGGCGAGTCATATTTGCCAAAATGCTGTCTGGAAACAAACAGTAATAGTGATGCCTTGGAAGCTACCCAAGATGTCAGAAATATCAATGTCTAGACTACTCACTGAGGACACTAGTGAATAAAGCTAGAGGTCTCGGGTTAACATCCTGATTCAGGTATTAATTTTACATTTTTTTCCTTTCTTTTCAAAATAATAAAACATGTTTAAATTAAACAAATTTTATGAACCAATTGATACTTAATAAATATGACAATGCAGGCCATATTTTCAAACTAATTTCAACATAAATAGAAAGACCATATGTTTATAAATTAAGAATATGCTCTGGCACAAGAAAAGATCGCAAACATTTACCCATATATGGCCCACAATAAACATAATGTAAAACTAATATTTAGGTAAATACAACATATACTGTAATGGAAAGCAATGATTTCAATATGCTTGGAATTTTAAACGATCCATGAAATGAATGTGGACAAAATGTAAATGAATTTTTTGTGGTGCATGGGTGAAATGCAATTAACTCTTAACTTTCATAAAAAAAGTTAATACACTTTATAAAGCAAATCCTGCGCTGCCATCTCAAAACACTATTATATATATTGGTCATAATTAATGGCACTTTAAAATGACTACACGAAAAAAAAAAATTAGAAAATAATTTTTGGAAAAGGAGAAGATTAATGATTTTCAGAAAAGCAAAACTCGTAAGTATATGTACTGAAAGTAGTGAATAACTATAAATACAATCTACAATTTAATGGAAATATTAAATTACTGGCAAATAATATATTGTTTACGACATGCTTATGCTCATTATAATATTAATTTTCATTTTGATATTTAAAATTAAATGGTATTTTGACATAAGATACTACTTTTGTTGTATTTTTGTGAATATAAAAAATAAATATTTAAAAAATGAAGTGTGACCTCAATAAACAAAATACAACAAATGCAATAGGTTATGACAAAAATGATAAAACATGAAGAGGTTTCATAAATCTGAATTAAAATAAATATTGTAACTGTAAAAATAAAAACAATATTTTCATACCTGCTGTGCATTATCAATATTTTTTGACTTAGAAAATTTATTATGACCTTTGAAAATATTTTGTATTAATTTGGATAAAGAACTCTTTGCACCAAGAAATAACCTATCAACTTTTTAATTTTTCTTAAGATATCTTACACCTGGTAATGTGAAAATGGCTCATTTATTTTCCGTACTGATATACTTATAAGACATGTAATGCAAAAATAATGATAGGACCTATTGCTACAGTTAAATCACAGATGGATGATGCATTAAAATTATCGAACATTCAAAGTCAAACTATAAATAGGAATCAAATGAATCATGAATTCTTCTTACCTCATACATCTATGTTTTTTTTTAACACAGAACTTCAAAAGTACACCAGATTGCAGTTTAGAAAATTACTGGCAAAAGAAAAAATTGACAGTCGTGAAAACAGCTGAATTTGTAAAATGTTTTTTCTGATACTGTAGTTCTGTTTTAAAAAGACATAGATGTATGAGGTAAGAAGAATTCAAGATTCATTTGATTCTTATTAAAAAAAAACCTCAATGTTAAAATTCCCAAATTTATTATATTAAATCAAACTATAAAGTTCACTATGAAAATAGAAATTAATAGAAAAATACCATTTTTAGATGTAAATTTAAGAAGGAATGAAGAACATAAAATTCAAGAAATTCACATATCATCCATTGAAAAAAAAAATACATTTCAACATAAGATTGGCACCGAAAAAGACTTTAGGATCATTAGATTAATTAGAACCAACAAAAATGAGAAAATAGAAGAAAAAACAAATCAGGGATATATCAGATTAAACGTGGAGAATGTGAGAAAGTCTACATAGGGAAAATAAAGAGAAATAATTAAACCAGAGTGAAAGAACATCTCAGGAATGTCAAGAAGGGGGAAGTGGAAAAGTCTGCAGTGGCAGCCCAAGCATGGTCAGAAAAACATCTTATAGAAAGAAAGGCTAAATTATTAAAACAAATAGAAAAATTCAAATAACTGACTGTTTGGGAAAAAATATACATTCAAAAAACAAAAAGGAGAAATTAACTTCGAAATTCCCGGGTAAAATGGTTTGATTTCGAGGTTTTTCAGTCTACCAACAGAGGGAGAACGACAGAAACAATGGACATGAAAATACTGATGATGGAACCGAAGATGGTTCCGAAACTAGTCTAAGAAGAAGAATATGAGGTGAGTGATAAAATTGTACCTAAATAGGATCTAGAATTTATGCATAGCTCCTTCCTAAAATGTAATGTAGACTTACTGAAATGAAATTTTCCAGGACTTGCACTTAATAAACTGCTGAAATAGAATTAAATTCAGACTACATGCATCTAGATCTTATATTTGCTTTCACCCAGACACACAGTGAAAAATGTAATCTGCAAAAGTAAGTATTAATATTTACAATATAACTGCATTGTTCTCCACAATCCTGGGAATTTCTGACATGATAAAGGTGCTTATTATCATTGGTTCTTAATTACTGTATATTCAAATATGATAACAATATGAGTCAAACTCTAAAACACAAACCTAAATAGATGTAAGTACATAACAAAAACTATTCTTAATTCTCAATGGAGAAATCAATACACATAATAAAAATAACTTACAAGGCATTTACAAAGCTAAATTAACACTATTTAATATAATATAAAATTTGTTTAAAATTATAAAACAGGTGGTACATAATACATCATAAATGAGTTCCAACAATACAAGAACAATCTATAATTATTGTTCTCATATGATGTTCAATTTTCTTAGTGTTAAGTATTTTTTAATTACATCTGGTTCATCTGATATTTTAAGATTAAATCTGATGAACTTGGTTATATTTTTCTTTATTCTATAACCTTCATTCAGAATATTATCACAGAATAAGACAAAATGAAGAAAGCTCATTAAACTTAATTTTAAGTTTGAACATCCCTTGAAAATATTAAACCATTTGTTAAAATTATAATATAAAATTATGTAGGTCCATCTCCACAACTTCTTTGAATATTAATCAACTATTGAGGCCTTTTGGGACTAGTCCCATCATCAGTGGAAGGAAGCAGATCTGTTGTCACAGACCCTCAATGAAGTACTGGCTTATTTGTGGTGATTATAAAGAGAAAATTATGTATACTGGGGATGTTTTCATTTAAAATCAAGTTACTATTGATTTCTTTTATAATTTCAATCTCTTCCAGTACGTTTATTTTCAATGGAATAGTCTCTCTATGCAGTATTTGTGTGGTGTTGTTAATATCTTGCATATTATGTCCTGCCTGAATGATAAGCTTGGTATAATTGGATTTCCCTTCTGTGTATACGAAGTCTTTAAAATTATCTTTAAATCTAATATTAAAACTTCTATTGGTTCTTTCTATATAAAATTTGTTGCAATCTTCACACATTAATGCATATACTCCTTTATTGTTAAACCATTTCTTTTTCTTCAATATTATTTTTATTATGTTATTTAATTTATTTCCAGTTATATTTACTGTTTATATTTTTGTCAAAAAGATCGCTGGGACATCCAAAACAGCGCTGGATGGAAAACTCCTCTTTGAGACCGTAACAGGCCACAAGGCCTAATACTTGCATGGATGATGATGATATTTTTGTCAAGATTTTTTTGTGTGTTGGCTAATTTTGACGTTTCTTTCATTATCACCATTATCTTCGGTACTTCAACTCCTAAGAGGTTAGCCTTGACCTCCCACAAACAACAGCTTCCCATTCTATTGTCATTTACTTTCTGAATTACTGTTTCCAGTTCTTTTCAAATCACTCTCCATGTTATACATTCACCCAATCCTGAGTCTACAATGTCATCTTTTACAATCAAGTTTAGCAACCAGTACAACCTTGGGGGTTCGGTTTGTGTCCATTCTATATACATGTCCCATCACTCGACTCTTCTGGCTTTAATATCTGCTATCATATCTATGTCTTTGTATAAAACTTTTAGTTCTCGGTTAGTTCTAATTTGCAGTCTCCATTATCTCTAGTTGGGTCATATATTTTCCTCAAAATTATTCTTTCCCAGGTGGATACATATGCTATAGCCTTTTCTGTTAGTGTCCAGCTTTAGCTACGATATACCACAATATGTTTAATTATTGTTTTGTAAAGTCTGATTTTGATTTTATTAGATCTATACGTAGAAGTTATAATTTTGTTGATACCTGTATACATAAATGTTATCCAGTTATTTTTACTATTATCAGATTCATTTTCAAATTTGGTTATGTGAATATATTGTTTTATCTTTTTTGTTTTCTTAAGAGTTTATTTACCATTCGTTAATTGTAGCCATTGATTTTTGACATGTGTTTAATATACTTTAATGCTTTATTGTAATTATTTTTATTTAAAGGTAATTTTTAACATTCTATTTATTAAACTGCTGAATGTAATCATTTTTTGTTGAAAATGATGTCCTGAATTGTTGTTATATGGCAAGTGCATTACTTGTGAGTTTTCAATAAATGTCAATTTCTAGTTTTTTTTGTTTTTTTGTTCTTGTTAAATCGAAACACTTTATACTATTGTTGACCTCTGTTTCCTTGGTAAATAGTATAATACGATGTGAGGTTAAGAAGTGGTTTTTACAGAATTGAGGAAAATGTTTAAAAACTGAGCGATAGCAAGGTTTTTAATTTCTGAGATTCTGTAACACTTCACAAATATGCGTTGTACATTATTTTTTGTGCGATGGTGTTTTCAAAATAATAAATAATAGTAAAATAATAACATCTTTGTTGGAAATATTTGTTTTCATTATAAACAATTGACTAATGTTAACAGTGTAGGCAATGTTTATTAGTTGAAACAACAGGAGGCCATGAGACCAATTAGTGATAAAACAACAGGAGGCCGTGAGACCAATTAGTGATAAAATGGTGGCACGTAAGTATTGTTGTTTTATATTGTTTCAAGTAAAGTTCAGTTCATTTAAATGCAGTGATTTGTTTCGTATAATGTATATTAACACTACCTTTTTGATATTTTTGTATATACATTGTATGTAGTATACATAGAGGGCAGTGGTTTTACTTCCCACACGCATGTTTGTAATATGTAATATTACAGTAAAGTTATTTTATTGCAATATAGTTATTTAGGTTGGCAACCCTGAAATATATGAAGCTGAACTTTCAATCATGGTCACCATTGCTTGTATGACAAATGCACTATCGCACAAACATTATTTTTCATGCATACTATTACTTAATTTGTGCAAGATTTCTTTTTCTATTTTTGCTATCATATATTATTAATATGCCATCGACATATCTTGTTATCAGTTTTATGTCAAATTTATTAATTAATTCCTGAATTTATTTTCCAATTCATGCAAGAAGATTTCTGTCAGAATCCCAGAAGTGGGACTTCCCATTAGGATTCCATCTTCTTGGATGAAGAGTTCATTTTTAAATTGGAAATAATTTTGTTGCATTAATGTTTTTATTATATTATTTAATTGGTTGATATAGTTTTTGTGAAGTTTGCTATCTGTTAATTCTTATTTTGTCTATTGTTTTATTTATGAGAACCTGGGTACAGGTTTTTTATGTCAAATGATATCAATTTTTGTATTAATATAAATTTCTAAGCTACATAGTTTTTCTGCTAATTTATAAGAATTTTTTATTTTATTGTAGTGCATTTCATGGGAAAAGGCGAGAATAATGGTCTTGCATTGGTAGAAATAGATTCGTGAGTTACTGACTCGCAAGTTGAAAGATCTGCACAGATCATCAAAATGTCTAGGCTCTCACTCTGGAGAGATCTATGATCTTCTACTTTCCTTTGGAAAAGATTGATGCTAGAAAATTCCATTTGGAAGTGTCTCGACCGAGGCCTAGAAGTTTCTATCCTTGCCCTATATATCTGTGGTGAAGGCAAGAAGAGCAACACAGTTGTGGTTTTGACAACGATAAGTGAGCGGAGATAGAAAACAAATTGTAGCACGTTTGAGACTGTAAAAAATTGTGTACCAGATAAACTTTAAATCAGGATTAATTAATTATTAGTGCAAATTGTGAGCAACTGTTACTGATAGTTTGTAGAATTTAATAAAGTCATTGTGAAATATTTACACGATCACCTGTGTGAATGAATTATGCCAAAATTGACGTGAAGACGTCCCTACAGCCATTTATGAAAGTATGTTGATTTTCCAGTTTAACACCATCTTTCATTTTTTTTGGGCTATTAATTTAGAAATGTTGTAATTAGGAACCCAAAAAATAAAAAAGGTTAAACTGCAAAAATCGATGAACAGATGAAGTAAGAAGCAGTGCCCTGGACAACATAACATCGGTCATGTAATTACTAAAGATGTAATCACTTAGGTTATAGAACCAGTCTAAAAAGAAGACAGAATATGAGATGAGGTGTAAAGTATTTTATTTTAAATCAAACTTCATAATGATATTTCCTATAATAGTTCAACATTTAAGATACTGATAATAACCTTTGATTCATTTTTTGTTCAATTAAATGTGTGTTCACATGCTACCACACCTTCGGGTTCTGTTCTAGAAAGGTAGATAGTGTTCTTACTGTATACAAAATTTTGTATGAAATTTATGTTGACTGTCAAGATACACTTTTTTTAATAACATCATCATCATCCATGCAAGTATTAGGCCGTGTGGCCTGTTACGGTCTCAAAAAGAAGATTTCCATCCAGCGCTTTTTTGGATGTCCCAGCGATCTTTTGCCTTGGGGGCAGTAACGAATCATGGCTTTTGGAATTCTATGAGACTGCATTCGTTGAAGATGGGCTTTCCAGTTGTTCTGGTAGTTTTGTATATGGTGAAGAATGGGTTCTACATCCAACTCTTCCATAATTTCCTCATTTCTTTTATGGTCCCACTTTGTATAGCCTGCTGTAAGGCGCATAAATCGCATCTCATTTGCTGTTATTTGGCTTTTTTCATCTCTTCTTCATATTGTCCATGCTTCACTACCATATCTTAATACTGGTCTTGTGAGAACCTTATAAAGCCATACTCTTGTGTTCTTCTATACTAAAGATGGTTTCATTACACTGTTTTTAATAACGTATTTCACAAAATTAAAGCATTTTTTTCCCCTGAAAAAAACCTTTATTCTCTTTCTTATTTCTAAAAATAGACAGCAAATGAAATTGACTTCCTGTCTAAAGAAATTCTAACCTCAAACTTTTCTCATTAAAAAAATTCTATTTACTTTTCCCACAACTAAATCTTTGAACCTCAAATATGGTCACCTCTAACCTCCAAAGCCAAGTACATCAAAGACATGTTGCCATTTGCAACATGGAAAATTTTCAAAACAGAATTAAACTATAACGATGTGATATGTCAATGAAAAAGTAATTGTAATTTCTAAAAAGAAATTAATTTTAAAAGCTATCATTATAATAAATATTTAAAATAAGTACATATATAAAAATTACTTAAATTTAAACATCTGTATCATATAATATGATTTTTACATATAAGTATTACTGATTTTATATAAAAAGAAGTGAGAAAAAATTGGAAAAAAAGAGATAATGTAATATGGAAATTATTATATACAGACAAACAAGGATTAGTTGACACAACTAAAGACACAAATCCTACCCGAGCCAGAATTTGAACCAAAGACTGCCAGGTAGAGTGCTAGCACGTATAACTGAAGGTCTAGGGTTCAAATTTTTGGATTAAAGAGAGAAACTTGTGCTTGGTCCTGAGTTGTCTAAGTAGCTCATGATTGAGTGCCAGCTAGTAAAGCTCAAGTCTTCAAATCCTAGCTCAGGCAGAAATATTTTTCTTTAGTTGTATTGCAAAAGAAATATTCAATTCATATAATCCACACTAAAGTCATTATACTTTCAGGATATATGAGTATCCACTTAAGATAACTATATCGATGAATCCATGTGTTAATTAATCATTAATGATAATGAACTATGAGATTCTGAAATATAATGTGAAGATGACATACTTAATCATCTAAGTTAAAAATGTTCAATGCAATGAACTGAAAATGTATGAAACATTAAAACCTAGCCTAATCAAACCTTAATTCGTTGCATCATATCTTATACTTGTATCATACTTTAAAATCAGTCTTTTAGTCTAGAAAATATTTGTGAACCAAGATAACATGCACCATTAACACAATTATTTAAGAAATATATTCTAAAAATGATAAAATCAAAATGTTTTCAAATTGGAACATCTTTTTTTGGATTAGTTGAAATATAGATAAATATAAATATTTTATTTTAAGATAATTTTGTATCACAGATGTAAAATACAATAAAGTGATACGACTAGATTTTTTTTGGCTTTTGGACCACAGCATATTCTTGTTCATTGTAAAGTTTATGGTTAGGTCTTAGGTCATTTTGAGCATTAGGAGTAGATATTTTCCTAATCATCCCATAGCCATGATGGGAATCATCTGCCAAACGACAAGCCTCCATTTTCTCACCAACAACATCATACTCATTAAATGAAGGATATGTTTCAATTGGAACTGTGACTTTATCATTAGTTGGGATTGGTGGTGGAGAACCAAAAGGTGGTATGTGTCTGTACCCTGAATTATTATTATTATTATTTAGTTTTGAAGATGAACCAAAGTGCTGCAGTTTATCATAATCTTCTGCAGACTCCTTAGTTGAAATTTGTGTTAATAATATCTTTGAGCCTGGTGGTCTAACTGAATTATTTTCTGGTTCTGGAATCACAGCAAGCTTATTGTATTCACCTTCCTCCTCGGTATCGCTTTCCGTGTAATGACGTTCTGTATGAGTTAAGTCATCTACCCCCATAGTACGCCAAGCTTCTTTACGGACTTCCACTCTGTCATAAGATAAAGGCTTTGCATTTTCAGCAACAAGAGTTGTATTTTGAGGAATGTTTAAACTACTCTGTGAATCAATATTTTTAAGTTTTCTGTACCTTCCATTACTTATGTCAAATGAAAAATTTTCTGCTTCTTGGTATTTATTTTGTGGACTTGTAGCCTGCATATGTTTTCTTGGAGGCTTTGAAGGTTTTTGTTTGGGTTTTATTAATGGTGGTGGGATAATTAAAGGTTTAGTTTCAATGATTGGTGAAATCAATGATTTTAAAGAAGATTGAGACATGGCACTATAATCTATATCAGGTAATGGAGTGGCACTGGTTGGAGAAGGAGGCAGGGGGCTACGTGATCTTGCTTCCATGCTTAGAGCGGCTTGAAACTGGTTATCTCCACATACAATAGCAGGTGTTGAAGGTGCTTCGCCATTTAATAGTTTACGCATACTTTTCATTTTGGAAGACAAACATCTAAAAATTTCCTGTTGATTTGAATGTTCCAGATGAAAGACTCCTTCGCCTGTATCACATTTACGTCCAGCTTCAAAAGTAAACTTGCCTTCTCTGTAACCATACCTTCGAATGTACCGATATGGCCATGTAAAAAGCAAGTGATGATTCTGACTATTACGTAATTGTATGGCAGCAGATGCTACCACTAGTGTATAAGGCCCTGGTTCCAGTTTGCAGCGTGTCGACGCTTCAGAAGGCACCAAATTAACAGTGAATACACCTATGAACAATCAATTCACTTATAATTTAACATAAAATTTAAGTTTTAACTAAAATAGTGCAACCCAGAACCATGTAGCTAGACAAGATTAAGGAAGATATTGAAGTTAGAAGATAGACATACAACTAAAATATGGGAGGGTAAGATAGGTGGAGATCTCTTTGTAATAGTCGATCTAAGCAATTGGAAAGGACTTAAGGAAGGAAGAGAAGTCCAAATATTAGTAACATTCAATTAATGTTTTACCATTACTTGATTTTAGAGTGCATTCCAGCTAATAGTCGAATAAAACACTTGGCAATAGTTCCTGTGTATTTTTTATTTATATGTTCCAGAGATCACTATAACTGTTGCTCATTTTCTTATTTGTCCTATGTCATTCCATTTTGAAATGGTTAATAGAATTGGAAGAGTAATTGGATGGTGTTTAGCAATAGTGATACACAGTTCTAGTTTACAAAAATTATCCAAGCAACAGATATAATCTGGTGCTACCAAGCAAAAGTTAAATCAAGGCTTGGAACTCCCTACCTCTAAATGAATTAATTGAATCATTTGACCTCTTAGGGATTAACATAACGAGGTATTATTTATTTATATATTAAATTTGGGAATTTTTAACATTATGAGGTTCAATTCATAAGAATTAAATAAATCGTGATTATTTCTTACCTCATACTTCTATGTTCCTTTAAACACAGCACTGCATTATTGGTGACTCCTTATCACCATCAGCTGTTTTCACGATTGTCAATTTTTTTCTTTTGTTGATAATTATCCAAACTGATTTAACAGTTTGGGAAAAAATATATATTCAAAAAACCATACTAGAACCATGAACTTCGAAATTCCAGAAGAACTGAGCTTGATTACAAAGTTCTTCAAAAATACAACAGATGGCAGTTTAGAAAATGATTCATAAAAAAGAACACCAGATAGCAGTTTAGAAAATAATTCCTTAAAAAGAACATCAGATGGCAGTTTGGATAATTATCAACAAAAGAAAAAAATTGACAATTGTGAAAACAGCTGATGATGGTGATAAGGAGTCACCGATACTGCAGTGCTGTGTTTAAAGGAACATAGAAGTATGAGGTAAGAAATAATCACGATTTATTTCATTCTTATTATTTATTTAGGAAAAATTGTATCACCTCACCTCATATCCTTCTCATTAGATGGTTTGGGATCTAATTAGGTTACATTCATCAGTACTTTTATGACCATTTGTTATGTTGTCGTGAAAGTACTGATGATTAAACCTAATTAGGTCCCAAAACTAGTCTAATACAAAGAAGGATATGAGGTGTGGTGATACAACTTTCTTAAATAAATGAATTATCTCAGTTCACATATTTTGGCACTTGAATCACTATTGGTAAACACTGTCCAATTGTTCCATGTATCTAACTTTGACAGAGAAATTATAACACAATATCCTTATAAATATGATACATATGTATATAGCATAACCCAAGCGAATGATGACAAATCAAGAGCTGCAGAACATTTGAATACTACTACTACTACTACTACTATATAGCATAACCCCATAGACCCACTTTTTATTTAAAATAATTTTCATGTCTCATATCACTAAATGAAAAGCAAAAGAAATCTGGAAAGGCTAAGGACCATATGGTTGGATCAAATTAAAATGGATCTAGAAAAGGAACAAATCCACTATTATAAATACAACATTCCAATCTATATTTAGCAGACAACCTTGAACCTCAACACCATTTCCCCAGGCCTTGACCGCTCTCCTGTCGTTACCACTCGAGCAAAGAAGTCTTAGATAAATACATATGCATAGAAATTATTGACTTCATGCCCTTTTTCGCTATTTATAATCTGATCTATCCAGGTTGTAATATCCATAAATAGGGAAGTATTGTTGGATAGAATGTCATGGAGGAGGCTATGTTCTGTGATGGCTCATATATCACATGTAAGTAGGTAAGATTTCATTTTTGAAATTTCTGCAATTTTCATATTTTGGAACCCCAAAGGTTTTCTCCTTCTTAAGAATATATATAAAATAATGAGAAGAAGGGAAGCAGAAGAAGAGAAAATTTATTAAAATGGATACCTCCTGGAAAAGGAAAACATTGTAGACCAAAGTCAATGTGGATAAAGGGAATTCAAGACAACATGAAGAAGAGAAATATAACAGAAGCAGACACAAAAAATCAGGAAGTGTGGAAGAAAAAAAATTGTATATTTTGGTTGAGGATACCTGTATATATAACAGAAACAATCCCAAATAATATATATATATATATATATATATATATATACATACACACACACACACACATATACACACACACACACAGAAGCTTTTGAGGTTTAAACTGGCCTATTGTGCAATGCCATACAAATCATAAATCAATCCCTAAGACCATCTGAAATCATAATTTTTTTAACCCATTCAACTCGTATGACGTGACGTTCACACGTGCTGTAGTGAGGCCCAGTTATTTTGCAATAACTTCCAAACTACTCCATAGATGTCTAATGTGTTAGCTTTTCTAGGTTCCTGAGAGAAAGTGTGTTGGACGACCCACCTTCTTTTGTAAGAAATCATGAAATTAGAAGCTGTCTGTTTGTTGGAAATAAATAGAAGTAATTTGTAGTGCTCAGTCTTTGAAATGGCATCTAAGGGTGTGTGTGGTGACGATTGTGACGGAATTCTGAGTTTATTAGAGAGTTTTGTCCGAAACATCAGACAGGAGACATAACACCGACAGGAAAACTGAGGAGGGTAAAAGGGCAAAGACCTAGGGAAGAAATAAAAAAACCAAGACTCTGCCAGGATGCAATGAAAGGCATTGACTTGCAAGACCAGATCACTGCCCTTTTCCCTATAATGCGTCACACTGTAAAAGGATACAGAAAATTATTTTTCTATTTGCTGGACATATGTATGTTTAACTCTTTTGTAGTCTACAATAATTTCATAGATCGCAATACAGCATATTCGACCTTCAGAATAGCTGTCGCCAAGCAGTTATTGGAGACAATTCAGCTGCCATCCTACAATGTGAGAGGCCCCCCATCATCAAGTACAACCCCTGTCAGTTTACAGGCAAGGAACTGGGCTCACTTTCCAGTATATCCCCAGCACAGACAATAAAAAGAAACCCTACAAACATGTGTTCAAAACAGAACAAAAGAAGTAAAACTACATTTCAGTGCAAAAAGTTCCACTTCATGTCCCGGAATGTTTTGAGATTTACCACACCAAAACACCGTAGGTAATAAGATTCATTCAGAAGCCTTCACTAAATTTTCTAAAGAAAAATATTTATTAAATTCCATTCTATGAGCATTTTTGTGTTTGCATGTAAAGAGCATGACACCTCCTGTCTTGTGTGGCCATTTAAATCTGAGTGGAGGGGAAAGTTAGCAGGCATTTAAATAAAGAGACCATTGGATTAATATAACTTGGTTGATTTATATAATATTTTCATTATATAACATGTTTATCATTTACTTAACTGTCTTAAATGCCTATGAATGTACACAATATTTTACTGTAACTTCATTGCACAACAGACCTAAAATGCTATTGGCCTAAGATCCAGCTGCTGGCCTCACACCCACTTGTCATTTTTAGAGGTGGATGATCATATAGCCAATATAGAGGGTGACATGTGGTCAGTATGTTGAGCATCCCAGCCATTAAAGATGGCTTCCTTAACCTGTAATCACTACTTATTGTAGCTACACAAATTCCTCATGATGCTGGGTGGGCACCAATTCCATGAGATAATTTCTTCCCCCAAGGGGACTTGAATCACCATTAGTCTCATAGCTCTGTACCAAGTTATTCTTCTTGTAAGCCCATATTTCCCTTAACAGAGATTTAGGTGCTCTCTCCCTACAGGGAAGAATTTGAACCATACTAATTTAGTTACACTTGTTTTCGTATAAATGTCATTTGAGTGGTCCGTGGTCAGCGTTCCGCCTCATACTGACATCTAGGAAACCAAGGTAGTACTAGGACGGGAAAATTTGGTAAATTTTGCTTAGAGGCCTTTTCATTCAGGCTTAAGGAACTTTTACGAGCCTGAATATCTTCAGACTCAGGACCCACGGCTTAAAGTCCCTCCTGGAGGACTTGCTCCTTAGATTTTTCCATCCTAAAAAAATACATCGTCCCCGGCCGGGTTTGAACACGTGATCCTCGGGACCAGAGGCAAGGAGCATAACCACTAGTCCACCGCGGCCGAATGTACCAAGTTGTCATGCCTTAAAAACACTTGGCTACAGTGCAGGACTAATTACTGGAGATATTCAGTATATATTTTTTTAAATTGATATATTAGTAAATTGTGTATAATTTATTTATCAAGGGAAAATAATAGCATGTTTATTGTAATGGATATAGCGTTTGAAATTATTACAAATATTTATATTTCAAATGGAGAAGCTGACTGTCTTGTATACTGTTGTAGAAGAATTAATTACAAATATTTAATAAAAAGAGATGCTTATAAGAATAAAACAATTATTTCATCTTAATCCTTCTATAACTCTAGGGAAAACTTTAACACAATTTACAGCATACTGGCTACAGTTTAAGTAATCATTTAGATAGTGCAATTCCGTTTCCTGGTATCAAAGTGCCTTTGAAACCAAGTGGAAGATACTTCCTTTCATTTAAACTAAACTGATTTTATTGCTGATAAAAATATATTAATATATGTAAACTTTTTAGATGGTTCAGTGTTGTTTTTCCTGAACATTTTCTAAAGTTCTATACTTTTTAGGCACAATATTAGCTTGAATAAATATTCTGTATAAATCCAATACTGAAAAATACTTATTGTTTAAGGACAAGCAATAACAAGAGTTGACATGATCTAAGACTGGTTAACAGTAATTAATTCACAAATTGCATATATATATTGGTTTAAATTATTCTGCTATCCTGCACCTTAGCCAAGAAGTTTAAAAGATCGTGCCTTGGTGCAGAATTGTGGAACATACACTGATTTAGAGTCCCCATGGGAGAAAAAAAATTGTCTCATTGAATTTCAGTCACTATGGGACCGGTGCTCACCCAGCATTATGAAGAATTTGGATAGCTACAATAAGTAGCAGCTCCAAGTTGAGAAAACCAGCTATAACAGCTGAGGGACCCCATATGCTGACCATATGTTACTCCTAAATTGGATGGATGATTGCCCACCTCTTTTTTTTTTTTTTTTTTTGGTGTGAGGTCAGCAAGTGGCTGGTAGGCCAAGGGCCTTCTAAGGTTATTGCACCATGGAGTTAAATATTCAGTTATTGTATATAAAACTCCCGTGCCGTAGCAGAGTGGTTAAGGCAAGAAGCCTTGGCGCAGAGCTATGGAACTTACGCTGATTCAAGTCCCCATGGGGAAGAAATTTTCTTATGGAATCTTGGCCAGTATGGGACCAGTGCCCAGCATTGTGAGGCATGAGTAGCTACAATAAGTAGCGATTCCAGGTTGAGAAGACCAGCTATAAAGCTGAGGGACCCAACATGCTGACCACATGTCACCCCTACACTGGCTAGATGATTGTCTACCTCTGTGATTAACACATGTGGATGTGAGGCCAGCAGCCAGCTGGTAGGCCAAGGGCCTAGGCCTGTCGCACTTGGAGTTTTTTTGTATGTTTATAAAGCTTGGAATGGACTACTAATTATTATCTATTATAACAGTTATCAACATTTACTGGATAGCATTCATGCTAGAGACTTGGTTACCAACATGTTTATTCATGTTTCCACTATAGCCAATTGCCAAAATGTTTATTCAGATTAGATTAGGTAGGATACCTTAGATTATAGTCCAGCCACTGAGTCCCCGGCTCTGACATTTTCACGACAGTGTTGCCAATATGGATATTCAATGGGAGGGGCCACTTTATGTATGCGGTTAGCAGAAATACAACTGACAACATCTCAGTAATTTCAAACTTTACTAGCGCACGCTATAGCGGCGTCAATAGCAGTGATTGGTTGTGGCAGACGTCCACTTGCACTTCAACTGTTTCCTTATTGGCAGTAGAGGGCGAGTTTCTCTTTTTACACCTCGTACAACCTAAACGTCAGAGCGGCTGGACTTTAGATAGGTATTCAGTGACCTTCATTTTTTGTTAGTTTTTCTTAATTTGGCTATTCTGTTTTAGTAATGGCAAGACATGTTATAATATGGGGTATTTTAGGTTATTTTTACAACAACTTCTCATTCAATTTTAAGGCATTATCCAGACTTTTTGTAAAAAAAACATATACATTCATTGATGAGGTAATTATTTACATTATATTTGAAGAGAAAAATGTTCGCCTAGACCGGGACTCGAACCCGGGACCCTTGGCTTTCCGGGCCAAGTGCTCTACCAACTGAGCTACCGAGGCGAGTTACGATCTAGATGCAAATTTTTCTCTTATGTACGTTGTAATTCCCTCGCGCCAAATGCTTGAAACCATAGCTTCTATCTTTGCAAATGGCGGCTTCTTAGTTAAGAAGACATTTATTTACATACTTCTAACGTAATTTCTGTGTTTATGATTCTTTTATTTTAATTTATGTTGACTAGCATCTTGCATAAAATCCCTAAATATTCTGCACAAATAACTGTAAAAATTTATAGTTAAGGGCATTTTTGAGCCCAATTAAAAACAAAGGTTAACATGATCTGAGACTGGTCAACTGTACTTCTCAGAAATTGTATATATTTTTTCTACTATCACATTTAAAATAAACAATTTTGTTTCTATTTCATAAAGACCCCTGAAAGACTAAACAAAATAAAATGTAATCAATTGATTTGGCATTTACTTGATGAAAATCCATTTTTATGTTAATTAAATAAAAATAAAACTTTAAGTTTTATTTTATTTAATTAACATAAAATAAAATGTATTTACTATCTGTCTGCTGGCTGCATTTTTTTAAGGGAAGAAGTTAAAAAAATAGTATGTTCTGTATCAGTTGTCATACTTAAAATTTTGCTTATATCCAAGTATATGCCACTTTGAATTTTGCTGAAATAATATGACTGCTCGATTCTTTTCAAGATATGGCAATGTCATAAATCCCAAAACATCTAATGTATTGTCACCATTCTGCGCCCATGAATGCCTGAGTACTCTAGCTGTTATAGCTATAGAAAAAGACATCCCCAAGATGATGGATGTGGAGGAAATGATTAATAATTTTGATATACATAATGCATGGCATTACACCAGGAGAGTTGATGTAAAGTTTTTTTTTGGTATTATATTTCACTTAGGCTACACTTTTGCTGTTTTACCCATGCCCATATTTTTTACTCTGCATCCTTTCTGCACTCCCAGTTCTTAGTGCTAGTGGTACCACTCATAACAAGTCATTTCAACTAAATCTGAAGAAACTTGATAGAATTAGTGATATGAAATGAATAATGCTAAAGGAAGCCTTACATAATAATAATTCAATGGATAACTTATATAACCCACATATCGCAATTATGATCTACAGCTAGAATACTGGATGAAGTACAAGTGTTACATCTACAAAACAGAAATTCCAAGGAAAAGAAAACTACATGAGGAAAGATAGGAGATGACAAACAAATGAAGAATTGAAATTTTATATTAGCATTTGGGATTAACAAACAGATACTCTTGAAACAGGTGAAACTGGAAATAGGAGTGATTGCTTGTAAAAAAAAAGGACTATTAAAACTTTGAAATAATTAAATCTAATAGCTGAAGATGGGGCTAACAAGCCTTGAAACATATTAAATTAATACTGAGATGCTAAATTAATACTGAGAAGCTTTCTTCAGCTTCCTGTGCTGACGCTCTGACCACTGAGCTAATTCAGGCTACATTCCCATCCAAGCATAAATCCTCCCTTTACCTTTTTCTCTTTACCACTGATTACTTGAAACATATGTTCAACGAAAACAACCATTAGAGGTAAGAATATACAGACCAAATAACTTAATTATTAGGTAAACCTCTTAATGATGTTTTTATTATTAATTTAACACTTCTCACTGAAGGATAAATTATATTTGAAGAGAAAAATTTTCACCTAGACCGAGATTCGAACCTGGGACCTTTGGCTTTCCGGGCCAAATGCTCTACCAACTGAGCTACCGAGGCGAGTTGCGATCTAGATGCATATTTTTTTCTTTATACGTTGTAATTCCTTCGAGTCAAATGCTTTGAAACCATTGCTTCTATCTTTGCATATAGCGGCCTCTTAGTTAAGAAGACATTAATTGGGAATTTAACACTACTTTATAAAGCCAGTATGGCTTCTATTGATGTTTTTATTATTAATTTAACACTTCTCATTGAAGGATAAATTATATTTGAAGAGGAACATTTTTGCCTAGATCGAGACTCGAACCCGGAACATTTGGGTTTCTGGGCCAAATGCTCTACCAACTGAGCTACCGAGGATAGTTGCAATCTAGATGCAAATTTTTCTCTTTATACGTTGTAATTCCCTCGCGCCAAATGCTTTGAAACCGTTGCTTCTATCTTTGCATATGGCAGCCTCTTAGTTAAGAAGACATTAATTGGGAATTTAACACTACTTCATAAAGCCAGTATGGATTCTATTGATGTTTTATTATTAATTTAACACTTCTCACTGAAGGATAAATTATATTTGAAGAGAAAAATTTTCGCCTAGACAGAGACTCGAACTTGGGACCTTTGGCTTTCTGGGCCAAATGCTCTAGGCGAGATAGAAGCAATGGTTTCAAAGCATTTGGCATGAGGGAATTACAATATATAAAGAGAAAAATTTGCATCTAGATCGCAACTCGCCTCAGCAGCTCAGTTGGTAGAGCATTTGGCCCGGAAAGCCAAAGGTCCCGGGTTCGAGTCTTGGTCTAGGCAAAAAATTTTCTCTTCAAATATAGTTTATCCTTCTGTGAGAAGTGTTAAATTAATAATAAAAACATCATTAGAAGCCCTACTGGCTTTATAAAGTAGTGTTAAATTCCCAATTAATGTCTTCTTAATTAAGAGGCCGCCATTTGCAAAGATAGAAGGAACAGTTTCAAAGCATTTGGCACGAGGGAATTACAACATATATAGAGAAAAATTTGCGTCTAGATCGCAACTTGCCTCGGTAGCTCAGTTGGTAGAGCATTTGGCCCAGAAAGCCAAAGGTCCCGGGTTTGAGTCTCGGTAAAAAATTTTCTCTTCAAATATAATTAAACCTCGTAATGTTACTTCCTATTGTATTTTTTAAATTAAATGTTTCCTTATTTAAATTTCAATATGTATCTGTTTAAGTCCTTTTAAGAAGTAGGCCTATGTTATAAAACATAAAAGCAGGAATTAATGTGTATTATGGGCCTGTTTTCTAGAGAGACTTTCATAAATTTGAAATATAACTAACTCGCTGGCACTATCAAACCCATAGGTTCACGGCCGCACGGACATAAGCTCTCCATACATCCCTATCCTGAGCTAATGTTTTCCAATCATCCCCTGTATAATCTACTTCCCTCAAATCATAGTTAATATTATTCTCCCACCTCGTTCTTGGTCTACCAACTGGGCGTTTTGAAATATAGTATTAGAAATTAATTTATTTTGTGATTTAGTCATTCTGTTCTGAAAATAATTTCTACAACAATAAATGCTCAATCTGGGACTTCGAGAGTTGAGCCATGAACACAGCGGTAAACCTTCTCCCATTTTCAGTTGGAAATGAGAATATCCATATTTTAAAATCATTAGCAAGTTACATTATGAGGTTTATGAGGGCCGACAACTTGAAGAAAGAAAAAACCAGTTTGTGAACAAGCTGAAGATGGAGCAATAGCTTAGAAATGATCATCCAACAAAATAAACATATGAGGTAAGAATGTTAACAAATACATACTCAAATATCCATATATTATAATTTCTTACAGAAATAAAATTACACAACATAACAGTGATTTATATCAAATTACTATACTGAAGTAAGTCAAATAACACGAAGGAAAAATAATATAAACATTAAATGCAAAGCAATATTATTTTTTTTTTATTCAATGCCCCAGGTTGTCATTTCAACAGGTTTCTGGTGTTTTCTCCTGGCATTGGTTTAATTGTAACCCATTTCTGAAGTTGGGGCACCTAGAAGGCAGAGTTACATTACCCTGATAGTATGATAGGAGATAAATGATAATGAAGCACCATGAGAGTTCTTAACCTAAATTCCAGACCATGGGCAATCACAGGAATGATTCCCTTAAGGAAAAATTCCTATGATCCATATTTGGTTCGTCTTCCGGGCTTATAGGCCGTGGTCCAGTTGTCTTCATACTCGACGTTTCATCTACTGCTGCGGTAGACCTCATCAGGAGATACTGCGTGCTCTCTGTGAACTCCTCAACAGTTGGCTGCAGACTGTTGAGGAGTTCACAGAGAGCATGCAGTATCTCCTGATGAGGTCTACCGCAGCAGTAGACGAAACGTCGAGTATGAAGACAACTGGACCACGGCCTATAAGCCCGGAAGATGAACCAAATATGAATCAAGACGCCGGCCGTGAAAGCCTACAATTATACAAAAATTCCTATGGTTTGACGGATACTAACTTACTTATTTTGATCATAGCTGTATAACATTAATTTACTTAATCAACCATATATTTTGTTTTGTTTCTTGCAAATTCTGACAAGCATATTTTCAAATCTTAAGGTGTGTGTATTTATTATAAATTTAACATTTCTCTTTGAAGGTCAAATTATATTTGGAAGAGAAAATTATACACCTAGACTTTATATGCTAAATATAGCTTTACATGCTAATGTTCTGCCAATGACTTTTTATTATAAATTTAACATTTCTCATTGAAGGTCAAATTATATTTTGCAAGCCTTTGGCGCTCTCGGGAATTAAAATGTATTAAGAGAAAAATTTGTGTTTAGATTGGAGGCCTTAGGATAGCTCAGTGGCAAAGTATTAGCATTTTAAGGCTAAAGGTCCTGGGTTCAAATCCCAGTCTAGGCATATATTGTTCTCTCTAAATACTGGGTTCTTCATTTATAACCTTAAATTAATATAAATTTATATATTTTACTCTTACCTTCACCAGAGGAGCAGTACAAATCATTGTCCTCTTCAATAGTATGTCTAGAGCAATCATCTTTGAATGCAATAGATTGAAATGCTGATATCCAATCAGACATTTCCTTCTCAGTTAGAGAAGCAAAGTGATGGATAGCTGTTTTTGTTACAATCTGTAAAAATAATGGATAATTAAGTACAAACAATTGGAATAAATTTAAAGAAATCATTCAACAAGTTTTAGCATTCATGTTAGTTCTTTGTCCACCGCTGCGGTCTCGAGGTAGCATGCTGCCTTGTCATGCAGTGGGCCAGGGTTCGATTCCTGGTTGGGACAGGCTCCTGAGTGAGGTTTTTTGTGGGGTTTTTCCTCGCTTGTAAGACAAATGTCAGGAAGCTTAGGGCCCAACGCTCCCCGAAAATCACCTGGCCATCATCATCATCCTTATCATTATCATCATCCTTCATCAGTGTGGAAAGCTGCCAAAGGGAAGCTACCACACATACAATTCCCTAGTACAGCTGCAAAGCATAGCATTAAAATGTTATGATTGCAGTGAAAGACCTGCCCTTGGGCAGAATTACTATGGTTAGTTCTTTAAGTTTAAGACAAAACAATCTTAAAATTTAACTGGTGTAATTACATTTCAGTTTAATGTTTTAAGAATTGATGGTTGGTTGGTATCTAATGTCGAGCACTTGATAATGAAATCATTCGCTCTCTTGCACTCCAATATTTAGCAGAAAGGCTGGTCTCTTCTACAAAAGCTGGACAACGGAGGAGATGGTTTCTTTCCATTATCTTCATTTAAATTGCAAAAAGGGCATTTAGGTGAATCTGTTATGCCAATTCTGTGTAGGTGTTTATTCAAGCAGTCATGTCCCGTTAGCAGAATGTTGCTACTGCAGATTTTCTTTGTAATGTAGTAATGTCATGTTTTAAGAATTGATTATTAATCAATGTGATTTGTAGGAGTGTCAGTTAAATTTGATTCCAACATTTTTTATTTATTTCCAAATAATGACTTACCCTAACAGTGCTAAACAGCAAAAAAAAAAATGCAAAAATAATGTCAGCTACGTTGATCTAAGGGCCACATGCAAATACATTAGTCTCTACTCAAATTACTTCCAATCACTGGTGAGCTGACTCACCATGAGCAAGTGCAAACTGGTCATGCATGAAAGTCGTCGTTTTCGTAATATTGGCAAGAAATTACCCAGAATTCTCAGCGATAAAACCACTTCCATTATTTTCGTCTGCTATAGAGGAACGCATTTACGCTTGCATCCCGCAAATAATATCGTATACAACGACATCTGCATCGTGCAATATTACGCCGATTCTCCTGTTCTTCCAGTTGAATTCTTTGGTAGACTCTATCAAATTCCTCTTCTCCGCGTATATCGAAAACATGATCGAAGTCTTCAAGGTCCGACATCTTGGATAAAGCGGCAAGGTTTCAAACTACATCGGTTACCATCGGTTCCCTTCGGGATTCTCACAATAAGTTTCTATCTTAAGCTATGATCTTAAGTTACCTCGTCAGGTAGCTTACAAATTATTATCGCATAAATAGATTTCTGAGTACGCAAAATCGTATTAGGATAAAACTTTCTCAGCCGAGAACGCCTTTTACGGTCTAATGCGTTCAAAGATTTGACTCTAAGAGTTGCATATCCACCTCTTCATTTACTCATGTATTTCATGGTATTTTTACCATATTTTTGTGATCTAAAAGGTGAATGTGTGATTTATGCAAGGAAAGTTTCAAGAATAGACGAATCAGTTGTCTTTGCTTTGTACCTTCATTTCTATAATTATGTTTTTATTATTAATTTAATACTTCTCACTGAAGGACAAATTATATTTGAAGAGAAAAATTATACGCTCAGACCGGAGTTTGAAACCAGGACCTTTGGCTTCCTAGACCAATGCTCTACTGCTGAGCTTTCCAATCTGAATGCAAATTTTTCTCTTATAAATTGTTAATTCCCAAGTGCTAAATGCTATGAGCATTTGTTCGATTACGCAAATGGTGACTTCTTATTTAAGAAGACATTTATTGGGAATTTAAACACTACTTTATAAAGCCAGTAGGGCTTCTTTCAAAGTTTTATTATTAATTTAATTCTGTACTTCTCACTAAAATCGACGAAGATCACTGGGCCGTCCTATGAAACGCTGGAGGGAAAATTTTCTATAGGATCGTAACAGGCCTTGGCCTAATACTTGGAAGGAAGAAGAAGAAGACTTCTAACTAGAGGACAAATTATATTTCAATAAAAATTCCTTATCTTTTGTGCCACGTTTTTGAAAACTATGCTATTTGGGGAAAAAAGAATTGTACTGTAAGAATGCAAGCTACTAATAACATACAAAAAAAAAAAGGAGCAAATATCTAGGAGCATGAAGTATACAAGTAAATATGGTAACAATCAATGGAGTTTTTTTCAGCACGAAAAAATTGGAAGGTATGGTTTTAACGGCAATTATCCCATGTCAGAAATGCATTGCACACTAAAATACTCTCTGATATACAAACTATATCCAAGCAAAATTCTTCACCCATCTGATACCATGATTAGCTTCACAACAAAAGCAGCATTTTTTTGTTTGCAATAAATCATACTAAAAACTAAAGTTAGGCACCAGGTATTAATGTATGTTTCACTTCATATTTATATATATGAGAAGAAGTGAATGAAAATACAAATAATTTGTAAACTATATACAAGTTCATATTCATGCAAAAGTGTAACTTCAACATTCTATTAATACATTATTATTCACTAAATAACTTGTTCACTTTTCTTCATAAGTTAAATATGGGAAATAACATTATGAGGTTCTTAATTCAATGAATGAATGAGTCAATTCTTATCTTACCTCATAATTCAAGTTTTTTAAACACGGGAACTGCAGTTTTCAAGGAGTTCCTCTCATCTTCAGCCTTAAGGTTCATCAAATCAGCACCAGATAGCAACGTTATAGATGAAGATTCAAACAAAAATCCGGTAGTCACAATAGAGGATGAGAGGGACTCCTCTTGAAAACTGCAGTTCCTGTGTAAAAAAACATGAATTATGAGGTAAGATAAGAATTCGACTCATTCATTCATTCACTTTTACTTATAAATACAATGTGCTAAATCACTGAAAATACATATTTTATTCATAGAAATTTTTATATGCCATTTTCAGACTTAATATTATTTTTTCCTCACCTGTAAGACAAATGTTAGGAAAACTTTAAGGCCCAAACGGTCCCCGAAATCATATGGCCATCATCATCATCCTTATCATTATCATCATTCACCGGTATGGAAAGCAACGGGAAGCTACCACACCTACAATTCCCTAGTAAAGCTGCAAACATAGCATGAAAATGCTATGATTGCAGTGAAGGACCTGCCTTCGGGCAGAATTACTATGGATGAATATTACGAGGGTGGATCAAATATAAACCGGAATTAGTATCTGGTAGCAAACTGCAAAGGTTGCAGTTTGGAGGGGAAGTTGGTGGGGGTGTCTGGAGTAGGGATCTTGATGTGTCGCACTCCGAAGAGCGGGCGCTTGCTTCAGGATGCCATGAGCAAGCAAGAGGTAAACACGCCTGTTGCACAATGCATTATTATTAAGTTTTTGACGAAAGAATGCACTAAACCATCTGAAATTTTGAGAAGGCTCCATGCGCAGTTCGGGGAAGCAACCCTTTTAAAAACGCAGGAGTATGATTGGCACAAAAAAATTTAAGTGGGCCGGGATTCAGTAAAAAAAAAAATTTAAGCGGGCCGGGATTCAGTAAAAAATGAGCCCCACCAAAGACGGCAACGAACAGGCATCACTGCAGACAACATTCGAGCTGTACGGGACCTTATTGAGGAGGATCGGCACATAACAATTTCTGAAATTGCTTCACACGTTGGAATAAGTTTCGGAAGTGTTCAAGCCATCATCAGTGATGAACTCAAATTCCGAAAATTGTCTGCCAGGTGGGTTCCTCGGCTCCTCAGCCAGGAACAAAAAAATTTGCGCCAGGAAGTGTCTCAAAGGCATCTGAGTCGCTATGAGGAGGAAGGAGATGATTTTATGAATTGCATTGTGACCTCTGATGAAACTTGGGTTAATCATTACATCCCAGAGTCAAAACGTTCCAGCATGGAGTGGCGAGAGTGAGGTGCGGCTGGACCAGTTAAGGCCAAAATACGCCTTTCTGCTGGAAAGGTCCTTGCAACTGTTTTTTGGGACTCTGAAGGAGTTTTGCTAGTGGATTTCCTTCATGAACGACGAACAGTGAATGCAGAGTACTATTGCTGGCTTTTGGATGAGACAAAAGCAGCACATCGCAATAAGCGCCGCCAGAAACTGATCCGAAATGTGATTGTGCTGCATGACAATGCAAGGTCACACACTGCTCGGTTGACACAAGAAAAACTGAAGAAAATGCATTGGACACCTCTGGAACATCCTCCTTACAGTCCAGATTTGTCACCCTGTGACTACCATTTGTTTGGTCCACTGAAAGAAGACCTGGGAGGAAGGCGGTTTGGTGACAACGCAGCGGTAGAGGAGTTCATGCGCAACTGGCTGACTACACATCATCCCTCATTCTTCAAGGATGGCATCAAAAAGTTGCCAACTCGATGGCGAAAGTGTGTTGGAAATGCAGGAGACTATGTAGAAAAATGAGTGGTGGTTTTGTATTTTTTGTTAATTCAATAAAATTGTAAACAATAATTCCGGTTTATATTTGATTCACCCTCTTATTACTATAATTGTTATTATTACATTAATCTTGCAAGAGAAAAGGATTATTCTATGTGAGATATCCAACTAAGAGCCTTGCAACAGATCACTAGTTACGAACTATATAGATAGTTGCCAGCCACATGTTTATTCAGGTTTTTAGGTAGTATTGGCAACCTTAATTTTTGTGTGTTTTTCATAAGATGGCTATTCTTTATTGTTGCACTGATAATATGACATATTTTATGTTATTTTTATGTCAATTTCTCATTCAATTTTCTTGCATTTTTTGATTTTTTAAAAATAAAAACCACATATATAGGTCTACATTACTGAGAATATTATTTCATACTTGTATTGTAATTTCTGTCTTTTCTTTTATTCAAATTTATGTAGATGGTCATCTCACACAAAAGCCCTGAGTAAAAAAACTAAATTTTATAAAAATTCTAATGGGAAGTAACACTATGAGGCAAATTATCAACAGTAATCTAACAAGAGGTTATGTTTTTCTGAAAAATCACTAGTGACAAAGTCGCAAGTGATTTTGTCTAACGAAAAACTCAACCTCGCATTGGATTTGGAGTGACTATTTAGTGAATAATACATTTCAAACATATTTAGTGTTAGTGTACATAAAATTAGTTTATAGTTTATTAAATAATACGCATGTAAATTGTTTTGTTAGGTTAGAAAATGAGAAGTTGGTTTACGTCCATTTTTTTTAGCATTTGGGAATAAATAATATGCATATAAATTGTTTTCTTTGGTTAGGAAATGGCAAGTTAGTTTACTTCCATTTTTTTAGCATTTGAGAATTTATTCCCAAAGTTGGTAATGCCGACTGCAGAGCCATCTACCGGAAGCTACATTAACCATTACAGCAACTCCCGCATGTAGTCTGGTGCTGGCACGTAGTCTAAGGGGGGCCATTGGATTTGACGTCCAATCACCATCAACAGTACCATATATACTGCAGAGAGATTTGCAATTTAATGCAGGAATCTAGTGCACAATGTAGCAATTAAAAATTGTACACCACCACCTCTCCTGGCACCAAAATTAAAAAATTTGTATTTTCTTTTTTTTTAATGCTAACAGGTTGTCATTACAAAAACTCCATGACACAACAGGCCTAGAAGGCCTTTGGCCTACCATTGGCTGTTTTTCTCATATCCACATGTATTAATCGCAAAGGTAGACAATCATCCAACCAGTATAGGGGTGACATGTGGTTAGCATGTTAGGCCTCCCAGCTGTTAAAGCTGGTTTTCTCAACCTGGAGCCACTATTTATTGTAGCTACTCAAATGACTCATGATGCTGACCGAACTTCCACGAGAAAATTTCTTCCCCCGTGGAGACCCGAACCAGTACAAGTCCCATACTTTGCGCCAAGGCATCTTGCCTTAACTACTCGGCTATGGTTCAGAGGTTGTTATTACAACATTTCTGGTATTCTCTCCTGGCATTACTTGTAACCCATTTCTGAGGTTGGGGCGCCTGGAAGGTGGGGTTACGGCAGCCCCATTGATATGAGACATGGTGATGGCGGTAATGATGCACCAGGAGAGGCCTTAATCTAATGTGATATGATATTGATGATAATGATGGCCAGAAGGTGTTCAGGGACCATTTGGGCCTTAAAAGTTTCCTGACATTTGTCTTACAGGTGAGGATAAACCCTGAAAAAACCTTACAGGAAACTTGTCCTAACCGAGGATCAAACTTGGGCCTGCTGCATGACAAGGAAACACGCTACCTCAAGACCACAGCAGTGGACTAAAAAAAATTTAATTTAACAATTAAAATTCCCTCCGGGTATTGAACCTGGGCTCGCTGGTCGCATGCTACCACCTGAGACAGCATGATGAACAGGTAAAACATAAAACATGATTTTTTCCATTTAATTACTTAGATGCTATAAAACATGTTTTGCCAGTTAATTACTTAGATGCATAATATGGACAATGTTGTTCATCAACCAGCTAAGCGCCTTTTTTTTTTTTAAATTGAGATTTTGAAGCTCCCTCAGGGGTCCCCATCTAGGGGATATGTGGATGGCGACCACAAGGTGCCCAAGCTGAGCAAAACATTGCTTCCACTTACTTGTGTTTTACTCCTTACTTTTATCTTTAACCGATCTGGTATTTCTTCCTTTCTTCCACTAACTTATACCAGACACTTTTAACTTTATTATCTAACCTCTCTTGGTTAACTCTTGTTTTTTTTCTACCCCGACACTATTAGGGCATCCGAGGGCTAGGGAGTCTTTCCTTTCTTCCATTTCTTCTTTCCTTTATTTTTTTTTTCTTCTCCAGAAAAGCCTGACCAGAGGCTATAAGATGGCAGCCCCATCACTGGTCTTGCCTTCCTTTGGCCAGCAACCAATCGAAGGGACTATTATTATGCTTTCAAGTCTTATATGAGAATTTCCCGGAAGAATGCTGGAGGGAAAATTTTCTATAGGATTGTAACAGGCCTTGGCCTAATACTTGGAAGGAAGAAGAAGAGATTTTGATGCCAACTGTTGCAATGGGTCATGAAGTAAGTGTACGCACAACTTCTAGTGCCAAATATTTTAAATATAGTCTTATTATTAAAGAAAAATATAAACACCTTCAGTCCTATTAGAGATTCTATGTTTTGCAACAAACAGGTATCAAACAAGTTCTTCATAAATGGTAATCTGAATTTTACATCATCCAACTTAGCATCAAATGTTACCATTCTTAGATTGTTTGATGCATAACTGTCAAACAAGGAAAATAACTTGTAACATCCAATATTGTTAATTTGGCACTACAATAAAAAGTGAAAATTGACTTAAACTTTAAAACATATTTTTTCGGAACTTACATAATGACACATAGCCGGTTGATGCATAATGCCATCTATATAGTCTCTTACTTTAACAGAGGAGAAAAGATTACTAGTACCCGAAAATTAAGTGTTCAGGAAAATGTTTAAGACTAAAGAAATGCAAACAGACAGGGTTTTAAAGTAACTACACAACAGTGAGTTACATGACATTGATGGGATACCGGACGTAGTAAGAACAATTAAGTCTTATAGACTGCAATAGGCATGACATGTAGCACAAACTCGAAAATGAAAAAGGGGCATGGAGACTTCTAGTCGGAAAACCAGAGGGGAAAGTGCCCAGTAGGTACGCCAAGAATGAAGGGAGAAAATAATATTAACCATAATTTGAGGGAGATGAACTATACAAGAAATAGCTTGGAAAATATTACTGGTAGATCAGGATATGTAAATATGGTGCATTGAACCTCTGGATTATAGTATCAGTGATGTAGAGTCATAAATGTGGCACATATTTTGAAATTGGACAGGCCTAACAATACACTATGTCTATTAAGACTGGATATAGTTTAAAAAAATAAAGAAAATAAAAAATAATTAAAAAAAAGGTTCAACTGCACTTATACTTATGCTTGATTTTTCATTTATTGTTGTAAACTATAGCTCTTCTTCTGTATTTACTAACATTTTTTAAATATTTTAAACGGATATGCTTTCCTTCGGGTCGCACGAAAATGTTTCTAAGTTCTATAAAATCGCAGTGCGCATGCGCTAGTGCTCCAATTATCCCAGGTAGATAAATGCAACCTCCAGCAGTTGGCGGTATATATATGTGAAATCAGTATGACCAACATTGACACAAAATTCCCAGAACTTGTCTAAAAATGTATAATTTATTTTACGTATCAAATCACTTTTAAAAAGCAAGGAACCTAAAAGCTAACCAAACCTAAATCAATTACTGTAACACAAATCAATTACTCTAACGTAGGTGAAATCCAGGGAACGTGGAATCACATTTAAAAAGCAAGTTCGGGTTGTTGATGCTGGCAACGCTGGAACAACATAGGAAGTGGAGGGAAAATAACAAAGTGTAGGAAGTAAGCAATGTAGCACGACCGTGTTTTACGCAAATATATAAATATGAAAAAAAACTCGTTGCAACATTGGAAGATGTTTAAAATGTGTTTAAAAGTGTTGCAAAATGTTTTAAACGTGTTTAAAAGTGTTTAGTGCATCAGTGGAATAAGATATTAAATTGAAAAATTTTTGCGACCTGAAGGAAAGCACAGCCTTTTAAACTTTTTCAAACAATTTTTACAATATTATTACACAATTTTCAAGTATTTATTTAAATATGCAAATCACAATATTATGACACTGTTAGACAATTTGTGATTCTAACTGCTGTTTTCTCCACAGAGTATATTACTTAGTCTATGATTTTTCTATTGCTGGTTGAATCAGTGTTAGGGAGTGATAAGTAAGTGTACACCCATTTTTAACAAAGTTTGGAAATTTTAATATTGTTAATATTTTTTTTAACATAGATTTGGGGATTTATTGCAAAGATTGGTCATTTAAATTCCATTGTGACATGCTACCATCTAGCATAAGATTTTTTAACTTTTTAGCATGATATCGATAGTAATCGAGGATGATAATCAATATGTGGTTCGATGGTGGGTCATCACTGGCTCTATAAACTCTGGCACATGCGCACTGTTGTTCTATAGGACTTGGAAAATATTTCACGTAAGTTTAAGTGCAGTTTTTCAAAAAAAAAACTAGTACAAAAATTTAACTTCATAATAAATGTATAATAAACTTACAGCAAAGACATTAGACTGATGTTTCTGGGCATCTTGCATAATTTTTATGCAATTTTCTAAAGTAATGATGCGAACAGATATATTTTTCGATGTTACTTCTTCTTCATTATCAAAGACTTCTAACCTCTCAATTCCATGTTTGCTTGATTTGAAAAGTTGACAGTATTTTTTATGCCAAGATTTCTGAAATAAAAAATAAACAAGTTATAAATTCATTAAATTTATTGATAATTAAGACAAATTTTAATAATGAAATATACCCTATTGCTTGAATCATGTATAATAATATTTCAGGTAAAATTTAAGGACGATCTTCTGTTGAAACAATAGAAAAAATTAATTCATGCTCAGAATTAGTGTGAATTTGAATAATACATAATCCCAAAATTATAAAACTAACCTTTAGGTGTCCCAAAACACCATGAGGAGGGAACAACAAGTGTCCTTCTTTGAACGGCTTTTCTATTTCCATAATGTTCAATGTATTTGTACATTCCACTTTCTCAAGCAAGTATTCTTGAAAACTCACGTTATCTTTTACATATTACTATTCGTAAACTCTGAATACAATCGGAAGTAATAAAAAATGTTTTCGTTGTTCTTGACATCTGGGAACAACAGCACATAAAAGACTGTCTGATACATAGAGATAAGTCTGGTTACACTGTTGTCAAATGTTTCGCAATGGACAACAAGGAAAATACGATTTAAATTATAATGGACATACTTTAATAAGTACAATGATAATAATATTATGATTTTTATATTAATACAGCTATTGCGAGCAATTATACGGCATGACAAGACTAATAACATAAATGCTCTGAAATATAATATTTATGTATATGTACAATTTGTCAACACCGGTGAACACTCCCACAGATTTACTCCATTTGCCGGATGTAAATAAAGGAATCACATTTCCAAACACTACCGACATCTATTAGATATTGATTCAACTACCTTCTCGAAAATACCTTAATACGGGGAATATTTTATGAAATATACCTATTCTGTTTGAAAAAATGTATAAAATATTTGAATAATGTATGTTTAGAAACATGTCACCAAATAAGGCCTATTTTTTCTCTACATTAGTTTTTTTTTTAATTTTCAAGTTATATACTACAAAAATATTTTTCATTAGTAAAAAGGAGCGACTCTAGGGTTTTTTTTAAAACCAGCTTTAACGGCTGGAGGACTCGACAAGCTGATCACATGTCACCAGCTGGATGATTCACTTTTTTTTAGCATAAATGGCACATATGGATGTGGATCAGCAGCTACCTAGTAGGCCAAGGTCACTCTAGGCCTGTCAAACCATGGAGTTTAGTTATAGTTCAGCTAAACATGATATATTATAATGCTAAACTATTATGCAAATGTGCCATATTTATAGCCCATTTATTTTGGCTGAGATGAATCTTCTTTCAGAAAGTTCTCATGTCAATTTACACTACATAAAAAAATGAAGCTGAAATAAGAGACTTTTCACGGAAATTTGTCAGCTGTTTCACTTCCAGCTTTGAATTGCGAAGCTAATGACCTAATATCATAAAGAGCTTTCTCCATTTAATTTTGTTTCAATTCAAATAGCAGAAATATAAATAAAATTTGACTTATCGTTAAGACATGTTTACAAGAGAAAAATTTTATGCCAGAACTTGGATTTGAACTACATATTTTTATTGCCGTTATTTTATACATTGCAGAATTCAGGCTTCCACTGCTGGTAGTAATTGTATTAGAACATTGTTTCCCAACCTGTGGTTCCGTAATGGCGGGTTACGAGGTTAGGCCTCTTATTGTTTCTATTATTTCTGCAGCATTGTAATAATAATAATTGTTATAATTACTTTAAAATTAAATTAATCCTTTAAATGCCACTTGTTACACATGTAACATCCAGAATTTATCACATTATTTCCACAATAAATTAATATTTGCCGTGAATGCCTAATTTACAGTTATGTAATAATGTTAGGAATGCATTTGATTTCACTGCAACTAAGGCCTACATGTAGTGCAACTTTTAAGCCGTAACTGGGGTAATTTTAGGTTTTAACTGATAAGGGTACCCTCAGGGGTCCTCATCTAGAGGATATGTGGATGGCGACCACAAGGTGCCCAAGCTGAGCAAAACATTTCTTCCACTTACTTGTGTTTTGCACTCTTTTAACTTTACTATCTAACCTCCCTTGGTTAACTCTTGTTTTTTCGACCCCGACGCTATTAGGGCATCCGAGGGCTAGGGAGTCTTTCCTTTCTTCCATTTCTTCTTTCCTTTATTTTCTTTTCTTCTCCAGAAAAGCCTGACCTGAGGCTATAAGATGGCAGCCCCATCACTGGTCTTGCCTTCTTTTGGCCAGCAACCAATCGAAGGGACTATTATTATGCTTTCAAATCTTATATGAGAATTTTCCGGAAGGATCAAACTATTTACGCTGGAGGGAAAATTTTCTATAGGATCGTAACAGGCCTTGGCCTAATACTTGGAAGGAAGAAGAAGAAGAACTGATAAGGGTTAAGTAAATTTATGGTTATTAAACCTTTTGCTTGGATTAAAAATTTTATGTATGTTTACTGTTATGTATGTTTAAAAGTCAGTTGTTCACACAACTCAAATCGTTGTGGAAGAGGTTCATGAGTCGAAAAAGGTTGGGAACCGCTGCATTAGAAGATTCTTGGCTATAGGGCCATGATCCATAAATAGTGTTTCTCTCTAAACTGTGGAGGGAGGAACACTAGTTATGAACCATGGCCCTATAGCCTGGAATCTTCTAATACATTTTTATACATATTATGATTAAATACATCACAGACTGCCAACTTCAATATATAGTTAAAATATTTTAAAAGAATCAGTGTATTTTTGAATATACAGTAAAAATAATTTCATTAAAATTACTCGTAAAATATTAGTAATTACATGCAAGATAGGTCTATGCTTGTACTCTGAGTTCATCATACTATTCCCTCTATCTGTGAAGCAAATAGAATGGAATTGCATGACAATGTATAACAGTGGTGTGTCCAATTAAAATGAACCCGAGGTCCAGAAATATGTTTTTAGTCAGGTGGAGGGCCAGAGACTGAAAATAAAAGACATTCTCCTATCAAAATTGTAATCAAGTACATTTTATGTAGCCCTACTTATGAAAGAAAACTTTATAATTAATTTACAAGTAGCATTCCTATTCAATGTGACTATTCGAAAATACAATCACACTGAAGAGGGATAGAGGAGCGAGAAGTTATTTAGTTAACCTTGTCCTTGGTCACATAGCATTGTGTCATAAATGAAATTTCTCTCAGTACTAGGGGTTGTTCGGTGGATGAACGTGTTTAATCACAGTGCAGAATTGATAAATGTAGAATTAATTTAAAATGTAGAATGACTAATATAATGTTTAACAGCTCCATATTTTGTTATGAAATGAAAAACAATACATACAAGGAATGACAGCTTTTAAAATCCTTTTGAAAAAAGAAATTTTAATGGAAAAATAACATTAAAATAAACAAGAACTTCGCGAAAAATTTGAAATGACTCGGAGTGCCACATGCGGTCCACAGGCTGGCATTTGGACAGTCTTGATATAGAATGTTTTTTATGATTTCTTAACATTCTCTAGCTGTTCATCTACATCAAATATCTCACTATTCCTCATCCTTCCTTGTTTCAGCCACCCGACTCTGGAATTCCCTCCCTTCATATTTCCTTAGGCAATGTAATATATGTGTTCCATGTATACTTTCATTATTCCTTTATATTTTAAACTTTCTTCACTAAGCCATCTACCTATAGGTTATTTTTATTATTCTTACCATTATTAACTTTATATTGTGTAGTCTACAATTATCTATTATGTATCATTGGTATCTTTACCTTGTCGTGGTGGAGTGGCTTGCGTGCTTAAATGATCCTGAGAGCTATGCCGGCGGTAGCATTGCTGCCGATAGGGTTACCCATGCCGGACTGGTCGAAGGTGATAAGCCAGACAAAAAAAGTACCTTGGTCGAAGGAGTGACGATCCTTCACCGTAAAAATACAACCATCAAGAAATGCGGACATGGGTTCAACTGGGGTAAAATTTTCCGGAGGTCAAATAGTCCCCCATTCGGTTCTCCGGGCGGGGACTACTTCAGGGAACCCATGCCAAAGGCTCAAACACAGGGACATGTTCCTAGGAACATGGAATGTTAGGACTTTATACAATAGCGGGGCACTAGAGATATTAACGCGGGAATTAGATAAATCGCCCTTGGATATAGTCGCTTTACAGGACGTTAGGTGGCCAGGAGAAGGTAGTCAGGAATCAGGAAGCTTTGCATTATACTACGGGGGTGCAGAAAGACCTGCATTTGGAACGGGTTTTTTAGTCAGAAGGAGGATCCTATCCGCTATCCGAGATATTAAGTTTGTTAGTGATAGGATATCATACATAATTCTAAAGGGTAAACGACATGATTTTATAATTGTAAATGTACATGCCCCCACAGAAGATAAAGATGACAAGATCAAGGATGAGTTCTATGAAGAATTAGAATGCTTATTTGATAGCCTTTCACGATATCATATGAAAATTGTCTTAGGAGATTTTAATGCAAAAGTGGGGCGGGAAGATATATTCAAACCAACAATAGGCAAATTCAGTCTTCATGAAGATAGTAACGACAACGGGGTTAGATTAGTCACATTTGCCACATCAAAGAATCTCATTGTTAAGAGCACAACATTTCAGCATAAGGATATTCATAAATACACCTGGACGTCCCCAGATGGAGAAACTCGGAACCAGATAGATCATGTATTAGTGGATAAACGCTGGCACAGTAGCATCATCAATGTTAAATCAGTTAGAGGGACAGACTGCAATTCGGATCATCATCTGGTCAGAGTGAAAATCAGACAACGGCTATCGCTTATGAGAGGAACAAACGCTAAAGATGATTCTGTAAAATTTGAATTAAAAAACTTGAAAAATGATGAAATGCGGCAAGAATACCAAATCAAAATTGCTAATAGATTTGAAGTACTGGAATCATCAGATGACAATGTGGCAAACGAAGAAGAAACTGATATAAATAAAGAATGGGAGGCTATAAGAGATACTATTAAATTGTCAGCATCAGAAAGCATTGGTTGTTTAAAAAAGAGGCAAAACAAGAAATGGTTTGATGAGGAATGTGCCGACATTGTAAAGAAAAGAAAGCTAGCAAAAATGAAATGGTTACACGAGTCAAATGAGGTAAATTTAGAGCAATTGGGTAGTGTTAGACGGGAAACCACCAAGTTACTAAAGAGTAAAAAGAGGGAATATTTGAGAGAGAAGATTAATGATCTTGAAATGAATGCAAAAAATAGGAACATTAGAGAATTATATCAGGGAATTAGTATAGAGAAGAAAGGGTTTCAGGCTAGAACAAACATAATTCGGAATGAAAATGGGGATATGATTGCAGATTCCAGGAGTATATTAAATAGATGGAAAAGTTACTTTAATCAGCTATTAAATGTACATACAGAACAGGACATTGAGGAGGATAATTTACAGACAGCAGAAATGCTAGTCGCAGAGCCAAGTGCATTAGAGGTTGAAATGGCGATTGAAAAATTGAAGATGTATAAAGCATCAGGTTCAGATGAGATCCCAGCAGAACTGATAAAATTGGGGAGAAAAATTGATGGACAAGATACGCTGGTTGCTTAGTATGATTTGGGAAAAAAGAAGCTCTTCCAGATGAATGGAAGGAATCAATTATCGTACCAATTTATAAGAAAGGAGATAAAACTGATTGCAACAATTACAGGGGCATCTCATTACTTTCAACTTCGTACAAAATTCTAACAAATATATTAGTAAGCAGACTTACTCCCTATATTGATGACATTCTAGGAGATCATCAATGTGCATTTAGAAGAAACAGGTCTACAACAGATCAGATTTTTAGTATAAGACAGATTTTAGAAAAGAAATGGGAATATAATGGTACTGTACATCAACTATATGTAGACTTCAAAAAAGCATATGATTCAATTAAGAGGGAGAAGTTATATAGTATCCTGCTGGAGTTCGGAATTCCTAAAAAGTTAGTTAGACTTATACGAATGTGTCTAAATGGCACAAAGAGTAGGGTGCGTGTAGGCAAACAGTTTTCGGACACTTTTGAAATCCAGAATGGGTTGAAGCAAGGAGATGCACTATCTCCTCTACTATTTAATTTTGTACTAGAGCATGCCATTAAATCTTTAGAGAATGAGGAAGGCTTACAACTGAATGGTATTAATAAGCTGTTAGTTTATGCTGATGATGTAGTATTATTGGCCGATAGCGAGGAGATACTAAAGGACAACACGCACACACTATTAAGTAACACTAAGAAATTAGGACTGGAAGTAAATATCAATAAAACTAAATATATGGTCACACGTAGAAATTCATTATATAATGGAAATGGACAGCTAATGACAAATGAGGGAAATTTTGAGGAAGTGGCTGAATTCAAATACCTAGGAACAATAATCACAAATAGGAATGAGATGCACAAAGAAATTAAACATAGGCTCAATTCTGGAAATGCGTGCTATTATGCATTGCAGAGACTCTTGATGTCCCAACTCCTTTCAAAAAACGTTAAACTGAAAATATATAAAACTATTATTCTACCAGTTATATTTTATGGGTGCGAAACATGGACTCTTACTTTAAGGGAGGAAAGGAGATTACAAGTATTTGAGAATAAAGTACTTAGGAAAATTTTTGGACCAAAGAGAGATGAACAGACAGGTGAATGGAGAAGACTACATAACAATGAACTACATGGTCTTTATAGGAAGCCAGATATAATAAGAACAGTTAAGTCTCGTAGACTGCGATGGGCAGGACATGTTGCACGTATGGGGAATGAAAGACTTGCATGGAAGCTTCTTGTAAGAAAGCCAGAGGGAAAACGCCCAGTTGGTAGACCAAGAATGAGGTGGGAGAATAACATTAACTATGATTTGAGGGAAGTAGATTATACAGGGAATGATTGGAAAGCATTAGCTCAGGATAGGGATGTATGGAGAGCTTATGTCTGTCCGGCCATGAACCTATGGGTTCGATAGTGCGAGTGAGTAAGTAAGTAAGTATCATTTATCATAATTCTTATTGTATGTATAATTTAATCCTGGTGAAGTGGAAGAGAAGACCTTACGGTCTTAACTCCATCAGGTAAAATAAACAAATAAATAAAAATATAAAAAACATTGAGGATAGTATAGGTCAAGTTGTCCTGCGCTGTAGCCGAGTGGTTAAGGCAGGAAGCCTTGGCTCAAACCTATGGGACTTGCGCTGGTTCGAGTCTCCATGGGGGAAGAAATTTTCTCATGGTATTTCGGCCAGTATGGGACCAGTGTCCACCCAGCATCGTGAGGCATTTGGGTAGCTACAATAAGTAGCGGTTCCAGGTTGAGAAAACCAGCTATAACGGCTGGGGGACTCGACATGCTGACCACATGTCACCGCAACACTGGCCGATGATCATCTACCTCTATGATTGACACATGTGGATGTGAGGCCAGCAGCTGGCTGGTAGGCTAAGGGCCCTCTAGGCCTGTCGTGCCAAGAGTTATTTTTTTTATAGGCCAAGTTGCATGGTGTATATAAAGTTGAATATTGTATATATCTCACCTTAATAGAAGCAAAGAAGTAAACCAGAAAATTTTACACATTTTAAAATATGAGTCTATATTTTTATTTTTGAATTATTATTCTACCTGGAATCTGTATTCTATTCTATAAGGGGTGCAGCCCAATGCTGAGCCATAGCCTCTCCTTTGTTAGGAGTTACGAGATCAAGTTAATACAGTTACCTTATTTGCCCATAGATGTAATGAATGGCATGCATCAACATACTGACTCAATGAGACATGTAGCAGGCAACTAAGGTATTACTAGGATGTAAGACCAGTAAATTTTGCTTAGAGGTCTTTTTATTCAGTCTTAAGGATCTTTTATGAGCCTGAAAATCTTCTGACTTGGGACCCACGGTTTAAAGCCCTCCCAGAGGACTTCCTCCTTGGATAATTCCATCCTAAAAAAAAATCATCAACTCCGGCCAGGTTTGAACCTGCAATCCATAGTAATTCTGCCAAAGAGCAGGTCTTTCACTGCAATCATAGCATTTTCATGCTATGCTTTGCAGCTTCACTAGGGAATTATAGGTGTGGCAGCTTCTCGTTGCTTCCACACTGGTGAAGGATGATGATAATGATGGCCAGATGATTTTCGGGGACCGTTGGGCCCTAAACTTCCTGACATTTGTCTTACAGGTGAGGAAAAACCCCGAAAAAAATCTCCCAGGAGCCTGTCCCAACTGGGAATCAAACCTGGGCCTGCTGCATGATAAGGCAGCACACTACCTCGAGACACAGCGGTGGACATGCTAAGATATAATGCCTTAATTTAAATTTGTCACATATTTGGATATCAGTACTATAAAAGTTGATTCTTTAAGACAGGCAGGGACAAAATATATTTAAAATACAAGAAATATACCTGTACCTCTTTCAAGTTAAGTTTCAGATGTAATGTAAATAAACCAGATGTATGACTGCATTTTCATTGGTCGAATAATGGTTTTACCTTTTAAGCATGTAAAACAAATGTAGTTTACTAACACTCAAAATAAAAATATACATTACCTAGCATATATCTATGTGGGAGAATCTTAAAATATAATTGCAATGTTAATACATTTAATAGGCATTCTTATATTCTTACACATGCACAATACATTGGAATTTCCATTTGTTTCAAAATATCTGTAGAATTTCTTAAACATTGGAAAGCAAAGGATTTGAAAAGCGGAGAGAAACAAATTATTTTGAATATTTTCAAACAGTTTAATGAGAAATATCCCACATTAACCATAGAGGATATGGTGAAAATAACAGCAGAATTTACAGGTGAGTCAGCATGGTAATAAATTCTGCTCATAATGGCATTGTACCATTAAATAAACATTTTCTATTGACATGATGGAAAAAGTGCAAACATCTGATTAGGTAGTCCCATATATATTTTTTTCTCAGGAATAATTGAAAAATGGAGGAAGTTCTTAATTATTGTACCAATTTATGCTGTTTTCAGTCTTATTTCCAGAAAAATATGATATTTAACTTTTATAGGAATTAATCACTATGAGCTTTAATTTATGGTGAAATTAAATGTTTCTTACCTCTCCTCATATAAAACTTCTAAGTAGATCGCGATTTTGAGACCATAACGGTCTCATCTTCAGTACAATCTTGGCGACTGATGTAATGTCGATCGGAAGAAACTCTTCTTCTTCCCTCTGTTGGTGGACCGATGAAACCTCTGGATCAGGTCAAATTTTGCAAGAATTTCGAAGTTCATAAGTTTTCCTTTGTTTTTCTGAATGTGGATCTTTTCCCAAACCGTGAGTTCCTTTTGTTTGTCTATTTGTTTAATTAGACTGGCTTTTGATTCAATTAAATGTTTTTCGGACCAAGCATGAGCAGCTACTGCTGACTTTTTCACTTCTCCATTTTTGATCAACAGTAGCTGCTCATGCTTGGTCCAAAAAACATTTAAGTGAATCAAAAGCCAGTCTAATTAAACAAATAGACAAACAAAAGGAACTCACGGTTTGGGAAAAGATCCACATTCAGAAAAACAAAGGAAAACTTATTAACTTCGAAATTCCCACAAATTTTGACCTGATCCAGAGGTTCATCGGTCCACCAACAGAGGGGAAAAAGAAGAGTTTCTTCCGATCGACATAACATCAGTCGCCAAGATTGTACTGAAGATGAGACCATTATGGTCTCGAAATCGCAATCTACTTAGAAATTTTATATGAGGAGAGGTAAGAAACATTTAATTTCACCACAAAAATATGATATTGCCTAAGAACAATGTTTCTATTGTACATATTTCAGTCATATGGCAGTTAAAAGTATTACCACAGTTCCCCCAATAAATGGAGTCTGCAAGTTTCTTCACAGTACAACTGGAATTTAGCTCGGAACTAGTATAGATGCTTTGTTCAACTGTTGAAGAGGAAGAGAAACATTTATAATAATTGAAGACTTAAAACAGTGTAAGTGAGGAATTGGAAGCAGAGGATAAAAAGAAAGAGAAATCTGGCAGATATTTTTCAGACAGGCTGTTAAGTCATTGATGATGAAAATGTAAAACAAGTTTATTTTATTTTAAGCATTTGTACTTTGACATACTGAAAATGAAAACTATTCCTTAATTGATCTTATTTAAAACTATTCTAATTATTAATTAATCATTCTTAATAACAAAATGTTTCATACTATTTTAAATTCTCATAAGAAACTCCCAACCAGTGGGATCAGACACCATATTAGGGTTACATACCACACATTTAGTTTAGTATGATGACACATAATGAAAAAATAACAGTCATCAATATACTATAATGATTTTCCTTGCAGTTTAAAAGTTTCACACATATTCATTATACATACAATGCCATATTATACTATATCCATATTTGAGCTCTACATAAGACATATCTAATTATATTAAAATTGACAATATTCATGTATCATCTTTTAAAGATAATATGAAAAAACAAAAATACAAAGTTATAGGTGAATTAGAATGAAGCAAGAAATAGAGTAGATAAAATCACATGAAATTCATGAAAGTAATCTTCTTAGCTCCGTTCTAAATTTAATTAAATGAATATGAAAATAATATAGAAGAAAGCACAATGTAAGGTTAAAGTAAAGTGATCCCACAACAGGCCTCAGGAGGCCCTTGGGGTAGTAGGAGGTTAAGGCTCCCACTTTTTCTAGACAATCGGCACTTTATGTCAGCCCTGCGTGACGGCCGCCTTTACCCCAGAACAAGCGTCTGGTACTCATTTCAGTTAGAGGCTGAGTCGACCCCAGGGCCATAGTGCCGCCAGAGGGTTTTGGTCAGTTTAAAAATCCTGACCCCAACGGGACTTGAACCCTCGACCCTCCGGCTTGTAGCTCAGTGCCTTAACCAATGTAAGGTTAAATCACCTAATATTTTAAAAGAAACAAAATAAATGTTTAACTTAGATATAGCTAAGGATATACATTCAGAAGAATAAATATAGAGCCATGAATTTTGAAATTCCCGACAAGAAAATTTGATCTCCAAGTTCATAAAATTGACACCAGACTGGCAATTCGGAAGATGGTGTTAATGGCAAAATTTTGACAGTTGGAGTTTGACTGAAAATGAAGGTGAATGACCTTTGAAACTGGTATCACGGAAACATGCAACTTTGAGGTAGGATAAAAAAAAACATTTTTTCCAACTCGTTTATATATAGAAACTACTTCATAGCGTTACTTCTCACTTTAATTTTGATTAAAATAAATAATAAAGTTGGTTTAATGAAATATTGTAGCTTTTCAAAGATATTATTAGATGTTCAGGATAAATTTCACTTGAAGAAGAAAAAGAAACAGCCTCCAAATCCAACACAAAAAAATTCAAGTCTTATACCTGTAATGTTAACTAGGTGCTTTATAACGGATGTGTCTGAACAAAATGTGGACAATATAAAATGCATACCTTATAAAGTCAATTTGTTGTACAGTAAAAGCTACTTATTCGTGGGGATATGTTTCACAAATATGCCAAGAACATAGAATGGTAATTTGTATGGATATATAGGGGATACGTTCCAAGGTTACAAAATAAAATAAAAAAAAAATCAAATACTTGGGTTGTACTATCTTAGTAACATGAACTGCGGTCAAGAAGTAAAGCAGAGGATAGCAATGGCAAAAGAAGCTTTTAACAAGAAAAGAAGCATTTTCTGCAGACCTTTGGCAAAATAATTAAGGAAGAGGCTAGTGAAGTGCTTTGTGTGGACTGTAGCATTGTATGGTGCACAGACTTGGACATTATGACAGAATGAGGAAAAGTGACTGGAAGCTTTTGAGATGTGGATATGGAGAAGAATGGAACGTATAAAACGGACAGACAAAGTAAAAAATAAAGATGTGCTAGACAGAGTGGGTGAAAGAAGAACAATGCTGGAACTCATAAAGAAGAGGAAAAGAAATTGGATTGGCCACTGGCTAAGAAGAAACTGCTTGCTGAAGGATGCCCTAGGAGGAATGGTCAACGGAAAGAAAGTTAGAGGCAGAAAAAGACATCAGATGATAGACAATATTAAAATAAATGGTTTTGTATGCAGATACAAAAAGGATGGCTGAGTTAAGGAAAGAGTGGAAAATGCTGAGTTTACAGTGAAAGGCCTGCTCTTGGGCAGAACACTATGAATGAAAATGAGTGATTTTGAACAATTTTTATTAATTATCACTGTCAGGTTTAGGCAAGGATGTAAAAAATTACTAATTTTTTCCTGTTTTGCTGCTTTTAAAAGGTCTTTCAATTAAGATTGATATTCAGCTGTGAATTCTGCAATAAACTTCCTTATTTTGTCTTTAGATTTCTTGATTAATTGACACAGAAACAGTGTGATACAGATGCAAACGACTCGCCTACGCGTATAAACGGTCAAGCATTTCTATTTTTACTTTAAGTGGCAACTGGTTTCTGCTTCGGAACTAATTTCTTTCCTTTTACTCGACATAAATTGGCAACAAAGCAGAAGAGACACATATTATTCAATCAAAATTATTGCAACGAATGACAAGTTGAAACAATAAAACACCAATTGAGGCAAGGGCAGCATTTATCAATGGACATAGCGGCACGTGAAATACTGCGGCGGTGGCTTTTAACAACAAACTTTAGATTTAGTGACAATAAGGTTTGTTTTACTTTGATATTAATTTGTCCATTTGGTTTGAATCATTCTTTGTAAAAGCTGCCTTGGCACTTGCCTACAGTAAAAAAGTTGCCGATGCATTAATGAGGGATACTAATCCTTCTAATATATCGATTAAGTCCGTGAATAAAGAAATTTTTAGTCGTGAATATAGGAACTGTGTCTCAATTTTTTAACCTGTGAATAACAAGCTTTTACTGTATTTAATCAAAAATTGGATGTACTGAAGTAATGAAAATGTTAAGAATTGTAGAATATTTTGAATATATATAAACACACACACACATGTAATACTCTATCACATAAAAGCCAGATATACAATGTGCTACACAAATTTTTTGTTGTTGTATAGAGTAATTTATTATAATTATCACTTCTTTTTACATCTGGCATTCTCCACAGCGAGATCAAATTTTTTAAAAGTATTTATTACATTTTTACTTATTGATTCCTATTGATGTTATTTGCTTCAGCAAGCAAGATGTCTCTGTTTCCTTAATAACATTCTTATAAATGTAAGTTTTTTTAATTTGTTATACAAAATGAGCAAAACCTCACAAACACACTACTATGAAATTCACCAAATTTTTAACTTACAAACATTCTCTGTAATAGTTAAAGTTAAAAAAATATGGCAACACTGTACAACTGAATATGATACACATCAGAAAAGTGATGCAGAATAGAGGCAGAAGTTTAACAACTAGGGATTTTGATTACTAAATCTAAGATTGCAAATTTGATACCAGTTTCTTTAATATAATAGGAATTTGGGTGATTGTGATAAGTAGTGGCTTCAGATTGAGAAACAAACTATAACAGATGGGGGAATCAACATACTGACCATATGTCACTTCAGTACTGGCTGGATGATTGTCCAACACAAAACTGACACACATGTAAAGCGAGGGCAACAGCCAGATGGTAAGCTAAGAGTATTTTAAGATTGAATTTATCTTCAGCATGTATTACGAATGAATGAACAGCGCATACCAAGAAGAACGTATAATTATAAACCAAAAGGGAGAAGAACGTTGGGAAGACCATTGAAGAGATGGAAGGACCAATTCGACCTATAATGAGATCGGAACAGGCCATTAGGCCTAATCCTTGTTGTTGTTGATGATGAATTTATACAAATGAAATGGATATTTTTACATTGGAGTTTATCATAAGTAATGCCACGAGTGATTTCCAAATTATTGATAAATTCACGACTCACGAAGTGAGGAGTAAATTTATATAGATAATTTGGAAATCAAGAGTGGCATTTGTTAGGACTATTTAACGAATAAAATTAAGCTGTTTACTCACAAATCATTATTTAAATATAGTTATTTTAAAATATATATACATATACATATTTAATGTAAACGGCAATGTTTGAAAACAAGTGAGAAACGATTGGTACGCTTCATTTGTTCATCACTGCAACCGGATCATATTATTTATTGCCAAAGGAACGCGATATTGTAAGAATGCACTCTAGTGGAGAAAAAAACGAAACACAAACTGTACATTTTGCATTATGTGGTATACCTTTTTTGGCAGGATTTTATTCTAAAGATTTAATTTTGGAAACAGTTTCATTAAGATACTTAAATATTTTTGGTTTTTTCTTTTTTATTAATTCATTTCTGATGTCCTATGATGTAAATATGACAATATTTTTCTGGAATGTTATTACCTGGGAAAAAATACATTTAAGAAAGTGCAAACAGTGGTTTCTTTTTTTGGTGGTATAACCAATTGCTACAAATGTTTTTATATTAACTCCCGCATGCGCTATGTGTTGACATTCATGCACTATATATACAATCTGGTAGCCATCTTTCTTGGAGAGTCAGTCACTGCAAAATAATGCTATGGCCTATTCAGAATGTTAAAAAGGAGGTGCTTTCTTTATTATGATAAACTTTAGTTGGTAAAGTTTAGGCAAAACATGATTGTGATTGATTGTAAATAAAAAATCATTGTAACGTGATTGGTCATTGACTCCCATTTGGGGTATGAGTTAAATAGTCTGATAGAAGGGATGCCTTCTGAATCCAGACCAGTGAAAATCACAGTTTTATGAGGTGAGATGTAAAAATATCCGATTCATGTATATAATTTATAAATGAGTTAGAGAAAATGTTTTTATATCTCACCTCATAAATTTTCATGTTTTCACGATACAAGATTCAAATCTCATTATACATTCATCTTCAGTCAATTTCCAACTATTGAAATTTTTCCTTTAGCGCCATCTTCCAAACTACCATCAGTGTGGATTTTATGAACTTGGAGATTAAAATTTGCTCACCAGAAACTTCAAAATTCTTGGTTCTATATTTGTTCTTCTGAATGTATACTATACTATTTTGAAGTTCCCAGCGAGCAAAATTTAATCTCCAAGTTCATAAAATCGGTACCAGATGGCAGTTTGGAAGATAACATTAAAGGCAAAATTTCAATAGTTGGAGCTTGACTGAAGATGAAGGTAAAATGACCTTTGAAACCGGTATCATTAAAAAACAGAAATTTATAAGGTGAGACACAAAAAATTTTCTCCAATTCATTTATAAATACCTCGTAGTGTTACTTTCCACTTTAATTTTTATTATGGGGAGAAGGTACCTTGTATGTCTGCCATGTTAAAATTTCTAATTTTATTGTTCCTTTTCAGAAGAACTGTTAACAGTAGAACATTAATTTTTTTCTCACATATACATACACTATTTGGCAATAAAATGACTTTTTTTTTTTCAGAACACAGCATTAAAAATGAAACAGTAAGAATTTTTTTAAAAAACAATGCTATTTTTTGGTACATTTCGAAAAGGAAAATAATTTTTTGTGCCCTTAATAATAACAACATTAAAATGTTGAAAAAATGCCAGATTATGCCTAAGTACCAGACAAATAGCCTGTGAAAATTTCATTCCTCTGGGATGAATAGTTTCAGAGAAAAGGAACATAAGGCTCGCAAAAACAAAAATAGCGGGAAATTAAAAGTTGAGGACGACGGATTTTACCTAAGAAGGTATTTTCACTTATTTTATTTTATGACTCTTCACCTCAACGGTTTTAACAATGAATTTTATTAATATTGAGTTTAAAGGTTTACACTACTTGCAGTCCTACCCTGCAGCATGCCCTTTAAACCCACACTTAGGACCTTTAAATAAGTTTGTGGTGAAAACCAATTTATATTCATATAGAACACACTTCAAGATAAGAATATGAGCAAAAAAAAAAAAATCAAACTTTGCCCATTTATAAGGCATCTTCTCCCCTTAAATTCATTTATATAAATTAGTAGTTTACCTCATAGCATTACATCCCATATTAAATTAAAAAATCTTTTAAGACTGTTGCAGCATCGAGTATTTATTATACGATATTCATAATGTGACAGAATGTATTCATAAGCTAAAGTCATAACCACCTTTCACCAATAATGCCCATAACACATAAACCTTACCACCTTGTATGTAGTCTCTGTTTTTATTGAAATTACCGGTCATAATCTATAACATACTAATGATGTGCATAATAATGCCTTGATATGTAGATTTAATTCATTATTAACTAGCCGATTACACAGTGTTGCCCAACATTTTTAATTAATTATTATATGCCAAGTTTGATTTTGATAAAACTAAAATTGGGGCCCCTAGAACATTAACAGACTATGGCATTGTGAGTGATATCCCATGCCTCTTATAATAAAAAGTCTGGCATTGCACGGGAATCTACTTATCCCGATCTTCTTGACATAAATGAGCTGAAAGATAAAAATGGTTTATGGTAAAATCAAACGTTTCCTACCTCTCCTCAAATACATCTTCTAAGTAGAATGTGATTTCGAGACCATAACAGTCTCATCTTCAGTACTATCTTGGCGAGTGATGTTATGTCCATCATAAAACCAGTCGCCAAGATAGTACTGAAGATGAGACCATTATGGTTTCAAAATCGTGTTCTACTTAGAAGATTTATATGAGGAGAGGTAGGAAACATTTGATTTCACCATAAATTAAACCTCATAGTGATTCATTCCTGTAAAAGTTAAATAAAATGGTTATTGTGAATTATCTGTAAAAGATAAACATATGCTTATAATTATATTACTTTGAGTCTGTTTATCTTACGTCAATATTAATGTTGAATTGTTCTTGAACATGTTTTGATTAGATCCTAATCATCCTCAGCAGTTTGGGCAAGATGCTGAGGATGATTAGGATCTAACCGAAACACGTTCAAGAACAAATCAACATTAATATTGAGGTAAGATAAACGGATTCAAAATAATATAATTAAAAGAACCTCAAAATATTACTTCCTAAAATAAAACATTAATAAACATGTGCTGTCGCGGAATTTTTTGAGATATTCAATTCTGTGTACATTAATTTGGTGCATTTGTTATAGTTTAGGCAGTGTGTCATTTAAGCATTCAAAAAGTGCCTTTTTTTTAGTGCTACAATGCAATTTTTTTTTTTAGCTCCAGCCCTATAGTACGTAAGGTAATATGTTATATACATTAATTGTTCCAGAAAAATTCTCTAAATGATGGTGAAAACCCTATTCAAATCAGCCAAGTAGTTTTTGAGTCTATAAAGGACAGACAGACTCACACTTACTTTTATATATAAAGATATGAAAACTACTTTCACACAGTTTCATAATAAACTAAAACAAAAGTTTTATTATTAGTTTGAAACTCATTTTCTACTGTTTTCCCTGTGTATTATTAAAATTTAAGTCAATTTTCATAATCTCAATAATTTATACAGAAAAAAATTGAAAACTGCAAGAAAATCATTACAGGATGTTTGATAACTGATTCAATATATTCCATTTTTTTTTTTTTACAATTATGAGAATATAATATTAGTACTACTACTTCACAAGGACAATGATGATGAATATGGATGACAAAAACTTAAAGCGAACATTAACATTTATGAACACAACTGATATCCTGAAGAGAGCTCTCAGATAAACAATGCCTGCACCTTCTACAATATTTTGATTTCAGAGTCAGTAATAAGAATTATTGTAATTTACCAGTTAATTAATTGAATAACTGAAAATACTTATTTATAAAATCCACGTAAGGATTACAAATCAGCTCCCCTGCAGCATATCTATGGACATAGCCAGTGCTGTAGATAATATTTAAAATTATAAAATGGAAAATATTCCACAAAGTCTTTTTTATTCATTTTATAAGTGGAATAATTTCCTATTACATCCTTTATTTAAAATCAGCATTTTGTTGACTATAAACAAATGAGCATGACCAACTGCATGCACAACATGCTATAAGATAAATTTAAAGTTCTATCGTAAATAGTTTACTATATGAATGCATCATTTAAAAATAAGTTTAACAAAGTATGTCACATTATTGCATCAAATGAATAAAAAATTAGTAATGTAGGAATAAAAAATGCACAAATATTATGTTTGATAACTCATCATGGAATTTTCTCTTCCAACTGGAAAAAAACATTATTAAAGAACATCTGAACAATGTCTGAATGGATGAAATTAACTTGATACATTATCAATCTTTTTGGATAATATTTTGTGCAGATAAAAAAAGGTTGTGTTCGTAATGAATGTAACTCAGATACAGAATGAAGAATGTCTTACCAATGAATGAATGAGTCACTTCTTATCTCATATTTTTAAACATGGAAACTGCAGTTTTTAAGAGGACATCCCTCTCATTTTCAACTGATATTATGATATATGAGTCATAATATCCGTTGAAAATGAGTGGGATACATGAGTCATAATATCGGTTGAAAATGAGTGGGATGTCCTCTTGAAAACTGCAGTTACCATCTTTAAAAACCATGAAATATGAGGTAAGATAAGTAGTCTCATTCATTCATTGAATTAAGAACCTCATAATGTTATTTCCCATATTTAACTATGAATGCCTTACCAATTCAATTATATTCATTTAATTGATTATTAGGTATAATTGAGTGAAAAGCTCTATTTTAATTTAACTTAAAATATTCTTCTTGATCAGAAAATGAAGATATTTGTAATATTTATTAATATATTTCCTGTAGAGATAAATAAATTGAAGAGTAGTAACAGACTGTTAAATTCTCAACTTGATTTGAATGAATCCCCTTTGTTAAATTAAAAAATTTAAATAAACATTGTTGTATTGTTGCTTAGATCAGTTGATATGTAATAACACAATTCATAATTTGTTAACATGTCTGAAGAAGGTACACTGTACCGAAACAGCTGTCACTGAATTATATAATAAATATGAAAATCAAATAAAACTGTGTTTTATTTTTATTTAATTAATAAATATGGATTTTCATCAAGTAAACACCAACTCAATTGATTATTTAATATATTTAACTATAAATGTTTGTAATATTCCTGATTCTTTTAAAAAACCTCCTAAACATGTGTCCGACATAGGGTTGGATCGAGGGATGAGATGTGATGAAGCACCTTTCATTGGAGGTTTGCAAATAACAAGGATCAAACCTGATGCTCCATCATAAGTGCAAATGAAATAAAACAAAATGAATGAGATGAGTGTGGAGAAATGGTGGAATGAAATTTGTGGCAGGGAAAATGGGAAGTAGTTTGAGAAAACCTGCTCAGACTCCATTTTGTCCACCATGAAACCCACATGGAGTGACCGAGATGCAAACTTGAGTCCCCGGCAGTGAGAGGCAAAAATTCTAACTGCCATTCCTGGTTCTATTATAAGAAGCAAATAGATGTCCTGTTTTATCTTTAAGAAACTAGTAAAATTACTATAGACAAGAGTAATTGGACTCTAGGTATGAAATTGATTTCACCTCTATCAGTCTTACTCAAAGTTTCACATTCTTGAATTTAAAAACATATGATGAGTCCATTGCAAAAAAAAGTCACCATTTTTGTAAAGGAAGTGCTTATTTTACGATAAGTCTTATTCTTACAAGATGAAACCAAAGAAGGAGGTGTGAAAGACATCTATCACATTAATTCATTTCAAGGAAGACAATGCCACTACAGTAGGCAGAAAGGCAAGGGAGTTTATTCGAAAGATACATTAAATAGTGGAATGCAAGCTTTCACGGCCGGTAATCATGGTAGTAAAAGATTCCGGGCTATGTGGCCGTGGTCTATAACTGGCGTTTCTCCCTCAACTGCGGAGGGCATCTTCAGTGGCGAGCGCTAGAAGCTGTTGTTTCCCTGTCGTAGACTCGCAGTCGAGTCTACGACAGGGAAACAACAGCTTCTAGCGCTCACCACTGAAGATGCCCTCCGCAGTTGAGGGAGAAACGCCAGTTATAGACCACGGCCACATAGCCCGGAATCTTTTACTACCACGATACATTAAATATTAACTAAATGTGTGAAATGCACAAAGGACAAGAACTTCTGTACTATCATGCAAATTTTACTAAAAGATATTCAACATCAGATTTATTATCTCATTTGGATACTCATGCAACGCTTGTAATAAATACAAAGCTGACTTAACGGTACTTCAAAGCAAATAATTAATCCTCTGTTTTCGGAAAAAGAAAAAATGAGTAACTGAGAAAAAGATGAAGTTAGTTCAAGTGACAAATGAAGTTCATAGTTATAAGATCAAAGTATTCTACGGAAAAAAAAAACCTTCGTCTTTAAAATCTTTAATAGATTAAAGTACAAACCAATAGGACATAGAAGTGTTGGATGCCCATTTACTAGATGGGAAGATTCATTAAATCCCACTTGATGTGAAAAAAGGTCAAAAGGTCTAATTTCATGAGGTAGAAGAAGATGTCTCTAATTTAATGGCAAATTATGTTTATTATATACAGCAAATATTGTTCTACTCTTTCCATAGGGCAATCAGTTTAAAATTGCTATTCAGAAATCAAAGGAAAAAAAGGTTCCAGTAGAAGTTGCCTCCTTTCTTTTTCATATTATTTTTAACACTCTGCATCCCAGAGTGAAAAATCTTGAAATGTTTTGTATCCATGTGCTGAGCAAAACAAAAACTATTTGTTTTTTTGGTTCTTGCACTAATGTGGCACATGCCACTCAAAGACTGGATTATATTATGTATCATTTCCTATTTAAGAAAAATTACACCACCTCACCTCATATCCTTCAATTTATTAGATAGATTTCAGGACCTAATTAAGTTTCATCCACAGTACTTTCACGACCGGCACTCTTCAAGAGGACATAACAATGGCCATGAAAATACTGAGGATGGAACCTAATTAGGTCCTGAAACCGGTTTAATAAGAAGGATTTGAGGTGAGATAATACGACTTTTCTTAAATAAATAATACCTCATACTTCATAAATTAATGAGTCATTTTTAACATCTTACCTCATGTAAGAATGACCTGGTTTCGAGGTTTTTCAATCAGCCAATGGAAGGAGCGAAGGATAGCTCTTCAAGACGACAGAACAACGGTCGTGACGATACTGAAGATGGAACAGAAACTATGTTCCGAAACTAGTTTATAGTCAAATAAGAAGAACAATATGAGGTGAGTGATAAAAAATTTTACCTTAATCTTACCTCATATTTTATGTTTCTTCAAACACGGTAACTAGTTTTCGAGGGAAGGATCTCTCTCATTTTCAACCAACATTATGACTACCGGATTTTTGTTGGAATCTCCATCAATAACGTTGCCATCTGGTGTTGATTTGATGAACTTTGAGATGAGGTCACGTTCATCAGGAATCAAATCAACACCAGATGGCAACATTATTAATGGAGATTCTGATTCCAACGAAAATCCGGTAGTCATAATGTCAGTTGAAAACGAGAGAGATCCTTCTCTCAAAAACTAGTTCCTGTGTTTGAAAAAAACATAAAATATGAGGTAAGATGTTAAAAAGACTCATTAATTTACGAATTAAGAACCTCATACTATTTATTTTAGGAATTCACACTATGAGGTATATTCATTTAGGTAGAATTTTTTATCACCTCATATTGTTCTTCTTTTTGACTATAAACTAGTTTCAGAACATAGTTTATAGTCAAAAAGAAGAACAATATGAGGTGAGTGATAAAAAATTCTATCTAAATACCTCATACTGTTAATACCAGGAAAGTCAAGTATCATTTCATGTTCGAGACTATTCCTATTTAGAATGTGAGAGGAACATAGCACTCACAAATCAAATATCCAGGTGAACATTGCATAGCAGCATTTGAGAATGCTCACATTATATTTGAAGAGAAAAATTTTCGCCTAGACCGGGACTCGAACCCGGGACTCTTGGCTTTCCAGGCCAAGTGCTCTACCAACTGAGCTACCGAGGCGAGTTACGATCTAGACGCAAATTTTTCTCTTATGTACGTTGTAAATCGTCAATGCTCACATTATTCATCTGCTTACCATGTTTTTCACGTGGATCAAGCTATGCTAAGAAATTTAACCTTGTTCCTGAATAAGATGTTCAACAAGATGGCGACAAAACCTGTTATAGAATTGGTTTCTTTTTTTGTTTGTTTGTTCAATTATCCCTGTCTGGTAGAGTACAGATCTAGATGGAATGGAATATGGATCACAGACAGTCACAGTTCACATAAAAATCCCACTGACACAACTGAAGCTACAGAAAGAAGAATTTGTTATATTATTTTTGGTCTGATCATCTTACCTCAATATTAATGTTGATTTGTTCTTGAGTATGTTTCAAAACAATTCTGTTTTATCATCAGCTTGTCCAGACTGGACAACATGTTCAAGAACTAATCAACATTAATATTGAGGTAAGATGATTAGACCAAAAATAATATAATTAAAATAACCTCAAAATATCACTTCCTAAAATTAAATATTAAGAATTTGTATTGTCTGAGAAACATTATTGAGGAAATGGAGCCTTCTAATTTTTGTAATTCTATATATAGTTGATGAGAAGCAATAAATCATTATTTCTCTTTCAGATAAATTACCAATTTCATGGGGAAATTTCAATGATATGTAACATCTCAACCAGTTTTCTAACTCAGATGCAAGAAAATTACTACATACACCAAATTACCTCATAAGAATAATTATAAAATATGAATAAGCAGTAGAAATTTCATTAAAAGACGTTCCCTGTTTTACAATTATTGTTTTTGCTACATTAGTTATCAAATAATATGATTCTGATAACAGAGATTGGTTATGAAATGCTCCATTTGTTATTTATTAATAGAGTGATGTGTATTCAGTTATATGGAACAAAAAATAAACAATTTTTATTTTATATGGTTTTAAAATTTAAATTCCATTTTATGAAAAATAACTAAAATGTGACATTCCTGTCTTCTGCTGTGGACTTTTCATTTATTTCTTGCACATTTGCAGTTTGTTCTAAAGAATTTTAAGGTATGTAGCTTATCTTACCACAGCAAGGATTGATCAGCTGATTTTTTAATTTGAAACCATAAGATTAGCACATAAGAGTTTTAATAATTTTCTTAATGGAAATAACATGAGAAGGAAAATAAGTTTTAAAATATCATAAAAATTTTAAAATGAATTTTATTTCCCATTCTGAAAAACTTCTTTTTTGTATTTGTCTTGTTTCATTGTAAATTTTTATGAAGAATAAATTTATATAATTTTTTATATTTTTACAGAAGATTCTAAATAATGATAAACAAAATATCTTTTTAACTGAAAACTATAATATGATGAAAATTATAAATCTTCTTGTATCTTGTAAGCCCATGTTTCCCTTAACAGAGATTTAGGTGCTCTCCCCCTACAGGGAAGAATTTGAACCATACTAATTTAGGCTGATTTAAAATGACTAATTTCTTTTTTATTTGTAACAAAATTTCACATACTGATATTTACTTTTTACAAATCAAAATTTTCTTGTTTCTGGTCTCATGTAATTCTCAGCTGTCTGTTGAGATTTTACCACACAATTCTGTTTACATTACAAAATAATTTAAGAAGTAGCAAATAACATTAAGGAACATCATACAATCAAAATTTTAGAAGATATGCTGCCAGAAGGCAATATCCAATGTTTAAATTCTGGCTTGAAAGGTTAATATTCTCAAATAAAACAAAATTAAAATCTAAAAATCTATATCCCCTATGAAAATTAATAAAACAGAATTACACAAAATGTCCTATAATTCATACATACAGACTGTTTCATGTTCACAATTCAAGCAATATGTATACTATAGCTTGACACATTCTTGCCTTGATTGTACTTCTCTAACTACTTAGTCCAGTATTCTCCTCTGTCCTTCTTTTCCAACCAATCAGCATCAAAACCTGTACCACTTGCAATGGAGCTGGTATCAATAGCATAACAATGCTATGTAATTATATTATTTTTGGTCTGGACATCTTACCTCAATATTAATGACCCAGACTCAGTCTGGGAAAGCTGATGATAAAACAGAATTGTTTTGAAACATGTCCAAGAACAAATCAACATTAATATTGAGGTAAGATGTCCAGACCAAAAATAATATAATTAAAATAACCTCAAAATATAACTTCCTAAAATTAAATATTAATGCTATGTAATAACCAATAACAATGCTAATGTAACTGATGCCTTCCAAGGTAACAACTAAATCGCATCATCACAGTGAAAACCCGCTCAAGCTGACTGATAGAGGAGCATTACATAATCAAATTCTAGTCCAAGTGCAGGAGACTATATTTTGTTCATAGTTAAATATGGGAAATAACATTATGAGGTTCTTAATTCGTAAATAATGACTCATTAATTTACGAAAGACTATATTTTGTTTACCGACAAGCTATAGTTAAAACTAAATATCTTAGTTAAATAATTTATTTCTGCTCACTGATAAGCAATGTATAATTTATAGTGTCACTAAATTATTACAATTTATCAGAGAAATTTTCATACTACATTTTTGTCATAATTTCCATAAAAAAAAGTTGATAGTCTATGTATATTACAGGACATCATGTATATTAAAATAAACTTTGGTGTTTAAATGACAAGTATATTTATCAAAGAAATATTAAGATAACATTAAACTTGTACTCTGAAAGAAGAAAACTCTTCAAAATTTATTAAATGAATTAAATAAAACTACTGAGTCTTGTGCTTTAAAGCAGTGAATCATACAATCATTTGTTCTTGTATATTTTTATTTGCCATCCAAAGAGGAATCTGCCATATTTCAACTTTGCTAAAAACAAATATCATACAACTTAATTATATTATTTTTGGTCTGGACATCTTACCTCAATATTAATGTTGATTTGAGGCCAATAATTAACAATATTGGATCACCAACCTACAAAATTTCGAAATGGCTGAATAATCAATTTAAAAGAATTAATAATTTTGAAAGTCTGCAGATTGAAAATTCATTGGAATTAGTTAACAAATTAGAAAAAGTGGAAATTGAACCCACAGATAGGTTGGTTTCGTTTGATGTAGTTTCACTATTCACAAATGTACCGAAACAAAAAACTTTGGAGATATTGAACAATTGGTTAAGAAAAAACAACATAGACAGAGAGATCAAAGAAGATTATTTGAAATTAACTGCGTTATGCATTGATCAAATGTTTTTTACATTCAATGGGAGTTTCTATAGACAAAAATCAGGGCTCTCAATGGGAAACCCATTATCACCCTTCCTGGCAAATTTATTTATGAGCGATTTTGAATGTAAAATCACTAAAGCACATCCCACAATGTTTAAATTTGGAGTAGATATGTTGATGATATAATTTGTATTGTTAAAGAAAAACATGTAGAAGATTCCCTAAAACTATTAAATTTACAGAGTACAAACATTAAATTCACCAAAGAAATAGAAGACAATAAACAAATACCTTTTTTGGATCTTAAATTGGTCAGAAACGAAGAAAAAGAAAAATTGAATTCAGGATTCATAGAAAAGAAACTCATACGGAAAATTTTATAAAATCAACAGGGTTCAATCCAATTGGACATAAATTAGCAGCATTTAATAGTTTAAACTCATAGATTGGTAAACTTACCCTTAAACGAAGAAGATTTCAAACATGAGAAAAAACACATAATCAAAGTAGCAAGAGAAAATGGGTTTGATGAAAAAATGGTACATAAAAGGATAGAAAAGTATAAAAAACAAAAAATGATAAACAGAAGTAATCTTGAAAAAGAAGAACCACCTATGAAAAAATATAGGAAATTCACATATCACCCCTGGGTACATAATAAATTTCAAAATATATTTGAGAAGTTTAATATTAAATTAGCACCAAAAAATAACTACAGTTTAAATAAACTAATAAAAACCAACAAAAATGAAAAAACTGATAAAAATAAAAAGTCAGGAATATATCAAATTGAATGCATGGGTTGTGAAAAGATATATATAGGGAAAACAAAAAGAAACCTAAAAATTAGAACCAAAGAACACATAAGAAATATTAAAAATGGAGAAATTGAAAAATCTGCAGTTGCTGCTCATGTTTGGTCTGAAAAACATAATATTAATTCAGACACTAAATTATTAAAACAGTTAGAAAATACAAACGAGCTGACTATTTGGGAAAAAATTTATATTCAGAAGAACAGAAACAGAGTTATGAATTTTGATATTCCGATGGAGGGTGACCTTGTTTGGAGGTTCTTTGGCCAACCACAGGATGGAGCTGACATCGACATCCAGGTGGTGCAACATAATGCAACATAAATAAAACCAGTCTGGGAAAGCTGAAGATAAAACAGAGAATTGTTTTGAAACATGTCCAAGAACAAATCAACATTAATATTGAGGTAAGATGTCCAGACCAAAAATAATATAATTAAAATAACCTCAAAATATAACTTCCTAAAATTAAATATCATACAACTTACTGCAAAATAAATTTTAATGTAAGAAATCAAGTTTAAAAATGAAAACAAGCACCCAAAATTAAAAAAAAAAGTTGTTTATATCCAATATTATATTTAAAGTATTAAATGAAATTGTCATTCTAGTGAACATGTGGTTACCATGCTCTTCTCTGATTCTGAGGTTTGCGACCCAACTGTGATCGATTAATTTGTATTTTTGTATTGTAAGCCCATGTTTTCCCTTTACAGAGATTTAGGTGCTCTCCCCCTACAGGGAAGAATTTGAACCATATTAATTTAGTTACACTTGTTTACATATAGATATCATTTTTTGAGTGGTCCGTGGTCAGCGTACCGCCTCATACTGACATCTACGAAACCAAGGTAGTACAAGTTATTTTTTACATATTGACTAATGTCATACTTATGAAGAATTATGCTTTCAAGTCTTATACGAGAATTTCCCTCAAACGCTGGAGGGAAAATTTTCTATAGGATCGTAACAGGCCTTGGCCTAATACTTGGAAGGAAGAAGAAGAAGATGAAGAATAATTTTATTCATATTCATATATATATCGTCGCTTAAGAAACAATACTGCATAACTAACAAAATATAAATTTTACACGAGAAACAAAAAACTGGTCATTTTTCTCCTTAGTACCTATGGATTGAAACCATTGTATCTATAAGTTTAACGAGATCATGTTACAAAATGGCATCCTAATCTACGTTTGAACTGAGCGCACTTCTTTAGTGGTGCTAACAGTATAAAAATGTCAATTTCCCCAAAAGTGTCAGTTACGCGGTATTGTTTCTTAAGCGACGATATATATATATATATATATGATATGAAAAGAAAAATGAATGCTTGAGTCGGGATTTGAACCTGAGTCTCAAAACTCTGTATGTTTAGCACTCTAACGACCTGAGCTACCCAAGTACTCCAACACAAACATACATTTTTCTTATATATGTAGTATTCTCAATTCACACAAGAGGTAGCAGAAAATCGTTCTGACTGACATCTCATGGCCAACAAAACAGTTAAGCAAGATGTCAGTCGGAACAATTTTCCGCTACCTCTTGTGTGAATTAAGAATACTACATATATAAGAAAAATGTATGTTTGTGTTGGAATACTTGGGTAGCTCAGGTCATTATAGCGTGAAATGTACAGATTTTAGAGACTTGGGTTCAAATCCCGACTCAAGCATTCATTTTTCTTTTCATATCATATTTGCCTTCATTGCCAAAAATTCCAGTTATAACATCTTCTTCTTCTTCCTTCCAAGTATTAGGCCAAGGCCTGTTATGATCCTATAGAAAATTTTCCCTCCAGCGTTCTTCCGGGAAATTCTCGTATGAGACTTGAAAGCATAATAATAGTCCTTTCGATTGGTTGCTGGCCAAAGGAAGGCATTATAACATTATATATATATATATATATATACGCATACATACACACACACACAGATGCAAATGATGCAGATTTTATTCTTAGCAGGTTAGGCTGCATTAGTGCCTTTTCTCCTCCTCTCCATGCACCATGTTTCTGGAAAATTCCACATAATCTGTATCACATGTATTCATGTGAATTCAGTGACCCATTTACCATGGTTGAATACAGCATTTATCAGTGCATTTTGTCGAAAGTTAGTTACCTTTTAAAGAAAAAGTTGTATGAAAGAAATTTGGAAATTTCAACAATGTTACCCTGCAAGTAAAGTGTATATTGTAAGATTGTTTAAAAATGGTGAGAAACTGATTCAATGCTATATAAGAAGAAATCATGTCCAAAGAGAGGAGAGTTCTTACTCTCAAGAAAATCTCAATGATATTTGTGTGAGAACTGAATAAAATCCTAGGAAATCCAGCCATCATCTAAATCAAGAAGTTTGAATGTCACAACAATCTGTGTTAAGAATACTTAAAATTTGAAGTTTTGTCCATATAAAATGCATGTTCATAAGATTACATCCTATTGAGTTTAATGCCAGACTTAATTTTTGCAATTGGATACTGCAGTGTATCCATGATGGAAATCTCAATCCATTTTCCATCTTCATAACAGATGACTAAGTAAAGATGTATGCTCTCAAAATCTAGATTTTGAGATAATGAAAACCCCCATATAATACCCCAAGTCCCCTTGCATGATGAAAAAGTAGGAGTGTGGTGTGGTAAGTGCTCATTGAATAAATAATAGGTTCAGTATATAAGAGAAAAATTTGCGTCTAGATCGTAACTCGCCTCGGTAGCTCAGTTGGTAGAGCACTTGGCCCGGAAAGCCAAGGGTCCTGGGTTCGAGTCCCGGTCTAGGCGAAAATTTTTCTCTTCAAATTTAATAGGTTCAGTATTTTACTATCAGACAGTATTTCGGACCGTTATGTTAATGAAATACTGATGTAATTTTTTTGCTATGATCACTGAAGAAGGAAAGCAGTATGCTTATTTTCAGCAAGATGGTACAATGGCTCACACATCTAATTACTCAATGGGTATTCCCTGTTCAGTGTTTGATGACAAGAGAATAATTAGTCATAACTATTTAGGAATTAACATTTTTTACGACTTAACAGTGGTGAAAAATACTGAGGATTGAATCAAAGAAGGTCCCGAAACTAGCCTAAGAAGAAGAAGAAGAATATAAGGTGAAGTGATCAAATTTTACCTCAATTAATAATTAGACGCTCATCACATTCCCCGAATTTGAGTGGATTTTTATTTATGGGAACATTGAAACATTTAATGTATCAGGAGAAATGTTGGACGCCCACACAGAAGATGGTCTGAACAATTTTAACAATTCTAGCTTTCAAGAAACCCGAACAAGCCAACGGGCTTAATCCCTGGATGATGATGAAATATTATGTTCATATATTTGAAGAGAAAAATTTTCGCCTAGACCGGGACTCGAACCCGGGACCCTTGGCTTTCCGGGCCAAGTGCTCTACCAACTGAGCTACCGAGGCGAGTTACGATCTAGACGCAAATTTTTCTCTTATGTACGTTGATAAAAATTTTTCTCTTCAAATATAATTTATCCTTCTATGAGAAGTGTTAAATTAATAATAAAATCGTCAATAGAAGCCCTACTGGCTATAAAGTAGTGTTAAATTCCCAAAAAATGTCTTCTTAACTAAGAAGCCGCCATTTGCAAAGATAGAAGCTATGGTTTCAAGCATTTGGCGCGAGGGAATTATCAACGTACATAAGAGAAAAATTTGCGTCTAGATCGTAACTCGCCTCGGTAGCTCAGTTGGTAGAGCACTTGGCCCGGAAAGCCAAGGGTCCCGGGTTCGAGTCCCGGTCTAGGCGAAAAAAAAAAAAAAAAAATTTTCTCTTCAAATATAATTTATCCTTCTATGAGAAGTGTTAAATTAATAATAAAATCGTCAATTATGTTCATAATTAATTTCCTTCCACAAAATCCTTCAAAAAGTCTGGGTTAATGACTATGGTACTGGCATCTTTTCAGCTCTGTGTGTGAATGAATACATTCATATCAAATGGATATAGTGTCTCATTTTTAGTGTATTCTGGCAGTGGTTGATGGATTTTAAAAGTCATAACCCATTTATTTTTTATCTGTTGTCAGAATAATGGAATCAAATCATGTATTTTAGATTCCTGATACATTAAATGTTTTTAGACTGAAATGTCAATAAGATCCCCATGATGGCTGAAGGACTATTTTTGTGGGTAAGTCTAACATTACTTTATGAATACTTATTTTAGCAATTCACACTATGAGGTATATTCTTGTAGGTAAAATTTAATCATTCACCTCATATTTTTCTTCTTATTTTAATTTAAACTAGTTTCGGAACTTCAGATTTCCGTTCCATCACCAGTATCTCCGCGACCATTGTTCTGTCGTCTTGAAGAGCATCTTTCGCTCCTTCCATTGGCAGACTGAAAAACCTCGAAACCAGGTCTTCTTCTCAGGAATTTCAAAAGAGCAAAATGGAGAAATTGATGAATTTTGAAATTCCCAGGGAGAATGACCTGGTTTCAAGATTTTGCAGTCTGCCAATGGAAGAAGCAAACGACGGCTCTTCAAGACAGAACAACGGTCGCGGAGATACTGACGATGGAACAGAAATCTAAAGTTCCAAAACTAGTTTAAATTAAAATAAGAAGAAAAATATGAGGTGATTAAATTTTACCCACATTACTTTACGAAGTTCAAAATTGTGCACACATGGTTAAATTTTGTGGATGAATACACTAAGTTGCAAGCTGTTTGCTCAAGGGTATATATTTTCTATGTTTGTACTAACATTTAAATTAACTAAAACTATTAGAAAAAACCTGCTTCATTCATAATATAGAAATTAATGCTTCTAGACTGTGGTTAAATCCTTAATGCTGACTGATTTGGTTTGCAGATTATATGCTCACAGCTATTAGAAAATTATATTTATTGCAGTCAGTAAAATTGTAGTTCATTTTCAGCAATTTTTCCTCACATGAATCATAGCATGTTATTTCGCTTATGAAGAAAGAGATCAGTATGATAAAACTCTTTGTAGTTGGAGCATTTGAAATTCAAATTATTGTAGGCCCCTAAATCACAAGTTGAATTCTGTGCAAATAGGACAGATGACTCATGTAAGCAATACAGTGGTATGAGATTATGGGTCGAATTTATAAACGCATTAGACCGTAAAAGGCATTCTCTGCTGAGAAAGTTTTATCCTAATACATTTTGCTTACTCAGAAATCTATTCATGCGATAATAATTGTAAGCTACCTGACGAGGTAACTTAAGATCATAGCTCAAGATAGAAACTTATCATGATAATCCCGAAGGGAACTGATGTAGTTTGAAATCTTGACGCTTTATCCAAGATGTCGGATCTTGAAGACTTCGATCATATTTTCGGTATACACGGAGAAGAGGAATTTGATAGAGCCTACCAAAGAATTCAACTTGAAGAACAGGAGAATCGGCTTAATATTGCGTGATGCAGACGTCGTATACGGTATTATTTGCGGGAGAATCGGCATAATATTGCATGACGCAGACATCGTTGTATACGGTATTATTTGCGGGACGCAAGCGTAAATGCATTCCTCTATAGCAGACGAAAATACGGAAGTGGTTTTATCGCTGAGAATTCTGGGTAATTCGTTGCCAATATTACAAAAACATCGACTTTCATGCATGACCGATAAGTCGGCTGTTAATCCAATCTCAGCAATTGCTCACGGTGAGTCAGCTCACCAGTGATTGGAAGTAATTTGAGTAGAGACTAATGTATTTGCATGCGGCCCTATATGTAACATACTGTCCACATCTATAAATGTCTGCACGCTGAACGGTTATATACATCCTAGCTAACTAAAATATTTAATAAATATGTGTACAGTGAAAGCTCTGAAAGATGTGCCTGCATTTTATGCCATCCCACATTATGAGACTTTTTTGACCAGATCCTGCATATCACATACAAAATGCCATCTAAAATGCCCTACTTACTTGCACCCAAATCCAGCATAATATACCTTTCTTTTGAGGTATTTTCACCAACGTTTGGGACAAATGTAAGATTCTAATTTCTTGCTATCCCTAAATTCCTAATTTCAGTCTCATCATTAGTTTCAGGTAGACACTCGTTCTCAATCTTAAAGTTACTAACAAATATTTCTAAAATATGAGATTAGGTATAAATAACAGATTCAATGTCTTTGAATAAAACCTCAGTCAAATTATAAAAAAAAAAAAAAGAGAGAGAGAGAGAGAGGATAGTACAACTTTAATATTTAAAGGAAATGACCCTATGAGGTTTATTTTAAATAATTATAATTGGAGTTAGATGCACCTCATACTTGTATTTTCTTGAAGACCCAAGGTTTCAATGCTCTAAGCAACATTGTCAATTCTTTCTAACTAAGAATTCAAGAAAACTACAAATATGAGGTGTGTCATGCATATCTAACTCTTATTATTTAGTACTATTTACTTTTAATTCTTCAAATTTGCATTTGTATAGCAATAAAGTTCATAATATTCCTCAAACCAGATGGTGGGATGATGTGTACAATGATATTAGGAAATATAAAATCATAAGGTGGAATGTAAGATCTAAGGACAGATGACTGGAGCAGATCAGTGGAGGAGCAAAGGTCCAAATTAAACTGTAGTGCCACCTAAGAAGAAAAAGAAGAAGAAGAAAGTTTATAATTTTAACTAAAGTTGTAGCTTAATACCATATAAGAGTTTTATTTGAAGAGAAAAAAATATATGGTGAAATTAAATGTTTCTTACCTCTCCTCATATATATCTTCTAAATAGATCGCGATTTCAACACCGCAACAGTCTCATCCTCAGCACTTTCTTGGCGACTGATGTTATGTCGATCGGAAGAAACTCTTTTTCTTCCCTCTGTTGGTGGATTGATGAACCTCTGGATCAGGTCAAAAATTGCGGGAATTTCAAAGTTAATAATAAGTTTTCCTTTGTTTTTCTGAATGTGGATCTTTTCCCAAATCATGAGTTCCTTTTGTTTGTCTATTTGTTTAATTAAATGTTTTTTGGACCAAGCATGAGCAGCTACTGCTGACTTTTCTACTTCTCCATTTTTGATGTTTCTAAGATGTTCTTTCGCCCTTGTTTTCGTTTTTCCAATATAAATTTTGTCACAATCCCTTCTTTCATGAAAGAATTGAAAATGAAAACAAATCAGGAATTTAGCTGCTCATGCTTGGTCCAAAAAACATTTAATTGAATCAAAAGCCAGTCTAATTAAACAAATAGACAAACAAAAGAACTCACGGTTTGGGAAAAGATCCACATTCAGAAAAACAAAGGAAAACTTATGAAGTTCGAAATTCCCGCAAATTTTGACCTGATCCAGAGGTTCATCGGTCCACCTACAGAGGGAAGAAGAAGAGTTTCTTCCGATCAACGTAACATCAGTCGCCAAGAAAGTACTGAGGATGAGACAGTTGTGGTCTCGAAATCGTGATCTACTTAGAAGATATATATGAGGAAAGATAAGAAACATTTAATTTCACCATAAATTAAACCTCTTCTTCACTTCCTGGTTTAGGCAGAGTTGCCTGTTCCGTAAATTAAACCTCATAGTGATTAATTCCTATAAAAGTTAAATAAAGAAAAATATATGATTATATTAAAACGTTTCAGTACCTCTCATATCCAGTCTTCTAAGTAGATCGCGATTTTAAAGCCTTCATGGCTTCATCTTCAGTACTTTCTTGTTGACTGATGTTATGTCAATCAGAAGAACTACTTCTTCTTCCCTCTGTTGGTGGACCAGTAAACCTCCAGATCCAATCAGAAAATCGGTCCACCAACAGAGGGAAGAAGTAGTTCTTCTGATCGACATTAACATCAGTTGACGAGAAAGTACTGAAGAAGAAGCTGCGAAGCATTTGAAATCGCGATTCTATTTAGAAGACTGGATATGAGGAGAGGTATGAAACACTTTAATTTAGTCATAAATTAAACCTCATAGTGATTTATTCCTAAAAAAAGTTCAAGAAAAATATACACCTAAATCGAAATTTGAACCAGATGTCTAGGGTTAAAATCCCCATTCAGGCATATATTTTTCTACTTATTTTAGGAATTCTCACTATGAGGTATATTCATTAAGGTAGAATATTTTTCTAATTGAGTATGTACTTTTTAACAAACATATGAGGTAAGAATGTTAAAAAATACATACTCAATTATTAAATTAAACCTCATAATGTTACTTCCTAATGATTTTAAAATAAATCAGACAATTCAAGTCTAAAGAAGGAAAACACAAATTGATTTTTACGTATAAACAAACATATGAGGTACGAATGTTAAAAAATACATACTCAATTAAAACCTCATAATGTTACTTCCCAATGATTTTAAAATATATTTTTCTGTTAATTAAATAAAAATAAAACTGTTAAAGTTTTATATTTTTCTCTTCAAATAAAATTTGTCTTGATAAATTTTATATCTACGATCAAATCTTATAAGAGTGTTCTATCATTTCCTGTCTAATATACAGTTTTCAGGTTGTTTTCTCAAAAAGCACTTTAATGGAGTTTCACTGTATTTGGTAATCCTGTTGAGATATGACAGACTTCACTCGAGACAAACTGTATACAATTTGCAAATCCACAAATCTTCTTAAAAACTAAAATAAATGACTATCAATCTGTGGTATATTAAAACAATTCCCATTATTTACAGATATACCATATAATTAACATCATACCAGCCATTTCCAAATTTATATTTGTTGCTATTGAAACTATAGATCTGGCTACGCCCACAACCATACCTTAAAATGTATCAGTGTATAAAATAATATGTTCTCAATGTTCATCTGTAAGATAGAAACAAAATTCTTAACCACTTTTAACATGGCAGTACACTACCTTTTCACAGAAGAAAGAACTGTGAACACCTTATTAAAACTCTTTTAAAGAACGTAAACAGATGTAACTGGTAAAGAGACTTCATAAAGTTCTCTAATAAAGTACCTTATTTTATAAGAATAGAACAAATATAAGAAAACACTGTTCAGAATGTTAACCGTGAGTTGTATCATCTTCAACAAAATCTGCAGCCTCTTCTCTTGTAACACATTCTACGTGACTGACCTGAAAAATAATTTAAATCAATATTTAAACAAATATGAAGTGCACCTCACATGTTCAATCAATACAGATAGCAGAGGAGTCCAAACTGAGAATCTTGAGAAAGGGAACCTGGTCAAAAACTTTCACTAGAAGTCCCACCTCATCTCATATTTTGTTTTCTCACCTGAAACATCTTCCAGGTGATAAAAAAATTAGGTGAGGTGTATATTTTTGTTACAATTAATGTTGGGAAGTAAACATTATGAGGTAATGGTCATTTAAATTCATCGGAGATAATTTTTTTAAAAATTCGCCTCATAAATTTCGTACTTTTCATGATACCGTGGTTTCAGACGATATCTCGTCCATGCTCAGTCACAATTGAGATTCAACCATAGATAGCAGCACAGAAGATGTTAACAATAGAATAGTTGATGGCCAAAGAATTTCATCAGTTGGAGTTGTGACTAAGGATGTACGAGATGTCGTCTGAAGCCGCAGTATCATGAAAAGCATGAAATTTATGGCGTGAGTTTTTCAAAAAATTATCTCCGATGAATTTAAAAGAGGTGTATATTACTAAATCAATCACATAGTGGTACTTCTATCAATTTTGAGAAATATTTAATATTTATATTTATTTTATTTATTAATAGTATATTTGAGAAATATACTTATTAACTATTGTATACAGAAAAGGTTACTTTATGAAGAGTGTAAATTTAATACTACAATTGAACTATTATAGGAAATATCACTATGAGATATAATTTAAAATAAATTCTGTTCATCTCATATCCCGTCTTCTAATTAGACCAGTTACAAAACCTAGGCAGTTTAACCATAAATAATTTGATGACCGAAGTTCTGTCGTCTAGGAGGACTGTGTCTTACACTATCTGTTGGTGGACTGACGAACTTGTGAATCAAATCAACTTATACAGGAATTTCAAAATTCATTAATTTTCCTTTCTTGGTTTTATTGAATGTGGATTTTTTCCCAAACTGTGAGCTCTTTTGGTTTTTTATGTTTGTTTTATTAAACTGGCTTTTCTTTAATAAAACAAATAAAAAAAAGCAAAAGAGCTTACAAAGAAAGAAAAACTTATGAACTTTGAAATTCCCAGGGATTCTAATTTGACCCAGAGATTCATCAGTCCACCAACAGAGGGAGAAAGAAGCAGTTCTCCTGATCGACATAATATCAAAGTTAAAATTGGGAAACACATTATGAGGTTCTTAATTAATAAATTAATGAGTCATTTTAACATCTTACCTCATATTTCATGTTTTATCAAACACGGTAACTATAGTTTTCAAATGATCTTGTCATTCATTTGAAAACTATAGTTACCGTGTTTGATAAAACATGAAATATGAGGTAAGATGTTAAAATGACTCATTAATTTATTGACATAATATCAATAAATAATAAATTAATGAGTCATTTTAACATAAGATGTTAAAATGACTCATTAATTTATTGACATAATATCAATAAATAATAAATTAATGAGTCATTTTAACATCTTACCTCATATTTCATGTTTTTCAAACACGGTAACTATAGTTTTCAAATGATCTTGTCATTCATTTTCAACCGCCATTATGACTACCGGATATTCGTTGGAATCTCCCTCTATAACGTTGCCATCTGGTGTTGATTTGACGAACTTTGAGATATCGTTGCCATCTGGTGTTGATTCGATGAACTTCGAGATGAGGTCACGTTCATCCGGAATGTCGAAATTCATAGATTTAAATTTGTTCTTCTGTATAAATATTTTCTCCCAAACTGTCAAATCCAAAGATTTTTCCAAATGTTTTAGAAGTTTATGAACACCCCAGATAGTAAAAAATCTGGAATTTATCAAATTGATTGTCGAGATTGCAATAAAGTATACATAGGAAAAACAAAAAGAAATTTGGACACTCGCACAAAGGAACACTTTAGAAATATTAAAAATGGTGAAATTGAAAAATCAGCTATTGCAGCACATAGTTTGTTGGAAGGTCATAGAATTGAAAAAGAAGCTAAACTTCTAAAACATTTGGAAAAACCTTTGGATTTGACAGTTTGGGAGAAAATATTTATACAGAAGAACAAATTTAAATCTATGAATTTCGACATTCCGGATGAACGTGACCTCATCTCGAAGTTCATCGAATCAACACCAGATGGCAACGATATCTCAAAGTTCGTCAAATCAACACCAGATGGCAACGTTATAGAGGGAGATTCCAACGAATATCCGGTAGTCATAATGGCGGTTGAAAATGAATGACAAGATCATTTGAAAACTATAGTTACCGTGTTTGAAAAACATGAAATATGAGGTAAGATGTTAAAATGACTCATTAATTTATTAATTAAGAACCTCATAATGTGTTTCCCAATTTTAACTTTGAAGAAGACATAATATCAGTTGACAAATTACTTAAGATGAATAAGAATCAAATGAATAGTGAATTCTTCTTACCTCATATATCTATATATTTTTTAAACACAGCACCGCGGTATCGGAGAAACATCTTCTCCATCATCAGCTGTTTTCATGACTGTCAATTTTTTCTTTTGTCGGTAATTATCCAAACTGTCATCTGCTGTACTTTTGAAGGAGTAATTTTCTAAACTGCCATCTGCTGTATTTTTGAAGAACTTCGTAATCAAGCTTGACAGTCATGAAAATAGTTGACGATGGAGAAGATGTTTCTCCGATACCGTGGCGCTGTGTTTTAAAAAAAAACATAGATATATGAGTAAGAAGAATTCACAATTCATTTGATTCTTATTAAAAAAACCCATAATGTTAAAATTCCCAAATTCATTATATTAAATTTACTTAAGATGAAGCTGCCTAAGCTTCGAAACTGCTATAATTAGAAGACTGGATATGAGGTGAGGTATAAAACATTTTAATTTAATCTTAGTACATTACGTATTGGAGAGGGGTTCAAAATTTACTTAGATAATTGGTACACAATGGATATTACAACTGTAAAACGTAAATAAAAAATTCAGTGTATAAAATGCACTTTTTACCTTAAAAATTTGTCTTAAAAATGGGCGTGTCTTATAGAGCAAAGGTAAAAATGTCCTTCTCTTTTCAAAGTCATACACACTCCTTTTCTTTTTCTTCTTCTAAGATTAGGTGATTAATGGTGCAATCAAATAGATACGTGACCTTCACATGACTTGTGGCACTCATTGGCAAATATAAGGTTTTCCATTCAAGTTTCATAATACTGTATCTTATATGAGTAATCAATTACCGATATTTCTCAGCATGAGATATTTTGTGTTCATTTTGATGTTTTCACATAGTCATAGTGAAGGAAAAAAACAATCATATATTAATGGTTTATTTTAGGAAAAATGAGAACAAATCAACATTAAATTGAGGTAAGATGATTCCAGATTCAAAAAAGCTTGATCAAACTTACTTTTTTTTAGGAATTCACACTATGAGGTATATTTATTTTTAACTATAAAAGTTTACCTAAATAAATAACCATATAATTCAAGTTACAAGTTACAGGTGGTAAAATAAGCAGAATACGGGAATAGGGAAGATGAAAGACATTTTTTTTTAAATAGGAATTATCACTGTGAGGTTCAATTCAATATTAAATTAAAAGATTCTTACCTCTCCTCACATTATTCTGTTAAGTAGATCGCGATTTCAGGCCTATAGCAGGCCCATCTTCAGTACACTGTTGTTGACCGGTGTTATGTCGCTCGGAAGAACCACTTCTTCTTCCCTCTGTTGGTGGACCGATGAACCTCTTGATAAGGTCAAAATTTGCGGGAACTTCGAAGTTCATAAGTTTTCCTTTGTTTTTCTGAATGTGGATCTTTTCCCAAACTGTAAGTTCCTTAGGTGTCTCTATTTGTTTAATTAGACTAGCTTTTGATTCAATTCGATGTTTTTCGTACCAAGCATGAGCAGCTACTGCTGACTTTTCCAATTCTCCATTTTTGACATTTCTAAGATGTTCCTTCACCCTTGTTTTCAAATTTCTTTTCGTTTTTCCTATATAAATTTTGTCACAATCTTTACATTTGATCTTATAAATTCCTGATTATCAGGAATTTATAAGATCAAATGTAAAGATTGTGACAAAATTTATATAGGAAAAACGAAAAGAAATTTGAAAACAAGGGTGAAGGAACATCTTAGAAATGTCAAAAATGGAGAATTGGAAAAGTCAGCAGTAGCTGCTCATGCTTGGTACGAAAAACATCGAATTGAATCAAAAGCTAGTCTAATTAAACAAATAGAGACACCTAAGGAACTTACAGTTTGGGAAAAGATCCACATTCAGAAAAACAAAGGAAAACTTATGAACTTCGAAGTTCCCGCAAATTAATCAGGAATTTATAAGATCAAATGTAAAGATTGTGACAAAATTTATATAGGAAAAACGAAAAGAAATTTGAAAACAAGGGTGAAGGAACATCTTAGAAATGTCAAAAATGGAGAATTGGAAAAGTCAGCAGTAGCTGCTCATGCTTGGTACGAAAAACATCGAATTGAATCAAAAGCTAGTCTAATTAAACAAATAGAGACACCTAAGGAACTTACAGTTTGGGAAAAGATCCACATTCAGAAAAACAAAGGAAAACTTATGAACTTCGAAGTTCCCGCAAATTTTGACCTTATCAAGAGGTTCATCGGTCCACCAACAGAGGGAAGAAGAAGTGGTTCTTCCGAGCGACATAACACCGGTCAACAACAGTGTACTGAAGATGGGCCTGCTATAGGCCTGAAATCGCGATCTACTTAACAGAATAATGTGAGGAGAGGTAAGAATCTTTTAATTTAATATTGAAGATGAAAGACATTTAAGATTGTGGAAAAAATGATTAGAACTTGGCACGGTCAGAAGGAGATATTGTACAATTTGTATAAAGAAAAATGCACAGAATGTGGGAAAAGTGTGAAGTGACCAGAACTAGAGATTGAAGTTTTGAAATGGGTATAAGAAAATTGGAAAAACGGTATTGCCATTACAACAAAGATTAGAAAGGACGGTGAATTTAAATTTTTGTTTTGTTAACGGGATTGTACCGATCTCTAAACCTAATATTTGTATGCTAAATTAAAATCTTTCATTTTTTCATATCACATATTATTTTTCTGTCATGCAGAAAGTAAATCTGTAACATTTTGTAATTTCTAATTTTTAATAAGTTATGTAAATAGGAAATAACACTATGAGGTTTATTTTAATATTGTTTAATCTTTCTTCACTCACCTCATACTTCTTAACTCCCACGCATACTCGAGTTTCGTCACTTCATTTGTGACATTCTCAATGCTATATTATGTTCACAACTGATGTCCAATGGCCTTCTATCCTACAGACTGACCTCCGCGCCCTCTGATGGCTGACCGACGAACTTCCAAATCAATCCCTTCTCCTTATAACCGGGTATTTCAAAATTCATAGTTGTGTTTTTATTCTTACATATGTAAATTTTTCCCAAATTGTGAGTTCCTTCGGTTTTTCCAATTGTTTAAGTAATTTTGTTTTGGTTTCTATTCTGTGTTTTTCTGACCAGGCATGTGCAGCTATTGCAGATTTTTCTGTTTCACCATTTTTAACATTTCTGAGGTGATCCTTTAATCTTGTATTTAGATTCCTTTTTGTTTTTCCTATGTATATCTTTTCATAACCTTTACAATTTATTTGATAAATTCCCGATTTTTTGCAGTCTTCAATCTTTTCATTTTTGTTGGTTTTTATTAAATTACACATGCAAAAATAAAAACAAAACTATGAATTTTGAAATACCCGGTTATAAGGAGAGGGGATTGATTTGGAAGTTCGTTGGTCAGCCACCAGAGGACGCGGAGGTCAGTCTGCAGGATAGAAGGCCGTTGGACATCAATTGTGAACATAATACAGCATTGAGAATGTCACAAATGAAGTGACGAAACTCGAGTATGCGTGGGAGTTACGAAGTATGAGGTGAGTGAAGAAAGATTAAACAATATTCTAATTTTTAAGTTGAAAATTGTGTGAAATGTGTGAAACCATGCAAACTATGATACAATCTGAATTGTACAAATGCAACAGTTTACACTGAATTAAACAATTTCAAACATATCTCCTTTTAATATTTGAAGAGAAAAATTTACACCTAAACAGGCATTTGAACCAAAGGTATCTGGTTCTACATACCAGAGCACTAAACACTATGCTACTTAGGCATCTCACTTTGAATTGAAATTTTTGTCTCTCTTATCTCCTTTAATTGGAAGTGAACATTGAGTTAACTTGTGTTTGTAGTCCTGACATTAGTTTCTTTTATTAAACAGCAACGGTAGTCAGCCATTATGGAGATATTCCATCAATCGTGGTACTGCATTTTCATTTGTTTTATGGAATTGTTCTCCCTACTCTTCACTTAATGCACCCAAGTTTTCTGAGAAATAATCAAGAAGTGAATGCAGAAAATGTAACTTCAAGCTCATGTTATAACCAAATACCTTTAAATTTTTTTAGCATGATTTTCACAATATACTTTTATCGGTCATCTTTAACATTAACCAGAAACTTGTTTATAACTTCCTTGAATGAATCCAAAATCTGAAACTTAAGGTCGGTATTCAGAACCAATCTTTATGCAAAGAGCGACTCTTTCCCCCTCTCAATGATGTAGAGAGGGGGAAAGACTCGCTCTTTGCATAAAGATTGGTTTCTGAATACCGGCCTTAGTCAGTTATGACATTTTTAAATTGAACATTCTTAATTAGTTCATGAATTTGTGGGCGGTCAAAAATGCTTTCTTTACAATTTTTCATTCAGACAACTTTGGAAATTTCTTTAGACCACATGTCATTCTAGTTCGGTTTATTTTCCTTTCTTTAGTATATATATGACATAAGAATATAAAGAGAATTACCTTATTTCGAAATTTTACTCCATAGAATTTATTGGCATATATTAACAATTCTGGTCGGAAGGTAGTCGTAATAAACTGTGCCTCTTTGGAGAGCTCATGGATCATTTCAGCAACAGCCATTCTATGTTGTGAGTCCAAAGCCTACATAAATAACATTTCCTGAATTAGTATTGTAATTAAGTATCAATTCATAGCATATTTACAAGCTAAAATTCATATTTAGATTACAACAAAACTGGAAGAAAAGATCTTTAAATATGAAACATATGAATGCAATTAAAATAATAATAAAAAATATTAAAAACCTTGAAAATTAGTTCATCAACTGGTTCAGTAATGTATTTTATTGGTGTAGCTATATTTACAAAATGTTCTATATTTACTTCTTACCAGATTTTGAAATATATTTAACATTATAACAATAAATGCCAGGAGAATATGAGAAACTGATAAATTAATGTTAGGCTTTACTTCTTCTGGGGCACGCCGTAGCGTAGTGGTTAAGGCACTGAGCTACAAGCCGGAGGGTCGAGGGTTCAAGTCCCGTTGGGGTCAGGATTTTTAAACTGACCCAAACCCTCTGGCGGCACTATGGCCCTGGGGTCGACTCAGCCTCTAACGGAAATGAGTACCAGACGCTTGTTCTGGGGGTAAAGGCGGCCGTCACGCAGGGCTGACAACCCGGCTGACGTAAAGTGCCGATTGTCTAGAAAAAGTGGGAGCCTTAACCTCCTACTACCCCAAGGACCTCCGGGTCTGTTGTGGGATCACTTTACTTTTTTTTTTTTTTACTTCTTCTTCTTCCTTCCAAGTATTAGGCCAAGACCTGTTACGATCCTATAGAAAATTTCCCTCCAGTGTTTCATAGGACGGCCCAGTGATCTTCGTCCTCTTGGTATACAGCTTTGGGGAACCGATTTGAACTCATTCTTTCTAGATGGTGTTTCCAATTTAGTTGGTACTTATTATATTTGAAAAGAAAAATATACGCCTAGACTGGGGTTTGAACCCAGGACCTTTGACTTTCTATGTCAATGCTCTTCCATCTGAGCCACCTAGGCCTCCAATCTAAACGCGTATTTTTCTCTTACACATAGTTAATTCCCTAACCCCAAATGCTACGAGCCGTTGCTACGATTTTCGCAAATGGCGGCTTCTTTGTTAAGAAGACTTTTTATTGGGAATTTAAATATTACTTATAAAGCCAGTAGTGCTTCTTTCAATGTTAATAATATTCGTTTTACACACCTTAATGATGGACAAACTATATTTGAAAAGAAAAATATACACCTAGACTGGGGTTTGAACCCAGGACCTTTGACTTTCTATGTCAATGCTCTTCCATCTGAGCCACCTAGGCCTCCAATCTAAACGCATATTTTTCTCTTACACATAGTTAATTCCCTAACCCCAAATGCTACGAGCCATTGCTACGATTTTTGCAAATGGCGGCTTCTTTGTTAAGAAGACTTTTTATTGAGAATTTAAACATTACTTATAAAGCTAGTAGTGCTTCTTTCAATGTAAAACCGGATATTTATCCCCATATAATAATAATAAGGGTTTTTGTTTTGTTTATAATAATATTTATTTATATGAAGAATGGACATCAGATTGATTTATAGAATTCAAATTTTTTTATAAGTATAAAAAAAAAATAACCAGTCAATATAAACTGTTAATACAGTTAGATGTTTTTATAACTGATGCAGTATGTAAAATACTTCAAATATTCAAATTGATAATTTTATAAAGAAATAAATGGGATTGGTGGAATTGGATAGAAGTTAGCTTGAAAATACTCCTTCCTTTTCTGTTGGACCAATCAGAACCTAGAGGTTATTACAAAATAACAAGATGGCTACAATACTTGAAGATGGTCGGTCATGTTCAGCGACTGCTCCTTAAAGAATAAGGAAATAATTGTTTATTTTATTGATGTTGGTTGAAAGAAATAGTGTTAAAAGTATGAAAGATTATATAGTGATATAATAGTCATCCATCTTGGTGAAAAACAGTTTCTAAGTGAAAATAATGAATAATTACTGGATTGACCGTTAGCATTCGTCATCCATTAAATACATAAAATGGTAATCTTCTAGAAGTGAAAATATCAACCTAAGCCGGAATCTTTTGGAACTTTTAAATTACAAGATTCATCTTGACCAAAGTGAGAGTTTTAAATAAACTAACTTATCGTTCAACTGTTAATAAAGTGTTGTTATTTGTGTAAGAAACTTTTCCTCATTCCCCTGAAGAGAGTTATTAGTGCCGTGGCAGATTTAAAGTGGTTTAAATTATATCACAAATCTTCAACTTCGGATATCTCACCGAGAAACCCAACTTTAAATGTCTCCACAACGAGGGGTAAAATTAAACAACACAGCTTCAAATGGCGCATCAACGAGGGCTCGAATGGGAATCGAACCAGGGACATGTAAACCTGAATCGAACCAAGGACCACGAGAATGAGGAAAGTAATAAAAATCTTCAAAAGTGAGTACAGTTAAAATTTATATGTGAAAAGTGAATTAGTGATAATAACAATTAATGCTTTTAAGAAATAAGAAAATATTAAAATACCCAACAATGGCCAATAACGAAAATATAACTTGTAAAACTGTTAATATTGAAAACGAACAAATTAGTGAAGGCCAAGAAAATTTAATTTTGTGTAACAATGAAAATAATCAAACTAATGATACACCTTCTTGGGTAGCATTATTAATAAATAACATTTCTGATATTAATAATAACTGGAAAAGAATAGTGCAGAAATTAAAAGAAATTAGGAATGACAATTCAATTCTCAGTAGTAAATTAGAAAGCTAATGTAACTAATCTTAGCAATAAATTAGAAAAGAACAGTGTAGAGTTAAGAGAAATTAAAACTGACAATTTAAACCTAATTTCCAATCTCAGTAAAGATATAAAGAAAGAAATTAAAGAAAATAACTTGAAACTAGATGAAAAATTAGAAAGCATTAGGTTAGAATGCAAACAAAACAATTCTAAACTGGAAAAGAGAATAGTAAATATAGCCAAAGATTGTAAAAATGAGATAGAAAAATGTAATGAAAAGATTGATGAAACTCATAATCAAATAGAAACATCTTTGATTGAGGTAAGGCAAAGTTGCCAAGATAAAATCGAAGAATTAGGAACTAAAGTCGAAGATAGACTAAAAATTTCCGAAGAAAGTGTTATCTTAGGTAATGAAGAACTTCAATCAAAGATAACAAATGAAGTAATTATTATAAAAGAACAAGTTGAAGGATGGATAACTAAGATTGTTGAACTTGAAAATAAATATGTGTCAAAAAATAGTGAAAAGGAGATTGAGGTTATGTCAGGACATTCTAGTAATGTTAATAATGATCCTCCTTCTAGTAGTAGTAGTAAACAATGTATGTAAAATTCCTGCTAATCTTTTAGGGGAAATTAACTTACCTAATTTTGGTGATACTGTAGGCCAAAGCCCTACTGATTTCATTAGGGAAATTGAAGAATACTTCGAAATCAAAGGAATAGAAGACAAGTTTAGAATGTTCTTCATAAGAAAAAGTTTAAAAGACAATGCAGAGTCTTGGTTTAAGATAGCTTGCCATGATTCAATGACTTATCAAACATTTAAAAATTCTTTCTTAGGTTACTACTGGGGACCAGAAAGACAAAACAAACTAAGGTTAGACCTAACTAGTGGAAAATTCTCCAACAATGGTAAACAAGGTTATCTTAATTATTTCTTGGAGAAGGCAAAAATGGCATCATTGTTACAGCCTCCAATAGATGAGAGAACTTTAATTTCTATGTTATCGCATCACTTCCCAGATGAGATTAGATATCATTTGATAGTAGCCAGACCACAAAATGTTTCTGAAATGTTAGAGTTGTTAGCTCTACTAGAGAATAAAAGAGAAGTAGATAAATGTAGTAAAAGAAATTTATTTGGGGAAGGGGCAGAGCCCTATAATAAGAAAGGTAATTTTGTAACTAAAAGAAATGATGAATATCATAATGAGAATAGAGAAAGAAATTTCAAACAGGGCAACAATAATAATAGGTTTGTTCAAAATAGAAACAGCCCAAATAAAAATAGGATGACTAATAATTATAGTAACAATAACCAGAATGGATGGTTCAAACGTAATGAAAATAGGAATGACAGACAAATTAATTATATGGATGTTAACAGAGTAGGAGAAAATAGAAATAGGTATTGGACTTCTCCCTGTAGAGGTAAAAGAAGAAGGAATGCCTATGGTAATGAAAGTAAAGGGTATTTCCAACGACAACAAAATTGTCAAATTAATGAAACTAGTGATAGGACAGAGCAAAATAGAATAGACTCTGTAACTATTCACAACCAAAGTCAAGATATACCTAGTAATGAAAATGACCACGAAGTAAATCACAGGATACCTCATGCTTTAAACGCATAGAAGGTACATTAAAGACTCCGCAATGTACCTCAATCGTTATGAACTTAGGGGTCCAAAATAGATGCTTTGATAGGTTTCAAAATTTAGAAATTGTACCAGCAAATATGAGAGGAGATAGTAAGTTATGTACCTCAAGACAGCGAGATAGCATAATATTGAATAATCATTTGAATATTTATAAGAATCAGGATACTATGCCTGTTACTAATAAAGAATTAAATGTCATAGGACGACCACCCAAAATTAAAGTAAATATTTTTAACAATGATGTTACTTGCATAGCGGATAGTGGCTGCTCAAACACAACAATAGATCAGAAATTTTATAATTTCTTAGTCAACAAAGGGAATAAGATAATGACTGTAAGAATATGTGGAGTGTATTGTACTCTTGCGATAGGCAAGAAGAAACTGCCAATTAAGCTTCAGTGCCTTCTAGATTTACATATCGGAGGATATTACTTCAGTGCAATATGTTTAATTTCTCCATACTTGTCTTGTGATATGTTAATAGGCTGCGACCTGTTGGAGCAATATAATGCCATAATAAATTTTGAGTGTAAGAATATTTCCTTGTATAATGAAGATAATGTGAGAGTCGTCATCCCATTTGATAATGAATATGAGGAGAATAAGAATCTAAGTAAGAAGGAGAGTGACATTGCTGAAGAACACATTTTTATAGAGAATATTGTTGTTCATGAGGAGAGGGAATTGGTAAATGGCCGTGGATGCCAAATGCAAGATAATATTGCAGTTAATTGTACTTCCGACAAAAGTGTCGAGGGCGAAGAAAGCCTTAATAATGAAAATGGTTGTGCTGACGATAATGTCGCATGTAAATGTTGTGATTTAGAATGTGTCTCTTGCAATACTGAGTATGATGAAATTCCTCTATTATATTGTGTGAGTGACGAACTTGAAAAAGACATCTGTGAAATGATAAAGGAAAAAGTTAAAGACACTCATGGCATAAACAATGAACAGAAAGGCATGTTGTATGACATCTTAATGAAAAATAAGAGTTCTTTTTCTTCGAAGCCAGGATTGTGCAACTGTTTTAAATATTCCTTTAAAGTGATGGAACATCCACCTATAAATATTAAAAGTAGACCCATCCCTATTGCCATCAGAGAGCAGGCAGATCAAATGATAGATGACATGTTAATGCAAGGAATAATACAGAAATCTGATTCTCCTTACGCCAACCATATTTGCTGGGTGTTAAAACCTAATGGCAAAATTCGCCTGTGTTTAGACAGTCGTAGGACTAATTCTTTCACTGTCCGGGATAATTATAGGCCCGAGACAATTGAAGCATCTATAGCAAATATGAAAACAGGTAGATTTATTAGTTCTATTGATTTAACTTCTTCATTTTGGCAGATAGAACTAGACCCCAAAGTTCGGCCCTATACAGCTTTTATACATAATGGAAAAGTATATGAATTTACCAGGTGTGCATTCGGTCTAAGAAATAGCGGAAGTGCGCTTCTTAGAGCCCTAGATATTGTACTATCTGATGATGTTAAAAGACATTGTACTATATATGTTGACGATGCAATTATTATTGATAATGTTTTTGAGAATCATATATCTCATATTGATTTAATGTTGTCTCAATTAAAGAATAGTGGAATGACAGTCAGCCTAGAAAAGTCTGTGTTTGTTAGGTCGGAGGTTCAATTCCTAGGATATAGGATCTCTAATAAAGGGATTACTCCTGACCCAGACAAGGTTCAAGGAATCTTAGAAATTCCTTCACCAAAGAACATAAAACAACTTCGTAGATTTTTAGGAATCTTAAATTACTATTCGAAGTTTGTCATCAACTATGCCTCAGCGGTTAGTAAGCTGAGAGGGCTGCTGAAGAAAGATAGTAAATGGAGATGGACAGAGGACCATCAATCTACTTTTGAATATGTTAAGAAGTTATTTGCAAATAGTATTTCACTACAGAGACCAAAAATGGACAGAGAATTCCATTTATACACAGACGCGAGTAAAACTGGCCTCGGTGCTGTTTTAACTCAATTTGACGATGATGGGCAACAGTATGTTGTGTCGACAGCTTCGCGCTCGACTACCATCATTGAAGGAAATTACACTGTTTCAGAGTTGGAGCTTACAGCAATATTTTATGCTCTAAATAAATTTAGAATTTATGTTTATAAAAACAAAGTTATTGTTCATAGTGACCACATTTCACTAAGTTTTATAAGTAAATGTAGATTATCCAATAATAAACTGAGTAGGATGATCATGGAAATATTTCCTATGATATTGAAATAAAACACATAGAAGGAGAACAGAATGTGTTTGCTGACCTCCTGTCTAGATTGAAAAGTGTTGGGAAAATACCTGAAACTGTACATACTCCTAAACACGAAGTAGTAATGTTTAATGTAAAACTGTATAGAGACAAAGGATTTTCATTGTTGATGAAAAACATTGTTGAGCATCAAAAATCTGATATAGAGTTACAACGATTGAAGTATAGTGCGAGAGATATAAATAATGATGACAAAAATGGAATTGATTGTAATAAGAAAATCGGTATAAAGGATGACATTCTTTACAAATTACATGGGAGAAATGTGAAAAAATGGAAAGTTATAATTCCTAATAATATGGAAGTTCCACTATTTAGAACTTTTCATGTCGGCTTAAATCATGCAGGTTGTGAAAAATTAGCTCTCAACATAAGTGAATTTTTTTATGTTAAACATTTAGATAAAAAGTTGAGAAAGTTTACTTCTTCATGCATAACTTGTCAAAAAGCCAAATGTATGAACGTAAAATATGATATAGTTCCACAAAACATATTAAGGAACAAAGTAAATAGCTTAGTAGTAATGGATACTCATGGAGAAATGCCTACTACTCAATTTGGTTACAAGCATATTCTTGTATTATCTGATGTATTCTCAAAATTTGTAAAAATATATCCATTAAGAAGTGTAAATAGCAGAGCTTGCCTAGGTAAAATTGTGAGAGATTATTTACCTAATTATGGACCTATTGATGCACTACTTAGTGATAATGCTTCAGTGTTCTCAAGTCCTAAGTTTAAAGATAAACTTACTGCGATAGGAATTAAATTGTACCATTGTAGTAAATATCACCCAAAAAGTAATCCCTGTGAGAGAGTTAATAGGGAAATTACTACAAGTTTAAGAATTTTGACCCATCATAAACATTCTGACTGGTTTAAACATATCAGCGTCATAGAGAATGTTATGAATCATTCAATTAATGTCAATACTGGGGAAGCACCCATATTCCTAATGACAGGTAAACAACCTGACAGGTTAATTGCTAATTTACCATTACCTATCATTGATAAAAGTCAAATCCCGGAGACATCCGAGGAAATATGTAAAAGAGTTATTGAAAGGTTAGAATGTCGCGCAGAAAAGCGCAACAATAAGGTTAAAAGACATAAAAGGAAGTGGAATCCCAAAGTTGGAGACAAAGTTCTCATAAGGGATATTTCATTATCCAATGCTTTAAAGAAACAATATCATAGGATGAACCTATTGTATAAAGGTCCCTATGAAATATTTAAAAATTTTAATGATACCACATATGAGCTAAGAGAAATAGACACTAGAAAAGAAATTGGAAAATATTCCAAAGAACTTTTGAAACCATTTCAGACTCCTATTAATTAGTTGTAGCTGGTGACTTCAAATAGTTCAAAGTGTATTTAAAATATTGTATGTAAATTTTGTAAAATTAATACTTCTATTTCATTATGTAACATGTATTTATTATAATTGTGATGTATTACATTGTATTGATTCTAATACAGATGAATCTTGTATAGAAAGAAACTTGATATTTGGGGAAAGTGATTTATTTTAATTTAGCCTCACACTTAGTTGTAGCTAAGATTAAAATAAATCAGGGGCAATTTAAAACCGGATATTTATCCCCATATAATAATAATAAGGGTTTTTGTTTTGTTTATAATAATATTTATTTATATGAAGAATGGACATCAGATTGATTTATAGAATTCAAATTTTTTTATAAGTATAAAAAAAAAATAACCAGTCAATATAAACTGTTAATACAGTTAGATGTTTTTATAACTGATGCAGTATGTAAAATACTTCAAATATTCAAATTGATAATTTTATAAAGAAATAAATGGGATTGGTGGAATTGGATAGAAGTTAGCTTGAAAATACTCCTTCCTTTTCTGTTGGACCAATCAGAACCTAGAGGTTATTACAAAATAACAAGATGGCTACAATACTTGAAGATGGTCGGTCATGTTCAGCGACTGCTCCTTAAAGAATAAGGAAATAATTGTTTATTTTATTGATGTTGGTTGAAAGAAATAGTGTTAAAAGTATGAAAGATTATATAGTGATATAATAGTCATCCATCTTGGTGAAAAACAGTTTCTAAGTGAAAATAATGAATAATTACTGGATTGACCGTTAGCATTCGTCATCCATTAAATACATAAAATGGTAATCTTCTAGAAGTGAAAAATATCAACCTAAGCCGGAATCTTTTGGAACTTTTAAATTACAAGATTCATCTTGACCAAAGTGAAAGTTTTAAATAAACTAACTTATCGTTCAACTGTTAATAAAGTGTTGTTATTTGTGTAAGAAACTTTTCCTCATTCCCCTGAAGAGAGTTATTAGTGCTGTGGCAGATTTAAAGTGGTTTAAATTATATCACAAATCTTCAACTTCGGATATCTCACCGAGAAACCCAACTTTAAATGTCTCCACAACGAGGGGCAAAAAATAAACACAACTTCAAAACTTATTATATTTGAAAAGAAAAATATACGCCTAGACTGGGGTTTGAACCCAGGACCTTTGACTTTCTATGTCAATGCTCTTCCATCTGAGCCACCTAGGCCTCCAATCTAAACGCGTATTTTTCTCTTACACATAGTTAATTCCCTAACCCCAAATGCTACGAGCCGTTGCTACGATTTTCGCAAATGGCGGCTTCTTTGTTAAGAAGACTTTTTATTGGGAATTTAAATATTACTTATAAAGCCAGTAGTGCTTCTTTCAATGTTAATAATATTCGTTTTACACACCTTAATGATGGACAAACTATATTTGAAAAGAAAAATATACACCTAGACTGGGGTTTGAACCCAGGACCTTTGACTTTCTATGTCAATGCTCTTCCATCTGAGCCACCTAGGCCTCCAATCTAAACGCATATTTTTCTCTTACACATAGTTAATTCCCTAACCCCAAATGCTACGAGCCATTGCTACGATTTTTGCAAATGGCGGCTTCTTTGTTAAGAAGACTTTTTATTGAGAATTTAAACATTACTTATAAAGCTAGTAGTGCTTCTTTCAATGTTAATATTATTCGTTTTTAAACACCTTAATGATGGACAAATTATATTTGAAAAGAAAAATATACGCCTAGACTGGGGTTTGAACACAGGACCTTTGACTTTCTATGTCAATGCTCTTCCATCTGAGCCACCTAGGCCTCCAATCAAATATGAGTATGAGGTGAGTGAAATAATAAAAAATAAACAATATTAAAGAACCTCATAGTGTTATTTCCTATCTACATAACTTAATAAAGTTGGCTATCAAGTCATAGGAAAACAAGAATAACGTAAACAACTGGAACAAGATGGCGGCTTCAAACATACAACATTTCAACAAACATTTTTCGAAAACTAAGATAGAAATTAAAAGATATTTGAAATTAAAAGAACTTAGAAACAAAAGAGCTGCAGATATCAAATTCATTAATAAATATTGTTTATTTTTTATTATTTCACTCACCTCATACTTCATATGAAGTATGAGGTGAGTGAAATAATAAAAAATAAACAATATTAAAGAACCTCATAGTGTTATTTCCTATCTACATAACTTCATTAATAAATGTTTAGAAAATAATATCACTCCAAAATTTGTCCGGAAAATGGTTAAAAACAACAATAACCAACACCAAAAAAGTTTAGAAAAAAAATATATGAAGTATGAGGTGAGTGAAATAATAAAAAATAAACAATATGATTAGGCTTTACTTACATTTAAAAAGCACAAATTGTAAGTACTGTTAGAATATTTTTTGAATAAAATAATATCTCTATAAAATGCATCCAAAGTGAGTCATTTAGCTCAGGTGGCATCTGTCTGACTATGGGCTGAATGGTCTATATGTTTGATCCTGAGTAGGTAAGGGGGTGAAGATTTTATCCCCGTTTGAATCCAAAGCTGTCTTGGATTCACTCAGCCTCCTACAAAATGAGTATCAGGAACTTTCCTGGTGTAGTCGGCCAGGGAATTGGGATAGCCATTGTATCTCCTTGTATCAATGGGTAAGAAATATGAATCAACATCTGAATGGGCCTTCATGGCCTGTTAAGGAGAACACTTCCTTGCACTTAAAAATATTAATCTCATTAAAATTCACAATCATGAACATCTACTGTTAGATATCGTCAACTAACTTTTAATAATAAGAGAATAAAGACAGATATGTTCCTCTTTCATTTAATTTTTCAATTTACACACACATTATTACCACATGAGAAAAACAAATATTAAGTTAAATTTGAGTTGTTTTTTACTCACCTCATACTTCTTGATTTTTTAAATATTAAGTGTTCAATAATATATATACATGCACACACAGTAAAACCTGCCTTAGCCGGTACCTTTATAAGACGGAAACCTGTAGAGATGGAAAAATATCTCCAGAATGGTACGATTTTATATGTAAATTCGTCCTGTATAAGCCGGAAACCTTCATAACGCATTAACGGAATGGGGTTTAAAGTACCAATAGTTAATTTTTACCTCAGTAAGACAGAAAATTATTCTTAAGCACATTCTACAATATTAATGACCACATGTGAAAATTCTGCATATGACGCTTTCGGCATTATATCGTTTTACCTTCTTGTGTTTCCATTGTATTGTGGGGATACCCTTGCTTATGTGTGACAGCGGGGAATCCCTCGCTTTTCCTTGCCTGCTTACGTTACCTGCGAGGGAGTTGGGAAACTCTTCAGTCTTCCTGTAGTTGAGTTCCTTCTCGCTTGTGTAATAAAGCTGTTTTGTATTGCCATTCAAACTGAGCTGTGTTACATACACTATTTTGTCTGTATTTCAGTCAATACATTATATCTTTAAAGTGTGCATGTAAAACCCTTACAATGCATGAGAAAATTCAAGCTTGTAATTTGGGAACCCTTTATAAGAAGGAAAACTGCCAAGACGGAAATATATTTAAGGAACCATCATGTTCCTTCACAGACAGGTTTTACTGTATGTATATACATATATTATATTGCAGATTTTCGCGGATATAAGTATGAATAAGAAAGTTTTCTTGGGTTTTCCGCATCTTGGATTCAAGTTCGTCCCCTGGCCACTGACTCCGACGTTTCGGCATGATATCATTCCTTGATAATGGCATGTGGGATCATGCCAAAACGTCGTAGTCAGCGGCCAGGGGCCGAACTTGAATCCAAGATGCAGAAAACCCACGAAAAATTTCTTATTCATATATATATATATATATATATGCACATGTGGTAGATATTAATTAAACGAAAAATTATGATCTATAGAAATTCTTCAGGCTTGTTGGCTATGGATATGAGGTTTAAAACTCCAAGTTTCACCAGAGACTGCATCCAACATCCTCAGGGGTTGGCTTGAGTATGCCAGACACAGTTTCTGGCAAAGTGTCAATAAGTTTTAAGCCCATGGCTAACAAGCACAGAAGATTTCTACAGGTTATAATACAAAGTTCGGACATGAAAACCTAAGTAAATACAGTATATGTTAATATTACTCGTTTTTAAACATCTTAATGATGGACAAATTATATTTGAAAAGAAAAATATACGCCTAGACTGGGGTTTGAACCCAGGACCTTTGACTCTCTATGTCAATGCTCTTCCAAGTGAGCTACCTAGCCTCCAATCTAAACGCGTATTTTTCTCTTCTACACAGTTAACTCCCTAACCCCAAATGCTATGAGCCATTGCTATGATTTTTGCAAATGGCGGCTTCTTTATTAAGAAGACTTTTCATTGGGAATTTAAACATTACCAACATTAATATTATTCATTTTTAAACATCTTAATGATGGACAAATTATATTTGAAAAGAAAAATATACGCCTAGACTGGGGTTTGAACCCAGGACCTTTGACTCTCTATGTCAATGCTCTTCCAAGTGAGCTACCTAGGCCTCCAATCTATATATATGTATATATGAAAAATTATTTAAAAAATCAAATTATTAAATTTTTAAAAAACTTAGTAGGAAGTAACACTAAGGGGTATTAACAATTAATCACTGTATATCTTGGCAGATAAGGTGACCTTCAGATAAGACAAGGTATAGATTTTTGTCAAAGTTTTATAGTTTTAGCATATATCTGTCCTACAAGACGACCCCCAAACTATCAACGGCCTATGAATTTAGTTCAGATCAGCGAACATTACTAGCTTACTGTATAGCATATACAAAATTACCGTATTCGTATTCTTCAAATTAAATTTTATGTTATATATTAATATTTTAACCCCTCATTATGATAAATAAATACATTTTATTTTCATTCAACCGGCAACACTGCTACACTTTCGATAAGTTGTACTAGCACGAGAGATGAGACCTGTCACATGGAAGGCGGTAGAGGGGAAAGGAGATTGTTATTATAAAGAAGGAAGACTTGCCGCATGAGAAAGAAATTTACACTACTATCAAACCCGAAGATATAAGTTATCTGCATATTTAAATGTTATACAGTGTCCTTTGCATCATGCATAGTAATAATAACACTACATTAATAATTAAAAGAAACAACACAATATAAGCAATAATGTCCATGATTAAAATTCATTGGAGAACATATTGTTTAAACAACTCACCTCATAGGATTCATGCTTCCATGATATCGCGATTTCAAACATAATCATGTTCATCGTCAGCCATAACTCCGAGGTCGGAGTTATGGCTGACGATGAACATGATTATGTTTGAAATCGCGATATCATGGAAGCATGAATCCTATGAGGTGAGTTGTTTAAACAATATGTTCTCCGATGAATTTTAATGATTATACCTCATAATGTTTACTTCCCAACATTAATTAAATATAATGTCCATGATATTTATTACACAAAACAGACTGCAAAAGAATTGAATAGCCGGACGATTTCAGGACTGGTTTGACAATAGCTGTACTTACGGGAATTTTTGTATCTATCCTATAAGACGACCCTGGATTTTGGGGGCTTTTTTTAATGATTCAACTATCGTTTTATCTGCCAAGATATACGGTATTAAAAATCTATCGTCTCACATTTTGTTTTCTTTTTAGGCAGGTTTTGGAATTATTCTATCTTCAGTACTTTCATGACCATTCACAGAATACTGAAGATGGAATAATTCTGAAACTGGTCTAAAAATAAGACATTTTCAATATTTAATTGAAATATTTGCTCAGTCTTTAGAGGAAAATAAACTTGATGATACAAAGTAATAAAAAAATTATATTTTCCAATGCTAACAGACTAAAATTGAGGTAATTTTTTTGTTGAAACTTATGAGATTTTGACTTTATATATTACATGAAACTTGTTGATTCTTTAGATAATTCAATTTAAATATAAAACATACCTGATCAATTTCATCAAAAAGATAAAATGGAGCTGGATCACACTTTTGAATAGCAAAGATCAATCCAAGAGCGACTAGGGATTTCTGCCCACCAGACAACTGATTCATTTCTCGCATCTCAGCGTTGCGACCTGAGAAGGAAACTCGTATTCCAACTCCTGTAAATTTATCCGAACTGGCTTCCTACAACATAAAAAAAATAAAATGCACATGAACAATAATACATAATCAAGAGGATAACAATAACAATTTGTAAATTGAGTTTGTTAAATGTTGTGCATGGGAATTACAATGTATATAAGAGAAAATTTGCATCTAGATTGGAACTCGCCCTGGTAGCTCAGTTGACAGAACATTGGCCCGGAAAGCCAAAGGTCCTGGTTCGAGTTCTCAGTCTGAGCAAAAATGTTTCTCTTCAAATATGGTTAAATTTTTATCATCTCACCTTCATAAAGTTCCATATTTTCACAATACCAGTTTCAAAGGCCTCCTCCTTCATCAATAGTCACACTCCAACTCATAAAAACATGGAATTTTATGAGGTGAGACAAAAAAAAAATTAACCAACTCAATTTATAAATTGTAAATTACCTCATAGTTTTACTTCCCACTCTAGTTTTGATTAAATAATAATAATAAATTGAATTGCAAATACTATATATACTTTACCTCACAAAAATAAACTATCACACCTGGACATATTTCAGAGATTTCATCAGATTTTAACAGTTTGGTAGTAGCAGTAGCAACAGTAGTAGTACTATGAAAATATGCTCTGAAACATGTCCTACAAGAAACAACCAATATAGGTAAGATGGCGGCAGACTCAATTTACGTATTAAGTAGTAGTTGCACGCCATAGCGTAATGATTAGGGCAATATTCTACAAGCTGGAAGGTTGAGGGTTTGAGTCCTGGTGGGGTTAGGATTTTTAAACTGACCCAAACTTTTTGGCAGCACTATGATCCTGGGGTCGACTCAGCCTCTAGTGGAAATGAGTACCAGACACTTGTTCTGGAGGTAAAGGTGGCTGTGATGCAGGGCTGACATCAAGTGTCTATTGTCTAGAAAAAGTGGGAGCATTAACCTCCTACTACCCCAAGGGCCTCCTATGGCCTGTAGTGAGATCACTTTACCTTTTTTTTTACTAGCTAGTAACAGAAGTAGCAGCAACAGTAGTAATTTTATTAAATCCTTTTCCCTGGGAACTTCAAAAATGATTTAATTGTTGAATTTGTCTGCCTATCACAAGAGGGAGAGAATATACAAGCCTTCCAACAGTCAACTCAACAGACTGTTTTTGGCTGAAAATGAGTGCAAATGTCTTTTGAAACATGTTCTACATGAGAGAGAATCGTAATAAGCAAATCAACTTCATTGATAAAATACCTCATAGTGTATTTCTTATGAATTTTGAGATGAAGATATAGACGTGTTTGCTATTATTATTAACAGTCACTTCTAAAACTACTAAATGTATTTTTACAATACTTACATCTTGTGAACCACTAGCTTCATCATCATTTCTTCTCATGACAAGCTGTGCATGTCCTGAGGGCACCAGTTTATGGAAAACTTCACTAAAATAATGTGAAACTTGCTTGAAGGTGAATTCAATAGCTTCGTACTTTCTTTGTTCCAGCACCATCATCAATTCCTTAATCTTCTCATCTCTGAAATAATATTGTATCGTCACCCCACTTTAATATAAAAACATTAAACGTTATTTAAAAAAACAGGCAAGTGAAAAAAAAAATGGTTTAGTTGAATACATTAATTTACTTACTTCAATCATAGTAATAGCTTTAGTATCTTAATATTAATTTAAAAAATAAAATAAAAATCTATCTAATCAATAATGTAGTTGCCTATCACTCAGCAATCTAGGTTTGATTCCTGAACAAGTTAAGATTTTTTTCTAAACTGTACTCTTAAGACAAATGTCAGAAAATTCAAGCCATAACTATTCTGAAACTTCATCAGCCTCATATAATTTATTATTATTCAAATATTAATGTTGGGAATTTTACATTATGAGGTTTTCAATTAATAAAGTCAAATTGAGTCATGCATATTCTTACCTCATATATCTATGTTCTTCAACACAGAACTGCAGTTTTGGGAGCCATCGCACTCCTGATCAGTTGCTGATGGCTCCTGAAATCACGGTTCTGTGTTGAAGAACAAAGACATATGAGGTAAGAAGATGCATGACTCAATTTGATTTTAATAATTTATTATTATTGAACTTCTCCTGACATAACATCAGTCGACAAGAATTGTTGGAAGTTAGCTGAAATTAAAGCCAAATAGGTGTATACAATGAGTGCTCAGTCTCTTTATGAATGGTAATAACCAAACTATATTTGAAGAGAAAATTTTTCGTCTAGACCGTGACTTGAACCTGGGACCTTTGGCTTGCCGGGCCAAATGCTCTACCAACTAAGCTACCGAAGCGAGTTGCGATCTAGATGCAAATTTTTCTCTTATATACGTTGTAATTCCCTCGCGCCAAATGCTTTGAAACCTTTGTTTCTATCTTTGCAAATGGTGGCTTCTTTGTAAAGAAGACATTTATTGGGAATTTAACATTACTTTATAAAGCCAGAAGGGCTTCTATTGATGTTTTTATTATTACCACTTCTCACTGAAGGATAAATTATATTTTAAGAGAAAATTTTTCGCCTAGACCGAGACTCGAACCCGGGACTACTTAAATATGTTCACTAAATAATAAGGGAAATAAAAAAAAGCTTAAAACCCATAAAAAACAATAAACAATTTAAAGATAAAGTTAAAAAGCTCTTTCACGCCAAGTATATTATGCCGGGCCAAATGCTCTACCAATTGAGCTACCGAGGCGAGTTGCGATCTAGACGAAAATTTTCTTCTTATATAACAAAGCATTTGGCACAAGGGAATTACAACGTATATAAGAGAAAAATTTGCGTCTAGATCGCAACTCACCTCGGTAGCTCAGTTGGTAGAGCATTTGGCCCAGCAAACCAAAGGTCCTGGGTTCGAGTCTCGGTCTAGGTGAAAAATTTTCTCTTCAAATATAATTTATCCTTCAGTGAGAAGTGTTTAATTAATAATAAAAACATCAATGACCAAACTAATAGAACAGGCTGTTACTTCACTACAAATAGCTTGTCACCAAAGAATCTAAGATTTGCAAGACAGAATAGTACAATGAATAGCACATGCATATGAAGCAGGCTGGCAGTAATGGTTTTCAGCTATCTGGCATCCCTGTAATGTGGTCTATTTAAAATTTTTATGCACCGCTTGAGCAGATCATGTTATATAAGTGACATGTAATTGTATTGTACAAGGAAAGAATGTAGGATGAGTGGATGTTTAAGAGAAAAGCACCCAAGGAGACTCCAGATTAAACATTTACATCCAATGGATGAACTGTTATTAACATTTTGATGTTATATTTATATATATATATATTTTTTTTTCAAATGCCCCAGGTTTGTCTTTTGACATTCCTGGTTCCTCTCCTGGCATGGCATACTTGTAACCCACTTCTGAGTTGGGGTGCCTGGAAGGCGGGGTTACGTTGCCCCGATGATATGATGGGTGGTGATGATGATAATGGTGCGCCAGGAGAGTCCCTAATCCTAAGCTTAACCTAAGATGAATATGAATGATGATGATTGCAATGGCCATATGATTTCGGGGACCGTTTGGGCCTTAAAGTTTTCCTGACATTTGTCTTACAGGTGAGGAAAAACCCCGATAAAAACCTCACCCAGAAAAACTGTCCCGACCGGGGATCGAACCCGGGCCCGCTGCGTGACAAGGCAGCACCCTACCTCGAGACCACAGCGGTGGACTTATATTTCTAGGCGAAATTTTTTCTCTTCAAATATAATTTATCTTTCATTGAGAAATGTTAAATTAATAATAAAAAAAACATCATTATATTTATATATTAAATTTGGTAATTTTTAACATTATGAGGTTCAATTCATAAGAATTAAATGAATCGTGATTTCTTCTTACCTCATACTTCTATGTTTATAAAAAAATAATAAAAAAACATAGAAGTATGAGGTAAGAAGAAATCACGATTCATTTAATTCTTATATGTTTTGATGTTATATTTAGTTTAACATGTTCCAGTCCTGGACAAATCTATTTTTTAAAAAGAAAAATTATCTAAAATAGGTAAGAAAAAGAAAATTATGAAAAAGAAAAAGAACACATAATCAACGTAGCCACGAAAAATGGTTTTGCAATAAAAATGATACTCAAATTAATAAATAAGTTCAAAAGACAAAAATTTATTAATCAAAGCACTCTTCTAAAAGTAAAAGAAGATAATGTAAAATTTAGAAAATTCACATATCCATTAAAACACCACAAGTTTCAAAATTTTTTTAAAGATTTCAACATAAGGTTAGCACCCAAAAATGACTACAGCATCAGTAGACTGATTAGACCTAATAAGAATGAGAAAATTAAAGAAGAAAACAAATCAGGGATTTATCAAATTAAATGTGAAGAATGTGAGAAATTCTACATAGCAAAAACTAAAAGAAATTTGAAAACTAGAGTGAAAGAACATCTCAGGAATGTCAAGAAAGGGGAAGTAGAAAAATCTGCAGTGGCTGCCCATGCATGGTCTGAAAAACATCTTATTGAGAAAGAAGCTAAATTATTAAAACAAATAGAAAAACCTAAAGAACTTACTGTTTGGGAAAAGATCTACATTCAAAAGAGCGAAAAGAAGAAATTAATGAACTTTGAAATTCCTGGTGAGAATGACCTGGTTTCGAGGTTTTTCAGTCAGCCAATGGAAGGAGAGAAGGACAGCTCTTCAAGACGACAGAACAACGGTCGTGACGATACTGAGGATGGAACAGAAACTATGTTCCGAAACTAGTTTATAATCAAATAAGAAGAACAATATGAGGTGAGTGATAAAAATATTCTACCTTAAGAAAAATTATTGTTTGAACGGGGGGGGGGGAAGTTATCAACAGTACTACATGCCTTTTAACTTATGTACCACAGAGAGGTTTGTAATTTAATCCTGGCAACTGGTTCACAATTTAGAGACTAAAGTTGTCTATCATCACTCCTAAGACCGAGTTTGAAAATTTTACGATTAAAAATCATAACTCCACGACGTGTTGAATCCACACCTTCTACTGTGGCATGCAGATAAACAAATTATATTGTTTTGTAAACTCACCCTCTGTCTAATTCTTCTTTTCTCTTTACCAATTTTTCCTTTTGATCTGAGAAGCTCATAAATTGATCTAAGGCTTTTTTATTTACATGACTATATTTCTTTAGATGACCATTTGCTTTTTCCATTTCTTTAAAAAGCTGAAATTGAAATAAAAAGTATCACAGTACATAATAATCCTTCCATGTGTTTGTCCTAATGAATGGAACACTGGTGTTCTCAAGATATCTTTGTCTCGGATGACCCACAATCTCTTCCCATATAATAATAACAACAATAAAGGCAATGAAAGAATAATAGTGCATATACTTACGTTTTTGGTGCTCAAATTTTGATACTTTGAATAAATATCTGGCGATGGTAAAGATCCAAGTTCTTGAATCTTCTTTGTACATTCTGCTATTTTCTGCTGAAGCAAGTTTTGTTTTGAAGCCATTTTTTCAAGATCTTTTGCATCTTCTTCAATTTTCTCTTGGGCTTCCTTTTCTTTTAATTTCCATTTATCCTGAGCAGCTTGTTCACTTTTTTGCTATGTAACAAATAAAATAAAGAATAAGAAGTATACAAGTGGAGAAAATTAGAAAGCAGTTTATAATAAAATAATAATAATTTCTTTGTGACATAAGAGAAATCTGCAAAACACTTATGTTTCTGAAAAAGCCTCATAGAGAATCTGAAAAAAGCTAAAACAAAATCAATATTGGATATATGTGTGAGAAATAACACTGAGGTTTATTTTAATTATCTGCCATGAGCAGAGAAAATTAAAAAAACCGAGAAAAAACACATTATAAAAATAGCAAAAGATAATTGTTTTCAAGAAAAGATGATTCATAAGAAAATAAATAAATACAAGAAACAAAAAGTGATAAAAGGAAGTACTCTTCAGACAGATAAAGGAATTGATAAAAAAATTCAAGAAATTTACATACCATCCTTTAGTATTTAATAAATTTAAAAAAAAATTCAATAAATTTAACAAAAATTATTACAGTTTGAATAAATTAATCAAAACCAACAAAAATGAAAAGATTGAAGGCAGCAACAAATCGGGGATTTATCAAATTGATTGTAAAGATTGTGAAAAAATATACATAGGAAAAACAAAAAAGAAATTTAAATACAAAATTGAAAGAACACCTTAGAAATGTAAAAAAAGGGAAAATAGAAAAATCTGCAACAGAAGCACATGCATGGTCAGAAAAACACAGAATCGAAACTAAGGCAAAATTACTTAAACAGTTAGAAAAATCTAAGGAACTCACAATTTGGGAGAAAATTTACATACGAAAAAATAAAAATAAAACCAAGAATTTTGGAATTTCCGGTGAAAGGGAGAGGGGGTTTGATTTGGAAGTTCATTGGTCAGCTGACAAAGAGCGCAGAAATCAATTTGCAGGAAGGACAACCACGAGAAAACAGTTGTGATGCATTGAGAATGTTGCACATATAGCAACAAAACCGGTCTGCATAAAAATCAAGAAATATAAGGTGAGTCAAAAAACACAACTCAAATATAATTCAAATCAATGTTCCATATATTTCTGGCAAAATTCACAAAACCACTAACTTAATTTCCAATATAGCTTGTGCACTTTAAACGGTGGATCATGATGTCACTGTCGTACTTGGGAAAACAAGAGGTGAACTCGTACTTCTAACTGATTTTGACTCATCTGTTATTGCTGAAGAGGCATTTCAAATGTGAATTTGTACTCGAAGTAATTCTAAGTTATGCTCAACTTAAAATGACTGCAAAATTACTGAGTATAGCACATGACATATATCAACACTGATACAAACAACAGAGATAGTTTAACGTTTAGAGGAAAATTACTATGAACTTCAATTTAAGATTTAAATTAAAATTCTTTATACCTCACCTGATATCCAGTCTTCTAATTATACCAGTTTCAAAGTCTAGACGGTTTCATCTTCAAAAATTTCTTGTCGACTGAAATTACTGAAGATGAAAGGCTTTGAAACCGGTATAATTAGAAGACTGGATATGAGGTGAGGTATAAAGAATTTTTATTTACATCTTAACAGAGTGTTTTCTTTCAGGTTTGTACTAGGGATTGGAATGTAGAGTGTCCCCAACTACCAGGTAATAGTGCGTGAAGTGTAATTTTTATTATTCATAGTTAAATATGGGAAATAATATTATGAGGTTCTTAATTCAATGAATGAATGACTCACTTCTTCTTATCTTACCTCATATTTTATGTTTTTTTTAAACATGGGAACTGCAGTTTTCAAGAGGACATCCCTCTTTTCAACCGATATTATGACTACCGGATTTTCATTGGAATCTTCATCGATGACGTTGCCATCTGGTGTTGATTTGATGAACATCACATAGATGAAGATTCCACAACAAAAAATTCCGGTAGTCATAATATTAGTTGAAAATGAGAGGGATGTCTTCTTGAAAACTGCAGTTGAAAGAAATATTAATATTTATATTGTCATTTGAATGGTGTAATGGACAGCACACTTGTAGGGAGAACGAGAGGTCCAGGGTTCAAACATAGATTTTTCTTTCTTAAATGCAGTTCCCATGTTTAAAAAGCATAAAATATGAGGTAAGATAAGAAGTGACTCATTTAATTTTCATTAATTTACAAAGCATAAAATATGAGGTAAGATAAGAAGTGACTCATTTAATTTTCATTAATTTACATTTGATGGATGTTACTGATAATGGAAAAGTTAAGTATAAATTTATACAGTGTGTTTCATTTATTTTGTACACACATAATAAGTTTTATTTCATAAATTAATTATGGGAAATAACATTATGAGGCTTTCAAGTTAATAAATAAATAGTGAGTCATGAAAATAACACCTCATAAACTCCATGTTATTTAAGCACAGGATTGCAAGTTTCAAGAGGTACCCCTCTTATCTTCAGCCATCTTTACGACTCACTATTTATTTAATAACTTTTATGTTTACATAGGTTTTGAAATGTTTCTTTCTGTAAGTAATTTTAGAATAAGGGGCTAACATAAGTATCGAGATTTGATTCATGTAATTCCATTCTTCTTCAAGATACAAGTGACGTCATGACTTTTTACAAAAAGTACTACATATTTTTTTTGTTGGTGGGAGTAAGAGGGAATAAGAAGCAGTTCTCTTGAACGACTTAACATAATAATTAATTACATTTGAAGAGAAAAATGTTCGCCTAGACCGAGACTCGAACCAGGGAACTTTGGCTTTCCGGGCCAAATGCTCTACCAACTGAGCTACCGAGGCAAGTTACGATCTAGACGTAAATTTTTCTCTTTATACGTTGTAATTCCCTCGTGCCAAATGCTTTGAAACCGTTGTTTCTATCTTTGCATATGGCAACCTCTTAGTTAAGAAGACATTAATTGGGAATTTAACATTACTTTATAAAGCCAATAGGGCTTCTATTGATGTTTCTATTATTAATTTAACACTTCTCACTGAAGGATAAATTATAATTGAAGAGAAAATTTTTTTGCCTAGACCGAGACTCGAACCCGGCACCTTTGGCTTTCCGGGCCAAATGCTCTACCAACTGAGCTACCAAGGCGAGTTATTATCTAGACATAAATTTTTCTCTTTATACGTTGTAATTTTTGTAAAATTTTTCTCTTCAAATAAAATTTATCCTTCAGTGAGAAGTGTTAAATTAATAATAGAAAAAACAATAATAATTAATGATGTTTTTATTATTGATTTAACATTTCTCACTGAAAGATAAATTATATTTGAAGAGAAAATTTTTTGCCTAGACCGAGACTCGAACCCGGGACCCTTGGCTTTCCGGGCCAAGTGCTCTGCCAACTGAGCTACCGAGACGAGTTACGATCTAGACGCAATTTTTTCTCTTATATACGTTGTAATTCCTTGTCGCCAAATGCTTTTGAAACCATTGCTTCTATCTTTGCAAATGGCGGCTTCTTAGTTAAGAAGACATTTATTGGGAATTTAACATTACTTTATAAAGCTAGTAAGGCTTCTAATGATGTTTTTATTATTGATTTAACATTTCTCACTGAAAGATAAATTATATTTGAAGAGAAAAATTTTCGCCTAGACCGAGACTCGAACCCGGGACCCTTGGCTTTCCGGGCCAAGTGCTCTACCAACTGAGCTACCGAGGCAAGTTATGATCTAGATGCAATTTTTTCTCTTATATACGTTGTAATTCCCTATCGCCAAATGCTTTTGAAACCATTGCTTCTATCTTTAATAATAAATAATTAATGTTGGGAAGCAAACATTATGTGGTATAATCATTGAAATTCACCGGAGAACATATTTTTTAAACAACTCACCCCATAGAATTAATATTTTCCACAACACCATGGTTTCAAATGCAATCGTATTGAGTCGGAGTTATGGCTGAGGATGAATGCAATTGCATTTGAAACCGCAGTATCGTGGAAAACATGAATTCTATGAGGTGAGTTGTTAAAAAAAAATGTTCTCTGATGAATTTCAAAGACATAACATAAGTTGAAATATTACTGAAGATTAAACCACCTAGGTTTTTATAGGAAGCCAGATATAATGAGAACAGTTAAGTCTCGTAGACTGCAATGGGCAGGACATGTGGCACGAATGGGGAATTAAAGACGTGCATGGAAGCTTCTTGTAGGAAAATGCCCAGTTGGTAGATCAAGAATGAGGTAGGAGAATAACATTAACTATGATTTGAGGGAAGTAGATTATACAGGAGATGATTGGAAAACATTGGCTCAGGATAGGGATATATGGAGAGCGTATGTCCATGCGGCCATGAACCTAAGAGTTCGATAGTGCCAGTGAGTTAGTTAGGTTTTGAAACTAGTGTAATTAGAAGACTGGATATGAGGTGAGGTATAAAGAATTTTAATTAAAATCTTAAATTAAACCACATAGTGATTTTTTCCTATAAAAGTTCAATCAGATTCATAACTTCTATAATATAATGGGCGCATTCAGCTGCCAATAAAGCGCTCTAGCGCTTTAGCAAAAATGGCTGCCATTTGCAGCGGAAATTTAAGGAGTTTGTTGAATGGACCGCTGCATGCAGCTATACCGCCAAATTTAAATTTGTTCATTGGCTCATTACTCATATTACTACGCGATGCTATTGAAATTAATCATAATGCTAATAGGGTTATACAGATTTTACGATTTATTTTAATATATGTAATTTATAAAATCGACGAATAGATCGTTTAAAATAAAATATTATTATAACGAGAAAATTGGTATTTTTTTAATTATTAATATATCAGGCAGCTCCGTGACGCAAGTGATTAGACGCTCGCCTCTCACCGCTGGCTTCTCGAGAACCTTATTTATAATGTTTATTATTAGTTTAATCATATTATTTGTGTTTTAGTAAGAGTAGCTTTTTTTAACTTGGTTAGTCTCGGTCATTATAAGTAGATTTGTAGTGGAGAAACGGATCTACGGCATGTTCTTTCAGGGTTTCTCCCATTTTCCCCTACCACATTTTATTCCACCTTTCCCCATTTTCATAATATCCATTTCAGATGTAGTCAGCCTGCATCCTAGTTAATTACAGACCTCTATAAATATAGGGGCTTAATCTAATCACTTGATCTGACCCTGATTTGGACACAACTTGATATTATTTTATTATATTTAAACATCACTCCTGCGAATTCCCTATGTGATGCATATATTGCTCCTTCATCATCACATAACACATATATTTAATAACCACACTAAAAGTATTGCCAGGTGGGCTGTAGGGTAAATTTTATTCAATTGTTCAGCCTTTTATTCATGTGATTTCTTACATAATATTTGACACTTTTAGGTCTATATTTAAATCTATGAGGAATAGGGGTTACACTAGAAAATGCAGGAAGTACAGGCATATGTGCAAAATTAATGTATGTGGTGCAAGACATGACCTAAGTACAGCAACCAAACAATTGTATAAAGGAAGGCATCATTGTATTTTTTCAACCTCAAACATACTTCATCTTTATTTTAAATTTGTCAAGGAATAGGAATGAAAACAAAGAAGAATATTAATTTATAATAATTTAAATAGTTTTCTTAATAATTAATTTTTTGCATCATCTGATAATATTAATTACTTATAAGAGTAACTACCATAATATTTATGGCTAAAATGAAACCAAAACATTATATGTAATTAAATTTGAAGAGAAAAATTTTCGCCTAGACCGGGACTCGAACCCGGGACCCTTGGCTTTCCGGGCCAAGTGCTCTACCAACTGAGCTACCGAGGCGAGTTACGATCTAGACGCAAATTTTTCTCTTATATACGTTGTAATTCCCTATCGCCAAATGCTTTTGAAACCATTGCTTCTATCTTTGCAAATGGCGGCTTCTTAGTTAAGAAGACATTTATTGGGAATTTAACATTACTTTATAAGCTAGTAAGGCTTCTAATGATGTTTTTATTATTAATTTAACATTTCTCAATGAAAGATAAATTAAATTTGAAGAGAAAAATTTTCTCTTCAAATTTAATTTATCTTTCATTGAGAAATGTTAAATTAATAATAAAAACATCATTATATGTAATTTCCAACCATGTATGTGAAATTCTGACATAACAGCAGTTAATTATAGATAACCTCTCACTCACCATACTTAAAGACATTATTTAATATAATTCTAACATTAGCAATGCCACTTTCTTAGTAAAGTTAAGTGCTACACTAAATAGTATATCACTGAATTATTTATAATACATGAAAAACATTTACCACCAAGATTAATGGTAATATACAGTGAATAGCAATATCCCATACGAGAGACTACATGCATTTGAATTAAAAGATATAACACCACATTTCATTTTATGATAAATTGGGAATTAATGTGAAAATTATTCATACCTGGTTCAAGTAACGGCTCTCAGTATCTCAATGATAGGACATAGTATATAAAGTTGGAGATTAATAATAATGGATCAGCTGTGATTAAAATCCCATGCTGAGTGCAAAATTTTCTGTTAATACATTAATCAACTCTAGCTGTAATTTAATTTTATTCATGCACATCATACTGAGTATTTGTATCTTCACTGGTCAAATTTAGATAAGAAACTAGAATATTGTAATATTTGAATTCAAGTTATGGCTGATACTTCACAAAGCTCTTTATTCAGAAAAGATTACAAACATAATACACAGTTCATCTCTTTGTCCATTACACAAATTTCTTATTGTGTTGCACATTTAAAGAATAGTACAAATGTTCGTTTTATCTGTAGAGAAAATTGGTTTGACAACCACTGTAGCACTTCCAGAAATGACCCCATGAACACAATCATACTATTCTAATTTATTTCATATATCTTGAAAACAAAAATTATAAACTTGGCACCAGGTATTAGCGAATGAATCATCTGCGGATACAATTTTCATAATAAAAACATTCACTCGTCAATAAACACAATGATTTGCATGAAAAGAGGTTATAATCGTAAATTCTTGATCTTGATAATAATCTTAAAATTATCACTGTCTTTAGTTTTACTTAATATATCACTTATGTTCGTCTAAAACGGTTAGCCACCTCGAATAACTCATATATTAATGTCCAGACATAAATAACACAAAATTTGTACATAAAATATAAATTGTTTATGGACAAAGACGCCATGTTTAAACTGAATGAACCGGCCAATCACAATGGATGCAGCGGTTTTTTCTGTCTGCAGCCTACTTTTACTTCGCTGCAGTAGCTGCAAGTCCGCTAGAGCGCTTTATTGCCCTCTGAATGGTATGCTGCAGATAAAGCGCTAAAGCGCTTTTGCAGCGCTTTGGCTACTGAATGCCCCCAATGTTCTAACACATTTTGCCTTAATATTAATTTAAAGTATGTTATTTTTTTAAAATTGTTGGGTACTACCTTACATAATACAATTTTTGTTTCAATATACTTAATATCTTATCAAAATTACAGTGGGAAGTATCACCATAAGGCAATTTTCAATTTATAAATGAGTTGGATAAAATACACTGCTCAAAAAATTAGGGGATATTGTAGAATAACCCATTAAGACTATGTTTTTAGGAACAGTATTAGATGCAATCACTTTATATTACTCCAAAAGAATGTCAACAAGAGTTTGAAGTCATTACGTAACCTCTGTACCACACCAGATGTCAAAGAGATCCTGATTAGGAATATGGCAAACAAACAAAGCAACATTAACATGGGTGAAAATGTTTCTTTAGTATGGTGTATGGTCTCCTCGAACGGCCAGCACTGCCTCACACCTGTATGGCATTGATGCAATGAGGTTAGCAATGAGTTCTTGGGGATAAGTGGCCACTCTTCCATAAGAGCAATGTGCAGCTCTGGAACAGTTGTGGGAGGTGCTGGTCTGCCTGTAATGCACCTGCCTAATGCATCCCACACATGCTCAATCGGATTTAAGTCCGGGGAGGAAGCTGGCCATTGCATACGCTCGATACCCTCCACTTCCAGCATGTCGTCCACCAAGCCAGCTCTGTGGGGTCGTGCATTATCGTCCATAAAAAGAAAAGAATCACCTATGGCATCAGCATAAGGCACGACAAAAGGTCGGAGAATCTCATCTCTATACTTTACCGCAGTCAAAGTACCACCTTGGATAACGTAGAGGTCCGTACGTCCACCACTACTGACTCCTGCCTACACCATCAATCCACCGCCACCATATGGGGATCTTTCACGTACAAAAGCTGGATTGTTTCGTGTCCCTTTTTCTCTCCAGATGAATACACGCCGACTATCACATTCCATGTTGAATCGCGACTCATCAGAAAAAAGAACTGATCTCCATTCGGCATGCCTCCACCCACGATGTTCCTCCTCCGCCCAGTTTCTGCGATCTCTACGGTGTTGTGGAGTTAACCTGGTACACACCATGGGCCTACGGGCATAGAGACCACTTCCATGCAGTCGATTAGGGACAGTTTGAGTTGACACCCTGCGTCCTGTTGCTGTTTGAAGTGTATTTCGCAGTTGAGTTGCATTCTGCTGTCTATTCCGACGGGCTGTTAACAAGAGGTAACAGTCATCCCTTGCTGTTGTTGCCCTTGGTCGTCCTTGTCCGGCTCTTCTGTGAACAGTATGTTCTTTGAAAATGATTCCAAAGACTGGAAATCACGCTTTGAGACACCCCAATGGCTTGTGCCACCTCTTGTTGTGTCTGTCCAGCTTCCATCCTTCCTATGGCCCTCCAAGCCATTGGTTCAGGTAAATCACGTTGTCGAGGCATCACTGTCCCTAAGGCAAGTCATTCACTAACTGAAAACTGGACTGGATTTAAAAACAGCAACAAAACATTCACCCCCACACTACCCTTTCACATCAACAGTACAGACACTGCCCTCTGGTGTGGTACCGAGGTTACGTAACAACTTCAAAGTCTTATTTACATTATCTTGGAATAATAGAAAGTGATTGCATCTAATACTATTCCAAAAAAACATAGTCTTAATAGGTTATTCTACAATATCCCCTAATTTTTTTTGAGCAGTGTACATCTCACCTCATAAAGTTCCATGTTTTCACAATACCGGTTTCAAGGGCCATATTGCCTTCATCTTCAATCAAACTCCAATTGTTGAAATTTTGAGGTGAGATGTAAAAACATTTTATCCAACTCTTTTATAAAAAGACTTAATATTACCTCTCTGCTATGGGTCACATTGCAATGCCAAAAGACATGCTGCAAAATATGGAAATTTTTTACCAATGACATTGCTACCTATATTATAAGGTTTTTTTAAACATGCCACATACTTTTTTTCTTTTCTTTTCTAATATATCATGGATTTTGCAACTCAGAGTTCATATTTTTTAACTTGCCCCTCTTGTCCCAAGTCTTAAAAGTTTTCTAATTAAAAAAAATAAAATAAGTCCACGATTCTCGACCTCAGTCCTACATTAAGACTACCAACACCTGCATAAATTTCTTAAATGTCAAATTATACCTATCTAGTTTTAAAAATCAATTTTAATCAAAACATGATGTAAATTGAAAACATTTTTCCTTAAAATAATTCTTACCATTTTTAATGCTTCCTGCACTTTCTTCTCCATGTTTTTGAATTCTCTATTCACTTCTTCAATTCGTTTTTCAATGGCATTTAACTCAGACTTACCATTTTCTAATTGCCTTTTCCTATCTTCAACAGAAATTTCTTGAAGAGCCTGAATGGAGAAAAGAAAACAATAATAAACAATGTCAATTATATGTATGTATGACTTAAAAGCAAGTAAATTCCTTGAATTAACAAAATGCTGAGTACAATGGAATGTAAATTATCATAAGTAATGCCACGAGTGATTTCCAAATTATCGATAAATTCACGACTCACGAAGTGAGGAGTGAATTTATCTAGAGAATTTGGAAATCAAGAGTGGCATTTGTTAGGACTATTTAACGAATAAAATTAGCTGTTTACTCACAAATCATTATTTAACTATAGTTATTTTAAAATATTTATACATTTAATGTAAACGGCGATGTTTGAAAACAAATGAGAAACGATAGGTACGCTTCTACTGCTTCATTTGTTTATCACTGCAACCAGATCATACTATTTATTGCCAAAGGAACGCAATATTGTAAGGAGGAGCTTTCTTTAATATGGTAATTATAACACTGATAAATATTTGGTGAAACACGACTCTGATTGGTTGTAAAACAGAAATCATTGAAACGTGATTGGTCATTGACTCCCATTTGGGGCATGAGTTAAATAGTCAACATAAATTTGGATCAGTTATAGTTCAGATAAACTATTGTAATCTATGGTAAAGACAAAAATGTACACCTATTAAAATTCATCGGAGAACATATTGTTTAAACAACTCACCTCATAGGATTCATGCTTCCATGATATCGTGATTTCAAACATAGTCATGTTCATCGTCAGCCATAACTCCGACTGACGAAATTCTTCGGCCGTCAACTATTCTATTGTCGCCATCTTCAGTGCTGCCATCTATGATATAATAGAATAGTTGACGGCCGAAGAATTTCGTCAGTCGGAGTTATGGCTGACGATGAACATGACTATGTTTGAAATCGCGATATCATGGAAGCATGAATCCTATGAGGTGAGTTGTTTAAACAATATGTTCTCCGATGAATTTTAATGATTATACCTCATAATGTTTACTTCCATTAATTAAATATGTACACCTATACTGGAAATCAAACTCTGAACCTTCAGCCTTACGTGCTGATGCTCTAACCACTGAGCTAATTCAGACTTCCTCCTCATCCAAGGACAAATTCTCCCTTTCTTGAACCCACATCCAATGCAATGAATCATCAATCACAAATACGAGAATTTGTGCTTGGATGTATTTGTGAATGATAATTCATTGCATTGGATGTGGGATCAAGAGAATAAGGTGAAGGGAGATTGTGCTTGGATGGGAATATATTTGTGAATGATGATTCATTGTATTGGATGTGGGATCAAGAATGTAAGGTAAAGGGAGAATTTGTGCTTGGATGGGAAGAAGCCTGAATTAGCTCAATGGTTAAGACATCGCATGTAAAACTGATGATTTGGGGTTCAATTCCCAGTTCAGGCATAAATTTTTCTCTTTACCGCTGATTACAATAGTTTAGTGGTTTAATTATTTCAGTCATATTAATAGCTTTAGGTTATTAATATTAATTTAATATAGTTTAAATATTCAATCACATGGATATCTTAAAAAGACAGAAACCATGTAATACATACTTCATAATATTATACAGACAGCATGATCAACAAATCATAATTATTTTACAGAAAATGCAATACTAGTCCACCATGCTACACAAGTAGTAAGCATGCCCGCTTCCTAAACTAGCAGGCCTCAGCTTGATACCTGGAGGGGTTTGAAAATGTTAATTGTAAAATTGTACAATTTTAAATTGTTGGATTGTGCACCAGATTCTTGCATTAAATTGTAAATTCCTTTGCAGCATATATGTTGAGAAGGCATGTAGTACTGTTGATAGCAATCAAGCATGGAAACCAAAGCATGAAAAATGCAGTGGGTGGCATTAGAACACACACACAAAAAAAAAATCATGTTTATCAATGACATAATGAAACAAATTAACTATACTCCTTCGAACTAAAAAAAAAAAGTATTTGTATTAAAAGGCTGCAAAGGAGATGGAATTTTCCATTAACATAAACATTCTAAATGAGAGACTTGTTGAGCTTTTATGAAAGGTGCTGTTTTTTTTAAAGATTTTATGCAGCATACATCTGACAATATCAATTTAAGAGGAATTTCTGAAAGATCGTGGAAAATTAGCATCCTTTAAAATCTCATAGTACTGTAATTATATCAGCTACTATCTTTGTTGGTGATAAATAAAAAAAGTTTAATTCAAATTTAGAAAATATGAGTTCGATTAATGAGTTAGAATGAGCTGATGATATAATGCAAGCATTCTGAAACATGTTCTCAAGAATTCTACAAATTGTGAGGTGAGATGTCAATTTTATTTTATTTTATTCTATGCTTCATTAGTGTTAGATAATATTAGATCACAGCATTGTCCTTTGTTTAGTCTACATTTTAATTATTTTACTAGTCTGCCACTGTAGTCTCGAGCTAGCGTGCTGCCTTGTCACGTAGCGGGACCGGATTCGATCCCCAGTCAAGACAAGTTTCCTGGGTGAGGTTTTTTTGGGGCTTTTCCTCACTGTAAGATAAATGTCAGGAACTTTAAGACCCAACGGTCCCTGAACACCATCTGGCCATCATTATCATCAATATCATATTCACCTAATTAGCTTAAGTTTAGTTTAAGGCCTCTCCTGGTGCATCAATACCATCATCATCAACTCTCATATCATCGGGACAGCATAACCCTGCCTTTCAGGCATCCCAATCTCAGAAGTGGGTTACAAGTATGCCATGCCAGGAGAGAACATCACGAATCTCAAAATGACAACCTGGGGCATTTGGGAGGAAAAAATAAATAAATTGTAATCAGTATGTAATTTTTGTATGATTTTATTATTCGCTGGTTGATTGGAAGAGAAAGCGTTATGGCCTAAACTCTGCCAGCTTAAATAAAGAATAATTATTATTATTTGATTTTTAATATTATGAATTTGGATATTTGTTGTTTCTGATGACTGTTGTTCAATAACCAACATTCTGCTATATTAAGAAACTTGTGTGCCAAATGTAATCTGAATCATTAGAACCATGAATATACATACCTGCATCAATTCATCTTTACGCCTCATAAGATTATTAGTGAGTAAATTTTCCAATTTATTTTTCTCTGCTTCTAACCTCATTCTCGTACTGAATGCCTCCTTATTTTCTTGAGTAAGACGTCTAATATCATCATTTAAGCTGTCCACCTCATGTTGATCTGCTACTGATAATTGTGACATCAAATCCTATCAAAATAGAATTCACTTAAAATACTACATTTACTCATGTAATAGATGTCACTATATAAAGAAAGCACTTTATTTTTTCCACTTTAAAATTGAGAAAAACAAGTTCCTCACTTCATGGAGTTTCAATTTTTAATAAAATGCTTTTGATAATGTTTAAAATCATTAAGATTTGATGGATTGCTAATGTCCACCAAATAAACAAATGTGAGTGAAAACTCAAATTGTCATTGTTTCTTAAGTTATGTAGGTAGGAAATAACTAAATTAAAAAATGTCATTATTTCATTTATTACAAAAAAAAAGTCTATCAACCAACTTTCAGAGATTGTTCATGGTTTGTATAGCCTGACAACTTTAAGAAAATATACGAACTACTGATACTATCTTTTTCACTCCATGAGGCACCGATCCATATGAGGGGATCTGTAACCTTCACAGCCACTAGAACAATCCCCTTCTTACACAGTATTGCCACAAGAACAATTTCTTCACTTCTTCCTTAAGGGGGACCTACACCTTTGAGGGTAAAAAAAAGTTATTTTTTCCCTATATAGATTGAAACGTCATCTATAAATTAGTAAAAGATTTTCATTGATATCTCTATTACTTAATAGTTAAATATGGGAAATAACATTATGAGGTTCCTAATTCGTAAATTAATGAGTCATTTTTTAACATCTTACCTCATATTTTATGTTTCTTCAAACATGGGAACTAGTTTTCGAAAGAAGGATCTTTCTCATTTTCAACCGACATTATGACTACCAGATTTTCATTGGAATCTCCATCAATAACGTTGCCATCTGGTGTTGATTTCATGAACTTTGAGATGAGATCACGTTCATCAGGAATCTCGAAATTCATGGATATAAATTTGTTTTTCTGAATATATATCTTCTCCCAAATTGTCAATTCTAAAGGTTTTTCCAAATGTTTTAAAAGTAGGGCTTCTTTTTCAATTTTATGATTCTCCAATAAACTATGTGCTGCAATAGCTGATTTTTCAATTTCACCATTTTTAATATTTTTGAAGTGTTCCTTAGTGCGAGTGTCCAAATTTCTTTTTGTTTTTCCTATGTATACTTTATTGCAGTCCTTAGAATTAATTTGATAAATTCCAGATTTTTTGCTATCTGGGGTGTTCAATTTCTTATTAGTTATTAATAGATTACCAAGGCTACATTTATTTATTGGTGCCAATGTAATATAGAATTTCTTGAAATTTTTTAAAAATTTGTTATGTATTTCAGGATGATACATAATTTTCTTAAATTGTTTTCCTTTCTTTGAATCAGATTGCAGGGTAGTGTATTCTTTTAATCTTTTTTGTTGTCTGAATTTCTTTAATTTATTTACAATTATTTCTTTTCCAAAACAATTTAAATTGGCTATGTTCAAAATGTGATTGTATTCTTTCTTAAAATCTTCTTCATTTAATGGAACATTTAATAATATATGTATCAAACTGTTGAAAATTGCATGTTTATGCGCAATATGATTAAAACCTGAAGATTTTATATAATTGTCTGTATGAGTATCCTTTTTACATATATTGAATTCAATTTTGTGGCCGAAATGGATGATAGCCCAGAATTTTATTTTAAAATTTTCCGTTATATGTAAAAAAAATTTGTTCAATGCACAATTTAGTTAGAATTATAAATTATTTTTCTAATTTGTTTTTATTTAACCATTTTTCCAAAATTTCAAGAGTGGTTTCTCTAGGTATGCTGAGAAACAATGAAATTATGTCAAATGACACTAATCTGTATAATCTAATAGAACCAACAGACAAATTAGTAACTAAGAATTAAATTAATGTTTTTATTACCTCACCTCATATCCTTTTTCTTCTATACTGCAGTTTCGGAGCTTATCTCCATCGTCAGTAGCCTCTGGTCGACCGGTGTTATGTTGTTTCTTGGCGGTTTCCTTCTTACTTCAAGTAAGAAGGAAACTGCCAAGAAACGACGGGGCACGCCGTAGCGTAGTGGTTAAGGCACTGAGCTACAAGTCGGAGGGTCGAGGGTTCAAGTCCCGTTGGGGTCAGGATTTTTAAACTGACCCAAACCCTCTGGCGGCACTATGGCCCTGGGGTCGACTCAGCCTCTAACGGAAATGAGTACCAGACGCTTGTTCTGGGGGTAAAGGCGGCCGTGACGCAGGGCTGACAACCCGGCTGACATAAAGTGCCGATTGTCTAGAAAAAGTGGGAGCCTTAACCTCCTACTACCCCAAGGGCCTCCGGGTCTGTTGTGGGATCACTTTACTTTACTTTGCCAAGAAACAACATAACACCGGTCGACCAGAGGCTACTGACGATGGAGATAAGCTCCGAAACTGCAGTATAGAAGAAAAAGGATATGAGGTGAGGTAATAAAAACATTAATTTAATTCTTAAATTAAACCTCATAGTGTTCTTTCCCTGTGAAAGTTAAATAAATTAGTAACTACTTATTTTATGAATTCTCACTATGAGGTATATTCATTAAGGTAGAATTTTTTATCATTCACCTCATACAACAATATGAGGTGAGTGATAAAAAATTCTTAATAGACAAATTAGTGTCGTTTGACATAGTTTCCCAGCACACCTAGAGAAACCACTATTGAAATTTTGAAAAAAAAAATGGTTAAATAAAAACAAATTAGAAAAGAATGTATAAAAGAATTTATAATTCTAACTAAATTGTGCACTGAACAAATGTTTTTTTACATATAACGGAAAATTTTTCAAACAAAATTCTGGGCTTTTTATGGGAAATCCTCTATCACCCTTTTTGGCCAATTTATTTATGGGAAGTTTTGAGCAGAAAATAACAAGTGGACATCCTTTGATTTTCAAATTTTGGAGTAGATACGTTGACGATGTACTTGCTATTGTGAATCACAAGCAAATAGAGGATGTTTTAAAGCTGTTGAACATTCAGAGTAGAACTATAAAATTTACCATGGAAACTGAAAATGAAAGACAAATTGCATTTTTAGATCTCACTTTAAGAAGAAACGAAGAAAACAAGATAGAATTTGGAATTTATAGAAAGAATACACATATTGACAACTATATTAAAGCTTCAGGATTCAACCATTTTGCTCATAAAGAGGCAGTATTCAATAGTTTGACACATAGATTGGTAAATACACCTATGAGCAAAGAAAATCATGAAAAAGAAAAAGAACACATAATTAATGTTGTAATAGATAACGCTTATGAAGAAAATCTGGTACACAAGAAAATAAATAAATTTAAAAGACAAAAATTAATTAATGAAAGCTCACTTATAAAAGAAACAGAAAAAATAAAATTCAAGAAATTCAATTACCATCCATTGAAACACCATAAATTTCAAAAAGTTTAATATAAGATTAGCACCAAAGAATGAATACAGCCTTAATAGGATAATTAAAACCAATAAAAACGAGAGAATTGAAAATGAAAACAAATCAGGAATTTATCAGATCAAATGTGACAAAATTTATATTGGAAAAATGAAAAGAAATTTGAAAACAAGGGTGAAAGAACATCTTAGAAACATCAAAAATGGAGAAGTGGAAAAGTCAGCAGTAGCTGCTCATGCTTGGTCCGAAAAACATTTAATTGAATCAAAAGCCAGTCTAATTAAACAAATAGACAAACAAAAGGAACTCACGGTTTGGGAAAAGATCCACATTAAGGAAAACTTATGAACTTCGAAATTCCTGCAAATTTTGACCTGATCCAGAGGTTCGTCAGTCCACCAACAGAGGGAAGAAGAAGAGTTTCTTCTGATCGACATAACATTAGTCGCCAAAAAAGTACTGAAGATGAGACCATTATGGTCTCGAAATCGCGATCTACTTAGAAGATTTATATGAGGAGAGGTAAGAAACATTTAATTTCACTATAAATTAAACTTCATAGTGATTAATTCCTATAAAAGTTGAATTAAACAGTTTGTTATTTATTACTCACCCTTATCATAGAAGATGCTGGAAGTGTTGGCCATTTTGTCTTATACTTAATATCACCCTTCTTATGAAATTATCATTCACACGAATCAGTTTTTCTACACTAATGGACCTAACTTGTGTTCCTCTATAAGGAGGTGAGGATTTCTTTGGCTTTTTTTTGCTATTTACAGAACCTGTTGTGTTAAAACTACTCACTAAGTTTAATATTTTATTTCTACACGGAAGTGGCTTGTTATGAAATTTATATCTAAAATTTCATCTAGTTTTTCACATAAATTCTTATTTCTTAAAAATGTTTTTTAAAATGTACACACCTTCCCAAGTGAATATACAACCATACTGTAGCATGAACACTCATAAATTCAATAATATACACATTCACTCCATGGTCTAATCCCAAACTGTGTCAGCCTAATAAATCACACTAGAGTAGGCCTCAAATTCATGATATATGCTGAGTTCTCGCAGCATGTGTGAATGGGAGTTGTTGCACCAGATTTACATAGGGGAGGGTAACAATGTTCCATCAACATTTGCTCACACTCACTGTATTATTTTTAGTCACTACATTATCATTGAGATTATAAATTATTTCACAATTTGAGATGTGCTTGCTTCAGTAAGTTCTAATTTGTGGTTAAAAATATTAAAAACAAAAATCCCTGTAAAAAGAATGCACTTGATATTTCTGATAAATCTACTATGTGGATAAATAAGGTAATAATCTTATTAAACAAACCTGATGTAACTCAGATTCCAATCCCTCTTTGGTAGTTTGCATTGCTTCTAAGCTAGATGCATACTGATCTAGTGATCTTTCTTTGGGTACACGATACCTTTCTATACCAGCTAATTCTTCTTTCATTAACCGTATATCTGCTTTAACTTGATCAAATATATCCCTGAAAAACATTAATGTATAATTTAAGCTGCAAATTTTGCATATTTGCACTTTCTTTTCTTTAAACTTGATAACATACAGACAGAACAAATTTCTTGTCATTTGAAATGACTAGGTACAATTTTATTGTACACATTTGAAAAGATGTGGCATATGTATGTTTCAAATGCATATTTATAATACTTTAATATCGTTGTGGTGACTGCAATAGGTCGTATGTCAGCAAAAATCAGAAATTGTGTTTTATTGCATCATCATTCACCTTTACACAAGCTGCAAATGGTCCTATGCCATCCAGGAATAATATATAATATTATAATATAATTTTAATAATCACCTTAAATATATTATTAATATTTGTAGAGATAATCAGTTTTTTTTAGCATATTGAAAAGTTTAAAAAACATGACATACAACCTTTTGCTGTCACCATGACAATATGAGAGTCACTCCAAAAGAATGCACAATATATGTATTTTTTAAAATTTAAAATAAATTCTGTTCCACCTCACCTCATATCTCAACTTCTAATTAGACTGGTTCCAAAACCAAGGCAGTTTCATCATCAGTAATTTCATGACCGATGTTCTATTGACCATGAGCACTGTTTCTTATGGATTATTATGCCCACTTTCACTAGATAATCTGCTTACCCACCAGCTAATAATACTGTAATCAACAGCACCATCTGCATACACCTTTTTTAACCTCATATGAATGTTTGCCACTGTCTCTTTCTCACAACACAAGAACTCTATAACAGCACATTGCTTTTCACAAACATCAAGTTTAGTTTTAAACTAGATAGCAAATAACACTATAAGGTATATATTAAATTTAAAATAAATTCTTTATCATCTCACCTCATATCCTGCCTTCTAAGTAGACTGGTTTCAAAACTTTATCGATCCCAACATCAGTAATTTCACAACTGTAATTCTGCTGTCTTATAGCACTGCTTCTTATAATTGTTTAGTTGTTTCTTGACTCACCTCATACTTCTTAACTCCCAAGCAGGCTTGAGTTTCTTCACTTCATTTGTGACATTCTCAATGCTGTATTATGTTCACAACTGATGCCCAACAGCCTCCTCTCCTGCAAACTGATCTCCGTGCCATCTGATGGCTGAACGACAAACTTCCAAATCAATCCCCTCTCCTTATCATCGGGTATTTCAAAATTCATAGTTGTGTTTTTATTCTTGCATATGTAAATTTTTCCCCAAATTGTGAGTTCCTTCAGTTTTTCCAATTGTTTAAGTAATTTTGTTTTGGTTTCTATTCTATGTTTTTCTGACCAGGCATGTGCAGCTTTTGCAGATTTTTCTGTTTCTCCATTTTTAACATTTCTGAGGTGTTCCTTTAATCGTGTATTTAGATTCCTTTTTGTTTTTCCTAGGTATATCTTTTCACAATCTTTACAATTAATTTGATAAATTCCCGATTTTTTGCAGTCTTCAATCTTTTCATTTTTGTTGGTTTTTATTAAATTACCTGAATTGTAATCATTTTTCGATGCTAATTTAATGTTGAATTTGTTGAAGATTTTTTGAAACTTGTCAAATACTAAAGGGTGGTACATGAACTTCTTGAATTTTTTTACCAATATCTTTATCTGTGTGAAGAGTACTTTCATTAATCATTTTTTGTTCCTTAAATTTATTTATTTTCTTGTGTATGATCTTTTCTTGAAATCCATTAAAAGATGATACACAAGAAAATAAATAAATAAATTTAAGGAACAAAAAATGATTAATGAGAGTACTCTCACAGAGATAAAGATATTGGTAAAAAATTCAAGAAGTTCACATACCACTCTTTAGTATTTGACAAGTTTCAAAAAATCTTCGACAAATTCAACATTAAATTAGCACCAAAAAATGATTACAGTTTAGGTTATTTAATAAAAACCAACAAAAATGAAAAGATTGAAGACTGCAAAAATCGGAAATTTATCAAATTAATTGTAAAGATTGTGAAAAGATATACATAGGAAAAACAAAAAGGAATCTAAATACAAGATTAAAGGAACAGCTCAGAAATGTTAAAAATGGAGAAAAAGAAAAATCTGCAATAGCTGCACATGCCTGGTCAGAAAAATATAGAATAGAAACCAAAACAAAATTACTTAAACAATTGGAAAAACCAAATGAACTCACAATTTGGGAAAAAAATTACATATGCAAGAATAAAAACACAACTATGAATTTTGAAATACCCGGTGATAAGGATTGATTTGGAATTATATTATTTTTAGTCTGGACATCTTACCTCAATATTAATATTGAGGTAAGATGTCCAGACTAAAAATAATATAATTAAAATAACCTCAAAATATAACTTCCTAAAATTAAATATTGATTTGGAATATTAAATTTGGGAATTTTTAACATTATGAGGTTCAATTAATAATAATTAAATGAATGTATGAGGTAAGAAAACACGATTCATTTAATTATTATTGATTTGGAAGTTCGTCGTTCAGCCATCAGATGGTACGGAGATCAGTTTGCAGGAGAGGAGGCCGTTGGACATCAGTTGTGAACGTAATACAGCATTGAGAATGTCACAAATGAAATGAAGAAACTCGAGTCTGCTTGGGAGTTAAGAAGTATGAGGTGACCCTCAAAGTGTTATTTCCTACCTACATAACTTAATACTGCTTCTAATTATTTAGTAGTTACATAAATATAACCAAGTTAAAAGAGGAATTACATTTTGATCACCTCACCTCTGTTGGTAGGTTGAAATTTCCAGGAAGTTGATTTTAATTGGACTTCATTGGTCTACCAACAGATGGAGTAAGAAGCAGTGCTACAAGAGAACAACAGTCATGAAATTACTGAAGATGGAACTAATAAGGTTTCAAAACTAATCTAATTAGAAGAACAGATATGAGGTGAGGTGACACATAATTTATTTTAAATTCAAAATCTAGTTCACGAGCCATCTTAAAGAAGATCTACAACAGCACCACACATAAGAAGTGATTAAATTAATTTGTTCATTTTTTTTTTCACTCACCTCATACTTCATAACTCCTAGCATACCCAGGGTTTCATCACATCCTTTGTTTACAACTGTGAACGTGACACAGCATTGAGAATGTCGCAAAGGATGTGATGAAACCCTGGGTATGCTAGGAGTTATGAAGTATGAGGTGAGTGAAATAAAAAATAAACAAATTAAAAAACCTCATAGTGTTATTTCCTATCTACATAACTTAGGGTCAAATGTTTGAACGCATTAGACAGTAAAAGGCGTTCTCTGCTGATAAAGTTTTATTCAAACACATTTTTCTTACTCAGAAATCTATTCACGCGGTAATAATTGTAAAGCTACCTGAAAAGGTACCTTAAGATCGTAGCTCAAGATATAAACTTATGTGAAAATCCCGAAGGGAACCGATGTAGTTTGAAATTTATCCAAGATGTCGGACCTTGAAGACTTCGATCATGTTTTCGGTATACGCGGAGAAGAGGAATTTGATAGAGTCTACCAAAGAATTCAACTGGAAGAACAGGAGAATCGGCGTAATATTGCGCGTCGCAGACGTGTTTGTATACGGTATTATTTGCGGGATGCAAGCATAAATGCATTCCTCTATAGCAGACGAAAATAACGGAAGTGGTTTTATCTCTGAGAATTCTGGGTAATTCGTTGCCAATATTACGAAAACGTCAACATTCATGCATGACCGGTTAAGGCGGCCGTTAATTCGATCTCAGCTCACCAGTGATTGGAAGTAATTTGAGTAGAGGGTAATGTATTTGCATACGACCCTTAATGATTAAATTAAGTCTGAATACAAGAGGGAAGGATGATTCTATGAACAATAAAAAAGTAGAATAAAAATTTAATTTAAAAAAATATATGTCGTGCATTACTTTGAATGTTATTGTGTATGTTACGTGGTTTGCCAAAATAATGCATGAACTTAAAATAGATCACATTAATACTACCTCTCCGTTAAGTGCCAAATCTGGGATTAAAAGTACAATGGGTTGGCATTCAACATACATGCACATATTTCTAATGTATTTTAATGGCCGATGTATGATATGAAAAGAATTTCACAAAAAACCCAAACTGTTAAATTTATTCAATAAAAAAGTTAACTTACTTGGCTTTACTATTTTTTGTCTCAGTTTTTTGCATTTCTGACACTATATGGTTGATCTTCCCTTCTGTTTCTCTCAGATTATCTCTTAACTGAGACAATTCCTCTTCGGCTTCTCTGATTTGAGCAGTCAATTCACTTCTTGTTTTCTGTATTTCAAGTCTTGAGCGTGAAGTGTTGAAGTAACCACCTGTCAGTGATCCTTTTGAAGACACCTTTACGTTAAAATAAATTAAGAAGATAAAATAAGGTTTCATAAAACTTATTATGGGAAATAACATTAAGAGGATTTTTTAATGAATTTTTGTCTTCACCTTCATCTTCTAAACTGCTTTGAGATCAAATCAACATGAGATGGCAGTTTAGAAGATGAGGGTGAAGATAGGAACAACTGTTCCTGAAACAGTGGTCCTGTACTTTAAAGAACAAGGAGTGTACGAGGTGAGATAATTATGACTCATTTTATTTATTAATTAGATAAAATAAAGTACCAACATATTAAATATCAATATGAGAGATAAATCAATTATAAATCAGAAAACATGAACAATTGTTTTCACCTGGACATGTTACACAAATCTTTGCCTAAATTCTTAACTAGATCCAGTTATATTTAAAGAGAAAAATTTTCACCCAGACCGAGACTCGAACCCAGAACCTTTGACTTTCTAGGCCAATGCTCTACCATCTGAGCTATCAGGGCGAGTTCCGATCTAGATGCAAATTTTTCTCTTATATATGTTGTAATTCCCAGCACCAAATGCTATGAAGCCTTTGCTTCTATCTTTGCAAATGGCAGCTTCTTTATTAAGAAGACATTTATTGGGAATTTAAACACTACTTTATGAAGCCAGTAGGGCTTCAACTGATGTTTTTATTATTAATTTAACACATCTCACTGTTTAGTGAGAAGTGTTAAATTAATAATAAAAACATAAATTGAAGCCCTACTGGCTTTATAAAGCTCACTGAACAGTGAGAACTGTTAAATTAATAATAAAAACATCAATTGAAGCCCTACTGGCTTTATATTAATGTTTAAAATTCCCGATAAATGTCTCCTTAACTAAGAAGTCATCATTTGCAAAGATAGAAGCAAAGGCTTCTTAAGCATTTGGTGCTGGAAATTACAATGCATATAAGAGTAAAATTTGCATTTAGATCGGAACTTGCCCTGATAGCTCAGATGGTAGAACATTGGCCTAGAAAGTCAAAGGTCCCAGGTTCGAGTCTCGGTCTGGGCAAAAATTTTTCTCTTCAAATATAATTTATCCTTCAGTGAGAAGTGTTAAATTAATAGTAAAAACATAGATTCAGTTAGTTTTCTTCCATTCCTTTAGTGGTTGCAAATAATTTTAAATTCTTGATTTTGCTTTTGTTCTTCTGAAGAATGTTTTTCTATTCAGTCTGTTCTATTGGTATTGTGTGTCATCTTTAATACTGTGGTACTACATCCAAAAATATATAAGGTAATGAATTGTGAAATTCCTTGATAGCAACATTTGGTTTACAACAATGTCCAAGTATTTTGGAAAGAAAAAAAAATCCAATAATGAAATGCAAGAAAGTAAATGGCAGCATCACCAAGTTCTCAATATTTTAAGGCTCGAATCTATGAACGCATTAGACCGTAAAAGTCATTCTCTGCCTGTACTCTGCTGAGAAAGTTGCATCCAAATACGTTTTTGCATACTCAAAAATCTGTTCATGCGATAATAATTGTTGAAATTCCTAAGCTACCTGGTGAGGTGACTTAGCAGAGAAATGAATTGTGAGCAACCTGATGGCAACCGATGTAGTTTGAAACCTTGCCGTGTAGCTTGCTGCTTTATCCAAGATGTCGGACCTTGAAGACTTTGATCATGTTTTTGGTATACGCGGAGAAGAGGAATTTGATAGAGACTACCAAAGAACTCAACTGGAAGAACAGGAGAATCAGCATAATATTGCACGACACAGATGTCGTTGTATACGGTATTATTTGCAGGATGCAAGCATAAATGCATTCCTCTAGCAGACAAAAATAACGGAAGTGGTTTCATTGCTGAGAATTCTGGGTAATTTCTTGCCAATATTAGAAAAACGACGACTTTCATGCATGACCAGTTAGTGGGTAGCTAATTCAATCTTTGCACTTGCTCAAGGGAAGTCAGCTCACGAGTGATTTGGAAGTAATTTGAGTAGAGACTAATGTTGATTTGTTCTTGAACATGTTTCAAAACAATTCTGTTTTATCTTCAGCTTTCCCAGTCTGGGAAAGCTGAAGATAAAACAGAATTGTTTTGAAACATGTTTAAGAACAAATCAACATTAATATTGAGGTAAGATGTCCAGACCAAAAATAATATAATTAAAATAACCTCAAAATATAACTTCCTAAAATTAAATATTAGAGACTAATGTATTTGCATGTGGCCCTAAATACCTATCAAAGAAATTGAATCAGCTCTTTACACCTCACTTCATATTAGCTATCTCACTTGGACCGGTTTTAAAGGTATCTCCATCATCAGCAAAAAAGTTTTCGACTGATGATGGAGGTACCTTTAAAATAGGTCCATATGAGAGAGCTAATATGAAGTGAGGTTTAAAAACCACTTACATTTTCTTGATAAAATACCTCATAGTTTGACTTATAATCAATGTTGTGTGTATATTAAATAAATACCTACACGTGTCCAGGCGAAAAAAAAAATTCTTTAAAGTAGAATACATAATTGCTGGTTCATAAATGAAACATATATTATATTATTTTTAGTCTGATCATCTTACCTCAATATTAATGTTGATTTGTTCTTGAACATGTTTCAAAACAATTCTGTTTTATCGTCAGCTTGTCCAGACTGGTTTAATTTATGTTGCACAACTTGGATGTGATGTCAGCTCCATCCTGTGGTTGGTCAAAGAACCTCCAAACAAGGTCACGCTCCGTCGGTATTTCAAAATTCATAACTCTGTTTTTGTTCTTCTGAATATAAATTTTTTCCCAAATAGTCAGCTCTTTTGTATTTTCTAACTGTTTTAATAATCTAGTGTCTGAATTTATATTATGTTTTTCAGACCAACATGAGCAGCAACTGCAGGGGAAATAGAAAAATCTGCAGTCGCTACTCATGTTTGGTCTGAAAAACATAATATAAATTAAGACACTAAATTATTAAAACAGTTAGAAAATACAAAAGAGCTGACTATTTGGGAAAAAATTTACATTCAGAAGAACAAAAACAGAGTTATGAATTTTGAAATACCGACAGAGCATGACCTTGTTTGGAGGTTCTTTGACCAACCACAGGATGGAGCTGACATCGACATCCAGGTTGTGCAACATAAATAAAACCAGTCTGGACAAGCTAACGATAAAACAGAATTGTTTTGAAACATGTTTAAGAACAAATCAACAATAATATTGAGGTAAGATGATCAGACTAAAAATAATATAATTAAAATAACCTCAAAATATCACTTCCTAAAATTAAATATTAATTGAAACATATATATCTAAGAAATAATGGCTTGAAGGCAAACAATTTAAAAAGGAATGTAGGATTGAAGAATGTGGCTGGTTGCTAGAGACAGAGATGCCTGGAAGAAGGTTCTGAGGGAAGCCAAGGCTCAAATTGGACTGTAGTGCTGCTGCTGCTGAAGAAATACTGGTAAATTGCTAAAAAAAAAGAAAATATGAAGAAAGTTTAAGTTACTACACCTGATCTCCCTCGAGAGTAACACAGTCCAATCCACTTGTTTTAGCAAGATTTGTAGCCACCTCCAAATTCCTACATATCAGTGTTTTACCAAAAATATATCGTAAAGCTTTATCATATTTTGATGCATAATTCAATTTTGTTACCATTGGAATGGCATCCTGAAAAAAATAAGAAAGATAAATTTAACATCAAGTTATCAGTCTTCTCTACACAAATTCAAAATTGTTTTATAGATCATTTGACAACATAAATCCACTCAAACCCATTTTAATCAAATCGAATGCTTTTTCTACCTTTCCAAGGAACAAAATTACATTAAAATGGGATTCATGTTTTCAGCTCTTCACTGAAGAATAAGAATTTTGAATAAATGAGTTGACTTGGACAGTAAAATTTGTAAATCATACAAGAAGTCTGGAGTGCTAATCTCAAGGCCAACCACCAACCTAGGTTTTTTTTTGTGATTTTCAACTGAACTAAATGAAATAATTCAGTTCCACTAATTTAAGAATCAAACTCCACATCTGGGACATTAGATGCATTTGTACCAAATAATTCCACACATAAATAAATTACTGGAAAACTTACATTTGTTTGTGGATAGTTTTGCTCCTTAACATGAAGTCGGTTGAGAGGCATAAAAGTAACCTCTCCCGGCAGTTTTTGTCTATTCATTTCTTTTAAGATTTGTGTTCCTACTTTGTCTGAATCAACAATATGGTGAAATAGCCTGAAAAATAAATCATACATAATTTTTATCTGTTTCAACAGTTTCATATTGAAGTTTTCCAAAAAGTCTTACAAACTAATCAAATGGACAACATATACTCCAAATAAGAATCAAATAAATCGTGAATTCTTCTTACCTCATACAGCTATGTTTTTTTTTTACACAGAACTGCAGTATTTTTTGGGAAATACATCATTCCCATTGTCAGCTGTTTTCACAACTGTGAATTTTTTATCATCATCATCATAGTACATTCACGAATTTAGGCCATTTGTTGACCTGTTTCAGCCTCAAGAGAAACACCATCCAGAAGTCTTTTGAGTGGACGTCCTGGTCTTCTTCTTCCTGCAGGTTGATATCTTAATATTTGTTTGGGTATTCTGTGATCTTCCATTCGATGAACATGTTGCATCCATCTTGACTTATAATCAGAAATTTTGTTATTATGCCAGTAATTTTTTAAACTGCCATCTGGTGTACTTTTGAAGAACTTTGTAATCAAACTTGGTTCGTCTGGAACCTCGAAGTTCATGGTTCTAGTATGGTTTTTTGAATCTATATCTTTTTCCAAACTGTTAATTCCAAAGGTTTAGATAGATGTTTCAAAAGTTTTCCTTCTTTTTCAATTCTATGATTCTCTAATAAACTACATGCAGCTATAGCTGATTTTTCAATTTCACCATTTTTTATGTTTTTAAGTGTTCTTTTTTGCGAGTGTCTATATATATAGAATTCACAATTCATTTGATTCTTATTAAGAAAACCTCATAATGTAAAAATTTCCCAAAATTTATTATATTAATATACTCCAAATATTTATCTGAGTTTCTGGCTGGGTTGAACAGAAGTGAACCCAATGTTTCTTATAATTTCGGAAACATTACAAGATTTTTTTCTACCACAAACTTTTTGAATATATTTGAACATTTTTTTGAAGAGAGAATTTTTTGCTGGACTGGAATTGAATCCAAGACCTCTAGCTTTATGCACCAGCACACTGACCATTATCTTATTCAGGTTTCCTAGCTTAAGCAGAAATTTTTAGAAAGAGAGCAAGAGAAAAAAAAAAGATTTATCATTCAGTGTGAGTATATAAATTTACTTTTAATATTATTACTATAGAAGTTCATAAACTATACAATTGTGGAAAATAATTTATGAGAAAGCTAGAGTACTTAGAATACTAATAGTTTGGAAGCTGTAAGGCTGGTATTCAAGAACCAAGCTTTCCACAAAGAACGACTCAGCCCATCTCTCCATGGTTAATTATGTGGCTCTTGCAGAACTTACTCTAACTGGCTCGCTCTATTCAACATAATGTACTAATAAGATACTTATTTTAAAAATTTCTAGGAACACACTGAAAGATGAGAGCCTCAGCTTATGGAAGACAGAGATGGCATGGCGTAGAGAGTTTGTTTCCTTGAATACTGGCCTATTCAACATAATGTACTAATAAGATACTTATTTTAAAAATTTCTAGGAACACACTGAAAGATGAGAGCCTCAGCTTATGGAAGACGGAGATGGCATGGCGTAGAGAGTTTGTTTCCTTGAATACTGGCCTATTCAACATAATGTACTAATAAGATACTTATTTTAAAAATTTCTAGGAACACACTGAAAGATGAGAGCCTCAGCTTATGGAAGACGGAGATGGCATGGCCTAGAGAGTTTGTTTCCTTGAATACTGGCCTATTCAACATAATGTACTAATAAGATACTTATTTTAAAAATTTCTAGGAACACACTGAAAGATGAGAGCCTCAGCTTATGGAAGACGGAGATGGCATGGCCTAGAGAGTTTGTTTCCTTGAATACTGGCCTATTCAACATAATGTACTAATAAGATACTTATTTTAAAAATTTCTAGGAACACACTGAAAGATGAGAGCCTCAGCTTATGGAAGACAGAGATGGCATGGCGTAGAGAGTTTGTTTCCTTGAATACTGGCCTATTCAACATAATGTACTAATAAGATACTTATTTTAAAAATTTCTAGGAACACACTGAAAGATGAGAGCCTCAGCTTATGGAAGACAGAGATGGCATGGCGTAGTAGAGAGTTTGTTTCCTTGAATACTGGCCTATTCAACATAATGTACTAATAAGATACTTATTTTAAAAATTTCTAGGAACACACTGAAAGATGAGAGCCTCAGCTTATGGAAGACGGAGATGGCATGGCCTAGAGAGTTTGTTTCCTTGAATACTGGCCTATTCAACATAATGTACTAATAAGATACTTATTTTAAAAATTTCTAGGAACACACTGAAAGATGAGAGCCTCAGCTTATGGAAGACGGAGATGGCATGGCCTAGAGAGTTTGTTTCCTTGAATACTGGCCTAAATGTGCCTTAAGGCAATTGTGAAGAGAAGTAAAAATTACCACCTAAAGAAATAATTATACAATTATATATATACTTAGAAGACTGGATATGAGGAGAGGTATGAAATGTTTAATTTAATTTAAAATAATTATATCTCTGAAAGATCATGCCTCTTAGTGTTAATTCCTAAAAAGTCAATTGTATCTCTAATTCTAATTAACTGATATTACTAAGATTTTTTGTCTTAATTAAGTCTACATTTATAGATTTAAAAATACATATGTATCTAATGGTTTATTTTAGGAAGTAATATGTTGAGGTTCTTTTAATCAAATTGACTCAAAAAAACTTGATACATATGCATTTTTTTTATATATTAGCCTACTCTGTGGTTAATTAGTGTTCTGTGCCTATTCTTCTTTCCTATGTCTTTTCTCCTTCTATTCTTAGTCATGTGATGGTGCAGATAAACCTGTGTGACCCTTACTTCTAGATTTCAAATCACAACTACTGAACAGTCTTTAACCTTCTTTATTTCTGTTCACATGGCTTGGGAGGCCTGATTGGCTCCCAAGCTGACTTATTGTTTGTACATTTCAGCTGTGATGAAGAATACAATTGGTTTGCTGGATGATTGAATTGTATGATAGATATAGAACAAATGTTATATAATTTAATTTACTATTGATTTTCTTTTCATATTATTACACTGTTCAAGTAAGTATTTATTTGAGTTTGTATTTTTAACATTCTTACCTCATATGATTGTTAAAAAATACAAACTCAAATATCAAATTAAACCTCATAATGTTACTTCCTAATGATTAAAAAAAAGTATTTATTATTCGTTATATTTTGAATCTTGTAAATGTTTCATAGCTTTTATTATTTATTTTATGTATTAATTTTTTTTTTTTTCCAAATGCCCCAGGTTTGTCTTTCGACATTCCTGGTTTCTCTCCTGGCATGGCGTAATTGTAACCCACTTCTGAGGTTGGGGCGCCTGGAAGGTGGGGTTACGTTGCCCTATGATATGATGGGTGATGATAATGATAGTGGTGCGCCAGGAGAGTCCCTAATCCTAAACCTAACCTAAGATGAATAATGATGATTGCGATGGCCATATGATTTCGGGGACCGTTTGGGCCTTAAAGTTTTCCTGACATTTGTCTTATAGGTAAGGAAAAACCCCGATAAAAACCTCACCCAGAAAAACTGTCCTGACCAGGGATCGAACCCGGGCCCACTGCATGACAAGGCAGCACGCTACCCTGAGACCACAGCGGTGGACATGTTAATTATTTTTATATTAATCATATTTTCTTCTTTTGTTAAGGTCATTGTTTCTGGAATAATGAGTAATAAAACCTAAACCTTTGTCGTCACTTATCTTGAACTTTTATGGGAATAAATCAATATGAGGTTTAATCAAAATAAAAAAACCCTAAACCTTTGTTAATGATAGCTGTGTGTTTCTAAAGTCCCTTAATTCATACTCATGATTGCACCTGACTATAGATCTGTTTCAAAATAATAGAATGAGATATAGCATTAGCAGACAGAATAAAGAAAGGGCATTTAATCTAAGCTTTGGGCTCAGCCGTAGCTGCTTTGTAATAAAAGAAATGATCCATCATAAGGTAATGGTGCAATATCTTAAACTATTCAGTCCAATATTTTTTAAATACAATAGGAAGTAACATTAAGAGGTTTATTTAATTATTCAGTCCAAATTAATGTTTAAATAATTTCGGAAAAGGCACCTTAATGGTATACTTTTTTTTCAAGAAATATTTGAGATATGGCTATAAAATTTTCAAGACACTTATGAAGCTCCTATAGAAGATTAAGTAAAATAGTTCTACAAAAACCATATTTTATAAAGAGTTCATATGAAAAAAATATAGAAGATTAAGTAAAATAGTTTTACAAAAACCATATATTATAAACAAATCATATGAAAAAAAATATTGCAGTGGGTAGTAGTGGCATGGGAAGAGGTAGAATTTCTTAAATTTAACTTCACATCAGTTTACATAAAAATTCCCCAATCTTCTTTATTTCTTTCATAATTCACGGTATAAGCATTTATGGTTTTTCTACTTTGAGTCTTTCATAAACACAATTTATCTTATACTTCACTTCTTCAAACTTGCAGAACCCTGCACTTTTCAACACCAGCTTCATCTTCAGATCACAAAAGCCCTCATTACCTTCAGATCATGACTGGCCCACTGAAGTCTCTGTCTGGTCTTATATAATTGGCAAAGATATCTAGAAGTTTCCAGAGACAGCTGAACAATATACCACCTGCTGCCGCTTGAACAGTTGCAGAAGTGATTCTTCAAGAAAACACATCTGGAGAGATTGCTGTGAGTTATGATCCACGAATCTCAATCCCTTATGGCTTATAGGGTGAGATTTGAGTCTTACTACCACCCATGAAATTTAAAGGCGGTCATTTGAACATTGGCTCAACAATGTATCTCAATATAACTTTTCAAAGTTAAAATTCAATCACATCCTACATTCAAAATATTTTAGGTATTATTGCCTCACTCTGATGGTTAACAGCTTATATAAAAGCGGGTGCCGCTCGGCAATGCTTGGCATGCGGTGTTGTCACGTTTCTCATAGCGCTATGGGCGTTTATTACACAAGGACAGAAGACATTGATTACATTTATGTTATTATTTAGTATTGTTTAACTTTTAAAATTAAAATTATGTATGTATTTATTTATTAAATAATTTAATTCCTACATTATATAACTTGTAGGTCTACATACCTTTAATATTCATAAATCATGCTGAAAATATTACTATTATTATTATTATTATCTGTTCGGTCTGAAATATTTTCCCATGGCCGCCACATGTTGAAGTCACTTATATATTAAACAAATGTAATATGCAGATATTGTATTATTATTCGAGCCACATATCAAAATAAATCACTTATAATTATAACGATTAATTACTGTATACAATTTTAAAACTGGATCGACTGTTCCACGTTCCGAGTTTTAATTGAAACTGAGGGAAGAATAGCAATGTGGCAACATCGTGGTAGTCGCGGCAGTCGAGATCTTTGTATTTTAATAACATATAACAGCTGCGGGGAAACAAAGCGAGCTGCTTGTTAAGCATCATAGTGAGGCGATAATACAACACTAAATGTGATAGTGCAGATTTTTATAAATAATCACTTTCTTCTACTACAGAAGACAAGAAAACTGTACCAGAATATAGGTAGGTACACAATGGTGTAACATCAGTTATTTAAAAATTACTCTAGGTAAAAACTTTAAGATATTTAAAAAATACATATATTTTTTTAAAGCTGAATATATTTCTAATAAAACAAAAATGTAATAAATTTATTATTTTTACTGCTGAGGTCTATATTTTTTCTTCTTATAATTATAGTTAAGTACTACACAAATAAGATTTTTCATTAAGTAATGCCACGAATGATTTCCAATTTATCTAGAGGATTTGGAAATCAAGAGTGGCATTTGTTAGGACTATTTAATTAATAAAATTAAGCTGTTTACTCACAAATCATTATTTAAATAGTTGTTTTAATATATATATATAAAACTCCTGGCGCGACAGGCCTACAAGGCCCTTAGCCTACCAGTCGGCTGCTGGCCTCACATCCACATGTGTCAATCACAGAGTTAGATGATAATCAGCCAGTGTAGGGGTGACATGTGGTCAGCATGTCGAGTCCCCCAGCCGTTATAGCTGGTTTTCTCAACCTGGAGCCGCTACTTATTGTAGCTACCCAAATGCATCACGATGCTGGGTGGGCACCGGTCCCATACTGGCCGAAATACCATGAGAAAATTTCTTCCCCCATGGGGACTCGAACCAGCGCAAGTCCCGTAGCTCTGCGCCAAGGCTTCCTGCCTTAACCACTCAGCTATGGCACGGGACAATATATATATATATATATGTAAATGGCGATGTTTGAAAACAAATGAGAAATGTTTGGTTATACTTCTTTTAATGTTTTTATAATTAGTTTTTAAACATCTTAATAATGGACAAATTATATTTGAAAAGAAAAATATACGCCTAGACTGGAGTTTGAACCCAGGACCTTTGACTCTCTATGTCAATGCTCTTCCAAGTGAGCTACCTAGGCCTCCAATCTAAATGTGTATTTTTCTCCGTAGTTAATTCCCTAACCCGAAATGCTATAATTTGTCCATCATTAAGATGTTTAAAAACTAATAATAAAAAGTTTTCTTAATAAAGAAGTTGCCATTTGCAAAAATTGTAGCAACGGCTCATAGCATTTTGGGTTAGGGAATTATCTATATATAAGAGAAAAATATGCGTGTGGATTGGAGGCCTAGGTAGCTCACTTGGAAGAGTATTGACATAGAGAATCAAAGGTCCTGGGTTCAAACCCCAGTCTAGGCATATATCTTTCTTTTCAAATATAATATGCTTCTTTTGTTCATCCACTGCAACTAGATCATATTATTTATTGCCAAATAGGATCACAATATTGTAAGAATGCACCCTAGTGGATAAAAAATGAAACGCATCAAACTGTATATTATAATGAACATTATAGATTATTAAATTTGAAGAGAAAATTTTTTTTTTTTTCGCCTAGACCGGGACTCGAACCCGGGACCCTTGGCTTTCCGGGCCAAGTGCTCTACCAACTGAGCTACCGAGGCAAGTTACGATCTAGACGCATTTGGCGATAGGGAATTACAACGTATATAAGAGAAAAATTTGCGTCTAGATCGTAACTCGCCTCGGTAGCTCAGTTGGTAGAGCACTTGGCCCGGAAAGCCAAGGGTCCCGGGTTCGAGTCCCGGTCTAGGCGAAAAAAATTTTTCTCTTCAAATTTAATTTATCTTTCATTGAGAAATGTTAAATTAATAATAAAAACATCATTATAGATTATTATTTTTTTAGGAAACAACTATGTAAAATCATTATTTAAAAGCACAATTATCAAATATGTATTGTTTATTTTTTATTTCACTCACCTCATACTTCATAACTCCTCGCAAATCCAGGGTTTCGTCACATCATTTGTGACATTCTCAATGCTGTGTCACGTTCACAGTGAACGTGACACAGCATTGAGAATGTCGTGACGAAACCCTGGGTTTGCGAGGAGTTATAAAGTATGAGGTGAGTGAAATAAAAAATAAACAATATTAAAAAACCTCATAGTGTTATTTCCTATCTACATAACTTAATCAAATATGTAGTTTGAGTGTCAGTCACTGCAAAATAATGCTCTAACCTTTTCAGAATATTCAAAAAGCAGGAGCTTTCTTTAACGTGATAAACAGAAGTAGATAAATATTGAGGTGAAACAAGACTGATTGGTTGTAAATAAAATTCATTAAAACGCAACTGGTCATTGACTCCCATTTGGTGCATGAGTTAAATAGTCATGGTAATGACAACCCTAGTAAGTAACAGCTAGTAAATGAAAATTCTAAGTAAAATAAAATAAATATACATAAATAATGTTCTCACCTGTTTCCAGCTGTGACTTCTACTGCAGTGTAAATGCTCTTCTCACAATCAAAATTTTCAATGACAGGTCCATAATATGAATTGGCAATTTCAGCTGCAGATCCACCTCGCTCTCGAAATGTCTCCAGAACCTTGCGGACACTGTCCCTTCCATTCAGGATGGGCTGCTCCAATCATGCAATATTGATCAGATAGTAATATTCTGAAGATCTTCAATAACAGTACAAACATAAAAAGCGAATCAATATAGCATACTTACCTTGCCAGCCATAGAGCGTAATGATTGATCAGCTTTTGCTAGATCTTCTTTAAGTGATGACAATGTTTGTTGAATAGTGTTCTCTTTCCTCCACAATTCACTATAAAAACAATGTTTATAAAAATAATTTTATTTACATAACATAAAATAACAAATTTAATTTTGACAAAATCGTTATACTGCTAAAGATTTCATTTCATTAGGCCACTATGACTAAAAATGGTAGCAATACATTCAGGAATCAACCCAGGACTCCTGAGATGCTAATTGGACATGAATTTGAATATGAAATTTAAATTTTACAACTTTGTACTGTATTTTCTGGTATATAAAAATGCACTTTGTTTACTTACAGATTTGTCTTTAAAATGGGGTGCATATTATATAATAAAATTAAATATTTAATCAAAATTAAAGTGGGAAGTAATACTATGAGGTATTTTCAATTTATAAATGAGTTGGAGAGTTTATTTTTATATCTCACCTAATAAAGTTGCAAATATTCACGATACTGGTTTCAAAAGGTCATTCACCTTCATCTTCCGAGTTGGAGTTCGGCCTTTGAAATCAGTATCATGAACAAATCCAATTTTATGAAGTGAGATATAAAAACATTTTTTCCAACTCATTTATAAAAAGTTAAATATTGTCATCTTTTTTTTAAATATAATAAATTTGGGAATTTTAACATTAGGACATGTTGCATGTATGGGGAATGAGAGACTTGCATGGAAGCTTCTTGTAGGAAAGCCAGAGGGAAAACGCCCTTGGTAGACCAAGAATCAGGTGAGAGAATAACATTAACTATGATTTGAGGGAAGTAGATTATACAGGAAATGATTGGAAAGCATTAGCTCAGGATAGGGATGTATGGAGAGATTATGTCCGTGCAGCCATGACCTATGGGTTCGATAGAGCCAGTGAGTAAGTAAGTAAGTATGAAGTTTAAATTAACAAGAATCACATGAATTGTGAATTCTTCTTACATCATATTTCTATGTTTTTTAAACACAGCACCGCAGTATTGGAGAACAATCTTCCCCATCGTCAGCTGTTTTCACAACTATCAATTTTTTTTGAAGGAGTAATACACCAGATGGCAGTTTAGAAAATTACTCCTTCAAAAGTACATCAGATGGCAGTTTGGATAATTACTGGCAAAAGAAAAAAAATTGACAATCGTAAAAACAGCTGACAATGGGGAAGATTGTTCTCCGATACTGCGGTGCTGTGTTTAAAAAAACATAGAAGTATGAGGTAAGAAGAATCCACGATTCATTTGATTTCTTATTATCATCATCTTCTTTACGAAGCCATGAACACTCCCTTTATCTTCCAATATCTTTGAAGGTGAAATCATGTGAATGCATGACCTTCATGTGACTTCTAGTTTCATCAGCTAAGAAGGGATTTCCTTTCGAGTTTGTATCATGAACCGCAAATTTAGGCTTTTTCTAGAAAAATGTATTCAATATCTTGAGTGCATCTTATACATCAGAAAATATGGTTAGTTTTTCCAGCAGTTAATTCTAGTAATTTTGTAATTTATATTATTAACTTAAAATACTGTCAGTATATGTACTGAAATGCCAAAGTGTATAAAGAGTGAGACAGTATCATTACTTTTACGAGCTTATTTTTTCTCTATATTATTACATAGCTTTTATCAGAATTAAAAGGTAGGATGGAACACAATTTTTAATGTTAAGTGTTTAGATTGTTAATAGTTTTCTGTTAATGATAAAGCTACAGATTTTATAATACAGCGACTGTTGTAACCTGGGAGGTGGTAGACTCCGATACTGCAGTACTGTGTTTAAAAAAAACATAGAAGTATGAGGTAAGAAGAAATCACGATTCATTTAATTATTATTAATTGAACCTCAATGTTAAAAATTCCCAAATTTAATATATAAATGTAAAAAACTTAAATGTCCAAATGGCTAATGATCATTTTTAGAAATAATTATGCTCGAAAGTTTGTGAGTAAAAAATAGAGATCCAGGGTTCAAGTCCCAGTTCGAGAGTTAATTTTCTTTCATTTTGAGAATATTCCTCATCATTGAGGGTTTTCTCCAACCAATCTTAATAATTTACATGAGTTTTAAAAAATACATAAATGACTATGGACTTATAGATTCTTACATAAAATTCTATTCAGGATTGGAAAGAGTTAATTTAAATAAAACATAAAAATATGAAGTTTTACGGCTGTATAAATTCTCAATAAAAATACTTCTGAATAAAAGATGTCAGTTGGCATGTTGGTAGCAACAGCTATTGGTCTTCAGATGAATGAGAATTGTATAAGTGGAAAGAAATGCTGATGTTTTTATCGTGTCTCAAATGGTGTAATTACTATCATACTAATGTACAGAATCAGAGATCCAGGGTTCAAGCATTCATTTTTCTTTCTTAAATAAAATAATTTCTTTTTTTAATTTATCATTTCTTGAAGATACTAGAAAACTAACCCTTCTTCACTGTTTATATGAATTTGGATAATTAATATGGAATTGCAGAATCCATTAATTTACTTGTAAACACACAATTGTTACCAAACTTTAATGTCCAATGAGATAACTTTTGGCAAAATAAATGGGATCCATTGAACACTAGAATTTTGCCCCATGTGGCAAACAATTTTCAAATTAGGTAACACGGAACAACATTTCGAAATTTCTAAAAGCTATTTAACTAAATTTCTACCAATGTAGAATAACAGTGAAATCTATTAATCCTCAAAACAAAAACTTATTTATGATATAGAGTGAAACATGTCCTAGCCTCGGAAAAGCCAGTTGGTTAATGAACACGCAAGCATGACAGAGTGCTTGCATAAAGAAAGCTGCACCTGCTAACATCTTTTTTCAATGAACAAAGGCAAAATATTGTCATGTTTATACAATATCAGCAAAAATGCAGAAAGAAATTGCATAGTAGAATTACCAAACAATAACATAAAACATTAAACAACAGTAACACAGAATACAGCACCACATGTTTTTACCCTCTTTAGTTCTTTCTTGTTTCTATGAATGACTAGAGCACTTCTACTGAGAACTGATGCTACAGAAGTTTAGGATTATCAATGGAGAGCTGCGTGTTTTGAGTTTGGTCCAGCAAGCCAGGGTAGGGTACCCTAGGCAGGACTAAAAGGTATGCATGGGTGCTTGATTGTGTAAACATCGTTACTTTTGTTATTACTTATTGTTTTTTCTTTAACTTTCGAATGATCAAGTTTTGTTTATATTTAATATATTTTCACTTTTCAACTTCAGACGTACAATTCAAATATTAAATCTTTTTTTAAATAAACATGAGTGTCTAATTATTGTATTTGCACTATGCTACAGCTGTCTTGCATAGTTGTCATAATCAGCATGTAAGATCCCCAGCCATTATAGCTGGTTTTCTTTACCTGGAGCTACTACTCTCATAATGCTGGGTGGATACCAGTCCCTAACTAGCCAAAATTCAATGAGAAAATTTCTTCCCCCAATGGGATTCAAACCAGCTCAAGTCCCATAGCTCTGCAACAAGGCATCATACTTAAACTGCTCAGCTATAGCGCAGGACAAGTAATTGTATAGAAAGGGATAACTTTTCATTTACATACTTGCTGATGCCAAAATGTCACTAAGGTTAGAGATTATTTAAATTAGTTTTATATTAACTTCAGTATGTTTTCAAAATTATATATAAAAGAACTATCACTAATATGAACTACAAGGAAAAGAAGACCTTTTCACTCATATACATACATGCAGAAATATTTATAGATATAAATAACAACTTACTTCCGCGTGCTCTGACACTGATCTTTACTCTTCTTTAGCTCATAGAATTGCTTGTTGTAATCATCGATGCAGGCTCGCTGTCTTTCCATCTCATTTGTTTGATCCTGCAATATTAAAGGAGATTTTACAATTTTTCAAGCATTTATATTGCTGATGTTCTTGACATGTAAATTATTTATTACAGCAAAAGTACCTAAGGGGGAAAAATTTCAGTAACATGAATAAATGTGAGAAACTACTTAAGACACTGGACGTGGTAGATGCAATTTTTCATAATGTTAGTAAAGAAAGAAGTAATTAAAACATTTTGTCTGTTCATTCTTACCTCTTGTAGTTGTTTTTGTCGAACATATGTTTCAAGGCTTCTTAGCCCCATCATCAGTGATTATAGAGTCTGTAATTGCTGACGAAGTGGCTAAGAAGCCTTAAAACATATGTACGACAAAAACAACTATAAGAGGTAAGAATGAACAGACAAAATGTTTTAATTATTATACAAACCTCTTAATGTTGCTTTCTGTTGTATTAAAAAAAAAGCGATGGAATGAAGTTCTGCAAAGGAAAAAATGGGGGAAATCCTGGGAAAAACCTACTCAGTCTCATTCATTACCTACAAACTCCTATGGAGTGATCGAGATGCAATTTCAGGTCTCAGAGGTAGAGGGTGTGTCTAACCACTTGTGGCATGGGACTGCCCATGACTAACATAGTATGGATATTAAAAATTCATAAGAGTAATATTCTAAAAGATTATTAAAATATGAAAAATATGTCATCCACTATTATTAATATTACTATATTTAACTACCTCAATTTTCTTTTCTAACTGCACTTGCTTTTCAGCATCTCTCTTCATGTCCTCTGCTAACTTGTCTCTATGCTCTTTTTTGTCTTTTATTTGTTTGTTCAGGGATCTGAAATAAAACAAGAACATTTTCATTATTCATCATCAATTAATAAGATTAAATTCTTCTTAACTTTCCATAGCTAAACTTAACCACAATCTGAAAAAAAAATGCATGCAAACCAGAATACGAATCATAAATCTCCAGTTACATACATCTACCAAACTCAAATCTTAAATTCTTTACTTCCTGAGTCCTTTTCTTTTTACCACCTGTCCCGAGTTCCCATTAAGAGTAAAAATGCATTTACTTGATTTAGCAGTAGTGCTACAATTGCATGGGACCATTATCACAGTACCAGTAAATACAGTGTTGTATTGGATCAAAACAATCTAAATGTTTCAAAGGTATATTAAATTAATGTTGGGAAGTAAACATTATGAGGTATTTTATATTTGAAGAGAAAAATTTTCGCCTAGACCGGGACTCGAACCCGGGACCCTTGGCTTTCCGGGCCAAGTGCTCTACCAACTGAGCTAGCGAGGCGAGTTACGATCTAGATGCAAATTTTTCTCTTATGTACGTTGTAATTCCCTCACGCCAAATGCTTGAAACCATAGCTTCTATTTTTGCAAATGGCGGCTTCTTAGTTAAGAAGACATTTATTGGGAATTTAACACTACTTTATAGCCAGTAGGGCTTCTATTGACGATTTTATTATTCATTTAACACTTCTCATTTAAGGATAAATTATATTTGAAGAGAAAAATTTTCGCCTAGACCGGGACTCGAACCCGGGATCCTTGGCTTTCCGGGCCAAGTGCTCTACCAACTGAGCTAGCGAGGCGAGTTACGATCTAGACGCAAATTTTTCTCTTATGTACGTTGTAAATTATGAGGTATATTTGAAGAGAAAAATTTTCACCTAGACCGAGACTCGAACCTGGGACATTTGGCTTGCTGGGCCAACTGCTCTACCAACTGAGGTATAATCATTAAAATTCATCAGAGAACATTTTGTTTAAACAACTCACCTCATAGGATTCATGCTTCCATGATACTGTGGTTTCAAACACAGTCGTGTTCATCATCAGCCATAACTCTGACTCTGACTGAGTTGGAGTTATGGCTGAGGATGAACACAACTGTGTTTGAAACCGCAGTATCATGGAAGCATGAATCCTATGAGGTGAGTTGTTTAAACAAAATGTTCTCCTATGAATTTTAATTGTTTCAAAGGTGCTTAGTTTTTTTTCCCGATTATGTGATTCTCTAGCAAACTATGAGCTGCAATTGCCAATTTTTTAATTTTGCCATTTTTAATATTTCCAAAATGTTCACTTGTACAAGTCTCTAAATTCTCTTTAGTTTTCCCTGTTACTTCTTACTTTCCACCGTAATTTTAATTAAAAACAATAATTCCTTTATCAATTCAAATAATTAGTAATAAAAAATGAGCAAGAGGCAATATTTTTGGTCAGAGGTCTTTTTTTTCAAGCTTGAGGTTCTTTTAAATGCTGTAAATTCACAATAAGGGGTCCTGGTCCTAGCTGCATGTTTACTTTTAATGTAAGAGAACTACTTACTTAAGTTCCTTCATAATCCACTGATCTCTTGCTTCTTTGGATGTAAATTGACTCCCTCTTCCTTGTTTTGCATACAATTCCTTTCTTTTCTGTTCCTTCAACGCCAATCTGTTGTAATAAAAAAAAATATATATAGTTATGACAGATAAACAGACAGAGAGAAGATGTAGACTGATAAATAAAACAATAGCTTTATAATGGCTCCATTTTCAATAATAATTTTTGGTACATCAAGTTGTGATAGATGGGTAATTTCTTAAAAAAATCTTGAAAAGGTTTGGACATACAGATGGAGTGAATAAGTGATATAAGGCACACACTGGGAAAAAGCTGTTTCTCTCTTAATTTTTATTTAGAATATTATAATAAAACTTACTCTCTTGTACATTCCTCTTCCTTCTTCTTCATTTCTTCATACTTTGGTTTCAGTTCTTCCAGCTCGGATTCTCTTTGCTGAATTGTTTTCTTAAGCTTATCTAATTCATTTTCTGCACGCAACTGCAAACGATTTGAGAAAAAAAAAATTGTTAATGCTATTATGGTTAAAGTTAATGTCAATCATATAATGACTGCTTAATTTTATAGTGCTTATAAAGTTTTACATTTACTTGGTTTAAGATATATTAAAATGTTTCATACCTCTCCTCATAAACAATCTTCAATGTAGATCGCAATTTCGAGGTCATCAACCCCATCCTCAGTACAATTTTGCCGACTGATGTTATGTAAATCGAAAGAACCATGTCTTCTTCCCACTGTTGGTGGACCGATAAACCTCCAGATCAGGTCAGAATCTGTGGGAATTTCGAAGTTCGTAAGTTTTTCTGAATGTAGCATTTTTTCCCAAACTGTGAGTTCATTTTGTTTTTCTATTTGTTTAATTAGACTTAGCTTTTAAAAACAAATACAAAAATAAAAGGAACTCATAGTTTGGGAAAAAAATCTACATTCAGAAAAACAAGAAAGAAAAACTTTAAAATTCCCATGGATTTTGACCTCATCCGGAGGTTTATTGGTCCACCAACAGAAGGAAGAAGAAATGGTTCTTCCGATCGACATAACATCAGTTGGCAAAATTGTACTGAGGATGGGGTTGCAATGACCTCGAAATCGCGATCTACTTAGAAGATATATTAAATTAATGTTGGGAAGTAAACATTATGAGGTATGTTCATGAGTTACTTGGAGTGTCAAATCACTAAAGCATACCCATGGATGTTTAAGACTTGGTTCAGATATGTGGATGATATTTTTGCAATAATAAATTCTAAAGATATTGAAGATGCTCTTAAATTATTGAACCTTCAGGATGAATCAGTAAAGTTTACCGTTGAATTAGAAAAAGAAAACAAAATTCCATTTTTGGATCTATGTATAATTAGGAATGATCAAACACTGAAAATTGAATTTGATATATTTAGAAAAGGAACTCATACAGATTTTTCAATTCCTTCTGGCTTTTTTCGTGTTGAGACTTGAAAGTAGTTTTGAAGTTCCTTAGGACAGGTTACTGGCCCGACGCTAAGTAGTCCAGTGGTAGGGCTGCTACCTTTTAGTCTCTGGACAGACATTAGGATACCGCATTTACTCAGTACCTGATGGAACGGTTATACCGCCGTGACTCGGTCGATTAAATTAAATAACAGATTTTCTGAAGAAGGAATTATAAATCATGGTGTGAGACAAGGCTGCCCCCTATCCCCAACACTCTTTGCAATTTATATCAATGAAGTAATATGTTGCTGGAACAAAACATATAAATTTGGAATAAGAATATCAGAAAATAGAAAATTAAACACCCTATTGTTTGCAGATGACCAAATAATAATAGCAAATTCCGAAGATAATCTACAGAAAGGTCTGTATGAACTTAACAAAATTACAGAAGAATATGGATTAAAGATATCTACAGAAAAAACAAAAATTATGGCATTTCAAGGTGTAGATCCTGTCAGAAGTAAAATTGTACTGGACAATAAAATTTTGGAGCAGGTGAATAATTTTACATATCTAGGATGCAATATCTCATATGAAGAAGAAAAGCATGTAAATGCAAAAATATCTAAATTTTTAAGAATTTTAGGGTTAATAAATTCTATCTTCAAGCCACAGTTAGTCCAAAAGCATTCAAGACTGAAAGTGTATAAAACACTGGCTCTTCCAACTCTTTTGTATGGTAGCGAGGTATGGACGTTGAAACAGAAGGATATACAGAGACTTAGATCTGCTGAAATGAGATATCTTCGGAGGACTGCAGGATACACACTACTAGATCACAAAAAAAATGAAGACATCTTAGAAGAATTACACATGGAATCTTTAGAAAACAAAATTTCTGATTATAAGTCAAGATGGATACAACATGTTCATCGAATGGAAGATCACAGAATACCCAAACTAATGTTAAGATATCAACCCGCAGGAAGAAGAAGACCAGGACGTCCACTCAAAAGACTTCTGGATGGTGTTTCTCTTGAGGCCGAAACAGGTCAACAAATGGCCTAAATTCGTGAATGTACTATGATGATGATGATGAACTCATACAGATAATTACATTAAATCATCAGGTTTCAATCACATTGCTCATAAGCATGCAATATTCAATAGCTTAATTTACAGATTGACAAATGTACCATTAAACGAAGAAAATTTCAACAAAGAGTTTAAACATATCTTAAACACTGCTAGATTAAATGGTTTTGATAAAGAATTAATTATCAATAAGTTGAAGAAATTCAAACACAAAAAAAGACTTAATGAATATACTACTCTACAAAATTGCAAAGAAAAGAAAAAATACAAGAAAATTATTTACCATCCTGAAATGCATAGAAAATTTCAAAAAAAATTTTGACAAATACAACATTCCTTTGCCACCAATAAATAAATTTAGTCTGGGTAATCTTCTAAGTACCAATAAAAAAGTCAATGTTCCAGACAGTAAGAAATCTGGAATTTATCAAATAAATTGTGAAGATTGCAATAAAGTTTATATAGGAAAAACAAAAAGGAATTTGGAAATTCGGACAAAAGAACATTTCAGAAATATTAAAAATTGTGAAATTGAAAAATCTGCAATTGCTGCACATAGTTTATTAGAACATCATAAAATTGGAAGAGAAGCTAAACTTTTAAAACAAGTAGAGAAACCTTTGGAATTGACAGTTTGGGAAAAAATATACATTCAGAAAAACAAAAATAGATCAATGAATTTTGATATCCCTAACGAAATTACATTGATTTCGAAGTTCATAAATTCAACCATAGATGGCAACACTGAAGATGGCGACAATAGAATAGTTGACGGCTGTTTCGTCAGTCGGAGTTATGGCTGAAGATGAACATGACTATGTTTGAAATCGCGATATCATGGAAGCATGAATCCTATGAGGTGAGTTGTTTAAACAATATGTTCTCCGATGAATTTTACTTAGAAGATAGTTTATGAGGAGAGGTATGAAACATTTTAATTTATCTTAAATTAAACCTCATAGTGATTTATTCCTATAGAAGTTCAATTTTACTTGGTTTATTTACTTTGAGAACATTTTAACTACTGGTATAATATTTTTATTATATTCAAAATTCTTTTTAGCTCTGTTTTCTTACAAAAGTGATAAGTTTTATTTTTTCTGGAAAAAAAGCATAAAAAGCAATTTGATTATTACATATTTGTTGTTCACAATCTTTTGTTTGAAGCCCTGAGAATCATCTATTTTATTTCTAAACCAATTTAGAACTTTATAAAAAACAATAATTGGTTTTGATGGCCTGTATGATTATAGGGCCAACATTCATCACCTATATAAAAAAATTTATGATTATCAGCTGGTTATATTGGTATTAGAACTTATCACTTAAGGATTATCTAACAGATATTCACATGGATGACATAGTATGCTGTGACATATGGTAATTTTCTCAAGCAAATAGCTTCATTTATTTATGAACTTTTTGAATAAAGAATATGTAATAAACTACAAAACACTTTAAATTCTACATATATACCATCTATAATGTCAACTCAGTAATGGATACAAATCTCCAATGCAAGTAACTTGATATCATGCTGTATTTATCAATGGTAGATCAAGGAAGTTGTTCTGGAGCAGTAGAACTTAGGAGCTACATTCGTGCCTGAAAGGCCTATGAAATATTTGTAAATTTTATTAAAGACAAGGAAAAATTATTAACATTTTATTATACTAATAACACAATTTATCACATATGCTTTCAAAGAAATAATAATGAAAATACTTAGTAATTTAAGGAGTCATTTTTACATCTTACCTCATATTTCTTTAAACACAGGAACCAGATTTCAAGAGAACCATCTCTCACATTTTCAACTGACATTATGACTACGTTGGAATCTCCATCAGGTGTTGATTTGATAAACTTCGAGATGAGGTCATGTTCATCAGGAATCTCGAAATTCGTGGATCTAAATTTGTTATTCTGAATATATATCTTCTCCCAAATTGTCAATTCTAAAGGTTTTTTCCATATGTTTTAAAAGTTGGGACTATTTTTCAATTTTATGATTCTCCAACAAATTATGTGCTGTAATAGCTGATATTTCAATTTCACCATTTTTAATATTTCTAAAATATTCTTTTGTGCGAGTATCCAAATTCCTTTTTATGTTTCCTATGTATACTTTATTACAGTCCTTACAATTAATTTGATAAATTCCAGATTTTTTGCTATCTGGGGTGTTCAATTTCTTATTAGTTATTAACAGATTACCAAGGCTAAATTTATTTATCGGTGCCAATGTAATATTGAATGTCTTGCAAATTTTTTGAAATTTATGTATTTCAGGATGACAAGTAATTTTCTTAAATTGTTTTCCTTTCTTTGAATCAGATTGCAGGTTGTGAATTTTTTAAATATTTTTTGTTGTCTGAATTTCTTTAATTTATTTATGGTTATTTCTTTTCCAAAACCATTAAAATTGGCTATGTTCTTTCTTCCTTCCAAGTATTAGGCCAAGGCCTGTTATGATCCCATAGAAAATTTTCCCTCCAGCGTTTCATAGGACAGGCTATGTTCAAAATATGATTGTATTCTTTCTTAAAATCTTCTTCATTTAATGGCACATTTAATAATAATCTATGTATCAAACTGTTGAAAATTGTATGTTTATGCGTAATATGATAGAAACCTGAAGACTTTATATAATTGTCTGTATGAATATCCTTTAACTATGAATGAAAATACTGTTTTCAAGAAAAAGCATATTATGTCAGATATACATTAAAAATTGTTTATTTTTTATTATTTCACTCACCTCATACTTCATAATTCATAGCAGACCCTGGGTTTCTTCACGTAATTTGTGACATTGTCAATGCTGCGTCACGTTCACAACTGACGTCCAACGGCCTTCTATCCTGCAGACTGACCTCCGCGCCATCTGGTGGCCGACCGAAGAATTTCCAAATCAGTCCTCTTTCTTTATAACCGGGTATTTCAAAATTCATAGTTGTATTTTCATTCTTGCATATGTAAATTTTTTCCCAAATTGTGAGTTCCTTCGGTTTTTCCAATTGTTTAAGTAATTTTGTTTTGGTTTCTATTCTATGTTTTTCTGACCAGGCATACAAGATTAAAAGAACACCTCAGAAATGTTAAAAATGGAGAAACCGAAAAATCTGCAATAGCTACACATGCCTGGTCAGAAAAACATAGAATAGAAACCAAAACAAAATTACTTAAACAATTGGAAAAACCGAAGGAACTCACAATTTGGGAAAAAATTTACATATGCAAGAATGAAAATACAACTATGAATTTTGAAATACCCGGTTATAAAGAAAGAGGACTGATTTGGAAATTCTTCGGTCGGCCACCAGATGGCGCGGAGGTCAGTCTGCAGGATAGAAGGCCGTTGGACGTCAGTTGTGAACGTGACACAGCATTGACAATGTCACAAATTACGTGAAGAAACCCAGGGTCTGCTATGAATTATGAAGTATGAGGTGAGTGAAATAATAAAAAATAAACAATATTAAAGAACCTCATAGTGTTATTTCCTATCTACATAACTTAATACATTAAAAAGTTAAATTTTGTGTATTATCTTCCTATCTCTGGATATTACTGAATTTAGGTAACCATAATGTTTGTTTGATCCTTCCGGAAAATTCTCGTATAAGACTTGAAAGCATAATAATAGTCCCTTCGATTGGTTGCTGGCCAAAGGAAGGCAAGACCAGTGATGGGGCTGCCATCTTATAGCCTCTGGTCAGGCTTTTCTGGAGAAGAAAAGAAAATAAAGGAAAGAAGAAATGGAAGATTTAATATGGAAATATCAATTAACAAAACTAAAATTATGGCATTTCATGGGAAGGACCCCATACAAAGTAAAATCTGTCTCCAGAATAAAATTTTAGAGAGATCTAATCAATTTAAATACCTTGGATATTATCTCTCTATCTGGGATGAAAAAGATATCCCTGAAAAAATTACTAGTTATAATAAAAGTTTAGGAATTATTAATCAAGTTATGAAACCATCCCTTGTACAAAAAAAACACCAGATTACGTTTATATAACACGTTGGCTAGAGCAGTGTTGATCTATGATAGTGAAGCATGGACACTAAAAAGACAACATGAAAGCAGAATAACGGCTTGTGAAATGAGATTCATGGGCAGAACAGTGGGTTACACCAGATGGGATCGGAAAAGGAACACCGACATCTTAAAAGAATTGAAGACTACGCCAATTTTGGAATATATTAAACAGTACCAACTAAATTGGAAACACCATCTTGAAAGAATAAGTACAAATTGGATCCCCACAGCTGTTTATAATTATATACCAAGAGGACGAAGATCACTGGGCTGTCCTATGAAACGCTGGAGGGAAAATTTTCTATAGGATTGTAACAGGCCTTGGCCTAATACTTGGAAGGAAGAAGAAAATGTTTGTTTCTGTACATATTTTGGATTATTCTGATGTACATTTATGGTTATGAGAGTTTTCATTGCAATTAGTCAAATAAAAAATAATGACAGCACAATGATGGCAGAATGTCAAAATATGTCACTCATGATACAAAGAAACAAAATAGTCGAGTTCTAGCAAACATTTGAAAATACAATATATTGCTAAATTTTATTCTAGCAAATATTATTGGGAAGCAAGAGGATTAATTCTAATAAACAACATAGATACCTTTGAAGTATTGTCTCCAAGTACTTCATCAGACAGATCTTTGATGGTAAGTTCAAGTTTAGTTTTTTCTTTAAGCAACTGTTGTTGCTCTGCACTTAATGTGTCACGTTCTTCTTTATGTGTCTGCACCATTTTCTTTGCCTCTTTCAAGCGCCGAGCTGCTGTGCGAATATTCTCCTGCGCTGCCTTTAATTCATTACTATATTTTTTCTGTTCTTCACCTGAATTTTTTCTAGCTGCTTCCATCTAGAAAAAATAATTAAATATAATTTTTGTACAAAATAAATTTTTAATCTGGGTTATTAGAGCTGTAATTCAAAGCTGAGTATGGAAGGGTTAACAAATTTTCCAAAAGGCCTCATATTTCAGGCTTGAGGTCCTTTTATTGCCATAAATGTATAACATGGGGTCCTGAATTTTACTTCCCTTCTAAATGAATCCATACTCGAGATTTTAAGCCCTGAAAAAATCCACTCGTCCTATTGGTTTTGAAGCCATGAACTTTGGAACTAGAGGCAAGCATGGTAGCTAGTACTCCACCATGACATACTTATTTTCATAAAAGAATCCTTAAATTTCTCACGTTCAGACAATGTATTGTAACTCACTATAAATTTGAATTTACTATTTTGCTGACTTGGTATATACTAAATCTTTATGTAATATAATAAAAGAACATCATATAAAAAATGAATCAGAAAATGTACATTTCAGCTCATAATATTTCTCACTTGGAATGTGGACATGTTTTGTACCTTAGTTCTAACTATCAACTAGATTCTTGCTATATTTAGCCTCTCCCTTGTAAGCACTTTACTTGCTCTGCATCTCCTGGAGCTTACAGTGACACAACCAGTCAAAGGAAGACTTTAAACAGATTATATATATATATATATATTAGGCTTATACTTTTTTGATAACACAAGGAACATGAAAGGCCTAAACAGATAAGAGAGTAGATCAACTAGTTTCAACTATTTCATAAAACTTATAATGGGAATTAACATTATGAGGCTTCCAAATTAATAAAATTAATATAAGTCTTGAATTATCTCATCTCACAAATAATTCATGACTCACTTTATGTTTCAACTGCTTGAATTCAGTCACCAGTTTCAGCTGGCTTTCACCCTTCTAATACTGGTTGGAGGAAGGGAGGAAGAAAGGAAAGGACAAAGGGAGGGAACTTATATTCAGAGGTAAGAACAGTGCTGTACCATCTCGACTGACATTAATGAAGGTTTCCAAAACATGCCCAGACGAGAAAATTTATTGGCCCCGTGGGAGAACAGTGCCTTTTTATTTATGCACTTTAACAGTACGTAATTGGCATACATATTAATAAAATACTGTATTTAATGTTTTTCAATCTGGGAAAGTTATTATCATATCTTTATTTCCTCGTAAATACGAAAATAAAGTGGGACTATTTCCTGTCATGACCACGAAGGTTACAACAATCGTGGAACTATTTCCTGTCATGACTACGAAGTTTACAACAGTCCTTGCTTCTAACCAGCGATATACCAACGATGAGCACCGATGACCACAGATATACCACCGATGAACAGCGATATAACAAATATGACCACAATGTGTAAACCACATTGTTACATATTTAACTGCGTAAAATAATAAAAAGGAGGTTCCCTGGAATTCACCTGCGTTAGAGTAATTGATTTAGTTTCCATTCATTGATTTATGTTTGATTAGCTTTTAGTTTCCTTGCATTTTAAATCTGATTTAATGCGTAACATAAATGACCTCTCCATATTTGTTATTCTATGGAACATTCAACATGTCTGACGGTTAGAACGTAAAATCATATTTCCACTACTTCATGATAGGTTTCAATATTTTCACGATGGTTAAATCCCAGAGTTAAATGGTATCATCAACACTTCGTAATATTTTAAATTATCAAAAATGGCATAAGTCGCGTAAGTAAAAAGCTGGTCTTGTACAACCCCACCAATTTATTTAATACATTTATTTATTTGGAGATTGATTAAACACTTTTCTTTTAATTATTCCTGGTTTAATGATGTTTATAGCTGGCATCAAGCTTTGCTTCCAATTATTATTACTACAATAATAGAAGATTTCTCAAATCATCAAATCAAATATAGATAGCATACTCGTATGGAGAACGAGAGGTCCAGGATTCAAGCATTAATTTTTTTTCATATCAAAATGATAATGTCCAGCAAAGGAAAATGTTAAATTTAAAATCTCACAACAAAATATTAAGCTTTATAACTTAAAAAAGTAGTGTAAAATTCTCAATGAAAATACTTCAATAGAAGCTGGCCGCCAGCCATTGGTAGCGAATAATAGAAGAAATTACATATACATTCCAAAATAAATAAAAAAACGGCTAGACTTACATCATTAAGTTTTTTCCTAGTTTCCTTGAGTTCTCGATCATGTATTGTGTATTCAAGTGAACGTCTCATTTTATCCCACTTCTGATACTCCTTAAGTTCTTCTTTTTCTTCTTCAAGGGTCTGAAGGCGTTCTTCTATTGTTCTTAGAAACTCCTCTATCTTATCAATTTTTCCTTCGGTTTCTGAAGAAAAACAACTCAAAGTAATTAAAACATTACACACAATTTTATCTCGTAGGCCACTTCATTTATTTAATTTAAATTTAATACATACCCTTTAATATTGCTTTTGATTCCTCTCTTCTCTCATCATAAACTCGAGTACCTGCGACTTCTCTTAATAATTTCAGCCTGTGAGAATCAGGAGCAGTGGCCATTTGATTGATCTATAAATTAAAAGAACATTATTATGATGATGTTTTTATTATTAATTTAACACTTCTCATTGAATGATAAATTATATTTGAAGAGAAAAATTTTCGCCTAGACTGAGACTCGAACCCGGGACCCTTGGCTTTCCGGGCCAAGTGCTCTACCAACTGAGCTACCGAGGCGAGTTGTGATCTAGACGCAATTGTTCTCTTATATACTTATATATCTTTGCAAAGATAGAAGCTACGGTTTCAAGCATTTGGAGCAAGGGAATTACAACGTATATAAGAGAACAATTTGCGTCTAGATCGCAACTCGCCTCGGCAGCTCAGTTGGTAGAGCACTTGACCCAGAAAGCCAAGGGTCCCGGGTTCGAGTCTCGGTCTAGGCGAAAATTTTTCTCTTCAAATATAACATTATTATGATGCTTTTATACATTTTTCACTAAATATAGAAGAATTCCAATTAAAATATTTCAAGGTCATATTATCGCTTTTCTAGATATTAACCTATAACTGATAAATCTCTCTGACGTTGGCAGTTGAGATGAAAACTAGTCCCACATTAAAATAAAATGTATTAATCCAAATTAATGATATGAAAATAATTAGAAAACTACATATATATATATATATATATATATATATATAGTTAGATTTCAGCCTTTAAAATATTTTCAGGGCATAGGAAATGGAGAATGTTGCAGGCAGTGTTGATTGTGGTTCCTAAAGGAGATAGACCTGAGGACAATATAGTAAATAAAAGATCTCGAGGGTTGCTTGTGTGCTAACACGCAAAAGCCATGGAAAGTAAATTTCTCTTAAAATACTTGGGGCACAAAAGGAATCTTATTTTCGAAAGGGAACGTTGCTTATTTCAAGTTTATGACGAGCTGACATAAATATCTTGGACAGAATTAGGTATGGTTAACCTTCTGCAACTCAGATCAGTATAATACCCACTTTATTAAGATCAAACCATAAAACCGAGTATTATGAAATGAGAATTAAGCAGGTCAGGTTTGTATGAGAATATAAAAGCTTGATTTACAAAATGTAGGTGGGTGCCAAATGTTATGAATGTTGGGAGTGTAACTTGTATTATCCAATAAATGACATAAGTGCAAATATTATTATCCAATCAAAATGCTTATCTGAAACAGAACACAGCCCTAAGAAACACAAGCAAGACTTTGAAAGGAAAGATCTAGTCTGTCACAAAATCACTCTTCCTGTAGTAGCTGGGAAAGAAAGATTTTCTCCATCTAACTGTTGGGAGGTATATAATCAAGTTCGTCAGAGCCTGGGAGAACAGAACTCCACAGAAAGATATCCAAAATTACATTTCACAGACATAATGAGTAACTTGAGCCCTGATTAAAAGGTCTTCTTAATAAAGAAGCCACCATTTGCAAGATAGAAGCAATGGCTTCATAACATTTGGTGAGCAGGAATTAACAGCATACATAAGATAAAGATTTGGGTTTAGATTGAAGCTTCTCAGAGAGCTCAGTTGGTAGAGCACTTGCCAAGAGTGCGAAAGGTCCTGAGTTCAAATCCCAGTCTGAGCGTGTATTTTTCTCTTAAATTTATTGTGTCGACGTTTCAATCTCCTTATGTGAGATCATTTTCAAGACATGGTTGTTCATAAATTTATTGTACATAGTTACCATCACCAAGACAATTTTTTTAAAAATATATGTATACAAATTAAATGAATACATTTAAAATACCAATTTATAATTAAAAATATTTTAGCAAGGAATCATATGTTCCACACCATTCATTTAAATCTTTTTGTTTATTTAATGCTTTATTTTGTTCTTTTTTTATATAGGCCACTTCTGCTATTAATCTTTTTTGGTAATTATTTTCTTTGTGTAAAATTTTTATGTCATTCCATTTCATTTTATGATTTTGATTAATTATATATTCAGTGATTATTGAAAGTTCTGCACTTGGTGTACTGGTATTCTTTTTATGTTTGTCGATTCTTTTTCTTATAAATCTTTTTGTTTGGCCTACATAAGACTTTTCACAATCACCACATTGGATTTTGTATACAACATTTGTCAATTTACAAGTATCGATTTTGTCTTTGCCAGTTTTTATTAAATTTCCTTCAAGTTTATTAGGAACACTATGAGCAAAAACAAATCTGAATGGTTTCAATTCCCTTTCCAATCCTTCATTTAAACCTTTTACATAAGATAATTTCCCTCAAACGCTGGAGGGAAAATTTTCTATAGGATCGTAACAGGCCTTGGCCTAATACTTGGAAGGAAGAAGAAGAAGAAGAATTTCAAGCGAAAGCTTTGTTGTTCAACATCTAGATTTATTTTATCTAATTCAATAAATTTATAAACAACCATGTCTTGAAAATGATCTCACATAAGGAGATTGAAACGTCAACGCAATAAATTTATGCTTTGATTGAGATAATGTTTATTTCTTTGTAATTATAATATTAATTACTCTCGGTGAAAAATAATTAAAAAAAATATATATATATCCATCCATAGTAATTCTGCCCGAAGGCAGGTCCTTCACTGCAATCATAGCATTTTCATGTTACTAGGGAATTGTGTAGGTGTGGTAGCTTCCCGTTGCTTTCCACACCGGTGAAGGATGATGATGATAATGATAATGGTAAGGATGATAATGATAAGGATGATGGCCATATGATTTCGGGGACCGTTTGGGCCTTAAAGTTTTCCTGACATTTGTCTTACAGGCGAGGAAAAACCCCGATAAAACCTCACCCAGAAAAACTGCCCCGACCGGGGATCGAACCCGGGCCCGCTGCGCGACAAGGCAGCACGCTACCTCGAGACCACAGCGGTGGACTATATATATATACTAAAAATTAAATGTATTCGCTAAGCAAGAATTTTAATTTATAAATTTTAAAAGAAAAAATTAGACTGACATTGGTCAGCCAACAGAGAGAGCAGAAATCAACCTACAAGATCACCAACCGCAAATTCAACAGTTGCCAATGCACATAGAGTGTGGAAACTGCAATCTGCAATATAACTACAAATATGAGGTGAGAAAAAACAGCCTTAACTCATAATTATTAAATTAGGCTAATGTTCATCATTCAGTGACATTCCATTATGTAATATATAAAAATGAATGTTTGATTGTTGGTTTGTTTGTTCGTATTCTATGTGCGGCCATACCGCTGATCTGATTTTGATGGGTTTTTGCAAAATGTTCAGGAGATTCCCGGGATGAACATAGGCTATAAGAGAGTTATGGTGTTCAACCCCTTCACCTCTAAAAATCACCCTTTGTAGTAAAAAACGTGAAATAAATTCCCTATTTTGACGCTTAAATGGCTTACGCTGCCTAAACCAAACAAATACACTAAATTAATGTACACAGAATTGAAAATCTCAAGAACCTCTACAAAAAAGTCTGCACAGCATATGTTTATCTTTTACGGATAACTCACAATAACCATTTTTGTCTTTCATTGATGCCAAGAAGATCAGGATAAGTAGATTACCAAGCAAGCGTGCTCTGCCATACCATTCATCCGATTGAGATGGGGCTTATTGTAAAATGTTCAGGAGATTCTGGGGATTAACATAGGCTATAAGAGAGTTGTAATACTCAACCCCTTCACCCCTAAAAATCACACTTTGTAGTGAAAAACGTGAAATAAAGTCGCTATTTAGACGATGCTTAAATGGCTTATGATGTCTAAACCGTAACAAATACACCAAATTAATATACACAGAATTGAATATCTCAAAAAACTCTACAAAAAAGTCTGTGACAGCATATGTTTATCTTCTATGGATAACTCACAATATCCATTTTTGTCTTTCATCGATGCCAAGAAGATTGGGATAAGCAGATTCCCGGACAAGCATAACAGTGCATGGCTGGTGGTAAAAACACATTAACATTTATTTAGGAGTAGCAGCACACGCCGGGTATTAGCTAGTTATGTAAATAAAATACAATATGTCACATACATGCAAAGGAAAAGAATGACCCTCACTGATATACGGACAGTGAAAAAAGAGCTTGTTTTGCTAATAACAAAAATCATATTACATTAGTTTTAAAATTATGAGTTCACACTTAATTATAACTGATGTATAATTTCTTTAGAAGAAAACAGAATAATAGAATGTAATTAATATTTAATTTTAGGAAGTTATATTTTGAGGTTATTTTAATTATATTATTTTTGGTCTGGACATCTTCTTGGAAAGCTGAAGATAAAACAGAATTGTTTTGAAACATGTTCAAGAACAAATCAACATTAATATTGAGGTAAGATGTCCAGACCAAAAATAATATAATAGAATGTAACTTGTAACTTTAATAGAAGTATAATTTTTTATATGAACTACAAATGAGATAATCCCCAACACATTTTTTTTTTAAAAAATCAACTTGATTAATGAATAAAATTTGATCTTACTTTTCCTTGTTTTACGATGTAATAAGGATTAGAACGTGAGAAACCAGCTGACTCCAACAGATTCATCACGTCGGATCGAGGAACAACTTTTTTATTAAGAAAGTATTGGTCTTTTTTTGCCCCAATAACTCTTCTGAGGAATACCTCCTCTTTATCAATCTGCAAAATAAACATACTAGTAACATGTAAAAGACACTAGGTTTTAGTACATTGTGGACCAATTATTTTTGTTAGAAATCTATCTATACATGTAACTGAATACTATGAAACATACTATCTTTGCATTTAATGAGAACACTCCATTTTAGATTACAGAAACTATCTACAGTTCCTAAAAACAAAACCATTATCTTTTTAATTATATTCACTAATTGTTTAGTTGAATTTATTGCTCACAACAAATTTATTTACTCCTAATACTAAACAGTATATCGATTACAGCTATTTCTGTAGGTATTAAATTAGTCAAAACAGCAATCAGCTGATCTATATTATGTCAATAATAGTTGTAATTTTAAAAATTAACAATATATCTTGAAATTTTAAAATCATTAGGAAATAACATTATGAGATTTAATTTAATAATTGAGTTTGCATTTTTTAAACATTCTTACCTTATATGGTAGTTTTGTCGGACATATGTTTTAAAGCTGTTGCACCATCTTCAGCGGTTACACAAACTGATTTCTTTGAAACATATGTCCGACAAAACTACCATATGAGGTAAGAATGTTTAAAAAATACAAACTCAATTATTAATATCTTGAAATTATTCATATTTTATTAGCTCTTCAGCTTTCTATACTAAAACAATCTTATTGAATTATGAAATAGGTTTTGTGAACATTTAAACTTACATTGCAACTATAATTATATGAAATATTAGTATTAAAACAATGTAACTAATACTAAACATTTTTTTGCAATTTTTTTAAAACCTAGAGACGAGATTAATATGAACGTGGCAGATGTATAACTTACAGGCAAGCGTCCATCTGTATTGTCGAAAATGATTTCAACATAGGCATTAAGGACACGAGGACCTGTCCCTTCATGCAGCAAAGCCTGCCGCTGCTCAGGACGTAAATGTGAGAATTCATCACTCAGCACAAATTGAATAGCTGAAACAAATATATATTACCCAAGCTCATTATTATAAAGAGTAGTACATTATAACTTTTTTTTTTTCAATATTTGTTATCTTTTTCAGTGAATTGGTACATGCTATTTAGTTGGTTTAGTAGTTTAGATTGTTCAGTTATACCTACCATAGAAGAAATTACTTTTTCCTGATCCATTTCGACCCACTGTAAATAAAGAAAAATAATTATTAACTTAAAAATGAAGATAAAAGTTAATACTACAAAATAAACTATGTCTGTTATTGGAGAACATCCTTAAAAATTCTGTAAACAGAAGTTTGATTACATAAATAAAAAGACTCTATGGCACATGGCATAACAGGCCTAGAAGCCCTTTGGCCTAACAGCCAGCTGCTGACCTCACAACCACAGAGGTGGATGGTCATCCAACCCAGTATAGGGGTAACATGTAGTCAGTATGTCGTGTCCCCAACCATTATAGCTATTTTTTTAACCTGGAACTGCTAGTTATTGTAGCTACTCAAATTCCTCATGATGCTTGGGTGGGCACAGGTCCATACTGCCTGAAATCCCATGAGAAAATTTCTTTCCCCATGGAAATTCAACTAATGTAAGTCCTGTAGTTTTACACTATGGGTCGAATTTATAAACGCATTAGACAGTAAAAGGCGTTCTCTGCTGAGAAAGTTTTATCCTAATACATTTTGCTTACTCAGAAATCTATTCATGCGATAATAATTGTAAGCTACCTGAGGAGGTAACTTAAGATCGTAGCTCAAGATAGAAACTTATCATGAAAATTCCGAAGGGAACCGATGTAGTTTGAAACCTTTGCAGCTTTATCCAAGATGTCGGACCTTGAAGACTTCGATCATGTTTTCGGTATACGCGGAGAAGAGGAAATTGATAGAGTCTACCAAAGAATTCAACTGGAAGAACAGGAGAATCGGCGTAATATTGCGCGATGCAGACGTAGTTGTATACGGTATTATTTGCGGGATGCAAGCGTAAATGCGTTCCTCTACAGCAGACGAAAATAACAGAAGTGGTTTTATCGCTGAGAATTCTGGGTAATTCGTTGCCAAAAACGTCAACTTTCATGCATGACCGGTAAGTCGGCCGTTAATTCAATCTCAGCAATTGCTCACGGTGAGTCAGCTCACCAGTGATTGGAAGTAATTTGAGTATAGACTAATGTATTTGCATGTGGCCCTCAAACTGTTTGGCATGGGACATATGGGCCAACAACTTGAAACAAAAACCAGGCTTCAACAATTTAGCACTCAATGTGGAATATAACAGGTCTTTGGACTTCTGACAGATCAGGATTTGAGAATTGTGGGACTGTGTTGTCATAACAACATATTCGACATTGTCAAGAGTCAATCACTGCATGATTTAACTCCTTACCCTTCAGCTCAAAAACTCAAATACTCCCATAAAATATTTTGAATTATTGCAAGTTCTCCTCACATTTTGACTTTGTTCATTGTGTTGGTATTTTTATTGCAAATATTAGTTTTAAGTTAATTAGCAAGTGCCTCAATTATAATTGTAAATGATATTTTTATCATTCATGGCAAAAAAGTTACATGCTTGGTTAAAAATTCTGGCAAGCTAGTGCTCTCCTAAACATCACAGCAGTTACCCCATATATGAATGATAACCTTATATCCCTTCTTTAGACTCCAATTGCAGTAGTCAACCAACACTTGTTAATTCCACTGTTATTGGTCAAGAAAACAAGACAGAGAAAAGAGAGGGGGATAAAGATACAGTTATAATAACAGGTCATTTTTAATCAACATCCTGACATCTTAGATCAGTACCTTTGCAACTTTTGCTTCCTATTCTGGTTTCAGGTTCTTTTACTTCCCTTCCTAAGTAAGAAATATCCAGCATTTTTACATCCTGTCTTTTAATATTTTTTAACTAAAATTTTGTTGTAAATCATTTAATATATTTGTTCTTAAATTGTTTAATACACTTCAAGGGCATATTGAGGATGTAAATAAGGCTGGAGTTTTGATAAAAAGATTCCTTCCATGGCATTTTTACCTTGTCATGGTGGAGTAACTTGCATACTTAAATGACCCCGATGAGCTATGGCAGCAGTAGCATTGCTGCTGAAAGGGTTATCCATGCTGGACAGGTCAAAGGTGATAAACCAGATGAAAAAAGTATCTTGATCAAAAGAGTTACGATATTTCACCATAAAACTACATCTGTCAGGAAATGCAGGCATGGGTTTCACTTGAGTAAAATTTTCTGGATGTGAAATAGTCTCACAATCAGATCTCTGACAAGGGACTACTTCAGGAATACAAGGCAAAGACAAAAACACAGGGACATGTTCCTACGAACATGGAATGTTAGAATATTATATAAGAGCAGGACATTAGAAATATTAATGTGGAATTCGATAAATACCCCTTGGATATAGTCACTTTATAGGAAGTTAGATGGCCAGGAGGAGGCAGTAAGGAAACAGGAAGCTTTATATTATACTATGGGGGTGAAGTGAGACCAGAATTCAGAATGGGTTTTCTAATCCGAAGGAGAAATCTCTCAGCTATCCAAGATGTTAAGCTTGTTAGCAATAGTATATCATACATAATTCTAAAGGGTATAGACATAATTTTGTAAATTAATTAATCATTTTTTACATCTTACCTCATATTTCATGTTTCTTTAAACACGGGAACTAGTTTTCAAGAGAACCATATTTAATTATGAACATAATTTTGTAATTGTAAATGTACATGGACCCATGGAAGATGAGTTCTAGGATGAATTAGAATTCATATTTGATAGGCTTTCATGATATCATATGAAATTTTTCTTAGGAGTCTGTGGATAAATTTGATACTAATCATGGACAAATGGAGAAATAAAAAAAAATCATAATATCTAATTTGTAATTTCAATCTATATCAATTGTTGGAAAGAACAAATTTGTTGTGAAAGGAATGACATATGAATGGTTTATAGATTTTATATCACTCTGTGCTCGGCTATGGCACAGGATTAAATATCTGTCAACTGCACATGATGTTCCCAAGCAGTAACCCATCCAAGTACCAATGTTGCTTTAACTTCGGTGATCAGACGAGAACTGGTGTTTTCAACATGGAATGGTCGCTGACAAATATCTATACATTTCCTACTATTTTAGCATTTTAAAATTATTCTTAAAATATTTATCAATAAATGCAAAATATCTCAATCACTGGAGAAACTGCAGTTTATGCCTCACCATTATTTTTTCTAAGTCCTGCAGAATAGTAGTGCGCATGCACAAGATTTATGAACTTGCTCCATAGATGGTAGGACTATCAGTGTAATCAGTATGACCAACTTTCACAATAAATTAATAAACATGCTTTTAAATAATGGATATACAATAACTTGTAATTTTGTTCCCCAACAAAGTAAATCATTTACATATTATTTCAATAAACTATAAACTAGTTCAGAGGTAACTTCCCTCTTCCTAATATAACAAAATTATTTACATGCATATTTAATGAAGTGTAAACTAACCTGATGCACACTAACTTGTCTCATAGGAACATAACAAAATGGAGTGAACATTCATTTGTTAAAATATATTTTTGAATGTTGGTCATCCTGATTTCACAGATATCTCTGCCATCTAGCATAGGTTTTTTAAGCATTTGTTAATATGCACAAAATGCAGTTTCTGAAATATGGTTTGGAATTAATTGCAATTGGTAATTTCACTGCCATCTAGCAGAAGCTACAATAATCATTACCGCACCTCGTGCATGCGTACTGTGATTCGGATAATGTTTCCATTAAGCGCAGTGAGAATTTTTTCTAAGTACCAGACAGACACCATGCGCATGCACCAACAAATGCGAAGCGGTTTACTCTATGGAATATCGCGATGCAGCCAACATTATACATGCTATTTAACAAACCTAAAAGCTAACCTAATGCAATTTAAGCACTGTAACCTGTGAAAGAATGCAATGCCCAAAAATAAATAGTAAGTTCTGAAATTCTAAAATACATACTCTATGCTGTTGTATAGAATATTCATTAAAATCAATATGGCTGCCACGTCTTCATGTTACGTATATAGTTAAATATCATAGAAAATATGTCGAAATAATTGTTACAAAAAAATGTAAATAGTGGGAAATAATTTAAAAATATAACCTATTGATGCATGTGCGTGGTTTCTACCTGGGACATAGAAAAAATCCTCACTGCGCTTAATGGAAACATCAGCTCTGTGATTCTATAGAACTTGGTTCACAATCTGCACAAATATATAAAGGCTGTTGTATGGTTTACGTCGCAAAAAATTTTCAATTTAATTTCTTATGCCACTGATGCACTAAACACTTTTAAACATGTTTAAAACATTTTGCAACACTTTTAAACACGTTTTAAACATCTTCCAATGTTGCAACAATCTTTTTTTATATCTATATATTTACATAAAACATGATCGTCCTACATTCTTCCTTGCTACTTTCTGCTATTTTTCCCTCCTCTTCCTATGTTGTTCCAACGTTGCCACCATCAACAACCCAAAATACTCCAGATGTTGCCAACATCACTTCCACGTTCCCTGGATTTCACCTACGTTAGAGTAATTGATTTGTGTTACAGTAATTGATTTAGGTTTGGTTAGCTTTTAGGTTCCTTGCTTTTTAAATGTGATTCCACATTCCCTGGATTTCACCTACGTTAGAGTAATTGATTTAGGTTTTGTTAGCTTTTAGGTTCCTTGCATTTTAAATGTGATTTGATACGTAAAATAAATTACCTCTTCATATCTGTTATTCTTTGAAAAATTCAAAATATCGGACGGTTACCACGTAAAATCATATTTACACTAGTTCATTTCATGTTAATTATACATTTTTAGACAAGTTCTGGAAATTTTGTGTCAATGTTGGTCATACTGATTTCACATATATATACCGCCAACTGCTGGAGGTTGCATTTATCTTTCTGGGATTACATGGAGTACTAGCGCATGCACACTGCGATTCTATAGAACTTAGAAGAATTTTCTTGCGACGCTAAATGTAGCATATCCATATATAAATATTTAAAAATTGTAGAAATGTTTAAAATAGTATGTAACATTATTACAAATTATGAAAATGTGTACTGTAACAGCAGCATAAGAATGTTATAATGAAAAACATAGAGATTGAGACAATTTCTAAATTCGAGCCAAACCTTGAGAAAAAAAATTAGATAAATGTGACAATTTGCACATTGATAAATATTTAATAATTGTGAAAAAAAGGTTGGATTGTACAAGACCAGCTTTTTACTTATGCCATTTTTGTTATAATTTAAAGTATTACGTGTTAATGATCCCATTTATGTTTGAGAAATTACCATCGTCAAAATATGTAAACATATCATCAAATGAACTAGTGGAAATATGATTTTACGTTGTAACTGTCAGACATGTTGAATTTTTCATAGAATAACAGTTATGAAGAGGTAATTTATTTTACGTATTAAATCACATTTAAAATGCAAGGAACCTAAAAGCTAACCTACCCTAATTCAATTACTGTAACCTAAATCAATTACTCTAACCTAGGTGAATTCCAGAGAACATCCTTTTTTATTATTTTACGTGGTTAAATAAGTAAAAGATGAATTCGGACACAATTTGTTGAAACCACAGATATGCTTTAGCAGTGGGTTTATCGCTGGGTAAAAGTGTGATAATCGGTGGTTTATCGCTGGTTAGAAGTAAGAACTGTTGTAACCTTTGTGGTCATGACAGAAAATAGTCCCACTTTATTTTCATATTTAAGAGTAAAATAAAGATATAATTACTTCTTCGAAAGTAAATATGTTTAATATAATGTTTTATTAATATTTCGGCCGGGTGGGAGTACACAAGCTTTTTTTCTACCCACTTTAAGAGTATCTAATTACAATAAATATTAATAAAACACTATATTAAACGTATTTAGCTAAGAGATGTAATTATCACTTCATTATTTTACTTGTAAATATGAAAATAAAGTGGAACTATTTCCTGTCATGACCACATAAGTTAGGGACTATGTCCTGTCATGACCACATAGGTTATAAGAGTCCTTACTTCTAACCAGCGATAAACTAACAATTTTCAAACTTTTAACCAGCGATATACCACAAATGAGCACAATGTGTACATTTAATCATGGGATTCATATCTATGTACCATATCTATGGTTTCAACAAATCAGGTCCGGACTTATCCTTTACTTATTTAACCGCGTAAAATAATAAAAAGGATGTTCCCTGGATTTCACCTACGTTAGAGTAATTAATTGATTTGTTACAGTAATTGATTTAGGTTTGGTTAGCTTTTAGGTTCCTTGCGTTTTAAATGTGATTTGATACGTAAAATAAATTACATCTTCATATTTGTTACTCTATGAAAAATTCAAAATGTCGGACGATTACCATGTTAAATCATATTTCCACTACTTCATTTCGTGTTAATTATACATATTTAAACAGCGGTTACATCTCTTAGCAAAACTGATTCATTAACACATTACAATACTTTAAATTACATCAAAAATGGCACAAGTCGCGTAAGTAAAAAGCTTGTCTTGTACAGCCCCACCAATATTTCTTGCAATTAGGTACTGTTGAAGTGGGTTAATAAAAATCTGCTCTTCTCCCACCCAGCCAAAAAAAAAAAAAAAAGTTGGCTGAGGTTTTCTATTTGTTTCACACGATTTTCCATACAATACCCTTATGCTACTGTTGCACTACATACCTTTAAACACGTTTTGTACTATTTTAAACATTTTGGAACCATTTTATAAACATTTCTTACGATTTTTAAATATTTATATAATTAAGCGAATATTGTGAATAGAGTTCTACAGATGCGTAATTGCTTAATGTAACATCCGCAAGATGGTTCTCAAATCAGTATTACCAACATTTGCAAATAATTCCAAATCATGTTTCAAGAAATTAACTTAATTTTGTTAGATTCCGATGGGACAAGTTCGTGTACATAAAATTAGTTTATTAAATAGGAAAAAGTCCAGTATTTGGCAGATATGAATTCTTCTAAGTTCCACAGAATTCAAGTGCACATGCGGGAGTTGCAGGAGTTGCTATAATGGTTAATGTAGACTCCGGTAGATGGCTCTGCAGTCGACATTACCAACTTTGGGAATAAATTCCAAAATGCTAAAAAAAATGGACATAAACTAACTTGCCATTTCCTAACCAAAGAAAACAATTTACATGCATATTATTTATTTCCAAATGCTAAAAAAAATGGACGTAAACCAACTTCCTATTTCCTAACCTAACAAAACAATTTACATGAGTATTATTTAATAAACTATAAACTAATTTTACGTACACTAACACTAAATATGGTTTGAAACTATTTTCAAATGTTGGTAACTCCGATTTGAGAGCCACCTAGCGGATGTTACATGAAGCATTTCCACGCCTCTAGAACCCAATGCACAAATTTTGCGTAATTTATAAATATTTAAAAATCGTAAGAAATGTTTATAAAATGATTCCAAAATGTTTAAAATAGTACGAAACGTGTTTAGTGCATCAGTGGCATAAGAATGTAAGTGTAGAATTGTGTCTGCCAAATAATGGACCTCATATGCATGTAATATGTTTTGTTAGGTTAGGAAATAGGAAGTTAGTTTACATCTATTTATTTTAGCAATTGGGAATTTATTCCGAAAGTTGGTAATGCCGACTTCAGAGCCATCTACCAGAAGCTACATTAACCATTACAGCAACTCCCGTAATTTGTGCATCCACACTACGATTCTATAGAATTTCATGCAAGACAAATAGTACACTTTTTTGCAAAATGGGGTGAGGTAGGTTATATGCCCGTCACAATTCTACACTTACATTCTTATGCCACTGATACACTAAACACTTGTAAACACGTTTTGTACTGTTTTAAACATTTTGCAACGATCTTCAACCTTTCTTTACAATATTTTATATTTATATATTTACGTAAAACATGATCGTGGATACATTACTTATTTGCTACTTTCCCATGTTGTTCCAACGTTGCAACCATTTGAAAATAATTTCAAACCATATTTAGTGTTAGTGTACGTAAAATTAGTTTATAGTTTATTAAATAGTACGCATGTAAATTGTTTTGTTAGGTTAGGAAATGGGAAGTTGGTTTACGTCTATTTTTTTAGCATTTGGGAATAAATAATATGCATGTAAATTGTTTTCTTTAGTTAAGAAATGGCAAGTTAGTTTACGTCCATTTCTTTTTGCATTTGGGAATCTATTCCCAAAGTTGGTACAATGTTGGTCATACTGGTTTCACTTACATATTCTGCCAACTGCTGGATGTTGCACATGCGCACTGCGATTCTGTGGAACTTAGAAGATTTCGTCTCTGGCATAAACCCGACTTTATCCGCAAAATGTTTAAAATAGTACAAAATGTTAGTACACACGCAAAAAGTACATAGAGCAAGAGCATGACAAGAATGTAGTATGGAAAATCATAGCTTGATATGTTCTATAAACTTGAGCCCTCCCAAGTATTTTCAAGTTGAGCCTAATTTAACATTTCGTGTTGAAAATATTTTTCATTGGTCTCATGAATGTGTTTATCAATATACACAAATCCTAATCTCTAAAAATACATATAAGAGGGTAAAATTTCAAAAATAAATTGTTTCTAAGCAAAATGTATTCAGTTCTTCAGATTGTGTGAGATGAATGCTTTTTTAGGCCAGCTAATTTACGTACTTACCTACAACATTGTGCCTCGGATCAAAAGGTTCTACTACGGTCTGCTCTCTATAACTCTTAAAGCCTTGAATAATAACCTAAAAGAGATAAAAATGTAATTGAAACATCAATAAAAGCATTCCGTTACAGCTGTACGCAAAGTAATGATATCACATATCGAAGTTAAAATGATATATTATAACTGACACTTGCTTGATATACATGATTCCTCTAAACGAAGCTTACATATCATTTCCAAACCATGGGAAGTTCCAATCACAACATAGTAAAATATTTGGGGGGGTTCATAAAACTTTATGAATTATTGTTTGTCAAACCAAACATTTTCTTTTTCGGCCTCCTTCTGTATAAAAGTTTCCTTTAAGAACTCATAATTTTCCTTATAGAGTAAAGAATACGCTCTAAAAATAAGTGTTATAATTTTCCACTTTTTAAAAACTTCTTTTTTAACTATGATTATAAATAATTCCGAGATGTAATTTTGTTTAACATTTTAAGGCAAACATAATTTAATTCTACCAGTTTTCGTGACTTTGAAAATGCATTTGTGAGAATTAAACTGTTTGGAACGCGTAAGTTGTAGGAAGTGAAAGAACGCACCCTATAAGACTTCAACCAATCGCAATTGCGATTGAAGTGTACCCGCCAAAATAAGCTTATACTTCGTGTCAATCGTGTTAATACAATTCAGCCAATTAATGAAATATGCATTTTGAGAAAAGCGGGCATTTTTAATCAAACTTTCAATATACTATTTATTTAATATGTGTATTTAAACTTTAAAATATTCTAATGCTTCTGTAAAAATATATTTTGGAAAATACTTAATTTGTTTTAATAATAACAACAAGAATTAATTATCTCAGTCAAAAATTAATCTATTTTCAAAAAATTAATTAATTGATTAATTATTTTTTTACTGAAATAACGATTAATTCTTGTTGTTATTATTAAAATAAATTAAGTATTTTCCAAAATATATTTTTACAGAAGCATTAGAATAGTTTAAATTCATTAATAAATTAATTTTTTGACTGAGAAATGATTTATTATTATTATTATTATTATTATTATTATTATTATTATTTTATTATTATTATTATTATTATTATTAACTACTCAAAGAATATTTAACAAAAATATTAATTTATTTTATACATTTCTAAATTAAACATATATTTAGAAATCACAAACTCTCTTTCCCATCACAATAAATAAATAAATATAATAATTTAACCCTGTAGCAGCTGAGAGTAAAAAAAAAAATTGGTTGTTTATAATTTTTATGTAATATCCCATCCAGTATACTTTATAGTATTGATCTGGATTGAAAACTATCAAAATTCAATTTATAATATAGAGTCCTTAGATTAGCATAGTGTGATATTGATCATCTATTTTTGTACTCTATATTGTGGCATCTTTCACAAACTGCATCCCACGCCGTGGCCAAGAGCTACAGGACTTGTGCTGATTCAAGTCTCTATGGGGGAAGATAATTAAATTTTGGCCAGGACTGATGCCCACCCATTATTGTGATACATTTGGGTAGCTAGAATAAGTAGTGGCTCCAGGTTGAGAAAACCAGCTATAAGGGTTGGGGGACTTGACATGCTGATCACATGTCACTTGTGGATGTGAAGCTAGCAGCCGGTTGATAAGGCTGTACACCTACAATCCATCAATGGTCCATGAAATCCTCCTTCCGTACATATATGATGATGAAAACCATGAACAGCAAGCCTTGTGATTACACATTTCAGCTCATAGTTCACTTCTGTTCAATCTCAATACAACATTGGTGAACTCTACAATACATGGTAACAAATTATTACTTGAAACTATGCAATATTTAAAAAAATCTTATACTGAGCATTATATGATGCAATGTATGTCATACATAAATTGATTCATTAACTTTCATATTTGTAGAGAGATTGGGCTCACCTATCTTTGGTCCTTGTAAACTTCTCCATGATCCTTTGGTTGAAATCTGCAGAACTGATAATGGAATAGCACTCAATTGAGAACATTTATAAGAGCTGAAATCTTAGTAATCTCTTCTTTTGTCCTAGCACCTTCTTCCCCAAACAAAATTCACAGAAAGCAAAGTAAAGGATTTTTTTTTTCATAATAGCGTAGTCACTGAAATTTTTCATAACAATTAGTTTTTGAAAAACTTGTTTTTTTTACATACATAACTGTCAAATATTAAAAGATGGAGTTGGCCTGTCATGTTATGTATCCTCGTTCTTGCTATATTAAACCCTACATAGAATTCATACCGATAAGCAAAAAATTCAAGGAATATGAAAGAATTTTTTTTTCTTGTTTCCTAAACAGAAAGGGGCTAATATTTTCAATCTTTCTTTCAATCCCGACTTTGAAAGGTTGTGAGTTACTAGAGCCTATCTCAATATTGGGAACTTGGAATTTTACCCCATGATTTCTCGACATCTAAGGACAAATAAAGTAACTAAATCAACTTGGTCTTGTGACTCTTGATGGGAGAGGCTATGGCTCATCATTGGATTACACCATTACAGATTGATCCTAGCACCCCTATGAAGGTGAAAGGGTGAAAAGATTTCTAAAGTGACCATGATTAGTATTGAATCCATAGTTTTTGGTGTTTCTAAGCTGATTGATGAGTCTTGATGCCATTTAAGTTCAAGTTTGACCCTTGCACCAGTAATGGGGTGAGGATTGGAAAATAAAATATCCAAAAGATCGATATTAATGTTGAAACTGTGGTTTTCTGGATCACTTATCTGTTTGGTGACAGCCTCCATGGCATTTAGGCCCATATTTTACCTCGCTCCCTAAGGAGGAGGTGGGCAAGAAAAGGTTAAAATAAAATTTCAAAAAATGGCCGATATTAGTTAAAAATCAATGTTTTTCAGTGTCGCTATACTAACTTGTCATAGTTCCATTAACATTTAAGTAAAAGTTTGATCCATCCCACCATAAAGGGAAAAATGAAAATGAAAATAAGTGAGTAAAATTAGTCTCAAATCCATAGTTTTCAGAGTTCACCAGATTGGTGAATGTGTAGGTGTGAAGTAAGCCCAAGTTTAATCCCTAGTACACCTAGGGGGTGAGAGATTGAAAAATAATATATCCAAAATTGCTGAGATTAGTGTCTAATTTATAGTTTTGGGATAGCTGAGCTCATTGGTAACGATCCCGATGCCATTTAAGCTCACATTTGACTCTTGCACTCTTAAGAGGATGAGGAGTGGAAATAAAATGTTCAAAATCACCAAGATTTATGTCGAAACTATGGTTTTCAAAGTCTCTTATCTGGTTGGTGATAGTCTCGACAACGTTTAAGCCTGTGTTTGAACTCTAACACTCCTAAGAAAGAGGGAGTGAGGAGGGTGATAAAATAAAATTTCAAAAGGTGGCCAATATTACTATCATATCCATGATTTTTGGGGTGCTATGCTAATTGATTACAGTCCCAATGACATTTAAGCCCTACATCCCAAATGGAGGTGGGAAGGGTGAAAACAAAATGACAACAGTGAATAAGATTAGTCTCAAATCCATAGTTTTCATGGTTGTTAAGCTGATTAGTGAATGTGCAAGTAATAAATAAGCCTAAGTTTAACCTCTAGCACACTTGGAGGGTGAAAAATAGCATCCAAAATTACTGAGATTACTGTCTAATCCTTATTTTTGGGATCCCTAAGCTCATTGGTGACATTACAGATAATATGTAAGCCTAATTTTGAACCCTAACACCTCTAGTGTGTGAAAAGGGGTGAAAAATAATGTCTAAAATTAATGCTTTAACAATGCAATCCATCAAATTGCAAATTAGATATATTCCAATTCAAATTCTACCCCCCTAAAAAATAAAACTTTATAAGTACTGTGAAAGTATATGGATCCATAATAAATTTTATAAACTTACTAACTATAACAAAGGAATATGTGATTAGTGTCCAATCCATAATTTTTGGTAATTAAATAAAAATAAAACTATGTTTTATTTTTATTTAATTAATAAATATGGATTTTCATCAAGTAAACACCAACTCAATTGATTACATAATTTTTGGTGTCACTAAGCTCATTAGTGGCAATCTGGATGATATTTAAGACCAAATTTGACTCCTAGCATCATTAGCATGGTGAGATGGGGGAAACATAATAGAAGAACGATATAGGAGCCAAATCTTTAGTTTTTGGAATTACTAGGAGAATAGTGACAATTCTGATGCCATTTAAGTCCATGTAAAAACACCATCTGCATGGGGATGAGGAGGAGTAAAAAAATAATATTTCCAAATTGATCGAGAATAGTATCAAGTTCATACTTTTTTGGTTCACTAAGCTGATTGATGCCAGAGATTGGAATAAATAAGTACCTGAACAAAGTTGGACAATCAGGTATGTGTATATATCCATCCATAGTAATTCTGCCCGAGGGCAGGTCTTTCACTGCAATCATAGCATTTTCATGCTATGCTTTGGAGCTTTACAAGGGAATTAGGTGTGGTAGCTTCCTGTTGCTTTCCACACCGGTGAAGGATGATGATGACCATATCATTTTTGGGGACTGTTGGGCCATAAGCTCCCTGACATTTGTTTACAGGTGAGGAAAAACCCCGAAGAAAACCTCACCCAGGAGCCTGTCCCGACCAGGAATCGAACCCAGGCCCGTTGCGTGACAAGACAGCACACTACCTCGAGACCACAGCAGTGGACGTGTATGTATATATATATATATATATTTTAGGCTGTATATCACTCATTATTTAATGAAATTTTTTTATTGACAACTTTTTCATACAAATCAATTAACAAATAAAGCAGACAAATTTAAGGAAAAGATACTCAAAATATCTACATTACTGGAAATTATTTTTATCTATCTATCTTCAGGTTTTTGCAGCTGCTGCCGTCTTCCCGTGCCAAACCTCCAAAGCCTACAATCTTGGGCATCTACGATGCTTAGCCCTCTTACTTGCATTACTGTCTTCATGTTTTCCTTCCATGTTAACTTTGGTCTCCCTCTTTTTTCTTTCTGTTCAGATGTCATTCATATAGTTGCTTTGGCCATCGCTCATCTTCCATTCTTAAAACATGTCCTAACCACTTTAATTCCTTCTCCTCAATTCTTTCAATTATGCTTTCTTCGCTTCCATTATGTTTCTAATTTCCTTGTTTGTGACATGTTCTAATTTAGACTTTCTGGCACTTCTGCGTAAATAATCCATTTCTAGAGCTATTAGTCTATTCTTGTAGTACTTATTGATTGTCCATACCTCATTTCCATACATTGCAACAGATTCCACCAATGTTTTACCGATATACCTTCAATGTTATTCATAATTATTCCCAAATATTTAGTTTGTTTCACTTGCTTTATTTGGATTCCTTCTTACAATATTAAATTTTCTCTTTCATTGATATTTATTGCCAGATATTCTGTTTTTTTGTAAATTTACTTTGTTTACTTGTTTTTCAACCTATTTATCATGAATTCCATATCAAATTTGTCTTGCGCTAAAACCAGTTGATCATCGGCAAATTGTAATGTCAGCAAAAATCTGTTGCCTATTGGGATCCCCATACCTTTGCAGCTTTGTTTCCATTTCATTAATATAAATTCTACATAAATATTAAATAAAATTGGTGATAGACTGCATCCTTGTTTCAATCCCTTTGTGGTTTTTTATTTTTATAAAGGGTAAAAAGGTAGCTCCTCTTTAAGGCTCATTGGGACCCATCCCTGGACTCCATTTTTGAGAAAGCAAATTAAAATATTTCCTATTAAAGTCATCTTTCTTTATGATTTTTCAATACAAAAAAAAATATTGGCTCATTTCTGCGAGAGAATTAATGGACTGGGCCTGGAAATAGATGGCTCTATATATTGTTCATTTTAGTGATGACCTCTTGTGGGAAATACCCTATACCTAGCAAAATTGTTTTGGATGATGAAATTTTGGAATGAGTAAATGAATTTAATTATTTGGGTTATAATTTAACATTTCAAGATGAAGCTGATATATCAAAGAAAATCATAAATTTCACAGAAACAATGGGGATAATTAACAGTATAATGAAACTAACTTTAGTACAGAAGAACACAAGATTACGGCTTTATAAGGTTCTCGCAAGACAAGTATTAGGATATGGTAGTGAAGCATGGACAATACGAAGAAGAGATGAAAGCTGAATAACAGCAAATGAGATGCGATTTATGCGCCGTATAGCAGGCTACACAAAGTGGGACCATAAAAGAAATGATGAAATCATAGAAGAGTTGGATAGAACCCATTCTTCGCCATATACAAAACTACTAGAACAACTGGAAAGCCCATCTTCAACGAATGCCATCTCATAGAATTCCAAAAGCCATGCTTTGTTACTGCCCCCAAGGCAAAAGATCGCTGGGACGTTAAAAAAAGCGCTGGATGAAAAATTCCTCTTTGAGACCATAACAGGCCACACGGCCTAATACTTGCATGGATGATGATGATGAAGCACTAAAGATAGGACAGAATACAAACCAGTTCTTCTTTGAGCCTTTTTTCACCATCACTGTCTTCGGGCATTGCTTGGGGCCGGCCCTGCAGTGTGAATATGAATTGGCAACATCATACAAAGATTTTCAAGCTGGTAAAACTCCACCGAGTGGACCATATTATTAGGATGCTAGAAGACAACCCTACAAAAAACTTCTTCTCTTCTTCTTCTTCTTCGGCTTTCCCCCCTTTATAGGTTTGCCATCTTCAGTTTCAATTTATCTCTATCATTCCAATCTCCCTCTTCCAAATTCCTATCATTCATTATAGTTCTGACGTAGGTTTTCCATTTCCATCTTGGTCAGCCACATTTACTTCTTCCAGGGGGTGACCATTGGTATATATTTTTTGGCCATCTTTCATTTTCCATTCTTTGCACATGGCCATACCATTTAAGCGTTTGATTTTCAATCCTCTTAACAACCGATGTGGTGATATTCATTTCTCTCCAAAGGAATTCATTTCTTATTTTATCCTGTCTTGTTTTTTGGAGGCTTCTTCTAAAATAATCAAATTCAACTGTTCTAATTTTATTTTTTTGTACTTCCGTCAAAGACCAAGTTTCACTTCCAATATGACAAAATATTCTGTATTATGCTCTTATAAATTTTCATTTTAGTTTCCTTTGTGATATTTTTGTTCCAAATTATTCCATGTAATGTTATAGTTGCATTTTTTGCCATTGCAATTTTAGTCTGTACATCTCTCTCACAGGTACCTAAACTTGTAATTATTGACCCAAGATATTTAAAAAATTCACATTTTTTTATTTTCCCTGTTTCGAGTATGAGGTCATCTACATCATTTCCCAAACACATATATTCTGTTTTCTGTAAATTTATATTCAGTCCCCATTTTTTATATTCTTCCAATAGTTTATTTATCATATATTTCATATCATCTTCATCCCCTGAAAAAAATTATTTGATCATCTGCAAACAATGAATGCAGTACTTTTCCTCGTATAGGAATACCTATTTCAGAACATTTTTTATACCACAAGTTAAGAGCCTGGTCTAAATAAATGTTAAAAGGAATTGGTGACAAACTGCATCCCTGCTTAAGGCGTTTATTCACTGTAAATTCCTCTGTTAAAGTATTCTGTATTTTTACTTTAGATTTTGTATTACTATAGATCCTCCTAACAATATTAATACATTTATCACTTATATTCATATTTCTCATTGCCGTCCATAACAATTGTCGAGATACACTATCATATGCCATCTCTAAATCAATAAAGGTCATATGACAAAAAACTTACCTTTCTTAAACCTGAAGGTAATAGAAGATTGGGCAAACCAAGTTGAGATAGCTGGAGAGGAGGATCTTAAGATGTTGGGTATTAGAGGATGGAGAAGAAGGGCTTTGGACAGACAAATGGAGAAAAATCTTGGGAGCAGATCAAAATGGGGTATAGTACTATGATTATTATTATACAAAGACATATAATACCATTATGTGAAATTCCAAATTGAAATTCAAGTTGAATTCTGTCTATAGTATTGTATTAAAATTGAAGTTCTATAGGACATTGATTTAAAATAAATGTTTATATAATTATTCTTCTCTCAGTCTGAGTGAATCTTATTTTCCACCAAACCTCCTTTTTTTTTATTTACACTTTCGAATTTTAAGGTTGAGCCTTATACCTTGGGACAGCTTATTTTTGAGCCAATTAATATCATGTCAAGAGACACCTTTAGAATCTTGTGATTTAAGACATATGTTTATTTTTAATCAGGTCCCATGTAGCCTGGAACTCATGAGGCAATACTGAAATGTATTTAATATTTAAAGAAAGTAATACTTTGAGGTCTATTTTAATTATTATGAGTTGGTTTTTATTTCCCGACACACCTCATATTTATGTTTTTCTTGCAGACTATAGTTTCAATAGTCTCTTGCCATTTTCAATGCTATCCAATAGTTGGATCAGTTGGATAGCATTGAAACGGCAAGAGATTGCTGAAATTATAGTCTGCAAGAAAAACATAAATATGAGGTGAGCCAACTGTTGGATAGCATTGAAAATGGCAAGAGATTGCTGAAAGGAAAACATAAATAGGAGGTGAGTCAGGAAAGAAACCAACTCATAATAACTGAAATGTATGTTAATAAAATGCGCAGGAAAATGGAAGTGAAGGGTTTGACTAATTTTATTATTAATATTTTAAATATTGATAATTCAGAAATAGAGTGAATATTATTCTATATACTTTATTACAAGATATAATAAAATGACATTGAGAAAACAGAGAGACAATATTCTTTTCACAACAGAACAAAATCTTCTTATTCTTACTTGACAGGACAGGAAGAACCAATCCTAACATACATATATTTTATTACACGTTACAAGTTCAAACATTATAAAATTTAAAAATTTCAAAATTGCTTGTACCATTCTAGCAAGATGCATGATTTTTCTGTGTTATAATACATTATTTCTGCAGTGAAAATGTTACCAATTTTTTTATACTGTATGTGGTTACTTTTTTTTTCCAGATGTATAACTCTGTCTTAATAGCAATAATGTTTATCTATCAGAGCAATAATATTTGTAATAAATTATAAAATCATATTACACCATATTTAGCTATAAAAATTATAAGACATTAAAGCTAATCTCACTTCATAGAAATAATGACTAAATATTAAGTTGTCTCATAAGTAATGTCTTTTTTTAATATAATACTGTGGGTCTAGTGGAATTTAGATGGTATGATTCACTTGGAGTTTGCCATGCAGTTAATGAGGATTTTTATTCTCAACAATTGGAACGAGTTCATAAAATTTTGAGGGTCATGGTTCAAATCCAACTGGATCCCATACTGCATGAACAACAATGACAAAAATGCAGGATTTGGGAGGAATCAAAATGCTACCATACCCAACACATAGCCCTGATCTTGTGCCTTCAGATTATCTTCTGTTTTGATACATGGCCCATTTATTGCGTGAAATTAAAAAAAAGAATTGAAAACATTGAAGTTGTGAAAAAGGGTCTGAATGAATTCTTCGCATCAAAAACCAGAGACTGGTACCATCGCTGGATTATAAACCTTGCTGAAGATGACTCAAGATCATAGAATTTGATGGTCTCTACTTTGAAGAGTAGTTTAATTTCTTATCAGAAAACATTCCAAATAAAATTTTGTTTAAAAAAATACATTACTTATTAGTCATTATCTATAAATACCAGTAAATTATTCACATCTAGGCTTTACATTTTTTAAAAATCCTATCAAACTAATACTAAAAATTCATAGAATATCAATTGGATATCAAACAGTTATTCAATGTCAATAGCATATTTAATGTGACAAGGAAACAAAATATTTGTAATCAGTAGGTTGCTCAACATTATAAAGTTGAACATATCTAACATTTTTTAATGAGGAAATTCAACAATTAATTCATATAAAATAATTTGGAATTACTGTTTCATTCTAATGGATATTCCATTCTTTTTTACTTTTTCAATCATAAAGAAGTAGGCACTAACATTACAAAATAATTGTTATAACATTATTTTGTGCTTATATTATATTAAATGCATAAACAATAAGAGTATTATAATGTAAAGTAAGTCTCAAGTTTAGATGATGCTATTAAAAACTTAGATACTTTAATGATGTTGTAGTCTATATAGAGAAAGAGATAAGTGACATAAACAAGTGTATTATTTCTAGTGAAAATCTATGAAAATGAACAAATGAAGAACCTAAGATAAATTCAAATGTTTTATACCTCTCCTCATAATTAATCTTCTAAGTAGTTCGTGATTTCGGGTTCATGACAAACCCATCCTCAGTACCATTTTGCCGACTGATGTTATGTCAATCGGAAGAACCACTTCTTCTTCTTCCCTCTGGAAGTGATTTTCCGATCTACATTATATCAGTCGGCAAAATGGTACTGAGGATGGGTTCGCCATGAACCCGAAATCGCGATCTACTTAGAAGATTAATTATGAGGAGAGGTATGAAACATTTGAATTCATCTTAAATTAAACCTCATAGTGATTTATTCCTATAAAAGTTCAATAAATGAAGAACTTATTGATATCCAAATAAAAAGAAGAACCTGGAGATGGATTGAATATACTTTTAGGAAAATCAAGGTACTATTGAGAGACAAGCCCTATTTTGGGACTCTCTAGCCCAGAGGAAAAGATGAAAACCATTATGTCATGGAGAAGGAGCTGGAAGAAGAAGGCAGATGGGAAAAAAAAAGTGAGGAGGAGTTGAAGGTTTTAGCATGGCACAGGATGCACTGGAGATGCTTTTTTGAGAGTCTGGATAAGAATTACAGGAGATATTATTACTACAACAACCATTACTTTTTCAAAAACTTGATTGATGTTAAGATAACTATGGCACTGGTTTTAAATATGTTTAAAATGTATGAAGAATGCAAAGATTATTATTACACTGGTTTGTGTGATTTTTTTTTCTCTAAATAGACTGTATCAGCCCCTTGTTGGGAGTGGTTAATTTAACTCAAAACATGCCCAACATAATTTATTCAGCCCATTTGTTACACAAGCACTTTTATCAGTCCAGATTTTCTCTACACTTAATGAACTGAAATATAATTACATCTTAAGATGAATGCATTTTTATGTATCCAAAGTAAGTTGTGAACACTGACTGAAGTGAACTTTCAATTATGATAAATGGAAGGAAAATAAAGTTTATTTTTAACTTTCATTGTTTTGGCCTTACAAATCAAATCTCAATTCATAATAAAGACATATGCCTTTATTTTTTTCTTAAAATTGCAGACAAAAATTCTTCATAAAATGCAAAACTTATTATCCTCAAAATATGTCAGAAATTTGTTTTGCCAGTGCATAAAATTTGATGATATATATATATTTTATATATTTTTTAATAAAAATATTTTATTGTATTTTTTGTTCTAAATCAATTTTTAAATTTTATCTAACATTCATAATTTCTTGTTTGAATATAGTATTAAACACAACAAACTAAACAAAATTTTATCATCTAGATAAAAAGATACCAAGGTAAATTTAATTTAGAATGTTTTGGCAGTAAATTATTTTTAATATGTTAATTGTGAGTTGATTCATGGAAAAAAAATGTACTAACAAATAAGCAAGTTAAATGTATAATATAAAATTGTGATATATATGATCATATATGTTAAGTTAAATAATTAGCAATTATGCATATTGATAAAATTTTGCTTGTTTTTATAAATGGAACCCCAAGCACCATACTGTGATTTGTTCTTTTCTTCTGTATGTTTTTCTTGTGTCTTCTTCTGGATGGCTTCAAATCCAGCTTTCCTGAAATCAGAATATGAATTTGATATGAACTTTTTATTTAGTTCTTCCAAACTTGTATAAATCCAAGATGTTTTATCAGGGTTAAATTCCAAACTAGTATTTCATCATTTTGACAAAGATAAATTCCCTCCTGCTACATAACATTTCTTCTTCCAAGAAAATTTTAACATAATTTCATTTGATGTTTTTATTATTCATTTCATACATCTCAATGATGGATAAATCATATTAGAAGAGAAAAATTATATGCTCAAACTGGGGCTTGAATCCAGGACCTTTGGCTTCCTTGGCCAATACTCTACCGACTGAGCTACCTGAGCAAGTTCCAATCTAAACGCAAATCTTTCTCTTATATACACTGTTAATTCCCGCGCACCAAATGCTATGGAAGCTTTGCTTCTATCTTACAAATGGCGGCTTCATTATTAAGAAGACATTTATTTGGGAATTTACATTACATTTCATAGTTAAATATGGGAAATAACATTATGAGGTCCTTAATTCGTAAATTAATGAGTCATTTTTTAACATCTTACCTCATACTTTATGTTTCTTCAAACACGGGAACTAGTTTTCGAGAGAAGGATCTCTCTCATTTTCAACCGAAATTATGACTACCGGATTTTCGTTGGAATCATTGGAATCTCCATCAATAATGTTGCCATCTCAAAGTTCATCAAATCAACACCAGATGGCAACGTTATTGATGGAGATTCCAACAATTCCAACGAAAATCCGGTAGTCATAATGTCGGTTGAAAATGAAAGAGATCCTTCTCTCGAAAACTAGTTCCCGTGTTTGAAGAAACATAAAGTATGAGGTAAGATGTTAAAAAATGACTCATTAATTTACATTACATTATAAAGCCAGTACGGCTTATTTCGATGTATTTATTATATTAATTTGATCTATCCATCATTGTGATGTATGAAATGAATAATAAAAACATCGAAATAAGCCGTACTGGCTTTATAACGTAATGTAAAATTCCCAAATAAATGTCTTCTTAATAAAGAAGCTGCCATTTGTAAGATAGAAGCAAAGGTTTCAAAGCATTTGGTGCGCGGGAATTAACAGTGTATATAAGAGAAAGATTTGCATTTAGATTGATACTTGCTCAGGTAGCTCAGTGGGTAGAGTATGGCCTAGAAAGTCAAAGGTCCTGGGTTCAGGCCCCAGTCTGAGCGTATAATTTTTCTCTTCTAATATGATTTATAATTTAATTTGTTGTGAGCTATTACTTAAATAAAGAATTTATTAATCTTAATTATTAACCTTGTTAATCTATTTAAATTATAATTTGACATTATATATACACTTAGCTAAAAAAAACAAATTCCTTGTGATTTATTTGGGAATTGGTTCCTGGTTCAGGCTTAAATTTTTCTCTTTAGTATTGATTACAATAGTTTCCTTATGATTTACCTAAGCAAGAAGATTTATATGTGCCTAAATATTATCAGTCGGTCACAGTGGACTAGTGGTTATGCTCCTTGCCTCTGGTCCCGAGGGTCGTGGGTTCAAACCCGGCCGGGGTCGATGGATTGTTTTTTAGGATGGAAAAATCCAAGGAGCAAGTCCTCCGGGAGGGACTTTAAGCCATGGGTCCCGAGTCTGAAGATTTTCAGGCTCGTAAAAGATCCTTAAGTCTGAATAAAGAGGCCTCTAAACAAAATTTACCATAATAATACCGACCTCAACATCCTAGTAATAACTTAGATGCCTGTTAGATATCTTATTGGGTCAGTGTGTTGACCGCATGCTATTCATGACATCTATGGGCAAATAAGGTAACTAAAAATTAACTTGGTCTAGTAACTTCTAACAAAGGAGAGGCTATGGCTCAAAAATGGGCTATGCTCCTAGATGGCAGAGATATCTGTGAAATCAGAATGACTGATATTTGAAAATATAATTTAAGAAATAGATGTTCACTCACTTCATTTTGTTAGGTTTCAATGAGACAAGTTAGTGTACATCAGATTGGTGTACACTTAATTAAATAATATACATGTGATTTATTTTGTTTGGTTAGGAACAGTGAAGTTGGTGTACATTAATTTCTACTAAACATTTAGGAATTTATTGCGAAAAAGATTGGTCATATTGATTTCACAGCTATGTGGTTCCATCTTGCGACGATTCTATCAATTTTCTGTAGGGCTTCACATATAATAATAATAATAATAATAATGATTTATTTTAGCTGGCAGAGTTAAGGCCATAAGGCCTTCTCTTCCACTCAACCAGCGAATAGTAAAATTATACAAAAATTACGTACATATTACAATTTTAAGATATTAAAATACAGACTAAACAAAATACAATGATGATGGATCTAATACTAGCTAATGCTAACAAAAACATAGAATATAATAAAATTAAAATGATATAAAATAAAGTAAGTAGCTTCCTACATGATTATTAATAGAATGCTCTATATAGTTGTTATGTAGTTAATGTTTTCATTGTGTCGAACTTAAGATATCAGTTAATTTGGATTTAAATAATGATAGCGATTGACAGTCCCTGACATGACTGGGAAGTGAGTTCCATGCTCTAGCCATAGATATTGTGTAAGATTCAGAGTACAGACAGGTCCTATGTGGTTCCATTTAGTGACAACTCTATAAACTTTTGCATATGTGCATTTTAATTCCTTAGGACTTAGAAAATTTATTGTGGAAGTTAAACTAAACTTTTTCCTACTGCTACAATAATTTGTGCATTTTTTGTTTTTTTTTATTTCAATTTACATAGATGCAGACATACTCCTGACATACATTCCCTGAGTTCTGTAGTCTATGTCACCCCTGATCAAATTTTAGGTTATGAAATACCATTGATCAATTGTAACATGTTATGAATGATGCAATCTTTTCACATCTTAATTATGGCAATTCTACCAGATGTACTTACCTAGAAGTTGTGTTCCTTGAAGCCTGCTCCAACATGGAAGAGGATGTGCAACGTTCTCCTCCTTGAACCATATTGATATCCTGAATTGAAATTACAAAGCTGCAGATTTTACCTTTCTTGCTTTCCTAGTGTGTACCAGTATAGTAAACTCAGTGCTAATATTCTTTTCACCTGTTAAGTTTTCCACAAAAATTCTAGAAGGTAGATGTTCCAAGAGCTAGAATGAACAAAGATAAATAAAATTTCATAAATTAATTATGGGAAATAAATCATCACCCAATACTGCATACGGAAGAAGAAGAAGAAGAAGAAGAAGAAGAAGAACATTATGAGGTTTTCAATTAATAAAATTTAATTAAATGAGTCAAATCTCACCTCATACTTTGTGTTCGTCAAGCATGAAAGCTGCAGTTTTCAAGAGGAATTCCTCCCATCTTCAGCCATCATCACGACTGTTGAATTTTGGTTTACATCTTCATCTTTGAAGTTGCCATCTGGTGTTGATTTGATGAACTTTGAGATCAAATCCTGCTCGCTGGGAACTTCATAAAATTCATAGATCTAAATTTGTTTAGAACTAAACATGAATTTTGAAGTTCCCGGCGAGCGAGATTTAATCTCAGGGTTCATCAAATCAACACCAGATGGCAACTTTAAAAATAAAGATGTAGACCGAAATTCGACAGTCTGATGATGGCTGAAGATGGGAGGGATTCCTCTTGAAAATTGCAGTTTCCATGCTTGAACAACAAGGAGTATGAGGTGAGATAGACTCATTTAATTAATTTTTATTAATAAATAACATTATTTACCAATATATCCTTTTGCATTAATATATCCTTAAAAGGACAGTATTGGAAATATTTTTTTAATATTCCCTCATCCACCAGTTTGTTATTTCAACACTTCTGGTATTCTCTCCTGGCATTGGCATATTGTACTCATTATTGAGGTTGGGAAAGTAGGGTTATGCTGCCCTATGATACATGGGTGATGATGATGGTAATGATGCGCCAGGAGAGTCCCTAATTGTAAACTTAATATCCATATTTGCGATCTACTTAGAAGATTAATAATTAATAGAAGAGGTACGAAACATTTTAATTTATCTTAAATTAAATCTCAAAGTGATTTATTCCTATAAAAAGTTCTAATCAAGTTTTAACATATTCAAATATAAACACTGCACATATTTATTAAGACTCAACTCCCCAAAAGGGAATCAGGCAAAGATGAAGAAGAATAAGAAATTTATTAAAATATATAGGTTATGGAATAAATTATTCTAACTGGCTAAATTTCTCTCACTGCAAACATATTTTGGCGTACAAGAAAGCTGAATATTCCAGTTGAAGCTCCATATGTATATACTAAAACATTTATGGTGCATAACATATAGCTGAATGTGTCAGTAAGTATTGTTATTTAATAAATGCAGATTTTAAAAAAAGTAGAAGTATTTTAAATAGAAAGAATATATTTATATATTAAATTTGGGAATTTTTAACATTATGAGGTTCAATTAATAAGAATTAAATGAATCGTGATTTCTTCTTACCTCATACTTCTATGTTTTTTTTAAACACAGCACTGTAGTATCAGTGACCCATTGTCACCATCGTCAGCTTTTTTCACGACTATAAATTTTTTCTTTTGCCAGTAATTATCCAATTTTGACAGATAATTACCGGCAAAAGAAAAAATTGACAGTCGTGAAAACAGCTGACAATGGTGACAATGGGTCGCCGATACTGCAGTGCTGTGTTTAAAAAAAAACATAGAAGTATGAGGTAAGAAGAAATCACGATTCATTTAATTCTTATAGAAAGAATATACTTACTTTATGGCACGTGATGCAGTTGTGTGAGAACCTGAAGTTCAAGACGGTTTCCTGTGTTAGCTCTACGGCTTCCCTTTCTTGTGTATAGGTTTTCGGAAAGCCTGTGCATACAAACAATACATACAGTAATACCATGACAATATGTTTTTAAAGAAATTTACTTATCTTCAATGTGACATTTTACAATCACAACACAACAGGTTTTAAATGTTAATTTATGTACTGTACTGATTGTGAAAGTGATATATTATAGTTATTATATAATTTACAAGGACTAAAGGTAAATCTAATGCATAAACAAATAACTCTTCCAAAAAAAGGCATACCAATGTATAACGAGTCAAAAAACTAAGTGAAAAACATATTTTCAAATTTTGTACAGTTGCTTTAATTTCTACTCTCATATTGCTAATAATTTACAACTAGGAACTTGCTCTGCAGATAGTTAACAATGGTGCTCTCTGCTTTCAGAAATTAAAAATATACTGACTTGCCCAAAATTGAATCCACAATTTTTTAATTCATTAGAGAGTAAGTCATCTAGATAATAGAAAAATGAAATATTTTCAATACTATCTTTTTATTTATATATAATTAAAACAAAGTTTATGACAATTTTAATGGGTGTAACAAATCATATTTTTACTGCGAGACTAATCACAAAATTTGGGGATAACCTCCTACACCAGAAAATTTTGCCAGTACCAAGTTCTACAAATTCCAGATTTAAAAAAAATGCACGTTTCTTTAACAAAGGATCCCACCGAAACTTGCTCATATTTTTCTGATCCAGAATATTCCACTGACAGCCAAGATGGAACTGTATTATTTGTAGACCCTCTAAAAATCCTATATAGCCCTCCTTGTGTCCTTGGAATTCCAAGCCGAAGAGTGAGATGAAATAAAATAATTGAAAGTCTGTGATATATGATGCCAGCTGATGTCGCATCATCACAGGGACAGATAAAATGAAATGCAACAAAATGGATGACGTGATATGGAGAAGTGATGGAATGAATATTTTGGCAGGGAAAAATTGAATAATCCCTGAGAAAACTTGTCCTGGCTCCGGTTCATCCACCACAAACCCCACCTGGAGGGAACGATACGCGATCTCGGGACCAGATGGAGGACGAGAGTCTAACTACTTGAATCACAAACAAAATAAAGTTTGTGAAAATGTTTTATATTTAATATTTTAATGAGTTCACATTAGCAAATTTTCTTGCCATTTTTTTTTTTTTTTTTTGCTGAGGCTCTGTAATATTTTAGGTAATTAGGATTGCGGTTCTAGGACGGGCGTCAAAATAACAGATGAATTCTGTTTACATATTATACTTGTTATTAAAAAAAGAGTCGTAATAATTTTCTATTTTAACAAATCACATTTTCGTTGTAAATACAAGGACAAATGCTTTCAACGACTTAACTTTCCAAATAATGCGAATATAAAACGCGTTATGTTTAGTATTAGATAAGTTAAAGTAGGAGTATAATTAAAATTTTAAAATAACCGATAAGTTTATTGTAGTCACACTATATTATTTCCTTTCCCCATTAATTCATTACATAATAGCAACGGAGTTTTAAAATATTTTTTGAAATATAATCTACCAGAAGTATTACTCGAAGACACATTTTTGCAGTGTAGCAATTTTAAATTAAAGAAAAAAAACTTTGATATAGAAAGAGTAGTTTTATTTCATTGTTATTTGTAGACAATTTAACATGTAAGGTCATATCGCATCTAGGATTTTAGGTTATCTCATGGGCTGTGTTTTTCTATTGATCCCATGTGTTTTGTGTAGAACACTGATATATATATATATATATATATATCCATCCATAGTAATTCTGCCCGAAGGCAGGTCTTTCAATGCTATGCTTTGGAGCTTTTACTAGGGAATTACATGTGTGGTAGCTTCCCGTTGCTTTCCACTCCGGTGAAGGATGATGATGGTGATGATGATAATGATAAGGATGATGATGATGGCCGGATGATTTTCGGGGACATTTGGGCCCTAAGCTTCCTGACATTTGTTTTACAGGCGAGGAAAAACCCCGAAAAAAAACTCACCGAGGAGCCTGTCCCGGCCGGGAATCGAACCCGGGCCAGCTGCGTGACAAGGCAGCACGCTATCTCGAGACCATAGCTCCAAAAAAGCCTTTTTTTTAGTACATCGATGTTTTTTATTATATTTTTAGCTCCGGCCTTATAGTACGTAAGGGAATATGTTATATACGTTAATAGTCCCAGAAAAAATCTCTAAATGATGAAAAAAATTCAAATCGGTCAAGTAGTTTTTGAGTCCATAAAGGGCAGACAGACATTCATTTTTATATATAAATAAAAAACACTTTTAATTCCAATTATAGAAAAAAAAATCCAGTGTTTTTAAAACGAGTGCGGTTACTTTTTAACAGTCATCATACGATCCATCCATAGTAATTCTGCCCGAAGGCAGGTCCTTCACTGCAATCATAGCATTTTCATGCCATGCTTTGCAGCTTTACTAGGGAATTATGTAGGTGTGGTAGCTTCCCGTTGCTTTCCACACCGGTGAAGGATGATGATGATAATGATAATGGTAAGGATGATAATGATAAGGATGATGGCCATATGATTTCGGGGACCGTTTGGGCCTTAAAGTTTTCCTGACATTTGTCTTACAGGTGAGGAAAAACCCCGATAAAAACCTCACCCAGAAAAACTGCCCCGACCGGGGATCGAACCCGGGCCCGCTGCGTGACGCTACCTCGAGACCACAGCGGTGGACTATCATACGATAGAACACGTGAATTCTGTGTCAAACGAACTAATACGAAGTTCATCGAAGGTATGGTAGATTGCGTTGCAAAAAAAAAAAAAAAATATATATATATATATGCAAGAAGGAAGGTAAAATGGCGATAAAATGACATCGAGAAATAATATTTAGTAAATAACTTATTATATTATTTAATGTCGCTCTTTAACAGCTATGGTAATTGGTGTTTCAATTCAAATCTGGTCTAGAAAATACAGAAAAATTTTGCTCGGATGCCTCATCTTTTTAACTTTAAGAAATCGCGACCCACGGTTTTAGTTCCTTTCGGAAGCAACCCATATTCAGGATTTCTATACCCTGAAAAATCAATCGACCTAATTGGATATGGAGTTGCGAAGCTTGGAACCAGAGGGGATATCCATCAAAACTGACTCTAGTAAAATCATTTATATAAGAGACAATAATAGGGTAACTACCAGAACAATTGGAAAGCCCATCTTCAACGAATGCCGTCTCATAGAATTCCAAAAGCCATACTTCGCTACTGCCCCCAAGGCAAAAGATCGCTGGGACGTCCAAAAAAGCGCTGGATGGAAAATTCCTCTTTGAGACCGTAACAGGCCACACGGCCTAATACTTGCATGGATGATGATGATGATGACAATAATAGGGTAATTTGAAATGGGTTTAATGAGGTGCATTCCCCCGTTCCAATTGGTGATTCGCCACGGTAATCTGGCGTAAATATAAAACATACGCTACAATTATAAAGAGTGTTATATAAGTAGAAGAGAATGCAATGCAAGTCCAAAACTGACATAAATTTATAGAGTACCATATGCAAAACTTTGATACCGTATTGTTGTACATAGATCATTAATACACTATAAAATTCTTACCTTACGATTTGAAGGAATTTGGAGTTTAACTGAAAATTTGAAACTCTGAACTTCATCGACACATAGATAATCAAATAAATCAATAACTATTTTTTAATAAAGGCAAATGCTTCGTCTTCCAGTTCACAAACAACTGCGACTGAAAAGGAGCTGATTGTTAGTTTTTAATGTCTCAAGTATTGGCAAGGTATAGTGGTCTTACAGGTTCTCTTCCCTTCTCTTTCTTACGAGTATTTTTTTTTCAAAACTTGTTCAACGAGATTATATTTATTTCTGGAAGAAGTTTCAAATTGTCACGTAATCAGAACTGTTTCTTTTCTTTTGAAATCACAATATTATATTTTCTTTCTTGCATTTGGAACTTTTTTCTAATACATAGCCTATATTCCTCTAAGCATTTAGAAAAAATCGAACTGTGAACTTAATTGATACATATATCAATCTATTTCTTAATCCACTGACAAAGGATCATCATTCAGTACTAAAAGGTGGACAACGCCCATAAATTTAGTAGCCTACACTGAAATGTTTTAATGTAACATAAGATTTTGTGTCAAAAATGCTTAAATAAATATTGCTCTAAGTCTTTAGAAAAATGGGCATGAAACAAGATCAAACTCTAGACTGTGGAATTAAAAACACGATAATTAAAAATAGGAATTAGGGCTTCTATTTAATCAAAACCAATATATTGTGACGAGTTTAACGTAATGCTTTGCATTGCTCGGTTTAAATTTTTCCGGACTGGAGTGAGATTCTCGAGCCTCGCCTTATAAGGTAGAAGGAATTCGTGTGTCGCGAATCTTGAGCCGTGAATGCCTGCTGGAAACCTTCCAGACAAGTCTATGGATTGCTTTCTAGAGGAATTTGTCTCCTGAGGTTTCGATTCGAGAAGACTTATTTCTCGAAAGCTCTTGCCAGGCGGGTTCTGGATGCTTATACAAACGGAATGCAAGTCGATCGACACCAGTAGGAGATTGAATAGAATCAGATCGAATCAGAGTTGAGCTTCAGCAGCGGATGATCTAAAAATTTTAGTTAGCAGCCTCGCAGCGAAACCTCACCCAAAGCCCGACTGGGAGACCGAAACTCCGGCGCACCATGAACGCGACCAAACGTCATAGTCTTTCTTACAGGTCGAGGGTTCTATATATCCGTCTCATTCTTTCCCCGAGGGTTCGAGTCCCGGTGGGGTCAGGATTTTTAAACTGACCCAAACCTTCTGGCGGCACTATGGCCCTGGGGTCGACTCAGCCTCTAACGGAAATTAGTACCAGACGCTTCTGAGGGAAAAGGCGGCCGTCACGCAGGGCTGACAACTCGGCTGACATAAAGTGCCGATTGTCTAGAAAAAGTGGTAGTCTTAACCTCCTACTACTCCAAGGGCCTCCTAAGCCTATAGTAGTACCACTTTATCATTCTTTTTTTCTAACAACCCTATTCCAAAATCCTCTTGGATTTAGTTAGCTCTCCAGAGCTTTCTCAGGGCAACATTTCCATTCGGCTTTACAAAAAAATAAAAGATCCTATCCGAGTCCTCCATCATGAAAAAAGTTAGATCGCAAAATCATTTTGGATCTATATAAATTCCCAATCGCGGAGGTACCTCGTAGGAAACCAGCAAAAAAAAAAAAAAAAATATATATATATAAACTCAATTCCAACACGAAACACGAGCAGCATCGAGTTCCGTTGAAAATGAATCTTCCCTTCAAGACCCTTGCCTTCACCGTCTCCATCATAATGTAATGGAGGAGCAACTGAGGGCTTGACATCTCAATACCAGACCCCGGCATAGAAAAGCCTCCGCGCTGCTGATTAGTCAAGACGCCTCGACGCAAATGGCAGTTGCCAAATTGGAGTTCGCTAAAAAAAGAGACTCACGCAATCTCTTGCGAAGCTACAAAGTATAGCGAATTGCCCTCCTAAAGACACGTGAATCCTAACAACGCAGAAGTATATTTCTGAGGTGTAGCTGTAGGCCTACATTTATCTCGGGACTCTTGGGATGATATATAGGCCTATTCTAATTTAGAGGAAGTCTGATTGTTGTAAGCATTTCAAATTAAATTTCTGGGTAGTCAAACGCAACTAACTTAAAACATTTTTTTCGGAACATATTCGGCTTTATTTTCTTCGACATTCAAAGTCTTGTGTTAAATTTATAGGGTACACTCGGCAGAATTGGGACACGGGGTGAATAGGGACACTTTAAAATGTTTTCTCTCCACTGAAAGCTCTGGCATGTATCGATTAACCTCTGTACTTCATGTATGAAAATCAGTTGTGTGTCATTTTGGTTCTCGTTTGGTTATCTGAATATTTCACAACAAAGAATTGGTTTTACAGGTAAGTGAAATAATAACTTCATACACTTAATATTTTCGTTTTTTTATTATGCGTTCTCTTATTAACTAATGGTGAGATTACGAATTAATTTTTGCTAAATGATTAAGTATTTATCCCCAGAGAGACTGCTACAATTCCCGTCTTTGTCGACAACGGTTTAGATGTTGCCAACATATGAAAATTGAAACACTGCATTGCATTTCCGGTGAATAGGGACACTAATATTCGGCTGAATAGGGACATCATATTTCACTAATTTATTTGTAACTATTGCATCGCGGATGTGTAATTCTAAACAGAGTTGGACAGAAGTTGATATGTAGAGCTATTAAAGCACTCCGTCAGGGAAGGATGTTGTATCATGCGGCAGATTTATTTGGGACACCTCGTTCATATTTTCACCGTCACCGTATCTGCATGAGGATTTAAATTAAATTTCAACAATGCAAGAAAGGCAGCTTTTGTTTCGCGGAGAAAAATGCAAACAATTAGAATCTGAATAAGTAGGAAAGATGATGAACTGGAGACGCGGAACATAACAACACTATGTGTGGGGTTTGTTTATAAAATATAGTTATCCCATTTCATGAAAATTGAGAGAATTCATCTAGAGTCACGGCAAATGACATGAATTGTATCATGAAGAAGAAGAAGAAGAAAATTAGACCTAATATAAAGAAATAAATCTTATTCTAAGGTAGTTTATAGAGAAGATTATGTTATAAAATTGTGCTTAAAATGTCTGAGAAATAAACATTTTACCGAAGGAAGGCATCTGAAAACTGCCCCGATTCACCCAAAAGACTGTCTCTATTCGCCCTAACAAATTAGGATGAAAAGGGACATATAGTATTTGAATATACATGTCAATAATTTCTTATGCATTTGATTCATAAAACTATAACTGATACAAAATGTTGATCAAATATTATATTAAATAATTAAGTAAAAAACACAAATGTCTTACCGATAATAAAATCGATATTACAGATTTTCTTATTTTTGTCCCGATTCGCCCGACTTACCCTAATTTAAAACCAGATCGGTTATTTAAATTAGTTTATGCTGATTCTATTATTACATAAACAATAATAGTCGATGTACACAATGAAACTGGTATTTTCCAGTTTCTGAAAATATCTTCTCTTTCATATTATCGTGTCTTAGAAGACTGAAATAATTTCTTATGAAACAGACAGGTAAGATTGCATCAGACAAAATCTTGTTTGACCTTGAAATATATGTATCACATCAATATGCAACTACAGATAGAAATAATCTTGAAATAAGAATATTACACTCTCACCTGATTATATAAAAGCAAGAAAATATGCAGAATTTTAAAATTTATAAACAAATTCACATTGTCCTAATGTTGGTTTACTCGCTGTTACACTACCATTGCCGGCAGAAGGATTTATTATAAGCACTTTTATAAGTCCTTGCATAATGACCCTCAGTCACATAGTACGCCTATAATATAAAGGTCTATGAGTGTATGGCCTTCATTATAACTTTTAAAATATTCCTATATTAAACTTTTCAATAAAAGAAATATATTAATTTAGTATGTTTTATATAACATCTATAGTTTATTTAGAGAAATAGAACATTTTTGATAGAATTTGGGATGAGACGAATTCCTGTAAAGCAGAGCCGTCCAAACTACAGCCCTCGGGCCACATCCGGCCCGCCATGGCTTTTCGTATGGCCGGCGTAAGGAATGAAATGAATAAATTAATTTTATATTTTTAATTTAGATTTTAAATTGTAACATCTAGTTTGGACATCCCTGTGTCAAATTCATCTCTCTGGAATGTGGATTTGAGGTGTCACCGCTTCTCTTGACAAAGTAACAGAGATGATTCATCCCTTATTTACCGTTTTCTTCCCCACTCCAAACTTTGAACATTAATTGTTTCGCTTGTTATATTGTCAATCAAACATTAGCATGTGCATGGACTAGTTGTAAAAATAGTGTTAAAGCGAGAAAATACTTTCAAAAAAACGCAATGTTGATTCAGAGTGTAGGGAGTTTAACTAATCCTGGACCAGCAAGTACTTCGTGAAGGAGCATGGAAACAAAGTGTTATGCGTTATTTGTAACGATGTTATTTCAGTTGTGAAAGAATATAACATTAAAAGACATTATCAAATAAAGCATAGCCATTTTGATAAATTTGATGGAGATGAGCGTACTGAAAAAGCGAACGAGCTCCTTTCTAAAGTTACGGCACAACAACAGTTATTAATTGAGGGTGTGGTGTAAGACAAAGAAATGTTACTGAAGCGAGTTATGAAGTTTCGAAACTAATTGCTGAAAACGGAAAACCGTTTTCTGATGGCGAATTTGTGAAAAAGTGTCTGATTGATGTTGCCAAGAAGTTGTTCCGGCCCGCGATCAATTGCACAATCAGTTATTGGCCCGGCCCATTAAAAAGTTTGGGCGGCCCTGCTGTAAAGCATAATAGCACTTTTTCCAGTATTTAGTCTATGTTAAATTTATTTATGTAAGCCTATACTGTAGGCCTATATAAAAACGAGTAATCCTCGGGCTTCTTCATGAGAGGTTTCCAGCTCTCAAAATCTAAAGCTTCTCTCTTGCAAATTTTCTTTTCCATTTTTCTTACATAACTTTCTGTCAGCACTTTTGAAATTCATATTAAAGCATTGTTGAAGTTATGTAATAAGATGTTAATTATATATTTTTTTACCTGGTAAGTTAGTCGTCCTCAACTAAGTTATTAAACTTTTCAAGTTATTCTAACATGGAGGCCTTTCGAAAACAATGTTTCATCTTCTGTGTTTTAACTGGAACTGATGGTGCTGTATAGATTGTATAACGGAAGTTATTAAACTTCTTCAAGTTATTCTAATATGGAGGCCTTTCGAAAACAATGTTTCATCTTCTTCGTTTTAACTGGGACTGATGGTGTTGAATAGGTTGTAAAACGGATGTTATACCTACACAACACCATCAGTTCCAGATAAAACGCAGAAGATGAAACATTGCTTTCGAAAGGCTTCTATATTAGAATAACTTGAAGAAGTTTAATAACTTAGTTGAGGACGACTGACTTACCAGGTAAAATATATATATATATATATATATAATTAACGTCTTATAACTTTCTGTTTCAACAATACATTTACTTCTAGGTCGCCTTTTTTTTTATTCCACGTATTTCTGATTTCAATGATGTTTTTGTAATCTATCTGCCGACTTTTTTTTTTGCATGGCCAATTTATCTCGATATCCCTTAATAGATCTTAATAAAACATATTTAACAAAGTTCGATCTGATACAATTCTAAAATTTTACGAAACAATGACAATTTCGACTCTATTGCTCTGAAGTCTGGACTCTAACATCAAGACAACTTCAAAGAATAGAAGCTGCCGAAATGGGTTGCTTAAACCATTGATGGATTACACTCTCTATGACGACAAATGGAATAAGGATATTCGAACAGAACTAAACATGCCAACAATAACTGACACTACAAAGATTTGCTGGAACAAGTATTACAACTACATAATGAGAATGGCCATTAAATATACTGATCAGCTAGATACTTCTAGGGATGCAGACGATATATCGATGTTTTTAAAACATCGATGTATTGTTTGCATCCCTAGAAGTATCTAGGTAACCAGTACATTTATCGGTCATTCGCATTATGTATCACAACTACATAATGCGAATGACCAATAAATATACTGATCAGCTAGATACTTCTAGGGATGCAAACGATATATCGATGTTTTTAAAACATCGATGTATTGTTCATAAGCATCGATGTTTTAACATCGATGTTAAAACCCCTATCATCGACGATACATCGCTCTTACGAGCGATGTTTTATGAACGATATTTTGTCATGCTTTAGCGCCATCTATTGTATTATTTTCGCTGCTAGTTCGCTTCCTCAGCCAAAAACAGATGCTTTAGAAATATGGGATGACCCGAAAGTTTTATTTCTTGGTCTGTATAAACTGGCGATGATGTATTTGCCTATCATAGCAACGTCGATGCCCATTGAGCGGCTGTTTCCAGAGGCTGGGGCTATGATTACCCAAGAAAGAAACCGCTTACTGAGCACAAGACTGTCAAAATTGTTGTTTTTAAATTCTGTTTTGCGAAATAAATAATATTAATCATTTTCAACATTGTTTTGTGTTTTTAATAGTTTTCCCAAAACATAAAAAAATCGATATATCGTTCATAAACATCAATGTTTTGGACATCGATATTTTACTTCTAACATGACATCGATATTTTACTTCTAACATCGATGTTTTTTTTTATGAGCGATGATACTTCTTAGGAAGAGAGAGATCATGATCGTACAAATAGCCTAAGCGTTAAAAGGACTAGATTTCAATCTGAACCGAACAGGCCAGAAGGCTTAAGTCCACAAATGTTATTGTTATTTCAATTTATTTATTGTTTCTGATTTTTTATTTGCCACCGTCATAAATAGCTCCATAGATTCGTCTTAAAATGTTCCATTAAAAATATTTAATTTATTGTTACGAAACTGGAACAGGAGAAAATAATTGATGTTACTGAAGTATATAATGTGTCAGTATGTGTGAAATAGCAGTTTTAAATCGATGTAACTGACAAATCATTCTACCTTATATAAAAGCCAGGGATAAGTTTAGACTGAGGAGATAATATTAAGATAAGAGTTCTTGAAAAAACGAGTAGAAATCCTATAAATTGTAAAATAAATCACAAAGATGTGAGTAATAGGCACAATAGTTACGCAAACCATATTTCTCTCTCTCTCATCTTAACGTTAAATTGCGCAGATTGGATTCCACGTATAAGAACTGGAAAGTATGATGCAAAAGGTTTAAACGTTGCGTTACATGAATTTGTCATAGTTAATAAACAAATAAAGAACTTATTGCTTACCACTTAATATTTATTTTATGGAAGGCAATATTTTATTTAACGATTTTTTTAAACAACTCAGATCATCATCAGCATCAAGGATTAGACTTTAAGGTATGTTCCGATCTCATGTTAGAATTGGTCTGCCCATCTTTTACTGGGCCTTCCTACATTTCTTCGTCCTAGTGGTCTGTTTTGGGATTCTGTTGTTATCCATTCTATTGATGTGGTCCATCCATTCGTCTCTGTATTGTGCAATCCTGTCTAATAGCTTTAATATATTTAGTTCTCTTCGTATATCGTTATTTCTTTTCCGATATGCTATGCTATTACGTAGCCAGCCACACTCCTCAAAAACTTAATTTCTGAAGTTTCTATTCTTCGTTTCTGTTTTTTGGCTAAGATCCAGTGTTCCGATCCATATAACAGTGCTGGAACCGCTATTGTTTTATACAATTTTGTCACCTTTCTAGTTCCCTTGAGACTTCATTTATTTATTTATGACACATTTTATCCCAGATAATTAAAATTACTCACGTATTCTATTGTTTTATTTTCTAATTGGATTTTTACTCCTAGTGGCTCATAACCTAGAAAAGCTAAAACATTTGTTTTTTTCTTTTTTGAGTAGATATTTTCAAGTTGTATGTATCACATATTTTACTCAATTTGTAAATTTCCCGTTGTAAGCCATCCTTTGTCTCAGATATCACGGCCTGATCGTCTGCAAGAAGTAAAATATCTAATAAAATATCGTTAATTTCAAAATGTTCGGCTAAAGCAGTTCTCAGATAATTAAAGTTGTAAATAAAAGCTGGGCGTGAAAGCACCAACAATTTTTCTCAGAGGTCTCTTATTTGAGGCTTGAAATTATTTTACTGACGTAAATGTACGACATGAAGACAAAGGATTTACTTCCCTCCAAAAGAAGTTATATAAAAATATGACTTAAAAAATTCATAAAAAATCCACTGAATCGGCGAACCTTGGATCCAGACGACGAGCATGGTAATCACCAGACTAAGAGAAATAATGTTCGAGCAGTCTCTCGTATTTTGAACATTCAAGGAAATACAGTTGTAATATTATTATTTCCGGGATATTTGTCCCTTTAAGTAGGCTAATTACAAATACCGGAAATTTTAATTTGATGGTCCAAAGTGAAAAAAATATCAATAAAATACGATAGGCTTACATAAAATATAATATGAATATTGTGGAAAACCATTACCAGAATAATTGTTTAGCAAGATATCTGAAAAATAAAAGTTCCAAGTTGTCGCCATTAACCAATGACACATCGTGTAATATCCATCCATAGTAATTCTGCAGGTACTTCCACTGCATTTTCATGCTATGCTTGCAGCTTTACTAGGGAATTGTAGGTGTGGTAGCTTCCCGTTGGCTTTCCACACCGGTGAAGGATGATGATGGCCATATGATTTCGGGGACCGTTTGGGCCTTAAAGTTTTCCTGACATTTGTCTTACAGGTGAGAAAAACCCCGATAAAAACCTCGCCCAGAAAAACTGCCTCGACCGGGGATCGAACCCGGGCCCGCTGCGTGACAAGGCAGCACGCTATCTCGAGACCACAGCGGTGGACTCGTGTAACAAAGATGAATTTATTAAAATGTGAGATTACTTTCACTTTTTTTGACAACCAGCAAATTTTCTCCTATATTTATGTAACTTTCTTCCTTTAGAAATTTCTGAAACTCAGGAGCAGTTCATTATGGAATTCTTTATTTACTACCTACCGACAATCTCCTATATCCTATCTGAAATCATTTATGAACTATTTCATATATTTTCCTTTCAAAATTGAAATATAAAATTATGGAATATTCACCTGAAAGATCCGTCTCCTCAACTTTATTAGTTGTTTAACTGTAGCGCTTTCGGGACTAATCCCATCATCGGCAGGATTCAAAACTGGTGTTTCCTTTCATTCTGTTGTAAGTCTAGCTCATAACGTAAGGGAAAAACCCATAAATTATGTTGGTGTAAGGAATAACAGGTAAATAATGTTGGTGTAAGGAATAACAGGTAAATAATGTTGGTGTAAGGAATGACAGGTATTATCGCCTCACTATGATGGTTGTCCATTTATATAAAAGAGGGTGCCGCGCGACAATGGTATGCGGAATTATTATAGTGGCGATAGTAGGCATCTTTGTATTTAATTATATTTAACAGCTGCGGGGAAACAAAGCGAGCAGCTGGACAATCATCATAGTGAGGCTATAATAACGCATTTCTTGTCTAGAAAAGTTGAAATACAGTAAAAGCTACTTATTTACGGTTCCGTTATTCCATTCGCGGGTTAAAATATTGCAACACAGTTCCTGTATTCGCGGCTAAACATTTCTTTATTCGCGGGTCCAGTCGGTATATTAAAAGGATTAGTATGATTTATTAACGCCTCGGTAACCTTTGTACTGCAGACACGTGCCAAGGCGACTTTTACAAAGAGCGATTCAAACCAAATGGACAAATTAATATCAAAGTAAAACAAACCTTATTATCACTAAGCCTAAGGTTCGTTGTTAAAAGCCGTCGCCATATTTCATGTGCCGCTATATCTGCTGATAAGTGCCGCCCTCGTCATGATCGGTGTTTTATTGTTTCAACTTGTCGTTCGTTGCAATAATTTTGATTGAATAGCACGTGTCTCTTCCGCTTTGTTCCCAATTTAAAATGTCGAGTAAAAGAAAAGTAAATTAGTTCCGAAGCGGAAAAAATAGCGTTGCCGCTTAAAGTAAATATATGAATGCTTGACCGTTTACGCGTTGGTGAGTCGTTTGCAAACATATCACAGTGTTTCAATGTTAATGAATCAAATTTACTATTCGTCAAGAAATCAATCTGAATTGAAATAACTTTTAAAAGCGGCAAAACAGGAAACAATTACTAAGTTCTTTAAGCCCTTGCCTAAGCATGGTGATAATAATTAATAGAAACCGTTCAAAATTTCTATTCAAATTGATATTTATTTTGATAATTTTTATTTTATTTTGGGACCTTGGAACGTATCCCCTATATACCCATACAAATTACCATTCTACATTCACGGTTGGGGCATATTTACGGAACATACCCCCGCGAATATGGAGCTTTTACTGTATATCATCAGTACCTCGACAATCTAACTGTAAGTTTTATACGAAAAGGCACAATCGGGGGAGGAGTGCGCGAATGGGTTTACAGTAAATAACCTGTCATTGAGTATAAAAATCTAAGAACGAATATTTTATTATTACTACATTTTAGTCTAAAAAAGATAGCACATTATGAATATAGTAATATATTCCCATACTAAATTAAAACCAAGGTTTTTCATATATATACTATAAAAAAAATTAAACATTTGAATCCAAAGTGAGAAATGCTTAATGCCAAATACTTGTGCATTAAGATCAATCAGAAAATAACAAATACATTCGTTTTACGCCAGTTTTAGAGATCGTAAAACATAATATTAGGAAAGAAATCACGTCAGTACACCATCCTGTTTTTAATTTACGCCATTGTTGGTGAACATTTTCTTTTACTCTGTATCTAACCACTTATCTAGAGCAAGAATGGCATAAGAACCACACGGTGTTCTTAAATTCAGAGCAGAATTAGATATCCCCTTCTTCTTCATCACGGTTTAGGCTTATTTACTAGCCTGTTCCGGCTCCAAATTGCTGCTGTTTCCATATTTTCTTTGGTCTTCCCAAACTTCTTCTTCCTCTTGGTGAAAAGCTGTATGCTGCTTTTGGTATTCTATTCTCAGTCATCCTTGCCAAGTGTTCTTTCCAGTTTGTTCTGTATTTCACTATTGTTGTGTTTAATTCCTCTACTTTTGTCTTATTTCTGTGTTATGTTTTTTTGTCTGTTCTTTGATATCCTTCTATTGGTCTGAGGAATTTCATTTCAGCAGCTTGTATTCTGGCAGACTGTTGTGTTGTCACTGCCCATGTTTCGGATCCTTAAGTAATAATAGGCACTGCTATTGTCTTGAATAATTTCATTATAGAGTCTTTTCTGGCTTTATTTTTCAAAGTTCTTTTTAGTGTTCCTGTTATATAATTAAACTTATTTAGTTTGTTATTTATATCTGTTTCCGCTGTGTATGATATTTCGCAACCTACGAAGTTATATTTTATCACTTGTTCTATTGGTTTATTTTCTAATATTATCTTTGTCCGAACTGGATGGGCGCCCTTGAAGGCCATTGAATTAGATATATGAAATATATTCCCTGAATAGAAATATGTGCAATATTACTTATCGCAAATTAAAGATATTCCGCGAACAGTAATATGAGCGGCATTACGTATTTGAAATGAATACATGTTCAATGAATTTAACAACAATAAGCAAAGCTTACACATAAATAAACACTAAACACAAGTCTACAGATATAACCCAAATATCTTTAGACTTGTATGACTAAACTTATTGAAGCGCCTCAAAATAAGTGAAGTAAAAAATGTACCGGAAGTGTTCTTGAAGCGTTTTCCCGTTTTGTCATGATTTATTAACTAAATTAAAAACAATGAAAATGGCTAGCCAAATCAGAGAAATATTCTATGTTTAAAAAAATATATCTTGAATTATCATTCTATTTTAATTTTAATTAAGACATACAGTATAATATAGGGAAAAAATGTTGAATTTGGGGAGGGGTTATTGTTAGGCCATGGGGTAAAGATTGGATTTAGTGACACTAGGAATATTGAAGGAGTTCTCCATGTGTGAGAACTTAGGTTGCTCGGTTGGTATTCGGTAGAGTTGAGGTTCTTATCTCGGGATTCCACGAGGACTTCGTTGGGCAGAATTAATGTACAAAGAATGTCTGGTAAAAGTAGTTTATTCTTAACTTTTATACACTGCAAGTAATTGTCTATATGTGAAGTGAATTTATCTAACTCTCGGAACGCAGTGTTTTTGAGAAGTTACTTTGTTTGATCGTATACGAGAAGAAAAGTGACGAGGAGAAGCCTCTCTCGCCTATAGGTAAATTAGTTACTCCCACTACCTCGATCACGTGGACCTAAGGTCTGTGCTTAGGCACATATAACGAAACATATAATTGGTTAATGCGCCCTCCTATTTTGATCCCGGGGGTGTTACAAATTTATTATTGGCGATTTACGCCTTCAGAGGTTGGACCTTTTTTTCCCCGTGCTGGCTTCACGTACAGTCTAGTCACAAACATTAGCTAGGCTTGGGTTTTTTTCTTAGGCTTGGGTTTTTTCCTAGTCTTCCGACGCTAGAAACTTGCCATGTTCCCACACTTTTTGCTAACGATGTTTGTGTCAGGGTAAAACCCCCGCTTGCACATTTAGCTAATGAGTTATGGTTATCACGCTAAATCAGTTAACTGGAGGCTTAGAAGATATTTCTACTCAATCTGTCTAGCAAAGGATTATTGTCATTAGTAAGTTATTATCATGTGTCAGCCACTTCCGTCTTCACAAAAGAAAGGGTTACATTACCTGAGTTGTCTGCCTTCTTTAATAACTAATAATTTGATTACATTGATGCTGACTTCTTTGGATCATTTTATATGGCCTTTGCTCCTACATAGTCAGGTTCCACTCTCTTCCCTGATCAATTTGAATATAAATATGACCTAAGTCCAGTAACTGCTTCATTTAATGATGTTCTAATATCATCTGGTTATTATTGCCGATAGGGATTTATTTAGATTTACACAGGAGGCTGGATGAATGAATTGCCACAAATGCCCTATAAACAAATGGAAAAATCAAGGGATTTTTTTATTTGTTTATAATCCTCTCGCGTAATATAATGCTAGTATCATAGCTATAGTGGCCTTTAAAGAAAAAATGGCTATAATATTTTGGTAAGAGCACGTTAATCCTGAGAGTGTTGCCAGCACGTCAATTATGTTCAGATTGTAAACACTGATATGTATCCCTTTTACCTGGGATCGTTCTTTGAGGTTAAATAGACTCACTGTCTGCAATATAGACATACATAAATATTCATAAAGAAAAAAAAAAGATACACCCTTAATATAAATTTGGTGGCCTACTCAAACCATTCATGCTTATACAATTACCATTCAAAACTATTTAGTTGAATACCAGTATAGCATAAATTGCTTCTTCATGTGTAACTGTTTATTTTCAATTTAATTTACACCTTAATATCTACCTACATTATAATGTGCGTCTACAGCTTGGGAATTCATTTGCGATGAACCAGTTTTGTCTACTTCAAACCATATGTCGAATAATACTTCAGTTTTGCTAAATTTAATTTAAATTGAGTCAATAAGACTTATTTACATGGATCTATATCTTTGCGACCAAAATACTAAAATATCGCGTTTAAGCAGCTGTGCTATCGTTATACAATTATTATTGATAGTATTACCCCCTGATATCATATTTTCCCCATAGGTATTGCATACATACGAATTCATCATGATTATTAATCCATGAAATATTCAAGATTCTTAATATTTTATTCTCAACATACTTCGGCCCATTTACTTTGCCAAAGCATAGCTGTCATTACTCAGCCAAACGACGTTATTTTCTTAAGCGTGCAAAATCATTTCCTTCGAATACAGAATCGCATATTATGTCACATTCGCTTCCACCAGCGACCATGACTCCATCTCATCTCATTATTAACATCGAATACAAATTCGCACAAATTGTCACATTCGCTTCCACCAGCGACCATGACTTCATCTCATCTCATTATTAGATAATACGGGATCCCTTGCCCTCAAATATTTTCAACAAAATAGCACGTGTTATACAAACACAGTGACGTGCCGCTTCGGCCCACGTCTACAAATTAAATTCTGTAAATATAATCAACAAATAAATTCCTCACGCTTTATAGGTTCACACCGTCACTCGGCCTTTCAATTAAGGTGCATTGAGCTTCACCCTGTCTCATTAGCTCCTATATTTACGCTGTCTGATTGTTATTTTAGACAAAAGAATCATAATCATCATGATATTATTCGTATTCAGATTGTTGTACAAGTTTTTCTTCAATTACCTATATGTATTAAACAATGACAATGGCCTATCTGGGCTCATTTTAACATTTACTGGATTAAGTAGATACTGCAGCTTCCTGCTCGAGCGATTGGGTTAAAACATTTAAAAATATAGATCCATTCTCTATCGATAAGTTCAAATCAACAATTTATTAATCACCCTCAATCTTAGCTGAAAGTGGACATGCATGTGTTATATATTCACACTAGTTCAATTAATTATATCATATTCATCAATATGGGGGTATTATCACGATTAATATCTAAATCGACATTTCACTTTATTTTTTTTCGCAGTCATTTTGCCCTTTCCTCTCGCGATTAGCGTTTTCATCTAGGCCTATTTAATCACTTTATTAGTGTTATTTATTTTAATTACTGATTATATTTGGTACTTTACCATACAACACTTATTTATTTTTTTTTTTCACTAATACTTTTCATTTATGTCCTAATCTCAGCTAGTATTGAGTTCGAATCCCGTGAAAACTGGTTCATGCATTTAAGTATAATTTATCAGGTCTTGTTTTTTTTTGTTTGGGGATTATGTAGAGCTTATATGTTTGTACCTTTTGTATGTTATATCAAAATTCTGTCGGTATATAACCACTTCCTTACCTGGGTACTGCATAATTTCAGCGTTTACATTGACCTTTATCTCATACCTAAAATCACAGTAGTGTCTACCTGTGCACACAATACAATATAGTACAATGCAAGACATACACACATACGTAATATATCCATTCCGTTGTCATTCTTACGTGTAAAAATCTCTCCCTCCTATTTTTCGAGTGTCATTTTCACTGTCCGTCTATCTACCCTTAATACTATTAGTGTCTAATTTCACAGTCTGTTAACTCGCAAAGGCCTCCTGTACTATTATTATATACATGTTTTGCGATACTACGCCCACACGCAAACAAACTCTGAACACTCGCATGGTAATTTATCGGGTCTTTACAGCCTCAATCTTATCCTTAGATTCACATATGATGACTAGACTTTTGTCAAAATTTTTCAAATGATTCTTACTCCTATCATCTAGGTTAGTATGCGCCACAGAATTACTAGCGATCTCTGGGTTCCCTAGTATCTCTGTACGTGCATATGTTTTGTGATTAGCCGTCGTCCAAGAAACACTCTCCGACGCGTATGATTCATTTTCGGGGTTCCTATCCTTTTGACCTCTACTATTTATGTTCTTTGTGATGACACTTATTTCATCATTTAGTTTGCTAATTTCGTTAGTCACTTTCTGTTCTATATTAGTGCCTAACTCATTAAATCTAGGCTCTACTATCATTTCAATCAATTCAGAGCGTTTATCCTGCTCTGCAATTTTCTGAGCTACTTGGGGCTTTAGTGTTTCTTGTTCGTGGGCTGGCTTTTGTACAAATAGACACATATAATTTACCCTTTTGTCCGAGTTCTCTACACTACAGAGCACATTCTTGTCGACTCGTTTTATTTCCCCTTGTAATTCCTCCTGTTTCTCCCCTAAGTTAGTTTGTAACGTTATTATACTATTGTTCATCTCTGTTCTCATTTGACTTATTACCCTGTTTTCTGTTTTCTCTGAGTCTTTAATAAGTTTTTGTTCCATTTTATTTATCTTTAGTCCTACACACGCTGACGATTCATTTATTTTCGCTTCTAGCATCTCTCTATCTTTTCTCATCTCATCCCTTAATGTTTCTTTCAACGTAAATACATCCTTTTCCCTGCTTATCTCCATCTGTCCTCTCCAAGTTTCAAATTCCTGTTTCATATTCCTCTGCATTGCCTCTAAATCCATTTTCCTATTTCTATCCATCGTCTCTAAATCCATTTTCCTACTTCTATCCATCTCCTCTATTCTCGACATTAGCATTTCCATGTATTTCATGGTGTCGGTGCTTGGATTTCCCTTGTCCTCTACTTCCCCTCTAGCTTCTACTCTTGCGTTGTTTTCACTATTTTCCCCTGTGCTCTGCTCTAAGTTCTCTCTGCCATCTTCGTTATCCTCTCCCATCCTTGCGATTTCGTTCTCTCCTTCAATCAGTTGCCCACAAGCCTTCTCCCTAATCTCTTCGTGTTTCCTATCCATTTTTTTTTTTATCTTTATTTGCCTGCCTCTTTCTATTCGTACTTCTTAACAACATAAATACACACAGATATATTCTCCGTTAAATCACTGTAATATTTTGATTTCTTATATAGGTAAAAAGTAAAAAAAATGCTTATTCTGTTGTTGTGTCACTTACTGCTTCCTTCCTTCAGTTGCTGTCTGTCTGCTTGTTGCCATCATCTTCTCTGTCCTGGTTGCCTCGTGATCGTGGGACTTAGTCGTTCTGCCGTTGATTTCTATTCGTGTGTTACTTTACGACCTATTCTGCCCCACGTTGGGCGCCAATATGGGGAGGGGTTATTGTTAGGCCATGGGGTAAAGATTGGATTTAGTGACACTAGGAATATTGAAGGAGTTCTCCATGTGTGAGAACTTAGGTTGCTCGGTTGGTATTCGGTAGAGTTGAGGTTCTTATCTCGGGATTCCACGAGGACTTCGTTGGGCAGAATTAATGTACAAAGAATGTCTGGTAAAAGTAGTTTATTCTTAACTTTTATACACTGCAAGTAATTGTCTATATGTGAAGTGAATTTATCTAACTCTAGGAACGTAGTGTTTTTGAGAAGTTACTTTGTTTGATCGTATACGAGAAGAAAAGTGACGAGGAGAAGCCTCTCTCGCCTATAGGTAAATTAGTTACTCCCACTACCTCGATCACGTGGACCTAAGGTCTGTGCTTAGGCACATATAACGAAACATATAATTGGTTAATGCGCCCTCCTATTTTGATACCGGGGGTGTTACAAATTTATTATTGGCGATTTACGCCTTCAGAGGTTGGACCTTTTTTTCCCCGTGCTGGCTTCACGTACAGTCTAGTCACAAACATTAGCTAGGCTTGGGTTTTTTCTTAGGCTTGGGTTTTTTCCTAGTCTTCCGACGCTAGAAACTTGCCATGTTCCCACACTTTTTGCTAACGATGTTTGTGTCAGGGTAAAACCCCCGCTTGCACATTTAGCTAATGAGTTATGGTTATCACGCTAAATCAGTTAACTGGAGGCTTAGAAGATATCTCTACTCAATCTGTCGAGCAAAGGATTATTGTCATTAGTAAGTTATTATCATGTGTCAGCCACTTCCGTCTTCACAAAAGAAAGGGTTACATTACCTGAGTTGTCTGCCTTCTTTAATAACTAATAATTTGATTACATTGATGCTGACTTCTTTGGATCATTTTATATGGCCTTTGCTCCTACATAGTCAGGTTCCACTCTCTTCCCTGATCAATTTGAATATAAATATGACCTAAGTCCAGTAACTGCTTCATTTAATGATGTTCTAATATCATCTGGTTATTATTGCCGATAGGGATTTATTTAGATTTACACAGGAGGCTGGATGAATGAATTGCCACAAATTCTACGTAACCTCTTTTATTCAATATGTGCATAAAATAGCATTGCCATTTCCATTGTTTTAAAAGTACAGACAACAATGATATCTAGCATTGCTTTAATTTGTGATACAATTTATCTAGAAGGCAATGGCTAGAACAATGAATAGTTTCTATAGCAACAACATTTGTTTGGCAGCAATATTTCAAAATTCGTAGTCGGTTTAGTTCTAAATAGAAGACATGGCTTTACTTAATCCAATAAGACGAATTGTACCCAGGATAAGTTATTTAAGTGTACGGCGTAATTATGCAGAAGAGCCAGAGCCCAAAATGATTGTGCAAGATAAGGTAAATAAACTTATTCTTAAACATATTTCTCCATATTCAATATCACCACATAAAGATTCCTATACTAAAACTTGGATAGAAGATATTTCTACAATTAAAAAATAAAATAAGTCAGTTATTTTATAAAACAGGCACTGCGTTTAGAAATTAGCGGAAAATCGAGGTCATATGATTGTTTAAAATAAGATTCTATGCCCGGAAATATACCTATTTCTCTCTCTCTATCTTCGGATTTTTACAGCGTTTTCCTTCCATGTTAACTTCGGTCTCCCTCTCTTCTATGCCTATTTCTGATTATATATTTAAGTAATCGTTAAATATATTATATGCTTAATTCAAAACTTTGTTGAATCATAAACATTACCAAAAAATCATAATATTGTCTAATGTAGAACGGCATTGGTAGGACTACAGCGAATGAAAAGGCTAATAGTGGATGCAACTTCAATAAAAAAAAGGTTGATCCAAAGATTAGGGTCTCATTTCTTAGTTGACACGATTAGGCCTACTGTATAAGCGAAAACAGCTATTTTAAGTATTCTTGCACACACTTTTATTTGCGTAAAAATGGATTTCGACGATTACAACAATGAAATATACGTCATAATACGTAACATGGAATCTCATTCTATTTATAGTACACACATTCAATATTACTCTATAGGCTTTACTAATTTAATTTGAACTATAAAGTTGCCCTTATGCACTTTAACTTATTTAATCCTAATTTGCCCATATGCCTAATCTAATATAGGCCTACATATCTTGTCTTATATCCTATCCATTTTTATTCAATGCCCCAGATTGTCATTTAGACATTTCTGGTGTTCTCTCCTGGCATTCACGTAATTGTAACCCATTTCTGAGGTTGGGGCGCTAGCAAGATGGGTTATGGCTGCTCCGATGATATGATGGATGATGATGGTGATAGTGGTGCGCCAGGAGATTCTTTAATCCTAAGCTTAATCTAAGGCGAATATGAATAATGATGATTATATAATATAGCCATATGATGTTCGGGGACCGTTTGGGGCTTAAAGTTTCCTGCCATTGTCTTACAAGGTAGGAAAAACCCCGAAAAAACCTCACCCAGGAAACTTGTTCGAACCCGGGCCCGCTGCGTGACATGGCAGCACGCTACCTAGAGACCACAGCGGTGGACATAGCACAGTTTATCCTCACACTCTCCTTGCCTCTCACAAACTACGTTATAATTATGCATCTTGGGCTTGATGTCCTCTATTGAAATGAGCACATAAGGGATAAATGCATTTCTTTATTTTCTCACATTCCTTTAGGATGTCTTTAATTATGCAGAGTGGACCATTGCAGAATTAATACATTTTAATTATTTTAAGACGAAAGCTAGTGCTATTAAAATGTAGGCATAGAGCTTAAATGAAAATTTTCTCAATATCCCAATTAAACTGTAAGCCTTTCAACTACATTTATGATAATAAATAAAGATAGGCTACACCAATGATTCATAGTTAGCCTTCTTCTTGACACACGTCAAACTGACTTCAAGTCTTTGATTGCCTACTCTTTAGTGGCACATATATGAATTGTTATTGGTGGTTTAATAACTCTAACTTATTGAGGATATTGCGGGTCTTATGCTTTAATAATTGCTCATGGCCTGTGCTCATCGGGCTTATTTTGTATAGCAAATATTACATATGAGGGATTAGGGAGCCGCAGATTAATAATTAATAAGGGGTTATTAAATTTTATACCAAGCACTGAACTTTAATAAGTGGGCTCACCCGTTACCTTAATGCAGACTTCAACTCTAATAGAGCTGTAAGAATAGGACGCAGTGATGCGGGTCATTGGAATTTTAATTTAAATTTTTCCAACAGGAGTTCATTTGGATTGAGATGGGACTCGGGGGTGCGCACTTCATTTCTGAACGTTGCCTCCAAAGTATCAACATGTGAATCTTGCTTTATACCATGAAACATTATCATGTTATCTGAGGCCTTCACCAAACCGATTCTTTATTATAGGCAGCACAAAACCATTCAGAATATCTTCAGAACTTTAAGCGTTGCCATTCAGTTTCACTGTAAGATCAGATGAATAAAAGCCCTATATTGACCATTCGTTGTATGGCAACAGTATTGGTAGACTGTTTTTTGTGTTATATATGAGTGTAGTTCACCGCTGTGGTCTCGAGGTAGCGTGTTGCCTTGTCACGCAGCGGGCCTGGGTTTGATCCCCGGTCGGGTCAGTTTTTCTGGGTGAGGTTTTTCCTCACCTGTAAGACAAATGCCAGGAAAACTTTAAGGCCCAAACGGTCCCCGAAATCATATGACCATCATCATCCTTATCATTATCATCACCATCATCATCATCATCCTTCACCGGTGTGGAAAGCAACAGGAAGCTACCACACCTACAATTTCCTAGTAAAGCTGCAAGCAGAGCATGGAAATGCTATGATTGCAGTGAAGGACCTGCCTTCGGGCAGAATTACTATGGATGGATATGAGTGTACATGCGTATTATTGTGTAGGGGTATGTACTGTAGACGTAGATTAGCACAAATTAATTTTTATGCCTTCTTTATGCATGAGTCTAGGTATGCAGTCAAGTATGTATTTGTTTATATAATCGTATGTTTTTTATTGTTTTATTCTTGGAACAAAATATGCACGTACGGCCAGCCAAGCAGACCCGTGCGCAATGTAAATGAAAATGCATTTCTTTCTTTCGAGAAAAAAGTCGTTACTTACTCTTACTTACTTACTTACTCACTGGCACTATCGAACCCGTAGGTTCATGGCCGCTCGGACATAAGCTCTCCATACATCCCTATCCTGAGCCAATGCTTTCCAATCATTCCCTGTATAATCTACTTCCCTCAAATCATAGTTAATGTTGTTCTCCCACCTCATTCTTGGTCTACCAACTGGGCGTTTTCCTTCTGGCTTTCCTACAAGAAGTTTCCATGCACGTCTTTCATTCCCCATACGCGCAACATGTCCTGCCCATCGCAGTCTACGAGACTTAACTGTTCTTATTATATCTGGTTTCCTATAAAGACCATGTAGTTCATTATTATGTAGTCTTCTCCATTCACCTGTCTGTTCATCTCTCTTTGGTCCAAAAATTTTCCTAAGAACTTTATTCTCAAATACTCGTAATCTCATTTCCTCCCTTAAAGTAAGAGTCCATGTTTCGCACCCATATAATATAACTGGTAGAATAATAGTTTTATATATTTTCAGCTTAACGTTTTTTGAAAGGAGTTGGGACATCAAAAGTCTCTGCAATGCATAATAGCATGCATTTCCAGAATTGAGCCTATGTTTAATTTCTATGTGCATCTCATTCCTATTTGTGATTATTGTTCCTAGGTATTTGAATTCAGCCACTTCCTCAAAATTTCCCTCATTTGTCATTAGCTGTTCATTTCCATTATATACTGAATTTCTACGTGTGACCATATATTTAGTTTTACTGATATTTACTTCCAGTCCCAATTTCTTAGTGTTACTCAATAGTGTGTGCGTGTTGGCCTTTAGTATCTCCTCGCTATCGGCCAGTAGTACTACATCATCAGCATAAACTAACAGCTTATTAATACCATTCAGTTGTAAGCCTTCCTCATTCTCTAAAGATTTAATGGCATGCTCTAGTACAAAATTAAATAGTAGAGGAGAAAGTGCATCTCCTTGCTTCAACCCATTCTGGATTTCAAAAGTGTCTGAAAACTGTTTGCCTACACGCACCCTACTCTTTGAGCCATTTAGACACATTCGTATAAGTCTAACTAACTTTTTAGGAATTTCGAACTCCAACAAGATACTATATAACTTCTCCCTCTTAATTTAATCATATGATTTTTTGAAGTCTACATATAGTTGATGTACAGTACCATTATATTCCCATTTCTTTTCTAAAATCTGTCTTATACTAAAAATCTGATCTGTTGTAGACCTGTTTCTTCTAAATGCACATTGATGATCTCCTAGAATGTCATCAATATAGGGAGTAAGTCTGCTTACTAATATATTTGTTAGAATTTTGTACGAAGTTGAAAGTAATGAGATGCCCCTGTAGTTGTTGCAATCAGTTTTATCTCCTTTCTTATAAATTGGTAAGATAATTGATTCCTTCCATTCATCTGGAAGAGCTTCTTTTTCCCAAATCAAGTCGTTAAATTAAAAAAAAATATATAAAAAATAAATAAATAACATCAAGTCCGTGCCAGGGCGCGCCATAGCGTAGTTGGGTAAGACAATGCACTACAAGTCGGAAGGTCGCAGCTTCGATTTCGTATAGAGTCGGGATTTTAAATTGGCCTAAACCTTCTGGTGATGTCATGGTCCTGGGGACGACTCGGCCTCTTATGAAAATCAGTACCAGGCGTAAAGGTGGCCGTCACGCAGGGCTGACATATCGTGTCGATTGTCTACAAAGATGAGAGTTATAACCTTCTACAACTATTACAACCTCTGAAGGCATTTAATAGAATTATATTACCTTTTTTTTATACGAAACCCGTGCCATGATAAATAACCCCACATTTTAATATCACCTCTTCCAAATTTCACTGTTGGCACAATGCAGGCTGGCAGATATCATTCATCTGACATTCGCCATATCCAAGTCCTACCATCAGACTACCACAATGTACCCCAAGTCCCCACTCTTTATGATCGGATTTAGCTTTTTTGTGAATACCTTTCTCGTTTTATTTAAATGCCACATACCGAGCTTCGTTCCGAAAATCGAAAATTGCGCCCGCTAGAACGATTGTTAAAAATTTCCCTACTTCTAACGGTCCTATTTTGCTGGTTAATGACCTCGATCGATTTATTGATTGCTATATGAAGAGTTTGGTTCTGAAAAAATAAAAATTGCGGCTGCTAGTCCGTTGAAACACACACATAAATAAATAAATAAATAAATTATACATATATATTGCCGGCGTGCGTTGCTACGCCTAAATAAATGAAATATTAAAGGTTAATTAAATTGTATGATATACGCTGAGATGAACCAAACAAGGCGGTTGCTAGTCAGTTTTTAATTTCGGATTTCAGGTAAACCTCCACTTCTAATTTTCGGATTTCGCTCATTTGTGGAAATACCTATCTTGGTTTATTTTAATAGGATATACTGAGTTTCGTTAAGAAACATAAAAAATTGTGACCGCTAGAGCGATTTTTAAATTTTCACTTCAGGTGAACTTCTACACTTAATGATTTTAGAGGGTCAAATTGTGAATCTAAACCATCAAGGGATCCAGTCAGACACATACAAAAAAAATCATCAAAATCGATCCTTTCGTTTAGGAGGGGTTCGGTGACATACACACGTAGGCTACAGAAGAATTGTATGTAGGCGTACGTATGTATATAAAGATATATTTTTTATCGTCATTTTCAATGTCTACTAAGTTAGGATCGGTGGAGATTCGTAAGAATTTTTCAAAATATTTCATGAGAACAATCTTAAATAGGAATTCGCTAATAGCAACATGATTAGATTTGCAGGCTTAATACGAGTACCTTTCATTATGGTATGATGTAAGTGTCATCTAGGCAGTAAGTCTCCATATCTCGATTCTTGTTATAAAATGGAAACTTGATGGGGTACAACCACAAATAAATAACGGCAAGTAAGCTGCAAGTTATGACCAAAACGGATCGCCGGTATTTGATGATGCTGATCTAAAAATTATTAGTTATCGGCTGTATCAATCATCCAAGAAAAACTCAATCGTGCAACCAGCAATGAAGTTAGCACTGCATGGCTATTCGTTCGTCGTGGGTTGAGGAAACTGGGATACTATGGTTTGGCAGCTACATACGTACAAGTCAAATATTTCTTCAATGGCACAAAGGGTGCCATCACTAGACAGTAGACACTAGACAGAAGTCTGGAATTTTTCGCGACAAGTCGCGTTATACCGGTATCTAAATCACCCTAGTGGGCACCATGTCTTTTTTTTCACAACGTAACTAGATGCATACGATTTAATTAACAAAAGAGAGATGCGTTACGTTCCATAAAACCAGCAAAATACTCGTAGGATCATAAATTCGACTTGATTAGGAATTCGCTTAGTTTACGCAGTTCCTGTGAGACGGACTTTTATTTAATACATTATAATACAAAAAATGCCGCCATCATGAAATTTCGTCATCTGACCATACTAACATTATGGAGAGGCGCTCTATACTTTTTATAAAATAATAATAATAATAATAATAATAATATCAATTTTATTAATACTTAAAATATACAAATGCTATCATGAAATTTCATCATCTGACAATAGTAACATTATGGAGAGGCACCCTATAATTTTTATAATAATAATAATAATAATAATAATAATAATAATAATAATAATAATAATAATAATAATAATAATATAATAAGGGACAGCGTAACCCCGCCTTCCAGGCGCCCCAATCTCAGAAGTGGGTTACAAATACGCAATGCCGGGAGAGAACACCAGGAATGTCTAAATGACAACCTGGAGCATTTGAAAAAAATAATAACTCACTGACACTATCGAACCCGTAGGTGCATGGCCGCGCGGATATAAGCTCTCCATACATTCCTATCCTGATCCTGATATAATGTTTTCCAATCATTCCCTGTATAATCTACTTCTCTCAAATCATAGTTAATGTTATTCTTCCATCTCATTCTTGGTCTACCAACTGAGCGTTTTCTCTCTGGTTTCCCTACAAAAAGCTTCCATTGCACGTCTTTCATTCGTGCCACATGTCCTCCCATCGCAGTCCACGAGATTTAACTGTTCTTATTATATCTAGCTTCCTATAAATAAAGTAAAGTAAAAGTAAAAGTAAAGTAATCTCACGACAGGCCTCGGGAGGCCCTTGGGGTAGTAGGAGGTTAAGGCTCCCACTTTTTTCTAGACAATCGCGCACTTGATGTCAGCCGGGTTGTCAGCCCTGCGTGACGGCCGCCTTTATCCCCAGAACAAGCGTCTGGTACTCATTTCCGTTAGAGGCTGAGTCGACCCCAGGGCCATAGTGCCGCCAGAAGGTTTTGGTCAGTTTAAAAATTCTGACCCCACCGGGACTTGAATTCTCGACCTTCCGACTTGTAGCGCAGTGCCTTAACCACTACGCTACGACGTGCCCCCGGCTTCCTATAAATACCAAATAATAATAATAATAATAATAATAATAATAATAATAATAATAATAATAATAATAATAATAATAATAATAATAAAAATAATAATAATACTTAAAATATATAAATGCTGCCATAACAAAATTTCTTCATCTGATCTTAGTAACACTGTGCAGGTGCATCCCTACACTTTTTATAATAATAATAATAATAATAATAATAATAATAATAATAATAATAATAATAATAATAATATTAATAATATTATTATTAATAATAATAATAGTAATAACAGTAATAATCATAATAACAATAACAATAATAACTAATAATAATAACAATAATAACAATAATAATGATAATAATAATAATAATAATAATAATAACAATAATAATACTAATACTAATAACAATAATAATAATAATAATAAACAATAATAATAATAATAACGACAATAACAATAATAATACTAATAATAATAATAATAACAGTAATAAAAATATTAGAGTTGTCAGAACTCCTTGAAATTAAGGTAAAGATCTCTTTCCAATTTTGTTTAATTGTGTGGCATTTTAGATTTAAATAATTTAGGAATGGAGTAGAAAAGCACAACATGAAAGCAGAATAACGGCTTGTGAAATGAGATTCATGCGCAGAACAGCAGGTTACACCAGATGGGATTGGAAAAGTAACACCGATATCTTAAAAGAATTGAAGACTATGCCAATTTTGGAATATATTAAACAGTACCAACTAAATTGGAAACACCATCTTGAAAGAATGAGTTCAAATCGGATCCCCAAAGCTGTTTATAATTATATACCAAGAGGACGAAGGTCTCTGGGCTGTCCTATGAAACGCTGGGGGGAAAATTTTCTATAGGATCCTAACAGGCCTTGGCCTAATACTTGGAAGGAGAAGAAGAAGAAGAAGAAGAAGAAGAATGAGACGAAGAAGGAGAAGAAGAAGAAGAAGAAGAAGAAGGAGACGGAGAAGAAGAAGAAGAAGAAGAAGAAGTAGAAAAGCAGCCTACTACATGATTCTGAAATGAGTGTTGACATGTACATAGACTTTTATTTAACAACACAGGTCATTAGTGTTACAATTCAAATCTGAGCATGAAAGGACAAATCTTTTTTTTTCAGAGGTGTCTTATTTCAGTCTTGAGGTTTTTTATTTGCTATAAATCTATGACATGGAATCCACAGTTTTGTTTACCTTTCAAAATAAAGGGATGGAAATTAGGAATGGAAACTTTTAAGGAAAATATAATACGTAAAGAAATAATTTGGTAGCTAATGAACTTGTGAGTTATTTCAAGCCAAATAAAGAATTAAAGAATGATGTAAAAGTCTTGACCATAATGAGGAAAATAAACATTACATCTACATTCTGTGGACATATGAAGCATAGTCTTTTTGGAGGAAGAAGAAGAATAAAAAAAGGCGGCTGCTATGCTTAATGTCCCCATCTGATGGACGAATAATTATCATATGTAATACCATGAGTGATTTCCAATTTATCTAGAGGATTTGAAAATCAAGAGTGGCATTTGTTAGGACTATTTAACGAATACAATTAAGCTGTTTCTCACAAATCATTATTTAAATATAGTTATTTTAAAATATTTATATATTTAATGTAAATGATAATGTTTGAAAACAAATGAGAAAAGTTTGGTTACGCTTCTTTTGTTCATCCATTGCAACTAGATCATATTATTTATTGCCAATAGGATTGCAATATTGTAAGAATGCACCCTAGTGGAGGAAAAATGAAACACATCAAACTGTTTATTATAACAAACATTATAGGTTATTAATTATTTTTTAGGAAACAACTCCATAAAATCATTATTTAAAAAAACACACACTTATCAAATATGTAGTTCGAAGGAATCTGTTCATCATTTGCTATATTCAACATATTTGTTTGAGAGTCAGTCACTGCAAAATAATGCTCTGACCTGTTCAGAATATGAAAAAGGAGGAGCTTTCTTTAATATGATAAACAGAAGTAGATAAATACTGAGATGAAACATGACTGTGATTGGTTGTAAAACAAAATTCATTGAAATGTGATTGGTCATTGACATTCATTTAGGGCATGAGTTAAATAGTTAATAGTACCATATGCCTTCTCAACATAAGTATATGAAGAGGTTTGCAATTTAATGCACAAATCTGATGCACAATCTAGCACCACCTCTCTTGGCTCCGAGATTGAACATTTTGCAATTAAGATGATGTTGAGTGATTCCGGGTTCTGTGGCCGTGGTCCATAGTTGGTGTTGATACCAGACGTTTCGCCCTCAACTGCGGAGGGCATCTTCAGTGGCGAGTGCTTCTAGGCGTGTTTCCTGGTCGGAAGCTCTACTCTAAGTAGAGCTTCCGACCAGGAAACACGCCTAGAAGCACTCGCCACTGAAGATGCCCTCCGCAGTTGAGGGCGAAACGTCTGGTATCAACACCAACTATGGACCACGGCCACAGAACCCGGAATCACTCAACATCATGATTACCGGCCGTGAAAGCCTGCATTCAACTATTTTGCAATTAAATTAATTCAATTAAATTCATTTAAGAATTAAAATTTTCAACCTTGCTGAGTATCAAATCTGGCCCCATTAGTCAGAAAGCAGGTATGCTATCACCTAAACCAGGATGGTGGACTAAACCTAATTTGTAAAGTTATAAAATTATAATCTAAAGTATTGTATTACAACTTATTTCATCATTTTATTTTTCTAGAAAGGACTTGTCCTTGGAGTCTTCCAAGAAGCCGAGGGTAATTTCAAATTTACTACAGCTGCTTCTACTTTTAATAGACAAACAGGAGGTCGGCTTGAAGAGCTTTTGAAAGAGTAAGTTAAAATCAGTATAGCTTAAATTCTGTAAAATATATATTTAGTGTACTATAACAATAAACTGTAACATTTGACTTGATATACTGTGCCATTGTTCTGTCATTAAAGAACATTTCCAAATTTGTAGTATGTTTTCTACCAGAACTTGAACCCAGAACCGCATTCTGCTACCGTTTATAGAACCACGCGATCTGCTGCCATTTATTGCACCGTATTGATGCTGGATCATACTAATGTGTTGATAATTACCTTGAGTCAAGAACATAGATTGCTCAAATTAACATATCTTTGCCCGAGCCCATGAAAGACAAAGATTAATTCAACTTTCCTTAATGAATTGTTAAACATGTAATATATTGTAAGCTATACAGATTACAATCGTGGAAGTTTCAAGGAAAAAGGGAATCATATTCGCTTGAGAAAGCTTTGGAATTTTATACTCATATCTGACATGACTAGCTATTAAATCAATAGGCAGAAATTAATTAAATATAAGTTATATTTAATAAGAGTAAAAAAAAGTCAGATATAACATTCAAATAAATAAAATATAGTTAGCTTTAAGATTGAAAATAAATTGAGAAAAGAAAACAATAGTCTTATCGATCATCTAACAAAACAACAATTATGAAACATACATACTTTCTTTCATTCACACTAGTCCCGCCAAGGGCTAGGGTGCATGATCCTTGTGGCCCTACCCTGGCTTAAGGGACCAATAAACAAAACAAGCTCCTCCAAGCTATATCGACTTGACTCCTTTGGTTGACAAAACAGATGATCTGATCTGATGTTAGTAACCGCAGCTATATATGAGAGTTCACTAGGAGAGGGGAGGATGTGCGATAGCATACAGCGCGTAAAGGAAAGAAAGGGTGGGGGTATGTAGGAGAGAATTTGGCACTGTTCACTAAGATCACAGAAGAAATGGAGACGCGATGACGTATTGGTTGCGCAGAATGACGTAATCCATGTATCGAATACTTGATTTCGGTACAAACCATTATACTACAAATATTGTTTTGAATGTTACATATATGCCTTTCAGATGTCAAGCCAAATTTTAAAATGTTGTCACCTATTATACATGGAGACTTATATAAGCTTATTTTTACAGCAGTCAAAATGACTTAAAACCAATTCATTAATAAAGCTACAAATCTAATTTTTCATACAGATAATAAAACTGTATTTTAAACTAGCTGTAAAGTTGGGTAGGGTATTTTTCTTCATGGTTATAAAAAGTGTAGAATTAATTGATTTGGTTAGTATCAGATACAAATGCAAATATTAATTATTTTTATAAGTTTGAAAGATAAATCACATTTCTGTCTAGATAAGACAGAATAAAAAATATTGAAGGAATAATTTTGTAACAAAATAAAAAAATAATTCTCCTCATTTTCACTGAAATTGTATGAAATTTTTATGATATACAGAGTGTAACAGGACCGCACCGACAAAATGATAGAGATGATAGGCCAAGAGAGGATCATTTTTTGTGAAGGAACATATAGTCACAAACACGTCGTTCATGAGTTATGCACAGATGAAGGTGTTCACCCGTAGGGGGTCGGAATTGAATACAAACAATTGTACACATATCATTTTATTGAAAAAAAAGGCATATTTTTACAATAAGTGTTCAAACAGTAGACCCTATGTGTGCCTCATTGAATGTTTGATATCGTCGCAACAACGATTGGCCAACACACCCGATCATGGCACAGAATTCTTTTTGACATCATCAAAACACTTATTGTTTGAACACTTGTTATAAAAACATGTCCTTTTCAATAAAATTATACGTGTACAATTGTTTGTATTCAATTCCGACCCTTATGGGTGAACACCTTCATCTGCACATAACTCATAAACGATGTGTTTGCGACTATATGTTCCTTTACAAAAATGATCTTCTCTGCATAGCCTATCATCCCTATCATTTTGTCGGTGAGGTCCTGTTACACCCTGTATAAATAGGCACATACTCATGAAAATACATGTAAAGATAAGATAACCAATGAAGAGGTTATGAAGACCCATGGGAATTATAAACACAAGAACAATGTATTTTATTCTTAAATGGCATTGTTTAGAAATTTCATTCATTCTTCATTCTGATATTTGTAAAAAAAAATATTAAAAAATAAATTTATTTTACTTTTTGAGTTAAAACTAAAATTAAATGTTTAATACGATATCTTGGTCATTTGATTTCCAGATTTAATAGTTCTGGTTTATTGATTATACAATTCTGTAACAATAGATAAATATATGGCTACAAAAATTTCAATTTATTTTAAAAATAATTTTTTAGTAATAAATTATGTTACAGAGTACCATAACATTCTAAAAATTTTATAACAATATATAGATCTGTATCTCACTATGCATGGTTAGATATTTGTAAAAAATACTAGTAACACTGATAACTGAATTTATTTTACTTTTTAAGTTCAAAACTAAAATTAAATGTTTGATAAAATATTTTAGCCATAAAAACTGCCAAATTTAATATTTTTCTGATTTAAAATTCTCTAACAATCGGTAAAATTTATGGCTAAAAAACTATCAATTTATTTACATAAGTTCAAATTATACTTAATTTACCAACACATAAAATATGTAACTTAATTTGTAATAACATCTTATGCATCAAATAAAAAAGGCAATCAATAATAAGGAAACATAAATTGCAAAGTTTAAAAGAATAACTAGAAAAAAAAAATAGAGATTAGAATACCACAAAATATGACAGTTGGCCACATGTATTCTACCTTTTTATTTAAGGTTTCATTGCTTTTGTTAGAATTTTTCACTAAACTGGATTACTCGACAGATACATGCCATGATAATGGAAACCAAATATGCAGTGTTGAAAATATGATAAAAATAATATACTAGAAAATGTCAGTGGCATCTCATGACCTAAAATTAAATTGAGGCTAACATAGAAATCAGGAAAAGTTATGCAGAAAAACAGGATGCCATGGCACAACAAAATAGAGATTAATGATTAAAACAGTGACATTCCACCTCTAAAAGTAAAGGTAAAGTGATCCCACTACATGGCTTAGGAGGACCCTCTATCCATCTTAATCAGTTGTCATGCTAAAATGTTACCCATCCATACCTATTCAAGTGACTAGTCTTGGTCAGAATGATAATAACAACAATAATTATACTAGCCTTAGTTACTTATGAGTGAACTGCAAATATTCGTAACATCAATAAGATAATGAAATAAATTATAAGCTTTATAATTATCAATGGTAAAGATAAACAATTTTGCCTGAACCAGGAATAGAACCCCAAACCTTTCAGTTTTATGCACTAATGTTTTGACCATTGAGCTAATTCAAGCTTCCTAAGCTCAAATTCTCCTCTTCAACTTCTCTCTTGTCCCCACATCCAATATAATGAATTATTGACAATTTTTATTATTAATTTAACACTTCTCATAGAAGGATAAATTATATTTGAAGAGAAAAATTTTCGCCTAGACCGGGACTCGAACCCTGGACCCTTGGCTTTCTGGGCCAAGTGCTCTACATAACGTACATAAGAGAAAAATTTGCATCTAGATCGTAACTCGCCTCGGTAGCTCAGTTGGTAGAGCACTTGGCCTGGAAAGCCAAGGGTCCTGGGTTCAAGTCCCGGTCTAGGCGAAAATTTTTTTCTTCAAATATAATGAATTATTATTCATAATACAAATTGGATTTATGATTTGATTATTAGTCCATTTTTTTTCAGATAAAAGCTCCAGAAGCTCCAAACAATCTGATGCCTTGCAAAATGTTTGATAACATGACAGTTTTTAATCCATATTTTTATTGGAATAATTGTAATTCTAAATAAATCTATGTATATAAGATTTAGCTTGTTTGTGATTAGGTTTTGGTATATAGGTATGTGTGTGGGATCATATTATTAGTTGAAAAACTAAAACTAACATTTTAAATTTGTTAATGATAAAAATACAATAATAAATGAAGCAAAAACGTGGCAATAAGTCAAAAACAAAATCAAAATTATTATCTACAGTACTGGATTTTTGGTGACATTATGTCAAAATATGGTTGCTTGGTTGGTATCTAATGTCGAGCACTTGATAATGAAATCATTCGCGCTCTTGCACTCCAATATTTAGCAGAAAGGCTGGTCTCTTCTACAAAAGCTGGACAATGGAGGAGATGGTTTCTTTCCATATCTTCATTTAAATTGCAAAAAAGGGCATTTAGGTGAATCTGTTATGCCAATTCTGTGTAGGTGTTTATTCAAGCAGTCATGTCCCGTTAGCAGTCTGAATGTTGCTACTGCAGATTTTCTTTGTAATGTAGTAATGTCATAAGCTTGTAGATTTTCCCATTCCTTTCCAGATGTTTTGGTGGTGTATTCTTCTCTAAGTTTATTGATGTATTTATTTGAGATAATTCTTTTGATAGAGTGAAAGGAAACTGGAGTAGAAGTTGGGTTTGAAACAATTTTGCTACCCTTCTTGGCCAGAAAATCAGCTATTTCATTGCCTGTCATTCCACAATGGGCCGGAATCCATTGAAGTACAACTTTTTTATGTAGACGGGATAACTGTTTTATCATTTTGTGACATTCGATAATTTTGATGCTTTTGGGTGTTGTGTCTCGTGTTATAGCGAGAACAAGATTATCAGAGAAAAGATGAACATTCCAAAGTTCATTATTACATTTTGTGAAAAACAAACATTCAAAATGATTTGAACACATAAAATGGAAGAACGAAGATAGATATCTCCCAAAAATTTTTGAATAGATTCCACCTCTAGGAGGAGACTAAAATAACATAGATGGATAGAATTTTAAGCAGTATAAGGGAGAAGGGGTTGCTATGTTTCATTCAATTTACCTTATTATAGAAGCAGTTAATGGTAGACTTTCAGAGACATCAGATTGTGAGTGGAGAATGAAGAAACTCATTCAGAGGGGTTGAAAACTCAAATGATTTTATTAAAATTCTCTTTTTCTTTCCACTGTGAGATAGGATAAAACAATGAGCTACTGCATATAATGTTATCTTAATTTTTTAGGGCAGGAGGTAAGATCCCTAAGGGAAAGGTACAGGTGTACCACAACTTGGATCCAGAGTATTTAGCAGTTGCTGTGGTTGGAATCGGTCCAGAAGATGCTGGTTTGAACACTTTAGAATACTTGGATGAGGCCAAGGAGAACGTACGGATTGCAGCTGGTGCTGGAGCACATGTACTGAGAAAAATTGGAGCAAATCGCATATATGTAGAAGGCTTCAATGATCAAGTTGAGGCTGCTGCAGAAGGTGCATGCCTTGCTTCTTGGCGGTTCCAGAAGTACAGAGATGTACATTTTACCAAGAAAATCCTTCTGCTTGATCTATACAATGATCCTGATAAGTATGTCAAAAATTATAAAATAATAATTACTCATTAAAGCTTTACTAATAAATATTTTCATTGAATGAATCATCGAAAAAGAAAAAGATGAAGTGATTCCACTACAGACCACAGGAGACCCTTGGGGTAGTAGGATGTTAAGGCTTTTTCTAGACAATCGGTACTTGATGTCAGCTGGGTTGTCAGCCCTGCATGATGGTCGCCTTTACCCCCAGAACAATAATCTGGTACTCATTTCTATTAGAGGCTGAGTCAACACCAGGACCATGGTGCCACCAGAAGGTTCTGGGTCAGTTTAAAAATCCTCGTCCCATCGGGACTTGAACCCTCAAAAATCATTGAAAGGTAGATATTATATAAAATTTATTTTCTTTCACAAAAATTTTAAACTAACTCAGAAAAAGATTGGAAGGGAGGAATTAGAGAACATCCCAGGTTTCTAGAATTGTAACTGTAGCAGAATTCCAATTATCAAAATACCATTATTCTCACCCTAATATACATTGCATTAGACCAACATTATGTGATGAACAAGAACCACCTAAAATCTGTTGTCCTATTAATTTAATAAATATTGTAAAAGTTGTCAATTTTGGAATGACAGAAGAAGTTTTATTTTATATTTAGTTAAATTTCTGTCATTTGAACAAATCAGTGAATAATCAGTATGAATTAATAGATCTACATTTTATAGTTTTATGGACATTATATACTGTAAAATTATATATTGTAGTCATAAATCTAATTAATTATTGAATGCCAATATTTATGTCAAAATAATAAAATCTAGAGTTGCCAGCTAATACAATGCAAGTATTTAATTGTTATCTCCAAAACTGATTTTATTTTCAGGGTTTTGATAAATTACTGTCATGCACAGAAAGCAGACAACACCAGACATTATTATTATATTTATTATCAATGTAGTTATCGATATTTCATTCTTGGGCTCTTTAAGCATTGTAAATTTTTTTCGAACAAGCAGGGAGCTAGCCTGATGCATCAACCACCAACCTGGAGATTTTAAATCAAGGTTCTCTTCCTTTTTCCCTTAATGAACCAATACCTAACTGCAAGGCAGCAGTACCTGTAACCCTAGGCAGAGGCCCTCGCAGGGTACCATCGGCCGGGCATAATGAACCCTTAATAAATTAATGAGTCATTTTAACATCTTACCTCATATTTCATGTTTTATCAAACACAGTAACTATAATATTTAATTTTAGGAAGTTATATTTTGAGGTTATTTTAATTATATTATTTTTGGTCTGGACATCTTACCTCAATATTAATGTTGATTTGTTCTTGGACATGTTTCAAAACAATTCTCTGTTTTATCTTCATCTTCTCTGAGTCTGGGAAAGCTGAAGATAAAACAGAGAATTGTTTTGAAACATGTCCAAGAACAAATCAACATTAATATTGAGGTAAGATGTCCAGACCAAAAATAATATAACAGTAACTATAGTTTTCAAATGATCTTGTCATTCATTTTCAACTGCCATTATGACTTATGAAAATGAATGATAAGATCATTTGAAAACTATAGTTACCGTGTTTGATAAAACATGAAATATGAGGTAAGATGTTAAAATGACTCATTAATTTATTAATTAAGAACCTCATAATATGTTTCCCAATTTTAACTTTGAATAATGAACCCTGCTTTTTAATGAGATTGTTACTCCTTCCTCTCACCCTTTTGCAACCTGGCTTGAGACAGGCATTTTTGGTATTATTATTATGGCCGGCATAATCAACCCTGCTTTTTAACAAGATTGTTTACCCCTTCCTCTCACCCTTTAGCAACCTGGCTTGAGACAGGCTTTCTTGGTATTATTATTATGGCCGGCATAATGAACCCTGCTTTTTAACAAGATTGTTATTCCTTCCTCTCACCCTTTTGCAACCTGGCTTGAGACAGGCTTTCTTGGTATTATTATTATGGCCGGCATAAACAACCCTCCTTTTTAACAAGATTGTTATTCCTTCCTCTCACCCTTTTGCAACCTGGCTTAAGACAGGCTTTCTTGGTATTATTATTATGGCCGGCATAATGAACCCTGCTTTTTAACAAGATTGTTATTCCTTCCTCTCACCCTTTAGCAACCTGGCTTGAGACAGGCTTTCTTGGTATTATTATTATGACCGACATAATGAACCCTGCTTTTTAACAAGATTGTTACTCCTTCCTCTCACCCTTTTGCAACCTGGTTTAAGACAGGCTTTCTTGGTATTATTATTATGGCCGGCATAATGAACCCTGCTTTTTAACAAGATTGTTATTCCTTCCTCTCACCCTTTAGCAACCTGGCTTCAGACAGGCTTTCTATTATTATTATTATTATGGGCGGCATAATGAACCCTGCTTTTTAACAAGATTGTTATTCCTTCCTCTCACCCTTTAGCAACCTGGCTTCAGACAGGCTTTCTATTATTATTATTATTATGGGCGGCATAATCAACCCTGCTTTTTAACAAGATTGTTATTCCTTCCTCTCACCCTTTAGCAACCTGGCTTAAGACAGACTTTCTTGGTATTATTATTATGGCCGGTATAATGAACCCTGCTTTTTAACATGATTGTTATTCCTTCCTCTCACCTTTTAGCAACTTGGCTTAAGACAGGCTTTCTTGGTATTATTATTATGGCCGGCATAATCAACCCTGCTTTTTAATAAGATTGTTATTCCTTCCTCTCACCCTTTAGCAACCTGGCTTAAGCAGGCTTTCTTGGTATTATTATTATGGCCGGCATAATCAACCCTGCTTTTTAACAAGATTGTCATTCCTTCCTCTCACCCTTTAGCAACCTGGCTTGAGACAGGCTTTCTTGGTATTATTATCATGGCCGGCACAATGAACCCTGCTTTTTAACAAGATTGTTATTCCTTCCTCTCACCCTTTTGCAACCTGGCTTAAGACAGGCTTTCTTGGTATTATTATTATGGCCGGCACAATGAACTCTGCTTTTTAACAAGATTGTTTACTCCTTCCTCTCACCCTTTAGCAACCTGGCTTAAGCAGGCTTTCTTGGTATTATTATTATGGCCGGCATAATCAACCCTGCTTTTTAACAAGATTGTTATTCCTTCCTCTCACCCTTTTGCAACCTGGCTTGAGACAGGCTTTCATGGTATTATTATTATTATTATTATTATTATTATTATTGTTATTATTACTGTTACTGTACTATTTTTTTTGTAGACTTGAGCATATTTTCTCATCCAGTACTGAGAATCATTCATTTAACCCTAAGCTTAGGCCCTGTAAAGTTATTATAAGTCCTTTTAGTAGTTCTAGCTGTTTTAATATTGAATTTGTTTTCAAGTTACAATTATTAAGGATACTGAACTGATTATATTATTTTTAGTCTGATCATCTTACCTCAATATTAATGTTGATTTGTTCTTGAACATGTTTCAAAACAATTCTGTTTTATCGTCAGTCTGGAAAAGCTGACGATAAAACAGAATTATTTTGAAACATGTTCAAGAACAAATCAACATTAATACTGAGGTAAGATGATCAGACTAAAAATAATATAATTAAAATAACCTCAAAATACAACTTCCTAAAATTAAATATTAATTACAAGTACTGAACTGACTTTGTTTAATTAAAAAAAAATAAAAGTGCTTTCTAGATTTTTTCTTACTCTGTTTTTCAATATTAATAAACTTGCATAGTTATTTATTTTGTCAAAATTTGCTATGACCAGATGATTGTATACAATTATTATGTCAATTAGGTATATTATTTTATTAATTATTTAGCAGGTTTCACAATGTTTCAAATCTTCCTGTGCCCAATTAAGCTATTGTCATTCTCCTCCACATCTCTCTGTCATTCCAATCTCCATCATCCAGTCCATTTTCCTCTCATGCTGCTCAAAATACCATTAATTCACGTCATTTTCAGTTGTCCTCTTCTTCTACCCCCAAGTGGCACCCATTCTAGTATATTTCTTTGGAATCTGTATTCTTTTTACATGCCTTACCATTTTAATTGTTAGTTTTTTATGAAATCCACAATTAAAGTTCGAACATTCATCTTTCGTTCAATTACACTGTTTCTTATTTTATCTCTTCTAGAAATTCCAGTCGAACATCTCTAAAAATCCATTTCTGCAGAATTTAATTTACTTACTGTTCTAAATGTTGTGTTTTTGTTTTAGATCCCATAAAACACCATTTAATTTTTATATTGCAGATTTGCTCTTATTTATCATTTCATTAATTTCAGATCATGACTTCCGTCTGCACTAATTTTTGTCCTTAAATATACATATTCGTCTCATTCTTTATTTTTTTATGCCCGTCTTCTAAAATCAGATCTTTTGATTTATCTCATATTACCATATTCTTGGCTTTGTCCAAATTTATCTTTAATCCCCATTTTTCATATTCCTCCTTCAGTTTTCTTGCCATGTACTCTAAATGTTCATAATCTTCTGCCATCAGTAGCCGATCATCAGAAAATAGCAACGAATAAATCATATCATCTTCTACCTTTATTCCCATAGGTGAACATTTGTTTTTCCACTCTGTTACTAAAGGTTTAAGACAAGGGTGTTGTTTATCGCTGATCTTATTAAAAATATATTATTTTATTGCTCTTATTTCACATAGCTCACAATTAAATATTGTTGCATTTTACAAGTACAGGATTATACATTCATTTTGAGAATATTTCTTTTCAATAGTTTTGCATAAATATGTATTTATGAGATATTAGGATGAAAGATTAAATTAAAATACTTGATATCTCACCTCATATCTAGTCTTCTAAGTATGCTGCAGTTTCGAAGCCTTGGCAGCTACATCTTCAGTAATACCTCATCGACTGATGTTATGTCGATCAGAAGAACTACTTCTTCTTCCCTTTGTTGGTGGACCAATAAACCTCTGGATCTAGTCAGAATCCGCGAGAATTTCAAACTTCATAAGTTTTTCATCGAAATTTCCGCAGATACTGACTGGATCTGGAGGTTTGTCAGTCCACCAACAGAAGGAAGAAGAAGCAGTTCTTCTGATCGACATAACATCAGTTGACAAGATATTACTGAAGATGAAGCTCCCAAGGCTTTGAAACTGCAGTATAATAAATTAGAAGACTGGATATGAAGTGAGGTATGAAGTATTTTAATTTAATCTTAAATTAAACCTCATGGTGATTTTTTCCTATAAAAGTTCAATTAATGAATTTATTTAACTTTCACAGGGAAAGAACACTATGAGGTTTAATTTAATAATTAAATTAATGTTTTTATTACCTCACCTCATATCCTTTTTCTTCTATACTGCAGTTTCGGAGCTTATCTCCATCGTCAGTAGCCTCTGGTCGACCGGTGTTATGTCGTTTCTTGGCGGTTTCCTTCTTACTTCTATCGGTGGACCGATGAACCTCTGGATCAGGTCAAAATTTGCGGGAGTTTCAAAATTCATGAGTTTGTCTTTTTTGTTTTTTTGGATATGGATTTTTTCCCAGACTGTGAGTTCCTTTAGTTTATCTGTTTGTTTGATTAAGCTAGCTTCTGTATCAATTAAATGTTTTTCAGACCAAGCATGTCAAGATTGCGACAAAATCTATATAGGAAAAACAAAAAGAAATTTAAAAACTTGATTGAAGGAACACCTTAGAAATGTAAAAAAGGGTGAAGTGGACAAGTCAGCAGTAGCAGCCCATGCTTGGTCTGAAAAACATTTAATTGATACAGAAGCTAGCCTAATCAAACAAACAGATAAACTAAAGGAACTCACAGTCTGGGAAAAAATCCATATCCAAAAAAACAAAAAAAGATAAACTCATGAATTTTGAAACTCCCGCAAATTTTGACCTGATCCAGAGGTTCATCGGTCCACCGATAGAAGTAAGAAGGAAACCGCCAAGAAACGACATAACACCGGTCGACCAGAGGCTACTGACGATGGAGATAAGCTCCGAAACTGCAGTATAGAAGAAAAAGGATATGAGGCGAGGTAATAAAAACATTAATTTAATTATTCAATTAATGAAGTTTAATATTTTCACATAATAAAAAACTCTGTTTGGTTTTTAACCCATCTTTCAAAATATTATTACATATCAGCATGTAAAATTGCAGGACATCTTGGTTAAGAGGTATAAACAAAGCTGAAGCACAAAACCTGGCCAGAGAGCTGAGTGATTCTCCACCCAACCGGATGACACCTTCCCTTTTTTCCCAAGTGAGTAATATATTTTTTTAATATATTTTATAATTAATTATCAGAAAATACTTTAGCTAACTTAAATAAAAATAGTATAAAAAATATTTCAAGTAAATGAAAGAGGAAATTGGTTACCGGTACATTAATTTTTTTTAATAAGTGGAAATTGACAAAAGAATAGAGGCAGTTGTCATTTTAATTTTTACACTGAGTTAATGACAAATGAGGGAAATTTTGAAGAAGTGGCTGCATTAAAATACCTAAGAACAATAATTACAAATAGGAATGAGATACACAAAGAAATTAAATATAGGTTCAATTCTGGAAATGCATGCTATTATGCATTACATGGACTTTTCTCATCCCAACTTCTCTAAAAAAAAGTTAAACTGAAATTATACAAAACAGTCATTCTCCCAGTTATAATAATTATGGATGCAAAACATGGACTCTTACTTTAAGGGAGGAGAAAAGATTATGAGTATTTGAGAATAACATTCTTAAGAAAATTTTTGAACCAAAGAGAGAAGACTTCATGACATTGAGCTCTATGATCTTTATAGGAAACCAGATTTAATAACATTTAAGTCTTGTAGACTGTGTTGGCTTGGACATCTGACACAAATGGGGAATGAAAGAGGGGCAAAGAAACTTCTTGTAGGAAAAACAGAGGGAAAACGCCCAGTTGTTAGACCAGAATGAGGTGGGCTAAGAACAATAACCATGATTTGAGGGAAGTAGATTATACAGAGGATGACTGGAAAACATTAGTACATGATAAGGATGTGTAGAGAACTTATGTCCACATGGCCATGAACCTACAGGTTCGATATTGCCAATAAGTTAGTTTATATAAAAAATCACACACATGCATTGAAGAGTCACACTTGCATTGAATAATTGGGATGACAGGAATTTATACAGATTTCTCACATTTACTCGACTCCAAATAGATTTATGTGATACAAATCCTGACTTTTCTTAAAATATGTTAATTGCAAAATTTCAGTTGTTGCACAGATATTATTTTTATTTTTATTCTATAGATCATCAGATGATATAAGTAAAAGCAGACCTTCAAATTTGAGATTGTTTTGATGACAGTGAAAATGTACAATTTTTAGACAGGCTCACTGACATGAAAATAATGTTTCTAATTATTATTCTGTTATAGGCTGCTGCTGAATATTTATGTCCATGTGGTATCACTGTAGAGATTCGTGACAAAGAGTGGATTGAAAGCAAGAACATGACATCATTTCTTGCTGCAGCAAGAGGCTCATGTGAACTACCCATCCTTCTGGAATTAGGATACTGTGGAGGTGGAACTGATGATAAACCAATAGTTTTAGTTGGTAAGATTATTATTCATATTGCACTATATAATGTGATAGGAAAGAAAGCTACTTGAAACACTTAAAGCTTATCATCATCTGCATTCATGGATTAGGTCTGTTGACCCGTTCCGACTTCAGCCCATCTCTTTCTAGGTCTGCCCACATCTCGGGTGCCTTTAGATTTGTATTTTGTTATTTCTTTTGGATATCTATCTTCATTCATTCTGTCTATGTGTTGCTTCCATTTTTGTTTATATGTATCTATTTTATCAGTTATTGCAAATATTTTAAGTTCCTGTCTTATTTCTGTGTTCTTGATTCTGTCTTCCTTAGTGCACCCTTTAACAGATCTCAAAAATTTCATTTCTGCCACCGTTATCCTACTTAGATCTTGTTTTTTATGTATCCAGGCTTCTGAACCATAGAGCAGTATTGGTACTGCCAACGTTTTGTAAAATTTCAATTGGGTTTCTCTTGTTTTTTTGTTATTTAGTGATCATTTTATTGTACCACATATTCCCTGTAATTTTGCTATTTTATTAGTTATATCATTATCATAATTAAATGAAATGTCACATCCTAGATAATTGAGATGGTTCACCTGTTCTATGATTTTGTTTCCTATTACTATTTTGGATCTGATTTGATTTTTCCCTTGGAATGCCATTACCTTAGTTTTTTTCTATGGATATTTTGAGATTATATTGTTCACACTTAAAGCTAAGAAGTAAATTAATGTATAGTGTAGATGTATTTACGAAGCCTGGAATTTTAAATTAAACTGATAAAATATTTTAATTGGCCTTATAAATCTTAGAATAATATGTCTGCCTCTGAACTAAATGGAGTTGGTTCAATTCTGGCTAAGACTGCTAAAGCTTTTCTGAAATGGAAAATTGATAATGTATATAGATGTATTTATTTATACCAATTCTGAACTAAGTTCCAGTTGTACTGTAAACAAACTTGTTTAAGGTATTACTTTGCTGACACCATCTATTGGGGGAACTCTGGTGCTAGTTTATCTGCCATATGACTGAATTATGTATGGAACTGTCATTGACAGAAATATTGTTCTTAGGCAACATTGTAATTTAGAGAAATAAGATTGAATACAAGGTAAGATGGTATCAATATTTCAGAACTTCCATTTTTTATTTATTTATGACAAAAAATTGTATATGGGCCTACCAAATTAGACATATACACTTTTTCTATGATGTCGATAGATTATTTACAATTTCATTACGAGCAGAGAATTTATGTGCCATACTGACTCACCTGTAAATTCTGATGTTATATTCATCACATCTACAACATCTAATGTAGGATATTTTTCACTGAACTGTTTGAGAACATTCAAAATAATTTTTCTCTCTCCGCTTTTCAAAATCTTTCCTTTGCAGAGTCTTATAATTATATAGAAGTGGCCATTTTAGACAATTCTACATTGTGCAGCATAAAAATATAACATTGCTCATTTAATCTATTAAAATTATGATTATATATTTTAAAATTCTCCCATATAACTTATATAGGCATGTGCTAGATAATACATATTTTTATTCACTTTTTATTTTTTTCTATTTCGAGTATTAGAGAGGGAACTACATTTTCTTACACACTTAAAGGTGTGTTATTCGACCTATGAAAATTGAGTCTTATATCTGCTTTGTTTACATTACAACTTGAACTTAACTCAGAAAAGGTATAGACAGAAATTATATTAATTAAAATTTATATATACTTGGTTGTATTAGTGATTTTGGGATAGTATCTCTTAATCAGTCACACATTCAATCCTGGCCAAGTTCGATGGAATTTTTCTGATAACAAAAACTTGAGGATGTAGCTTTTTCCTTTGGAGAAGAAGTTAAAAGCTGTTTTTTTTTCTGTATCATAAAGATATGTGGCACATTAAAAATCTTTCATTATGCAAGTTACATCCCTAGCAAAATATTCTTCTGCATTTTGATTAAATCAAATAGCAGAAATAGGTACTACCTCTAAACCCAGTAAAAACACAACAAACAATATTGTCTACCTTTTATTATTTCACTCACCTCATACTTCAAGTTCTGGTACAATAAATAAGGTGACTCTGGAGTCATATTACCTCATAACTTCTACTTGAACTAGTTTTGGTACAGGTATATCATGTGTACAAAACTAGTTCAAATAGAACACAACAACAAGTTATGAGGTAAGATGGCTCTATGTAGATTCACCTTATTTACTAAGAAAAACCTCATAATGTTACTTCCTAATGTAATTTATTAGTATGTTCTGGTATGTTATAGGAAAAGGTGTAACTTTTGATTCTGGTGGCCTCTGCTTGAAGAAATGCAAAGGAATGATGGAATACAGAGCTGATATGGCTGGAGCAGCTGTGATAGTTGCCACCATGAGAGCTATTGCTATGCTCAATCTCCCTATCAATGTTACAGGTATTGTGGGATTTTGGATACTAAAACTTTTTTCAAGCCTCAATTTTAAATCTTACTAAACCTGACATTATTAAAAAGCAGAAAAAATTAATAAAATATAATGCCTGGAAATCAAGTTTTCTCTCTAGGCATAGTAAAATAAAATGTTTTAATAACAATATTAAGTCAATTCTCTCTTATCAAAGAAAACCTGTAAAACAAGCAACAATTTTTAAATAAGCTGCGGGCATTTATGAATAGGTGCCTAGAGAAAAAAAAAAATTGTCAGAAAAATTTCAGATGAAGAGCTGTGGGGAGAAGAATCAAAGATAAATGGTTAGCAATAGAAGAAAAAAAAAAGATAAATGCAAAGTAACTGGATTATTAAAATAATGCCTTGTAAAAATAATCCCAAATTGGTACACCCTTCACTTATTATAAATTATTACTAATTGACATGAAAATGCCCACCGCTGTGGTCTCGAGGTAGCATGCTGCCTTGTCATGCAGCGGGCCCGGGTTCGATCCCCGGTCGGGGCAGTTTTTCTGGGTGAGGTTGTATCAGGGTTTTTCCTCACCTGTAAGACAAATGTCAGGAAAACTTTAAGGCCCAAACAGTCCCTGAAATCATATGGCCATCATCATCATCCTTATCATTATCACATCATCATCATCCTTCACCGGTGTGGAAAGCAACGGGAAGCTACCACCCCTACAATTCTCTAGTAAAGCTGCAAGCATAGCATGAAAATGCTATGATTGCAATGAAGGACTTGCCCTCAGGCAGAATTGGTATGGATGGACATAAAAATAAAGAGAAATATGTATTATGAATATAAAGTGCTAATGTGAAATCTAAAAAAAATGAATTTAAGAATAAATAGTTTACATCAGAAAAATAAATACAAAAAGTGAATTATTCATAACTATATATATATATATATATATAATTTACAAATATATAATACAGGGTATCCACCACTGTGGTCTTGAGGTAGCTTGCTGCCTTTGTCACGTAGCAGGCCCGGGTTCGATCCTCGGTTGGGACAAACTTCCTGGGTGAGGTTCTTTTGGGGTTTTTCCTCACCTGTAAGATAAATGTCAGGAAGCTTAAGGCCCAACAGTCCCCAAAAATCATCCGGCCATCATCATCATCCTTATCATTATCATAATCATCCTTCAACGGTGTGGAAAGCAATGGGAAGCTACAACACTTATAATTCCCTAGTAAAGCTGCAAAGCATAGCATGAAAATGCTATGATTGCAGTGAAAGACCTGCCCTCAGGCAGAAATACTATGGATGGATGGATATACAGGGTGTCCCTAAAAAAGGTTCCAATATTGACAGAGGATGTAGTATGCAACAAAGGAAGAAAAAAGTTCCAATAAAGATTGGTCATAAACTTAATATCTTCAAAGTTATGGCCTTAGTTTGTACGATGAGCATAAAACATGTGCTCAGGATCTGAATTTCACAGTGAAGGTTCTGTTTACAGATGAGTTGAGTTTCAGGAGGGACTGTATCTTAAATATTCATAATACACACATATGGGCCAATGCAAACCCACATTCACTTGAAGAGAGAAGATACCAGCAAAAATTTAGTATATTTGAAGAGAATTTTTTTTTTCTCTTCAAATTTAATTTATCCTTTAATGAGATTAATAATAAAACATTTAGTATAAATGTTTGGGCAGACATTCACAGGGACAGGTTGCCAGGTCTCTATGTGCTAAATAACAGATTGAATGGTACTAGGTGCCTCAGCTTCCTTCGGAACAATTACCTGTGTCGCTCGAGAATGTGCCCATATATTAATGATAGGCAAAAAGTAACACGAGACTTTCAAGGGCGATGGATTGGTCAGGGTGGGCCAATATCTTGGCCTGGCCATTCTCCTGACCTAAACCGTCTAGATTTTTGGCTGTGGGGTCGTTGAAAGACCTTGTTGCATGTCACACTACAAGAATGTGTGTGATGTAATCTGGCAACAACCAGGGATGTTCCAAAGAATTCATGGTTCCATGAGACATAGGGTGGCGGGTTGTATTGCAATGGATGGCGGTCACATGGAGCACATGTTGTGAAGAGTAGATCAGAGACATGGTGATCATAATTCACAGTAGCCTGGTGGTAGTACATTATAACTCCGAAGATAAGAAGTTTATGACCAATGTTTGTAGGAACTTTTTTTTTATAAAAAAAGGTACACTCATCCAACAAAGTAAGATCAATTAGGCTACCTATCTTACAAATCAGTACAACTCTACACCAAAATGAAAATAAAATCTCATATAGCTGAACAAAACAAAATCCAGTGTGAAACCAAGATATGGAAGACATTACTAGAACCATATACAATACCAAACAGCCCCCGATCAATTGCAGTTGCATCATTTTGTCTTGGAACTGGTCATGATTGCTTGGCAGCACATCTACATAAAATTAAACTACTAGACTCTCCACACTGCATAGTATGCAATAACACAAATATGATAATGAACAAAGATCACTTGATGTTCTGCGCTGATCTTCAGAAAATAGTTGGAACACCATTCTAAATTGCTGAATATTATTGGGAAGCCTGCAAGCAAATGATGACAAATCAAGAGCTTCAGAACATTTGAATACTACTACTACTACTACTACTACTACTTTTTTTCTTCCTTTGTTGCATACTACATCCTCTGTAAATATTGGAATGTTTTTTTGGGACATTCTGTATAATTTACGAATATATATATAAAAACTCCTGGCGCGACAGGCCTAGAAGGCCCTTAGCCTACCAGCCGGCTGCTGGCATCACATCCACATGTGTCAATCACAGAGGTAGACGATCATCAAGCCAGTGTAGGGGTGACATGTGGTCAGCATGTCGAGTCCCCCAGCCGTTACAGCTGGTTTTCTCAACCTGGAGCTGCTACTTATTGTAGCTACCCAAATGCCTCATGATGCTGGGTGGGCACCGGTCCCATACTGACCGAAATACCATGAGAAAATTTCTTCCCCCATGGAGACTCAAACCAGCACAAGTCCCGTAGCTCTGCGCCAAGGTTTCCTGTCTTAACCACTCAGCTACGGCACGGGACACGAATATAATATATATATATATATATATATAATGTCAGCCGTTGTGGTCTAATAGTTATGTTCATTGCCTTCAGTCCCGAGGGTCACAAGTTCAAATCAAGCTGGGGTCGATGAATTTTTAGGATGGAAAAATCCAAGGGACAAGTCCTCCAGGAGGGACTTTAAAGCTGTAAGTCTCTACTCTGAAGATTTTTGGGCTCATAAAATAATCTCAAGCCTTTAATAGTTTAACTCATAGATTGGTAAACTTACCTTAAACGAAGAAGATTTCAAACACAAGAAAAAACACATAATCAAAGTAGCAAGAGAAAACAGGTTTGATGAAAAAATGGTACATAGAAGGATAGAAAAGTATAAAAAACAAAAAAATGATAAACAGAAGTAGTCTTAAAAAAAATAACTACCCATGAAAAAATATAGGAAATTCACATATCTTCCTTGGGTACACAATAAATTCCAGAAGATATTTGAGAAGTTTAATATTAAATTAGCACTGAAAAATAACTACAGTTTAAATAAACTAATAAAAACCAACAAAAATGAAAAAAACTGATAAAACTAAAAAGTCAGGAATATATCAAATTGAATGCATGGGTTGTGAAAAGATATATATAGGAAAACAAAAAGAAACCTAAAAATTAGAACCAAAGAACACATAAGAAATATTAAAAATGGGGAAACATAAAAATCCGCAGTTGCCGCTCATTTTTGGTCTGAAAAACATAATATAAATTCAGACACTAAATTATTAAAACAGTTAGAAAATACAAAAGAGCTGACTATTTGGGAAAAAATCTATATTTAGAAGAACAAAAACAGAGTTATGAATTTTGAAATACCGACGGAGCGTGACCTTGTTTGGAGGTTCTTTGGCCAACCACAGGATGGAGCTGACATCAACATCCATGGTGTGCAACATAATGCAACATAAATCAAACAAGTCTGGACAAGCTGACGATAAAACAGAATTGTTTTGAAACATGTCCAAGAACAAATCAACATTAATATTGAGGTAAGATGATCAGACTGAAAATAGTATAACTAAATTAATCTCCCTGAACAAATTTAACTGGCCTTCACCATTCAAGTAATACTGTATTTGTCTACTATATGTCTCATTCAGATGATATGCTGACCATATGTCACTCACTCATATTTGTAGGAAATTAAGCATAACTAAATTCTCAATAAAAGTCTTCTTAAATAAGAAGCCGCCATCTGCGTGATTGAGTAAATGCTCGTAGCATTCGGCGCCCAGGAATTAACAATGTATAAGAGGAAAATTTGCATTTAGATTGGAGTTTCTCGGGCAGCTCAGTGGTAGAGCATTGGCCTAAAAAGCCAAAAGTCCTGGGTTCAAACCCCAGTCTGAGCAAATAATTTTTATCTTCAAATACAATTTATCCTTCAGTGAAAAGTGTTAAATTAATAATAAAAACATCAAAAGAAGCCCTACTGGCTTTATAAAGTTGTGTTTAAATTCCCAATAAATGTCTTTTTAAAACACAAAGCTGCCATTTGTGTGATCGAGCAAATGCTCATAGCATTCGGCACTCAGGAATTAAAAATGTATGAGGAAAATTTGCATTTAGACTGGAGTTTCTCAGGTAGCTCAGTGGTAGAGAATTGGCCTAGAAATCCAAAGGTCCTGGGTTCGAAACCCAGTCTGAGCATATAATTTTTCTCTTCAAATATAACTAAATTAGCTTGGTCAAGAAACTGCCACTAGGGGAGTTTTCATGAGAGACGTATGGGATTATATATATATATATATATTTTTTTTTTTATTGCCACCAGTTTTGTCCTTTTAGACATTTCTGGTATTCTCTCCTGTCAATGGCATAATTATAACCCACTTCTGAGGTTGGGGCGCCTGGAAGGCAGGGTTATGTTGATATGATGGTTGATGATGATAGTGGTGTGCCAGGAGAGCCCCTAATCATAAACTTAACCTAAGATGAATATGAATGATGATGATTGCGATGGCCATATGATTTTGGGGACAATTTGGGCCTTAAAGTTTTCCTGACATTTGTCTTTACAGGTGAGGAAAAACCCCGATAAAAATCTCACCCAGAAAAACTGTCCCGACCGGGGATCGAACCCAGGCCCGCTGCATGCTACCTCAAGAACACAGCGGTGGATATAAATAGTTCATATAAAGTTGTACCAATGAAGCAATATTTTATTATAATAACTACTATCTTGAAATTTGAGGAAGCTTATTGAAAAAAGTGCAAAACAAAAGAAAAAATCTACAATTTATAGTACAATTCCCATTTCTGTAGTAATACTTTCTTATTGTTTTTATATTTACAGGTGTCATTCCACTGTGTGAGAACATGCCTAGTGGACTAGCTATAAAGCCTGGAGACCTGGTCACAGCATCTAATGGAAGAACCATTATTGTGGATAACACGGATAAAGAAGGACAACTTATTTTGGCTGATGCTTTACTGTATGGAATCAATCAATTCAAGCCTAAAATGGTTATGGACATTGCCACAATTTCACGTAAGATTGCTTTATACCATATACATATTTTAAGTATAAAGTGGGTTAGGTAATTTGGTGATACTGGTTATATATATTTCATTATCGTAGCATAGCGGTTAAGGCACTGTGCTACAAGCCAGAAAATCGAGGGTTCGAGTCCCAGTGGGGTCAGGATTTTTAAACTGACCCAAACCTTCTGGTGGCACTATGGGCCTGGGGTCGACTCAGCCTCTAACGGAAATGAGTATTAGACGCTTGTTCTGGGGGTAAAGACGGCCGTCACGCAGGGCTGACAACCCAACTGACATCAAGTGCCGATTGTTCAGGAAAGTGGGAGCCCTAACCTCCTACTATCCCAAGGGCCTCCTAAGGCCTATAGTGGGATACCTGTACCCGTATATATACAGATGGGCCAAAAGTCACTACCCATAATTATATATTCTAGTAGAAGTAGTAATGGGTAGTGACTTATGGTACACCCTGTATTTCAAAAGTTTTTTTAAAAACCAATTACCATATTATTGTAGTTTTTGAGTTTTTTCAGAAACAAGAAATATATATTTTCATTTTTAATTTAACATTTCTCACTGAATGATAAATTGTATTTGAGGAGAAAAAATTGTGCCTAGGCTGGGGTTTACTGGCTTCATGTCTCTATCTATAATGGCATAGCTCTATGTTGAGCCATAGCCTCTCTTTTGTTAGGAGTTACTAGAACCAAATTAATTTAGTTACCTTATTTGTCCATAGATGTCATGAATGTCATGTGGTCAACCTACCGACCCAATGAGACATCTAGCAGGCAACTAAGGTATTGGTAGGATGTAGAGGTCGGTAAATTTTGCTTAATGCCTTTTTATTCAGGCTTAAGGATTTTTTACGAGCCTGAAAAACTTCAGACTCGGGACCCATGGCTTTAAGTCCCTCCTGGATAACTTGCTCCTTGGATTTTTGCATCCTAAAAAAATCCATCGAGCCCGGCTGGATTTGACACCGCGACCTTCAGGACAAGAGGTAAGAAGCATAACCACTTGTCCATGGTGGCCAACACTGGCTTTATATAGTAATGTCAAATTCCATTAAAAGTCTTCTTAAATAAGAAGCCGGATGATGGCATGTCAAACAAGAATCCATAGCGTTTGCTGCTCTCGGGAATGCTAAAAACAAGTTAAAAATTCACGTTTAGATTGGAGGCCTAGGTAACTCAGTTGGAAAGAGCATTAGTATATAGAATTAAAGATCTTGGGTTCAAACCCAGTTTAGGCGTAAATATTTCTCTTCAAATATAAGAAATACATTACCTCATTAAATGCAAAGATAATTGAACTTAATTGATGCAATAGTATTTTTTGAAAGTTTAAGGGCCGCATGCAAATACATTAGTCTCTACTCAAATTATTTCCAATCACTGGTGAGCTGACTCACCGTGAGCAAGTGCAAAGATCGAATTAGCTACCCACTAACCGGTCATGCATGAAAGTCGTCGTTTTTGTAATATTGGCAAGAAATTACCCAGAATTTTCAGCGATAAAATCACTTCCGTTATTTTCGTCTGCTAGAGGCACGCATTTACGCTTGCATCCCGCAAACAATACAGTATACAACGACGTCTGCATCGAGCAATATTACGCCGATTCTCCTGTTCTTCCAGTTGAATTCTTTGGTAAACCCTATCAAATTCCTCTTCTCCGCGTATACCGAAAACAAGATCAAAGTCTTCAAGGTCCGACATCTTGGATAAAGCAGCAAGATTTCAAAGTACATCGGTTCGTTTCTCTCCTAAGTCACCTCGGCAGGTAGCTTAGGAATTTCAACAATTATTATTGCATGAACAGATTTTTGAGTACGCAAAAACGTATTTGGATACAACTTTCTCAGCAGAGAACGACTTTTACGGTCTAATGAGCTCATAGATTCGAGCCTTTAAAACACTTATCACAACATAAACAGTGTCACAAAATTATCTAATTTACCCTACATAATACATAATCTATCTGAAGAATATACAGGGAAATTAATATTTGTTTTCATATCACTGTATAAGAGCTCATATAAGCACATACATCAAATGCAATTTACACACTGAGTCTCAGTGAAGTATAATATGCTTCATTCATGTTAACAGTAACAGGTATCAAATTAACTGCCCTTATAGCATTTTATCTGCATATACAATGATTACACTGAGCAACAAAAAATACTTTTTTTTTTCTGAAAGAAAAATATGTGATTCTGATAGTATTTGTTCTCCTGAATTCAAATATGATATCAGTTTTTCTCCATCATGCAAGGTTTCCGAGAGACAGGCATTTATAATTTCAAGCACTTTAATATTTTCTACATTTGAAACTACACAATATTCGAACATTCGGACTCACCTAGAAAGTAAAAAATGACGATTTTCTGCTATATTTCGCCTGTGGAGTATCCCTCTTGATCCATCCATAGTAATTCTGCCCGAAGGCAGGTCCTTCACTGCAATCATAGCATTTTCATGCTATGCTTGCAGCTTTACTAGGGAATTGTAGGTGTGGTAGCTTCCCATTGCTTTCCACACCGGTGAATGATGATGATGGCCATATGATTTTGGGGACCGTTTGGGCCTTAAAGTTTTCCTGACATTTGTCTTACAGGTGAGGAAAAACCCTGATAAAAACCTCACCCAGAAAAACTGCCCCAACCGGGGATCGAACCCGGGCCTGCTGCGTGACAAGGCAGCACGCTACCTCGAGACCACAGCGGTGGACACTCCCTCTTGATGGTCTAACAATAATCGACCAGCATATTAGGATTCTATTTGCCTTGATATCTCTTTTCCATAGCTGAGATCATTTGAGTTAGCTCATTTGGTTTTATTTTACAATGGACAAATGGACAAAACAAGTTTATTAAAAAAAAATTATTTAAATCCATTAACTGAAATTGAAATAAAAAAAACTGTGTGTGATGGTGAAATTCCGAATACATATTTGAAAACACGATAAAGAACTGCATTAAGTACAACTATTGGTACTCATGAGACAAATATCATGTTGACCAGTGTTATTTCCTCAGGGGTCCCCAACTAGCAACTAGGGGATATGTGGATAGCGACCTCAAGGTGTCGAAGCTGAGCAAAACATTGCTTCCATTTACTTGTGTTTTGCTCCTTACTTTTATCTTTTGTGTATATAGCCTCAACTTTCAACTTAGTGAATTAATTGCATACTTTTTAAAAATTGAAAGGCATAGAAGATTATAGTTATACCAACCAGCTGCTGACCACACATCTACATATGTCAATCATGGTGGTGAATGATCATCCAGCCATTTGAGGGATGACACGTGGTCAACATGTTGAGTCCCTCAGCTGTTATAGGTTGTTTTATCAACCTGGAGCTGTTACTTATTGTAGTTACACAAATTCCTCACACTGTCTTTAATTCCATAAATTCTTCTCCCACTATGGATTTTATCCAACATCCATTTCTTAGCTCTGCACCAAGGCAAAATGTCGTAGACTGCTCAGCCACAATGCAGGACTATTTACAAACTTCTAACATTTTTAATCATTAGATGTCTTCTTGGGTTGATAGAGCAAAGTCTGGCATTAGTTCTAATACAAACTGGGATATAGAAATATTGTTGATATTTTTACAGGTGGAATGAGAACTGCTATTGACTGTGCAGCATCAGGAGCATTCTGCAGCAATGACGGACTGTGGAGTGAATTGAAAAAATCAGGAGCTATAACAGGAGATAGAGTCTGGAGATTTCCACTATGGAAAAACTTTACCAAAAAAGTCACAAGTAAGATCAAATATATATTTGAGAATAAACAAAATGTTTCAAATTATCTAAATTTTTAAAATTATTTAGAAACTATTGATGGCACAGGAACGTAGAATATAATAGAACTAGTAACACAAGTAGAATATGCTTAAAAAACAAAACAGGGAATTTATAAGAATAATATTTCTGTTAATAATTCAGAAGTTTGTTCATTGTTATTTACTGACTAGCTTATAATATTCGTTTAACTGATGAAAATAAAATGATCCCACTAAGGATTTAGGAGACTCCGACAGTTCTAGACAATAAGTACGAGATGTCAGCCCTGCACAAGGTCTGCCTCTACCCCCAGAGCATATGTATTCTTTCCTAGGCAAAGTTGACCCCAGAGCCTCTGTGCTGCCAGAAGATTTAGGGCATTTTATAAATCCTGACTTGATTGGGAATCGAATCTGTGACCTTCTGGCATGTATCATATTGCCTTAATCAACTATACTACTGTGTGCCCCTAACTAATTAAAAGCGTCTAATTTTATTAGGGCCCAAATTTTGATGAAAAGTCATCATTTTTTAATTAGTCAGAGATGATGCTTCTAAGCAATTAAGTGCATTCTGGGACAAATACATTACATATATGTGGTTTTTATAGGTCATCAAAATGCATTTTTTTACATATTTTTAATAAAAAATACTTTTTTTACATTTAGATGTATTTATAGGCAATTTTCTATCATTTTCAAAGAATTATTGGGCATTTGTATAATAATATGTGGTTAAATGTTCATTTTTATATAATTTTTTAATATAATTATAAGTGAGATAATTATCTGAATTAACATAGGTTAGTGTAAACCCAGCGTATCCTTTTTTGACTTTGTTATATATGTGTATATGATGCGACAGTCCAGGGAATAACTGATTTCATCATGTACACTTGTGGTTCACATAGTGTGGATTGCATCAGTTAGAAGAGAAGTGTCGCAGTATAAATGTTTTGTGATAATTGAGATAATTATGAATTTATCAATTGTTTGGTAGTAATAATTATTGCTTTCTACTAAGAAAGTTTGTTTTTAAATATAGTTATTCAAATCATATATTCATTATTTGTCTAAAACAGTTATTAATTTTATTAGGACACTTTTAACATAATTTAGGCAGTTTTTATTATATTTTCAAGGGCAACCTATAGATTATTTTAGACAATTTTTAGGTTAGCAGTATCAGGGTCCTATTGATTATATATCAAGTTCTTTTGTTTGTGTCAAAATGGGAACATTCCTTTTGCTATGCAAAAATTAGAGATTCCTTTTTATAATTGAACTGCTGTGCCAGCTAAGGTGATAGCATGCTTGCCTCCTGACTAGTAGGTCCAGATTTAATTCTTTGCAGAATTAGAAATTTGAGTGTAAAATTTTAAATCTTGGAGCTAGGAGGGGTGGTTATGTACAATTTTAAATTGGTAATTTGTGCACTAGATGCCTAGATTAAATTCAAAATCCCTCCAGAGTTACATATGTTGAAAAGACGTATGGTAATATTGATGGGAGTTTGTCTATTGGATGGGGACATTAAGCAATACAATTACACATCTGTTATTTAACATGGTCTGTTAAAGTAATGCACAAATTGACAATAGGTGACTTTAATGCCATCTATCTACCTAGCATGGAACTCAAAGCACAACAAATGCAGTGATTGGCATTAAAACACATACACACTTTTATAGCTAAAAACTGTGAAATAATTGTATATTTTATTTTTTCCCCAAATGCCCCAGGTTGTCATTTCGACATTTCTGGTGTTCTCTCCTGGCATGGTGTATTGTTGGACCAATGGATCTGTGCCCCCGTAAGAAATGCGAACTAAACACTAATTCCGTTTCTGCCTTGGTAAATCATTTCCCTCCCTGCATTCTTGCCTGTCTCTATTTTCTACCTTTCTCTTTCTCCCCTCCCATTACTCAGAGTTTTGAGCTTTCTTGCGGGATATTATTTGCACTCTCAGTCCAGTGTTGTCAACTCAGTATCAGTATGTTATGTTATGTAGTATGTAAATTGTAAATTATTATCATTAGCCTAATTCATAAGCACAAATTAGAATTCCTGTATAGTACATTATATAATATGTAAATAAGATCGTAGCATGTAGTAACTTCGCCATAGCCGGTCCCTAGCCCGGATGAAAAAGGAGGAGGATACAAGACTGTGTGTTCATAACTAAAATTTTATAATTTTGTCAGGACTTCAAGATTACGTTCCAAATCTAACCAAATAAGACAATGAGGTGAAGAAGAAGTATTTATGATGAAACATTTAACTTTAAAAACAATATATGTAGATTCCCTTCACGTAATTTCCATTTAATAAACAAATATCCACTATTATAATTATATCCATTAATCGTAGAAATCAATCAGTGTCATTAGACCTACTTAAATTAAATATGAAGAAGTAATAATTAACCTTACATTATTCAATATTCAAGAGCCTGACATCGGGGGAAGTTTGGCAATGTCCCTACTCGGTCAGTTACAATGGCTTCTATATGACGTAGTGGGAAGCAAGTGCGGTGGAATGGTGCGAGAACTGACGTGTACTTTTTGAAGAACGATGCCAGCACCACAGGGGCACAGATCCGTTGGTCCGAGTATACTTGTAACTCACTTTAGAGGTTGGGGTGCCTGGAAGGCGGGATTACATTGCCCCAATGATATGAGAGTTGATGATGATGGTAATGATGTGCCAGGAGAGGCCTTAAACTAAACTTACGCTGAATCAAATGAATCGTGAATTCTTCTTATCTCATACATCTATGTTCTTTTAACACAGAACTGCAGTATTGGGAAATACATCATTCCCATTGTCAGCTGTTTTTTATTATGCCAGTAATTTTCTAAACTGCTACTTTTGAAGAACTTTGTAATCAAACTTGGTTTGTCTGGAACCTCGAAGTTCATGGTTCTAGTATGGTTTTTTTTGTATGTATATCTTTTCCCAAACTGTTAATTCCAAAGATTTAGATAAATGTTTCAAAAGTTTTGCTTCTTTTTCAATTCTGTGATTTTCTAATAAACTATGTGCTGCTATAGCTGATTTTTAAATTTCATCATTTTTTATTTTTCGATACTGCAGTTCTGTGTTAAAAGAACATAGATGTATGAGGTAAGAAAAATTCACGATTCATTTGATTCTTATTAAGAAAATCTCATGATGTAAAAATTCCCAAGTTTATTATATTAAACTTACACTAATTAGGTGAATATGATATTGATGATAATGATGGCCAGATGGTGTTCGGGTATGGTTTGGGCCTTAAAGTTTCCTGACATTCACCTTACAGGTGAAGAAAAATCCCAAAAAAACTCACCCAGGAAACTTGTCCCAACTGGGGATCGAATCCAAGCCTGCTGCATGACAAGGCAGCACACTACCCCGAGACCACATCGGTGGGCGAAAATGTTAGTTTACTATCATTATCATAATCAGCATAATCTTGGTTTGGGCTCTAATTTGTTTCAACTCCAAAGTGTTGAGACTATTAATTTGTGTATGAATATTAGAACCGAGGAAGGTGAATGCTGAATTGCTGAGACTTGTTCTCATGGTCTAGTTTCTAAAACTTTTATTAAAATGGCTGGGTATATGTCATAACTTTTGATTTTTCTGCTGAGCTGTTCATATTGAGTTCTTTTACCATTATGTTCAAGATGTGTACAACTTTTTGTAATTGGTTTTTTAATTTGGCTAATAAGATCAGATAGTCAAAAAATCCTTTTTTGAAGTTCTAAAAGGAAATCTTAATTTTGATTTTCAAGACCAATATTTTAATTATTAAATTATTAGAAATTATTTATGGATGATAATACCATTTTTATGTATGTACAATTTTGTTTTTTAAGAGTTACGGATCCAATAAAAATTTCATAACATAGTTCTTACTTTTATAGGAATAAATATAAATTTTGTTTCCTATAATTTCTTAAACCCTTAATGCAATTAAATGGTTTTTACTTTCATCTCTCCCAGATTAGTCATATTTTATTTTATTTCCTTTTCATAGCCTTTTTTATTTCATCTAGGTTTAAATAATTAGTACAGCAGATAGAGTGCAACTTTACACTTATGACTAATATTCCTAGGTTTATCATGAATCATGGTTTTATTATACTTATTTTTATATGTTAGATGTAATGGTGTCCAGTCTTTTCCTTAAAATTTTCCATAGTAATATTAGTAAATACTGCTTTTTGTTCATATACTAGGCACTGAATATTGACTCGTTCAATTAATTTGCCTACGTTAGTTTGGTCCACCGTTGTGGTCTCGAGTAGCATGCTGCCTTGTCACGCAGCGTGCCTGGGTTCGATCCCTGGTCGAGACAAGCTTCCTGGGTGAGGTTTTTTCGGGTTTTTCCTCACCTGTAAGACAAATGTCAGGAAGCTTAGGGCCCAACGGTCCCCGAAAATCATCCGGTCATCATCATCATCCTTATCATCACCATCCTTCACCGGTGTTGAAAGCAATGGGAAGCTACCACATCTATAATTCTGTAGTAAAGCTGCAAAGCATAGCATGAAAATGCTACGATTGCATTGAAAGACCTGTCCTTGGGCAGAATTACTATGGATGAATGGATGTTAGTTTGAACCAATCATGGTCGACTATTACTGCAGTACTGTTGAAATTAATACTGTTAGATATAATGTGTAATTATTTAGAATTGCCGAACCTGACTTGCAAACATTTCTGATTTGTAAGCTACAGAACACTGAAGATCTTTCTATCAAACATTGCCATACAATAAATCCTTAAATAATTATTTTTATTAGGAATATTCCACAATACAGTGTTTCTCCTTCAACCCAAAGTGATTTCTTGGCAGAGGTTCCAGACTAGAGCATCTTCTTCCCTCAAATCTCTAGCTTCCATACTTCTCCTCACTCCATCTATCCAACATTCTCTGGTCTGCCTCTTCCTCCTTAAATAATATTATCTAAAAATATGTAACTTATGTATATTTTATTCATCATCATCATAGTACATTCACGAATTTAGGCCATTTGTTGACCTGTTTCGGCCTCAAGAGAAACACCATCCAGAAGTCTTTTGAGTGGACGTCCTGGTCTTCTTCTTCCTGCAGGTTGATATCTTAACATTAGTTTGGGTATTCTGTGATCTTCCATTCGATGAACATGTTGTATCCATCTTGACTTATAATCAGAAATTTTGTTTTCTAAAGATTCCATGTGTAATTCTTCTAAGATGTCTTCATTTTTTTTGTGATCTAGTAGTGTGTATCCTGCAGTCCTCCGAAGATATCTCATTTCAGCAGATCTAAGTCTCTGTATATCCTTCTGTTTCAACGTCCATACTTCGCTACTGTATATTTTATTAATATTCTTTATTAAAAACATTCATTCACTAAAAAGTTTTAAAATACCATGCATATCTTCATTTTATTGGTTAATTCAAACCCACCACTATGCTCTGATAGTGAATTATCAACAAGATGAAAAAATATTGTGGTAAATCAATGGTAAAGAGAACAATTTTTGCCTGAACCGGGAATCGAACCTCGAACCTTTAGCTTTCCGTGCTAATGCTCAGACCACTGAGCTAATCCAGGCTTCATTCCCATCCAAGCAAGAATCCTTCCTTTACCTTTACAATAATTTAATTGTGTTTATTAATTTACTTATTTCTATCATAGTAATAGCTTTAGCTTCCCAATATTAATTTAATAAATATTGTGGTATTGCTCATGATAATACAGGTCTATTAAATTGTATATGTCTAAAATAGTAATGAAAATTAAATACCATGATTTGTTAAAATCAAGGATTTCTTAAGTTCCTTTATATTGCACAGAGAAATTGTCTCTTGCAAGAAACTCTTTATAATTAATCCCTTGCTGTTAATTACTTGTATCAGAGTTTAAATTTAACGAAAACAATTACTATATGATTGATTTTGCTTGTTTAGAAATCTCAGCTGCTGATATGACCAATCAAGGTTTTGGTCCTGGAGGTGATCCTTGTCTTGCAGCTGCCTTCCTTCGTGTAAGTATCTAACAAATTCAGACATTAGTAATTAAACACATACTGCTTTCATTTCCATTATCGGTACCACTATTTTTTTATTTAATGCTCCTAACAACACATAAAACTGAAAATCTGAATTTAAATAAATGCACACATCAAGTTATGAAACCATCCCTTGTACAAAAAAACACCAGATTACGTTTATATAACACTTTGGCTAGACCAGTGTTGACCTATGGTAGTGAAGCATGGACACTAAAAAGACAACATGAAAGCAGAATAACGGCTTGTGAAATGAGATTCATGCGCAGAACAGCGGGTTACACCAGATGGGATCGGAAAAGGAACACCGATATCTTAAAAGAATTGAAGACTACGCCAATTTTGAAATATATTAAACAGTACCAACTAAATTGGAAACACCATCTAGAAAGAATGTGTTCAAATCGGATCCCCAAAGCTGTTTATAATTATATACCAAGAGGATGAAGATCACTGGGCCGTCCTATGAAACGCTGGAGGGAAAATTTTCTATAGGATCGTAACAGGCCTTGGCCTAATACTTGGAAGGAAGAAGAAGAAGAAGACATATTTTAAAAATAAATTATATTAACTACAATCAAAATGTAGTTTGTTGTCTAGAACAATTTTATGTTATCATGTCATCTAAGAATGATTATCTTTATAATAGAAATCATTCCAGATATTTATTATTGCATTATTTGTACAAAGAACAATAAAATCAATGGAAAAATGTATTCCTGAACTGGGAATCGAAACCCAAATCTTCAGTTTTACATGCTGATGCCTGGACCACTGAGCGATTCAGGCCTCTGTCTCATATTCAAGCACAAATTCTCCCTTTACCTTATTCTCTTGATCCCACATCCAATGCAATGAATCATTATTCACAAATACACATTGAATGTCTTCTACATTAAGAAGACATGGTGGGACTTCACATAGCTATAGGATTATTTATTACATTAATATTAATAAGCTAAAGCTTTTACTATGACAGATAATATAGGTTTAACTTCTTAATATTATATTTGAAGAGAAAAATTATACGCTCAGACCGGGACTTGAACCCGGGACCCTTGGTTCTCTAGACCAAGTGCTCTACCAACAAATTGCTCAGGTAGCTCAGTTGGTAGAGCACTTGGTCTAGAGAACCAAGGGTCCCGGGTTCAAGTCCCGGTCTGAGCGTATAATTTTTCTCTTCAAATATGATTTATCCATCATTGAGATGTACGAAATCAATAATAAAAAATTCTTAATATTAATTTAATAGAATCAAAAGTGAAGCTTTAACAAATGATGTTAGGAAATAAACTAACTCCCTTTAGCTTACATGCTGGTTGCTGGCCTCACATCCACAAGCATTAATCACAGAGGTGGATGATCATCCAGCTTATATAGGTATTACATGTGGTCAGCACGTTGGATCACCAGCCATTATATTTTGTTTTTCCAACATGGAGCTGGTATTTATTGTAGCTACCCATATTCCTCATGTACTGGGTGAGCACTGGTTTCATAATGGCTGAAATTCCGAGAAAATTTCATCCCTATGGGGACTTGAATCACTCTGAAGTCCATAGCTCTGCACTAAGGCAGATGGCTTAAACCACTTGGATATGATGCAGGAATGCATTAGGAAATAAAATCTAATATATGAGGTTATACAAGGACAATACTAATAAAATTCATTGTTAAAACCATTGAGATGGAGAGTCATAAAATAAAATAAGTTAAAATGTACCTTCTTAGGTAAAATCCGTCGTCCTCAACTTATAAAATATGTAATCTTTATGCCTGTAAGCATTTCAGAACATCCGTTCCATCTTCATGACAACACCACATTAGAATCAGCAGCATCAACCATCATACTGAATGTTGTAGCGAAGAGGGACCTGCTGAAGATGGAACGGATGTTCTGAAAGGCTTACAGGCATAAAGGTTACATATTTTATAAGTTGAGAACGATGGATTTTACCTAAGAAGGTACATTTTAACTTATTTTATTTTATACAAGGAATCAATTTTAGCTCTATTTAAGTATATTACTAGGACATTCAATTAGTAATGGCAACACTGGTATAATATCACAAAAAAATTATTTTGACGTTACAAACTTTGTTTATAGTCTTTTGCCAAGTGAACTGTACATTGCCAAATCCTTGAAATACAACACACTTCATCTGCAGCACCATTTCTGGATGTCTCTCTCATTTGATCAATCTAGAAATTTCTGGATATCAACTCTCAATTGAAATTGAATGCGTCGTAGAGGTTCTTTAATCTTTGAGAATAGGTTATAGTCACACTGGTTCATGTCTGGAGAATTTGGTGGATGTTTGAGTACTTCCCAATTCCACCTTCTAAGCAAATTTTACTGAACATCTTTTTAGAGTGGTACTACTTACTAAATGTGAGAAACAGTGAATGTATTCACAAAATATTGCTATTTCGACACTTTCAGTATTACGTATTTATACAATAAAGACTGCTCAACAACATACTACAATATAAAAATGGTCACCACTAGGATCTCTGATTTACAACAGTGCTGCCAATACTTATCTAATGCCCTATTATAAGGTGAATTCCATTTTTTCCCCCCAACTATAATACTTGATTCTCATACAATAGTAAAGCTAGAATAATACTATAGTTAATAGTGATTCACCATTGTAATTTTTGGTTAACCCTTTGAATGCCATGCCTGATGTTTAGAGATCCGTGAAATTTGTGAGTCGCAATAAGGCAAAATGCTCTAAGTTTGTCATTTTCTTGTACCATTTCTTAACTCCACTTCCCTTAACCTCAAAAAAAGCATTTATGAATCGCAAAATAATGCAAAATCATACAATAATGCAAAATAACATCAAAATTAAAAATTTTCAACGAATTCTGGAGATTTTTTGTTCTATTCGCGAAATTTTCATAATGCATTTTTAAATATTGTTTTTGGATTCCATCTTATTTTTAACTGTCATATCTGATGGCACCATATCTGCTTCCTTCATGCACTCTTGCAACACAGTTCACGACATAGAGGTAATATTTTCTGTCCTTCTCATGCTCAAATATGGTCTCTCCATAGATTTTAAGTTCTATGGCCAATATGAATTCCAAGAAATACAAATTATATTAAAGTGTAAGATAAGTTTTTTTTTTCCCCTAAATTTTTGCAGACATAATTATTAATTTTATATCAATCATTATTAAGTAATGGTATGTTCAAATATGAAGAAAAGTTCACCTTAAACTATCGGATATATCATTCTTATTGGGTTTAATATACTAAACTAATCAAATTTACATTTTTTTTTAGAATAATACCGCCAATTTCCCAATAACATCGAAATCTTGAAATTTTAAAACAAATTTTCCCTAAAAATAAAACCACTTTCATGGATCTCTACTGATGATAGCCAGAGATGTTGGAAGTATTTCATTGTACCACACCCTCCATTTACTAGTCCAAGATTGATAAATGTAAGGATTCCTGAAAAATACCTCATAATGCGTAGCTGAGGGAGAGAGGAATATGTGGCAATCAAAGGGTTAAAGAATTCTTGGTACATACTACTATACAGCTTGCTAATGGATCTACTATTGTTCATTGAATTTTACAGGAATTTGTTCCATGTGGTGATTGGATTCACCTAGATATTACTGGATCTGGCATGTTACAATGTCGTAAAGATGTGCCTTACTTATCTAAAGGACGTATGACAGGCCGACCAACAAGGACAGTTATTCAGTTCCTCACTCAAATGGTGAACTATGATCCTAGTGCAAGAGAACCAAGAGAAAAGAAATAATTAACAACTTTTACTGGGTAGTTTCGTCTTAAGTCACATATATTCAGTTAACTAAACAATTTGATCAGAATATGTAATGATTTTTGAATACTTATTTTTTTTTTTAAATTACTTTAAGAAGTCAAGTACTGCAAGTTTAGATGCAATGCAAGAAATTTTGTATTTAATTTTATATACTATCTATTTTCTATGTATATTTGTTATTAGCATTTTCTTTATACATAAACTTTCTAGTAAAATTTAATTATATTATCATAAAACAACTGATGTCTCTTATTTTAAATTTTGTTAATCTATAAGAATTAAATAAATCGTGATCATTTCATACCTCATACTTCTATGTTCCTTTAAACACAGCACTGCAGTATCGGCGACTCCTTGTCACCATCGTCAGCTGTTTTCACGACTGTCAATTTTTTTCTTTTTGTTGATAATTATCCAAACTGCCATCTGATGTTCTTTTTAAGGAATTAGATGGCAGTTTAGAAAATAATTCCTTAAAAAGAACATCAGATGGCAGTTTGGATAATTATCAACAAAAGAAAAAAATTGACAGTCGTGAAAACAGCTGATGATGGTCACAAGGAGTCGCCGATACTGCAGTGCTGTGTTTAAAGGAACATAGAAGTATGAGGTATGAAATAATCACGATTTATTTAATTCTTGTGAATTGAACCTCATAATGTTAAAAATTCCCAAATTTAATATATAAATTTGTTAATCTATATTAATAATTGTAAAACATTTAATTTTTAAGAAAATTTATACTAAATATTGATTTAATCTTAAAATGCAAATTATACAGAGTGATTAATATAAAACAGTAGTAATATTTTTAGGAAGTAACACTATGAGGTTCTTTTTTAATAAACATTATGGGCTGCATGCAAATACATTAGTCTCTGGTGAGCTGAGTTTTCCGTGAGAACATGCAAAGTTTGAATTAGCGAGTCGCTCACTGGTCATGCATGAAAGTAGTTTTTTTGTAATATTGGCAAGAAATTACCCAGAATTCTCAGCGATAAAATCACTTCCATTATTTTTGTCTGCTAGAGGAATGCATTTACGCTTGTGTCCTGCAAATAAAACCGTATACGATGATGTCTGCATCATGCGATATTATGCTGATTCTCCTGTTCTTCCAGTTGAATTCTTTGGTAGACTCTATCAAATACCTCTTCTCTGTGTATACTGAAAACATGATCGAAGTCTTCAAGGTCCGACATCTTGATAAAGTAGAAAGCAGCAAGGTTTCAAGTACATCAGTTCCCATCCGGTTGCTCACAATTTGTTCTCTGCAAAGTCACCTTGCCAGGTAGCTTATGGAATTTGGACAATTATTATCGCATGAACAGATTCTTGAGTACGCAAAACGTATTTGGATGCAAAATTTTCAGCAGAGTACATGTTAAGAATGACTTTTATGGTCTAATGCGTTCATAGATATGAGCCTAAGAATCAGAAAATTGACTCCTCACCTCATAATTTGTAGAGGTGAGATGTCAATTTCCAATTCATAATGTTTATTAAAAAATAAATGGTTTCTATTTGGTGGCAGCTACAAACATTAAAAAAACATCAAATTTGTATAGGAAAAGTCACTATTTAAAATTAGAAAATTTAAAGAAAACATACAATTCAAGAAATTCACTTACCGTCCATTGAAGCACCACAAGTTTCAAAAGATTTTTTAAAAGTAGTAGTATAATGCCCATTAGCTTGGATGTGTTCCATTTGCTTTCTTGCTTCCCAATAGAGTCCAGCCAGAGTTCTTGTAGGTGACATCTTGAGAGCCTCACAGTTAGTAAGGTGGTCTTTATCCATTGTCGAGTTATTATCTTGACAAGAGTTGAAGATTTCAATTTTGTTTAGGTGTGCTGCCAGATAGCCATGGCCTGTTAACAGCCTGAATGTTGCTACTGCTTCATGCCTTGGTTGTTCAAGTATTAAATTTTTATTCTGCGAGATAGCTGCCCATGATTTCTCATTACTTTGTGTTTTAAAGTACTCCATCAATTCTTTCTGGAAGTTTCTTTTAATAATATTTTGCAGAATGATAGAGCAGAGTTTGATTTGTTTTCTGTAAAATTTTAGTACTTTTTTGCTAAGAGATCTGCCATTTTGTTTCCATATATCCCACAATGAGAGGGTATCCATTGGAGCTAAATAATTTTATTTTGTTTAGTCAATAATCTTATGATCTTTTGTTATTTCTAACACTTACAAGAGATTGGAGAATTATGTGTTGTTACAGTTTTTTTAGAATTTTTAAAAATTGGTTGGTTGGTTGGTATCTAATGTCAAGCACTTGATAATGAAATCATTCGTTCTCTTGCACTCCAATATTTAGCAGAAAGACTGGTCTCTTCTACAAAAGCTGGACAATGGAGGAGATGGTTTCTTTCCATATCTTCATTTAAATTGCAAAAAGAGCATTTAGGTGAATCTGTTATGCCAAGTCTGTGTAGGTGTTTATTCAGGCAGTCATGTCCCGTTAGCAGTCTGAATATTGCTACTGCAGATTTTCTTTGTAATGTAGTAATGTCATAAGCTTGTAGATTTTCCCATTCCTTTCCAGGTGTTTTGGTAGTGTATTCTTCTCTAAGTTTATTGATATATTTATTTGAGATAATTCTTTTGATAGAGTGAAAGGAAACTGGAGTAGAAGTTGGGTTTGAAACAATTTTGCTTCCCTTCTTGGCCAGAAAATCGGCTATTTCATTGCCTGTCACTCCACAATGGGCTGGAATCCATTGAAGTACAACTTTTTTATGTAGACGGGATAACTGTTTTATTATCTTGTGAGAATTTTTTAAAAGTTTAACACAAGATTGTCACCAAAGAATGTATACAGCATCAATAGGATAATTCATTCTTCATTACGTATATCCAGCTGCAGCTGACAACACAAATCCATTGCACACTTATACAATGGGCCTGCATTGATGTACATGCAGCTTATGTGGGTAGTTCCCAATTCCATGTTTATCCAATATGTCAATAACAAGGTTAACCCTTCTCACCCATCAAGGGGTTAATTAATTGGTAGCCAGGAGAAGGTTAGTCCAGGAGTGGGGCTGCCACTTTAAAGCTTCTGGACAAGCTTACAAAAAATAAAGAGATATAGGAAAGACACCCATCAGTAGATTGAAATACAGAGGAATAGTCATACTACATCAACAAAATGTCAGTATCAAGCTGCTGCTTCAAATCCAAAGTGGTGATAGAAATGAACCCTTTGGCCTTGAATATTCTATAACTCTCAGGATCGAAGAAAACAAGAGGTCAGTCAAGGGAGACTGGATAGGAAAGCAAAAAGAGAGATCTGGTACTAGAAAAGGAAGAAATATCAAATTGGTCTATAATCTAAAAAGCTGACCAGTGCTAATTGGTGGGTAGCCCATCCCTTTACTTCATGTTGTATAAACAATATGTTAACAGCTGCACTGTGAGAAGATAGGGATTGGACGCTGGGTTATTGTCCAGGTTGGTTCCTGTAAGCTTTCAATCTAGAAAGAATTAGAAGGTCTCCTCCCTGCTAAAAACAATAACCCTTTCGCAACTCAATAGGATAATTAAAACCAACAAAACTGACAAAATAGAAGAAGAAAACAAATCAGGAATTTACCAGATCAAATGCAGGGATTGTGACAAAATTTATATAGGGAAAACAAAAAAAGAAATTTGAAAACCAGAATGAAAGTACATCTTAGAAATGTCAAAAATGGTGAAGTGGAAAAGTCAGCAGTAGCTACTCATGCTTGGTCTGAAAAGCATATAATTGAAATAAAGGCTAGTTTAATTAAACAAATAGAAAAGCCAAATGAGTTCATGTTTTGAGAAAAAATCCACACTAAAAAAAAAAAGAAAGAAAAACTTATGAATTTTGAAATTCCCATGTAATTTGATTTGATTTAGAGGTTCATCATTCCAGCAATAGATGGAGTACGAAACAGTTCTCATGAATGACATAAAATCGGTCAAAATATTACTGAAGATGAAACCACCTAGGTATTGAAACTGGTTTAATTAGAAGACTGGATATGAGGTCAGATATAAAGAAAAAGAATGACAGAAGACAGATTCTTACTAGAATGGCTCCACATGGTAGAAAACGAAGAGGAATGCCAAAAATCAAATGGATTAATGGTGTTTTGAGTAGCATGAGGGTAAAAGGATTAGACAATGGAGATTGGAATGAAAGAGAGACGTGCAGGAGAATTATAGATTAATTGGGCGCAGAAAGAATTTTAATTTGAATCTTAATTTAAAGACATCCTAAATGTACAATATCTCACAATAATGTTATAAGATTTTACAGTTACTTTGCTGTCTTTAGCAAATGAAGCAGCCATCCTCACCATTCAGAAGATTATAAATATAACCTCTGAGGCGTGACAGAACCACAACCCAGAAAGAACCAGTGTCATAGAACTAAGCATTGCTGAAAATAGCTATTGCATAAAAGAAACCAAAACATCTGATAAGAATAGTGGACAATGGCTTACATACACAGAATATACTAGGAAAATAAAAAATGACTAATATAAAATGAATAAATGTACGTATCTCTGGATTTTAATTACAAAAGGACAATCGGTAACAAATAGGAAGGATGGATGGAAACTGTATCCCTGGAAAAATTGTGAAGGGAAGAAGAAATCTTGGAAAACAAGATAACAGAAGGATTTTAGAACATTCTTTAAACTTAACCTGGAAATGAAATAAAACAGAATCTAATTTATATTATAAAAGTGCGTGTTCCATTGGCAGTCACTACAATTTTCATGTTTTGGGTTCCGCAGTAGCAGGATAGATGGTGTTAATGTAATCTATTTTAAATTTATGCACCTGTTTGGCAGACCAATTTATATGTAGATGATTTAGACTCTCTTGTATTGTGTACAAGGAGGAGTGTAGGATCAATGATATAGGAGGAGTGTAGAATAATAAAGTGTTTTTATACCACAAATGTGTTGCATAAAGGATGATGAGAAAGTAAAACCTAGTGCCAGCACATAGCCTACTCTTTCAAAAAGCATCAAGGGGACTGGCAGGTTTAATTTCACTATCTGACATAGAAATTGGTATCAAAAGTACCATATATGTACTTTGGAAGGGTTTGGAATTTAATCCAAGCATCAGATACATAGTTTAGTAATTAAAAATGTACACCATCATTCTTCCTTAATCTGAGATTGAAAATTTTACAATTAACATTTCTAACTTTGCTGGGAGCAGCAATTTGGAGCTGGAACAGGCTAGAAAATAAGCCTAAACCGTGAAGAAGAAGAAGAAGAAGAACTTTGCTGGGTATTGAATTCAGAACTGCTAGTCAGCAAGCAAGCATGCTACCACCTTGAACAGTAGACATTTTGTGAAGGTATTCTGTAAAAATTTAACAATTAAAATTTCCAACTCTGCTGGGTATTTAATCAGACCTGCTAGTCAGGAAGCAAGCTCGCCACATCTGAGCTAGCACAGTGGACATATTTCCTACAAATATTAAATATTATAAATTTTTTTCTTGCACAACTTACAGCTTAATCATTATGTCTAAAGTATTAAAGGATTTTTTTCTCCAATGCCCCAGGTTGTCATTTCGACATTTCTGGTGTTCTCTCCTGGCATTGGCTTAATTGTAACCCACTTCTGAAATTGGGGCGCCTAGAAGGTGGAGTTACATTACCCTGATGATATGATGGATGATAAATGATAATGAAGAGCTAGGAGAGTCCTTAACCTAAACTTAACCTAAATTCCAGACCACAGGAATAATTCTGTTTAAGGAAAAATTCCAATGGTTTGACTGGGAATCAAACCCAGGACCTCATGAACAGTAGTCAGAAACGCTGACCACTAGTCCATGAGGCTGGTCATTAAAGGAAAATAATAATTATACTATAAGGGAGGTAAGGATGTTTCATTTTCCACCAGCACACATATAAGTCATTACAGAACACCCTTGATGGCTCAGTTTGAGTCACACTCAGCCCCACAATATCTTGAGTCACTTTACAGTATCATAGCAATGGCAAATGCTTCAGGGTCTATATAAATGAGTAGATAGCTAGTCTGTGTTTCAAATGTCTATCACTTCAGTCCACACGACAGAAACATGTGATACACTGTGAGTGCTGCACTGGTTGCATTTAATCCCAAAATAAAGTATCTCTCATGATGTAACAAAATAAACACACACATTTTAAGCAAATTACTACAATTGACTGTTTAGGAATTACACTATGAGGTATTATTTATTTAAGAAAAATTGTATCACCTCACCTCATATCTTTCTTCTTATGAGACCGGTTTTGGGACCTAATTAGGTTCCATCCTCAGTACTTTACCCCCTCCTACCTCATCCCACTTCATCTTTGGACTGTAACTGTATATTAAGTGGGATCATATAATAGAAGATAAATTATATATTTTTTTCTTTAAAATTATAAATTTTATTGCTATGTAAAGTGAACTGTGAATTTGAGGAATTTAAAGTGTAGTACCCCATAGAATTGATCATATTAGCTTTCCTTTTTATCAGATTTGAGAGACATACATGTTTTATTTTAGTATTGTGAGGTTTATGAACACTTATCTATCTGCTTTGACTAAAACTAGAAATTTATGTATGACAAGAATCTATAATCTTATTTTTTTTCTCCAAATATTGCACATAATGAATAGAAAATACCTCAAATGTAAAGTGTTAGTATTAAAAACTGAGTATAGGGAATGGATGAAGAGAAATTAAATTTTAGAAGGTCCTGCAACTTTACTGAAAAAGTAACTTTGAGCTTTATTATTTTAAAGTTTCCATCATTAAAAACACACAAATGTTTGCACTGGATATAAATCAAGACATTTACCTAAAAATGCATAGTAACTTTTACTTTCATTTCATGAAAAGTAGGAAGCAGCAGAAACTTAGCAATGTTGCAATTCAGTGACATCACTACATTCCACACAATTATATTAAAATAAAAGGCAGTTGCAGAATTAAAATGTAAAATCTAGTGTTATCATGTAAATTAGCATAGAATGTCTTACTTCCATATTTCACCATAAGTGTTGATTTGTTACTTATGACTGATCAACAGCTGAGTTGTCATAAACAAAAGCTTCAACAGTTTTTCCATCTTCATCTTTCTTGTTATTTTGTTGCTCGTGTGCTTGTACATCTTCAGGCATTTCCCAGTACACTGCATCATCATAGTATTGATCCCTTGTTAATTTGTTCAATACTGGGAATTTGATAATCATACCTATTAAAGAAATACAATAAATAAATTATTAAACAATTGAGTTGGTGTTAACTTGATGAAAATCCATATTTATTAATTAAATAATTGTTGATAAATGATCCTAGAAGTATGAGTGAATATAAATTCTCCAAAAATAATTCTAGAGTGGATTCAATCCAGCAGGAGGAAAAGAGGAAGACCAAAAACAACCTGGATCCATGGAATTTTAAGCAGCATGAGAAAAGGAATTGGAAGATGGAAATTGGAACAATAAGCAGATTGGTGTAGATCAACAGTGTTCTAATTCAGGAAGGAAGATGAAAATAATAAATAAATAAATAAATTGACAGGTGGTTTTAAAAGAAGGAATAAAATGGAACTTGGTGAAGGTGCATAGCTACACATATTGATAAGCACCAAGGATTCAATTAGGCTTAATATCCTCATCTGATGAATGCATTTATATTAAGTATATACTGAAAATAAGTTTGGAATTTAATACAGGCATTTGGAATACATTGTAGCAATTAAAAATGTTACAGTGGCACACTTCTTGTTCCTAATATTAAAATTTGCATGTCAAAATTTTCAATTCCATTGATTACCAAATAAAGGCCGAAACATGCATAGAATTAATCTAGTATGCTAAATGATAGAAGCTCATTTCATTAATTTTAATTAATATTATTATACGGTAATATAAAAGACTCTAGTAAAAAAAGTTCAGTTTTGCAAACTGTACACTGTCCCGTGCGATAGCCAAGTGGTTAAGGCAAGAAGCCTTGGCTCAGGTCTATGGGACTTGCGCTGGTTTGAGTCCCCATGGGGGAAGAAATTTTCTCATCAAATTTCAGCCAGTATGGGACCAGTGCCCACCCAGCATCGTGAGGCATTTGGGTAGCTACAACAAGTAGCGACTCCAGGTTGAGAAGACCAGCTATAACGGCTGGGGGACCCGACATGCTGATCACATGTCACTCCTACACTGACTCGATGATCATCTACCTCTGTGATTAACACATGTGGATATGAGACTAGCAGCCGGATGGTAGGCCAAGGGCCTTCTAGGCCTTTCGCGCTTGGAGTTTTAAGCTGTACACTAAAATGAATCATAAAAATATATTCTTTAGGATAATATAAACATCTCATTAATGTTAAGAACAATCTCTCTAGAAGATTTAAGTTGTTTATACAATCCTAGAAAGGAGTTTTTCCAATTAATATTGTAAAATGTAATATTTGAAACTTTCTTGTCAATAATTAATTAAAATGTCTTCTTGAATTAACAGCCCAATAAAATATTTAATGTCCAAGCTTTCAGCATCCATATCCAAGGCTATCAGTCATTATATTTGAATCTAGATCGCAATTCGCTTCGGTAGCTCAGTTGGTAGAGCATTGACCCAGAAAGCCAAAGGTCCCAGGTTCAATACTTGGTCTGGGTGAAAATGTTTCTCTTCAAATATAATTTATCCTTCAGTGAGAAGTGTTAAATTAATAATAAAAACTTCAATAGAAGCCCTACTGGCTTTATAAAGTAGTGTTTAAATTCCCAATAAATGTCTTCTTAGTAAAGAAGCTGCCATTTGCAAAGATAGAAGCCAAGGTTTCATAGCATTTGGCACAAGGGAATTACAACGTATATAAGAGAAAAATTTGCATCTAGATCACAATTCGCCTCGGTAGCTCAGTTGGTAGAGCATTGGCCTAGAAGGCCAAAGGTCCTGGGTTCGAGTCTCGGTCTGGGCAAAAAAAAAATTCTCTTCAAATATAATTTATCCTTAAGTGAGAAGTGTTAAATGAATAATAAAAACATCTATCAGTCATTGTTTATATTCCAGTCACTTCCCAAGAAGATGATTTTGGAAATGGAAGCTAAAAAGCTGGATATAAAAATTTCACTTTGCTGTTATCTCTCAAAAGACATTTTAATATTATATGATGTTTGAATTTAATAACTTTAACCCTTTATACTATGTACTATAATTATTCTGCTACTATGTTTGTTAATAAAAAATAAAAATGGTGCAGGTGCAAAGAATAGATAATGAGAATATAAAATTTGATGATAAAGTGACATTTTCCTAAATTGTGCAGATATATCACTTAGGTATATGCAGTATTGGTACCAATTATGGTGATTGTGCAGATATATCACTTAGGTATAGGCAGTATTGGTACCAATTATGGCGATTGTGCAGATATATCACTTAGGTATAGGCAGTATTGGTACCAATTATGGTGATTGTGCAGATATATCACTTAGGTATAGGCAGTATTGGTACCAATTATGGCGATTGTGCAGATATATCACTTAGGTATAGGCAGTATTGGTACCAATTATGGTGATTGTGCAGATATATCACTTAGGTATAGGCAGTATTGGTACCAATTATGGCGATTGTGCAGATATATCACTTAGGTATAGGCAGTATTGGTACCAATTATGGTGATTGTGCAGATATATCACTTAGGTATAGGCAGTATTGGTACCAATTATGGTGATTGTGCAGATATATCACTTAGGTATAGGCAGTATTGGTACCAATTATGGCGATTGTGCAGATATATCACTTAGGTATATGCAGTATTGGTACCAATTATGGTGATTGTGCAGATATATCACTTAGGTATAGGCAGTATTGGTACCAATTATGGCGATTGTGCAGATATATCACTTAGGTATAGGCAGTATTGGTACCAATTATGGCGATTGTGCAGATATATCACTTAGGTATAGGCAGTATTGGTACCAATTATGGCGATTGTGCAGATATATCACTTAGGTATAGGCAGTATTGGTACCAATTATGGCGATTGTGCAGATATATCACTTAGGTATAGGCAGTATTGGTACCAATTATGGCGATTGTGCAGATATATCACTTAGGTATAGGCAGTATTGGTACCAATTATGGCGATTGTGCAGATATATCACTTAGGTATAGGCAGTATTGGTACCAATTATGGCGATTGTGCAGATATATCACTTAGGTATAGGCAGTATTGGTACCAATTATGGCGATTGTGCAGATATATCACTTAGGTATAGGCAGTATTGGTACCAATTATGGCGATTGTGCAGATATATCACTTAGGTATAGGCAGTATTGGTACCAATTATGGCGATTGTGCAGATATATCACTTAGGTATAGGCAGTATTGGTACCAATTATGGCGATTGTGCAGATATATCACTTAGGTATAGGCAGTATTGGTACCAATTATGGCGATTGTGCAGATATATCACTTAGGTATAGGCAGTATTGGTACCAATTATGGCGATTGTGCAGATATATCACTTAGGTATAGGCAGTATTGGTACCAATTATGGCGATTGTGCAGATATATCACTTAGGTATAGGCAGTATTGGTACCAATTATGGCGATTGTGCAGATATATCACTTAGGTATAGGCAGTATTGGTACCAATTATGGCGATTGTGCAGATATATCACTTAGGTATAGGCAGTATTGGTACCAATTATGGCGATTGTGCAGATATATCACTTAGGTATATGCATATTGGTACCAATTATGGTGATTGTGCAGATATATCACTTAGGTATAGGCAGTATTGGTACCAATTATGGCGATTGTGCAGATATATCACTTAGGTATATGCAGTATTGGTACCAATTATGGCGATTGTGCAGATATATCACTTAGGTATAGGCAGTATTGGTACCAATTATGGCGATTGTGCAGATATATCACTTAGGTATATGCAGTATTGGTACCAATTATGGTGATTGTGCAGATATATCACTTAGGTATAGGCAGTATTGGTACCAATTATGGCGATTGTGCAGATATATCACTTAGGTATATGCAGTATTGGTACCAATTATGGCGATTGTGCAGATATATCACTTAGGTATAGGCAGTATTGGTACCAATTATGGCGATTGTGCAGATATATCACTTAGGTATATGCAGTATTGGTACCAATTATGGTGATTGTGCAGATATATCACTTAGGTATAGGCAGTATTGGTACCAATTATGGCGATTGTGCAGATATATCACTTAGGTATAGGCAGTATTGGTACCAATTATGGTGATTGTGCAGATATATCACTTAGGTATAGGCAGTATTGGTACCAATTATGGCGATTGTGCAGATATATCACTTAGGTATAGGCAGTATTGGTACCAATTATGGCGATTGTGCAGATATATCACTTAGGTATATGCAGTATTGGTACCAATTATGGTGATTGTGCAGATATATCACTTAGGTATAGGCAGTATTGGTACCAATTATGGCGATTGTGCAGATATATCACTTAGGTATAGGCAGTATTGGTACCAATTATGGTGATTGTGCAGATATATCACTTAGGTATAGGCAGTATTGGTACCAATTATGGCGATTGTGCAGATATATCACTTAGGTATAGGCAGTATTGGTACCAATTATGGCGATTGTGCAGATATATCACTTAGGTATAGGCAGTATTGGTACCAATTATGGTGATTGTGCAGATATATCACTTAGGTATAGGCAGTATTGGTACCAATTATGGTGATTGTGCAGATATATCACTTAGGTATAGGCAGTATTGGTACCAATTATGGTGATTGTGCAGATATATCACTTAGGTATAGGCAGTATTGGTACCAATTATGGTGATTGTGCAGATATATCACTTAGGTATAGGCAGTATTGGTACCAATTATGGTGATTGTGCAGATATATCACTTAGGTATAGGCAGTATTGGTACCAATTATGGTGATTGTGCAGATATATCACTTAGGTATAGGCAGTATTGGTACCAATATGGCGATTGTGCAGATATATCACTTAGGTATAGGCAGTAATTGGTACCAATTATGGTGATTGTGCAGATATATCACTTAGGTATAGGCAGTATTGGTACCAATTATGGTGATTGTGCAGATATATCACTTAGGTATAGGCAGTATTGGTACCAATTATGGTGATTGTGCAGATATATCACTTAGGTATAGGCAGTATTGGTACCAATTATGGTGATTGTGCAGATATATCACTTAGGTATAGGCAGTATTGGTACCAATTATGGTGATTGTGCAGATATATCACTTAGGTATAGGCAGTATTGGTACCAATTATGGTGATTGTGCAGATATATCACTTAGGTATAGGCAGTATTGGTACCAATTATGGTGATTGTGCAGATATATCACTTAGGTATAGGCAGTATTGGTACCAATTATGGTGATTGTGCAGATATATCACTTAGGTATAGGCAGTATTGGTACCAATTATGGTGATTGTGCAGATATATCACTTAGGTATAGGCAGTATTGGTACCAATTATGGTGATTGTGCAGATATATCACTTAGGTATAGGCAGTATTGGTACCAATTATGGTGATTGTGGCAGATATATCACTTAGGTATAGGCAGTATTGGTACCAATTATGGTGATTGTGCAGATATATCACTTAGGTATAGGCAGTATTGGTACCAATTATGGTGATTGTGCAGATATATCACTTAGGTATAGGCAGTATTGGTACCAATTATGGTGATTGTGCAGATATATCACTTAGGTATAGGCAGTATTGGTACCAATTATGGTGATTGTGGCAGATATATCACTTAGGTATAGGCAGTATTGGTACCAATTATGGTGATTGTGCAGATATATCACTTAGGTATAGGCAGTATTGGTACCAATTATGGTGATTGTGCAGATATATCACTTAGGTATAGGCAGTATTGGTACCAATTATGGTGATTGTGCAGATATATCACTTAGGTATAGGCAGTATTGGTACCAATTATGGCGATTGTGCAGATATATCACTTAGGTATAGGCAGTATTGGTACCAATTATGGTGATTGTGCAGATATATCACTTAGGTATAGGCAGTATTGGTACCAATTATGGCGATTGTGCAGATATATCACTTAGGTATAGGCAGTATTGGTACCAATTATGGCGATTGTGCAGATATATCACTTAGGTATATGCAGTATTGGTACCAATTATGGTGATTGTGCAGATATATCACTTAGGTATAGGCAGTATTGGTACCAATTATGGCGATTGTGCAGATATATCACTTAGGTATAGGCATAGTATTGGTACCAATTATGGTGATTGTGCAGATATATCACTTAGGTATAGGCAGTATTGGTACCAATTATGGCGATTGTGCAGATATATCACTTAGGTATAGGCAGTATTGGTACCAATTATGGTGATTGTGCAGATATATCACTTAGGTATAGGCAGTATTGGTACCAATTATGGTGATTGTGCAGATATATCACTTAGGTATAGGCAGTATTGGTACCAATTATGGTGATTGTGCAGATATATCACTTAGGTATATGCAGTATTGGTACCAATTATGGTGATTGTGCAGATATATCACTTAGGTATAGGCAGTATTGGTACCAATTATGGTGATTGTGCAGATATATCACTTAGGTATAGGCAGTATTGGTACCAATTATGGTGATTGTGCAGATATATCACTTAGGTATAGGCAGTATTGGTACCAATTATGGCGATGAAACATTTCTCCTGGCGTCAGAGCTGTAAATACTCAATGCTGATGCAAAACTCATAACTGCTGGCAGTTCATCTTTAGAAATTATCCAGAAAGGTTCATCATTAAATAGCAGAGCTGGGACTAAGTGTTTTGGACGTCCCACAAAGCATGGAAATCTCAGTAGGATTCCTGTTAATGATCACCCACATTTATTATCAACCTTACAATATTATTTATTCCTAGAGTAAATAGAATGTAGAATCATTATACCAGGACATAAAGATTGCTATTTCACAATACTGCTTATTTAAGTTGCTACATGGCCCTTCACATACCCCCACATCGGGAGACCATGGAGGGTATGGGAATGAATCATGTCATCCGGACCGATGCACCATTTGGTATTCGTGGACGTCCTGGACTTTTCCTTATACAGATACATCTAGTTGTTTTCTAACTGTTTATACCATCGATGGATAATTTTATCTGTCAGAGGATCAATTCCAAATTGCCGTTGGAAAGCTCGCTGCACTGCAACAATGGAACCAGACCTCGCAAATTGCAGCACACAGAATGACTTCTGTACAGGAATCAGCCATTTTCACAAATTTAACACTGATGACGTAATAATGACAAGAAACAAATTATTGCATACAGGATATGAAACTTTCACAGTTTTTTTTTCATTATAGCAACTAATCATGCATCCAATTTCATTTGTAAAGCTAAACCAACTACTTAAAACCCCGTCCATAATTTGGAAACATGGTGTATATGTGTCTAGAATGTGCTGCTCCCGACTGGAATCCCAGGTTCGAATCCCGGCAGTTCTAGAGGACTTTTGAGTTTTTCTTGGGGTTCTCCCATTTCCTGAATTTCATCTCACCAACACTCTCCATACTCTCCCTTCTCTTCCCTTCATGCCATTTCATTTCTCATTCATTCATTTTATATCACCCTACATCTCATTAGTTGTTAGACAAAATAGTTTGGTTGGCATTCACAGATGTTGAAAATATGTGATTGCAGGGATCTAGTGGGGTGCCCATCAGGGTGCTGGCTCATGATCCTAGCCTGAGCAATAAAGAAAAGGGACAGAAAGGGCCAAGGGGAGGGCTATAGTCCTTCACGGTCATGGGCCCAACTCAAAAAAGGAGATATGGGTCATAAGAGTAGAACCTAATGTGCCAGACCTGGAAGATGATCTACAACTCGCACAACACCATAGAGTAATCTTCATTCCATTCATCCATAATATACTGGGATAGTGCAATAGATCTTTCGGGTTGTGGTGCTCAGAGCAATCTGCTTGCCCAATCCAAATAAAGAACCAAAGATCAAGATGTAATCAACTGTATTTTCTAAATTTATCTTTCAAAGAATTACTGGTACTCATTATTTGTCAGTAATTTTGGAAATATGGTTGTTTGTTAATAGTTGGGTTTCACCCAATCCCTGATTAAGGTCCAAAGACATCTTATATTATTTCATATACATATTTAATTTTAATACTGGATATATGAGTATCAAATGTGAACTATCTTAATATTATTCTCACTTTTGAACTTAATACCTTTTCCTCATAAGCTCATGATATGATATTTGATATTCAAGAAACTTTAAATAACAAAAAAAAATAGTAACAAAGAATTAAATTAAAGTATTTAATACCTCACCTCATATCCAGTCTTCTAATTAAACAGGTTTCAAAGCCTGGGCAGCTTCATCTTCAGTAATTTTCTGCCAGATGAAGCTGTCCAGGCTTCAAAATTGGTTTAATTAGAAGACTGGATATGAGATGAGGTATTAAATACTTTAATTTAATTCTTAAATTAAGCCTCATAGTGATCTTGAAGAAGATTTTTGGGCTGTAGGCCGTGGTCATGAGGCTTGTAGTTCCCCGATGTTTCGCCAGAGACTGTGTCTGGCATCCTCAAGAGTTGTCTTGAGACTGTCAATTCTGTCCACTGTCTGTCCTATTTGTATGTTCACCATGATGTGTTCGTAACTTATATCTGCATTCTGATTGGTCCGTGTTAGGGATTTCCATTGCTCCAATGAGATTGCTGTTTGATGGTCTAGTCGACTGTACATTATATCTGCCTTCTGATTGGTCAGCGGTAGGGACTTCCATTGTTCCAATGAGATGCTGTTTGATGGTCTAGTCGATTGTACTTGTAGAGGTTTACATTCTGCATTTTTTAGAACTGGTATCCATATTTTGTTGACTTTTAATGGTTCTTCTTTTCTATTGAAACTGTTTTTATGTTTGACTAGACCATCAAACAGCAATCTCATTGGAGCAATAGAAGTCCCTAATGTGGACCAATCAGAAGGCAGATATAACTTACGAACACATCGTGGTGAATGTACAAATAGGACAGACAGTGGACAGAATTGCCAGTCTCAAGACAATCCTTGAGGATGCCAGACGCAGTCTCTGGCGAAACGTCGGGGAACTACAAGCCTCACGACCACAGCCTACAGCCCGAAAATCTTCTTCAAGATCATCATAGCAACTCCGGCTGTGAAAGTCTACGTGAATACATAAGCCTCATAGTGATTTTTTCCTATATAAGTTCAATAGTGACAAAGTTTATTATTCTTCATAATTATTAAGCAAATTTTTGTATCATAATCTGGTATGCATGCTCTTTGGCTGGTATAGGCTTACTAGAAGAATCAAAACTAAACTGAACATATAGAGAAGATTTGATCATGAATTAATAAAAATGTTGTATAATTAAAACCATTTTAAAAGTTATTTAGTTATAGTATTATTCCAGTATGTATTCAAATTAAAAGAGAACGAATAAATAAATACATTTACAACTTTTTTGCTTTCTTTATACCACATGGGATTCAATCCATTTTATTTTTGACTCTATAAGTATGATAAAAGTGACCCTTTGCTAAGAATTCATCTTATTTGAGGAGATATATCACTTAATAGTGAGTGGAGAACATATTTTTAATGACTCACCTCGTACATTTTCAAATTTCTTTAATACCAACGATTTCAGACAATATCTTGTCCCTCTTCAGTCATGACTTCCACTCAAAGTCATGACTGAAGAGGGACAAGATATTGTCTGAAACTTCAAATTTGAAAATGTTTGAGGTGAGTCGTCAAAATATGTTCTTCATTCACTATTAATGAAATAACCTCATAATTATATTATTTTTGGTCTGGACATCTTACCTCAATATTAATGTCAAGAACAAATCAACATTAATATTGAGGTAAGATGTCCAGACCAAAAATAATATAATTAAAATAACCTCAAAATATAACTTCCTAAAATTAAATATTAACCTCATAATGTTTACTTCCCACATTAAGTTAAATATAGATATATCACTTACCTGTGATAAAACCAGTGACAACAGCAATTGCAACTGTGACTGCTACAGCTATTAGCTGATATCCAGCTTGTGCTCCTGCAGTCCTTCCATCTCCAGGCTCAATGTATGAATAGGCTGCATCCTGTAGGAGACTACTGTTCTGCATGGGAGCTCTTGCAGGGAACTGCTGATACAGGCTCTTACCATATTCTGATTCTGTTGCCAAACTCGACATGAGAGCTCCAATTAGGCCAGCCAAAACTCCAGGCATTCCATGCAGGTTGTGCCACCCCACATGTGTCATGTAGTTTCAAGCTTCTTAACAGGAATGGCTACAACACAGAAATTTGTTCATACTGGACTGATTTCCACATTATTCACATTCTGGATTGAACAATTTTTGCTATATATATATATATATATATATATATATATATACAGAGAGTTACAAAAAACACTGACAATGGAGGTGAGGTGGTATACTGAGATATGGTGAACATTTTTTTAATAAGATACCAATATCCGGAAATGGTGCATTTTCATACTATAGTAGCTAACTTCTCAAGAGTTCCGTTAGTTGGATTTCAAACTCAATACTTGACAATACTGTCACAGTCACATCAAGTTTTCAAACTTTCCACCTACCATCTCATTGCAGAGCATACATCGGTGGTGTAGTGATTGGTGCACATATTCAAATATGCCTGGCCTTGTTTGGATTATTTCTGCAGCAGCATGGATTCGGGCTATAAGATCCATATGTCACTCTACTGGAGTCTGATAAACAGACTGTTTCATGTTGTCCCATAAAAAGTAGTCGAGAGGGTTAAGATTTTGGAAGCCATGGGACTGGTCCCATCTCTTCCAATCAATCGACTTGGATATGTGGTATCCAAACAGCTGGTCACACTGGCATCGAAGTGAGCTGGAGCTCCATCGTATTACAGTCCTTTGTGAAGCCTCATATCATAGGTTCTGTACCTGTGAGTTGTTGTCAAATCCTTCAAACTAACACTGATTTTGAGACATAATTAACTAGTCATAGTATGCAAACACATCATTTCAGGACATTGGTACCTTATTAAAAAATGGTCAACATATCTCAATACACTACCTCACCTCTGTTGTAGGTGTTTTTTTTGCAACACCATATATATATATATATGTATTCATGTCCACCGCTGTGGTCTCGAGGTAGCATGCTCCTTGCCACGCAGCGGGCCTGGGTTCGATCCCCGGTCGGGGCAGTTTTTCTGAGTGAGGTTTTTATCGGGGTTTTTCCTCACCCGTAAGACAAATGTCAGGAAAACTTTAAGGCCCAAACGGTCCCCGAAATCATATGGTCATCATCATCATCCATATCATTATCATCATCATCATCATCCTTCACCAGTGTGGAAAGCAATGGGAAGCTACCACACCTACAATTCCCTAGTAAAGCTGCAAGCATAGCATGAAAATGCTATGATTGCAGTGAAGGACCTGCCTTTGGGCAGAATTACTATGGATGGATATATATTCATACACATGAACTTGAAGTAAACACAACATTTGGAAAACTACAGACCTGAGAATATATTTCAGATTTTTAAGATATAATCCATTAAAAGAATGTATAGCTTATAATGAACAGATTCATAGCACAATTTTTGTGTACCATAGTAATTTAAACACTAATTATACAAGAATTGCTTTGGGCAAAACTGCTGATGCTGCATTTTTGCAAAATCATACAAAATGTTTTAATCTAGTATTTATAATTATTGTGTAGATGATCATGAAAAGTGTTATATAAGTAATATTTCATTTGAGTACTGTACCTGTAGATAGTGATACCCTGCTATAGAGAGAGTGCCAGCAAGAACTCCAACTATAAGAGCACCAAATGGATGAACCATCATGTCACAAGATGTACCAATAGCAACACCACCAGCCAATGTGGCATTTTGAATGTGAACCTAAAATTAATAATACTGTCTTCAATTACATAAAGTAAAGAGATGAATTGTCAAACATTTTCCTAATCACTTTTTCTCAAAAAATAGATAATCTTTTTCTCCTCTCTTAAAGGAATTTACCATATTTTGCATCCATATTAGTATAACTGGAAGAATAATAATTTTATATATTTTTTGTTTAACATTTTTTGAGACAAATTTGGATGACAAGAGTCCCTGCAATGCAAAATAGTATGCATTTTCAGAGTAGAGACTATGTTTAATTTCTTTCTGCACCTTACTCCTGTTTGTAATTATTGTTTCTAAGAATTTGAATTCAGCCACTTCTTCAAAATTTCCCTAATTTTTTCTTAAGTGTCCATTCCTATTTAATAATGTATATCTATGTGTGATATATATTTAGTTTTATTGATATATACTTCCAGTCCTAGTTTTTAGTTCCATTAATAGTTATAGTGAATATAAATAGCCAATGTAAGAAAAAAAGCTAATTATGGTAGATTTAAAAAAAAATAATAAAACTTGAGTATGAAGAACATACCATATCAAATTTATTTTCATGGCTAACCATTGCAGAAAGTGCAAAAGCAGTGACACAGCAGGCTGTGAGTGATAGATATGTGTTTATCACAGCTCGATGTTGATCGTCTCCTTCAACTAGAGCAGCGTTAAAACTTGGCCAGAATAGCCACAGAAACACAGTGCCTGTAACACATAATAAGTTCATGGAAGAAGCTAAAGAATGTGATATATGTGATTTAGGAGTTAATTTTTCTTTTCATGTCATATATATATATATATATATATATATATATATAGATATTATAAATATATTTTTGACATTTGGCAATGAAGGCAAATATGATATGAAAAGAAAAATGAATGCTTGAGTCGGGATTCGAACTCGAGTCTCTAAAGTCTGTACCTTTAGCGCTCTAACCAACTGAGCTACTCAAGAATTCCAATACAAGCATACAATTTTCTTATACATGTAGTATTCTCAATTCACACAAGAGGTAGCTGAAATTGTTCCAACTGCCATCTCGCGGCTAACGTAACAGTTAAGCAAATTTTTAAAGAGAATATTTACTTTATAGCAGTAACGCTTTTATATATAGATATTATAAATATATTTTTGACATTTGGCAATGAAGGCAAATATGATATGAAAAGAAAAATGAATGCTTGAGTCGGGATTCGAACTCGAGTCTCTAAAGTCTGTACCTTTAGCGCTCTAACCAACTGAGCTACTCAAGAATTCCAATACAAGCATACAATTTTCTTATACATGTAGTATTCTCAATTCACACAAGAGGTAGCTGAAATTGTTCCAACTGCCATCTCGCAAAAATATATTTATAATATCTATATATAAAAGCGTTACTGCTATAAAGTAAATATTCTCTTTAAAAATTTGCTTAACTGTTACGTTAGCCGCGAGATGGCAGTTGGAACAATTTCAGCTACCTCTTGTGTGAATTGAGAATACTACATGTATAAGAAAATTGTATGCTTGTATTGGAATTCTTGAGTAGCTCAGTTGGTTAGAGCGCTAAAGGTACAGACTTTAGAGACTCGAGTTCGAATCCCGACTCAAGCATTCATTTTTCTTTTCATATCATATTTGCCTTCATTGCCAAATGTCAAAAATATATTTATAATATCTATATATAAAAGCGTTACTGCTATAAAGTAAATATTCTCTTTAAAAATTTGCTTAACTGTTACGTTAGCCGCGAGATGGCAGTTGGAACAATTTCAGCTACCTCTTGTGTGAATTGAGAATACTACATGTATAAGAAAAATTGTATGCTTGTATTGGAATTCTTGAGTAGCTCAGTTGGTTAGAGCGCTAAAGGTACAGACTTTAGAGACTCGAGTTCGAATCCCGACTCAAGCATTCATTTTTCTTTTCATATCATATTTGCCTTCATTGCCAAATGTCAAAAATATATTTATAATATCTATATATAAAAGCGTTACTGCTATAAAGTAAATATTCTCTTTAAAAATTTGCTTAACTGTTACGTTTAGCCGCGAGATGGCAGTTGGAACAATTTCAGCTACCTCTTGTGTGAATTGAGAATACTACATGTATAAGAAAATTGTATGCTTGTATTGGAAATTCTTGAGTAGCTCAGTTGGTTAGAGCGCTAAAGGTACAGACTTTAGAGACTCGAGTTCGAATCCCGACTCAAGCATTCATTTTTCTTTTCATATCATATTTGCCTTCATTGCCAAATGTCAAAAATATATTTATAATATCTATATATAAAAGCGTTACTGCTATAAAGTAAATATTCTCTTTAAAAATTTGCTTAACTGTTACGTTAGCCGCGAGATGGCAGTTGGAACAATTTCAGCTACCTCTTGTGTGAATTGAGAATACTACATGTATAAGAAAATTGTATGCTTGTATTGGAATTCTTGAGTAGCTCAGTTGGTTAGAGCGCTAAAGGTACAGACTTTAGAGACTCGAGTTCGAATCCCGACTCAAGCATTCATTTTTCTTTTCATATCATATATATATATATATATATATATATATATATATAATATATTGTATATTTTCGCGGATAAAGTATGATTAAGAAAGTTTTCTTGGGTTTTCTGCATCATGGAATCAAGGTCGACCTCTGGCCACTGATTCCTACGTTTCGGCATGATCCCACACGCCATTATCAAGGAATGATCATTCCATGAATTCATGACATGGACAACCCAAGAAAACTTTTGATGTTATGCTGCAGCATGTAACATTTTCATGGATATAATATTCTCTCTATCAACTTGCAACACTTAATCCCATATAACACTTTACAGATGTAATGCGGTCCATTGAGGGAGCATTATATCGAGGTTTCACTGTAGAGGCCTATATGTAATTTTTTAAGATTTTCTCTTTTGTTAATGTCAAGAGTACCTAAATATCTAAATTTATTCTTAGAATTTACTTTACATGAATGATAATACAAATTATATTATTTAAGAAGTTATATGGTTTATATTTGATTTTATTGTGTTTGATCTAAGTTGTTGCAAAATTAATTGTATATGTTCTTTGTCTCAAAATCCAAATTCTAATTGGAGTCAGATTTGTAATTAAATTCTTATTAAAATGTTTTACTTTTGTTAAATTTTTAGTTAAAGGCTTAAATTAACAGGCTTAAATGTTATTTTTGTTAAAGGCTTGAATTGTTCTACTATAACAAGCCAAATATTAGAATATATAATCATTAGGAGGATTATGGCATAAATATTGCCAACTACTGTAAAACTCACAATGAACATAATGCAATAGGCAATATCTTATATAAGGTACTGGTACCAGAGATTACGAGTTCCTTATATGTAAACAACTTTTGAAAAATATTCAGTAGAGTTCATTTATTTTAAAACCATTAGGAAGTTACATTATGAGGTTTAATTTCATATTTGAGTTTGTATTTTTTTAACATTCTTACCTCATATAAACTCAAATATTAAGAGTTCATTTATATTTTGCATATCAAAAACATTTCATATTGAAAAGTATTAACCCTCTGCATGCCACTGGTAAAATCTCTTGTATCAGAGATTTAAATCGCACCCGCCGATGTGATCGGCTTTGCAAGTAGTTTAAGTATATTGTCTGGCAGGTAATGGACAGGAGCACCTGAGCCGATCCAGTCGGCTCATGGCACCTAAAGGGTTAAAGATCTGTATGGAAGTCTCTTACTGCCTGTGTGAATAAAAGTAAACATGATTGACTAGAACCCTAGATATCCTAGGATCAATTTCTGGCTTACCATAGAAATTTTTCTGCATGTTCATGATCTGTACCTAGCATTGTGAAGACAACTGAGTTATGATAAGTAGCAATATTCAGTAAAGAATACTAGAATTAAGGTTTAAGGATTGTGTCACAGTAACCACATTGCTCCATGTATAGATTTTTTGCTTGCCAGTGCCAGCAATCAACTCAGTCAATCCTGGCTTTTCAGAGCTGTCAAGACACAGATTTTATTTTATGGAGGTTTCTTGGAAGATGTGGAGATATAGGTAAGATAATTTAACTCTATTAACAAGCTATTAAAGTCCATGGGACACATACATAAAGGATCAATGATTATTAGCAAACAACACAAGGTGGAAATAGAGTAGTATGATCTTTCAAACTGTCGGGGTCACCAGTTGTAGGATATTGCCTCATAGGATGCAAGAATAAGACACTATTCATTTCATAAATTTGTTTTTATTCAGTAACAATGCAATACAGAAACCGCCTGCCAGGGAATCCGTTGAGCTACTAATGTGAGGGGGTCTAGTAGTGCACGAGGATATAACAGCACATGTGCATGAGGGTAGCTGCAGAGTGCTGCCATCTGTTGATTGCCAGTTGTGGCAGGAGAATGTCTCATGATGTCGCCACAGAATGATAAACTTTACCCGCATAAGATTTCTTAATTAATAATTTAATAGGAGACTAGGTAGATTTCATAGCCATTCTGGATACAAGTGAGCACATAAAAATCTCCACTCTTTCACTGCCCAGCCCACAGTAACACACAGTGTCATCTGGCTAGCTGGCTTACACCTCTTGAATGGTGTGGAAATAAGGAACTGTAATTGGACCAATGGATCTGCGCCCCTTCAGTGCTGCAGTCATTCTTAGAACAGTTAACGCCTGTACTCACTTCCCTCCATGCACTTCTTTCTCACCACATCAAACTGCAGCCATGATAACTTTCCAAGTAGGGATATTGTCAAACTTCTCCAAACAGTGTCACGAGTCTTGAATATTGAATCATGTAAGGTTATTTATTACTCCTTCATAGTTAAGTAGGACTAATGATGCTGATTGACTTTTATTATTTGTTTAATAATATTTCTTTCACCACTCCATGCTACAATGTTCATGTTGAGTCAACAACATTGGACTATAAGTGCAAATAATCTGTCTTCCAAGAATGCTCAAAATTGTGAGTAGTGGGAGAGAGAGAAAAAAGAGAGAGATAGGAATGCAGTAGAGGGAAATGACTTACCAAGGCAGAAAAGGAATTAGTGTTCAGTTCGAATATCTTGCGGTGGGCTCAGATCCATTGGTTAGACATTACATAATAATTGTAGATATTGTTATTAGATGAAAATACAAGATTAAAAGAACACCTTTAGAAATGTTAAAAATGGAGAAACAGAAAAATCTGCAGTAGCTGCACATGCTTGGTCAGAAAAACACAGAATAGAAACCAAAGCAAAATTACTTAAACAGTTTGAAAAACCGAAGGAACTAACAATTTGGGAAAAAATTTACATATGCAAGAATAAAAATATAACTATGAATTTTGAAATACCCCGGTGAAAAGGAGAGGGGATTGGTTTGGAGGTTCATCGGTCAGCCATCAGAGAGCGCAGAAATCAATCTACAGGAGAGGAAACCGTTGGATGTCAGTTGTGATGTGATGTAGCATTGAGAATGTCACAAAAGCTGTGATGAAACTCAAGTCTTTGAGGGAGTTAAGAAGTATGAGGTGAGTCAAAAACAACTCAAAAAAAAAAAATTGAAAATAGGGATACTCAGGAAAGATCCTGATATCAATTTAAAGGCCCCAATTTTTGTTTGGATGTGAATGAATGAAGTAGTTTGTTCTCACCTCTGCTACCAAGATAGAATTGAGATTGCTCGATCTCTAGTCAGAGTTCTGCTGCCTAACATATGTGTATATTAAATTGTAACCATAAAAAATACCTGATTGTTGTGTATTATATTTTATATTCTACTAGCTAATACTCGGCATGCACTGCTACTCCTAAATAAATGTTAATGTGTTTTTACCACCAGCCATGCACTGTTATGCTTGCCCGGCAATCTGCTTATCGTGATATTCTTTAAAGACAAAAATGGTTATCGTGAGTTATCCGTAGGAGATAAACATATGCTGTTGCAGACTTTTTTGTAGAGTTTTTTTGAGATATTCAATTCTGTTAAGTTATGTAGATAGGAAATAACACTATGAGGTTTTTTAATATTGTTTATTTTGTATGAGGTGAGTGAAATAAAAAATAAACAATATTCAATTCTGTGTACATTAATTTGGTGTATTTGTTATGGTTTAGGTAGCGTAAACCATTTAAGCTTCAAAATAGGGACTTTATTTCACGTTTTTCACAACAAAGGGTGATTTTTAGGGGTGAAGGGGTTGAATATCACAACTCTCTTATATCCTATGTTCATCCCAGGAATCTCCTGCACATTTTGCAAAAAGCCCTATCAAAATAGGACGAATGATGTGGCCCCGCATAAAATACGAACAAACAAATATACAAACAAACAAAAAACAAACATTAATTTTTATATATTAGATTATCATGACTGAATTTTAATATAGTAATTACAATATCTCACTATATTTTTTTACTTACCTATCATTGCAAATGTGTCAGATGTATATGAAGATCCTTCCTTCTCCAATTTCTGACCTTGACTAATTATTTTCCCATGTCCTAATGCAAGGCTTACTGCCAATCCAAAGTAAGCTCCAAATGCATGCACAAAAATTGATCCTCCTGAATCAGTAACCTAAAATATATAAAAAACACATTATAAAATTACGGATTATATCAATTTAAATTAATTTTAATCACACTGAATACTCAAAAGTGCTCTGTTTTGTTTATTATTTCTAACAATATTTTTCTCTACTCTTCATTTTTCATGGTTTAAGTTAGAAAAAGTCTTGGAATTTTGTATCCGATTCCATCATAAATGCAATGCATTGTTTGGCACTATCAGAATTAAAGAAACAAATTTAAAAGATGTATCCACTGCTGTGGTCTCGAGGTAGCATGCTGCCTTGTCATGCAATGGGCCTGGGTTTGATCCATGGTCGGGACAGTTTTCTCGGTGAGGTTTTTATCGGGGTTTTCCTCACCTGTAAGACAAATGTCAGGAAACTTTAAGGCGCAAACGGTCCCCCAATATCATATGGCCATCGCAATCAACATCATTCATATTAATCTTAGATTTAAGCTTAGGATTAAGGACTCTCCTGGCACACCACTATTATCATCATCATCACCCATCATATCATCGGGGTAACATAACCTTGCCTTCCAGGTACCCAACCTCAGAAGTGGGTTACAATTACGCCAATGCCAGGAGAGAACACCAGAAATGTCCAAAAGGACAAAAAATTTAAAATATGTTTACTAAATATCCATATAAAACTACTGATAAATTTACTATATTTGTAAATAAACACTATCAAAGTATTGAACTTTTATAAGAATAAATCACTAACTAACTAACTCACTGGCACTATCGAACACGTAGATTCATGGCCATGCAGACATAAGCTCTCCATACATCCCTATCCTGAGCCAATGTTTTCCAATCATCCCCTGTATAATCTTACTTACTTACTTACTTACTTACTCACTGGCACTATCGAACCCGAAGGTTCATGGCCGCGCGGACATAAGCTCTCCATACATCCCTATCCTGAGCTACTGCTTTCCAATCATTCCCTGTATAATCTACTTCCCTCAAATCATAGTTAATGTTATTCTCCCACCTCATTCTTGGTCTACTAACTGGGCGTTTTCCTATAAGAAGCTTCCATGCATGTCTTTCATTCCCCATTTGTGCCACATGTCCTGCCCATCGCAGTCTATGAGACTTAACTGTTCTTATTATATCTGGATTCCTATAAAGACCGTGTCGTTCATTGTTATGTAATCTTCTCCATTCACCTGTCTGTTCATCTCTGCTTGGTCCAAAAATTTTCCTAAGAACTTTATTCTCAAATACTCAGGAATAAATCACCAAAAGGTTTAATTTAAGATAAATTAAAATGTTTCATATCTCTCCTCATTACCAATCTTCTAATCTTCTAAGTCTTCTTATTTAGAAGACTGGTTATGAGGAGAGGTATGAAACATTTTAATTTATCTTAACCATGAAAGTATCTGATTTCTTTATAATTCATAGTATAAAGCTACTAGAGATACCAAGTTGTGGTTTTCTGTATTGCATTTATTCATTTAAAACGTTTATTAATTTGTTATCACTTCAACAATGACTCTTCTAGTTGGTCATAGAATGTCCAGACAATAGTCAAGTATTCTCCTTGTACACTGTATGTTAGGAGTGATGCATTGCATCTACCACTCTTTACTTCACTTGTTGAATCTGTTACATTATTATTTGTACACACTTTATTCTTAACACAGCCCCACATGAAGTGAATAATAACACAAATTTCCTGCCTAAATAATGGTATTTCATTTCTTCAGGTGTATGATTTTGATTGTACATATATATATATATATATATATATATATATGAGTGGTATCCACAATGTTCTGGTCTATATGGCAATATTATGAAGATAATGTTAATAAGGTAGCAAGAAATGGAGAAGCATTTTTAAATGCCTGCAACAAAACTGATTTAGATGTAAACTCAAAAATAAATAGGTACTGGTGCACGGAGATTGTGACAGGGTTAGTATAAATGAAAAAAAGTGAAAACATTCAAATATCTGGAATCATTAACAGAATGAAATTTTCAATCTAATTTTATAATTAATAATTAATGAAATGAGACTTTATGTCACATGTTAACAATATTAATTTTACATTTTTCAATTTTTTTGTAAAGTACTTTCTATGTAAGTTAAATTATAGATATACATTTACATTTCAATGTAGTTAGTATATCCTAAAATAATATTTTGCACTCATATGCCTTGTGATTAATTTATCAACTTCTTCATCTTTTCTCATGTCTCATTAATTTATATTTTTGTAAATTTACTTTATATCTAGCTTAGTTAATTTATGTTTATATTGAAGATACGTGGACTATCTCTCTATTATGTGAAACCTGACTTTTATCAAATACAAACCTAGCTTGTCCAGAGTCTGTAGCTGGGCCCAAGTTTTACAGACAATTTCATCTTTCTTTGAGTATACCACTCACAGGATAATTATAAACATCAGTGCTTTTAAATTACAACTAATCTTTCTTTTCTTTTAATATGAACAACTGATCATGACAGGACTGGGAACATGCTCTACAGCACTGAAATCTCAGGTTCAAGCTTATCTCAAGACAGCTAAACGATTCATAATAATCAGACATCAATATGTTAACTAAAAATGAAATGTGTTTAATTAATATTGAATGAAAAACAAACAATATAATTAGCTGTCAAACTTGAACATAAACATAAGAAATAGAAAACAATGAACAGTTGTTAATTGAACTAACAAAGTACACAACATAATAATTCCTTACAATCTCTTCACTATAGTGCCTGGAGTTTTTCATTCATACAAACAAAATACGTTTTCTTGAACAGCTTCTTTCTATAACAGAAAACGGAACAGTCCTCAGCCAGGGGATCTTTCCTCAATCCCCAGTGACCTTCCAGGAACAAAACTAAACTCCGACTGTTAACGAAACATGTCTCCACATCTCGGACATAAGCATCGGCACACATCAAACCGTGCCAATGATGTAAGGAGATGGAATAGGAGGGGATGAGCAGGAGGTGAATGAGCAGAGAACACAGTCTTTAACAAGCATAGAGAAAAACAAAGTATGTCACAGTTACGTCAATGGCAGTACATTTTTCGTCATCAATATTACAATATTATGTGTAAGTTTTAATTATTACATGTTTTTAGGTGGCTTTCTGTAACTTTGTTAGTATTAAGACCATATTTTGTGTAACATTTACCTATTAGATTTTAGCTGAGCAGAAGGAAAACATAAACTCCTTAACTTGCCCCCATAATTAAAAGACTAATGATTATACCACCTATGAATGGCCAATATACCTTAACCAGAAATACTTTTTGTTCTTTGATTGTTATTAAATACTATTTTGGCAGAAAAGTGTATCAAAATTTGAATCTCAAAACACAATTAATTATTTAATTCAATAAATAATTATTTCAAAATGAAAATACACCATCATTTAATATTGTTTTCCTGTTATTAATCAATAGCATGTTTCAGATTTAAAAGTCTATGCTCAGAAAGTAGAAAAGTGTGATCATTTATATTTGAAGAGAAAAATTATATGCTCAGACTGGGGTTTGGCTTTCTAGGCCAATGCTCTACCAAACAGTACCTGAGAAACTCCAATCTAAATGCAAAATTTTCTCTTATACATTGTTAATTCCTGAGCACCGAATGCTACGATCATTTGCTTGATCATGTAAATGGTGGCTTCTTATTTAAGAAGACATTTATTGGGAATTTAAATACTATTTTATAAAGCTAGTAGGGCTTCTTTCGATGTTTTTATTATTAATTTAATACTTCTCACCAAGGGACAAATAATTGGAGTTTCTCAGGTAGCTCAGTGGCCTAGAAAGCCAAAGGTCCTGGGTTCAAACCCCAGTCTGAGCATATGAATTTTCTCTTCAAATATAATTTATCCTTCAGTGAGAAGTGTTTTAAATTAATAATAAAAACATTGAAGTGTGATAATATTGAATATTTTTTATTTTCTAACTTCAAAATGGACAAAAGAGAATAGCACAGGAAATTAGAATAAGGATATAAGATAAGCCACATTCTTTGACTAGTTGTAAACACTGTCAAAGAACACTTCATTAATGTTAAAAGATTCAGGGCTATGTGGCCATGGTCTATAACTGGTGTTTCTTCCAGACGTTTCTCCCTCGACTGTGGAGGACATCTTCAGTGGTGAGTGCTTCTAGGTAGCGTTCCCTTGTCATAGACATGACGAGGGCATCTTCAGTGGCGAGTGCTTCTAGGTGGTGCTCCCTTGTTGTAGACTCGACTGGAAGAAACACCAGTTATAGACCAGAATCTTTTAACATTATGATTACTGGTCATGAAAGCCTGCATTCCACAACACTTCATTAAGTTATGTGCAAAAAAAATATTAAAACTTGTGTCTTGAGTCAGCCTAGCATTTTATTTTTTAGATGACAGCCATAAAAATACACTTGCAATGTGCTCTTCTTCTGAGGCAAATCATTTAAAAGTGAAAATTTATTGGAGAAATAATATTTAGCATAGGTAAGGTTACAGTTGATGTGGAATTGGTCAATGTACTTTCTAAACTGTATTCTATTTTTTTTTCAAATGCCCCAGATTGTCTTTTCGATTCCTGGTTTCTCTCCTGGCATGGCATATTCATAACCCACTTCTGAGGTTGGGGCGCCTGGAGGCGGGGTTAAGTTGCCCCGATGATATGATGGGTGATGATAGTGGTGCGCCAGGAGAGTCCTTAATCCTAAGTCTAATCTAAGATAAATATGAATGATGATGATTGCGATGGCCATATGATTTTGGGGACCGTTTGGGCCTTAAAGTTTTCCTGACATTTGTCTTACAGGTGAGGAAAAACCCCGATAAAAACCTCACCCAGAAAAACTGTCCCGACTGGGGATCGAACCTGGGCCCGCTGCATGACAAGGCAGCATGCTACCTCGAGACCACAGTGGTGGACTATAAAATTTAAGATTTGCCTATATAATTAATATTTCTTAAATAAAGTGTCTATGTTTCAAATGAATAAAATGACAATATAGTCCAAAATTGTTACCATCTCGTCTAGTTGTCCCATTCTTGCTGATTATATTCAGAGTTAGGCATTTCTAAGTTTGGTCAGAAGTTAGATGGACAGACATTTTGACCTCTAGCTTAAAATGCTATGTGTGAAAGGAATGGATCCACTGTTGTTTGAATTTCATATGAAACTGTTACGAATACATAGATTATTTTACATAGATATTTAATTATTTCATAGATTATTTTAATTATTCCAAATAAAAACAGTTGTTGGAAAATAAAGCATTAGACATATTATATTTCAGGACAGAATTTTGATTATGGCAGGAACAAAGATTGCAAGGTTAACTGTAAAATCTCTGCATTTAGACTAATGGAATGTTTAATACAGTTAGTTGTAGCTGTAGGTCAGAAGCTTAGTATATAACCCTTGCAAAATAGGGGACTCGTGTCTATCTGTTGAAGAGTGGTCTGATGGGTAAGTCTGCATACCATTTTTCTTAATAAATTTGCTAGGACAGTTAGAAATGTAGTCAAGGAGTTTAAATAGTTTAATACTAGATTTCGAAGTGTAGAGTTATTAGATAATTATTAAACTGTAAATTAGGGTAGATTTATAAATCCCCATCTCCCTCTCTCAAAACTCAAGAAAGTTTGAATGTAGGTTTTCTTAATATAAGCTTAGATTAGTTATTTAGGGTTAGAATTTAGGGTTACTGTAATCATTATACTCTAGAAATAAAAATATATAAAATTAAGAATCCATTTATTTATGTTCAAAAACACGTATGCCTTTATAACTAATACATCCACATACTAACGCTCGGCTAGAACATCATGATACCAAAATTCAAAGTCCCGAAGGTCCTTTAAGCCCTAACAAAACCAACAGTTCGTAATAGAAACTGTAGGTTCCAACTGCCATAATGATGTCTTCAGCAATCAAAAATCCATAACAGTGGGATTTTCTCTCTCCTCTAGTGGACTGGTTAGTCACCATCCTCATAGTAATTCTTAAACAATTCATAGAATGGCTCGAAATGTGGTAAGAACAGGACATGGGGCAAATAAAATAGTAAGAAGAAGAAGAAGAAGAAAAAGGATAATCAAGATTCTAGAATCATGCTCTGTTTAATTCTGATGAATTCTATTTGTTACCTTGAGAACTTGAAGTCCCAGGTGTTCATTGGCAGCAAACACAGCAGTTTCTATAAGTCCCATAACAACAAGTTGGATAGGAGTTGTCTTGCCAAGAACAGCTCCATAAGATATCAGCAAAGCTGCTGTTGCTAGATCTGCTGATAAAAGGCTGAAAGTAAATATCAATACATTACTGTCTTGTTTTAATAATTGTCAACTTATTATTTTAAATCTGTCTATAGGGTATAGGGTATAATTGACATATTAATAAATAAAAAAAAATAATATTTACCATTCACAGTAGAACAGACTTCTGTAAGACATGAAAACAATTTTTTCTACATGGCCATTGGCTGCAATAAAACCTACTATTAATAAATAAAAAAAAGACTGCAGATTCATCACTGTTACATCAAGTGCACATCCAAATTCATGTACAATTGAGGTACAAAACCATAGGAACTTAAAGTACACTTCTGTTAATATATGTAATATTTATGATTGTACCTGACATCTGTACATCTACAATGTGGAATAAAACTCAATCTACATACTTTCATTCAATACAATTTTCACTTATTTTTCAGGGATGTTGGCTGAGTGTTTTGATATAAGGAATCAATGTTCTTTGTATGTTGTAAGTTATTACTTTATTTAGTAATCCTCATTAATAGCTAAGGTAATTGATTAGCATCACAATTCAAATCTAGGCATGAAAGGGGAGACAAAGTTTGCTCAGAGACCTCGTTTTATTAGGTTTGAGGTTCCTTTATATGTCATAAATCTCTCCTTGGCGCAAGCGGTTAGACACTCACCTCTCACTGCTGGGATCCTGAGATCGAGTCTCGGTCACTCCATGTGGGTTTCATGGTGGACAAAACGGAGCTTGGGCAGGTTTTTCTTTGGGGTTTTTCCAGTTTTCTCTGCCACAAATTTCATTCCACCATTTCTCCATACCCATTTCATCCATTTCGATCATTGCTCCTGTGACTGTGCATCAGGAGTGGTTGGCCAGCATTCTTGTCGATCACAGACTTCTATAAATATAGGGGCTTCATCTCATCTCACTCCTCGACCCGACCCTGAGTTGGACACGAGTTGAGGATATTTATATATATTTTTAAATCTATTTTACATAACCCACAGCTTTATTTCCCTTCTGAAGAAATCCATACTCAGGTTTGTTATGCTCTGAAAAATCCAACAATCCTGGTTGCATTTGAACCTGTGAATCTTAGAATTACAGGTGAGCATGGTAACTACTAGCCCCGAACCTTCAGTATTATGTGCTGATGCTCTGACCACTGAGCTAATTCAAGCTTCCTTCCCATCCAAGCATAAATCCTCCCTTTACCTTACTCTCTCGGTCCCATACTCAGTGCAATGAATTATCATTCACAATAATTGAATGGCTTCTACATTGAGAAGACACAAAGGGACTCCACACAGCTATTTCATTATTTATTAAATTAATTATTATTAAGAAGCTAAAACTATTACTATGATTGAAATATGTAAATTAATGTACACAACTAAAGTATTGTAATCAATGGTAAATAGAAATATTTTTATTTGAACCAGGAATTGAACTCAGCTTTACTTATTAAGGTACAATTTTTTATCACTCAACTCATATTGTTCTTCTTATTTGACTATATACTAGTTTCACACCACAAGTTTCAAAAATTTTTTAAAGATTTCAACATAAGGTTAGCACCCAAAAATGATTACAGCATCAGTAGACTGATTAGACCTAATAAAAATGAGAAAATAAAAGAAGAAAACAAATCAGGAATTTATCAGATTAAATGTGAAGAATGTGAGAAATTCTACATAGGAAAAACTAAGAGAAATTTGAAAACTAGAGTGAAAGAACATCTCAGGAATGTCAATAAAGGGGAAGTAGAAAAATCTGCAGTGGCTGCCCATGCATGGTCTGAAAAACATCTTATCGAGAAAGAAGCAAAATTATTAAAACAAATAGAAAAACTGAAAGAACTTACTGTTTGGGAAAAGATCTACATTCAAAAGAGCAAAAAGAAGAAATTGATGAACTTTGAAATTCCCGGTTAGAAATGACCTGGTTTCGAGGTTTTTCAGTCAGCCAATGGAAGGAGCGAAGGACAACTCTTCAAGACGACAGAACAACGGTTGTGATGATACTGAGGATCCATCAACAAGAGTTTATAACCTTTCACTAAATTGAACTAGAACATTTCTAGGGTTAATAATCATCCCCTCAACATTTTGACTTATTCCTTCCCGAAATTTCATCTTATGATTGAACAGAAACTATGTTCCGAAACTAGTTTATAGTCAAATAAGAAGAACAATATGAGGTGAGTGATAAAAAATTCTACCTTAATGAATATACCTCATAGTGAGAATTCCTAAAATAAGTCAGCTTTACTTGTTGATGCTCAGACAAGTCAGCTAATTTGTTTCCTTGCCATCCAAGCATAAATCCTCCCTTTACTTACTCTCTTGATCCAATATTCAATGCAATGAATCATCATTCACAATACATAGAATGCCTTCTACATTAAGAAGACATGATGGGACTCCACACATCTTAGCATTATTCTTCTTCTTCTTCACTTCCTGGTTTAGGCAAGAGTTGCCTGTTCCGATCTTAGCATTATTTATTAAATTAATTATTATTAAGAAGCTAAATCTATTACTATGATTGAAATAAGTAAATTAATGTACACAACTAAATTATTGTTACCACTGATTACAATAGTTTAGTTAAACATATTAATTTACTAATTTCAATCAAAGTAATAGCTTTTGCTTTTTAAGGGCACCCAGTACTTATTTGGGTTTAAAAAATATTTTTTTTTTCCTTTTTGCTTGTAAAATCCAATAAGGCCTACTTTATTGATGTGTAATATTATTTTGTCAATTTTGGACATTTAAACACATAAAAATTGACTTTTAAAAATGGCGTCTCTATGTTCTACTAATGTGCACTTTTTTTTACATTTTTCCATAACTTGTATTTTTTCATATTTTGGTACACTTTTCTCTGAAACTATGAAATATAGTGCTATTGATAGTGTTTGAAATTAAAAAAAAAAATGTATGCAAAATTTTTAACAAAAAATTGTTTGGTTTTTGAAACTTTTAAAAATAAATCACAAATGTTATCTAAACACATGCAAACCTTATTATTGTCAAATGAAATATGGACAATAACATACTAAATTTTGGAAAGAATTGGATAAGTAGTTTTTGAGAAAATTGTACCAAGACAATACTTTTAAGAAGTTGGACTTTTTATTTTAATTTTTCTTTTGTATTTTAAATTACTCATGAAGAAACACGTCTAGAAAGTTAACCAGAGAGCCATTATGTTCGGGAAGACTTGTTTAATTAGTGACATAACTTTCATGCACATAACTTATGAATATGCTGAAAAAATGGTATTTGTACGTTGCACATTTTTAAACCAAATTGCAAGGAAATACCGGTAGTCCTATATATATATATATATATATATATATATATATATATTAATATACTTATTTCAATCATAGTAATAGTTTCAGCTTCTCAATATTAATTTAATAATAATGAAGGCTGTGTAATGGTATTTTTCGGGGTTTTTTCCTCACATTCAATAATAATTGCAATAAATTCCACTCATTACAATTGAGTGTCCAAGTGATGATATGGAGTGTCGAGTTGGTGAATTGAGGTGTTAGTCACTATACAAAGTGCATTAACAGCATCAAAACAACATTCTATGCCCTCCTCGTGATCTGTCTTATCGCTTGGATGCACAGTACATTAAGACTTTACCTTTGAATGTTGATATTCACTTTGTTTTCTCCATGGCCGTGATGAAAGAAGCCATTACAGAGAATGGACCACTGTACATTGAGTGAGGCAATCAAAAAGTTGAATCCAATAGCACTGAACCCATATTTTTTAAGGAATGTCATCAAGAATCCAAATCCAATGAAAACCATCACATGTACATCTTGAAACACTGTAAACACAGTTGGTTTGTGATATTAGTATAAACAAGTAAGGGAATGGCTGCCAAAAACAAATCCACATCAACAAATTATAACATGTGTCCTATTTCTAACCAATAAACATATGATTTTTGTCCAATGTCGCTGGGATATCTTACAATATTTTTGGCATTCTCTTTTCTATTGGCGGAATTTTAGGTAGGGGTGCCTGGAAGAATAATTTCGTTACCCTGTTGAGATGAATGATAAATGATAATGTAGAACCGGAAGAGTTCTTAAACCTAAGTTGAACCTAAATTCCAAATCATGGACAACCACAGGGCTAATTCTCTTTAAATAAAAATTCCTGTGATCTTACCGGGAATCGAACTCGGGACTTCATGAACTGTAGTTAGTCTTTAACTGTAGATAGATAGATAGATCATCAGTTGATTAATGTCTCTGACATCGTCCGATTCCTAATAGCCAATTTTGTCGGTCCATCCAATCTCCTGGTTGTAGATGTTTCTCCTTCATGTATAAACATATTCCCTGACTCCAGGAGGTTTTAGGTCTTCCTCTGCTCGTCTTCCCTCAGGTTTCCATTCTAAAACAGATTTTGATAGTCGATCCTCTTCCATTCGCTGGACATGTCCGTACCATCTTAATTGCTGAGTTTTAATATAATCTAAAATAGTGTCTTCAATCTTCATTTTCTCCCTTATAACTGAGTTCCTAATTTTTTCTCTTCTTGAAATTCTTGCGGGCCCTTCGTATAAAATCCATATCCGTTGCCAGAAGGTACTTATTTGTTTTTGTTGTTAATGACCAAAGTTCTGCTCCATACGTAATGATGCTTTTAACAATTGTATGATATATATTCATTTTATTTTTATTACTTATATTTTTATCCCACAATATTCCATTGAGGCAAGCAAATGCAAATTTTCCTTTATTATTTTTATTTCTTATTTCCTCTTCATAACTCCCATTTTTATTTATTTTTATTCCTAAATATGTGATCTCATAGTCCTTAACTATGCATACCGTATTTTACGGACTATAAGACGCTCCTTAATTTTTAAGCAATTAAAAAATAACATTTTTACCTTTTTTATTAATAGATTGCAAAGCCAGACTAAAAAAATCTTAGTTTACAAAACCGTTCTGATCTATAAAATCCCTGAAAATCGTCGTCTGAACTTTCTTCTTCTTCTTCGTCGTCATCGTTGTCCTCTTCATATATAAGATGGTCTTCACTGCCATCGCAAGCGTTTCTTACACCGCACTTCTTGAAAGATTTAACAATAATGTCTTCTCTCACTCTAGACCACGACATTTTTATCCACTGACACACTTGTTTGATTGTATGTCGTTATAAAGTTTCCTTCGGCATGAATTCATGTTGGGTTTCATCCATCATCCATTTGTTTAAGTTCATTGGCATCGCAGACCGCAATGACATATCATAGGCTAGACAGTGTTCTAGGTTTGTGATGGCAGGGCGGGAGGGAGACAGTGTTAGCAAGCTTGTTAATTCCCGCAACTCATGTTCGTCGCATCGGTGCACTGCTGCTGCCAGTTGAATCCAATGTTTCCAGATAGAGACTCGTTTCACGCGGCATCGAATATATGACAATTTTTAAGACTGGCGGGAATTTTAAATCAATCACTGGACATTTTTATATTAATTTCGAGTATAAGACGCACCTGAATTTTGGAGGCAATTTTTCGAACGAAAAAATGCGTCTTATAGTCCGTAAAATACGGTATATAGACCTGTATGGTAAGACCAGTCTCATGGTCTTATAGTCAGAGCTTTTAACTGCAGTTCATATGGTCTCAAGTTCGATTCCCGGTAAGATCACAGGAATTTTTCTTTAAAAATAATTATTCCTGTGGTAGTCCATGGTCTGGAATTTAGTTTCAATTTAGGTTTAAGGACTCTTCCGGTACTTTATTATCATTTATCACCCATCGGGGTAACGAAATTCTATGTTCCAAGTGCCCCAACCTCAAGAGTGAGTTACAATTCCGCCAGTACAGAAAAAAATGTCAGTAACATTGTAAGACATCCCAGTGGCATTGGATAAAAATCATATGTTATTGAAATATAACAGATTAGTCATAATTATAAGTAAAGATAATAAAGAATGGATAAAAAGAGGAAGGAGAAACGGAAAAAGACCAAATGGACGATGGAAGAAGACAATAACATAAGAATAAAGGAACGGAAGTAACAAGCTTGAAGCTTAAAACAAAAAGAAAAAGAGAGAAAATTCATATATATATATATATATATATATATATATATAAGAAAAATAAATGTTTGAATTGGATTCGCCTGGTGGTGTAATGGATATCACACTGAGGTACAGACTCAGAGATCCGGGTTCGAATCCCGTCCAGGCATTTATTTTTCTTATCATACCATATCAAGCTTGCATTGCTCAATGTTAAATATTTAATTATAACATCGATAAAGCATCACTGCTATAAAGTAAATATGTTCTCTTTAATTTCCTTACTTGTTATAGTCAGCTACTAGATGGCAGTGAAGACCGAGTTCTCGCGACATCTAGTAATAATGGGGAATATAATACATATATAAGAAAAATAAATGTTTGAATTGGATTCGCCTGGTGGTGTAATGGATATCACACTGAGGTACAGACTCAGAGATCCGGGTTCGAATCCCGTCCAGGCATTTATTTTTCTTATCATACCATATATATATATATATATATATAAAATTAAGGAAGCTTTCTTGGGTTTTCCGCGTCATGGCATATGGGATCATGTCGAAACGTCGGTATCAGTGGCCAAAGGCCAACCTTGAATCCATTACGCGGAAAACCCAAGAAACCTTTCTTAATCATGTTGATATCCGCGAAAATACATATACAGGGCTGTTCAGAAAGAATGAACAGACTTCAAACATTTATTTCTTCAAAACTACAAAAAATATAAACATAATTTCAACGTTCATAAAAAGAGAAAAGTTCAAATTTCGCTATTTTATGTATTCAATATGAGAACCATGCTTTACACAACAAATATCAAAACGGTGGCTCATTTCTTGCCACACATGAATCAGCTGGTCTCTAGTTATCGAATTCACAGCTTCAACAATTCAATGTCGCAGATTTTCAAGAGTGTCAGGCATAGGGGGGATAAAAACACGGTATTTTACTAACCCCACAGATAAAAATCACACGGGGTTAGGTCTGGTGAGCTGGGAGGCTACCGGCGATGAAGTTGATCTTCTGCTCCTCCTCGTCCAATCCAACAGCGCCAATGCGGCCGTGATCGCAACTTCAAGCAACAGTGCCAATGTAACCGTGATCGCAGCTTCAAACTTGTATCTTTCTAGGAACGTTGGAATTGTGTTTCTATGTTTTGTAGCTTGGAAGAAATAAATGTTTGAAGTCTGTTCCTTCTTTCTGAAAAGCCCTGTATATGGAATGACGGTTATGACGAGATGACCATCGTAATCAAACTTCAACGCAGCACTTCAATTGACAATTGCAGAAAATAAAGAAATAATCGAAATAATTTTAGCTTCTGGGATTAGAACACAAGATCCCCCGAATGTTAGCTTGAAACACTACCGCCTGAGACAACTCGATTGGTGCTCGTGAAATTGTTTAATTTTAAATATGGTAGAATTATAAACAAACTTCTGAATGCATCACATAGCGAAATATGTCTTTTGGAATTCTATGAGACGGCATTCGTTGAAGATGGGCTTTCCAGTTGTTCTGGTAGTTTTGTATATGGTGGAGAATGGGTTCTACATCCAACTCTTCCATAATTTCTTCATTTCTTTTATGGCCCCACTTTGTGTAGCCTGCTGTACGGCGCATAAAATGCATCTCATTTGCTGTTATTCGGTTTTCATCTCTTCTTCGTATTGTCCATGCTTCACTACCAATATCTTAATACTGGTCTTGCGAGAACCCTATAAAGCCGTAATCTTGTGTTCTTCTGTACTAAAAATGGTTTTATTATACTTTTAATTATCCCCGTTGTTTTTGTAAAATTTGTGACTTTCTTTGATATATCAGTTTCATCTTGAAATGTTAAATTATAACCCAAATAATTAAATTCGTTTACTCGTTCTAAAATTTCATCATCCAAAACAATTTTGCTAGGTATAGGGTATTTCCCACAAAAGGCCATCACTTTAGTTTTCTTTGTATTGATTTCCATATTGTACCTTTTTGCAATTATATTAAAATTGTGTATAGAATACTGTAAATCTGTTTCTGTTGGAGCTATTAATATCAAATCGTCTGCAAAAAGCAAAGAGTATATTTTATGATTTCTATTAATTTGGATAGAACCGTGTCTCATCTGTCGCCAATCTTGGAGTATTCTATCCATGTATATGATAAAGAGCAAGGGCGAGAGGCCACATCCTTGTCTTACGCCCCTATTAATTTCGGTCCATTCTCTTTGTGTGTTACTGATTCGAACTGAAATCAAATTTGTTTTATAGATATTATAATTATACATTTAAAATATGCTGTTGTGGTAGATTGTTGTCAGCTAAAATTTCCAACAGTTTATTCCTATTGATTTTGTGGAAGGCTTTTTTAAAGTCCACAAAAGCTAAATGTGTTTCTACATTGAACTCCCTGTGTTTTTCTATTAATAATTTCACGGAGAAATAACCATCAAATGCATAAACACCTTAATGCATTTAAATTGTTTTAATGGTAGCTAGGACAAGTATCTCCTGTACTGATTACAAATTAAAACATCTGATTTGATAAGATATATAATTTCCCTTCATTAATTAGTATTCAATCTCTTTGTAATGAAAAACGAGACGTTTGCAGAAAATAAACTCGGAGGCAGAAGTGCGCAAGTCACATTACCTGAGTTTGTTCACGCAGTTGGCCGAAAATATGTGGAGTCTTGCATCAACATCCTTCATGGCCTGTTAAACGGCTAGGCACACATTTACGTTTAATTAATGTCATTAAGTCATTCCGCTAGGCTACTAAAATTGTTATGTAACTGTTAACATTGTTCCTCTTTCCTTATCAATACAATTTTATTTTACCAGCTTTTTAGAACGTGTTACTCCGTACCCGATTGAGGGTCTTTCCACTTTTCAGCGGTTGCCCTTTTACCAGCCGGCTGCTGGTCCTTCACATCCACATGTGTCAATCACAGAGGTAGATGATCAACAGCCAATGTAGGGGTGACATGTGGTTAGCATGTCGAGTCCCCCAGCCGTTATAGCTGGTTCCTCAACCTGGAGCCGCTACTTATTGTAGCTACCCAATTGCCTCACGATGCTGGGTGGGCACCGGTCCCATACTGACCGAAATACCATGAGAAAATTTCTTCCCCCATGGAGACTCGAACCAGCGCAAGTCCCGTAGCTCTGCGCCAAGGCTTCCTACCTTAACCGCTCGGCTACGGCGCGGGACTACGCCGTACCCGAGTGAATTAAATGCATCATGCCTTGGTCCAGAGCTATGGGATCCGCACTGGTTCGAGTCACCATGAGGGAATACATTTTTTCATGGAATTTCGGACAGTATGGGACCGGTGTCCACCCAGCATCGCGAGGAATTTGGATAGCTGAGCAACAAAATAAACTTTTTTTTTTGTCTCAGAAAGAAAAATATGTGATTCTGATAGTATTTTTCCCTCCTGAATTCAAATATGATACCGGTTTTTCTCCATCACGCAAGGTTTCCGAGAGACAGAAATTTATAATTTCAAACACTTTTATATTTTCTACATTCGTAACTACACAATATTCGAACATTCGGACTCACCTAGAAAGTAAGAAATTACGATTTTCTGCTATATTTCGACTGTGGAGCATCCCTCTTGATGGTCCAACAATAATCGGTCAGCATGTTAGGATTCAATTTGCCTTGATATCTCTTTTCCATAGCTGAAATCATTTGAGTTGGCTCATTTGGTTTTATTTTACAATGGACAAATGGACGGAAAAACGTTTATTAAAAATAATTATTTAAATTCATTAATTGAAATTGAAATAAAAAACGGTGGGCGATGGAGAAATTCCGAATACATATTTGAAAACACGATAAAAAACTGCATTAAGTACAACTATTGGTACTCATGAGACAAAAATAATGTTGAGCAGTGTAATATTTATAATTTAGTGTTACATACGCATTTTAAAAAGGTTTATTCGTGTGTCAAAAAAATTCCACCTGACGAAAAAATCTGAAAGAAATTTTGAATGAAATTTATTGCCTTTTTTTTCAAAAGAAAGGAAATACGTATGCATTTACATTACCCACGGGCCTGCTTGGTCGTACGTTAGCAACGGGGTCTTCAAATTGTGGCATACTGAAAGAATCCGGTACATTTTCGGACACAATAAGGGGCAAAATTATGGTTATTAAATATTGGTTGGACATAATAAACGGGAATCAGGACTCACTCAGAGCAGAGTGTTACAAGGAACAGAGAAGGCAGTGTGTTTCGGGGGATTGGATAATCGGTGTAGAAAGGGGATTGCAGGGCGTAGGGACGGGTTGAGTATGGGAGAGGAATACGGGGAATAATAGAAATGTTTGGAGGAAATTTAAGAAGAGACTAATTGATATAGACATGCAGTATATAGAAGCCGAGGGTAGCCAGAAAATATCGCTCACCCTGCAGTCGGAACTAAAACTTTCGTGGGGAAGGGAGAAGTATATTGACTCTTTGGATGGTAAAGTAAAAGTAAAGTGATCCCACAACAGACCCGGAGGCCCTTGGGGTAGTAGGAGGTTAAGGCTCCCACTTTTACTAGACAATCGGCACTTTTATGTCAGCCGGGTTGTCAGCCCTGCGTGACGGCCGCCTTTACCCCCAGAACAAGCGTCTGGTACTCATTTCCGTTAGAGGCTGAGTCGACCCCAGGGCCATAGTGCCGCCAGTGGGTTTGGGTCAGTTTAAAAATCCTGACCCCAACGGGACTTGAACCCTCGACCCTCCGGCTTGTAGCTCAGTGCCTTAACCACTACGCTACGGCGTACCCCCACTCTTTGGATGGGGATGACAGAAATTAAATGAAATGGATGAGATACATATGGAGAAATGGTGGAATGAAATTATGGCAGGGGAAAACGGGAGAAACCCCGAGAAAAATCTGCCCAAGCTCCGTTTCGTCCACCTCGAAACCCACATGGAGTTACAGAGACTGGATCTCGGGATTTCAGCGATGAGAGGCGAGCGCCTAACCGCTTGCGCCACGGAGCCGCCTTTAAAATTATAGTATCATATCTAATATCGGCGGCTGTGGACTAGTGCTTATGTTCTTTGCCTTCGAGGGTTTCGGTTTCAAACCCGGCCGGGTACGATGGATTTTTTTATTTTGGAAAAATCCAAGAAGAAAGTCTTCTGGGAGGAACTTCAAGCCGTGGGTCCCGAGTCTGAAAATTTTTAGGCTCGTAAAACAACCTTAAGCCTGAATAAAGAGACCTCTAAGCAAAATGTACCGATCTTCATCTTTCTAATGATACACTAGTTGCCTACTAGATGTCTCACTGGGTCGGAATGATGACAGCATAGCATTCATGACATATGTAACTAAATTGACTTGGTCTAGCAACTCCTAACAACGGAGAGGCTAAGGTCCAACATTGGACTGTTATGCCATTGTAGATAGACAGATCATACCTAATATTTTACTAACTCAAATAATTATAATGACTATTTAACTCATGCCCCAAATAGGAGACAATGACCAATCACATTTCAATGATTTTTTATTTACAACTAATCACAGTTGTGTTTCGCCTAGAATCTACCAACTAAAGTTTATCATAACAAAGAAAGCACCTCATTTTTAACATTCTGAATAGGTCATAACATTATTTTGCAGGACTGACTATCCAAGAAATACGGCTACCAGATTGTATATATACTGCATGAATGTCAACACATACCGCATGCGAGATATAATATAAAAGCATTTGTAACAGTTGATCATACCACAAAAAAAGAAAGAAAAAACACTATTTACACATTCTCAAACGAATTATTTTACAGGAAATGACGTTGCAGAAAATATAATTGTCACATTTACATCATAGGACATCAGAAATTAATTAATACCTATAACGTTGGTTATAAATTTCTCCACTAGGGTGCATTCTTACAACATTGCGATCCTTTGGCAATAAATAATATTATGATCTGGTTGCAGTGATGAACAAAAGAAGCAAACGAAGCGTACCAATAGTTCTCATTTGTTTTTAAACATCGCCGTTTACATTAAATATATAAATATTTTAAAATAACTATAGTAAAATAATGATTTGTGAGTAAACAGCTTAATTTTATTCGTTAAATAGTCCTAACAAATGCCATTCTTGATTTCCAAATTCTCTAGATAAATTGGAAATCATTCGTGGCATTACTTATGATAAATTTACTCATATTTAAGAAAATGTAAGACATTTCTAACAGAAATACGAATTTCAAAATAAAACCGTGGTATGTTTCATATTGGACAGGGATCAAATGGAAGAATCTAGAAATGCTTACTGTTTTACCAAATCTCTATTTTGTGTTGAATTATGCGCTCCTTGTTTTGTCCTGTGTAGACTATGTGGTAGCCATGGCAAACTTGTAACTACAGATCCAAGGAGGTTCATAGTTTGTACCTTTTTAATGTGTGGTTCAGAGTTTGTGCTTTCTGCCTACATGACAAGGCTTTGTATACCAGGGAGGTGTAGGCTTAATTCATACAAAATGAGAGAGGATAAAAAAAAAAACTTCAGCTATATGATCTACAAGGTAAAAATTTTATAATTTTAATTATATATTTATGGGAAAGCAAATATAATAAGAATAGTTAAGTCTCGTAGACTGCGATAAGTAAGGCATGCAGCACGAATGGGTAAATAAAGAGGTGCATGGAAATTTACTGTAGGAAAACCAAAGGGGAAGTGCCCAGATGGGTCAAGAATGAGGTGGGAAAATAATATTTACCATGAATTGAGTTAAGTGAAATATGCAGAGAATGGTTGGAAAGTATTTGTTGAGGTTAGGGATGTACGGAGAGCTGATGTCAGCGCAAATTTCATAATACCAATAAGTTAGTTGGTTCAAAATATGAGAAAGGAAGACTTTGAGCGAGATCCAGTCGTAAATTGCGAGTTAGTTGATTTAAAGGAAATTGATCTTTATGATGGATAGATAATCTTGCTCAGGAAACAAACCAATATTGGACGAGAACGCCAATAAAGTTCCGAATTCTTCAAACATTTCAAATCATGCGAGCTTTACCGTACAATTTGCATAAATCGAAATTCAGTTTTATCCACCGCTGTGAACTCGAGGTAAGGCGCTGTCTTGTCACGCAGCGGGTACGGGTTCGATCCCCTGTCGGGAAAGTTTCCTAGGTGAGCTTTTTTTTCGGAGTTTTCCCTCACCTATAAGACAAATGATAGAAACTTCAAGGCCCAAAAGATCCCCGAACATCATCTGGTCATCGTTATCATATTCACCTCATTAGATTAAGTTTAGGATTAAGGCCTTTTCTCATGTATCATTAATATTATCATCACCCATCATATCATTGGGGAAGCGTAACCTCGCCTTTTAGGCGCCCCAACCTGAGAAGTGGATTACAATATGCCAATGCCAGGGGAGAATACCAGAAATGTCGGAATGACAAACTGGTGAGAATGAATAAAAAACTAATTTTTTTCTCCTCGGTAACCAGCTAATTATGTCACATTTTACTTTAGCCAATTTAAAAAATGAATTTAATTCTTTCAGTGATTACTATTAAGTTTTTGAATTTGACCCTTAGAGGCTCAACATTTGGAGAATTGTAATGAAGAATTAATACTAATGGGAGACTTAAATGGGAAAGTGGGTAGAAGAAACAATGATGAAGCAGTAGGAAAATATGGGGAACAAGAAGTCAACGATAATGGAAATAGAATCATAGAGATGTGAAAACAACATAAATTAAAGATAGTAAACACATATTTCGATCATAAGGATATACATAAATTTACTTGGGAACGACCTAGTCTCAATCAGAAATCAATAATAGACTACATAATTGTAAAGCAAAATACTTCCTTATTTATTAAGGACTCAAGGGTTAAAAGAGGAGCAAATTGTGGTTCCGACCACTATCTACTCACAGCACAGATCATCCCCAAATTCCCTACAGGGAAAAAAGTGCATGATGAAGCAAGGGAATCAACAATGCAACTGAAGCAGGAAGACAAATTTAAATCGTATTTATTTAATCAGGATAGTATCAAAAACCTATATCAAGAAAGACTGAGGATTAAAATTGAGAATTTGGATTACAAGGAAGACATAGAAGAAGAATATAATCAATTAAAGGAAATAATACATTCGGCAGCAAAAGAAGCATTAGGCACAATAAATAAAAAACAAAATACACAAGATTGGTGGAATGATGATATCGAAGAATTAACCAAAAAGAAGAAAAAATGCTACTTAGAATGGTTGGCAAATAAAACAACAGAGAATTGGATAGAATACAAGAGAACACAAGCCAAAGTTAAAAGGAAAGTGATAGAAGAAAAAAACAAATCACGGAGAAGCAAATGCCAAGAAATAGAAAGTTATATAGGAGGATCACAATCATCGGAAGTATGGAGATTTCTAAAAACACTGAAAACCAACCAAGGATCCAGCAAGATAAATTTGTTAGTAAAATCTGACGCAGAAAAACATTACAAAGCTTTACTGTCAGAAACTAGAAATGAGTTTATGGAAACAATAGAAAATCCAACTATAGAAATGAACGTCCTGGAATTTGATACAATAGATATAGAATTAGAAATTCAAACCCTAAAGAATAAAAAGGCACCAGGGCCGGGAAACATACCCAATGAGTTAATTAAATATGGTCCAAAAAATGTAATAGGCAGATTGAGGGACTTGTTTAATAAGTGCATTGCAATACAGAAGATTCCTGGTGAATGGAAAATAAGCTACATTGTACCAATATACAAGAAGGGCGATAGAAGAGACGCAAAAAACTACAGAGGACTAAGTATAAATAACACATTATATTGAATATTTACGAAGTTATTAAAAACAAAGTTACAATTGACAATGATAGATTTAGAGAAAGCTTATGACTCAATTCCGAGGAACAAATAATGGGAAGTATTGGAGAAATACAATATTGATAAAAACCTAATAGAAATTATTAAACAAATCTATAAAGATAACTCCGCTTATGTTAAAATTGGAAATATAATGTCTAATCCTATAAAAACCACAAAGGGATTGAAATAAGGTTGCAGTCTATCACCAATTTTATTTAATATTTATGTAGAATTTATATTAATGAAATGGAAACAAAGCTGCAAAGGCATGGGGATCCCAATAGGCAACAGATTTTTGCTGACATTACAATTTGCCGATGATCAACTGGTTTTAGCGCAAGACAAATTTTATATGGAATTCATGATAAAAAGGTTGAAAAACACATATGAATCATGGGGTCTCACAATAAATTGACAAAAAACAGAATATCTGGCAATAAATAGCAATGAACGAGAAAATTTAATATTGGAAGAAGGAATCCAAATAAAGCAAGTGAAACAAACTAAATATTTGGGAATAATTATGGGTAACATTGAAGGTATAGGCAAAGAGAACATAAAACATAGAATTGATTTGAGTAGCAAAATAATATCATCATTAAATTCCATATGGTGGGATAAGCATATTTGGAAAGACACAAAAAAATATATTGGTAAAACATTGGTGTAATCTGTTGCAATGTACGGAAATGAGGTATGGACAATCAATAAGTACTACAAGAATAGACTAATATCTCTAGAAATGGATTATTTACGAAGAAGTGCCAGAAAGTCTAGATTAGAACATGTCACAAATAAGGAAATTAGAAACATAATGGAAGCAGAAGAAAGCATAATTGAAAGAATTGAGGAGAAGGAATTAAAGTGGTTAGGGCATGTCTTAAGAATGGAAGATGAGCGATGGTCGAAGCAACTATATGAATGGCTTCCGAACAGAAAGAAGAAAAGAGGGAGACCAAGGTTAACATGGAACGAAAACATGAAGACAATAATACAAGCTAGAGGACTAAGCATCGAAGATGCCAAAGACCGTAGGCTTTGGAGGTTTGGCACGGGAAGACGGCAGCAGCTGTAAAAACCCGACGATAGATAGATAGTAAAAATATTACAAATGGAAACTAATGGAATAATTCTGATTGAAAAATGAAGTTAAAAAACTTAGTCTGTAAAGCTTAAAGACCAGCTAAAATACAAACGTTACCTGGATGTTTAGTATCAATAAGATTTTCTTCTTCATTACTATGTTCTGTATTAATAGCGGGTTTTGCACCGTGATCATATCCGGCTGTTATAGCCATAATGACAATAATAGCAACTTCTATTAAAAGAAGGATCAAACCAAACCCATAATGTTTCTTATCCATGGTGAACAACTTGGTTTGCACGACACCACACAACTGAGATGAAGAAACTAGAAGTTTTACATCTCCTACAAATTGACCTTTGTTTACCCTTTCCAAATTGTTATATTCTGAAAATATGCCAAACTTAAGTGGCATTAATAGTCATTTGCAAGGAAAAACCTGATACCATGCAGCTGGAAGAAGTGAAGCTATTAGGTCCATTTAAATAATGTCCTTCGCATTCCTTAATATAGGACAGGGGTTGGCAACCTACGGTTCATTATGCATGTCATCCGACAAAGATTTAATTATTTGAACACATGAACATATTAGTACCGTGTTCTAATTTTATACAATTCAATTTTCTACTAAATAAAGAAACTACATGTTAATGAGGAACAGAGTAAAATTCCAGCGTAGAAAATAAAAGTTATTTTGTTTTTTTTAATAGCTTAGGTCACGAATAAACCTGCTATTAAAAAGAGGAAAGCTTATTCTAGCTTTATATTTAGCAAGTTCACTATTATATTGTTTAATAGTAACTTTTGATTATCCGAATAAGCGAAACATACGGACAATTAAAATATTTAAACGATTTCAACTGAAATCGAAACACAGATCACTCGTAGAAGAGGGCAGTGAAAATACATTTTATTTAGGAGCTGAGCGAGAAGATGATTCGAAACAATGAAGGACAGAAAATTGAAAACAGGAACTGACAAGAAAATTTAAGGTAATTATGTATTTTCTTATTTAATCATTTACGAATCTTCCACCGCTATTGTCTCGGGGTAGAGTCACTGCCTCGCACGTAGCGGGCCCAGTTTCGATGTCTGATCTGGAGTTTCCTGGTTGATTGTTTTTTCGGAGTTTTATCTCACCTGTAAGAAATTTCCAGGAAACATTAAGGTCTAAATAGTCTCCCAACATCATATGGCTATCAAAATAATCCATATCGTATTCGAATTGTTTAAAAACACATTACACAAGAAGCAATTTATGAAAACTGCATATTATAGTAAGCACCTCAGATAAATTTGAAGCTTTATTTATATTCAATTCACTGACTACATGGATTTTTATCATATTCTCAGAATTGTGTGAGGAGGGATGAAAGAATTCACCTGACATGTTTTATTTCAGTTACTGAAATAAGAGTCTAAGTGGGGGAAACAAAGCGTCCAATGCTACGTTTCTACCACTGCAAAAAATTGAAAACTTTAAAAGGCAAGTCCATAAGACTTCATGAGGAATTTCATCCTATTGAAGTTAAGAATGCACCAGTGCATAATTTACTCTCTGCAGCCTGAAAAGACCCCATTTCATCTCATCCTCTGCAAGTTTAAGAGATTCACAGAGTTCGTGTTGAAAAACTTCCTTCGTTATGTACCAAATACTACAAGACAAATAAGGGTCTAACATTTGTTATTTATAAAATTCAACTGAACTCTTAGAACTAATTTTAATTTGTGACGTCAAAATATGATTTATTCTACAATTTGGATTGATGATCTGTACGAATATATTTTAGTAGTAAATTTTAGAATTTGTAAGCCCAAGTTTCCCTTAACAGAGATTTAGGCGTTATCCCCCTACAGGGAAGAATTTGAACCATACTAATTTAGTTACACCTGTTTTCTTATAGATGTCATTTGAGTGGTCCGTGGTCAGCGTTCCGCCTCATACTGACATCTAGGAAACCAAGGTAGTACTAGGACGGGAAAATTCGGTAAATGTTGCTTAAAGGCCTTTTCATTCAGGCTTAAGGATCTTTTACGAGCCTGAAAAATCTTCAGAATCGGGACCCACGGCTTAAAGTCCCTCCCGGAGGACTTTCTCCTTGGATTTTTCCATCCTAAAAAAATCCATCGACTCCGGCCGGGTTTGAACCCGCGACCCTCGGGACCAGAGGCAAGTAGCATAACCACTAGTCCACCGCGCCGATAAATTTTAGAATAAAAGTTGTTAATATAATTAAAATATTAAACGTAAAGGAAATTTTAAATTAAAGAGTATAAATTGAATTTCGGCGATCTATGGCGTAAGTGGTTAGATAATCGTCCTCTACCTCTAGGTCCCGATTTCGCGACTCTATTATTTCATCTGGGATTTGTCGATAATGAAACGCAGCCAGGGCACGTTTTTCTTGGAGTTTCTCCCTTTTTTTCCTGCCAAAAACTTCATCCCATCACTTCTCAATACTTATGGCATCCATTTTGTTTAATTTCATGCCATCTTCTCCTATGATGGATGTTGAATAGCCTGATTCCATTCCTCGAATTGACATTACGCCAGAGAGTTTTAAAAAGGAATTTCACACCACTAATGTTACATTAAATTGTTGAGCAATTTTACTTTTTTTAAATTTTAATAGCAATAGTATATCATGTTTGTTATAAAAATAAGTTTTTATGCAATCAAAATTATTAATTCTTAAAATCTTTATAAAACCACTGAAACTAATTATTAATGAAGAATGGAAAATAAAGATCTTATTTTATTTAAATTGAATATTAAACTGAAGTTTCCATCGGGAACATCTGATAAAAAGATGCCCACCCCTGATTCAGAAAAACGACATATTTATGTCTCCGCCAGCCAACAAGCATTGTGCCACTGCAATTACACATTTAAGCCACTAATTGTTTACATGGTTATTTATGACTCGCTGCATCTTGAAGAGCACAACAATTATAAAAACAGGTAATTCATTTTTTTCCATCGATTTCCTTTATATTTAAATAGACTATTTAACTCATGCCCCAAATGGGAGTCAATGACCAATCACGTTACAATGATTTTTGATTTACAACCAATCACACTCGAGTTTCACCTCGCTCTTTATCGATTTCTCTTAATCAGCTCCTGCTTTTGTGATAAAGAAGCTCCTCCTTTTTAATGTTCTCACTTCGTGAGTCGTGAATTTATCGATAATTTGGAAATCACTCGTGGCATTACTTATGACTATTTAACTCATGCCACAAATGCTAGTCAATAACCAATCACGTTTAAATGAATGTTGTTTTACAACCAATGACAGTCGTGTTTCACCTCGCTCTTTATCGATTTCTCTTTATCAGCTCCTGCTTTTGTGATAAAGAAAGCTCCTCCTTTTTAATGTTCTGAACAGGTCAAAGCATTATTTTTCTCCAACAAATACATTGAATATAGCAAATAATGAAAAGATTCCTTGATTTTACTGAGTTGTTTACTAAAAAAATAAATGAATAACCCGTAATGTTGATTATGATATATAATTTGATGTGTTTCATTATTTCTCCAGTTGGGTGCACTCTTACAATATTGCGATCTTATTTGGCAATAAATAATATGATCAAGCAGCAGTGAATGAACATAACCTCACATTTCTGATTTGTTTTCAAACATCGCCGTTTACATTAAATATATAAATATTTTAAAATAACTATAGTTAAACAATGATTCGTGAGTAAACAGCTTAATTTTATTCGTTAAATAGTCCTAACAAATGCCACTCTTGATTTCCAAATTCTCTAGATAAATTTATCGATAATCGATATTGGAAATCACTCGTGATAAAGTGATATCACTTATGATAATCTTATTCTACTTTACCTTTGCTTTTGTATGTACTTTTACATGTCTCACGCCATATGGGCCTTACAAGGAACGACCTGCCGAGAGAGGGATTTTAATATATGCATCACACAGATAATTTTGTAACCACAAAAGGGTATATAGAGTCTCCCTGCATGAGTGATCAGCTCAATCGAGGACCTCTTCTGAGATAACAAAACATCAAGAAAAAACACGCCATTCATACACAGATTCATACTATACTAAAGATGGTGAGTATGATAATGATGATATGAAGATCAGATAATGTTCGGAGGTTGTTTGGATCTTAAAGTTTTCTCACATTTATCTTACAGATGAGGAAAAACCCGAAAAAAATATTAGCCAGGAAACGTGTATCGAACGGAGGCGAATGAGGCAGCGACGCTACCATCGAAATCACATCGATGGACAAATAGATAAATATCTATCGATATCTACAATGGCGTAACAACCCAATGTTGAAACTTGCCTATCCTTTGTTTGGAGTTACTAAACCAAGTCCCGGTAAGGCCAGGATTTTTAAATTGGCACAAACCTTCTGGTGGCACCGGGGTCCTGGAGTCGACTCAGCTACTAACTGAAATGAGTACCAGACGCTTGTTCTGTAGGTAAAGGCGGCCGTCACGCAGGACTGACAACCCGTCTGACATCAAGTGCCGATTGTCTAGAAAAAGTGGGAGCCTTAACCTCCTACTACCCCAAGGGTCTCCTATGGCCTGTATGGGATCAGTAAATCAAGTTAATTTAGTTATGCTTATTTCTCTAAAGATGTCATGAATGGTATGCGGTCAACATACCGACCCAACGAGACATCTAGTAGGCAAATACGGCATTACTAAGATGAAGAATATCGGTAAATTTTGCCTAGATACCTCTATATTCAGGCTTAAGGATCTTTTACGAGCCTGGAAATCTTTAGTCCCTCCCAGAGGACTTGCTCCTTGGATTTCTTGCATCCTATAAAATCCATCGACCCCGGCCGGATTTGAACCCGCGACCCTCGGTATCATAGACAAGGAACGTAACCACTAGTCCACTTAGGCCGATGAAAAATACACAAGACTAATATTACAAAAAAAAAATTGAAATATATCTTTTATATTTCATTAGTTAAGATAAAGATCGTTTGGCCATAGTGTAGTAAGATAACGAAAAAGAAAAGACGTCCCTTCATTTATGATTTTAGGGACAGGTGACCTATATTTATGAATATTTTCTTACTAATAAAGTTATATGAACGTTGAATATACGGGGATAACTGACTGCGCCGCGAGTGTCGGAAGGGCGATATGTGAAATGCATTCTATGTAGCTACAACAAATGATAATTACTACCAATTTACAATCAAGTCTATTACTTGCATTAAAATCACACCAGGAAGACAATGACGATATACTCGTACTTATGACTAGAGAGCGGAATTTGTTCCATGATATCGACGACATACTCTTTGCCATATTAGTAAGCGTTTCGCTTGTCGGCTCCTTACTCGTATTTGTATTATCGCCTCATTATACATATTTAAATAAATATGAAAATCGTATAAAACTTTAACATTTTTCTTCTTCCTTTTAAGTATTAGGCCAAGGCCTGTTACGATCCTATAGAACATTTTCCCTCCAGCATTTTGACCCTTCCGGGAAATTCTCGTATAAGACTTGAAAGCATAATAATAGTCCCTTCAATTGGTTGCTGGCCAAAGGAAGGCAAGACCAGTGATGGGGCTGCCATCTTATAGCCTCTGGTCAGGCTTTTCTGGAGAAGAAAAGAAAATAAAGGAAAGAAGAAATGGAAGAAAGAAAAGACTCCCTAGCCCTCGGATGCCCTAATAGCGTCGGAGTCGAAAAAAAACAAGAGTTAACCAAGAGAGGTTTGATAGTAAAGTTAAAAGAGTTCAAAACAGAAGTAAGTGGAAGAAATGTTTTGCTCAGCTTGGGCACCTTGTGGTCGCCATCCACATATCCCCTTGATGAGGACCCCTGAAGGTAACTTTAACATTTTTATTTTTATTTAATTAATGGGATATAGGTTTTTCATCAAGTGAATGCCAAATCAATTGATTAATTAAATAATAAAATCTCCACGAACTCAATTTGTGAAATATCCAATTGAAATGGGAAATATCATGATACATTTTACGAAATTAAGCCGATTTCGGCGAATTTTGTGTAATATCAGATTTTTAAATAAACAATTTGACTTTTAGATGAAGTCGATTAGGAGAATTCAACAACTATTTGCAAGTTCACGCTCGCTGAAACAACTTTTGCAAAACTTTTTCGATATCGATGAAAATGTACCAGTGTTTTCTTTGAGATTAGCGAATCAACAATATTATTTGTGGATTTTAGTTAAATTTAAATTTGTACGTTTGTTGTCGTGAAAAATACGCCTGTATAATTAATTATTTTAAGCTCTTTATTTTTATTTAAAATTAACATTTATTTATTTTTATCATAATGAAAGAGAAACATTTTGAAATTTACATTGTAATTTTCATTTGAAGTTTACAGTTATTGGAAATTAAACAATAAGGATGCAATTAAATCAAATTCTGTTTGAGTATATAATTATTTAAAACTGTTCTGATTTTGATGACTCTATACGTTCTTTGGCCCCCGAAATCATATGGCCATCATCATCCTTATCATCAGATCATCATCCTTCACTGGTGTGGAAAGCAACGGGAAGCTACCACACCTACAATTCCCTAGTAAAGCTGCAAGCATAGCATGAAAATGCTATGATTGCAGTGAAGGACCTGCCTTCGGGCAGAATTACTATGGATGGATACGTTCTTTAAGGCTTACGAATCATCAATGCTGTTCAGGAATGAAATTAATCAAGTAAAGGGAATTAACTGAATTCTGATTTGAAAATTTGGGCAAAGAGTAAACGATGCAAATGTTTTCTAGCAAATGCCTCTGTATAACTGAAAAAAAAACTAGCTTATTTCTACCGCATACGATTTTAGTAAATACCTGAATATTTTCTGTCTTCATTTTCACTCTTCCCTTCTTTTTTACGAGTTAAGTAAGAAGTTTAAAGCAAAGACCGAGGTGCTTTCTTCATTATTCCGTAAGATGAATAGTATATTTTTTTAAATCTTAAAATAAGTTCCTGATATCAATTAAAATTGATTTCAGTTTAAAAAAAAATCTTATATAGGCCTTTCAGTAGATGATCCATCTTCGGCATGTCATTTGGTACTGATGTTGGTGTATAAACTGTATAATGGGTTCAATTGTACAATTGAGGATGACTGATATATCAGGTACTTATTTTTAGGGGACCGAATGGTGAAAATTTTGAAAAAATGGTAAAAATGCATTTTTTGTTTATTTGCTTTTTAATGACTCTGGTTCTTTAGAATCATTTTCATGTAAACATTTTTATTGTAGGAGAAAAATTGACCCCGTGATGTAAGAGGAGTTTAAATACCCTTGCACGTATGGTTAGCATTACTACTTAAAATTTAAATTGTGTTTTGTTTTGGTTTGTATTTTTTTTGACATTTTCTAAAACTTAAAATGCTCCTTACGATGAAATGTTTTTTGCTAACAAAGTGAAATTTTGTGGTTAGACTCTCCAATACACGCTAATTCAAATTTGCTATGCAGTTACTAGTCTAAGACACATGTGTTCTTTTAAATTTATATGGAAAAAATAATAAGAATGATACAAATATCTTTTTTCAAAAAATGAAAAATAAACACTATCTTTCCTTTATGAATATTTTTTGCTTAGCAAATGTGTTTAGTGGAATCATGAAGACTCTGAATCTCAAATTTCAATAGAGAATATTAAAAAATGCATCGTAAGGAGCATTTTTTAGGAAATATTAAAAAAACATAGTTTTAAAAAATCATAATTCTGAAACTATTCTACTTATAAACACGAAACTACACAGAAAGGCTTCTATAAGCACATAATGAATGTGATAAAAATTTAAAAATAATCAGATGAAAACTAAAATAACTTTGAAATTCACCATTCGGTCCCCTTAAGATTAAAAAAAACTACATAACCTCAATTGTGATTCACAATTAATTTTAGAAGAATAGATCAACAGAGTAATGATAATGGGATGTAGGATACATTTTATTTGGATTTCTATTAGAATAGTTGGTGGGACCTTCTTAGCTAATGTACTCACTAGGGTAGAAATGTTGCATATCCGTGGTGTTGGTGGCAGGTCTGAGGGAGCTGAGCTGTGGATCATATCGCGTAAAGAACACGAAGAAGATGATAAAAACAACCTGCAAGGTAATCAAAATCACCATCTCCTGACGTATGTTCATGATGGCAACCTATTGAAACAGAAAACAACAACTTACTGTAATCGTGGCTTTAGATACTGTATACACTATCGATTGCATGCTAGATTCAAATTCAATCCACTTTAATTATATATCAATAGCATAGGGCATTAGCTTATATAAAATTGATGGATGAATCGTTTGATTGATTTTATTGTTTACTTCGTTGTGCATCTTTAACTAACGCTGGGGTTACAATAAAATGTGTACTACAGAAGGCTCACAGCTCTTTGCATTTGTAAAGGCATCAATGCGTTTTATACAACCGTTATTTCTAATGGATATAAGTAATGATGAACAATCAACTTATAATATAATAATAATAATAATAATAATAATATAATAATAATAATGCTTTATTTATTCTGGCAGAGTTAAGGTCATAAGGCCTTCTCTTCCACTCAACCAGCACAAATGCAAATAAATATTTGACAAATATTGATATACACTATACTAATTATACACAGTTAAAGATACATTAAATGTAGCAATGTAAATTTTATGTACAAACAACATTTCATAGGATAATAACAATTATAATACTTACGATAATAATAATAATAATAATAATAATAATAATAATAATAATAATAATAATATAAATATGATAAATTATACGAGAACACCAATTAATATATATACCTTACACTGGGTAATAATGAAGTCGAGGTTAGAGCAAATATAAATTTAGATTTCTTTTGAAAGATGCCTATGTCCGGCAGCCCCTTATTTCTTGTGGTAGGGAATTCCAGTTGCGAGAAGTGAAGATGGTATATGACATGCAGTGATGTGATGTCCTATGTTGCGGTATATTAAGCAAGAGACTATGTTGTGATCTTGTGTTTAAGTTATGGTTTGAGGATAGATACTGGAAATGGGATGATAAATAATTGGGAATCGAGGTATGTAGGATCTTAAATAAGAGAATTAGACAGTGTGCTTTTCTTCTCTCTTTTAGATGCAGCCATGACAATTCGTGGAATAATGGAGAAATGTGATCGTATTTTCGAACATTAAATATGAATCTGATACACATATTATGGACACGCTGCAGTTTGTCCGACAATCCGTCACTTATGTTAGTTAGTAGAACGTCACAGTAATCAGAATGCGGCATCACTAAGGTTTGGATTAAAATTATTTTAAGAGCTGTAGGAAGAAATATTTTAAGACGCTTTAGGGAATGTATTATGGAGAAGATCCTTTTAGATGTTTGTTTTACTTGCAGATACCAATTTAAATTAGAAATCTAAGTAAAGTCCCAAGTTTTTAACGACGTCGGTATAAGTAATTTGTTCATTATCTAATATGACAGCCGGCATATTGCCATTGTTTATGGAGTGTAATAGTCTTGGATGTCCGATAATTATTGCTTACGTTTTGTTTACATTTAGTTTCAGCCCATATTGTCTGGACCATAAAGATATATGCCTGAGTCAGTGTTTACTGTGTCAATATATTCATTAATTTCGTCAGGCCTAAAGTGTGTGTAAATCTGTAAGTCGTCGGCGTAAAGATGATGCTTGCAGTTTTGTAGTTTCTTGGTCACGTCATTAATATAAATCGAGAAGAGAAGAGGAGTGAGGACGCCGCCTTGAGGTACCCCTTTCCTCACCAAGCGCCAGGAAGAAATGCGATTATTAACAGAAACTGATTGCTGACGATTAGTGAGGTAAGATCTAAACCAATAAAGGCAGTTTTCCGACAGATGTAGTGTATTTAGTCTCCCTAGCATTAAGTCTATATCTACTGTGTCAAAGGCTTTGCTGTAGTCGAGTAGGGCAGCTGTACCCAATAATAAAACAAAAAATTAGTTTTTTTTATGAAATCCATCCATAGTAATTCTGCCCGAGGGCAGGTCTTTCACTGCAATCATAGCATTTTCATACTATGCTTTGCAGCTTTACTAGGGAATTGTAGGTGTGGTAGCTTCCCGTTACTTTCCACACCGGTGAAGAATGATGATGATGATGACCATATGATTTCGGGGACCGTTTGGGCCTTAAAGTTTTCCTGAAATTTGTCTTACAGGTGAGGAAAAACCCCGATAAAAACCTCACCCAGAAAAAATGTCCCTACCGGGGATCGAACACGGGCCCGCTGCGTGACAAGGCAGCACGCTACCTCGAGACCACAGCGGCGGACTTTTATGATATGTGTGGGTAAAATTAGAAATTCTTACGTTCAGTAGTAGGTTATACATATTTAGATAAGAAATATAATGGAGAAATAAGAACCGAAATATCTTCAGCGTATTAGAAAAAAATAAATAAAAACTCAAACTCTAATTGGTTCAACATATAGAAAGAATGACACTCAATGGATTCCCACAAATTTTGCTTCACTATTAACTCGAAGGAAAAGAAATATTGGGCGCCCCATAACTAGATGTAGGGATACGATCTCTTGATGTGGAAACAGGTCTAGGACCTAACTCCAGGACGCAGAAGAAGAAGAAGGAGAAGGAGAAGAAGAAGAAGTAAATGTTGTTGGTTTGAGCATGTGATGACGATGGAGGATTACAGAATAAAAAATACAGTAATGTAATGAAAGTCAGAAGGAAAATGGTTAATAGACAAACCACGTAAAAGACGGATGGATAATATTTATTCTTGAAAATTACAGCTTCACTGTTGAAACATGTTGACTTATTTAACTTAATTGGTGAAATGGGTACATTGACTACATGTTTTACGATTTTATCACCAAGATCATTAGCTTATTAAATATTGAGGAAGATTAAAATATTTAAAAAAAACATTGAATAATAAAGCCCATAAACAAACAAAATTAAAATTTTATAAAACAATGGCTGTCCCTGTCCTTTTGTATGGGAGTGAATCTTGGGTTACCACTACCAAACAAGAAAGTAAAATCCAAGCTGCCGAGATGAAATTTTTAAGAAGAGTAAAAGGCTGCACTTGAATGGACCAGATAAGAAACGAGGATATCCGTGAAGAACTGCAGATCTACTCCATAAAAGAAAATATATTTAACAACAAGATACAGTGGAAAGAACATGTAGAAAGAATGGAAGAAAGAAGATTACCAAATAAAATCTTCCATTATTTTCCAAGGGGAAGAAGAGATGTCGGACGTCCTCGGAAGACGGAACAGGCAACTCTTGCCTAAACCTGGAAGTGAAGAAGAAAAAAAAAAAGAGACTGGAAACGAAAGATTGAAGTAGGGTGGACTGGAGGAAGATGATCGAAGATGAAACAGGAAAATACAAGAAAGACAAGAAATATTAGTAAGATCTAAAATGGATATTTAAAATTCCGGGGATCTTCCCGGGAATCCAATAAATGCCTTTGGAGTGAAACGAAGGGACACGCCACGGCGACTAACCCCGATGTACGATTTTATGACGTGTAAAATACAGAAAAAATCGTTCATCATGACCGATAATGGGTATATATATATATAAAGAAAGGTTAACTATGGTTCAAACATTTACATCCTTAATTAGCCATTCACAGACATTTTATGCCATTAATCCTGAATCTACTTCTACCACGTAAATATTTCAATATATATTCGGAATATTATATTAGGCTATGAGACATTTATTAAAAATCGTCATCATCATCCGGTATCATAACAGCTGCCGCAGTCTTCCGGAACCCAAACGCCATTCCTCTCTGTCCATCCATTGTTCTTCCTCCAATCCTCTGATAATCATAGCCGCTTGCACACCTTCTATCCAGGTTTTCTTTGGTCTTCCTTTCTTCCATCTTTCCATTGGGATCCATTCCATAATAAGTTTAGACAATCTTTGCTCTGGCATTCTTTTGGCATGGCCATACCACTGTAATATTTTCTTTTCTATGATGTCTATGATGTCCGGCTCCTCTTGTACACTTATAATCTCCCTTATTTCTTTATTTCGTACTCTATCCATTCTAGATTTTCCAGCTGATCTTCTTAAAACATCAATTTCTGTACTTAAAATTATTGACATTCCCCTGGCAAGAATATGCCAAACTTCAGCACCATATGTTAAAATGCTCTGAACAATGGTTTGATATATTTTTAATTTTATATTTTTTGTAGTATTTTTGCTCCACAAAACAAAGTTTAAAGCATTTATTGCATGTTTTGTTTGTGCGATTCTATTTATAATTTCCACTGTGTTATCGCCTGAATGGTCTAATTTTGTTCCTAAATAAATTAATTCAATACTAGGTTTTAGTTCTTCTTTATTCAAAATTATATTGAAAGTATAGTGAATTTCGTATAATAATATTTAATAGTACCTAAGATTTCCCGAAAAAATGAGTAATACGGATAATTAAAAATATGTATTTTAACTATCTCATCTCCGGAAAAAAAGTTTGAGCTTTTGGCATAGGTTCCCTGAAGTAGTCCCCGCCCGGAGAACCGAATGGGGGACTATTTGACCTAGAACCCATGTCCGCATTTCTTGACGGTTGTATTTTTACGGTGACCAAGGTACTTATTTCGTCTGGCTTATCACCTTCGACCAGTCCGGCATGGGTAACCCTATCGGCAGCAATGCTACCGCCGGCATAGCTCTCAGGATCATTTAAGCACGCAAGCCACTCCACCACGACAAGGTAAAGATACCATGGAGAGATGAACAGACAGGTGAATGGAGAAGACTTCATAACAATGAACTACATGGTCTTTATAGGAAGCCAGATATAATAAGAACAGTTAAGTCTCGTAGACTGCGATGGGCAGGACATGTTGCACGTATGGGGAATGACAGACATGCATGGAAGCTTCTTGTAGGAAAGCCAGAGGGAAAACGCCCAGTTGGTAGACCAAGAATGAGGTGGGAGAACAACATTAACTATGATTTGAGGGAAGTAGATTATACAGGGAATGATTGGAAAGCATTAGCTCAGGATAGGGATGTATGGAGAGCTTATGTCCGCGCGGCCATGAACCTACGGGTTCGATAGTGCCAGTGAGTAAGTAAGTAAGTAACTATCTCATCTTAGAATTTTAGATTTTGAAATAATAAAGTGTAAAGTGCAAAGACACAGTAAGGCATGAATATTAGAATTCAATCAGAGGTGGACATCTCTACAAGATTAACATAACCTAAAAATTTCAAGTATTTATGAATTAGCGAAAGACGTTATCGTACACACAGGGAACAAACTAATGGGGAAGATTAGGAATTTAATTTTTTTCTTCAGTTTTTTACACTCTTTCTTTTTGACAAAAAGATAGCCTCAAACAGAAAATCCTCAAACCGTTTGGATAAACTGTATAAATACGAACACTCGCGACTTTCAACATTAATAACATTCATGATAAAATTCCGTCATAAAATTAAAATTATAATACAAAATTGTTACCTAATAGGTCCGTCGCCTCAACTCAATAGTTTTTAAAGTTGAGGCGACGGGCCTATTAGGCAACAATTTTATATTTTATAATATCATTTTATTTATTTTGGTGACATGATAAGATCATGGAAACAAATAACAACTGGGGATATTAACTTAGGAAATATAACAGTAAAATCATTGGCTTTTGCAGATGGCCAGATTTTAATAGCAAAATCAGAAGACGAATTACAAAGAATGCTATATAAACTAAACGAAATATAAAAAAGAATAAAATATGGAAATATCATCAAGGAAATAAAGTAAAAAAAAAACGATGACTTTCTAGGGCGCTCAACCAGTTCGGACAAAGATAATATTAGAAAATAAACCAACAGAACAAGTGACAAAATATACCTTCCTAGGTTAGAAAATATCATACACAACGGAAACAGATATAAATAACAAAGAATATAAGTTTAATTATATAACAGGTACATTAAAAATAACTTTGAAAAATAAAGCCAGAAAAGACTCTAGAATGAAATTAAACAAGACAAAAATCGCAAGTTCCTATTATGACCTACGGATCCGAAACATAAACAGTGACAAACACAACAATCTGGCAGAATAACAATCTGCTGAAATGACATTCCTCAGACCAATAGCATGATATCAAAGAACAGACAAAAAACATAACACAGAAATAAGACAGCCACTAAAAGTAGAGGACTTAAAACGACAAACATAGTGAATGACCAGAACAAACTGGGAAAGAACGTGGTAGCAATGATGGCTAGAAAGGAATACCTACAGCACATATACAACTATTCACCAAGATGGAAGTGAAGAAGTTTAGGAAGACCAAAGAAAAGTTGGAAACAGCAGCAATTTGGAGTTGGAACAGGCTAGAAAAAAGCCTAAACCGTGACGAAGAAGAAGAAGATATAATTTTAATTTTACTCGCGACTTTACAGAAAATATTTATCAAATTTAAATATACAAACATAAACTCCAGCAATATATACACAACCTATATATATATATATATATATATATATATATATATATATATATATATATATATATATATATATATATATGTGTGTGTGTGTGTGTAGTTTTGATCATTGTTAAAGTAATGAGTGATTTTTATGAAATTTCCTGGTACATTCATGTTACCTTAACACGAACACTGATCATATTTTCGTTTTAACATAACCCATTCGCAGTAGCTATCATGAGCGTGACGAAGGTCTTTAAGGGCGAGGTAGAAGGGACAAAGGTCGGCCTAAACTGAGGTGTTGAACTGTGTAGAAAAATATCCACTTGATTTGGGTGTAAGGAGATGGAAGAGGAGAGCTGAAGGTCGAGCTCAAGAGCAATATTTCTGAAGGAGGCACTATCAGCGTTGGAGAAGAAGAAGAAGAAATTATGGTAGTACTTACAGTGTAAGTGTATGTACACAAATGTTCATATCTATTCAACACTATTCGTAAGTTGTAAGCTCATTTGGTATGAAATTGAAATGTTCGATGTTTCATGCATTGCACCAAATCAGGGTATATACACACGGTCAATTTTAATTTGTTGATTACACAAGCTAGGTATGAACAAATGGATCTGACTTGCAGAACGAACAAAGGGTGATTAACTATAGTGCAGAGATCTACATCCTTATTACAGACCTAACGTGTCACTTCCCACTCATAGTGAATCTAAACAGTAACACAAACCAATACGATTGAAAACTCTTTATCTCTTTTCAACACAGTCCCATCAGGTTACATTCAGGTCTTACCATAACGACACTATCGATCCCGTAGGTTCATGGGCGCGCGGACATAAGCTCTCCATACATCCCTATCCTGAGCTAATGTTTTCCAATCATCCTCTGTATAATCTATTTCCCTCAAAACATGGTTAATGCAATTCTACCCCTCATTCTTGGTCTACCAACTGGGCGTTTCCCTCTGGTTTTCCCACACGAAGCTTCAAGTCTTACCATTCGATTTTAATTCCCATGTTAAATTTCCAGCACTTTTTCGAAATTAAAGTCAGCATGATTTAAATTCCAAATATTTTATTATTTAATAAATTCACATAAATAATAAAATAAAAATCTGTGGCTCTTTCCAGCATAGTGGCATACAGTCAGATTTCAGAAAACAAAAGTACTGTAACTTTTTTTTTTGCGCGATAGTGTGTTTTGTCGTACTTACAGCAATGGCGACCATGATTGAAAGTTTAACTTCCTACATTTCGGAGTTGCCAACCTAAATAACTATACTGTAATATTACAAACATCGTGCGGGAAGTAAAACCACTGCCCTTTATATCTACTACGTACAACGTATACTCAAACATATATCCAAAAGGTAGTGTTAATATACATTATACGAAATAAATCACTGCATTTTAAATTAACTGAACTTTATTTGAAACAACATAAAACAATAAAAACGTACTTGCCGCCATTTTATTACTGATTGGTATCACAGACTGCTGTAGTCTCAATTAATAAACATTGCCCACACTGTTAACATTAGTCAGTTGTTTATATAATGAACGCAAATATTTCCAATAAAGATGTTATTATTTTACTATTATTTATTATTTTGAATACACCATCACGCAAAAAATTATGTACAACGCACGTTTGTAAAATGTTTTACAGAATAATGGAAATTAAAAACCTCTCTATCGCTCGATTTTTAAACATTTCCTCGCTTCTGTAAAAACCACTTCCCAACCTCGCATCGCAATATACTTTTTTTTTTCACTCTTAGCATAGTCTTTATAGCAAAGTCTTTATGACTTTTGTTTTCATATTGTTGCGTTTCCCGCACTTTATTATTATACAAATTAATTTTGATATTTTATTTCATTTTTATTTACAGACGTTATAATATCTATTATATCGCATTCAGGGACTTTAGGTGTATCCGCCAGGTTGTGAATTTATATTGTGTGTTTTGTAGAAAATCGATAATTTAATTTTAAAAAATGCTATGAAATAGTGAATATGATTAAATAGGTCCTGGTAATGAAATGTCAACGTAGCATTTATCTTGATGACAGGGAAATCAGGAAAAGAAAACTCAGATTGGTTGACATCCGCTCACGTGGTTCATTTTTACTGATTCGGAATAAAATATTTAACTTTATATTTCATTTTAAATTGCATAAACAACATATTGCGAAATATTTTTTGTATAATTTTAATTCCCTAGACTCTAGGTCCTACAGTAATACAATGTTCTGAATTATATTGTCGAGAAAATTGCATTTCGTAGTCTTTTTTTAATGTACTAATTTCATGTATAATTCATTCATATCAATGTCATGTAGACTTTGGGTTGTTAATTGTTAGTTTTATCGGAAATCATATTTATGAATATAAGTTTATTCGTTAGTTACTTCATAATGCTAATAACTAATAAATATTGACTTGATTTATATGCATCGCAAAGGGAACGTGAAATCTTCTGGTCTTTTGTTTTTATAAAAATACTAGCTAATACCCGGCGTGCGCTGCTACGCCTAAATAAATTAAAAATAATGTGCTTGTATATTTAGTCGAATAAGTAAAGGGAAACATAATTATAAATTTATATTTTTAGATACCTCGTCTGCTTACCCGGCGTTGCCCGGGAATCTACTTATCTCGATCTTCTTGACATGAAAGGGCTGAAATACGAAAATTAATGTGTTTTATGTTTAATTAAACAAGTAGGGGAACAAATTTATATCGTAATTATTTTTAGATACCCCGTGCTGTTTATCCGGCGTTGACCAGGAATCTACTTATCTCGATCATCTTGGCATAAATGAGCTAAAATACAAAATTCGTTATTGTGAGTTATCCGTAAAAGAATACTCGCCATGTGCTGCTATGCTTGCACAGGAATCTACGTACTTGTCTCGATCTTCTTGGCATCAATGAAAGACAAAAATTGTTATTGTGAGTTATCCGCATGTGTTGTCGCGGACTTTTTTGTAGAGCTGTTTGAGATATTCGATTCTATGTACATTAATGTTGTGTATTTGTTATGATTTAGGCAGCGTAAGCCATTTAATCGTCTAAAGAGCTACTTTTTTCACGATTTCAATTACAAAGGGCGATTTTTAAGGGTGTAGGAGTTGAGAATCACAACTCTCTCATAGCCTATGTTCATCCCGGGAATCTCCTGAACATTTTCCAAAAAGCCCCACAACGATCTACCTTTCATGTGATGAAGTATCAAACAAATTGGGATATGCCAAACCTCTCATTTTCCACCTTTAAAATCTGTCCGTAGTGAAAACGAACAAATTCTCAGCGTAAAAATGACATATCCAAACTATAAGTCCTTTACTTTATGTCCGCTACACTTCGTGGCATTGTGGTGAACGGTAGTAAATATGGCGAAGATATATGGAAAGATTTTGAAATTCATCGGATACCACTTTTTGACAACTCAGCTCATAGATTTCATGTTTTTCACGATACCGTGGTTTTCCCAACATTAATTTAAATGCATATGGGAAGATTTTGTTGACATGCAGAATGGTATCACTAAAAACTTTGTAATTAGAAAAAAAATGCTTTTACGTAAAGATAAATACATTATTGTGGATCACGATAATCCTGAGATTGTTAAATTAGGTTTATGGTATTCTAACTCTGAAGCGTATCAAAAAGTTAATTTTAGGAAAAGAGGTAAAAGTTCACATGTTTCATTGTTTAAGTGAGCAGAAGTACAGTGAACAGATAAAGATAGCTAAATATAATGACCTGATAAAATTATTGAAATACATACCATCCATCTATCATGATTTTTGTAACAGTCTTCGTCTGATGGTGTTGATGATAACGAAAAATGTGAAGATTTGGAAATAGAGCTGCATTAGGTATTTCAAGATGTTAAATGAAGGAGAAGTCAATTTTACACAATTTTTTCTGTTTTGTATATTTTTTGTTCTAATAAACAACGCAAAATCAGGAAAACTATTAATCACAAAGGTTCAAGAATTTGCACATAGACTTGAAATCCCTTAATTTAAATACCCAGAAAATATCAAGACGTAATGTTAACTACTTTCCACGTTTTGGAAAAAAAACGGAAAATTACATTTATCTCAAAATTAACTTTGGTTGGGATCTGCCGTTATTATTCTAAGCGCCTCATTTTAATTAATTGACGAAGTTTTTCGAACATAAATCCATTTTAATTGAGGAAGATTGAAGTATCAGATATTTATCATCATCATCAACATCCGGTATCATGGCCGCCGTCTTCCGGAAACCAAACGCCATTCCTCTCTGTCCATCCATTGATCTTCCTCCATTCATCTGATATTCATAGCTGCTTGTACGCCTTCTATCCAAGTTTTCTTCGGTCTTCCTCCTTTCCATTGGAATCCATTCCATAACAATTTTTTGGCAATCTTTGCTCTGGCATTCTTTTGATATGGCCATACCATTGTAATCTTTTCTTTTCTATAATGTCTATGATGTCCGGCTCCTCTTGTACACCCATAATTTCCCTTAATTCTTTATTTCGTATTCTATCCATTCTAGGATTTTCCAGCTGATCTTCTTAAAAAAATCCATTTCTGTACTTAAAATTCTTTTCATTTTTATTTATATTAACATTAAAAAATACTACAAAACCTCAAATGTCATTAGAATGAATTTTAGAAATATAGATATTGAGAAGATAGCAATTGGTATCAAAAATAGAAAGGTGCAAAACTAAGGAACTGCACTTCATTACAAAAAGTGTCCTCATATGCAATAAATACAGATGGAAGTAAAGAGGACTTCGGAGTTCTGGAATTGTAATATATACGGAAAATGACCTCTCTCACCAACTGCAATACAAACTTCATCACAGGTATTCGAACAACCAAGTCGAGCATCTCGCTAAATTAAAAAACTTATTTTCCTTCTTCTTCTTCTCATTCATAATTTGTAGGATTTTCATCCTGTTTATTTCCAAAATCACTCCTCGGAGGAAGACGTATTGGATGTGCATCCACTGTCTATCCATCTCTTGGCTGGTCGTCCTCTTGTTCTTCTTCCGACCATTGGTCTATCTTCATTAGCTCTTTTTGCAAGTCGGTTGTCTTCCATTCTTTCTATATGACCTTTCGAATATTTTGGTCTACTATAATAAATTTGGTTATGTTTGAATATGACATTTATTCCTAAATTCTGTGTTGTGTATATTATCAAATAATGTTTTTCCCTGAATATTTCTTAAGATCTTAATTTCACCCGTGCTTATTATTTGTTTAGTTTTTGCTGTATCAGCCCTAGTTTCTGCTCTATATACGATAACTGGTCGAACTATTGTTTTGTGGAATCCCAAAGAAATCTGCACAACAGGCAAAAAACAGTTGTAATCTTTACCGATAGCAGAATAACACTGAACTCTTTGAGGAATGTCAGCAACCATAATAACTTAATAGAAAAAAAATCAGACAACAAATGAGAATCCTTAAGAGCCAAAACTGGACCCTCCATTACACCTAGAGTTAGGCTCATGCCGGGAAGATGGGAAACGAAAGGTAGACAACCTAGTTAAAGTAGTAAGGAAGAATAGCAATCTACAACCATCCCACGAAAAAATACCTGAGAGTCATCGTCTACGCAAACTTCAAGAATGTGTAGTGAAGTGGGAACGAGAATGGCAGGAAACCTCGAAGGCCGAAATAACAAAATAATAATAATAATAATAATAATAATAATAATAGCTTTATTTTACCTGGCAGAGTTAAGGCCTTAAGGCCTTGTCTACCACTCAACCAGGTTTAAAAAAATACAAAAGAAAAGTCTTAAATCTAAATTACAATATGTATATATAAACGATTACAAGTTATGAATACAATACAATTAATATTTATAATGTATTTTGATTTACTCTAAATTTAACGAATTAAATATATAATATGTACAAAATATATAAAAAACGAGGAAAAGATTAATGACATAGTATAAAATTAAATAAATAGAGAAAAATTAATTATTAGACAACAGGTAACTGTATAAGCGTGACTTAAAGGTGCCAAGTGTGCGGCAACCCCTGATATCTTGAGGAAGGAGATTCCAGGAGCGGGCGGAGGCTACTGTGAAGGAAGTAGAATAGGAGGAAGTGCTATGAAGAGGAATTGTTAGCAGACTGCTATCTTGTGACCTAGTGTCAATATTGTGGTAGGAGGATAACTTCTCAAATCTGGACGCCAGGTAAGTAGGAATGTAGGAATTCAGAAGCTTGAAAAGTAGCGAAAGAGAGTGCAATTTACGTCTGTCAGTAAGACGGAGCCAAGAGAGGTTATTAAAGTGTTCGGAAATATGGTCATAACGGCGGATATTGAAAATGAATCGAATGCAAGCATTATGAACACGCTGCAGTCTCTGCGACAAGGCATAGTTTAGATCATTATATATAATGTCACAATAATCGAAGTGTGGTAACACAAGATTCTGCACTAGGATTTGTTTTAACGAAACTGGGAGAAAATTCTTTAAACGTCTAAGATAATGTAAGATGGAGAAAGTCTTTTTACATATGTGTTTCACTTGTGTTTGCCAGGTTAAATTTGCGTCTAGATGTAGTCCAAGATCTATTACTGAAGAAGAATAAGGGATAATTATATTATTTATAGTAATGTTTGGAAGTGTAGATATGTCAAAGGTTGTAAGCAGTCTTTGTTGTCCCATTAGAATTACTTGTGACTTGTTAGGATTTAGATTTAGACCGATACTTGAAGACCAGTTAAAGATGGATATGAGATCGTCATTCATTTTCATCAAGCTGTTATAGAGAGAATGAGGAGGTGAATGTAGGTAAATTTGGAGATCATCAGCATAGAGGTGATAACGGCAGTGCTTTAGTACAGTTGGCAAATCATTTATGTAGATTGAGAAAAGAAGAGGTCCGAGAACACTGCCCTGGGGGACTCCAGCCGGCACGTTACGCCAAGTCGAAGATCTAGAGTTTAATGAAACGTATTGTTGACGACCGTGCAGGTATGAGTCGAACCAGGATACAGCGCTGTCAGACAAATGTAGGTGCTTGAGCTTTATCATAAGTAAGTCGTGGTCTACTGTGTCAAAAGCTTTGCTGAAGTCAAGTAAGGTTAAAGGAGTCAATTGACGTCTGTCCACGGCTTCACGAATATCTTCGGTAATTTTTAGCAAAGCTGTGGTTGTGCTATGACCAGATCTAAAGCCGGATTGATAAGGATCAAGGAGGTGATTTTCTTGGAGATAATCAGTCATTTGCTTATGTACAATATATTCCAGGGCTTTAGATAATGTCGGAAGGATGCTAATCGGTCGGAAGTCATTACAGTTAGTAGGTGTACTTATTTTTGGTATAGGCCGAACTCTAGACTGTTTCCATACAATAGGGAAGATAGAAGTTATAAGGGAAGCATTGAAAATATGAGTCACTGTGGGTAGAATAATGTCAATGATTTTATTTAGCATTAAAATGCTGATGTTATCTGTTCCTTGCGCATTGGATTTAATCCGCTTGAGTGCTTTTTTAACGTCTATAGGCGAAATGTCGTAAAAGTAAAATTTATCTCTTCCTATATGTGGGGATGGGGATAAGTCTTTAAGAATGTCTATTTTAGTCTTGTTGTCTGGAGGTGTCATGGGTATTGAGGTAAAATGTTCATTTAAGTCATCTACAGGAATGTCTATAGAGTCAGTTGAGGGATTCAACTGTCTAAGTCCCATTGCACGGAGCTTTCGCCAAGTGTCCCGTGCACTTATTTCAGGTCCGATTATACTGTGGGCGTGTCGTAGTTTGGCATTACGTATAGTTTGTGTAGTTGTGTTTCTAAGTTCTTTGTACAGTTGCCAGTTCTCGTCATTTTTATGTCGTCTGTATGTTCGGTATGCTTTGTCTCGTTTTGACATAAGTTCACGTATTGAATCATTCATCCAGGGAGCAGGGGAGCGGGAAAATCGTCGGGTTTTTACTGGTGCATGTCTGTCGTATAGTTGTAGTATCAGTGTATTAAATGTGTCTACTTTTTCATCAACTGATCTAAGATTCCATATTGAATACCAAGGTAGTTCTAAAGCGTCTGATTTTAGTTTAGTATCGTCTATGTTTTGTAAATTTCTGTACGTAATTAATTTAGAGCGTCTTTTAGGACATTGGAGTGAGTATTCTACGAATACAATGTCATGAGCAGATATGCCAGGAGCAGGAATTTGTCCATATGACAGTACTTTCTGTGGATGTGTAGTCACAATTAAGTCCAGTAGAGTGTCGGAAGTAGCAGTGTGGTGTGTGGCAGAGAGAGGAACAATGGTCATATTAAAGCTTTGGAACATATTTTTAAGTTGTATGGCTGGTGAGTCAGTCTGAAGAAGATTTGTATTAAAATCACCTGCGACAATAACGTGTTCATAATGAGGCAATGAATCGTTCAGAGCGTTTTCTAGATCCGAAAGGTGCCCAATTTTTGGAGGTTTGTATACAATGCATAAGAGACATTTTTTTAGACTGGCTTGAATTTCTACGAATAAGAACTCGGGGCGAGCGGAATATACAGAAGGGGACTTGTGGACAATTCTTGGATTAAGCTCATTTGATATAAAGGCACAAACTCCTCCACCTCTTTTATCTATTCTGTCATTTCTGAGCAGTGTATATCCGTCTAGGTGAACAAGGGACGAAGGTATGGATGGGGTGAGCCAGGTTTCCGAAATTAAAATGGCGCTCAGTCCAAGAGATGAAAATATGGTTTCAAAACTCATCAAAGTGGGACAGAATGCTTTGTGAATTTACGTGAGCGATTTTAAGTGGTGATTTATCAATAGAAAATGCATTCCTAAGTAGACTGGTAGTTGTTTTTGGAGGGGATGGTAGGGATTGAGGAATGGTTGCTACCTGTGTTAAAAGCTGTCTGCACAATAAGAGGGTGATTGCAGAAGGTGAGTGAATCCAGGGTTGCAAATAATTCATCATTTGTCAGCTCAATGTTGCCAATAGCAGAAAGTAAAAATAAACTATGTACTGTAATAACTCTAATAAAATTAAAATAATTTAGCTAAACAAATAACTTAAAAAATGAAAATAAAACAAGTAAGTTGTCCTAAATAAAAAATAATAAACTTAAAACTTACCTAAATTAGAAATAAATTAACAATATAATTGTTAGCAAAGAAAAGACAAATAAAGTAAACATATTTTACACTCAGGTCCTATCTAGTTGATATCCGTAGAAGATCTAATTTTGCGTTTTTCGCCATTTACTTTGGCTATGACGGCACCGTCCATTGTCCATACATTTTGAATACCGTATTTTTGTATACTGTCTTGTAGCAGGCGATAGCGACACTTCGTTAGGTCCTCGCGAACAGTGACCCCACTTCCTTTCAACTTTTCTTGCTTAGAAAAACTTCACTGCGCTTGCGGTAACTAACAAATTTCACTATTATAGCCCGCGGTCTTTCTGCATTATTAACACCAACACGGTGACTTCTGTCAATGTCTGTCACTGATAGATCGACACCGATTTTTTTGGCCACCTCGATGGCTTTCTGGTCAGTGTCCTCTCCGGCCTCTTCTTTTACACCAAAAATTCTGAGGCATTGACGTCTCTGGTATTGTTCTAGATCGTCTAATTTATTTTCCAACACCTCAATCTTTCTGTCTTTTTCATCGAGGGTCTTTTTCAGATTCTCAATTACTTTAGTGTTGTCCTCGATGGTCTTCTGCAGTTCCGCCACTACCTGGTCCCGCAACATGGACACAAACACCTGCAGAGTGCTGGGATCCTGCAGCGCCTCTTTCACCACACGTTTCACTGCTTCCTCCGTAGAACTTGTCGAATCATTGTTTGAATTACGTGTGTTTTTACCCATGTTGTTAAATGTACACACTTTTGGCAATAACTGATATAAATTTAAACTTAAACTGACTACGAATATACAACTTTAACTATGAAATAACGAAGGCACCTGCTGAAAAGTAACTTAAAACCTGGAGCGTAACTTGTGCGTGTTAGTAACTAGCCGCAAATTATATTTTCCGAGTGTAAGAAACAGGTTGAAATCAGACATTTCCTTAACAGGAAAAATAGCTTTTTTGACAGGACATGGTAGCAAAAATTCTTATCTGCACCGTTTCAAAATAACAGATAATCCCGATGTCCACGAGGGGAGGAATGCAGACTGCGGATCATATCATATATGAGTGCAAAACACTAGACACGCAAAGAATTTTCTTCAGACGAAATATCATCAGAACTGGAGGACTAATTGGAAAAAATAATTGCTTAAGAAATACTATACATACATGTATATAGGATATGTTCAGCGCTATGGTCTCGAGGTAGCGTGCTGCCTTGTCACGCAGCGGGCCCGGGTTCGATTCCCGGTCGGGACAGGTTCCTGGGTGAGATTTTTTTCGGGGTTTTTCCTCACCTGCAAGACAAATTTCAGGAAGCTTAGGGCTCAACGGCCCCCGAAAATCATCCGGCCATCATTATCATCCTTATCATCACTATCGTTTACACGGGAAGCTACCACACCTATAATTCCCTAATAAAGCTGCAAAGCATAGTATGAAAATGCTATGATTGCAGTGAAAGACCTGTCCGCGGGCAGATATAGGTGCCTCTAAAGTCACTATCCATTTCAATAAAGGATGACAATGATAGAAAAAATAAGGTTATTGTGAAGTTTTAAACATATTCTACTGCCTTCTTACATGACCACAATCTAGGTGAAAACACATAGCCTATTCCATCTTTCAGCTGTGAAACGAAATGTAGATCTTAACACATGAACCGTAAAAAAAAAGCCTGCTGCTTCTAAAATAAGATTCCGAAAATCAATCAGACGTGATAAGGATGTTTTCATATAGTGAAACGTATAATTTTCCACATTGTGTTGCGAAGGGCATTCAACTCCCTACTGACTATAATTGGGGCTGGTTTACGGAATGTATGGGTAAATTCAGCTCTGGCGTCTTCATATGACAATTTGCGTACCCGTGCACAAACAATGAGAATCCGTTCTTCTGTGCTAAACATATTGCACTAAACTAACAGTGTATGTAAAGAAAATAGGAAAAAAAATAGTGTTTTCATAGAACGGATGGTGACTTTAGAGACACACACACGCACACACACGCGCACACGAACACACACACACACGCACACACACACACACACACACACACACACACACACACACACACACACACACACACACACACACACACACACACACACACACACACACACACACACACACACATATATATATATATATATATATATATATATATACACTCATACAGTCAGCTACTCCAGAATAGTCATCCAAAGGATTCACATTGAATAACTACAAAATAGAATAGGGCACAGGGATATCTCAGAGTGTGAATGAATTATTTCATATTAGCTACTAGCTAATACCCGGCATGCTCTGCTACGCTTAAATATATGCAAATTAATGTGCTTTTATGTTTAGTTGAATAAGTAAAAAGGGAAAATTTATACCGTAATTATTTTTTAGATACCCCGTGCTGTTTATCCGGCGATGTCCGGGAATCTACTCATCCCGATCTTCTTGGCATAAATGAGCTGAAAGACAAAAATTAATCTACTTCTTATGATTAGTTGAATAAGTAAAATGAAAATTCGTTATAAATGCATATCGTAATTACTTTAAGATTCCCTGTGCTGATTACCCGGTATGGTTCGGGAATCTACTTATCTCGATCTTCTTGGCATAAATGAGTTAAAAGACAAAATTCGTTATTGCGAGTTATCCGTAAAAGAATACCTGCCATGTGCTGCTATGCTTGCACAGGAATCTACGTACTTTTCTCAATCTTCTTGGCATCAATGAAAGACAAAAATGGTTATTGTGAGTTATCCGTAAGAGATAAACATATGCTGTCGCGGACTTTTTTGTAGAGCTTTTTGAGATATTCAATTTTGTGTACATTAATTTTGTGTATTTGTTATGGTTTAGGCAGCGTAAGCCATTTAAGCGTCCAACGAGCTTCTTTTTTCCACGTTTTCCACTACAAAGGGCGATTTTTAAGGGTGTAGGAGTTGAGTATCACAACTCTCTTATAGCCTATGTTCATTCAGGGAATCTCCTGAACATTTTGCAAAAACGAACAAACAAACATATATTCATTTTTATATATTAGATAACTATACATAAATATGTTTATAACACATGTGGTATTACTGCTTATTGTAATGGAACATGCAGTTTATAATTAAATAGAAAACACAGATAATGGAGTTTTGTGAGTTTCTAAAAGTATGGAATTGGTATGGGTAATGAAATAGCGTCGAGTTCAAAGCAATGAACGTAAAGAAAGAAAAGTAGAGCGTACATAAGGAAGGGGTTTTGTTTATAGTGTAGTTTACTTCGATAGAATGTTCCTCGAGGCGCATTTACACGAGGATTTACATGAACATGGCGGCACAAGCCAAAGCCCCCATGGAATGAAACTCTAACCCGAGATCTTGATTTAAAACTCTTTCTGCGATAAGTTATAGTATAGAATTAACATCATATGGAAATTGTGATCATTCTTCGTATTTAAAGTGACGAGGACGTATCAAGAAATTACGCAAAATTATTGACGACCAGAACAAATCCCTCACTATTTTATCATTTCAATATCAATACTGATAAAATTCATGGTAAAATTTGTTGAGGTGTTGGACAATATAAAATTATAAGATTGTACCATCTTTTTTCAGTCTCCTCAACTGTTATAATATATAAAACAATGTAGGCCTTTCGGGACCGGTCCCATCCTCAGCAGAAGGTAGTTGGTTATTGTCCAGCTATCATCCACTTTCTGACTGGTTTGTGATGGTTTTGTGGATAGGTTTTAGTTTCCTGAGTGCATTTTCGTTGTTCTCTCAAACTGTTGTCCACTTCCTTTAAAATCTCTAACTGCTCCAGTATGTTTATCTTAGCTGGGTTCCATTCTCTATAGCGTGTTTTGGTAATAAGTTGGCTAATTTGTTTGAGCAATAAATAATACGAATTTTACATTGTAAGTATGGTAATTATAGGTTAGCTTGAGCTCAACTTCTCATTTCTTTTTAAGGCATTTCTGTGATTATCTTTTAGGAAAAACCAGCCCCTAACGATCATCCTAATCATACGTTCCCTCCAAGTTTCATTTATTAAACAAACCTTTTTAATTAGTAACAAGAAAAAAAAATATAAAAATCTTGTTATTCTTGTCTCTTCTCTCTTTAGAGGGCCTACCTCCCTTTCTAGGCTTCCTTCCAAAATGAATAATTATCCAACATATACACACGCACGTACACGTACACACATACACGCACGCATATATATAGTAATTATATAAATAATGCAGCTATAAAATGTGTGTTTTCCGTTTTTTGTTTAAATTTATGCTGGTGGCATTGTGGGCTAAAATCCTCTAAAATGATAAGATTGTACCTTATTTTTCAGTCTCAACTGTTGAAATGGATAAAACAATGTAGGCCTTTCGGGACCGGTCCCATCCTTACCAAAAAGTAGTTTGTTAGTGTTCAACTATCATACAGCTACTGACTGGTTTGTGGAATGGATACGTTATGTTTAAAATCAAACTTTTGTCTACTTCCTTTAAAATCTTTAACTCCCCCAGTACGTTAATCTTAACGGGGTTCCATTCTCTATGTAAAATTATGAGGGTACTACCATCACAAACCAGTCAGTAGCTGGACAGTAACAAATTACTTTTTACTGATGATGGGACATTTTGATAGTTGAGGTGACAGAAAAATAAGGTACAATATTATAATTTTAAAATCGCACGGAAGGAGAAATGTTGAACGCCCACACAGAAGATGGTCTGAATAATTTTAACAATTCTAGCTTTTATGGAACCGGAACGAGCCAACAGGCTTAATCCCTGGATTATGATGATGATTATTATAATTTTAATGATACTTTTATATTATCATTTCAATATGATCAATATGTATTTTTAAAGAGTGAGTTGGCTCAGATAGTTCATTTTCAGCCATATCCAGGATAAGGTAAAATTATTATTTTTTATATAAAATATGAGGCAAAAAGCTCTCAAAGTTTGTTTCAGTAGTTCTGTTTATTTTTTAGTATTCTTACTCTCTCTATTAAAATAGAAAATACAAACCAAAAGTGTTTAGCAACCAGGAGAAAACAAGACCATGTATTGTTTTGCACTATCACATTTCACAAGTGGCCATCCAGATCAATGTCCTTACACCTTGCGATTTTTTTTCTGTGGAGGTATGTGAAGATTGCTGCCTGCTTTCCACCTCTGCCACAATATCTGCCAGAGCCACTGCGATCCAATCCATAGCATGACGGAACTCATATTTTGCAGGTAACGCGATTTCGGTTATCACTAAGATGTCGTCACGCCCGAAGCGCAATTTTATCTATGGCGTAATTCCACACTTCTAATAGTTCCGCCAGATCCACCATGATCAATAGAAACGTGAACTTAGCCCGTGTATGGCAATAACTGGACTATCGTTTGGATATACGCCGTGTACAATGTGTTTCAAATATGAATGTTTTATATAGAGATGTATTGTGATTAAAAATTGGTTTTACTATGCATTGTTACCTTATATGTTATTCTATCACAAATAGCGTTTTCATAAACTTTGCAAACTAATTACATTAATAATTTATGTTTAATCTGAATTGTGTGCAGGTGCTAAAAAAGACACGTGGAAAACATTTGTATGTGATAGCTGTTCCAATTAGTAGTTAGTTACTAATTAACTCACTGGCACTATCGAACCCGTAGGTACATGGCCGCTCGGACATAAGCTCTCCATACATCCCTATATTGAACGAAATGCTTTCCAATCATCCCTGTATAATTTACTTCCCTCAAATAATGGTTAATGTTATTCTCTCACCCCATTCTTGGTCTACCAACTGGGCGTTTTCGCTATGGCTTTCCTACAAGAAGCTTCCATGTCCCTCTTTCATTCCTTATTCGTGCCACATATAATGCCCATTGCTATCTACGAGATTAACCTATCTTATTATAACTGGTTTCCTACAAAGATCATTTAGCTCATTGAGCATGTAGGTTTCTCCATTCACCTGCCCTTCATCTCTCTTTGGTCCAAAAATGTTCCTAAAAACTTTATTCTCAAACACTCGTAATCTTTTATCCTCCCTTCAAGTAAGAGTCCACGTTTCCCATCCATATAACTGGGAGAATAACAGGTATATATATTTTCAGGTTAACTTTTTTTGAGAGAAGTTGAGATAATGTATAGCAGCAAGCATATCCAGGATTGAGCTTATGTTTAATTTCTTTGTACATCTCATTCCTATTTGTAATTATTGTTCTTAGGTATTTGAATTCAGCCACTTCTTGAACATTTTCTTCATTTGCCGTTAACTGACCATTTCCATTATATAATGTATTTCTATGTGTGAATATATATTTAGTTTTATTGATTTTTACTTCCAGACCAAATTCCTTAGTGTTACACAATAGAGTGTGCATATTGGCCCTTAGTATCTCCTCGATAACGTCTAATAATATTGCATTATTGACATAAATTAACAGCTTAATATCACTGAGTTGTAGGCTTTCTTCATCCACTAAAGATTTGATGACATGCTGTAGTACAAAATTGGACAGTAGAGATAATGAATATTCTTGCTTTAACCAATTGTGAACTTTAAAAGTATCCGAAAACTGTTTGTCTACACGCACCCTACTCTTTGTACGATTTAGACACATTCAAATAAGTGTAACTAACTGTTTAGGAATTCCGAACTCCAGCAGGATACTACATAACGTCTCCCTCTTAATTGAATCATATGCCTTTTTGTGTCTACATATAGTTTATGCACAGTGCCATTATATTCCCATTTATTTTCTAACATCTGTCTTATACTAAACATCTTCTTCTTCCTTTCATGTGATAGGCCTAGCGGTCTGTTACGGTCTCAAACCAACGTTTGAATCCCAACCCCACCTGCTCGTGGTGCAACCTGTCTTCTAAAACAAACGGGGATTTGGGGACCGAGTCACCGCGGTATAACCGTTCCATCAAGATACAGAGTAAATACTATATCATAATCGCGCCTGTCCAGAGGCCTAAGGTGACAACCCCACCACTGGACTTGCTCACTTCAGGCCAGTAACCTGTTGAGGACTTATCTTACTAAAAAGTCTCAAAGAAAATACTAAACATCTGAACTGTTTTTAGATCTGCAACTATTATGTACAATTTTAATTACGATCTTTGGATATTTTATAGCTTATTAAACAATAAAATATTAACTTTTAATGTTAGCATCCATTGTCCGAAATTAGGAAACACTACTAAACGAAATTAGGAATGCTCTTTCCAGCATAATGAAATTGCTATAATTTGATTATTTCAAAAGTACGTGCAATATATATACATGTGGAATTTTGATTAAACAGCTTTTAAGTAATATAATGAATGATACTTTTAAATAAAATTCTACATAAACTGCAATCACATCAGGGTCATTATATTAAATTATATAATGGTACCGGTAATATGGTTCCGTTACCTTATATATTCCGTAAAGCACACAAATCAGGCCATAAATTCGAACTGCTGTACAATTTTCTCACTTTACGCAGTTCCTGGGCTTTTCTTAAATCAAATAGCAAGACAGTTTTGATATGATTTAGGGTAAGAATGAGTGAAAATCCGATTTGCAGATATATGAAATTTGTGTATTCCAACTAAAATCAACAAAGACAAAGATAAACTGCCCAGTGAACTGAACGATCGGCTGTGAGTAGCTTTTTTTTATCCTAACTAATATGTGGGACTCCGGATTTCAAGACAGATCGATGGTCGTTTGCAAATTTTGAGTGTTGTTGAAATGTTGTATGAATTTGTAAATATGTTCCATGGTAGTTGTTAAAATACAGCACCAATTCTCTGCATTGTGTACCGATTTGTGTTAAATTATTTTCGAATTAGCGATTTTTTTTTTCAAATAGGTCCTAATTACATTCCCATACCTGGTGAATATTTTTGATTATGTTAATAGTATATTATGATGCGAGGTTGGGAAGTGGTTTTTTAGAATCGAGGAAAATGCTTAAAAACCGAGCGAAAGCGAGAGTCTGTAAAACACTTCGCAAACGTGCGTTGTACATTTTTTTTTTTTTGCGCGATGGTGTTTTCAAAATAAAAAATAATAGTAAAATAATAAATCTTTATTGGAAATATTTGCATTCTTTATAAACAATTGACTAACTTTAACAGTGTGGGCAATGCTTATTAGTTGAAACAACAGGAGACCGTGAGACCAATTAGAGTAAAATGGCGGCAAGTACGTATTTATTGTTTTATATTGTTTCAAATAAAGTTCAGTTCATTTAAAATACAGTGATTTGTTTCTTATAATGTATATTAACACTAAAATATATATACAGTCAATATGCCCATTTCACCAATTAATGTTTTAAAATGGTCAAACTTGTTGACCATTTTAAAACATTAATTGGTGAAATGGGCATGTTGACTGTATATATATTTTAATATTTTATCACCAAGAAGATCACTTGTGTATTAAATATATTAACACTACCTTTTGGATATTTTTTTGTATATACATTGTATGTAGTATACAAAGAGGACAGTGGTTTCACTTACCACACACGTGTTTGTAATATGTAATATTACAGTATAGTTAATAGTTATTTAGGTTAGCAACCCCGAAATGTAGGAAGTTGAACTTTCAATCATGGTCGCCATTGCTGTAAGTATGACAAAACGCACTATCGCGCAAAAAAAAAAAAAAACATTATCGCTTTCGTGATGAATTTGATTCATTGAGTATTGAAAAGTAATAAATAAAATATTTTTCATACAAGAAAACAAAGAACATTTACTCATCCTCCGTTAATCCCGTGTACTGTTACTTGACTTACCGGAGAAGATCAGCCTCCGCAGTATAGATAGGAAATGAATAACTAAATCTAGACCGCAATTTGTCAAGTACATGTAAAATTACTTGTAATTCATTTATAAAGAATCAATTCACACTCATTGCATCATATGGCCGTCATGAGATTCCAATTTTATACAAATTTTAACACTGGTTACAATTATCGCATTAAGCGAGTTAACAACGCATAATATTTGGTGAACGATACTATTACATAAAAATATGTAAACAGACGTATTTTAAATACGTTTATGAAGCTTCCTTAAATAATTTCTTTATTTTTAAGTTTTTCTAATAGGCGCGCTGCAATTGAAATAATTCCAAGAGCCTCTCTTCTCTATTAGAATTTAGAAAGTAACTTTTGAGGTACTAACAGAAATCACGATAACATGTTAAACTGCTGAAAACTTTTATTCAGCACTGAATAAGCGCTCAATGATTTGCAAGTTCAATCGAGGTTTCTTGCTTTTCTACCAAACCTGCACCCATGTATAGTAGGCTAATATGCGAGCATTGTAATCCGTGCTGAGATATTTTAGGACGGATCGAGAGTGAAGTGAAAAAATAAAAATTTTGGGCACAGCAAGGAAATTGAGGTATAGCAAAATTGGAGATCAATAGGATATATATATATATATATGTTATTAATATATATTAATATAATATGATATATATATA